>OZ024809.1:22753617-25153617 GCA_964017045.1 Omphiscola glabra
TATTCCTGGATCCTGCAACTGCATGCTGCTATCATTGGCTTATTTCTTTTAAAAAACGGTTGACGAAGGCAATGCACTCTTACTACGACATAGGGCAGTATATTTCGTTGCATATTATAGAAAATGAGAAGTTAACTCACCGGAGCAAAATAACTGCACCCGGTTAAGACCTAATATCCAAATAATTCAGGGGTTCCAGTTATGGACTAATACATATAGTTTCATTAAAAAAATAACGAAGCCAAGCATATGGCAGATATTGGAAGTTTTCTTTGTAGAAGTGGGTCCTAAGTCTTGTACAGTTTGAAAATTTCGTACTTCTATTCCCACTATTTTTTTATAAACGGATAAACTCCATCAGCCAGACTGGATACATGCATGGATACTTTGGAAGCTTCAACTAAAGATAAACTGCTCCTCATTATACAGTAAAACCTCTGTTTTACGACTATTAAATTGCCTTTACAACGAGGTCTGGAGTTGTTGGTCTGGAGTTCAATCCCCACCAAAGCCCAGTCAAGCAAAAACATCACCAGCACCCCCGGGTGGTTGGGACCCGTCAACCTTGGTTGGCAACTCATCTAAGAGAAGGAAACTCTGAATGCAAAACCGGAGATGGAGTCCCGTAATCGGATAACATTGAATAAAATATTCCGACAACTCCTGCGACGCCACTGGCAAAGTTGTGTCATCTGCACGATGTTCCCTTGGGGTTAACCAGCGGCGTGGAGAGAGGCGATTTGCTGTTGGGAACCAGCTCATAATCCTAGAAGAATAATCCCAGGAGAATAATCCCAGTCCTTGTGGATTTCGTCCCGCGAATTCCACACCATCGTGACATTGTGACGTACGGATGCCAGCAAAAAAAAAAACATCAATGCTGGTATGGTCGTTGTTTAAAAGCATGTGTAAGTGCTGAGTGTATGCTTAGAGTTATAAATATTTATGTATAAGATAGGCGCATTAATATTGTTGTAATTCTTTTTATTGAATCATTGAATAGTTGTTATTTCTGTTTGTTTGCATGACCCCCCCCCCCCAACCCGGGCATGTTCTTTTAGTACGTCACTTTGAACACCAGACATGGTGTTGGCGAGGTCTGAAAGGCCCCTGTTCAGGGCAAACAGACATAATGTCGGAAAGGTCTGAAAAGCCCCTGCTCAGGGCATACAGACATGGTGTCGGCAAGGTCTGAAAGGCCCCTGTTCAGGGAAAACAGACATAATGTCGGCAAGGTCTGAAAAGCCCCTGCTCAGGGCATACAGACATGGTGTCGGCAAGGTCTGAAAGGCCCCTGCTCAGGAAAAACTGACATGGTGTCGGCAAGGTCTGAAAGGACCCTGCTCAGGACACACAGACATGGTGTCGGCAAGGTCTGAAAGGCCCCTGTTCAGGGAAAACAGACATAATGTCGGAAAGGTCTGAAAAGCCCCTGCTCAGGGCAAACAGACATGGTGTCGGCAAGGTCTGAAAGGCCCCTGCTCAGGACAAACAGACATGGTGTCGGCAAGGTCTGAAAGGCCCATGCTCAGGGCAAACAGACATGGTGTTGGCAAGGTCTGAAAGGCCCCTGCTCAGGACAAACAGACATGGTGTCGGCAAGGTCTAAAAGGTCCCTGTTCAGGGCAAACCGACATAATGTCGGAAAGGTCTGAAAAACCCCTGCTCAGGGCAAACAGACATGGTGTCGGCAAGGTCTAAAAGGCCCCTGCTCAGGAAAAACAGACATGGTGTCGGCAAGGTCTGAAAGGACCCTGCTCAGGACACACAGACATGGTGTCGGCAAGGTCTGAAAGGCCCCTGTTCAGGGAAAACAGACATAATGTCGGAAAGGTCTGAAAAGCCCCTGCTCAGGGCAAACAGACATGGTGTCGGCAAGGTCTGAAAGGCCCCTGCTCAGGACAAACAGACATGGTGTCGGAAAGGTCTGAAAGGCCCATGCTCAGGGCAAACAGACATGGTGTTGGCAAGGTCTGAAAGGCCCCTGCTCAGGACAAACAGACATGGTGTCGGCAAGGTCTGAAAGGACCCTGCTCAGGGCAAACAGACATGGTGTCGGCAAGGTCTGAAAGGCCCCTGCTCAGGACAAACAGACATGGTGTCGGCAAGGTCTGAAAGGACCCTGCTCAGGACAAACAGACATGGTGTCGGCAAGGTCTGAAAGGACCCTGCTCAGGACAAACAGACATGGTGTCGTCAAGGTCTGAAAGGACCCTGCTCAGGGCAAACAGACATGGTGTCGGCAAGGTCTGAAAGGACCCTGCTCAGGACAAACATACATGGTGTCGGCAAGGTCTGAAAAGCCCCTGCTCAGGACAAACAGACATGGTGTTGGCAAGGTCTGAAAGGACCCTGCTCAGGACAAACAGACATGGTGTTGGCAAGGTCTGAAAGGCCCCTGCTCAGGACAAACAGACATGGTGTTGGCAAGGTCTGAAAGGCCCCTGCTCAGGACAAACAGACATGGTGTCGGCAAGGTCTGAAAGGACCCTGCTCAGGACAAACAGACATGGTGTCGGAAAGGTCTGAAAGGACCCTGCTCAGGGCAAACAGACATGGTGTCGGAAAGGTCTGAAAGGCCCCTGCTCAGGGCAAACAGACATGGTGTTGGCAAGGTCTGAAAGGCCCCCCCCCCCTCCCTGCTCAGGGCAAATCTGGTCAGCTCCTTGGAGTATTTCAAGGCAGTGGAGAAGTTGATAGGTCCAAGAGTTATTTCCTCTTTACTATTTCCTAGCTGCTTGAGCGCATCGTCTGCTGTTAAAAGTTGTATAAACGAAACTGTTTCCCTCAAGCGCACAAATATAGCATTGCTTTGGAATCTGACTTTTTCAGGTGCTACGTCGTGAAATTGAATTATTTGAAGGTAGCAAGTCGCGTTTTAGAGGAGGTCGTTTAAGAGAGGTCGTTTATACATTGAGAGAGAGAGTGTCAAGTTAACACTGAGAGAGAATGTAAGGTTAACACTGAGAGAGAATGTCAAGTTAGGGAAAGGGGTGAGGGGTATGGTCCCGAATTCTATTTAAAGCGTTAATGATAACTTTTGGGATAAATACAATGTTACAAAAATCCGCAAAATAATAAATATAAATAAGGATTTTTTTTTTAATGTCACTGTTTTTTTCCCTTCACATCTTTGTTCTGGGGCTGCACACCACACAGAACTGGGTCGTGGGCTGCACACCACACAGAACTGGGTCGTGGGCTGCACACCACACAGAACTGGGTCGTGGGCTGCACACCACACAGAACTGGGTCGTGGGCTGCACACCATACAGAACTGGGTCGAGGGCTACATACCACACAGAACTGGGTCATGGGCTGCACACCACACAGAACTGGGTCATGGGCTGCACACTACAGAACTGGGTCATGGGCTGCACACCACACAGAACTGGGTCATGGGCTGCACACCACAGAACTGGGTCATGGGCTGCACATCACACAAAACTGGGTCAAGGGCCGTCCTTTCACTCCAGGCATTGAGAACCGTTGAATTATTTGTTTTTTCCATTTTCAGTGTCAACCGCGTACATACAGGGAATTTTGCGTTTGAACGGGCGTGGTTACGTCGGAACACCCCAAGCAGCAGATTGATCTTTACAGGAGAAGTCACGCGTTCATTCAGTCGTGACAGTAAGTAGGTTAAAGATTTCTGGGCGTTTTGGACATCGGTGAATGGAACTGGTCGTGATTGTGTCAGTAGATGGGGTGCTGTAATGATGGTGGTATTTTAATGTTGGGGTGCTTTAATGATTGGGGGGGGGCGCTGCTAGAATCATGGTGGCTGCCAGTGTGATGGGGGTGCTAGAATCATGGCGGGTGCCAGTGTCAAGGGGTGCTAGCATTATGGCGGGTGCTAGTATTATGGCGGGTGCTAGTATTATGGCGGGTGCTAGTATTATGGAGGGTGCCAGTATCATGGGGGTGTTAGAATCATGGCGGGTGCTACTTGTGGCGCTAGAGGGATGCTATTGCCAGTATGATGGTGGGGCTTTAACGAGGGGGACTTCAAGGTCATCGGCTGTGGTGGTGCCAGTGCGTAGTTTTTGCCAAGTTTACGGGGGTGCTAGGGTTCTAAGGTGTTCATCACAGTTTCTACAGCCAGGGAGAGACCAAGAATTAAAAAATTATTTTTTTCTCTCAGCTAGTTAATGAAAAAGAAAGCCAAATTTCTCATTAAATTTTGGTTAAAATATGCTCAAACATCTTATAGATACAATTAATTTAATTTCGCTGTAGTAGTATTTCAAGATTTATATATAATATATAGTGAGGAATTGTGGTAAGAGAAAAAAAACCTGCACATCCCTGCTCCATGTTAGATGCATTGTGTTAAAGTCGTTCCTTGGTGAGATAATCCTCAAGTTACAGTTGATAGAAGAGAAATACTTAGGCGAAGAGGACTTTTTCAACTCTCAAACCCGTTATTTTCATCAATAAAATAATATCAAAGCACATTTCGGCGCCCCTAACTAGTCTGGCGCCTATGGACATCTGTGCCCCTCTGCCCCCCATTAGCTACGCTTCTGCAGTTTTGTACTGACTCTTAGGTAATGGATAGAAAAAATAATATGTCTAAAAGAGCATTCTCATTTTCTCGATACGACTACAACGGTACGACTACTACAACGGTACGACTACAACGGTACGACTACAGCGGTACGACTACAACGGTACGACTACAACGGTACGACTACAACGGTACGACTACAACGGTACGACTACAACGGTACGACTACAACGGTACGACTACAACGGTACGACTACAACGGTACAACTACAACGGTACGACTACAACGGTACGACTACAACGGTACGACTACAACGGTACGACTACAACGGTACGACTACAACGGTACGACTACAACGGTACGACTACAACGGTACGACTACAACGAAGAAGCTTTGTCCTCAGTAGGAAATTTAAAAAAAACACAACTAATAATGTTGAAACAATACCTGGAGCAGATTCCCCCCCCCCCCCCCCCGATCCCCACCACCACCTTGTCACTGTCGAGTCCACAGATGTAAGGCTCTGCGGACTAAACCAGACAACGAACGCCACAACGTGGTTTCTACCATCACAGAGTATCGATATCTCTAATCATCGATTATTGATCTTGTTTTTTTTTTTATTGATTTCTTCCAAGCCGGTAGGAATACTTGGATCTTAGAAAAACGCGCCACCAGCAATGGGTATCAACGTAACGCGAGCGTAAATCAAAATGTTGACGTAGTCCATCGCAGTAGGTAATATATGGGCTTTTCGTTGGCTTCTAGTCGCTTCTCTATTTTTTGGGGGGCGCGACGGGGGGTGGGGGTGGTGGTGGCTTTAAACATTTTTAGAAATAACTTTCTAAGAAGCTATGAAATTATGACCAGCCCCACACTCTATACAGAATATACTACCCTTTGATAATTTATGTGGGCCCATTGTAAACTAGGCGGGGGGGGGGGGATATGAAGTACGTCATCCTCCGGAGGGGGTGGGGAAGATATTCAAGATAGTGTGACATTTCGTGACACCGAAAAGGGGGGGGGGGTGTAAAAATCATGTATGACGTCACATAAATTAACGTATTTGTTTAAGAATCGTACATATGAAACCTGAAATTTAAAAGTGATCCATTGTGATGAATGTATTCTGACAGAAGATGTCACTTATACAAATGTAATACTTTAATAGTAAAGTATGTAATGTTAAATTTAAATAAAAAAAAAGATTCTGACACATTAGTCGTCTCTATACAATTGTCATAACTGCCTTTTATCTTGGAATGATATATCGGCTAATGCGAAGAGATAGCACCGTGACTTCGTTTGCAAAACATTTAGGGTTCGGGTTAGGCTTGGGGATAGATGCTTGGGGATAGATATAGGGTTCAGGTTAGGTTTAGGGATAGATTTAGGGTTCAGGTTAGGCTTAGGGATAGATTTAGGGTTCAGGTTAGGTTTAGGGATAGATTTAGGGTTCAGGTTAGGTTTAGGGATAGATTTAGGGTTCAGGTTATGTTTAGGGATAGATTTAGGGTTCAGGTTAGGGTGAGCGGTCCCATCTCTCAACATTTACCAAACGTTTTATTCTTAATTTTTACGGGTCACGGCAATCAAGTTGGCGGCCATGGTAAAAAACGCGGTGCTATCTCTTCGCATTTACCGATATCTCCAATAACGGAATAGAAACGCAGGCCATGGTTTAAAAACATAGCAATATCGCTACTCACATCAAAATGTTGGCTAACTTCACTTGCAGCTCACGGGCCTCCAAGTTTGTAATCCATGCATTCGTTGATCACACAAACGCCCGAGACTTGAATTAAACCACCAAGCTGGTTCCGTCAACACAACACAGCGGAATGACCTGTGTCTTGTGGACTTCGGGGGGAAGGAGGGTGGGGAATAGGTGCCTGACGTCTGCTACACGGTTGACACTTGAGGTTGTTAGTCCCGCCCCGTTACGTCAATGAGGTAGCAAGAAAAGAACGCGTACGGGGAATTAAAAAAAAAATGTGAGACGGTAGGCAGTAGGTACCACTTTTTTGAGATGGTAGGTAGTAATTTTTTTGACAGGGTAGATAGTAAGTGCCACTTTTTAGATGGTAGGCAGTAGGTACCACTTTCTGAGATGGTAGTTAGTAAGTACCACTTATTGAGATGGTAAGTGTGGCATCAACAATGACATCAACTATGACATCAACTATGACATCAACTATGACATCAACTAAGACATCAACTATGACATCACCTATGACATCATCTATGACATCAACTATGGCATCAACTATGACATCAACTATGGCATCAACTATGACATCAACTATGGCATCAACTATGACATCAACTATGACATCAACTATGACACCAACTATGACACCAACTATGACATCAACTATGACATCAACTATGGCATCAACTATGACATCAACTATGCATCAACTATGACATCAACTATGACATCAACTATGACACCAACTATGACATCAACTATGACATCAACTATGGCATCAACTATGACATCAACTATGGCAACAACTATGACATCAACTATGGCATCAACTATGACATCAACTATGACATCAACTATGGCATCAACTATGGCATCAACTATGACATCAACTATGGCATCAACTATGACATCAACTATGACATCAACTATGACATCAACTATGACATCAACTATGACATCAACTATGACATCAACTATGGCATCAACTATGACATCAACTATGGCATCAACTATGACATCATCTATGATATCAACTATGACATCAACTATGTCATCTCGGCAGACGGCCCTGACGTCATCTCGGCAGACGGCCCTGACGTCATCTCGACGGACGCCAACAGACGACAAAACGAAATGACCAGCGACGGCGATAAACTGAAGCACATCGCAAAGAATTCGTTCATTGCAGTTACTCAAATAGAATTTTGGACTTAAGACTTCTAGATTTGTGTGACGGACAGTGTAACTCTTCAACAAGCTTCAAGATTCCACGGTTCAGTTTTCGTTTATCCGTACAGCATGTCATTCTTAAAAGTAGACATGTCTGTTTTTTTCTTTGTTAAATGTGAAGCCTTGGATGTCCACTCTAACACAAATGCGTTGAAGCAAATGGGAGCATTAAGATCGTATTCAATAGAACGGTTACAAGTGAAAATATCTTGGAGACCATTATAATACATATTTCACTGATTCAGTAGCGACTGTCAAGGGTATGAGAATCACTGTTGTTATGTGTAGATAGATGTTGTTATGTTTGGTACGTAAAAAAATGATAGTTAGAGATTATATGTGCAGTTGTTTCTGTTGTGCGAGATTGTTGTGACATATTTGGGTACGGGGAAATGACGTGTTTGAATTGTTTACAATGGACCATGAGATGAGATAAGGGGCATAGTCTATCAAAGTATACGTTTATAGTCATGGCTAGATGAACACAGGGATATTACGATCCAACGTTTCGTCAGCGACCCAAAAGGAAACCATTTGCGACCTCAAAATTGGGGTCGTGGCCCGTGGATTGGGAACCCATGTTACACACTCTATATCACATTCTGTACACGGTCATTGTCAATCATTTTGGGAAAAGTTGCGTGTTCAGTGTGACGTGTGTCTGTAATATTGAAGTTTCAACGTCTTCCGTAGAAGCGTGCATTGAATAAAGCTGGTCTTACCAACCAGGGAATCCACGCTCCACTGATTAGCGTGAACACAGAACTGATTGTGGCAGGTTCGTCAGTCTTTGCAACCGGCACAACCAGAAATACTCAACCATGAATGCAGATATTGTTTATAAGATCATTTGCCTCGTGGGACAGGGAATGCTGTGGAGTAGGTTTAACTCTAATAAATTGCATCCCTCAATGCAAATGGGTCGTTAAAACAGTAAGAAAGGATTTAATCTTTCTTTTTGCTTCTCTCTCCTTTTCTCTCCTTCTCTCCATGTCTCTCATTCACCATTTCTCTGTTTCTCTCTCTCTCTCTTTTTCTGTCTCTGTCTTCTCCGCCTCTCATTCTTTTTCTTTCAATCTTCCTTTCTCTGTCTCCGATTCTCATTCACTTTTTCTCTTTCTCTCTGTCTCTCTTTATCTAGTCCATCTCTTTCTTTCTCTCGTTCTCTCTATGTCTCTATCTCTGATACTTTCTCCTTTTCTGTCTCTTTGTCTCTCATTCTCATTATCTATTCATCTCTCTGTCTCTAATTCTCTCTCTATCTTTATATCCCTGTCTCTCTTTCTCTTTTGATTTCTTTCTCTTTTCTCTCTTCTCTCTCTCACTCTCTCTCTCACACTGAATATCTTTTTATATTATTTACTTATTTTCTCCCAATCTTTCTCTCTCCGTCTCTCATTCTCTTTCTTTCTCTTATTATATCTGTTTCGCGCCCTGTCTCTCATTCTTTCTCTCTCTCTTTCTCTCTCTCTTTCTCTATCACTCATTTTCGTTCTCAATTTCGCTCTCCATCTCTCATTCTCTTTCTTTCTCTACTTCTCTCGTTCTCTCTCTTCTCTCTCTTCTACCCTCCTTCAATTTGTAAAGCCTAAAATCTAAAAGGAAGGACTATACTGTATTACATTTATACACACGTTCTGGAAACCAAAAGAACGTTATCTCTTGAGGTTTATGGCTGCAACGTAATCTGTTCTATAAATAGCTTTCTTGGTCTTGACAAGTCTGCATGTGATTGATGTTTGAGATACCAAGAACTGGATATCTCCAACCGTTCACAAATGATACGCTTTCAATTATTCAAAAAATTTGTGTATTTAGGATTACTTTTTAAAAATTTAAAAAAATTGAGTAAAAACTGCAGTAAAACTGGTAGGAATTCGGCGCAACTACAACAGACTTGTTTAAGCTTAGATATGTCCCCGATGTACGTCCTCCACAAAAAGAACGTAAGGGCAGTTCGCTTTAAATGAACATTTGCTGTACTGAAGTTAGCGCTGTAAGAAGTGTTTGGAACATAACAGCATGAGATATAATTTCAATCATTGACAACATATCAGACATAATGTAAAGTGTGTATGGGGGGGGGGGGGAAATGGGTGTCCGGTGTTGGTTTATGGGGACGGGGGTGGGGTGTGAAATAATATTTTGAATTGTGCTAAAATGTATCCCTTTTTGGAACTTGGAATTATCATGAAAATACATTATAAGGAGGTGACGCTTTCAATGTAGAGTTACTAACGGGTCAATCAGAAGGATGGGGTCTGTTGGACGCTTTCAATGTAGAGTTACTAACGGGTCGATCAGAAGGATGGAGTCTGTTCGGCGTTTTACATGAGGAATTTAAACCAAAAAATAAATGAATAATTGACAACAAGATATAAGAAGAGAAAATATAATTAATTAATTTAAAGGGAAGTGATAAGAATTAACAATCACCTTTTTTAAATGTCAAAGTTATGTACCCTGAATTTGTATTCCCCTCACAACTTATTATGACTTATTATGACGCAACTAGTAGAACCGGAAGTCTAGTGTAGGTTATCATTGAAAATGAGACAGTCTAAGTCCGTGCGGAATGTGACGCGATGCCTCTAAATTAAAAAAGCGCTTAGTGCACGACTGTCATCGTCTCAATACCTTTAGAAACAAACAAACAAACAAAAAAAAAAAACAAAAAAAAATTCTATGAATAACATGAAGTTGCCATCACATTAGAGAATGGTTACTTGTGATACGAATATTGGCGGTTGTGGAGTGTCTTTGACATTGAAATCAGCAAACCCATTTCGATAAGTAATACGGTTGGCTGGTGACCTATTTAAACATAAGCTTCCAACAGAGGTGGACTTAGGTGCGGTGAGAGTCTGAACATGGAAATCTTCTTCATCTTATTCGAAATAAAAATACACACTAAATATATTGGGAGGGGGGGGGGGGGCGCCGTAATATTTCAGAGGGAATCGTAACTAAACAAAATATTAGTCATCATAATGTTGTGTTTAACTCTTATAGTTCCTTTTTATGATATATCGTAAAAACAATTAATCAACAACCACTTCATTGGTTTGCATAAATTACCACGGTTACAGGCTGTTGTCAATTGAAAACTAAATATGTGCGGCAGGTCACACAATAGGGGTAATAATGCTAATATATATATATATATTTATATATATAGCCAAGAAATCGAAATTGTTGAAGCTTGCAGTAGTACACCACTTGGGCACAGACTACACATTTAGCAATGTAAATGTAAGGTTGTTGTTGTTTTTTTTTTAAAGGTAAATAATATTTATTATAATTAATAAATTTAGAAATTAAATTGGAAGGCAATTTTTTTTTTTTTTTTTTTTTTTTTTTTGAGGTATTCATTCAAATATTTAAGTTTAATTTAAGTTTAGTCAAAGTTTAATGATAAAGTAACAAATCCTTTTAAAACATTATTTTTAAGACAATGAGAATTTAATTTTTAATTAGAAATGATGCTGAATTTTTTTTTTCTTAAAAAGGGAATTTTTTTAAGTTCAATGTTATCTCACTTGGTCTTTGTTTGCAAAAAAATTAGGCGTTAAAAAGGGAAGTTACTCTTCCATCTTATAATCCTAAATAGAAGAAACATGCTCTTCAATGTGTATTGTAAACTTTTCAAGGGAGGCAATAATTCATAAAAATTTATACATTTTCAAACACCAAGTTATTAATTAAATTTGCATGATTCTTAGTTTTTTTGTGAAGAAAATTATTAAATAAATGTATTTATTATAATAAATAAAAATTATAAAGAAATATTTTAGTTTTCTTTAATTCTTACTAAAGTGCTTAATAATTTGGAAATATAAGAAACCATAAATATTTTTTTTCAATTTTATCACTGGTATATAACGTTATTGTCAGTTTTACATAGTGTACTGTTAACGCAGTACATATACTAAAATTGGAACGATACAGAGAAGATTAGCATGGCCCCTGCGCAAGGATGACACGCAAATTCGTGAAGCGTTCCATATTTTTCTTTTACCCTTTTAATCGAGTGTTTAAACGTATAATTAAAAAAAAAAAAATTAATAACAAAATAAAGAAATACTATTTTTTGCATGCCCAAAAATGAACTAATATAAAATACAACTAGAATATATGACCATGTTAACGGGATAATAATGGCAGGTATTGTGTGATATTGCGTTAACGCATCACGATTCCCTTTTTTAAAAATAGAAGTATACATGTTATGATGTTTACGTTTCTAACACCGATAATATCCCCCCTAAACTACTCCCTTTTGTGCCACTGAACTACACATTTTTTCCTCTGAAAAGTGTAAATCATGACCTTAAATTTAAAAGCAATACATATAAACAATGCGTATTGAAGTTAAGGTTTCTTGTTTTTTGGATGAGTGATAAGTGAATTAGTGAGTGTATTTGGCTATGAATTTTTTGACAATTGTTGACAAGGGGGAGAGGGGGAGGTCAAGAAAAGTTGACGTCAACAATGTTACTTTTTTTAATAAATTTAATTTCATAAGTTAAAAGTTTATTAAATTATTATTTTTTAAACATTTTACTTTTATTCACTTTTTTGTTGTGGTTGTGAACTAGTCTATTAAAAATATTTTTTTTTGGAAGTTTGACAAGTTGTTGACAAGGGGGAGGGGGAGGTAAAAATCGCCAAAAATTTGTTGACATAATTAATGGACAGCGCCAAAGTATTTAGTTTTTATTACTTATGAAATTTGATAAAAGTACATTTTTGGAATGAAAAATAGAGGACACAACTAGAGGAGAAAGAAGAAGAGGAAGACAGAAAAAGATGGGAAGATAACATCAAAGAGTGGACGGGATTAAAACTAAGCGATTCTATGCTTAGTACAGAAGACAGAGAGGAATGGAGAAGGATAGTTTTCATGTCATCTGTGGCGCCCCAACATTCCAAGGACTAAGGGACGTGATGATGATGATGATTATGATGAATACAAAGCTAAATTTGGTGTGTTTTATTAACAATTTAAAAAGCAGTCAATTATATTAATTAATTTTACTTTTAAAAAGGGGGGACAATTCTTTATCTGTTTTGTCACACGGGTTTTTAAATCAAATAAAACCTTGAAGCCTTGGATTTAGCAAGTTTAAATGTAGCTCTTATAAAATTAAGGCTGCGACTATTCGTACCCGGGTACCAGAAGTGAGAGGTTGGGATTAAAAAAACTATTTAAAATACCATTGTTGTGTTTGTAAGACAAAATTGTGTATCAAATGATAGATAATTGAATGGACTATACGTTTGTAAACGTACTTCTTTAGTTTAACTAACATAAACGACCACAAAAGACATCCGAATAGCACTGGGCCTAATGGGACCCGGGGGCGAATGGCGGCGCTGCGTGCCCGGGTCCATTTTGACTAATGTTATTCGTATGTCTTTTGTGGTCGTTTATTTTTAGTTAAACTGAAGAATTAAGTAAAAACCAAAAAAGCAATGTTCTTTTTTCAGGAAGTGGGTTAAAATTCAGATGCAAGTTTCGACAAACAGAGGACTCTCAGGGTCAGTGGAGGTCACTTGTGACCCACTCATCAAGAAGGATTGTATTGTCGTCGAGGTGGGTGGGGGGTGGGTAAGTGTGTGAAGCTTCACCTCAAATGGAGGTCACGTCATGGGCCAAAAGTGAATGACAAGAATTGACCCAGAAAAACTTCCAAGCTAAACAAAAACGTATCAACAAAATAAAAAATAATCTCCACCCCAGTAGTTTAAAACAAACAGCATGTTACGTCATAATGCAACTTGTTGTGCTAAGAAAAGTACGCATTGCGTATGTACACAAAACAACATGATCACTATATCACGAATACACGGACCTTATCTTTAAAATAATTGAAAGGGCCTCAAACAGCATGTATGACTGAGGCTAAATAAAAATCATTAGAAGAAGTAGGTTAATAAAACTGGCCCCCCTCTGTTCGACATACACCGAGTAAGTCAGTGCTTCTCAAAGCGTTCGTCCGGGGGGGGGGGCAATAAAGCACCGGGGCGCATAAAGGTGAAAAAATTGATAAGATCGATAAATGAACAAACTTTCAATCATTTAAAACACCAGTCCATACAGCACCATGTGTTATTTTAAGCCGGTATGTGTGAAGAGCTCTGATTTCCTGTTTACAGTTTGCTATAATCTATAACACTGCCACTAAATAAGATTTTTTTTTTTTAAATGATTTGTTGCTGTTAACACTCTCCAATACAAACTGTTTTTTTTTTAAATTATTAAAATATGGTTTTGAAATAAAAATGGTAATATTGTTTCTTTCAGACATCTCACAGGTGGGTGGGAGGCAGCCCCTGGAGAAAGTCGTGCCCCCCCTCCCCCCATTTCCCACCTTTTTCGTAGAAAAATGTGTACAACAATTGAGATTATAATTTATAAAAATATTTTTTTATAAACTACTTAGATATAGATCTAATTGTCCTTTTTTAATAACTATTTAAAAAAAAATTGTAAATGGTGAAACTAATGAAATATCATTCCGCTCAATATATTTGATCATACGAATGTATAAGGCAAATCGAGGAACAGCATTTTAAATGCTATTTTCTAAAGATTAACAAATAAGCCAGCTGACGATTTTAAATATGGAATTCAAATAGCCACCCCTTGATATAAAAAGGCTTACATTGTGAATGAGCTCCTGGTAAGCTAATCATACACGGGCAGTACGTTTTCGATTTAAATTTCTCTTCAACTTGAGATCAACTTTTAAATATTTGGGGAGGTTGTTTAATTGTACATTGTCAGCATGCTTTAAAATATAATCATTAGTTGTTTTTTTTTTTTTTTTTTTTTGTACTTTATATTTATACTAAAACTATTTGATTTGTATTCCGGAAAAGAATACCCTTTCTACAAACCAAAAAAATAAATAAATAAATAAATAAATTTCTCCTCTGCTAAAACTTGGAAATATTTAGGAAAGTAATGAGCATACTTGCTTTTTGTGACGGATAATTTCGGCAAGGTTTTTTTTTTAAATTTATTTGCTAATGAAACAGTTTAACGCAATAATAGTTTAATTTATTATTATTTTTAAAAAAATCAAAATAATAATAGTATAAAGTTACAGCTTGAGATATATGTATTTGTATTTAAGAAAAACAACCAAGGCACGTGACATCTAGACTATGCTGTTCTCAGATTAACTGCAGAATGATGCGAAACTAAATTGTAGTGTTCGAAACTTACTTGACGTGTTCGTCAAAATGCATCTCTGTTATTTGCATTAGCTCACATTTTTCTGGGGAAGAGCACGATGGCGTCCGCCGCCCTCCTTTTTTATTTCCTTTAACACATTCGCTCGGTGGCCTTCGACGCCTGCCTACCATAACCAAAATGACAGTCTCGGTCACTTAAAAACAAACAAACACACACACACACACACACACGCACGCACACTCACACACACACACACACACACACAGAGGATGTTATTAATTAAGATGGTTCTCGAAAAATGACAACTATAATATTTTCGCTAAATTGTGTATATATAGTTGGACAATATATAGATTCTGTAATACATAGTTGGGCTATATATATATATATATATTCTGTAATATATAGTTGGGCTATGTATAGATTGTGTAGTATATATTTGGGCTATTTGTATATTCTGTTATGTTATATATAGTTGGGCTATATCTATATTGATATGTAATATGGTCGCCGTTATGCCTACATTTTGGCGTTTCCCAGCGGCGTAGCTAGGGTAGGCACCGCCCTAATTGGGCCAATACTTTTGACGCCCCCATCCCAGATAAACTCTGATGTCGGCAAAAAATGTCCCCCTTCTTTTAATACAATTTTTTAAAGTTTAGAGGGTTCGGACCCCTCCAATGCCACCCACCCTTCCTACGCCCATCCATACATCCAAACATGTGAGATCACACCCCCACCCCAACCGGGGTCGTCGCAACAAATGTACACAAAAAAAGACATTCCCCACCGCGCGTTGACAACTTACAATTACAAGAAAGGCAAACGAGGGTCAATACAACAAAGCATTGGTGGATACACAAAGGGCCATCTGGAAATATTATTACATATTATGCGCCTCTTTCTGAAAGATACACAAAGGGCCATCTGGAAATATTATTACATATTATGCGCCTCTTTCTGAAAGAGATTTTCGTGGGGGGGAAGAAGCAAGATGGGATCTCGACACTCAGCTCCCACAAAGATAGTGCATCAAAAGACTGGCGATGTTACCATTGGGCTCATTAATGCGCCGTCATCTGTCTCTCTTTGATGAGAGTTCCCGTGCGCCTAACAGGCAGCAGTGAGACCTCTCGAACATTTCCGCACATCGGAGCGCCGTGAGCATGCTATCATAACATGGAATTGAGCGCTATATAAGTACTCCAATCAATCGATCAATCAAAATAATTCAAAGCTTAAGTTTGTGTTGTTTTGTAAATAATGAAAACTATATATGTTTTTCTTTTAACATTGCTGTTTAATTTTTTTAAAGTAATCTTTTTTTTTTTTTTTAAATCAACGAAAGGAAATAAACTTGCGGCACAATCCAATCAGACGGTTCTAGCGTATCGGAGTTGGAAGGAAGCGATCGGCTGGCTCAGGTGGTTGGTCCTGACAAACTGACACAGCTGGAAGGCACGGCCGTCCGTCACCTGCAGCGTGGCACCAGGTGGGAAGTCGTAGACGTAAAACTGGTACCGGTGTGAGCCTTTCCCTACCGGGGGCTTGGGCTGGTAGTACGCTGAGGGTGGGGGGAGGGGGGCGGGGGCAGGTGAGAGTTAGTAAATCGATGGAAGGAATACGTAAAAATAGACATAGCGAGATGAAAAGGTTTAATTAGTAAATATGATTTATGGAGTAGTTGAAAGTATGCGGAAAAAGTGTGAGATTTAAAGGGAATTTAATAGGTAAATATGTGAAAGAAAATGTTATATTAAGAATTAATTTGTTAAATATGTCACGTTTTGACGAAAACAACATTTCATTAGTAAATTATTGTGATATAAAGATTTCATGAGTAAATGTATAAATATAAAGATATTATGATATAAAGATTTATTATTAAAATTGTAAAGGTATTGTGATATAAAGAATACATGAGTAAATTTGTAGTGGTATTGTGGTGTTTGTTGTCTATTAGCAAAGTGGTACGACAGAGCTACTGTTTCAATTTTTGAACTATCTCATAGTCAAGGGGGAAAAAAGTTGTAATTAAATTTTTTTTAAACCCGGTCTATCTTCAGTCTTAAACGTCCGACACACCACCAGAACCAGACGGTCCTCACGGTCCAGACGGTCCTCACCCTTGCTGACTACTCAAGCACGCACCACTGAGTGACTTTGTTAACACAATAGACTCTTGGAGGAAGTTTGTGCCGCTCTAAACGTTATATTATAGCAGGCCTGCACGACTCTAAATGTAAGGCGGGCCGTAATACTTTATGAAAAAGTTGTGCGGCCCAAAAGAAAATAGGACCGGGGGGGGGGGGGGAGCTGTTAAGAAAATAATAATAAAAAGGAATATTTCTTTACTTCACGGGTCGCAAAGGGGGTGCTGGCGGGCCGCAAAGTGGGTGCTGGCGGGCCGCAAAGTGGGTGCTGGCGGGCCATATGTTGTGCAGGCCTGTTATGTAGCAATATAAAAACTGTGTAATTTCATGAAATTTTTTTAAGTACTGCAGCAAAAGCTTACTATGTATCAGTTATCTTAGATGTTGTTTTTAATGCTAAAGCTAGTACTTTGTTATATTATGGTCGGCCATGCAGATGTGACCACGGAGCCATAACGTTTAATTTGAGACTCCCTGTAACTGTCATGTGCCTGAATTATTGTGGTACGAGTAAAAACACTCACGTTTCAGCTGGCCAGTCGTCTGCACAGTCCCCGTGGAGTCCACCTGGGGATATCAAATGCACAGATCTAAGTCAGAGCTGGTAAATGTGTTCACCAATACGTGGTCATTTCTCGTTCTAATTTAAAAACGATGCGTATTGTGCGACTCAGACTCCCACACAATAGAATATAGCCCAAGATTCTCTTATACCAACAGTTTTGGAAACCATGTCCACCTAATGGCACACATTATAACTTTCTGTGATGCGAATACGCCGTGTCGTTGCGCTTGAAGATCAGTCATCAAAATGCATTACTTGTTTGTTCGATTAATGTGGATAATACTAGATGATAATGATTAAATTGTTATATTACATTACATGGATAATATGACCTCGGTCCAAGTTTAGGTAAAATGCCAACTAAAAACCTATTTCAACCACCTTTTTATTTAACCTAAATTTGGGCAATTATTGCGTGGTATTTGTTTTTCTCGTCTGGCTAAACCTCTTTGGGCACATGTTTCGTCATAGGTGTACGGCGCCCCAGGAGAGCTGAACGATTTTGTACACAGCTTACGCTTGTGGTACATATTATAATGCGTTAAGTTTTCACTCTACGATATAGTGTTCTAATTTTTTTGGGGGGGTAAGAGATTAGCATGCAAAACAAAACCCTCTCAAAAATCTTATTTGGAAACAAATGGTGATGTAACGAATGAGAAGATAGAGCGAGTACGCGATTAAAGACGATATCTTTAAATCTTCATTTTATATAAATTTGCGTACGATAACACCTTTATATGTGTATACGTTGTCTGCCATCTCTTCCAGCTAGCTATTTTCTCCTAGATTCGACTTTGTACCGCGCTTCGAGCCTTTGGGGGTGAAGCGTGATTTTTCAAATAAACTTTATTATTATTTATTATATATATATTATATTATATTATATTATAATATATTACTTGTTTTTTTCAATATGTATTCGCTTATATCACAATCTTGAAGTAGCGCGTGAATCTCTGCGATGTACCAGTTGCAAACTGCTTGTTTTTTTTAATCATATTTTATCTGCGTATTTTCTTTGAGCGTATTTTGTTCCAGAGGTTAAATTAGGATGTCCGCGCCCCCAATACCCCCCCGTCCCCCACCACACTTTTTCTTTTTACAGACTCTCCATCCCTTAAAACCCCGAACTGCACCGAGTAATTTAAGAATCGGAGCACACAGAATCGATTCTAGAATTTTTTGTAAATCAAGCTCTTAAGCAACACAAAAAAAAAAAAACATAGAAGGAAATATAGAAGGAAATATAGATTTTTAAAATTTCGCGTTGAAAAACAATGCAACGATGTTACTTTTTCTTGAAACATTCAACTTTACGGTTAAGGCTTTCAATTGTAGGCCATATATATCTGCGCGTTTTCAATAGGTTTAGTTTATTCAATAGGTTTAGACTGTTCAATAGGTTTAGAATGTTCAATAGGTATAGACCTTTTTTTAAATAACATTACTTAGTTAAGGGTCGTTCGCAAATTACGTCACGCTCAGGGGGGAAGTGGGGGGGGGGGGGTCAAGAATATGTTACCCTTGTGACAGGGGGAGGGGGGGGGGGAAGAGAGTAAAAAATGTGTGACGTCAAACTTTTTTTTTTTTTAAAATCTAAAATTGTCTAATTTTGAAAAATCGTTATTCAATTATATAAAATAATAATTTGAGGTCGAAATTGCCTAAGGTATTATAAGTACCGTGAAAATCAGTCGCGCACACCTCCTGGACATAGCTAAAAATGACGCAAAAACTGTTGTGGCCATTTTACATTCGGCTTGGGGAGGACTTCGTTGTTTTGCGTTTTACGTCGCAGTTTTTTAATATACTAAATCTTAATCCATTATGGAAACAATTTTAAGAATATAATAAAATGTTAGTTAAGTTTTGAAAATGTTATGTATTTTTTGAATTTTTTAAGGTGTGAAGTGACACTAAAAGGGGGGGGGGGGGTAAAGATTTTGTGACACTTTGTGACGGGGGGGGGGGGAGAAAGGTGTCATTTTTGGCGTGACGTAATTTGCGAACGATCCCTTACCAAAGCTGTAGAGAAATCCAGTTGAACTATTGAAAGGTTTAACATTCCAGGCTAAGGCTTCATGTATACTAACCGTTGCCTCGGCAACCCAGTGCACAAATCCATCCTTGGGTTGAGCGCTGACAGGGGCGTCGAGGTCAAACATCACGACAACCACTCGGCCGTTAACCTGGGTGTTAGTTGGAAGACAATGATCAACATGCATTGGGGGGGGGGGGGGGGGGGGAATATATATATTTTGCTTCTGGTGTGTCCTGCTGCCATTTTGCAACCAACCCTCCACCTGCACAACATGTTTAATATTAATAGTACTAAGAGAAAGAGAGAGAAAAAAAAGATGTCACGCATCGGGCGTCATTTGTGACGGTTGGACATGGTAAAAAGCTGGATTTTTATTTAGGGGGAGGCGACAATTATATTAAGCAATAAAGAGACACATGTGTGGTGTAGGACTGTCTGTAGGACTATCTTAGGATTGTATGTTGGACTTTCTTAGGGCTGTCTGTAGGACTGTCTGTCGGACTGTCTGTAGGACTGTCTGTAGGACTGTCTGTAGGACTGTCTGTAGGGCTGTCTTAGGACTGTCTGTAGGACTGTCTGTAGGACTGTCTGTAGGACTGTCTTAGGACTGTATGTAGGACTGTCTTAGGACTGTATGTAGGACTGTCTTAGGACTGTATGCAGGACTGTTTTAGGACTGTATGTAGGACTGTCTTAGGACTGTATGCAGGACTGTTTTAGGACTGTATGTAGGACTGTCTGTAGGATTGTATGTATGACTGTATGTAGGACTGTCTGTAGGACTGTCTGTAGGACTGTCTGTAGGGCTGTCTTAGGACTGTCTGTAGGACTGTCTGTAGGACTGTCTGTAGGACTGTCTTAGGACTGTATGTAGGACTGTCTTAGGACTGTATGCAGGACTGTTTTAGGACTGTATGTAGGACTGTCTGTAGGATTGTATGTATGACTGTATGTAGGACTGTCTGTAGGACTTTCTGTAGGACTGTATGTAGTACTATTCTCTAAAGGCTTGCAGAAAATGAGAAGTTAACTCTTTCTTTGTAATACTTGGACCTACCGGGTATTTCCTCTAAATACGCGGACTCCGAGCTCCACCCGGTTAAGCCCTATTATAAATTATTATGAGAATAGTGTTTCTTCCATTTAGTGAATTGTATGTTTACTTCTTAAATGTAAGGATAGTAATGCTTGTTTCTTTCATATAAATTTAAAAAGAGAGGTAGAAATAGAGATGGGGTTAGAGAGGGGACAGAGAAGGGGACAGAGAAGGCGGGCAGAGAGAGAGAGAGAGAGAGAGAGAGAGAGAGAGAGACAGAAATAGAGTGCAAACAGAACCTAAGAGTAAACTGGGGACGGAGAGGGTGTGATAAGAGAGAGAGAGTAGAGAGAGATAAAGTTAGAGACAGACAGAGAGAGCGAGTGGGAGAGAGCCAGAAAAAAAAGAGAGAGAAGACAGAGAGAGAAGAGAGAGAGAAGAGAGAGAGAAGAGAGAGAGAAGAGAGAGAGAAGAGAGAGAGAAGAGAGAGAGAGAGACGGGGGAGAGAGAGATGAAGATAGGTCAAGCTTCTGGGATTAGACTATGCTATCACTGGAAAAAAAGGGAGAGAGAACATTATTTAGAGTGTGGCAAACAACTACGATAAATGTATGACATTACATGAGGTCATGCCAACACCCCATATTCATCATTTGTTGACAACTCCACGGACATATGTACATCCTTTAAATGTTAGGTCAAACGATGCTCTAACTTTGACTTACTGATCCTAAGGGGACTTTTAACGTTGGAGCCTGCAGCATGGCATTCCCGTCCCCATCTGAGAAATTGGCGTCACACCTGGCTGCCCCTACAGGGTTGGGGTATGTGACCTGCAGGTTGCACTGGTCGGCCGGCGCCACGGTTGTGCAGAGAAGCACCTCAGCCAGCCTCGGGTCAGCCCCTTGAGATGCGGCCAGTGAGGCTAAAATGAAGGTCGTCAGACATTCCCTCAAGATCTGGACCATGGCAGGTGGACTGATGGGTTAAGTTCGAGTGTTTCAGATCCTATCTGCGGTGAATAAATGAGACGGCTCAGTTCAGTGTATGTACAAACCTTGCTACGCCTAAAGCTGTGTGTGTTGTCAGCATTAGGTTGGTCACCCTGTCTCCCCGTGAGGTTAGTGTCACGGTCGATAACTGTCTACGCATGGCCTTCGCCGACTTCTGGTCATTTACTGAAGACACATGTGTACTGAAGTCGCACGTGTACTGAAGTCGCGCGTGTACTGAAGTCGCGCGTGTACTGAAGTCGCGCGTGTACTGAAGTCGCGCGTGTACTGAAGTCGCGCGTGTACTGAAGTCGCGCGTGTACTGAAGTCGCGCGTGTACTGAAGTCGCGCGTGTACTGAAGTCGCGCGTGTACTGAAGTCGCGCGTGTACTGAAGTCGCGCGTGTACTGAAGTCGCGCGTGTACTGAAGTCGCGCGTGTACTGAAGTCGCGGGTGTACTGAAGTCGCGCGTGTACTGAAGTCGCGCGTGTACTGAAGTCGCGCGTGTACTGAAGTCGCGCGTGTACTGAAGTCGCGCGTGTACTGAAGTCGCGCGTGTACTGAAGTCGCGCGTGTACTGAAGTCGCGCGTGTACTGAAGTCGCGCGTGTACTGAAGTCGCGCGTGTACTGAAGTCGCGCGTGTACTGAAGTCGCGCGTGTACTGAAGTCGCGCGTGTACTGAAGTCGCGCGTGTACTGAAGTCGCGCGTGTACTGAAGTCGCGCGTGTACTGAAGTCGCGCGTGTACTGAAGTCGCGCGTGTACTGAAGTCGCGCGTGTACTGAAGTCGCGCGTGTACTGAAGTCGCGCGTGTACTGAAGTCGCGCGTGTACTGAAGTCGCGCGTGTACTGACGTCGCGCGTGTACTGGAGTCGCGCGTGTACTGGAGTCGCGCGTGTACTGGAGTCGCGCGTGTACTGGAGTCGCGCGTGTACTGGAGTCGCGCGTGTACTGGAGTGGCGCGTGCACTGAAGTCACATGTGTACTGAAGTCACATGTGTACTGCAGTCAAATGTGTACTGAAGTCACATGTACACAGTACAAAAGGGTGGGTAGGGAAGGGGATCTATGGAACATCACATTGTAATGAATAGGGGTGTTCTATAGTTATTCAGTATACTTTTATCAACATCAGGTTGTAATCAGATTTGTATCTAATATTTGATTGCACTGGGAATGCGCATGGTTGGGTCTACTGCTTATCGTTTTCAGCGGCTTTAAGTCAAAAAAAAAAAAAAAGGTTATTTCAGGTTATCCTTGAAAACTATAAATTGTAGGCACAGCTTAACTGCCAACGTATTTACGGGTATCAAAGTTTTGTCGGATCGTGGATTTAAAGATTTTAATTATTATTTTTTTCGTTTAACACATGGACGCCACTAGATTACTTCCAATATTCAAAAGCTTCTCTGATTGATTGATTGATTGGAGTACTTGTATAGCGCTCATTCCCATGTTATGATAGCATGCTGACGGCGCTCCGATGTGCGAAAATGTTCGAGAGGTCTCACTGCTGCCGTTAGGCGCACGTGAACTCTGAACATCGAAAGACAGATGACGGCGCATTAATGAGTCAAATGGTAACATCGCCAGTCTTTTGGTGCACTATTTTTGTGGGTGTTGAGTCTCCAGATCCCATCTTCCTTCTCCCCCACGAAAAACTCTTGCAGTTTTCTTTTTAATTAAACAAAGTGTTCGACTTCGTGTAAGAATTTCATTACCAAAGAGATAGCTGTCTGGGGTACACAGCTGACGCAGTAGATGAGTCGTGAAGGCGGGGCAATTTTTTCAAGTTAATTTCTCAGACTGTAAAAACACATTTTACTTTACTGAAAAAAAACTTTAAAAAAAAAAAAAAAAAAAAAAACCCACCTTATTTGAGAATTATTTTTTTCCCTACAGAAATCCTAGAGTCTCAACTAAAAACAATGCCCTTTGGTCATGTCCCAATATCAACCAACCTTTAATATGGCAACAAGCATAAGAAGATTAAAGAGTTTTGTAAAAATTGTTGACACAAAAAATTTAAAAGTATCTATTATTTCAAATACTGAATGCATTATTCGTAACATAAAAGTTTATATCTTGTTTTATACAACAAATACATTTTTTAAAAGCGCCCTTCATTAATGATGATTTTTTAATTTAAAAATCTGTGCACATTCCGACACCAATATCGTTCAGTTTCAGTTCAGAGTGCATGATGACGGATAGAACGCTATTAAAAGCTGATTATGGTCATATATTAATTATTGAAATTCAAAAATAGCCTACATTTAAAAAAAGCAAAACAAACTCGTTCAAGATGGCGTTTCGATTTCATCCGCATCTGTTACACCGGAAAAGGAAATGACGTTTCGGTTACTTTAAAAAAGAAATTATGTTTAATGATAATTTCAAATAAGTGTTGAATAATTATATTAAACTACATGGATACTCGGAGACCGACGTGTTTCCTCTCAGCCAGGCTACTACGGAACAATCTTAGTGTCGCTTTCAATGTTTTCAGCCTACTGCTCTTATGTCACAAAGAATTTGTTTTAAGGTGAACTCAAAATGCTATAAGTATAAAAATAGATAGGTATAAATAAAAAAATAATATATATATATTCAATGTGTATTGATAAAGAAAACTTTAAACAATTTTTCTTAAATTTGAAAAACCCAACAACACAAACCAGAAAATGTTTATATGTCTAGCGTGTTTCTTCACAAAACTCTACAGGTTATATAGGCCTTCTTGTAACAAGTAATTTATTGGGGACTTGGATCTATACTGTAGTAAAGAGATTGCCTTTAAACTATAGGTTACCCGTATCTCGTCCCAGTTCTATTTCTCCACGCCTACTATAACTAGGACTTGACCTTTCTGCATTGTCTTAGCCCGGCTGACCCCGACAGAGAAACGTCTCGTTTTACGTCTTATCTTATAGTCACGATTTACAACTGCGATCTTTCCTTATGTCGGCCAGAGAACGGAATACAAACATACACGCGAACCAAACCAAAACAATTTCACACACATTTGTACAGAATACTCTGCGGTGGTACAGAATACTCCGAAGCTGTACGCAAAACTTGACAGTTGTACTCCCAATATACTTATAGGTCGTACTCAATTCTTTACAGATGACTTCTAAGTTTCAATGAAGGTTCCTATATTTTGTTCTTAAAGCACGCATATACCGAAATCAGAGATGATGGTTCTCAAATAATCACTAGTGTGACAGGTGCTGGAAAGTAATGGCTTATACCTTCGAATTTCGAATACCCCTTAAATACCCCTTCAATACCCCTTCAATGCTCCTTCAATACCACTTCAATAGTAAATGACTCTGTAAAAAGGTTGGCATCGTTAGCTCCGGCTTTGTTTCCAGAAGATCACTTTTCCGACTGCCTCGTAGGCATGATGTTCGTATGAACAATATATGTCTCAGTCACACGTATCAGCGCCGATTTATTTTTCGGTCACGTGTAAGACTTAACCGTTTTTACTCATCGTGTATAAATTTTTGCAGATTAAAAAAAAATACATGTAACGTCTATTGCATTCCTTTTTTTTTTTTTTTGTCATCCTTTCGATATAACAATCACAAACCAGTTTGAGAATCATTGCCGGCAACAGCTTGTTGTGTTTCGTTAATAATAAGGAATGTCTGTTTGCTTCTAAGGGTTTTCTAGACAACAGATGTGAAACAGATTTCTCAGACACTGATATTTTTTCCCCCGTCAATATTAAAAACGACTGTGTTTACTGTAGCTGATGTCAGCAAGTAATATTCTCCAAGCATTGGTTTTATTGTAGATTTGAACCACCCCCTCCCACCGCCCCCTCCACTTTTTTTAACAGACACAATCCCACCATCCCATTTTTTTCGTTCACCTGCTTCCTTCTTTCCTTTTCCTCTTCAATATTTCCCGTGTTAAATTTTATCACGCATTAAATGAAGTATCAAGGTTATTATTAATATGTTTTTTACATAGATAAGCAGCGAGCATACGAGCATACCGGTATGCGAGGCTATCGCCAGTATGACTGTTTCTGTAGTTTCGAACTTTACTTGACGCAAAGTGATAACAAATGCATGAGCGAAAAGTGGGTGTGTTTCCGTTTTAAATGGGTCACTTCAAATCTGTTCCCTTTTTGGATGGTCGTGCACCCCCCCCCAACCCAAACTCCCCCCCCCCCCCCCATGATTGTTTTCTCCCTGGAGTAACTTTTTTTTTCTTTCTAGACCACTGCTTGAGAACCCCTATTGGTCGATGAACCCCATTGAGGTAACCACTGTTGTAAAATCATGTTCGAATGAAATTTCATACTCTCCACCAAAAAAACATCTGTGGCCACACATTTCCGCACAAAAGATAAATAAATAATAATAGTAATAATAATAAAATAATAGAATTTCCCAGCATTCCTAAGTGACTAATGCCAGCTTGAATGCAGAAGGTTGTGGGGCGTTCAATAAAATGTACGACTTCTGCTTAAGCGTATGAGTATGATGCTATTATAGGTCTAAACATGAAAATAGGAATGACGACACGATTTTAATTTGGCCTATAGATTATTTCAGTGTTTCTCAACCGTTGGGTCACGACCCCTTTGGGGGTCGCACGACTCTTTCACAGGGGTCGCCTAAGACTAAGACCATCTGAAAACACATATATTCTAACGTTATGAAGTATCAACGACAATAAATTAGTTCTTAGGTGTCGCCAGAACGTGAGGAACTGCATTAAAGGGTCGCAGCAGTAGGAAGGTTGAAAACCACTGGTCTATATGAACACACGTTTGATTGCAAAAATCAGAAAAACATTTTGTAAATTTTTATTTTTTTATTTTTTTACTTTCATGCCTGATCAACCAACCAAAATGTCCGATTACTTTATCCTGGTGAGCGCTGGTGTTTTATCTGCTCAACATGAAACACTGTGGACCCAGTAAGTAGGGCACAGTCATATTATCAAAATATCATACAATTCAACGGCTTATACTTATGAGTTTACACATCAATAAAGCAATACTTCTTAACCAAGGTCATGCTAAAGACTTCTTTCGTCAAACCAAAATAATAATAATAATACTAATAAAAGAATTATCTAATGACGAGTTTAGTAAATCTAGCGATTTCATCAACGAAAACGAACTTACAGTCAGTGACGGGACACAAACAATGCGCGCAAACAAATCCCCCCTCCCTCGATTGTTTGTAGGTCGCGTGTCGAGCTGGGGTCTTGCTGACACGACAGCCTGCTGGCGACACGACCGCCTGCTGGCAACACAGTGCACACATTTTTCAGGCCACATTTCCACAGCGCTCTCACGTACGCTCAATGTCTGCTGTGTTTTTTACCAGATGGCTTGAATCCAGTGTTGCATTGTAACAACGATTCGATGGACAACACTAGGGGCTCCGGGCTACTGATGTCGGAGTTGGTCGGACGTTGTCATCATGATTATTAAAAGAATTCGAATATATTAATTAATTTATTATTATAATTATTTTTATATAATTATATTTTACGATGAGTAAGTAACAAATAATTAATGCTGCACATTACATTTTTTTTAAATAAAAAAAAAAAAACAAACAAAAAAAACAAAAAAAAAAAAAACAAAAAAAAAAAAACAAAAAAACACGAAGCCTATATGGGCAATCATTGCACCAATCAATACATCAGATATTTGCGATAACCGATAACATTAAGAATATATCAAAGTATATAATTTGTTAAGGTATTTTAAAACAATATTGTAGCAATGTGGGAAACACCACGTATACAGAATGGGCTGCAGACATCGACAGTGATTGTTTTTAATCATATGAATAGGTTACATGCTGTTATTATATGCAGCGGCGTAGGAAGGGGTGCAGAGGGGGCGGCACTTTTATTTTCTTTATATGAATGGGGTGCATTTTCGGCCACTTACAAATTTTTTTATTTGCGTCGGAGGGGGCGGAAAATATTGTCCCGCCCAGGGCGGCACATCTTGTCCCGCCCCGGGTGGCACTAACCCTAACTACGCCACTGGTTATATGGTTCTAGTTCTACCCCGGAGTGCAGTACTTAAATAATTAAACATAAAGTTTGTATCTAGCCTTATTGAAGGCTTCCTTACTTAGTACTACTCACCTAACTTCAATGAGAAATAGCACCAGACTTCACAACACAGATAAAATGATTCAACATAAACCAACCTATTTTACAATCCATACCAGTGTTTCCCAAATTTTTAAGCTTCGCGGACAGTGGACAAGTTTCGAAATTACACCAGGGACCGGTGGCCAAATTAATTTTTTTTTAAATTATTATTATTTGACCTTAATGCTGAACGGTTCGGCATCCTAATTCTCGCGAACCGGCGCCGGTCCGTTGACCACGATTTGTGGACCGCTGATCTACACATAATCTACTATCTGCAACACGTCAAAGTGATGGGTGTTTATTTTTTAAACACCAGTATTTAAAACATACACACGATCATTTCCTTGCTGTGCACCATAAAATATGATGGACCTTTTATAAATTTATATTAGCAAAGATTTTAATTAAATAAATGTAACGCATTTTTAAAAAGGACTCAGTCTACGACAAAAAAAAATTATTGTTTTTAAAAAAGTGATAAAATTTGTGAAATCCCAATCTAATTTTTTTTTCATTGAAAAAACATGAGGCTTGACATCTTATGTTTGAATTTGAAAATGTGTTTTAAGAAATTACTGACAATATTAATTTAATGCAAGCTGGCAGCCTTAATTTGTCTATCTGCAACTCGGTCGTGGTTGACCATGTCAGACAAAAGTAAACGAGAAACTTTGATTCTTATTGTCCTTCCACTTGAGATTGATTGAGCCAGTGGGGGTAGGAAGGGCGGGCGTGGGGTTTGGGGGGGGGGGGGGCGAAATCCGCCCCGACAAGCACAATATCTCGCTGCGCCACTGGTTCGAGGGGATGGATTCGAATCATTTTTGGGATTGTGAGCAGTTATTAATTTATGTAAAACAAAATAATCATGATTTTTTTAAGTTAGTTTTTTCATACAAATAAATTGTGAAATTCTACAAATTATGCACAATTGTAATCGGTAATAAATGGTATCGATTAAGAAATTATAAAAACAAACAAACAAAAATATTTAAAAAAAACAACAACAAACAATCGAGGTTATGCTCAAACACACTAAATTAGATATGGAAAAGAAATAAGTATACAAATAACAACTCTGCAAAAATATTCGAATCAAGTGTAAAGACTATTCTTCTATACTATACTTCTCATACTTAAAAAAAAACATGCATTCAAGTAACCAATTTATGAGATCCCAGTTAGTGCTAATTCCCGAGGTATTCTACCGCACCTTTTTCCAACCCTTGAACTATATTTACAAGTTAATGTCATCACCCCCCCCCCCCCCCCCTACCCCCAAACAACCAAATTACACCGAAAGATTTATTTATATATATATATGGGTGCTGGTGGCCGAGTGGTCTAAACTGAGCAAAAACATCACCAGCACCCCGGGTGGATGGGACTCGCTATAACCTTGGACGGCAACTCGCCTAAGAGTAGGAAACTCTGAATTCAAAACCCGGAGATGGAGTCCCGTAGGCGGATAACATTGGTACAATGAAACATTCCGACAACTCCTGCGGCGCCACTGGTGCCAAGCTGTATCATCCACATGATGTTCCCTTGGGGTTATCCAGCGGCGTGGAGAGAGGCGATTTGCTTTTGGGAAGCCGCTTATAATCCTAGAAAAATAATCCCAGGCCTTGTGGATTCGTCCTGCGAATTCCATACCACAGTCACCTTGTGACGGACGGATGCCAACAAAAAAAAAATATAGATAGATAGATATAGCCCTCCAAACATTGGCGACAGCAATGCGTGAACTTTCCATCTAGTATAAAGGTTACTTGACAAAACATGAACTCAAGTAACGCACATTTAAGAATCCCAATTTTTGCTACACCATTCCTCAAATGATACGTCACTGCACTCTTTTTTTTTTTTTCATGCCCATGAACTGTATTCAATATTTTGATGTTCAAACCACTTTTAAACCGAAATTATTTACACCATATTTAAATTGAGACGATTTCGTTTTCCGAAAAGAAAATATTACGAATTAAACGCAGTTGCGTTATTAAAAATAAAAGTAAATCATGTAACGTATTATAGTTATCGGGAACTATATTTTGCGCGCTATTGAATTCATTATTGAACCATGCTTTCTTTCAAACATATAGAATTATTTTTAATATACTCTCAATACCAAATACGCTAAACAGGAAGCACCCGGAAATGGAAGCAGTCCACGAGTCACACCAGAAGCGGAAGATATATAAGTGATTACGCACCAAACGCACTTGCGGCAATTTTATGAATCCCATTTAGCGCTGTTATAGGGAATTTTATTTTGCGCACTATTGAACTCACCACTACACCATTCCTATGGAATTATATTGATTGAAAGGTGTTCCTTAAAATGATTTTTTTTTAAATCACGCAGAATTGTAAATGCAGAAAGGGCAGTGGAGAGGACCATCCACTGAGCAAATCCACCCACCCATCCCTGTGGCGCTACAGACCATGTGGGGCTTTGGTCTGCCTCACCACTTCCTCCACTCAGACCTTATGATGTCTTTTTCTGTTCCATGCTTGGATTCCCAAATGCTGTAGATCCCTCTCCACACCATCCACTGTCTAAGCCTAGTTCTGCCTTTGGGCCATTTTCCTCTGGGGTTTTGGTGGTGCATCCTATTCACCCCTATGCCATTTTGCATTCTTACTAAGTGTCCCACCCAGCTCGCCTGCCCCCCCACCTTTTTTTTATTTCTGTTAGTAAAGGTTTAATTTTTTTTGTTTATTGAGGATCCTAGTTATCTGAATTGATTTACCTTTTTAAAATTGTGGTTTTTAAGTTTAATGGTTTCATCTGTCTGTTGTGCTTTTAACATATTCATGTATCTTGTTTTTTTTTTGTTTTTGTTTTTTTGGTGTTAACTTCCAGCACTGTTTGTAGGGATACGTCTACTAAGTCAATAAAGTCTTTTGATATGTCTTCACTGCTTTCCCAAACAGTGCTGTGTCATCAGCATCTGCAATATACTGAAGGGGTTGGTTGTAGAGAGTACATATTTGTTTCATTTAGGTTTCCCTCAGAAAGTGCCCTTTTATTGTTTATCGGGTTTCCATATGTATGTTTCTTATATCGCTCTCTAAAGTTAGGTTAAATAGGAAAGCACCAAGGAAAGCAGAGTCAAATATTACTCGACCTTATCTGTCATAGGACCAAACGACACTAGATAGGAAGGAGAAGACACGGAACTCGTTGAACATTGATCTCGGCAGAGAGAGGCGACGAGAAACGGAAGTGGAGAACTCTGGAAAGAATCGCTGGCAACAGAGATGACTGGGTGTAATTGTGAAAGGCCAATGTACCAATAGGAGAAAATAACGAACAGTGTAATAAGGGGAGGACTGCGTTTCGGTTTGGAGGAATAAGACATTTTTAAAAACACAACAACGACAATAACACATTTAGAAAACACAGGGCAATGGGAGAGCCTGAACAAAAATGAAAACAAAACAGCGGATTACTGCAGACAGCCCCCCACTCCCCCCCCCCCCCCAAGTAAATGACATCCCTTGTCCCTTAATATTTAAAAAATATTTTATGATGAAACAATATAATTTAGAATAAAGCCACTTTTAATTTTTTTTTAATTTGGTAAACTTTTTTTTCCAGTTGCTAGAGCTCACCTTATGACCTATCAGTACTACGATATGACCGACTTTTTAGCCGTATTTTTTTGTTTGTGTACACATGTCAAATACGTTGTTCGGTTTTTTTTTCGGTTCTAATGAGAACCACGTGACTCGGATCCAAGGCGTGGGAGGGACGTAAGTTGCTTCCAGCCCAATCTTCTGTCAAGTTGTCCGTCGCAGAATAAATAGACAAGAGTGCGCCGTGCAGTCGCAGTGAGCAAAAATCTGTTTTCTTAAAAGACGTCATTGTTAACGGCCCAAGTTTGGCTTCTGTCGTTGTGACCTGGTGATGTGTTCATTTTTTATTTTTGACGCGTATTAGGCGTACATAGACGAGCCTATTAAAATTTTGTTTTTACTATGGAAATATAGCTCGTGCTTACATATTGATATTGCTTCGTATGCGAAGATAAACAAGCCTTCAACTTGAGTGTAGTAGCCTGGACTTTTGAGCTGTATTGTGCTAAAAGCGACGAAGAGTTGCTCAATTCGTCAGCCTCACTCTCTGGTCCTTTCCTATTTGTTCCAATAGCAAGATTGAGTCAAGACGACTGGAGATAGACCGGGATGCAGTAGATGACCAGCCGTGTTCATTGTGGCTCACTGTGCCCTTGCGCGTTCCACGTCGCAGGATTTCTCGGAATGTTCATTGTGTCCATGTCATAGAGCCTACGGGACTCCATCACCGGGTTTTTAATTTTCAGAGCTTGCCTTCTCTCAGATGAGCTGCAATCCGAGTTTAACGAGTCCCGTCCACCCGGGATGCTGGTGTTGCTTCTGCCTTTCGAGGCTTTTTCTGATGGTTCAAATCCAGTCCACGAGCTTGGGATCGGCTCACGTTAAACCACTCGACCACACAGCACCCTTACGTGGTTACATAACGCCAGTGGTGATGTACTCCTACGACAGGTAGGATCTGAGTCTTAAAAGCTACTTATTTTTTTTGTGAGGGTATCATGTGAGTTCTTCTACGGAAGTAAGACAGTATATTGGCTAGTGGATGGTCTTCTTATCGAATTAACTCCCTGGGTGTACAAATCAAGCACGCGGGTTTTAAAAAAAACATTAAAGGCATCGTCAACGTCCTACTACATTGGGATTAATTAATGAGACACAAACAGTTTGCATAAATAAAACAGTATAAGTTAAGCTTTAATAATGAATTACACAGAATACAATTTTTTTTAAATGTTTCGGCAAATGCCTTCATCAGTACATTTAAAAAAAAAATTTTTTAAGTATAACTTAAATTTACATAACATATATTTGATGTATTTACGATTTTAAAGAATATTCAGATTCAATGATGAATTATTTATTTCATTTGATGACCATGGTTACTTTGAAAATGCCTTGCGATCCAATTCAAACGGTATCTCAATACAAAATATTTTATGGCCCGTTGCCAGATTTACTTTTGACAAAATTTTATGTTGCCAAGTTTAGTGTTCCTAAAAGGACGAACTGGCATACATCTCGCTATATGTTACAACAAAAAAAAAAAAAAAAACAACGTATAGCGAAGTTACACTTTTAATATAAACAACGAACGTTCATTTCTGTAGGTAACAATATATATCTATATCTATAAAATATATATGACAGCTTCCTGAAGCACTAGTTTCACTCTGAATGTTATATAACCAAACGAGCAATCCAAAATAAACATTGAGTTCTGGGCGTCATATTTGGTTGAGTAATATTGGCCAAATTATGTATGCATAAATAATGTGAAAACAAACTTCTTAATATGACCTATAGCAGGGGTCACCAAACTTTTTTTTTACCAGAGGCGTAGCTAGAGTGTTTGGCGCCCGGGGAAAAGAGTCATTTTAAAGAGCCTACCTGTCTTTTTTGAACTCTCATACACATTATTTTCATCAATAAAATAATATCAAAACACATTGTGGCCCCCTAACTAGTCTGGCACCCAGGGACATCTGTCCTCCCTGCCCCTCTTTAGCTACGCCTCTGGGCCGGATAATGCTTATCTGACTTCGAGTTTGCACCACGCTAAATTTCACCAGTAACTTTACTTCTTTACCAGTGATAGACTGTGATAATGTGATATGTATGTCCACTCAATATAAATTAATATCTTTATCAAATACACGTCTAAAAAAAGTGACCGCAGATTGCAATATAAACGTCGGCCATCTACTTTTAGAAGTTAACATTTTTAAGGCCAGCTTAACTCGATCTCACTAGGCTCTGTGATGATAGTAGTTTTTGTAATCGTTATATATACTGTATGTTTATTTAAGTATTATCAAAATACTGTATTGTACGATTTTGTGACGATATTATACGATTTTAGGAGTTCGAGGGTAAACACGTCTGCAATAAACAAGAAATTCTAGATGCAATAATTGAAAAAGGTAAATTTAAGGCGCATAGAAGACAGAAGGTCTCCACAAGTGTGAATATTTCCTAGTATTCTAAACATGATATTTAAATTTAAATTGTACCACAACGTCTCGTAATCCATACGTTTTATCAAGCAAATCCAGGTACTGCTTTACGGGCCTGATGAGCTGATATCACGGGCCGGATCCGGCACGCGGGCCGTAGTTTGGTGACCCCAGAGTTAAAGGTTGTAACCAGCGGTGTATTGCCAATTCGTAACAAATGGTTCGCAGTTAGTATGTCCCCTTATGCCATATCAGTCACCGCCACAGTCAGTCAAATTACGATTAGGCGAACTAACGGTTCGCACGAACCTGACCGAACCGGCTCCAAACCACCGCTGGTTGTAACTCAAAAGAGTCAGTGATTTGTGCGGTAGTTTTCAGTTAATGTGTTGTGATATTTATGACGTAGTGTCCGTAACATCGGGTTTAAAAGAGGATATCCATAAATAGGGTCAAAATCTAATTTAAAAAAAAACAAAAAAAAAAAAAACAATAATACAAAATTTAAACAATAAATAAATAAAGGGGTCGAGTTTAGGTAAGTGGACACACGATAATAAATATGTGTCACTAGGGTGTCTTAAATGTGTGAAATTTTTTTGACGGTGTCGAAGGGGGTTAAAAGTCTGGCAAAATAGCGGGACAAGAACTCAATTAATATAATAAGGCCGTAACACCTGCTTGCAAATTCTAGTAATATTTTAAAGCTAAACATTTAATTATAGCAAAATTCTGCGGCGCAATCGAAAAGAAAGTTGATTGTTACCACATCAAAACTGTTAATTAAAAAAAAACCACAGCTCTTTCTAGTTAATTTAAATCGTAAATTATTTAATAATTAAAAACTATTTTAAACGAAAGCCCCATTAGATATGCAATATAATATATATAAACATATTTCCTTTTTAAAAATTTTGATCAGATCAGTTCTAAATTTGTTAAGTTTGCGATTTAAAAAAAAAAAAAAAGATTTAAAGTGGGAAAAATATGAATAGATGTGTGTTAAAAAGACAGGCCGTGTAAGCTACAATTATATTTTATACACTGATATTATGGCTTTTTAAAAAAAAAGAATAGATGTTTCCTCTTCGTAGCTGTATCATGTGAGTCCCGCATGATTATCTATATTTATGAGATGTACAGCCTTTCTTAGCGAAAAGAGCCAAATATTATTTTTTTCACAAATTGATCATTAAGTGCGTGTGAAAAGTGCGAAAATCATGCTTATAAATCAATTAAAAATAAATTGTTACTAGAGAACTAGTTTAACAATTAAAGCTACACAAAAGAAAACAGTTAAAAAAAATATTGCATATTATTTAAATAACGTTATTTTCTAGCGATGACATTACTTTTAAATAATGTAGACACGAGTAAAGAAATTCGGTTTTGGGGTCAAAGGTCAGCAGACAAGGTTGCTTGAAAGGTCATGACGTAGTTTCCGTCCCAGTATGCATTGTTATGATGTCCGCCATTAGTCACTGGTCTAAACATTTAGAATAGAAGGGAACCTTGTTTTATGAATATTTATTCGGTTTTCACTCACAGATGTTTCAAAATGTGAGGGCTTAAAAGAAAATCGGCAATATTTTCAGTTTTAAAGTGTTGACTGGTATGGGGGTGAGTTAGCTCGATTTATATACCTTATTTCCTGGAACCATTCGACGTTTTGCTTTTGCTGTTTTTCTGGTATATACAAGCGCAAGCATGGCGAGTATAAAACAGAACGATGTTCAAATAACTAACAATAGTATAAATCCAGATATTCTTAAAGGCCAGCCGCTTAATTTAAACCAGACGAAGACGGATTCTTCAAATATTTCAAATGAAAATGACCGGAATTCGAACCTTAGTCCCTCGAAATCTGCTGATCCAGCTCGAAAGAAAACCTTCAAAATAATCAGCGTTAAAAAAGGAGGGAGTGGCAGTGGAGATCTACCAGGGGATAATGATGGAGATAGTATTGATGGATTAGATGAAAGCCAAACAGAAGATCTTAGTTCAGAATTTTATGATAGTTCCAAGGCTACTGATTTAGATATGGATCTACCAGATAGCATGATGCCGCTCACCCCTGATGAAGTGACTAGTACCACTACTATTGTTGTGAAGCAAAAACCTGATAGGGATTCTCAATCACGTTTTAAGGTAGTAAAAATTGAAACAAAGGAGCCTTTCAGACGTGGCAAGTGGGTTTGTTATGATTACTTTGATACAACACCTGCATCTGTAGTGACATTAGAGAAAAATGGCTCAAAAATGACTGAAGATAGTATTCTCCATTCTGCCCTCAGTGGAAACCTTAGTTCATCTAGTTCTGTTCATTATGTCCAAGATGTAAATGATTCTTCCAGTAATATATATGTTACGCCTTTTGCACCTATTAGTCCAATTGGGACTGATGGACAGCACCTATTCTCTGATGTATTCGTACCAATCCCACTTGCTCCACCAGCTAGTCAAGTATTAAACCCAGGACTTTCATCTGCTGATGTTACACCTTTTATTGCTCAGCAGGTCTTTTTGTCAATGGCAGGTGTGCCCTCATCCAGCACCTCCTTCTACAGTGTTGCCCAACCAGGTCAAACAACTATAATTCAGAGTCTGCCACCCACTAATGTATTTCCATATGCTCAGAATGGCCCTTCTGCCGGTTTGTTTCAGAATGGTGTTGCAGGGCAATCAAATATACTTGTGAATTTACCTCCAGATCCAATCATTGCTACTGCCAGTGTAATTCCTCCAGTTATACCACTCATGCAGCCGATTTCCGTAGCTGATGTTACCGCAGTGAATCAAGATCATGGTCCAGGATTTGTTATAGTTGGTGGAATACCAGTCCCACGTTCACAGAGCCAAACACAAATATCTGGTGTTCCTGTCTTGTCACAAGTTTTACAACCTGTTGTAGAAAATGGTCAAAGTTTACCTGCTGTGGGTATTTCTAATGCAACCAATGTAACATACAGTGGTGCTGAAAGTGCCTCTGTATTTTCTGGTTTAGAGGTGGATCAGATGGGTCCAGGTATGGATGAGAGCACAGGAAGTATTAAAACCTTACAAGGTGATCCAGAAAGCGATCCGCCCCAAGGTCTAGAGGAAGCAGTGGAGGCCATACACACTGGACTGGAAGGGAATGATGAAGACGCTGATGAGAGGTATGTTAATTAACTTTCAATTTGTTACATTTTATGGTTTTGCTTTAAATTTTTGTTTCTTTCTCCAGCAACCAAAAAATTTGCTTTATCGATTACATTTATTTTCATTATTTAAAATAATTTTTGTTCCATGTAAGAACGTCCATCCCTAGATTCAAATTATTTTAGTTTGGTGTATAAAATGGATATATGCACCTTTTTCCACATCAAGATATTTCTAGTTTAAGACAAAGATCCTAATTTGAAACTACATTAAGGAACATATAAAGGTCTTTTCATGAATCACAGACAAAATTCACTGTATGCGGAAATTATAACTTAACCAATTTGTACAACGAAAAGCTCTTCAAACTGAGGTTTGTTCAGACGGACATTCATTTGAACGGAAATAAAATAGCAAATCTTATTGAAAAAGCAGGCCATAATAGTGGTTGTCTTTTATTTTTTACTTAATTCACAAATAATCAACTGATAATTTTTTATTTTTTTAAATTGAAGAAATTTCCATTTGAACAAATCTTAATTTAATAAATTTCATTTCAAACAAACTTCTGTTTGTACAAACTTCCGCTCGTTCCTTCGTATGATTTGGTTTTGTACAAATTTCCTGTAACCACAATTATTATTGATTTTTATCTTATACAACATAAAAGGGCCCAACACAAATCAGTACGAAGGTCGCAGGCAGGAGAAAGCTTAAAGGGCAGTTAGTTTAAGAACCCTGATCTAAGAAGAGTTTTCCATTGGTGAAAAAATGTATTTAATTGATACAATTTTTTGAGACTTGGAGATATTCACAAGTCCATAGATTTCTGATCATAGAGGTTTTCGTCATTAAAATTTAATTAACATATTAAGTGGAATTTGCAAGAGTGTTTCAAAACATATTAAAATTTAAAAAAAAAATTGCACTTTAACGTGGAATTAGGGCTCATATTTCTTCTTCTAAAGTAATATTAATAAACTCGACATTTAGTCCCATTAACTGACTTGATTCTAACAGCCATAGATATTTAGCTAATTAAAAAATAACATTAGACACATAGACACAATTTAATCTTTAATCAATATAACCAGAGTATTAAATGCAATGTGCACTTTTCATTGTCAATGAACATTATTATGGACAGACATTGCCTTTGGGTTCATCATCTTTATTGGATCAAGAAAATCAAATTAGGGATTTTTGCAGACATACATTTAAAAAAGTGTTAAGGATGCAAATTAATTGAACACTTTTAAAAACATTTTATGCGTTTTTGGTAGTAGTTTCCAATTGTTCAAAAGTTTTCTCTTACTCTTACACCTAACTAAAAGATGCCGTAGACAGCACCTATTGCTTCGGATAATTGAAATTTAGAACACTGGGCAGAAAATTTATTAGTGATAAAGAAATGAAGCACTGGTTATAAATGTGCAACATTGTTATGTATAGGGTTTCTTATGAATTTTCTTGGGGAGTGCTTTAGCCTTAAAGATAAATTACTTTGATATTCTAGGTATTTCTGTTTTGGAATAACATAATCATAGCATAGGAAAAATTCAATTTTTTCTTTTGTTGGTTTTTTGGAAAGCTAATTTTTCCTTCACAAGTACAACAGCATGTTTTCAAAAAAGCTGTTTTAACTACACATTGCATGTTCATTGTCAATGCTAATAGCCATGCAATAAATGTGAGATCCACCTTTAATTTTTAAAACAATTTAAAAAAATGTTTATTGGATGCCTAAGTTCTTTTACCTATTACAGCATGTGGTATTAAAACAGAAAAATATGACCCCCCTTGATCCAAACGTTAGAATTTTGTTAATTCTTGTTATGGTTATTTAAATAAATATATTTGCTTTAAAAGGTAATTTTAATGTTTTTTAATTTTGTAAATGTACACCATTTGTTTTTTTTTATCTATTATTCTATTGTTATGTGATGTGATGCATTTTCATTTTATGACTTCAGCATTTATTATTTTTGATTTTTTTCCCTAAAAGGCAAATTAAAATATAGGATTTACAGGGCAACCAGTTTTTGAAATAAAATATTTTCATCATTGGATTAGAAATTTACAAATAAAGCAAAATATTATCATTTAAAAATCGATATAAAATAAAAAATATATAATTCAAAGGAGATAATGCAGATTTATCTTCTTTAAAAAAAGGAGAAAATGAAAAGCTTTTTTTTTTTCATTTGACAGATTTAGCTGCTGGTAGTTTCATTTTTCTGTAATGGAGCAATGAAATGCGACTAATGTTGGTACTAATGGATGATGTACATATTTCTAAACTGATCAGTAATAATTTTTGATAACCCTATCATCTATCTTTACAGCCCATGCTGTTGTTTATAACAATTATGCAGTTATTACGCTGTTTAAAAAAATTATTACATAAGTGAATTATCTGAACAATTCTAACTTGCTACTACTAAGCTGATAATTTCGTCCTGGCTAAACATATAAGATTTTTTAAAATCCTGTATATTGTCTGCATTTTCAAAGTCTCATTTCATTGTTAATTTTTACGAACATTTTCTTTAACTTTTTTCATTGAAAATATTTTGGGCTTAGGTGTTTTCTCAAAGCAACATTTTTAGAATTATATATATAAAAAAAACTTATCTGCTATTGCTATTCTGTTTGGCTCTCAGCTTTGCTCGTCTTCATTTCTAATAGATTTGTAAAATGTATAAAAGGAATTATGGAAAGTTATTATTTTAATTATTCAGGAGAGCATCTGCATTTGTGGCTAGGTCAGCTCCTATACGACCAAATGCTTTACCATCCTTTGTGAATTCACGAAACACTGGCTCACCTTCCATTGTGAGGCCAAATGCCCATCTGGGTTCTCGGAACTTGGATTCACCTTTACATATATGGCCCAGCCCTTTACCATCTCACCTTGATTCCAGGAACTTGGACTCGCCTTCTCATCACTGGCCCAATGCTTTGCCTAATTATTTCGATAATAGAAACCTGGATTCTCCCTGCAATTTTTGCTTTACACCCGTGGGTGGGAGATCACTGTGTTCTTCCCCCGTTCCGCCTTCCTTTATAGAGCACTTTGATTCCATGGCAGCAGGAATGTTTCCACCAACATCCAACTCCTACTTTCCTTACATGGACCCCAGCTCTCATGGTTCATACTCTCAGGCCTCAGCTTTTGTTCCTCTGCATATGCCCCAACCGTCTGCAACCCAGACGAACCACTCCTCCCCCTGTGTGACACCCTCACCAAAAGCCACGTCCTATGATTCCCGTGGCATCCGGGGTGCCTTGCCCACTGTAAGGATTGATTCAGCTCCTGAGCTCAGACGCTCCTTGTCTCCTCATTCCTTGTCCTCCCCGACCACCCCGTACACAACTCCACACCGTCCTCAAAGCCTAACCCCCGGTGGAACCGTATTCAAGAGAGCGACATCCGTAGAAGACAACAGGACAGTAGCAGATGGTCGTGACAGGATCACCGACTTCCTTGTCTCCACTGTCCTTCCAAGTGATGGTCACACTCCTGAGGACGGGTATGTCCCATTGCTTGGTTTTTGCCTTTGATCCCAAACCTTCTCATTTCATAGGCTTGATGCTTTGGGTATGATTTGTGCAGTGGTGATTCATTCACTTAATGCACTTCATCTATCATCTTCATTGTAACAAATATAATCAGAATACCACCAGGCTCTTATTCTCCATCTAGACATTTTCAGTGGAAGCTATCCATTCCTATTAAAGCTACCAATTTATATAAAAAATTAATATTTTTTGCATGCTTAGCTAGCTTTTTTAAAATTCTTACATTGGCTTGTTATGAAAATTCCTGTTTTCCTGACACATTAAACCGCTCTCAGCTCCAGCATGTATATTTCTCCCCTGACCCACCACTTATATCTTTTACCTTGTTGTTTGACCCCAAGTGCATTTTATACATTTGTCTTGTTTATGGATTAATTTTTTAAAAAGTGTACAATTTTTAAAAATTATTTTCTACCTTATGATCAGCTAGCTACCTCTATAAATATCTTAGTGTGTTTACCTGGTAGTAAATTTGTTAGGGCATCACTTCATTCTTATGCATCTTACAAATTAAATCAATTGTTCATGTGGTATGTTATCTGAATAACTTGAAGTTTTTAATCTAACTTGATAAGCGCTTGTCAATGAAAAGCTTTCAGTCGTTGAAGTTAAAGGTGTGCTGGAATGAAAGGTAGAGCAATTAAAACACAGGCCAAGATTAGCTTCAGTAGAAGGGTGGTCATAAAATTTGACATGAAATGTTTTATGGCATTTCAAACAAACAAAAAATAAAGTTGTTTTAATGAGTGACTTCATAATATATATATACAGTTCATCATGTTGTGGCGACCCCAAAACCACAAAATTATTTTTTTTTGCTACTTCAAAACTGTGTATGTGTTTTTCGATGGTCTTAGGCGACCCCTTTGAAAGGGTCATTCGACCCCCAAAGTCGCAACCCACAGGTTGAGAACCGCTGGATTAACACATTCAAAGTAATTCGTTTAGATAGAAATGATGAACAGTTCAAGTCCTTAAGTTAATTTATTTTTTTCAAACAACTAAAAATCCTTAGTTATACAGCAATATCAATTGACAACTGTTGTAGAATAAGAAATAGTGATTCTGTTTTAGATTACAACTGCCCCAACCTGGGCACCAAAATCGGAAATAGAGCAAAGTTACATAAATTTATTTTATTTGATAAGTATTGTTAGTTTGATATGCGTAGTAATTGATGCAAATATTTCAAGATTACGAATCAGCTTGTCTGGGGGGAAGATGTAAGTGAACAGGGTGAGATCTAGCTTTTGTGTGGCAGGAAAAGGTTGTTTCGTGTTTGTGCTGCTAAGTAGTCCTACTATGTGGTTACTGAATTCGATTGAATCCCAGAAACATAAATGCTGCTTAGCACGGCCACTAAGACTTTTTATGGATGGAATGAGAAGATTAAGCTTAAAAAGCAAGGGCTTTGTGGGCTTTTGCTTGAACTTATAGGGTCATCAAAGAATTAATCTTGCTCTCTTGTATTATTGACTGATTTATATTATGACAGGAACCATTCTTGACTGCCTACAAATTCAGTGGTAGGACTCGGCTGTTGAGCGACTTTACTAAACAGTGGTCCTATTTCATTGGCTGCAATACTGACATTTTATTAATTTTTTTTATTGATGCTTACTGGCTGTGGTGTTTGGTATTGATTTAAATTGCAGACAAGGGCTCTCAGAATTCTTAAAACCCCTCTTTATTAAATGCTGTATGTTCACTATTTAAGTCTTATCTCTACAGAATGTCGCACGTTACATTTGTAAGCAAATGTTTTTGTAATGAATCATCTGTCGCCCAAAAGTAGGAAATTACTCGTTGCATTTTTTTCCTAACCTATCATTTGAAAGGTAGATCGAATTAGATTTAATTACGCGCAGTTATCATGAAGTATACGGTATTTTGTGTGCGGTGTGAGAAGTGTAACCCTGTCTGGATTTACTGCTTTTTAGTGAGGTTGTCCTCTGCACTCGTTACAATATAAACACCTTTTATTTCTATTCATTCATCATAGCCCGACTGATAATGCTGATATGACTATTGTAGTGGTTGTTTTGAAATGTGTGTGAAAGGGGGATGGGGTACTTTTAAAAATACCGTTCTGATAATAAATCTTGCTAGTTGGTCTTATTCTAAGCCTTTTATCTTTGGTCTTACTCAAAACTGTCATAGTTTTAGGGCAATTAAAAGTCGAACAAATACCGACCTTGATAAAAAGTGACTCTAGCAGCGCACTAGGTTTTAAAATGTAAATGACACCAAGAGACTTGAAAATGTTAGGACTAAAAATTCAACTTCCTGGTGTTAGTGTGTGATGCGGACTTTGGATGGGCATAAATAGGTCACACTGCTGGCAATCAGCGGCATTGTTGTATTGTTGTCCTACCAACTCTTGTAGTGTACAAGAGCTCTTGTGAGTACGTGCTAACAGGTTAATTCTTCCTGACACCATACCATTGCAACGCTGTGGGGGGGGGGGGAGAATGGGAGGGAGTGTGTGTGAGAGAAAGAGGGGGGGAGAGCTGCTGCTTACTTATCATGTTTCAAACCTAAGGTAACCGAGATCAGAAGCAGTAGTTAGAGAATGTGGGGGGAGGGGAGAGAGGCGCTTTCTTGTTCAGTTTGACTTCTACACAGTAGCAATAGGGGGGTGGTGGTGGGGTGCGTGAGCCGGGACACAGCTTAATTGACATCTCCTGTTATTTTGCAACACGAAAAAAAGACGAACACAGTATCAGTTCTGGGTTTCCAGCTGTATCTCATCTCTATTAAATGGACATATATTATTTCTTATATGAGGAGTCCAATGGCAAACCCTGCTAAGTCACTTTAAAAAAAATATGAGTTATCTATCTTGGCTGGTTAATTAAGTGTCAATCTACAGTATTTGGTGTATTTAATGATTAAAAAGCTTTATGTAAGACTAAAATTCACCATTTAAAAATATATAAATGCTATCTTCGCTATATTAATTAATTTACAAAAACTCATTTTTCTCTGAATCAAAAAGAAGTTACTTAGCAGGGTTTGCTATTGGACTCCTCATATTAAAATTAAAAGAAAAAAAAGTGTATCTTCACTGTTCTGAAAGTCATTCCTAGATGTTACTATGGAGCATCCCTTACGTACGTTTGTCACTTTTATAACATCTTTGACTTGTTACTGTTACCCTCCAGGAAATGAGTAACTCTAGTGTTTGTGCGTGTGTTTTTAACAGGCTCACGTGTCTGATCATTTCACCAGTGGATCTCAAACGACATTATCCAAATGTGTAGCTTTCATTTAGTGCGCGGGTTACTGCCTATCCACTCATAAGCCATAGTTGACTTTTTGCAATGGAATCAGTTTATTATTCATAATTAGCACTTGATCTGTAGAAGATTATATAATAATAATAATAAAGCTCATTTGAAAAATCACGCTTCATCCCCAAAGGCTCGAAGCGCGGTACAAAAACTAAGCTGGGAGATAATAACAAGCTAGAAAAGATTGTAGACATCATCATTCCAGCAGGTGTTTGCGAAATAGATGAGTTTTTAAATTTGTTTTGAAGGACTCCAGAGTCTGGCTGTTTTTGAGAGCGTCAGGAAGGGTGTTCCAAATGGTTGGGCCAGCAAATGCGAACGTGCGCTTTCCGTAAGTTTCAAGGCGAACACGCGGTATCGAGAGTTTGCCACTATCGGATGAGCGGAGTTGTCTAGTGGGTACATAAGGCGTCATGAGCGCTTGGAGATAGGACGGCGCCAGGTCATGCAAGCAGCGGTAGCACAGAGTTGCGATTTTGTACTCTATACGAGCGCGGACCGGCAGTCAATGCAATTCTATCAGAAGAGTTTTAGCATGGTCGAATTTGCGTTTACGAAGAACAATTCGAGCCGCATTATTCTGTGATTTTTGAATTTTATCAAGGAGCGTAGCTGGAAGACCCACCATGAGAGCATTGCAGTAGTCCATGCGTGATAGCACGAATGCAGACATCAGCCTCTTTGATGCATCCAACGTTAAGAAGGGTCTGATATGACTAATTCTGCGCAGCTCTAGAAAAATCGCCTTGAAAATCATGTTAATGTGATTTTCCATAGTTAGTGTTCTGTCTAAGTAGACACCCAGGTTTCGCACTGTTTGAGCAAACTCAATCTGCACGCCTGAGAGAGTAAAGGATGGTGTATCTTTTAAAGATTTTAATTTTTGAGCGGTAGCAATGGGGATCACCTCAGTCTTTTCATCATTCAATTTGAGCTTGTTTATTGTCATCCAGTGCTTAACTGACTCCACTGTCTTCTGTGTCATATTAAGAAGCTGAGGGAGCTGAGAGGGGATCACGGATTTCTGAAGTTGGGTATCATCCGCGAACATGTGATATACCATGTCAAACTGCTTGGTCACTTCACCCAGGGGCTGAACGTACATAGTGAAAAGCACCGGGCCTAAGACCGAGCCTTGGGGTACTCCGAATTCAATAATGGATTTCTTGGAGGTCAAGCCGTTTGTGATAACTGATTGGACCCGATTTGTCAGATATGAGCGGAACCATCACAGGACGGTATCGGTGAAACCGAACGTATATTGCAGACGTTGGAGAAGTATGCCGTGGTCAAGCGTATCGAACGCTGCCGATAGATCCAGTAACGACAAAAGGGATACCTGGCCCTCACCACAAGACGACAGAAGGTCATTTACGACGCGCAACAGGGCTGTCTCAGTAGAGTGATGCGTTCTGTATGCTGACTGAAAAGGCTCAAACAAGTCACACCGATTGAGGTGATCCAGGAGCTGTCGAAGAACGACCCTCTCTAAAATCTTTGATAAAAATGGTAGATTAGAGACGGGGCGATAATTTTCCAACAGATTAGGGTCGAGATTTGCCTTCTTTAGCAGTGGAGTTACAACCGCCTCCTTAAAAGAGGATGGAACAAAACCAGTTTTCAAAGACTGATTTACGATATTAGTAATGAAAGGGACAATTTCGTCTTAACATTGATACAACAGACCTGCCGGAAGAGGGTCAAGCAAACATGACTTTTTTGGGGAGTCAACCAGGATTTTCTTCACATGCGATTCAGTGACCTCCAAAAATTCGCTCATAGGAGTGCCATTAAACGGCAAGAATTTGGGAGCATCTGTGCAAATGTCAAGTCTCGCCCTGATCTTCTTAACTTTCGTAACAAAGAACTCATTTAGAGCGTCTGGTAACTCGGCCAAAGCAATATTGTTTGGCACAGATGTGTCCTTCTGTTTACCGGTCAGCTGATATTGACTCCCAGTTTCCAACATTCAAGTATAACCACAACAAACCCCTTGTAAACGGTACAACGGCCCCTTCGTTATTAAATGTGTCATTTCCTCGATGTTAGCACGATGCAGAAGACCCCATAACAGTTCAGTGCCATATTTCATCATTACTAATAGTATCCCTTAGTTGATCTGATCCATTTTTGTTAACGAATTGGCGTCCCAAGTGGCGAGATATGTCAGTGGTCGGCTCTTTAGTGACCTGAGTGCGGCTCGGCCAGTCGACCATAAAAGCATGGTTCTTGACAAGAAATTTGGCTCTCCAATTTTTTTAAATCGTCCTACTGATTTTTGGCTCATTTGACTAAGTTTGCCGACGACTGAGATGTCATACACGCGAAGATAAGGGCCACAATCCTGTTATTGCCATGTCCAGAGTTAAAATTTCTTGGTTATTTCCCTTGGAACCATTGCAGTATAGCATACCACAGACAGACTACGGTAAAATAACTAATTGATACATTGGACGAGTTGGCCATCAGTTTCTGGGCACTGACGGGTGCTCATACTTCAAAAAAAAAAAAAAACTTACATGAATAACAACATTTTTAATTTTTACCAAATTTCTTTTGACATTAAACTGGCACCATTTCGAATGCTTATATTGAATTCGTTTGCCGGTCCTAACAGCTAAAATTTTGTACACGGTCTGAAGTAAATATTTCTATTTTTTTTTTTTTTTAAAGTCCGGGGGCACTCTGAGTGGCCTTTGTTAGAATTCGTATGTTGTCGCCTGTGGAATGGAGGGTGATATGAAATATATAGGCGCACATCAACTAAAAATGTCCCTTTATCAAGCCTGTCTTTAATTTTATCTTCTTAATTGATGCATCAGTGGCTACGTATTTTCCCCCTCTTACTATTTTCTTGTTGCTATTTCACTTTCCCTTAAGCTTATCATAATGATAAATATCTATTAAAACATTTATAATGTATGAAAATAAATTGTTTTAGCAAATTCTTCCTAGCACAAATACACAAGATTTAAAAAAAAAATCGTGCACGTGACGTCATGGGTTGCCCTATTTGCCCTGGATTCCAAAGTAGAGTTACAGCTGGGTCTTAAGACTTAACATAAACTAAATGCTTTTGGCCAGGTAATGTTACTCTTTGTGTGTGTGTTAGAAGCTTGAGTATAATGGTATGTATCGTGAGCCGTGATTAAGAAAGTGTAAGAGCAGGAGTCGCCGTGAATAAAACTGATGTAGCTAGTCACTCGCTCTCCCACGAATTTACTGTTGTTGTCGGGACCGTGGATCCAAGTAAGGCTATTGACTCGGCTATCGTAAAAAAAGGTACATATTTAAAAAGTCGCGGTTTGTCGTGGACTTTTAACAAAACAAACCCGGTTATTTCTATTCGCACTGCTCTCATGTCGTTCTCAGATTGCTCTGGTCTAGACTAAGCTGCTGTGGAATGTTATGCGTTGTTGGAGGGCTTAAGCACTCGACACTTCATGACACATCTCCCTTCTTACGCTCTCTGTGGATTTTATACCCTCACCACTTCTTTCTCTGGCAGGTGAACACAAAATGGGTCATCAGTAATATCTTCCTTTTACTTATTTACTTCCGCACACCGGCTGTTTGAAAAGTAGGTCATGCCATACCGCCATTAGACGTCAACCATTTCGCCTCACGTCAGCTAGATGCTATTCCTTCACGTGACACAGTATAGCAGCTAGATGCTATTGCAACATGCTCTTCCTTCACGTGACGCAACACGTCAGCTAAACGCTATTGTAAATTGTTCTTCCTTCACGTGACGCAGTACAGCAGCTAGATGCTATTGTAACATGTTCTTTTTTTACGTGACGCAGCTCGTGAGCTAGATGCTATTGTAACATGTTCTTCCTTCACGTGACGCAGCACGTTAGCTAGATGCTTTTGTTACTTTTTTATACCTTCACCTGACGCATCGCGTCATCTAGATGCTATTATAACTGTTGTTTCGTCCCTGGCGCACTATATCAGCTAGGTGCCATTATAACTGTTGTTTCGTCCCTGGCGCACAATATCAGCTAGGTGCCATTGTAACTTTTGATTCCGTCACTTGACACAGCCACTTCTTATCGTGCATCTGTTTGATGTTCGCAAGGCCGGTATTGGTGTTCATCACTTGAGGTTAAGTCAACAAAACTGTTGACTGCTGCCATTTTTATTTAATCTTTTGACCATCGACCATTCTCAAATGTGATAAGTCACTAACCGATGCTGCCAACACATGTTATACAAAGGCGTTGTTAACAAGTCATTGACACTACAGTGTCATGTTACGAGAGTCCTTGCCTTCCAGGCCACAACTTCCTATTGACGTAATAAGATTCCGTCTTTGGCAATCCTGTAGTGTAAACAAGCACTTATTTTCCTTTGCAACGCAGACACATCGCGAATGGCGGTTTTTATAAAAGTCATTCACGCCAGACATGTATCGTTTTGCACTCTTAAAAAACTTGTGATCGCCCATTATGTAAATATCCTCTCCAGATATTCGCCTAATTATAGCGTCGCTTGGTTGGCTCATGCCCCATATACGTCTCTCTATATATAATGGTATGACCTCACATCAAAAGGAGATGCTGCTATTGAAAATCTTGCCGTTTTGAGAAGTCATCTTCACACTGGCCCTGTTTAGATAAAGCAGGATGGTTCCTTTGTGATCGATCAAAAACACATCTTGTTTTATGGCATTATGTCCAGACATACAACCCCCACCCCCCCCAACGGTTCCTAACACTTTATAAGTTCATGTGCGAGCGTTTTCCGTACTCCCATAATGCAGACTCTATTCTATACTGAAAAGCGTTGGCAGTTTATAAACCACTCTTTCAAAAACAACAGAACCTTACCGTGACAAGGCGCGCAGTTGACAACGATGATCTTTGTATACAGTTAAACAGTCATATTTTCAATCAGCCTGTTAAGTCTTATGTTATTATTTTCAATTAGACCGAGTCCATTTTCCGTGAAGCAGATTCTTGCATTCCATCGTTGAGACTTATTGCTAAAGTGTTCAATTTAAATGTATTATACTAATCGATTAAATAATATTAAAAAGGGCGATTTTATTAATCAGTTCTTCTTCTATACATTGAGGGCCCATGATCAATGAGTTGACAATTCTGGCTCCTATGTTTCAGATGGGCTCGCGATGTAACTGTGGATAGTTTTGAAGGTGATAATTCACTGGTTGCAAGGGCTACTCAGCAATGATATTATGAACTGGGGGTTGGAAGACAGGAGGCAAGAGACGCAAATGTGTCCAGTGTAGTCGCCTCAAATGGAAGCTTGTTCCAGTCCCTGATTGTCTTTGGCAAGAATGAGGAGCTCCTTTACTGAGTTCTTGATGTTATGAGCCGGAACTTGATGTTATGGCCGCGTCGCCATCTATGGAGGCCCTTTTTCTGTTTAATGTCTTTTAATGAGAAGTCTACTACTGTGGTCGGGTAGGTTCTTTCAGCTGTGCAATGTAACGTGAGGATTGTTTGACATCCCAGCACATCACGGTGCAGGCTTTTTGTCCTGCGTTATTTATAGATTATGTCCCGCACTGCACTCTACTGGTTACAGGAAAGAACACGACGGGACACCAACATTCATTTCAATACTTTTTTTTTCTTCATCTTTAACACCCTTCCCCCCCCCCCCCACACACACACACACATCGTATCCATTTGTACCGTGTGAAGTATGTCACCATGACATTTATAGAAGTGTCGCCTGATCTCCTCTCAATCAATGGTTTATGAAATCACATTAGCCTTGGTATTATTAGGTAGTCTTAGACATTTGAAGCAGGCTTTGATATGGTTCTAGTTTATAATTGCAATAACAGAACAAGATTTAGAAGTCTCAGGAGCAAAGAGATGTTTTTATTGAAGCATATTGGAGAGACTAGAGACATCATAATTAGATCACCAGCATTGTCGCTGTATTAAAGAGATTCTCAAATGGCGATATTGGTACCACTAGGTGCCTATCACGCAATTTATCTGGGTAATAAGGGGAGAGACTGCAATCAGCTTAGCACAATAGGAAATTAGTAAAACACAGTAAGGTTAAACCTGAAAAAAAAGAAACGCAACAAAACAATGAACGTGTCGACAGGAAGTCTTCATCAGCGAACAAACATAAAAAACGAATACAATTTAAAAAATTAAAAAAAATAAAATAGAGAAATATCACTTAGCTGAGAAGTAGTGTCCAAGAGAGCAGAACATGATTTGTGGGCACTTAGATATTGGGACCCCCACACCCCACAAAGACACATTCGTAAACAGTTATCAAGTCCGGAGGACATAAATGTGTACACGATGACACGTTCATTTTTATCAGATAAGTGGGAACACTTGTCACAAATTTTAAGAATCCCCGCCATGTTTCACGAGTGGTTGAGTATACGTGGTTGGGGTTGAAGAAAAATAACCGGTTATCGGGGGCGTGGCATGCTGGGTAGGATAACAGCTGTTACTGAAAGGAGAAATAGTTGAATACAAAGAATGTGGATCACGGCCTATTCATTGTTGGAAAGGGGAAGGTTTTGCTGATATGAATTGTGAACATCGACACGCGCTTGATTGAGCCTTTCTGTATGCACGTGTTTACTCTTAAGTATCTGGAACTCAGCAATAGCCAAACGTTGTGAATACTTAAAGTATTAAAAAACCAATACTGTTTTGGTGAAATCAGGAATCTAAGCAGATACTGTTGGTTGAACACAGAGGAAGAGAGAGGTGAAGTCTGAGATTTTGATCGACTCATCACAAGCAATACATGTCATTTAAACACAATTCACTCGTTGTTCACCAATGAGACTATAACTATAACGACTCTTGTGTTGGAGTTTGGAGGTGCCCGCACTCGGTGCATCAAAGGTGCGCTTACTTTTGCGACCAAATAACTTACATTTCCACATGTTATATATATATATATATATATATATATATATATATATATATATAATGTAAGATATTTTGTATGCTAGTGGCGGCTTATTTCATATTCTTTTTTAATGGTTCTTACTGTGGATTATAGACAATGTCACACTTTGCCCTGATCGATCCTTTGAATATTGGTCATGTCACCCTGGCCTAGGAGGCTGCACATCCTTTATTCTCTACCCTTTTCTCGTCGTTTTTTTTTTGTTTCATATTTTGATCAATTAAATTTATAGATTATCGCTTTGTTTAGCTTTACGTTTGGGGTCTCTTGATGACACGGGACGTAGATTACACCCTGCTCCGCAGGGGTGTCTCCGCGATAAGCAGAATACACTCTACCCTATAGGGGTGCCTCCATGATAAGCAGAATACACTCTACCCTATAGGGGTGTCTTCATGAAGACTGTCAATTTGGGTTTTTCTTCTTTAAAGAAATCGTCTCAACCATTTCATCTTCAATACTTAGCTTGAAAATGCGACGTTTTTAAAATGGTTTTGACGTTCTGAAAATGAAAGGCCCACTTGTTTAAGCTGTACAGCCTGTTGTCCACCACCCATATAAGCAAACAGTACTGTATAACCCCTTTTGTCCACTCGAGCAGTACTGTACTATGTGTGGTCCACATGAGCAGTACTGTACTATGTGTGGCCCACTCGAGCTGTACTGTACTGTGTGGCCCACTCGAGCAGTACTGTACTGTGTGGCCCACTCGATCAGTGCTGTACTGTGTGGCCCACTCGAGCAGTACTGTACTGTGTGCCCCACTCGAGCAGTACTGACATCATTTGGGTGACTTGACTTGATCGCTAAGTAATTGGCCGTTTAGAGAACCCATGGCAAGTGCCTGTCATTAAACTATCCAAATGCCAGTGAGTTGAACTGCTAGAAGTGGATTAATTTAAAGGATTCCAGTGGTCATCTTAGTTATGTTTTTAGTTACAGTGTATTTGTTACTTTATAAATCTTTGATCTCTTAACCAGTTTTTAGTTGATATCCACAATGTAATTCGGTATTTAGTTGCTTATGTACAGAAGAAAACCAGACTCGATACGAGCAATACCGTGAGTAGTTGGGTGATCAATGTCGGAGATTGACTTTGAAAGCTTTGACCGATCGCTGAGGATGCGCCTATCATTACATCGCTCGGGCCCCGTATCTCTCATTGATACGGTGTTCAGACCTGGCTGTGTTCAGCTTGCCCCTGTGTACTGCTTAGCGTGCGTCGACTAGTGAGACAGCTAGTGAGAAGTTGTGAGTGTATTAGCGGGAGTCGTACCTACTTACATTCAGCTGGGAAACCGTAGGCATGCCTCCCACAAACAAGAAAGTGTTGGGGGGGGGGGGGGGGGGTATCGGGCCAGATTTTTTGGTGCGTGTTCGTTTCAATGTAATCTGGTTCATGAGTTTACAATCGAAGAACACTCCCCTCCCCCTTTTTGAAGTTATGATTTGTGGTGCATTTTCTAATCCGTTTCAACAGCCGAGTCACCTGTTGGAGTAGTTAAGTTGCTTTTTTTTTAGCATCGGCATTGATGGTTAAGTAGGACCGTGGAACGCAGTGTTTTCTACACACATATCCCACACACAGGGATGAACATGTCGAGATTCGATGACTGTTATATTATACTCTCTATTTCCCGTCTATTTTGAGAGGGAGGAGGCTCTCCGGCTGTAAACAAACCTTGACATGATGTGGGACTTAACTCTGTGTGTTGTGTGTTTTTTGCGTGTGCTTATTTGGAGTCAATGCGACACGTGCCTCGTTTCCCACGGAATGGCCGTCAGTGTTTATATTTCACGTGTTTGTGCCAGACTTATGTTTGTAGCTTTCAGGCTTTCACCCCGCCTGTGTTTATAATTAGGCTTTGGTGAACTCACATTAACTCCAGGCCGCCGTCAACAAGTGAGTCCGATGTTGGAATGTTACTTTGATTGTCACGGTTTGCTCTGATACAGTGGATTTATTTTCAAACAGCGTAAAATACGTATTTATTTGTTTTCTTTGTAGATCGTGCTGGACAATTGCACGGATTATGGCATGGTGGTGTGTAATTTGAGGCCATCTTGTTTTTTGATATTGATCTATGATAATAACACACTCCTAGAAAAGACGACCGTGTCAATGAAAGGCGGCGAATTTCCTATTTGAGCCCTTTTGAACCTTTTTTTTCTGGGCAGCATTTCTTGGAATTACTCTACGGCTGACGAGATCCGTAACAACGAGCATCCAAGTAGTTTTCATCGCACTCCGTGTTCGAACCTTTGTCAAACCTGTCCCGCTTTGGTGCTCAAAAAAAAATGTCGTTGGATGAGATTGTCGAGGAGCCCCGGTGTTACGTCATTCGATAACCGGAGTCAGATCCTGTTTTCGCAGTCTGTTCCAGCGGAAATGAAAGTGTTTTGAAATGGAATCTTTTGATGTTTGTGCACGGAGTGTTTACTTTTCTACCACGATTTTTGGTACAGACTGATCTTATGTCGCCCTGGCATCAATCATCCCATTAATGTGTTTGTTGATTTTTCCAAACATTTCTTACTTTATGGGGTGATGGGAGGAGAGGCTGGCAAGATATTGACCGATTTATTTTCTCTTTCACATCTTGCAGGATTTAATATATTTTTTTATCCCGACTTAGCGTACCGTGTTTCGACTCGGCACAGCGTTGACTCAAGTTGATAATGTTGTGCTGCAAGTCTACGCGTCATTTTTCCACGAGGCATCTTAATTTTCACGCCATGGTGGTCAGTGCATTTCTTTTTGCAAGGTCTTAACTAGGAGCACACGCACGGAGCAGTTGATCGTGCGAGCCAGTTGAGAACGTGGTGTAGCCTGGATACGGTGTAATGAGTTGGCTTCCCGGGCTAGACGTTTTTTTGATGATGACTTCAGACGTTTAGATTCACCGAGTTGATCGAATACAGCCAAGCTCGTATTTAGCATCACCGGGCACCAGGTCTTAGAAACCGGTTTGTGCAACAATTTAACGTTTAAAAAAAAACGTGAAGAAGATAACACTTTTTGGTAGCGCTCTCTGCCAAGGCCTGATATTCCGAGTAAACAACGGAGCACGTGACCTTTGCCCCGACATCTGTAGATGCTTATAAGATAGAGATTAATTGTCACTGGATTAAATGGATTAAATATAGTGCTGCTGTGGTGTTATTTGTTCGCAAAACTGTATGAAGTGTTAGAGCGTGTCAAGCGTTTGTGTTGGTAGGGCAATGTCTAGCTGGACCGTTAACATCGTGTCCTGCTGTCTTTATGGTGACAGTCGCTGCTTTCTTTGACACTGGACATTTTTCTATGTTATCGGTCATTGGTTGAGCTTTGATTGAAAACTGAAACCTCTCGCCCGTTGCGTTATAAAAGCTTGGTTTGTCTCGAAACCATTAAACAATATTCATCGTGGACAGATCTTTTATTCGAACTTGAATTGACCCAATTGGCCTTAAAACACAACATATGTTCTGATGAAATATAGTGTTACGGTATTTCAAAGAGCTCTGATTAACTGCAGTGATACGGTAGTTCAATGAGCTCCGATGAAATGCACACTTAGCAGATTTTGTCTTACAGTAGTTCACTAAAATGGAATCTTCACCCAATGACGACATGCTAAGGTTCCGTAGCCTCGTGGAGTCGGGACTCTTTGGAGACCCGAAGAAATCGCGTGTTAGAAGTGACGCGCCGTTTCCCAAGCCGAGGACGTTTGACGCTAAGATGATGGCCATCGTTGAGCACCAGGTTCTTGACACGGCCGTGCCGGGTGAGGCCAGTGACGACACTGGCAGGGTTGAAACCCCGACGCGGAGGCACAGCGTAGACTCCAGCATTGGCCGTCGCCGGGCACCCACCTTCGTGCGGACGTACCGGGAGGTTCAGTGGAAGAGGGTCAACACGGCCTTTAAGAATTCAAGGAGGTTCTCAGAGGGATCGTGCGTCATGGCAGACGCCGACACCTCTGCGCCGACAAAGGCCGAGGACGATGCCCCGTCAGACGCAGAGTCACACGAGTACGTCAACGGCAAACACATCATCCGCAAGCGCGTTTCCATTTTCATCAGCAAGGCTCCGGCTCCGAGCAGCGGTAAGGGCAGGCGGTACTCCACCGGGGATTTGGTTCCTGTGACGGGATCGCCCCAGTCTTGGCTGCCGCATGGGAAATGTCTTATCATTAAAGACCTTCCCAGAAAAAGCTCGCTTGATTCCACCAAGTCAGAGCTAAAAGGACCGGGCGAAACCCTCCGACAGGACGACTTTGAGTCTTGCACAGAGTCGTCCGGGCCTGAGAGTATCCAGGGAAGTGAGAATCAGTTTACAGAAGGGTTTACGTTTGATGACGACGATGAAGATATAGAGGATGACGATGAAGAGTGCTATGACGACGACAGCGAGGAAAGCTCTGCAGAGAATGCTCGCTTCCAAAGATCCCGGCCGTCCAGTGCGAGTTCCTCCAGATCACCGTCTCCTGTTGTCCATGTCCTCACGTTGACATCTCCTCAGGTGGCCACAGCTGCTAAGTCCCCGAACTTGAGGCGGAGGGCTATGGCCAACGCTGGGAACAAGGCTACAAATGTCGTTCTAGCGGAAACGCGGAATGGCGGTTCTAAAACTTTGACCGGAGTTGACCAACTGTCGATTGCGAAACGTGTTTTGCCAGGGGCCCCAGGAGCTACTTCTTGTAGCGATTCGTTCGACGTCGTTCCGTTATCTGCTAACTCAAACTTGAGTGCAGTTGGATTTCCACACAGCACGTCGTGCCCTTCTCTGCGTGAGAATTCTATTTCTCTTAGCTCGATGAATTCCAATAGACGTTCAAGTGCTTCTTGCCTTGCTTCTCCCCGGACAGCCAGCACGTCACAGTACGGCAACCACTATAAAAGGTGTTCGGCCCGAGGGGGGATGTTACCCCTGTACCTTCAACTGTCGGCGCCTGTAAGTCACGAGACCATAGACGTCCCCACGGGACACGACAGCGATTCCTTGCGTTTCCAGAAATTTCGTTACCAAGTTGGTGCTGAATCTATGACTGTGTTTAAATGGTCGTCTGCGGACAGCGTACAAGAACTTCCGATTCGAGGCCGTGCAGTATCCAACGGTGTTAATGACGTAGAGCACGTGACCAGCCGTGGTCAGCAATTGAAAGGACGCACACGCGATCGTGATCCACACCGGTCACTCACAGTTTCAGACGTTACGGGGGGTCATGTGACCGACGATAGTCCGGGTAGAGAGCGTTCTTTCGAAATTGAAACATCGGCCGAGAGCAATAAGTCTAGTGTGAGGAGACAGATGGAAAGAAAGGGTAGGTTTGTAGTGGAGCCCGTGGATTTTTTGGTTCATTCCAGTTGGGCTACAAGCTCAGAGACCGCACTTGACAGCAATCTAAATGTGAACGCAAGTCCCGTGGTCACACGTGAGGAGTCGCTGGACGATCAGCGCTATTTAGGCAACGACTCATGGTCGAACGTGCTGAGGAGGTCTTTGTCTGCGTCTTTTCGTGATCTCCTCGATCTCTCTCCCGGATCCGATGCAGGTGGGTCCCCCGGCGACCATCCGCCCGCTAGCGACCCTTTGGGGGGCCAGGCCGACGCCACCGATTTGCGCACCCGCGTTGAGTCTCCTCTCAACTTGGTGGACAGCGACGAGATGCTAGAAAACTTTAAGTGTTTGCTGGAATCTTTCCCTCGCAATGACGACGCGGTGGGATCGGAACCGTTACATCTTGAGAACACCTGGTGAGTTTCGTCACGTGTGGTTGATGGGTTAATTTTATATTGTGTTTAGTTTCAGATTTTATTGGTCATTATTCAAAATAATACCAGTGATGAGATTTATTCGTTAGATTTGGTTTTCAGCGTTGAAATCACGTGATCATTGAACATGTCCATTACATTGGCATCGTCAACATATTCAACATCACGTGATCATTGAACATGTCCATTACATTTGTATCCTCAGCGTATTTTTCCCGTACCACCAACAACAGATAATGGTCAGCGTTAATTTTAGAAATTTGACACCAGTCTGTAGTGTTCAACCGATTCCTTTCTTTCAGGGCTGAGCTATGGTTTATAAATATATTTGATGCATTCTTATAATCAAGGGCGCAGGAATTGGGGGGGGGGGGGGGGGGTAGGCGGGCGATACTTTTATCTTTGTATTAAGGGGCAGCATTTTCGGCACACTACAGAGTTTTCGTTCGTGAATGTGGCGGAAAAAATCTTTGCCCGCCCAGAGTCGCACTAACTCTAGCTACGCCACTGCTTATGCTAAACTACCGTTATGTTTGAAGGCCGACATTTATTAAACAGATGGATGTATTGCTCGATTCAAACACTAGATGACCCGACAATTATAAAGCCCCCACCCCCAAAAAAATTCTTCCTATCTGTGCATCCGCCATCTCTGCCATCACCCGTATGTTTACTGAATCAATTTATTATTTTTTTACAACAAAATGTGTATGTTCAATCTTCCTGTTATGTAAGTGGAACGATGTGTTTTTATATGACCGTACAACTTTTTTTGTTTTTGTCGCCATTTATAACAGACTTGCATAAGAAAATGTAGTCAAGTTTGTCCACATGCTTGTAAGACCGCGGTTCTCAACCTGTGGGTCGCGACCCCTTTGGGGGTCCTTTCCCAGGGATCGCCTAAGACCGTCGGAAAACACATATCCACTACAGTTATGAAGAAGCAACGAAAATATTTTGTGTCGGGGGGGGGGGGGGTCGCTACAACATGAGGAACTGTATTAAAGGGTCGCGGTGGTAGAAAGGTTGAGAACCACTGCTGTAAGATCTAGTGGCATCCGGGGAGCGTGTCTGTTTATGCCTGATTTATTGTACTTTATTTATTTCCCAGGTCCGTCCGTCCCCGTCCCCCACCCCCCGGTCGTCCCCCCAGGGTTCCTCTTGGGCATACGTTATTTAAAGGGTAGTGCAACACGAGTCGGGTTGTTTTAGGGGGGGGGGGGGTGCGTATTGAAGCCACTAGACATTCGCACCATTCTGTTTGTAGAAAACATTCACTGAAATCTATCAAATTATTATGTTTGGAATCTTGGAGTGGGATTGGAGTCGTTAGGTTGGATTATTCTGTACAAACCATTACCTGTACACTGTACACGCATGACCTATGTTTTGTGTATGTCGTGATATCGATGTTGTCGTGGGGAATGTCAAAGTTAGAGCACATTTGATATGTTATTTATCGTTACGCTCGGATGCCAGTTACAGCGGTTCTGCGTCTGTCACGTATCATTGACGTCTTTAATGATGGGAGGTATCTCAAAGTAGGGAAGGTGGTTCTGTCATTTGTGTCCTCCTCTATACTTACGACTGTCCCTACGTTAATATAATTAGTTTAACGTACTTGGATTGCCATATATTGTTAACATAATTTAACGTTCAATTACAGAATGCTATTTTAATGGAGGTCTCATATCTTTAAAGTCAAATTTGTTATTGTAATTTGTTGTCTTTTATATAGTTTCACCATGGATATGTGGCCTCCCTATCTATTATATATCCATGGATCCATGGCCTCCCTGTCTTTTATATAGTTGTCCCCATTGGTCCATGGTTCCCTGTATCTAGCGATCATGCCCAATGCATGCGATCCTCTCCACAAGTGCTGATAGAGATAATCTCTGACAACTCTGATTGACAATGCTTAAACATAAGCTACACCATCTACTAAGTACCACATAACGAGCGCGTTAGCTTGGCATACTTAGATTAGCTGCCTGTGTTGACCACAATGGGTGGCATGTGTAATAGGGCAACGGTTCTCGTTTCCTACACAATGGGTGGCATGTGTAATAGGGCAGCGGTTCTAGTTTCCTACACAATGGGTGGCATGTGTAATAGGGCAACGGTTCTCGTTTCCTACACAATGGGTGGCATGTGTCATAGGGCAACGGTTCTCGTTTCCTATTATCTATTTTTACGATTTAACATTTTAATTCAATGCAATCCTTTGACTTTCTTCGCGGGCACCTTGGAATAATAAAATATTTAGAACGCAAAGGAATAAAAACGAAGTTCACCAACGACTCTATATTTGGTATACATTTAAGTCATTGTTTGGATGAACGTTGGCCTTTTTTAAAAAAAAAACTGTACACCTTAAGCAGGTTTCATAAAAGTGCTCTCCTGCCTATAAAAAAGGATGGTTACATTTATTTTTAAAAAAAAAAGCGAAATGGTTCAATGTTTCTTGCGATTTAGACAACAGGGGCAATCCGTTTTATTATATAAAAATTGGTGCGATGTATATTATTGGCACTGTATAATAAATAATTGACATGATATATTTAAGACTATTATAATTTATAACGAGTACAGCTTTCATAAAACCGGTCTTTGTGAAAAGCCTTGTATTTTTAATTATGAAGAATCTTTGACCACTGTATCACATTCTAAATTGATTTAAAAAAATTTTTAAATTAATTATATTTTGAAATATGCATACATTAAAAAACAAATGGTCACTATGAAGTTAATACATGCATACTTAAATGTTTAAATACTGTTGGTCTAATTGTGCCTACATAATATGAACAAAATCAAATTTTAGAACGTGCAAATACTAGAAGTAATTAAATATACTAATGTCATAAATTGTTGTCCCATGGACTTTGGGTGAGTCTGCCCGACAGTCTTTACTGGGACCTTTACTTTAGCCTACTGTTTGTGTGTCCTTAACAAAACCTACATCATTTTATAACTACATAAAACATGCCAGTTACATTAAAGACAAAAGATTCACTTAACTGAAATTGATACCAGATTCGGTCCTTTTTTTTGTATACAGATTATAACAAAAGTAACAAAAAACATATACAATTTTTTTGTTTGTTTTAGTGTGTGTCGCAACTAGACTTGGGATTCGAACAAAACTCGAACCCGAACCGAATCCCTGCTGACGGCCGAACCCGAACAAAACCCTACTGACAACCGAACCGAACCCTTGCTTCTAAAGGAAGATTCGAGTCCCATCCCTAGTGCTTTGTAACATTTTTTTCACCGTCTATTCGTATTGTAGAGTGACTTCTACATTAAGACCAAAAAGGTTTACTTATCAGAGTAATACAGTTCCATTTTCTGAGGTTCTACTGTTGTCAAAAAGAATTTGACCGTGTCGGTTGTACACATTGCACTAGCTTCTGATTATAGACGGCTAATAATAAATATAATTCTTTTGTTGGAGTCTTTGTCTGGTAATATTCCGTTTTAATGTCGGCGTTGACGGATTAGTTGTCGGCCGCATGTGCTTGATCCATTTTTAATTAAACAGTTGACAAGAAATAATGGAGTAGTTACGACATTTCATCTAGCGCGGCTAATAACAAAGGCCGGGGGCTGCTGGCCTGTGGTGCCCTCAATTCTTTTACTTTTTTTTTTTCATACTGCATTTTTACATCCATTGGGCGTATTGTAGATGACCGAGTGTTTACATCCATTGGGCGTAGATGACCGAGTTTTTACATCCATTGGGCGTATTGTAGATGACCGAGTGTTTACATCCATTGGGCGTAGATGACCGAGTTTTTACATCCATTTGGCGTATTGTAGATGATTGAATTTTTTACATCCATTGGGCGTAGATGACCGAGTTTTTACATCCACTGGGCGTAGATGACTGAGTTTTTACATCCTCATGGCGTAGATGATTGAGTTTTTACATCCACTGGGCGTAGATGACCGAGTTTTTACATCTATTGGGCTTAGATGACTGAGTTTTTACATCTATTGGGCGTAGATGACCGAGTTTTTACATCTATTGGGCGTAGATGACCGAGTTTTTACATCTATTGGGCGTAGATGACTGAGTTTTTACATATATTGGGCGTAGATGACCGAGTTTTTACATATATTGGGCGTAGATGACTGAGTTTTTACATCTATTGGACGTAGATGACTGAGTTTTTACATCCTCTGGGCGTAGATGACTGCGTTTTTACATCCACTGGGCGTAGATGACTGAGTTTTTACATCCACTGGGCGTAGATGACCGAGTTTTAAAATGTTTATGATTCTTTTTTTTTTTTTTTTTTGTCTATCTTCAAAAAAATGTCCCTTGTTTCGTTTGTGTCGAAGCCTAAATAGCCAATTCAAAACTGGTTGGGATGGCTAGCAGGTAATTGTCTATTACTATACGAACCGGAGTCCAGTAGGGAGCATGACACTACTTTTTTTCTCTATGCAACCTTGGCGCAGTCTTTTTTTCTTCGAACTTTTGGGGTGCTGTCCGTACGCAGGTTGGGGGTGGGGAGTGGTGGTTGTAGGATGAGAGGAACTGTCATGATGGGAGGGGCGGGAGGGGGGGGGTCTCGTCTTATCATCCAACAATGTAAGCTATTGTTGGCATATGGTCGTTTTTCAAATAACACTGTCCTTCCTAATACATAGTGACCTCTTGCCGCTGATAAAAAACCATTTTATGGTGCATTGGTCTACATTATGGTGTACCGCTTTCATTCGATGTTTACTTTTTTAGTGACGCAGGGCAGAAATCCTGGTGGCCTGTTTGAATATGAAGGGCAAATCTTATCTTAAACCACCAAATTATTGCGCTGCCACCAGTGTTGTGAATGTGGTTCATATGTTCGCCGCCATGGTCAAATAACTCTTTTTATTCTGTGACAATATGTCATTTTAAGGTTGTTTCCCTTAGACGATTTGCATTGTTACGGTTGCTTCCCTTAGACAATTTTTATCGGCTCCTAGAAAAACAATGTTGTTATCAATAATGTGCCTCTCTTTCTCTCTCTCTTTCTCTCCGCTCCTGTCGATCCATCATTCGCCCGCCTTTGAACATAATTCCTTTTAGCTTTTTTCACATATATGTTCTCTTTGAAATTCAATCTCTCTTTTCAATTTCTTTTTTCGGGGGGGGGTTGGGGGGGGGGGGGGGGCTCTCTGATATACGCGTGAAAGATATTAACAATTAAATGTTTTAGCTTCTGGTAATTGCTTTTACAGGATGAAACAAACAAATAACAATGACCATGTTGGAAATCATTTGCGAATATTATTACTGTTCAAAAAAGTGACTTGATATATTCTCTCAAGATAACTCGCTTGTCTAATTCTCCCGTCTGACAAGAAAAACATGATAATTTTCTCAACTTTGCAACGTTATTTTTAACCCCCCTCCCTAATAAGTCCTTTATATTGGATGTGATAAATATGCACATGGAAAGCTACACGTACAGTGTACAGTCTCAGACCCGATTGAGTTTGATCGTTATAATCATGATTAACATTCAAATGTTGAGGCGGGTATGATTTCCGCACGTCACATTTTCCTCTTTCTTTCTTTCACGATTTGTTAAAATTATTCTTTTTAAACATATATATATATATATATATATATATATATTATCACTAGATGATAGGACTCCTGAAAAGGATAATTGGAATCATGTCTACCTTTCCCCATTCATTTCCGGTACAATTCTGGATTTCCTCCAGTCCACTCCATAGCCCCCTTACTTTCAGCCAACCCACTTTTCATTATATTCGCCAAGCCCCGTCGACCCGGTTCTTCCCCCCCCCCCCACCCCAGTCTCCTGGCAATGTGATGAGCTGACGTCAGTAATCCATCTGTGTGGCTAGCGCGAGCGAGCCAGTCTTGGAGAGGAGACGAGGACCCAGCTGCCTGTTGCTCGTGGAAGTGGATGTTTTTTACGTTCAATTTTCCTCTAACCTGTTAACCTTGACCTTCGTCAGCCTGTTGTTCTTGCTTGCTTTTCTGCGGTTTTGTTATGGTTTGCGTTTTTGGCGAAAATCTACCGATATTTTTTTTTTTAATGCTTTGGTGCGTCTTTTTGTCTTCTTCCGGAGCTGTTTCGATTGGAGTGGATGGCAGGTCGATGTGAAAGATCTGGGTTTATTCAATTGTGTCCAGTGCCGACCGTTGCTCCAGTTGTGAGGGTGATTTCTATCATTAAGTGTTTGGTTTTTTTCATTCACCCCGTACAATTTGGTGAGTATTGATTTCATTTGCAAACGGGTTAGTTAATTGCACTCAGCCGTTCTGAGTATTGGCCGTCATTGTGATACCTGTTCTTTGGTCGTGATTTGGGGGGGGGGGGGGGTGGCTACGGGCTGGATTGTTCATAATAACACACGGTAGACGGCCAGGCCAACCGCGTGTTATTTGTTACACGCCCAGTCACACACATCCTTCTGGATCGGTTTATTCTTGCATAAACTCAGAAATTAGAAGGGAAAAAGTTGAAGTCTTGATATTCAATTTTTCACAAACAAATTTTAAAGCTTATTTAAAAGAAGAGGTTGTAAGAATTGTACCGGTATAAGGACGTTTTTATGGACTGATTGCGATGGTGTTGTGTATGTGTGGGGGGGGGAGGGGGTGACTAAACACATATCGTTGACACATATTTTAGAACCACTGGGTGCACTTAAAATGGACATATTTCTATATTTGCTTACGTGTGCAGATGTTCTAATTCTTTGCATTAGGTAAAAATAATTAAACTCGTTGGACTACGAATCTCATTAAGCTAGGACTGCATGTATTAACTCACTGGCAAGGGGTTCTAGATAATATATATATATATATCCGTGTTGTAATCATGAGGAGGCTTAAGAAAGCCAAAGTTAGCTTTTCCCTTTACTTCATTCAAGAATACCGCCAATGCACCCCCGCCCCCGTTTTCAATACCACTATAAAATGGGGACTGTGTACGTTTATTTGTAGTTGCGTGTGCTCGTGGGTTAAAAGTCATTTTTTTAAAAAGGGAGGGAGGCTGTGAATTTGTCAAAAGGGGGTGTAATGTTAAAATTGGGGCTCCTCGCGTTGATAGGGTAGTATGTATGTTTAAAGAGTGTACGTGTTAAAAAAGGGGGGTGTAGGTGTGTTTAGAGTGTATACGTGTGCTCAGTGGCGTAGTGAGGGGGGCAAGGGGGGCATCATGCCCCGGGCGCTACTCACAAAGGGGCGCCAAATGGTATATTTTACTATAATATTGTATGGTTTCGAATAGGGGGGGGGTAGCGCTAAAAAGGTATTGGAGGCGCTAAAAAGGTATTGTGCCCCGGGCGCGAGTTAAGCTCGCTACGCCACTGCGTGTGCTAAAAGTGGAAGCGTGTAATAGGAATAAAAGGTGGTACTTTCCATAAGAAACAAAGGTTGACATTAGCTAATTAGTATATTTGTTTGCCCCGTGGACTTTGGTTGTGCTGTTGTCCTTTGGAAGTGTGAATAATTCATCCTGCACATGAGTATCCTCAGTATGTAATGGAGTGGCCCCCCCTCCCCCTGTCTATTGTATGAACGACGGGTGGGGGCGTTATTACTGTAGGTACGCCCCTAATTGAAGGATTTTAACAGGAATCTGAATATTTTTACCACATTTTGCTCATCTTTATTACTTAACGTTATTGTGCGGGTGGTAAGCACTGTGGTATGTTATTGTGTGGATGATAAAGAATGTGGTATGTTATTGTGTGGCTCATAAGCACTGTTGTATGTTATTGTGTGGATCATAAGCACTGTTGTATGTTATTGTGTGGATCGTAAACAGTGTTGTATGTTATTGTGTGGATCATAAGCACTGTTGTATGCTATTGTGTGGCTCATAAGCACTGTTGTATGCTATTGTGTGGATCGTAAGCCTTGTGGTTTATTTTAAACGTGGACATCCCAATTTGAATGGTTCAGTGTGTGCGTTCTTGGCACCGATCGCCCTCACGTGTAATGTGACAATTCTGTACTCCTGACTTCCATGTGCTTTAACAATTTTGTTGAGGTTTCAGATGAACATTTTCAATCTAGCCTGCACTTGTTGATTGTATGCTGTCTCGTCTGCCAAGACTTGAGCTTGATGCGTCCTCCTTCAATTCGACCTTTTGACCTCATGCTATGAATATTAAGTTGAAATCTAGACCCTTGTGCGGATGTGTATCAGTTAGGATCCTTGTATCTCGGGCTCGTGTCTGTTACAGTGGAGATGTTTGCTAAGCATTATATATTAGTTTAAAACAATATTTTACTACCGTACTTTCTATATTAGCGCGTATACGTTGGGAATCCCTGCGTCTCACATTCTCGATTAATATGACCGATTTTTTTTAAAAACCCAGTTTGTGCATAATGGCGCATGAAAGCATTCTCTTGGCTCACCTTCAAAATGTTCATAGTTCCAGAAGTCTTCTTTTTGCCACCCCCCCCTCCCCCCAACCTCTCCCATCCCACACACTTTCCCCAACTTAACTTTGCAGCTCAACGGTCACAAACTTGATTTTTTTTTTTTTTTTTTAGAATTTAGGTTACCGATTATCGATCTGGCCGGATGTAGTTTTCTGGTCTCACAGAGTCACAGGTCGTCTAAAAAAATCTGGAGGAAGGACACACATAGAAAAAAAAAAAAACCTTGGGGGATCGGTTTTGCTGTATTGATCCATGGCCCAATTCTTTGGCTGTTACATTGGCTCATGTAGAATTTGGCCCGCTGACCAGAATTAACGCAAGTTGATTTTCTCCCCCCCCCCCCACCCCGGGCCCCCATATCGTACGTGCAGTTTCCACAGATTCCACCGTTGATGAAATATTCTGTACGTTTTAGCTGAACTCAGCTGACTGAATGTTCACATTGCTAATCAACTGCAGTTGACGGACGAGACGTCACCCTTACATGGCTGGATATTGCTCGGCTACATAAGGCATTGTGTGTAGACTCCTTACACACACACACTTTAATGATTTTAAGAACACATCCTTATTAATGTTACAATCAATATACTTATTGGGCCGACGTTACTTCTGTGTGACAGTAATAGCAATGTCCCCCGATCGGTCTTTCCCCATGCTGCCTATGACGCCAACAACCCGTGCTAATCATTTGACTGAGTGTTCTGTCGTACAAATCAATGGTTTTGTACCCATAAGCCTGTTTCTCGTTAGCGGAATCGGTAACGTGATAACCCATTCATTACTCACACTTAGGCCGTGGGTCCGTCTGCCCCCCTCCCCTTTTTTTGTCATTCCTCTTTTTCCCTATGAGCTGAATTTAAGCTTCGTGAGGTGTAGGATTTGAAATAAGATTCCATAAGATGGGATCAGGACACTCTCGTTGGAGCAACACGTTACTGTCTGTGTTTATTGTGTAATGTTATTATTTTTTTAGACTGTGAACATCTATGCCCTATGTACAATAACAAATATAGCGAAACACGAATCCCTAAAAAATTGAAGCCCCAGGTGTCTATCGTTTCAACCATACGTTTACACGGATATGATGAACTCATGGGCGTATTGTTGGATTGTAGTAGTGTCTTCCGTCACCGCGCTGACGTGATCACAGTCATTATGTCTGGTCACTCCAGAGTCAAAAAGTGTGGCTGGAACTCTGTGTGACTCAATGGCACGACGGCTTGTGGAGTTTTCCTCTACAAAACATACACCGACATATCATGGAATCTTTTGCCGTACTGCGGGATAAACGTGTTGACTACCCTACAATGCGGTATCACGTGTTGAGTAGCCCCTGTTGTCGACTGTGTTTACAAGACCGCTGGGACCGACCAGCCTGGTTTTTACAACGACATTTCCCATTCACTCCTATTATGCCCGCGGGGTTATCCGGCCACGGTGGAGTCGTTATTTGTTATTGGAGATTGGCGTGAAACTGACTTTTAAACTATTCTTGTACGATTTGCATAGCTTTACTCAGATATTTGGATACAAATCTGGATATATATATATGCGCTAGTCACCAAACTGTAGTTATCGAATTCAAATGGTTTTTAAATATATTTCAACCGTTAATCAAAGTGAGGCCCAGCAGGCATTTCCGCTTATCTGCAAGATCTATTTTTAATGCAAGGTGGCTTTTCAATTTGCCCTCGTGGGCACGAGGTCACGCACAGGAGCTCACGTCAGTCATTTAATGCCTGCTTAGAATTTGAGACTTTCAGTACCGAGATGTGCTCAGTCAACACAACTTAATATTCAAATATACCTGATTCTTAAAAGTTTTTCCAGCCTTGGCGAATTTGAAAGATGAGCAAGAGTTGTCTCTCCACACTTCACTATTCCTGATTTTAAAATATATTTTTTATGATTAAAAATTTGTTAACGTCATTTGATCCAGTATGTCACCAATAGATCAGCTTTCATCTCTGTAAACATAGATCTGCTTTCATCTCTGTAAACATAGATCATCTCTCGGCTGTATAAACATAGATAAGCTTTCATCTCTATTAACATAGATCTGCTTTCATCTCTGTAAACATAGATCATCTCTCGGCTCTATAAACACAGAGCAGTTCTCAGCTCTATAAAATTACATAAGCTCTCAGCACTAACCTCTATAAACTTAGATCAGCCTAATAAACTTAGATCAGCCTTATAAACTTAGATCAGCTCTATACACTTAGATCAGCCTAATAAACTTAGATCAGCTCTATAAACTTAGATCAGCCTTATAAACTTAGATCAGCTCTATAAACTTAGATCAGCTCTATAAACTTAGATCAGCTCTATAAACTTAGATCAGCTCTATAAACTTAGATCAGCTCTATAAACTTAGATCAGCTCTATAAACTTAGATCAGCTCTATAAACTTATATCAGCTCTATAAACTTAGATCAGCTGTATAAACTTAGATCAGCTGTATAAACTTAGATCAGCTGTATAAACTTAGATCAGCTGTATAAACTTAGATCAGCTGTATAAACTTAGATCAGCTGTATAAACTTAGATCAGCTGTATAAACTTAGATCAGCTGTATAAACTTAGATCAGCTCTATAAACTTAGATCAGCTGTATAAACTTAGATCAGCTGTATAAACTTAGATCAGCTGTATAAACTTAGATCAGCTGTATAAACTTAGATCAGCTCTATAAACTTAGATCAGCTCTATAAACTTAGATCAGCTCTATAAACTTAGATCAGCTGTATAAACTTAGATCAGCTGTATAAACTTAGATCAGCTGTATAAACTTAGATCAGCCTTATAAACTTAGATCAGCTGTATAAACTTAGATCAGCTCTATAAACTTAGATCAGCTCTATAAACTTAGATCAGCTCTATAAACTTAGATCAGCTCTATAAACTTAGATCAGCCTTATAAACTTAGATCAGCCTTATAAACTTAGATCAGCTCTATAAACTTAGATCAGCTCTATAAACTTAGATCAGCCTTATAAACTTAGATCAGCTATATACACTTAGATCAGCTCTATACACTTAGATCAGCTCTATAAACTTAGATCAGCCTTATAAACTTAGATCAGCTCTATAAACTTAGATCAGCCTTATAAACTTAGATCAGCTCTATAAACTTAGATCAGCTGTCGCCCCAGGATTAGTCGTTTAGAAAGTCAACAGTCTTGTCGTTAGTGCGGTAACCATGTGACCTCTGCGTGGTATTGTGGAGTCAATCACGCGGAACGTTTGGTTACCAACCACAACATGGGACACTTGGATGAAAAGTCGTAAAAGAAAGACGAGCTTACACCCTTTACATGCCCTAAGCCCCCTCCCCCCCCCCTTTTTTTTTTCTAAGAGCTTGTACGTGTCCTTAATGGTCCGAGATCGTTTCACAATGTTGGATCCCTCAAGCCCTTGGGGGGGGGGGAGGGGGGTGTCAGCCAGGGATCCGTGATCGTATTCTTGTAGTTTCTTTTAGTTGTTCACTCAAGAGAACGGTTGGATAGGAAAGTGGATTTACTGTCACCAGATTAAGTTGTTTTTCGGGTCGGACAAGGGAAAAATGGGGGGGGGGGGGGGGTTACACGTTTTCGGGGCGTATCTTTCTCAACTGTTATCCTTGATATTTGTGTCAATAGTTTGAGGTTAACTTCCGAGGCGGTGTTCAAAAGACGTTAAAAAGCTGAGATCAGAATGTTGTCTTACGTAGACTCAGCAATGAAAAGGTCTACAATGTCAGTGAAACAAGTAATCTCCTTGCCGTTGTTTGCAGGTGTTTCCCTGGTTGTTGGTGTTGTTCAATGATGTCTCAGTCACTCACAGTGTTTCTTGACATGGTTCATTATACATGCGAATGATGTCGTTCTTAGCCATGCCGATAACTTGATGTATGGGGACACACTTCCATTTGGTTTTGGCCACGGGCTGTATGACTTGATGTATGGGGACACACTTCCATTTGGGGAATGGCCACTGTCTGTATGACTTGATGTATGGGGACACACTTCCATTAGGGGAATGGCCACTGTCTGTATGACTTGATGTATGGGGACACACTTCCATTAGGGGAATGGCCACTGTCTGTATGACTTGATGTATGGGGACACACTTCCATTAGGGGAATGGCCACTGTCTGTATGACTTGATGTATGGGGACACACTTCCATTAGGGGAATGGCCACTGTCTGTATGACTTGATGTATGGGGACACACTTCCATTTGGGAAAGGCTGCGCCTATTCGTACCCGGGTCCCAGAAGTGAGAGGTTGGGATTAAAAAACTATTAAAAATATAATTGTTGGGTTTGTAAGACAAAATGAGGTATCAAATGAAAGACAATTGAATGTACTATACGTTTGTAAACTTACTTCTTCATTTTAACTAAAATAAACTACCACAAATGACATCCGAATAGCATTGCGTCTAATGGGACCCGGGTGCGAATGGCGGCGCTGCGTGTCACTTCTGGTACCCGGGTACGAATAGCCACTTCGTTTTGGGAAATGGCCACTCTCTGTATGAGATGTGTACATCTTGATGTATAGCGACACACTTCCATTTGGGGAATGGCCACTGTCTGTATGAGATGTGTACATCTTGATGTGTGGCGACACACTTCCATTTGCGAAATGGCCACGGAATAATGTATCGTATATCAATGTCATATCAGGAAATGGAGAGTTTGGTTGTGGGGTGGGATGGAGTAGGAGGGGGACACTTTGTTGTTTAGCGACTGTGTTAACTGTGTTAACTCTGGCCTAGTTTTGTCACCAATTTTTGGCATAAGAAAGGTAACGTGATTGTTGTCACTGTTGGCCAGCACATTTCTCCAGACAACGTTATTATATAAGATGGCTGAACTCTTGCCGACAGAGCTTTTGTTTCGTGTTTCGGCTGTGTGGAGTACAGATTTGATTGTGTTATGTGTGTTATTGTAGTAACAAAAGATGTTTTCATAAGAATCGTTTTCTTATAGTTGTGACTGTGATCTCTGAGACGAGGACCGTCCTGTTACTGCCTGGGGGATTTTCAACATTTATATTTGACAAAAACGTTTGTCGCGAGGAAGATTTTATTTAGCGTGTGAATTATAATACATGAGTTACCGTGTGAATTATAGTACACGAGTTAGCGTGTGAATTATAATACATGACTAGATTTAAAAGGCTTCCAATGTGTTATGGCGTTGTCATTTAACTGGGTTGATTGGTGCTAATAAGCGGATAAAGTGAGAATGGGTGTGCATAATGTATACTATGAAAAAGCTGTGTGATACTATCCAGTCCATTGAGGAGAAGTGGTGTGTGTGATACTATGCAGTCCATTTAGGAGAAGTGGTGTGTGTGATACTATACGGTCCGTTGAGAAGTGGTGTGTGTGATACTGTACAGTCCATTGAGGAGAAGTGGTGTGTGTGATACTATACAGTCCATTGAGAAGAAGTGGTGTGTGTGATACTATACAGTCCATTGATAAGTGGTGTGTGTGATACTATACAGTCCATTGAGAAGTGGTGTGTGTGATACTATACAGTCCATTGAGAAGTGGTGTGTGTGATACTGTACAGTCCATTGAGGAGAAGTGGTGTGTGTGATACTATACAGTCAATTGAGAAGTGGTGTGTGTGATACTATACAGTCCATTGAGAAGTGGTGTGTGTGATACTATACAGTCCATTGAGAAGTGGTGTGTGTGATACTATACAGTCCGTTGAGAAGTGGTGTGTGTGATACTGTACAGTCCATTGAGGAGAAGTGGTGTGTGTGATACTATACAGTCCATTGAGAAGAAGTGGTGTGTGTGATACTATACAGTCCATTGATAAGTGGTGTGTGTGATACTATACAGTCCATTGAGAAGTGGTGTGTGTGATACTATACAGTCCATTGAGAAGTGGTGTGTGTGATACTGTACAGTCCATTGAGGAGAAGTGGTGTGTGTGATACTATACAGTCCATTGAGAAGTAGTGTGTGTGATACTATACAGTCCATTGAGAAGTGGTGTGTGTGATACTATACAGTCCATTGAGAAGTGGTGTGTGTGATACTATACAGTCCATTGAGAAGTGGTGTGTGTGATACTATACAGTCCATTGAGAAGTGGTGTGTGTGATACTATACAGTCCATTGAGAAGTGGTGTGTGTGATACTATACAGTCCATTGAGAAGTGGTTTGTGTGATACTATACAGTCCATTGAGAAGTGGTGTGTGTGATACTGTACAGTCCATTGAGGAGAAGTGGTGTGTGTGATACTATACAGTCCATTGAGAAGTGGTGTGTGTGATACTGTACAGTCCATTGAGGAGAAGTGGTGTGTGTGATACTATACAGTCAATTGAGAAGTGGTATGTGTGATACTGTACAGTCCATTGAGAAGAAGTGGTGTGTGTGATACTATACAGTCCATTGAGAAGTGGTGTGTGTGATACTATACAGTCCGTTGAGAAGAAGTGGTGTGTGTGATACTATACAGTCCATTGAGAAGTGGTGTGTGTGATACTATACAGTCCATTGAGAAGTGGTGTGTGTGATACTATACAGTCCATTGAGAAGTGGTGTGTGTGATACTGTACAGTCCATTGAGGAGAAGTGGTGTGTGTGATACTATACAGTCAATTGAGAAGTGGTGTGTGTGATACTATACAGTCCATTGAGAAGTGGTGTGTGTGATACTGTACCGTCCATTGAGGAGAAGTGGTGTGTGTGATACTATACAGTCCATTGAGGAGAAGTGGTGTGTGTGATACTATACAGTCCATTGAGAAGTGGTGTGTGTGATACTATACAGTCCATTGAGGAGAAGTGGTGTGTGTGATACTATACAGTCCATTGAGGAGAAGTGGTGTGTGTGATACTATACAGTTCACTGAGAAGTGGTGTGGGTGATACTGTACAGTCCATTGGGGAGAAGTGGTGTGAGTGATACTATACAGTTCATTGAGAAGTGGTGTGTGTGATACTATACAGTCCATTGAGAAGTGGTGTGTGTGATACTATACAGTCCGTTGAGAAGTGGTGTGTGTGATACTATACAGTCCATTGAGAAGTGGTGTGTGTGATACTATACAGTCCGTTGAGAAGTGGTGTGTGTGATACTATACAGTCCGTTGAGAAGTGGTGTGTGTGATACTATACAGTCCATTGAGAAGTGGTGTGTGTGATACTATACAGGCCATTAAAGGAGGAGGGGTGTATGTGATGGATTCCATTCAGCGAGAATGGGTATATGTGATATATTCCATCGAGGGAGAGGAGGTCTATGTGATATGTCATTCAGGGAGAAGGGGTGTATGTTAGTTTTAGAACTAGTTGACCAAGCGGGATTCCCACTATTTGCTCATGTATTTCCGCAGTGAAACATATTTTCTCATTAGATAATTAAGAAACAGGAATAGCTCGTTAATTCCGTTAGGTTGTTGTACAGTGTACATTGACCCATTTGAACGGTACGATCCCGATAGATGAACAGCACACATTTGAGGTGTACATTAAACCATATTACAGGTGCTATTACAATAGATGAATAGCACAAATCTGAGTTGTACTTAAAACCATATTACAGGTGCTATTACAATAGATGAATAGCACAAATCTGAGTTGTACTTTAAACCATATTACAGGTGCTATTGCAATAGAGGAACAGCACAGATCTGAGGGGTACATTAAACCATATTACATGGGCTATTACATCAGATGAACAGCACAGATCTGAGGGGTACATCAGCCGCAGTGTTTTAATAAATCCAGAAATCAATCCCCCGCGATCAGCAATACGTTACTGATATCGAACTGTGTACTGTGTGTGTGGTTTAAATGGAATCATTTGGTTTTCTTGTTGGTACCAGCCATTGATTGATTGATTGATCCCCTGACCCGTACTGCCGTAGTATGTTTTCTACACGGTTTAAAGCTCTTTAACGGTACGGACCCTCATTTATCAGTCGAAAATCATCGTAGGTTTTTTTACACTGTCTTCTCAAAGGTGTTAACGTATTTTTTTTAATGGGCCATTAGTGCCGATGTGACGTGAAGCAGCAGTGCGGCTAGGTGTGTTCTGGGTGGCTGGCTTATTTACTCTGGAGATGTGTTCTGGAGTGCTTATTTCACCGTAGCGATGTGCAGATGAAACTTGGTCTGTGGCTCAGTGATCGTGTTGGGATTTATTTTTTATATATATTACAAAGATGTCCGCAAGTGTTACATGTACAGTGCAGGTTGGCTCATGCCAGGAACAATTGTGTGCAGACATTGTTAGTGGCATTATGTGTGTCCAGTACAGCGTGTCCGTCATAAAGATCACGTCGGGGGCATAACGTCATTGTCCTGACCATGTACATTAGAGTAGCGTCCTCGGATCATTACAATCAGCGTAACTATTCTAATGGTTAAATTCTACATTAGCGACGTAGTGTTGTTGGTGACTTAGCTGCAACTGTTCCTTACTGTACTGGATATGTATTGAGTTTGCCGGGATATTTACAGTGTTTAGCATGGCCAGTTTTCAGTTGCCTGTATTTCACATTTAGGTTCAATTTGCCCCAAGAGTTAATCTGGCCCAAAGCGGATTACGTTAATTATAATTAATTGATTTGATTTTGGATACAGGCAGCTTAATCTCTTCCCGTAAGCTCAGATGTTTAGGTCACAGTTGGTGAACTTTTCGTTTCTTTTGAATCCCTCGAGTGTGCGGGGCGCTTAATGTTACGTTATGGGATTTTCCTTTTATCACCCTGACCGAATCCATAAATGTATCCTTACTTAAAATCCATTACATGCGTTGATCTCGTTTACATCATTCGTCGCATCGGTAGGCTTGGAAAATCGATAATTAGCTGAGATTTGTCCACGGGAAAGAAAGTAAAAAATAAAACAAATTGTCTTTGATGTCACATGTGTCCTTGACCCTTACAGTGGTTAGTGGCTAAACATCGCCGGCGCGCAAATGTTTTTGTTGTTGAAAATCACGAGTAAATAATGACTAGAGTCAGATGTGTGCGGGGAGAATGTATGCCAGTGTTGTGGCTAGGTTCATTGTTAGAGTTGGTGTTTTCAGATGACTTAACAGTCTTTGCTGATTGGGTTGTGTCGATAGGCGAGTACGAGACGTCCCGTGGCGATAGCTTTACACTGTAAACAAGTAAACCCATTTAGTGGTTAGGAATTTCGACTTGGGGATATCTACCAGCAAACTCTCTGACCCACCGGCTTAAGTTGTTCAGCGACCAGCTCGATGGATTTGGGTCGCAATCCCAGCAGTGGCGGCGCACCCGGCAGCAACAGAAGCACGCGGGCCTCCAACAGCAGCACCAGCACCAACGACATCCTGTCAGCCATTGCCAGCATGAATCTTACAGGCGGCGGCGCCAGGGAAGAAGGATATCCTCAGGAGATGATACCCTTCCCGGGGATGCTGCCCATGGGGGGCCCGGAGTTCACACTCCCTTTTGATTTCTTTTTCTCTGGCTTTCAGTGCATCGAGTCTTTAGCGTGAGTATCACACGTTTTTGGCTGGGGGCGTGTATCCAAGTTATGACTGGGGTAGTGTATCCTATGACTGGGGGAGTGTATCCTATGACTGGGGGGGTGTATCCAAGTTATGACTGGGGGAGTGTATCCTATGACTGGGGGAGTGTATCCAAGTTATGACTGGGGGAGTGTATCCATGTTATGACTGGGGGAATGTATCCTATGACTGGGGGAGTTTATCCATGTTATGACTGGGGGAATGTATCCTATGACTGGGGGAGTGTATCCAAGTTATGACTGGGGGAATGTATCCTATGACTGGGGGGAGTGTATCTAAGTTCTGACTGGGCGTGTGAATTCAAGTTATTTCTAGTGGTATATATTAACATTCCTTACCAACACATAAAAATACAATAACATTATGTAACATCGCACACAACCTGTCATCTTCCGATGCGAGGCCTTGATTGGTTGCATCCACCCCCTAATGCAGGGCGCCTGGAGAGTAGTTTGGGGCGTGGGTCCCCAGGGATGATTTTTTTAAGTTTCAGATTTTCTTTTTTACTACCCCCCCCCCCCACACCACCTTCAATTTTTTAAATTTTTTGAAATTATAATTTATATTAAATTGGCAAAATAGGATAATTTGATTATAATTATATGCAGTAATAATAACGTTACAGTTACGGAGATTGTGTAGATTATAAGATATTCGTAAAACAACAACGAAGTTTCTCAAAGGTTCTAGAAAATTCAAGCTAGGGTTGCCATTCAGACATCTTCACTTATGATTTAGATTACGAGTACAGTATACGCCAGAAGTTCTGAAACTCACCCATCTTGAGTGCGTACATCCGTTAGTCGGCGGTGCGTAGCTCCAGTCGTTGCGTAGCCCTGAACTATGACGATATCTTGGGCAGTTGTGGCTGGAAATGGCTGTCCCGACTGAGCAAAGAGTATTCATAGTCGAACATTATTTACGCTCATATGTAAAGTGGTCGTGTATGCGGACCGAGCTTGAAAAAACATAGCAGAGCAATTCTGAGATATTTATTTCTAAAGACGGCACCAAGTAACACTGCTAAGCTGTCTAGTTTTTTTGTTGTGCTGGTTTTTTTTTTGGTTGTTTCTTACCTGCGAAATTCGGTTTAAAAAAACATTTTTGAACCGAATTTCGCAGGTAAGAAAGGTTACGCTGTCAACAGCGGAGTGGGTCTGATCGTTTTTGTATTTTTTAAATGTGCTGTGTTAGATTTGCACCACACAGACCAGGTACTATTTTTATGTGACTAGTGCACTGGTGGATCCTCGGTGAAGTGCTCCGGTTCGAGCTTTGAGCCGTTCTCTCGGCGACCTTGACCGTGGTTATATCAAACAAGACAATGTCCGACTAATCGCCGCGTGCGGATCTATTTTTCTCCGGGAGATAAACACAGCTCATCGAATGCCAGCGGAAACATTTTTATATTGAATCTTGAGCAGTCATGAAAAGTTTACATTTGAATCAGAGAGACTACGTCCCAAGACACCTCGTTGTACTATCAAATATCTATGTGCACATTGAGTGGTTAAAGTATGACCGTTATTTCTTACCACTGAAATTAACGTAACACCAAGAGATGGGCAATTTGTTTTGTGCAGCGGGCCGCATATAGATTACTATTATATTTAGTTTTTGGGGGCGGGCTGTATTATTTTTAATGATAATGTTTTAATACACATTATTGAGATTGACAGGTAAAAAAAAATTAAGCATTTCAATAGTATTTATCTCTCTTTTAAACTGATTGTAAATTAATTGTAAGGCTTTTGCAGACAATCATTGCAGATAATCTTTTACAATTTGTAAGTTTTAAGAAACTATAAATCAAGTTCCCGTAAGGTGTTGCGGGCCGAAGTTAACGGTACAGCGGGCCGCATGTGGCCCTCGGGCCGACGGTTGGTTGCCCAGCCCCTGCGCTACAGTGTTAGCGATTGCATTGCTCCGTCCAGGGAAAGAACCATTTTTGGCTTTGATCTAAGTCTACTTGAGTCTTGCGTTGCTAAACTCATATTTTAGTTTGGACTGTCATCGATCACTGAATGATCCATGACTCAGTCTAACACAATTTGTTTGACACAGACTGCACATTGAAGTCCATTGACATTTTTGAAATGAATTCTGGGAAAGAAGACATTATGTAAGTAGTTTTTTTTTAAAAATCTGAACATTTCAGTTGTCCTTGCTAATTTTGTCGTCTATGGGGAAATCTGATCATTTTAGTCGTATCTGCTATTTGTACCTTATATGGGAAGTTTGAACGTTTTATTTGTCCCAGCTATTTGTACCGTCTATGGGAAATCTGAACGTTTTAGTCGTCCCTGCTATTTGTACCGTTTATGGGAAATCTTAATATTTCAGTTGTCCCTGTGAAAAGGAGGGGGGGGGGGGGAGAGAAAGGGGGGTAAGAATTGAAACACCACCCCGGATTGTAGCTAGTTATAATGCAAAGACGGAATTCACAGTAATGTCCCTTGGTGTTTTTTTTATTTTATTTTTAACGGATGAAGTAAGTTCTTGTAAAAGTCAGTTTTAATGTTTTTCATATTTCTGTTCAACTTTTGAACGGATGGCGTTTCCTGTGCATCCATTCATGTGTTTAAAATATGGATGTTAGTAAATTCATCACATTATAAATGTAGGAAATGCTTGATATAAGTGTATTTGAATGACACAATTTGTTACAGAATAGACACTTTCATGATTATAATTGGTTGTAGAATCTACACTTGTATGATTATAGTACCAAATTTCATAATTGGTTGTAGAATCGGCACTTTCACTATGCATTTACCAATGTATCGTTTTGTATAGAACATTCAATTTCTTTTATACACCTTTAAAAAAAACACATTGAAATGCATAATTTCTATAACTGTGCTTTCAATGACACTTTCGATCGGTAAATGTAATGCGTTCTAAAGTAATATTGGAAGTAGCTTACAGTGCGTTGGTAGCATGATTATGTTTAATGTACCTGTTTAGATTTGAATATCACATCTTGATGATATTGCCCCGTTTCTTGGGATAGCTGACTTCTTTGCGATGTTATTGATTGATGACCTGAACTATGTGCCATAAGTGTAATTATGTTATTGGCGTTTTGGGATGAACTTTTTTTTTAAGGGCAAGCTACTATGGAATAATTTTAGTTTACTTGATCAAATAAGAGTTAAGTCCACTTCTATAAGAAGTAAATGTGTTTATTTAAAAAAAAAATGAATTTAAAAAAAAACAAAAAACAAAAACTTTGAATTCTCAAGTCTGTGAACATAAGTGGCATTCTTTCATATCAGGGAATTAGAAGCTGTTTTTATTTATATATTTATAGGGTTTGAATTGAAACCTCTGTGTAGCATAAGGCTGGCTGCACAGAATTTCTCATTTAACTGGTCACATTGAGTAAGGTTGTGTTTTTTTTTGTCAAGAAAATGTAATGGAAAAACTCAACCCTGGGATGTTTCTTCGGGCTTTATATTATATAAATATTTATGATATACAATAAATTGATAATTTGGGCCCTACATTATTGAAGAATATGCATCTAAATCTTCTTTTCGTAAAGTAGGGGAATTAATACAACGATGTTTTTTAAAATAAGATTTAACATTCTTATTTCCCTTGCAAGTCTTCAAAACATTTTCACAGCGAGTGTATTTCACAGACATCTAACTTAAACAAAGAAAAATGCTTTTTTAACGCCTCTAGATAGATTGTGACATTTTTAAAAACATTTTCTAATAAAATGTGGAATTTAAAAATTATTTGTAATTTTTTTGTTATTCCACATTTATAAGAGAATGTGTTAGAAAATGTCTTAATCCATCCACGGGCGTCACAATATAAAAGCATCTGATAACTTGCAAGATTTGATTGAGCACGTCCAGATGACAGTTTCGAACCTCCAGAAGTAAAACATCAAACTCGTCAAACTTGCCTCCCAGGCTTGACGTTAATGTTGCCCCTGTAAGGACAATCCTATTTATTTGATTTATATTCTTTTGAAGAAAACCACTTATGCAATTGAAGACCGTAGTGCTAAAAGTCACATTTTTGTCAAAATCAATCTAAACTGTGATCTTTTCTTACCCAGTTTAGCCAAGTGTACTGCAGAGATTTGAACACATTAAAATATGCATTAGGCACTTAATTAAACAAGACAAAAAAATGAGAATAGTCATATTTTATAGACGAAAAGTATATTTGAACTTGATTATCTCAAAATGTGCATTTTGTGACTTAAGTACTTTTAGCACTAAGGTCTTCAATTTGAAAAACAACAACATATCAACATTTAGATTCTGATAAATTTGTATTGAGGATCATCTCTTTAGGCAAATGTTCCACTCGGGTTTATAACGTAAAATGGCTTATAAATTAAATTTAGATTAGAAACGGCAACTCCAATTCACTGACACTGTTTATTTGAAAAAAGGAAAAAAAGAAAAAAAATCAGTCTTGGCTAATTTGTGTCAACTCCATGGGAAATGCTGCCATTTTTCTCTCTCTAATTAGAATCCGTTTGGGTAACTGTTTTAGTTTTGCTCGTAACTTTTGATTAACCACCCTCTATCTAGTTGGTGTATTTCTTGGCATAGCAACTCTCTATTCTCATTGACTAGCTATATTTTTGATCCTGTCGTTGGCTCTATTGAAAATGTCTCCGCGGTGTGTTTTATTTGGTCTATAGTCGGTATTGTGTCCTGTCTGGTCTATAGTCGGTATTGTGTCCTGTCTGGTCTATAGTCGGTAGTGTGTCCTGTCGTTCGATGGATGTTTTTGATTCTGAATAATGTTACGGTCAATTATGAACTTTTTTCTTTTAATTCCAACATGAGCTGGCCTCTGTGTTGGCTTAAACCGTTAGTTGAAATGAATGTCAATCTAGCCATCCATCAAACGTTTCTGACAGCCTAATGCAGAGGTCCCGGCGCACTTGCAGTTTCCAAGGCGTCCTACATTCAACTGCATTGCGAAATAGCAAATTTTTAATGGAGGCTCACATTTTTGAAGTGGGTGGCCCTCCTTAATGTTATTTTTTTAACCCCTTAAAGCCCCCCCCCCCCCAACCCCATATTTCCAAGACCATCAGGCCGGGACATGAAAGGATTTAGTGCACGTCACGGCCAATGTGACAAGGGTTCATTATGTAAGCCGTCCTTTCCCGACCTTCAGTCATCGTGTCCTTGGGCCTGCACCAGGTAATGTTGACAAAAAGTTGATCTGGCAACAGAGGCGGATTGAGTGGCCAGGCCCATCGAAAATATGGCAAAGATGCGTCTTATAAATATGACCTTTCATTATGTGGGAACCATTTATTTTATGATACCCCCAGCAGACCAGGATCCACAAATCTGCTTACCTTGATCGTTCACAATGCACCAGGTTCCGCCCATGCATATGTGCATTCTTTGATAGTTCTAACAAATTACCATGACCCGCTCATGCATATATACATACCTTGATAGTTCACATTGCACCAGGGTCCGCCCATGTATATATGCATATCTTGATAGCCCCAGACATTAAGATGTGGCCCTAAGGCTCTGTTAACAAATGCGGTAGGCCCTTAGCAACATGTCTCTTCATTTTATTTTATGACCAATACATTTCTTCTATGATTCTATTTTTGGTTTACATTTAGCTGCGTTGCGCATAAAATGCTTTGCTGGCGCAAATAAATCGGTTAATGAATGTAATGTGGAACGCCTGGAGGGATTAAAGGTGCTATTTCAAATTGCCATGCCACATAAATGTATAATTGATTGATTCAATCAGGCGCACGTTGGAGACGGGATCCAATGTTGTCGTGTGGAGAAATGTTTACAAAGAAAAGAATTCAATTGAAATAAGCCTTGAAACTACAAAGAGATTCAATTTAATACTGTTAAGTTATGTATTGTATAGAAACAAGCATACTATAAGTAAGAGAAATGTTCATAAAACGTAGCTATCTTATACGACGAATATCCTGTAATCATGAGTTTATAGAAAATATAAAAAATAGATGTTCAGCAAATGATAATTAAAATAAATGAAATATTACCTAAAGAGGACGTAACATATTTTAATGTCACTATTTTTTAAATTTACTATCGTTTGGACTTTGTTATTGATAAACAACGTACATATACAATCACTCTAACAATTTACTTCATATATAAGCCTTTCCATATAGCTAGTCTTAAACCTGTGAGCCTTGTGTGATACCCTGTACAGATCCTGTCATCCAGTACATATGATCCCCCGTATACAACCCCCCCCCCCACACACATACACAGTTATATGATACCCTTTTATATTCATATTCATTACACCCCCCTTCCCTTTATTATCTCCCCATTTTTATATTGGCTGGCACGCTGATCTAAACATTGATCGTTTCATAAAATATTTGACGTTTTTTTAAAAAAAATAATTATTATCCTCCGTTTCAAGATATATTGTAAATAGTGTTGTATAATGTAAGTTACACAAGCCAACACTAGGATACGGGAATATAGTATTTTAGTATTGTAATGTAAGTTACCCAAGTCCGCATTAGCATACGTTCTGTCCAAAATACAGTCATTGATGCCTGATTATGTAAAAGAGAAACTGTTCAAGTTGGACATGGGTAAACACTGTCAGAGTCTTTGCACCGTTTAAACAAGCCCAACAGAGGCGGGCTATTTTGGGGAGAGATTCTCGGTATTGATAGGAGACTGCCACAGTTTTCATTGACCCACGGGGACACGAAGAAATGACTTGTTGGTTTAATTGATACGATCATGTTTTAACGGGCTTCCTAGGGTTCAACTGTTGGTGTAGGGTCGGCTTTCTTGGCTGTGTTGTGGGGTGGGCGGGGTGGGGGGAATAAGTTGTAAAACTATTTTATTAGTGAATTTTAAGGAGACATTACATGTTAGGTAGACCAGGGGTTCCATTACAAAGAGGGGTCCGCGCCTTCTACGGGGCGTCCGCACTTTCTGGTAGGCGCTGGGGTCAGTGCCTAGTGGTGCGGCAGATCCAGAAATGTTTGAAGCATATACACACCTTATTACAGTACTACATTCCGGATTGGGTTTGGGCAATGTTTTGAAGGCGAGATGGGGTGGGACACTGCTAAAGGGTTAAGAACCCGTGTGGTTACGGTAGACAAAGCTTAGGTTAGACAAATTTTAGGGCAAACATATTTAGTAGATTTAAGAATATATACAAATTAACGTAGGCAAAGTTAGGGGAGATAAAAAATTTTATTTTATTGGGTTTATTGCTATCAGCTCATTGTAATATTCCATTTATTTAGTTTTTGAATTATTTGTTTATATAGTTTGGCTAAATTGTAATTGTTGGTTCTTGACATAATACAGATAATGTGAATAGCTATGATCCTATCGGTCACCTTCTTGAGTGATAAGTAGGTTGGTGTGCCTCACTGGTCAGCACGACCCAGTCAGTAAATAGCATATGACTCTATAGCATTCTTATATTCTCCACAGACAGCGTCTGGCGTTCGTTAGACCAGTAACGTCGCTAGCGGTCTGTATATACTAACTGCATCAGAATGCATTTCTCATCACTTGTATATTATTACTATTCGTCCATTTTAACGCCACCCCAAAAAGTGGTCAAGTCATGTCATTGCATATTCTTATAGCATTGTTTTTATATGTACAGTAAAATCTCGTTCATTCGCGTTTCGGGACTCGCGAAATTTACATTGCCTAACTAATTTGCATTCGCGATAATTCCCCCCCCCCCTTTTTTTTTTTCCCAAGATCTTTGAATTTTGCGAAACCCTCGAAAAACGCTGCAGAATTGTTAAGCGTTAATTTTTGAAGTAATTTATTCGTTTTCACGTTTATTTTTAAGTGTAAACTCTGTAAGAAAATCTTTGTTAAGAAGAATTTTATTGATTTCTTTTAGGTGGGGCAAAAAAAAAAAGGGGGGGGGGGTAAAGTACAAGAAATCAGTTAAGAAATTATTTCTAATAAAACTTCACTTTCCTATGGAACCGTTCTTTTAATGTAAAGTAGTTGTGCTTTACCGACGCCATACCCATTGGCAAATATGAACACTAATTATTACATAATCTTCTAGAGAATACTCCAGCTAAATTGCTATTTTTTAAATAGTAAATGTAAACATAAATTCAACAAAACTTAATTACATTTTTTTTACTGTACTCTATTTTTGTATCAACCATTTTTATTAAAGGTATTGTAATAAGCTAACTTTTTAATGGGTCATTGTGACTCATATTGTGGTGGAAGACAGTATAAACAAGATTTTATTATCATTTTTAGTGACTCGTACCAAACAATCGCGATGCCCTCTGATCTGTCGACGAGTTCTGGAACCTAACCCCATGAATGTTCGAGGCATTACTGCATAGCGTTAGTCTAATTAGTCTCTAACATGATGACTTGATCGTCATGTGACGTAGGTGTCCGTATCCGGAAATTTGATCGAAAGAAATTTCGTCGACGGAAAATTGATCGACGGAAATTTAATCGAACGGAAAATTTGGTCGAATCTTTTTTTTAGTTTATACGTTATAATTGTGCGCCAAATTTCTTTTTCAACGCATTATTTTGTTTTACTATACAGTATAGTGCGTTCAAAAAGAAATTTGACGAAAATTTTAACGTCTGAACTGAAAAAAAGATTCGACCAAATTTCCGTTCGATCAAATTTCCGTCGATCAATTTTCCGTCGACGAAATTTCTTTCGATCAAATTTCCGGTAACCCGTAGGTGTCATTGGGTGATAACTGCATTAAGTATGCCTGACTTAGTGATATATATATATTGTATAACCGTGAGCTCTTTGCATGCTCGTGACTCACGCCAATGGTCCACTAGGAACCACGGGTCTCAGATTCGTGATTTTTTAGTTATCCTAACGTGTCAGTGTCGCGTACTCTTCTGTATCATTGCTTGCATGTCATTAATGCTAGACGTTGTTTTCATGTTGGATTAACTTGTATCTACCATTTCTATCACCAGTGGAGGAAGCACCGTGGCCATTGATAACAAGATAGAGCAAGCCATGGTAAGTTTTGCTTTCGTCTTTATCAGTGGCTCTCTTGTAATCGTTGTGGATGTGTTGAGCGCATTTTAAAAATGAAGAGAATGAAGAGTTAGAACTCACCGATGCGCTTCCCAAAGTTCATATGATCAGATGCATAACACCTTCCATTAGCGTTATAGAAATCCTTACAAGATGTCTTTATTCTCTCCCTACTACTTGTTGCACGTTCCCAAGCACTTGATGCACTATTATCCTTAGTACTGGATGCACCACTTTCCGTAGTATTGGATCCACCACTTTCCGTAGTATTGGATGCACCACTTTCACTAGTACTGGATGCACCAGTTTCCTTATACTGGATGCATCACTTTCCCTAGAGCTGGATGCACCACGTACTGGATTCAGCGCTTTCCCTAGTACTTAATGCATTTTCCCTATTGCTGGATGCACCACTGTCATTACTACTGGATTCACTACTTTCCTTATTGCTATATGCACCACTTTCCCTAGCAGTGGAAAGACCACCGTCCCTAGCACTGGAAACACCACTTTCCCTAGTACTGATGCGCCACTTTCCAGACGCACCACTTTCCCTAGTACTTGATGCATGTGCCCTAGTACTGTATGCACCACTCTCCTTACTGGATGCATCAGTCTCGTTAGCACTGGATGAACCACTCTCCTTAGTACTGGATGCACCACTTTCCCTAGTACTGAATGCACCACTTTCCCTAGTACTGGATCCACCACTTTCCCTAGTACTGGATCCACCACTTTCCCTAGTACTGGATCCACCACTTTCCCTAGTACTGGATGCACCACTTTCCCTAGTACTGGATCCACCACTTTCCCTAGTACTGGATCCACCACTTTCCCTAGTACTGGATCCACCACTTTCCCTAGTACTGGATCCACCACTTTCCCTAGTACTGGATGCACCACTTTCCCTAGTACTGGATGCACCACTTTCCCTAGTACTGGATCCACCACTTTCCCTAGTACTGGATGCACCACTTTCCCTAGTACTGGATGCACCACTTTCCCTAGTACTGGATGCACCACTTCCCTAGTACTGGATCCACCACTTTCCCTAGTACTGGATGCACTTCCCCATATCTGACGGACATTGTTTTTCTTCATAGTTTGGGATGTGGGAAGCTATTTTCCAATGTTTTTGTTTGTTTGTTTGTTTTGTTTCATGACCGCGGTCCAAACAAAAAAAGACAAGATGCCCTTGTTATCTGCCTCGTCGTGAAAAGCACAGGCAACGATTGCCTTTGTTTCTAATGTCTTGTGTCTGCGCTTGTCTTACAAGACACTCTTGATTAAATTATCATCTTAGCATGCTCTTGGGATGTTGATTGCTGAGGGTTTGTTTCTGGATGCAGTTCGCCCCAAGTCAAGGACGCGTGTACTGATAAGTTTTTCCACAGTCTCAGCAGTTTTGATATATTTTGTTCGTAGTTAAACTAAGTAATGAAACTCTATGACACGCCTTCCTACCATTAGACTAAAGAATTTGCATTTTCGCCGAGGATCAAAGTCCAAGTAAATTACTGCTGTTTTTCTGTTAAATTGACAGTTCTGTTTTCTTGATCTAACCGTACTTCACCTTAAAACACTTTTTAAAAATGTATTTCTGGACTCTAACACAGCGGTTCTCAACCTTCCAAATGCCGCGACCCTTTATTACAGTTCCCCGTGCTGTGGCGAGCCACAACCACAAAATTATTTTCGTTTCTTCTTCATAACTGTACAGTATAAGTGTTTTCCGATGGTCCTAGGCGACCCCTGGGAAAGGTCGTTCGACCCATGGGCACACAGCGTGCGGTAGACTTGTCTACCATAAATTACATCACCATAAGACAACATCATTATAGCATATTTTTTTCCACCTTTAGTGAAGGGGTTCTTAAATTATTGTCTCCTTGGTCCATTTGATCGTGGCTCGACTCATTTAGATCTATTGGATTTTAATTTGAGATCAATGAATATGAATTTTTAAAAATATCTACATGAACATCGATGTGGTCCTTGAAGGCCCCGATTGGAGCTGAGAAATTTCATCTTTCAGGCTGGCTTGAAGATTCTAAACTCGACGACAAACTGCAGAGGAATTTTCATAATAAATGTGAAATACAAAGTACTGACGAAACTGATTTCCAATAGACTACAGCCGTACACTAAACAAATACCAGGTGACTAACGATGTGGATTCAGACACTACAGATCAACTGATTGATCAGATTTTCACCATCAGATGCCAGTTAGATAAATGTTAAGAATATAATATACCAGTGCACCAACTCTATGTGGACCCTAAAAGACCTATGACAGCATCGTAAGAAATATATATACCAGCGTTTGGCCGGTGGAAAAGTTTTAAAAGTGCACCAGGGACCGGTGTCAGCTGTATTAGTTATATTTTATCTTTATTGGACCATGACTATTCAGAGAAGAAGTAAATTAAACTAATTAGAAGAAGACGCATCACTGCAAATGCCGATGACATAGCACTGTTAGGGAAAAGAAGCAATGTAAGCTAATTAGAGGACGCATCACCACAAGCAGGGCTGAAAGATAACATTAAGAAAACAAGACAAAGAAAACTATATGTAAAACTGTAATCTGGCCAGTTGTAACACACGCAAGTGAAATCTGGATCCTAACAAAAAACGTCAGAAGACGAAAACTGTATGGACCGACAAAGAATGAAAATGGATGGAGGATACGCACCAACCAGAAAGTGTGTGGACAATATCAGGAACCCACGGACGCTAGTTGCAGAAATGAAAAAAAAGACCGGTGATACAATAGAAAGAATGGTTTAATGACAGAGGAGTGAAGCTGGTACAATAGAAAGAATGCCAAATGACAGGGGTGAAGCTGGTACAATAGAAAGAATGCCAAATGACAGGGGTGAAGCTGGTACAATAGAAAGAATGCCAAATGACAGGGGTGAAGCTGATACAATAGAAAACATGCCAAATGACAGGAGTTAAGCTGGTACAATAGAAATAATTCCAAATGACAAGAGGCGTGAAGAGGGTTCACCGCCAAAACCCCGGCGAAAAGCGGCTCCAATGCAGATCTAGGCTTAGATGGATAGACGATGTGGACAAAGGCGTGCATCCAAAGGAAACCAAGCATGGACATGAGAAGCATCAGTTGAGCCACAGGGACGGATGGATGGTCTGAGTGGAAAGAAGTGGTGAGGCAGGCTGTAATGCCACAGGGACGGATGAAGCTGCCGACCTGTAATAGTTTAAGTGATTTCCCTACCTGCTTAAGTAAATACGTGGACTTTCAAGATTTTTTTATATTTTAAATTCGGTTGGGGGTGGCGCTGCTGGTGGTGGCCAATTTTGTATTCTGGCAAAGTTACATGATGCATCCCCTGTAGTCAACCCCAGGCCTGATCATGTATGGCTCGTTTTGGTCGTGGCATCTCCCCATCAGTAACTCGAAGATCAAAGGCTCAATCCCGTGCTAGGAATACCTTAGGGTAGCGATTCTCAAACTATTAAAACAAAAGAAAACGGTACCACTGAAATCGGTCGCTTAGAAAATATGTACAACAAAGAGTATATTTCCTAAATGGCACTTTGTGATTCACTGCATTGCTGTGGGTGTGCTACTTGTGCACCTCTGGGTACTACCTGATGCAATGTAAATTACCACCATCGTTACTTGTACCACAGCTTTGAGAAGCATTGACTTAATGTTTGCCAGCCTGTACTGTCATGAATAATGTAAGTCTGTCAATACTGTTGCAGCGGTGCGGTTGGTACAGGGTATGTAAAGCTGGCCGTGAGGTGGTCCTAGCCAGATCTGGCTGGTTACACTTAAGCTAGGTACACTTAAGCTTAGGAATTAGGCAAATTTAGATCACACGCATCGGGTTTGCAGGCGACCCAGAGACAAGCAGCCGACACAACAACCTGAAGACTTATGCCTAGACGATACGCTTTAGTCCTACCTATCTGTGGTCATTTTTATGCCAGGTCGGGTCATCTCTGTGTCAGGTCAGGTGTGGTTATCTTTAAGTCAGTAGTCAGCACTTCTTATCGTCCTCATCATCGAAAAATTCACTGTTGCCTTCCCCCCCCCCCTCCCCAAAATATAACTTCTGCATACTTAATGTGATGTCCGTGGCTTTCAACTCAGATGCAAAGTAAGATGGCAAAACAGGTCGCAGCTGGTTGGGTTAGCATGCATCCTAAAATGTTTGCTTCGCTGCCGTATAACAACATGCCGTAGTTAACACACCACGGGATAATGACCTTGCACTTTTATAAAACTGTAATAACAAAACTGTTTGGTGGTCGCACCAAGTCCTTTCCTCACACACGAACTTGATTAACACAACAGATTTACACATACCGCTGTTACTAAGTTTTTTTGTTTTTTTTTTAAGTGGCTGACTCGGTGTGTCTTAACATTAGGGCGAGTGACTTCTCATTTCATTGACGCCTAGTGTGTGTGTGTCGGGGGGAGGGGGTTGTTGAAATAATCTGCTCTAGATCAGCAGTTCTCAACCTGTGGGTCGCGACCCCTTAGGGGGTCGAACGACCCTTTTACAGGGGTCGCCTAAGACCATCTGAAAACACATACACTCTACAGTTATGAAGTAGCAACGATTATAATTGTGTGGTTGGGGGTCGCCACAACATGGGGAACTGTATTAAAGGGTCGCGGCATTAGGAAGGTTGAGAACCACTGCTCTAGATTGACCTACGACACACTTGCCAAACGTGGCACGCTGAGCGATTTTCAATGCCATTCGAAAGACCAAGCTGTATCACTTGTACCAGATCTGTTTACCCTCAAACTCTTAAAATCGTACACTATCATCACAAAATCATTCAATGCATTATCTTAATTGTAAAAAATAAACATACAGTATATATAATGTATGCACGTCAAAATCGTACATTGTACGTCAAAATCGTACATTGTACGCCAAAATCGTAAGAGGAAACAGGTCTGCTTGTACTTGTATGCTCTATAAAACTATGGGAGAGTGGCTAGACTTGTATGCCTGTTGGCAAGCTGAGTTACTTGAGCCTAAGCTCGATGTTATTCAAGGGTTGCCGACCACTGCTCTAAATCAGTAGTTCTCAAACTTCAAGCTTGACGGACCGATGGATTATCTTCCTACTGCACCAGGGACCGGTGCCAGATTATTTTTTTAAACACACTTTCTTGTTTGATTTTGGGCGGACCGGCTACGCCAGGCTTTTGGCTACACTGATCCAGATAACTTAACACATATATGAGAATTAGTATTGAACTGGGAGCAGCGTGCTACACTGATCCAGATAACTTAACACATATATGAGAATTGTTATTCAACTGGGAGCAGCGTGCTACTGTTAGTGTTTAAGTTAGCCCTTTTATTGTTATTATTAGGTACAAATGATTCAAATGGGGCAAAACCTGGGCCTTTCATTGACACGTGGGATCAAGTGCAGTAAGCGAGCCACACGCGAGTGTTTTCCTTGTCCATGGTGAAAAGTTTGTCCTGCGTCATCAACATTAAGTGGAAGCCTTTTGAAATGTTAAAATTACATTTTATCCCAGCTCTGCTTACCACTTAGCCCGGGAGAGAGGGGGTGGGGCGGTGGAATGGCGGATACCGTCATAAAACAACAGCTCAGGCCGACATCTTAGTAGACGTCTCATCTTTAGTATTTCATGCTTGTGGGGGAGAAAGGGGGGGGGGGCGGGAGTAAGTCGTTAAAAGGAATTGTAAATGCCATGAATGTACAAGGTATACAATATGTATTGATAGAAAGTGTTGTGTATGAATTTAACAGTAGCCGTATCGCGTATATTATAACTAAAATTTGGTAATAGTCTGACACCCGCCTCCACAACGGTGTCTTTGAAAACGTTGAAAACAGCAGAAACAACACTAGATGTAACACCAGATGTAATGATTGATTAATGGATATCACGATAGATGTAACAATCAATGTAACAGTAGATGAACAATAGATATAAAGATAGATCAGTGGATACCACGATAGATGTAACAATAGATGTAACACTAGATGTAACGATAGATGTAACACTAGACGAAAAGATAGACGTCCGTAACATTAGACGTAACGCGAGACGTAACTCGTTGATTTAGCTCTTGTATGCAAAGAGACCCAGTGTATTTAGTTTCAATCTGAAGGCACCACCCCAGTTGTCGTGTGACGTTGAACTACTTCAAGAAAACAGACTTTTGAAAGGCGAACTTCCGGAGTCATACGCACTCGATCTGACTACAGACCTGGCGTTTGGGATAAGCCGGGATGATTAATTTCTCCTGTCCTATTCTTTAACCATTATAGTAACGGTCGTCGAGTGGGATGACGTCATGTATCGTCGTCCCCCCCCCCCCCCCCCACACACACACCAAGAAGTGAAGTGTCTGGTTTTCTTGATAAACGCCACGCCCTTGCGTCTAAAAATAGATCTACACGTAGATGTTGTTGTCAACTATGCCGGACGTAAATAGGACCCCTTAAAAAACAAGAGAAATGGCTTATATGAGGATTTATAAAAATTCAAAATGTTGTAATTTGGAACCTTTTGTTTCCGGGAACGGATATTCGAAGTGTACTAACTTTTTAATGAACTAGATGATTTATGAGTTTCTATAAACTCATAATTTACGTTACAAATTCTGTGCGCTTTATCTAGAAGACAAAAGTCTTAAACCCATTTTATTGGGAAAAGGGGTGTGTGTGGGGGATCGATATAATGAGAATAAACATGGAAAATTATTTACAGTTTTGTGAAATTATTCAATCTTTATTAAGACCCCGATTGAAAATGTAATCCAAACAAATATATATATTTATTATTTTTAGTTAACTGTTTCAGCCGGCGTCCACGCAGAAAGCGCTTTGCGACCCCATTCTGGGATTTCGAGCCATGGGTTTGGGAACCCTGGGGGGTTTAGAAGTTCAACTTGGTTATCGTTATGTTTAAATGGAAGTTCTAGATCCGTTTCTACAGTCCTGCTGGCCACGTAGACAAGTCGACTGTTATTGGTTTTATCTTTTTATGTATGTATGTATGTGTGTGTGTGTGTGTGTTGAGGGCAAAGTCAGTGCTACCAGCCCTGGTTATAGGAAGTTCAGAGTTTAATGAGGGCCGTCTTCAATCAGGAAACTCCAGATCTTTACAGCGGGGGCTATTATACATCATGCGCAGTTCATTACGCGTTGTCCTATAACATTAACATCTACGAAAGTGCCTGCTCGAGTGCTGAAGTCAGCAACGACCTGTGAGAGCTCAAGTCATGGCGAAATGGGTGACTCGTTATTTTGATAAATAGATCGCTTCAGTTGACCCAGAAAGTTGGGGTTTACCCTGACCCTAGGGATTTGGGTTCGCTGCCAAGGAGGTGGCCGCCATTCTATTCAGCCACGCTCAAAGGAGCGTTCGGGGCAAGTATCCAAGGGGTTAATGCGTGGAGACGTTGGGGGTGGGGAGTTTCACTTGACTTACAATAAAGGAGAAGTCAGCGAGTAATTCAAAGTACTCACGGCTGTGGTGAAGGTGTGTGTCGGTGTAGTCAGTGTAGAGGCCCTGTCTTCTTGGTCGCCATCTTCAAAGTCAGCACGTCCGTGGTGTAGGTGTGTGTCGGTGTAGAGGCCCTGTCTTCTTGGTCGCCATCTTCAAAATGTACCTGATAAGTGATAACACTGAAACTAAACTTATTCTCAACTTAACTACAGGACGGCCGTCTGTGACGTCACAACGTTGAGGCTTATACCCGGGTTCATTGTCATCCTTTTTATTAAAAAAATTAATGCAAAAAAAAAAAAAACCAAAAAAAAAAAAAAACAGATCTTTGCAGCTGAAGATAAATGGGTGATTTGTATTTAAAAGAACTTCTGGAGGGACAAGTTAACTGTAGTAATCAGAGGACAAAGCTCACCGAATTCATTAACAACGACATTGGCGTGCCGATTAAGAGACGCTGCCACCGACACCCCCCTCTTTTTTTTTTGTTGCGTTACTCGGGTGGGGGGCACAGCGCCACCATGTAGGGGACCTGCGCGTGGAGACAGGGCCTTGGCCTTGCATTGTGTCTGCGTCAGAGAGATCACAGCTATATCAGACCTGTTGACTCTTACGATTTTGGCGTACAATGTTCGATTTTGAGGTGTATACACATTATATATACTGTATGTTTATTTTTTACTATTAAGATAATGTATTGGATGATTTTGTGATGATATTGTCCGATTTTAACAGTTTTGGGGCAAACAGGTCTGCTGTATGGTACCTACCCAAGTACACTTGGATGTAACAACAGAAACAGGTCGGGATCATGATTGCTTGCTGCTGCTAATGAATGTGAGGCATGGGTGGGCAGTGGCAGCCATGCCGATGATTATATCATACAGACTGTGAGGGGACCGCTTCGTCCCAGCTCCGTAGTGAATAATTCACGGGGGAGAATCAATTTGTAGAAACCGTACTAGAGGTCTCTGACGCCACCCGGGGGTGTATATTAGGACGTTAATATATCCATCCCAGTGTTAAAAGGTGCTGCTGTTGACATTGCCTCGCGTGCCTGGTCAATCGAGTTCGCGGCAGTTGGGGCTGTTTCAGTGACGGAGTGTCTTCGTTGTGCCGCTTCGAGGCCCGATATATCGTTATTAGGGTGGGTGGGGGTGGTGTTTACGCTGGGAAGAGCCTAATGAGCTTCGGCTCGACGGATTGCTGTTTTTCAATAGAGATTAGATTAGTTGATCTTTAACAGTGGGCCTCAACCTTTTTGACTCTCTGAGCCTTTTTACACTCAATTACTTTTGGGTAGCCCCTTTGGTCTACACTACGTCTTACAAGAAGCAGCCGAGGTGCTTGGAGTGGCCGCGTCGCCCCTCAGAAGTTGGGAACCCCTTATCTAGATAACTCTTGGTATATGTTTCCCCCATATTCATCTACAACAGCGGTTCTCAACCTGTGGGTCGCGACCCCTTTGGGGGTCGCACGACCCTTTCCCATGGGTCGCCTAAGACCATCGGAAAACATCTATGCTCTACAGTTATGAAGTAGTAAGGTTGAGAACCACTGATCTACGAGTTTATCAATTAATAAAAATGCATTATCAGTTTACTCGTTTTCTGAGCGTATTAATAAAGTAGTGTTGTTACGAAGGTCTTGGAACCCAAATTCGAATCGGGGCAATGTATTTGGTACTTTCCATTGAAACAATGAAATTATCAACTATTTTTCGGTTTACTTGTTACGTCCACTGAAGCCTATCACTTGGTTCAAAGGTCACAAGTCAATTTGAACACTCCTTCTGTGGTTTGGTTTAATGACTTAAATTATAAACAACAGCGCGTGGGCTTAAAAGACGGGTTAACGAAACCTTTTCACGCACGCATCCTAAGTGGCCACCACACGGGCTGAACAAATACGCACTTTGCTTTTGACAAGTTTCCAATCAAACTAAAAATCTAGTTTGAAGTCTGCGCCAAAAAAACTTGCTAAAAAGGGCTAAATATCTTTGTGAGCGCCAACGTTACATCTTATATTTTAAGTAAATAAAATTTATATATGTATTTTGACCTTGGCTGTTATGAGTAAATGCTACTCTCGTCCTACGTTACACAAGCTGGTAATTGGCGTAGCTCCTGCTTTACTGGACGTACCCCAGTGGTTGATTCAGTAAAGGACTGTGTGGGACTTACATTCCCCTCTACACAGATAGCGTGGTTTGCCCACTATTGACTTAACTTGACTCCGTGCCCGTATTAATGAAACAATAATGCTCTCCCGTGGAGACAATTCCCATTCTGCCCAGTTTGATGACATACCAGCAACAGTTACCTATTGCGCACCCACCCACCTCCACGTTTAGGGCTCCTTATTTTATTAATTTAAAAAAAAAAAACGAAAGAAAGAAAAAAAAGCCTATGTGAGCAAGGGATGCTTGCTTGCCAAAAACTTGGCCGATGAGACGGCCAGAAATGTTGTGGAACGACCCGGTCCTCTCTGGGCCCGGGCAAACAGAGAGATGCCGCCAGTGCGAGGCGCGTTCCCCTCGCTGCACCGTCGTGTTGAAGTGGGCTAGGTACGACCCAGCGCTCGATGGATGGCCCAGAGTTTGTTGACGACGGGACCGAGGTCATGGCTGTGTTGATGTGGGGTGCCATTGTCCGTGTTGGAAGTGGGGTAGAATATTTCATTTCGGTTTGACCCCATCAATTGTTGGATTATAAATTTAGGAATATTATTTGATGGTTATTGTGCCTGCCAGTATTTTTTTTCCTTTCAAATATATTTTAAATTAAAGGATGGGGTGTTTGTGTCCCTTTAACCGTAATTTGTATATGAAGGGTGGGGTGTTTGTGTCCTAGTAATCGTATTTTCACGTTAATTAAATTGCTTTTTTTTTTTTAAATGGAAAATAAAGGCATACAGTAAACAAATATATACAATATATAAAATGCTTAGAATATCTGATGTATTATTTGCGACTTTGTAATAAGTTCTAGATATTCTTATCAGTCCAACGTCTAAGACATTTTTACAACCCATGAATGTCCTACCCCACTCAGGCCCGCTGAATGCTACCTCTGTCCTCTATGTATCGAGGGCTGTACTGATCTACAGGGGTGAACGCCCGTCCTCCGTAGTCATCGTGCTTATTTCTCCGTAGTAAATCTCGGTTAGTATTTCTTCGTTAACGACCTCTTCAGTGAGGGGGCCAGAGCGTAACCCGCCCGCCCCGGCCAATGTTTTATCGGCCATGTTCCCCGGCTTTGTTTTGGTCCACAGCTGTTTGTTTTCTTAATCTGGCCCCGCATGTGAGCTAAAGCTTTCCGCTGTGTACCACCACAGCGCGCGCTGTCTTCACAACGAGGTCATCGCATCAGCTGTGGAATTCCTGGCTACCTTGAGTGAAGCACTGCGCCGCCACGAGTGTAAAATGTTGCTGTTTGGTGCACACCAACACGTAATGTCTGAGGGGTTCGGCGGTTATCGAGTGCTGGCTTTACTTGTGCTGTCATGGAAAGACACACAAAATAATAATACTTAGTGTACTGATGATAAAGTAACAAATTCTTTTTTTTTACTTTTTTTTTAAATTGATTCATTTAAAGAATTACAGGTAACTTTATCGTTTGACACATTTTCAAGTCTTTTTAACAATCGAATTTACTTTGATGGGTAAAAAAAGAATGCAGAACATTTACGTATCCTTAATATCTGATGAGAACCGCTGATTGACTTTATGGCTTTATGATAACGCCCAGCGGTACGCGAGAGAATTAAATGTAAAGATAGTGCGCACGGCTAAACCACGTGATATCGACGGTACTTTTAACAACTGCTGGAGTTTGGGGGCCCGAGCCCCACTGGTCGTTTATAATAGCAGATTTGGCGCAGACTTCCATTGTAATGGAGACACACATTCGTAACGGGTTCATTACCTCTCATTGCCAGCCCTTACACTGAACATCTCAACAGACCTGTTTACTCTTACGATTTTGGCGTACAATGTACGATTTTGACGTGCATACATTATATATACTGTATGTTTATTTTTTTTTACAATTAAGATAATGTATTGAACGATTTTGTGATGATCATTAATAGTGTACGATTTTAAAAGTTTGAGGGTAAACAGGTCTGGTACAAGGATACAAATCAAACAGCGAGTGGTAGCCGAGAGTTAAACAAAAGTGCTGGGTGAGTTGTTGAGAAGCCCTCACCCCGCCCCCCCCCCACTAGAAACGTGTGACCAGGTTAAACAAAAAAGCAGGTCTTGTATGACACGTGTTGATAGCAGAGACAACAGAATGTCAGGGCAGAACGATCAACCTTACCACATGCGGGGTGGGGGGGGGGGGGTCTGTCCAGTACACTTGTCTACATTCTCCAACATTGACTCTACATCTTTTTGTAGAGTCTGTAAGAACAATCAAGTTTGGTCATCCAAAGGTTTCCTTAGTTTAAGCTTTCACTTTAATGAAGTTCGCCATCTTACTTTTTGTTAACCTTATTGAAGTTTTGACGAAAACGTTTTACATTCCCCCCCCCCCCCCCCAACACCTTTTTATTCTAAAAAGATTTTCCCTCTCGTACTTACATTTTATATGTGGTTATTCAATCACTACAATGACTATGCCTATAACTACAATATATATGCCTATCATTACAATAATAGTACCTATAACTACAATAAATATGCCTATTCCAGTTTTAAAACTAGAGTAGAAAGGTGTCTATTTCAGTAGGCAAACAAGTGCTTTTGCCCTCCGCGGTTGTAGATTATGTTTGTGCCGCCGCCCCCCCCCCCCCGGCGGCATTATATTATTTTCCAATATACTCACATCATGTGTTAAGAAAAATACGAACAGCTGTCTGTGCTTATAGTCATTGCACTGACTTTGACACTGCTGGGCTACCCTTGCCATCATGACAGTAATGTTGAATAGATGATGATCAACAGTTGCGGCCCATGGAAATCGATCGATTGTGCATCTGTTATCGCCAGTGGCGAGACTGAGAGGGGTGTACACGGGGGTCGGGGGTCCAGCTAACCCATTTGATATGCAGGACCATGCAAGGACGACGTTACATGATTATAACAAACACCTGGACCGAGTCGTTTGTTGTTTGTTGCCAGATGTACCATCTGAGCTACTTCCCCACCCTTTAAGTGCCCGATGCATGACAAAATATAACGGAGTGGGAGGGTAGATGACAGGATTCGTTGCTAAGATGACATGATTCGGTGGTTATATGACTGGATTCGGTGGCTATATGACAGGATTCGGTGGCTATATGACAGGATTCGGTGGCTATATGACAGGATTCGGTGGCTATATGACAGGATTCGGTGGCTGTATGACAGGATTCGGTTGCTATATGACAGGATTCGGTGGCTATATGACAGGATTCGGTGGCTGTATGACAGAATTCGGTGGCTATATGACAGGATTCGGTGGCTATATGACAGGATTCGGTGGCTATATGACAGGATTCGGTGGCTATATGACAGGATTCGGTGGCTATATGACAGGATTCGGTGGCTGTATGACAGGATTCGGTTGCTATATGACAGGATTCGGTGGCTATATGACAGGATTCGGTGGCTATATGACAGGATTCGGTGGCTATATGACAGGATTCGGTGGCTATATGACAGGATTCGGTGGCTATATGACAGGATTCGGTGGCTATATGACAGGATTCGGTGGCTATATGACAGGATTCGGTGGCTAGATGACAGGATTCGGTGGCTATATGACAGGATTCGGTGGCTGTATGACAGGATTCGGTGGCTGTATGACAGGATTCGGTGGCTATATGACAGGATTCGGTGGCTATATGACAGGATTCGGTGGCTGTATGACAGGATTCGGTGGCTGTATGACAGGATTCGGTGGTTATATGACAGGATTCGGTGGCTATATGACAGGATTCGGTGGCTATATGACAGGATTCGGTGGTTACATGACAGGATTCGGTGGCTAGATGACAGGATTCGGTGGTTATATGACAGGATTCGGTGGCTATATGACAGGATTCGGTGGCTAAATGACAATATTTGGTGTTCAAATGACTGGATTCGGTGGCTACATGAAGCTTCTGTCGTTATATCTCTGGTTCATCCTCATCTCAAGGACAAAAACAAAAAAATAACATTCCGATATAGGTCAGGTCCCCCTTCCCTGTCTATGCCATAGCAGGATTCGTCAGTTTTTTCACGCTAAAGGCCAGAGATAATAATAGAATGAGATAATTGTACGAGTTATTGATTTCACCCCACTAGCACCCTATCCATAGGAAATCTCTTTCTCTCCCCCCCCCCGCCCCAAACAGACCAACCCTATTGATCCCCCCACAATACTATCAAGTCTTCTCTACGGCACACAGTTCGATTGTGGTCGACGCGATTCCTGGCTCTTGTCTTCAGCACTCTCCCGTTCCACCATCTTGGTTCCATTCATGTTATGCATTATCATTAGATTGAAAGTGTGTCAGTCACGGTTTCGCTGCGACAGAGAAAGGTGTGTGTTGGTGGGGGAGGGGGGTGTCATTAAGAATTCCCATGTTTGTATCTACATGTCGTTGCCAAGCGCAAACATTCAAACATATTTTAATGTTGATCTCGCCAAATGGATAATGTTTGATATTATCAACGGGCTGTAAACACTGTCAAATCGATTGTTGTCGTTCACGATCTGTCAAGATGTTAAAATCTGTGGGCATTGTCTACTTAACCCTGTATCTCTTGTGTAGAGAGGAATTATTTCCATACGTTCAGTTTGTTGCACAATCTGGTTTTTTTATTTTGTTGTTTATGTTTGTTTGTTTGGTTTTTTTTTGTTTTTTTTGGGGGGGGGGGGGGGGTTCGGGTACTCACCGAGCTAGCAGGTTAGTGTGTACGTTTGGTTTGCTTTAGTTTCATTTGAGACATTATTTTCCCCAAAACAAGAAGCTCCGAAACTTCCCACAACCGCACTGCTAGTTTTGTGCGCGCGCTTTGTGATACAAGGGCAAATCTGGATGTGTCAACAAGTGTACTAAATATAGTAGTAGTAGGATACTGCCCATCTAACAATGGATGATATAGAAATTCCAATTCATTTCCCACCCACTATTCGTACGAATGTTTCTAGAAAGAAGTTTGACTCTAACTTACTTACATACCGAAATGCGACTAAAATAAATAATGGACTAAAGTGGACTAGATCTTTTCAAACGACTATTATCAAAATGTTGACTTGTATATCAGGTAGGTCAACCTAGCGCACAGACACACAGACACATACACACATACACACACACTACCCGGTACTTTTGTATTAGAGAATAGGTGATCAACTGTCAGGGTTTTATCAACACTATGTTGACGCTGATAGTGCTCTCCTGACTCAGTTATCGAACCAGTCTGGTCTGGTCATGAACGCTGACGTTCTTTGATTGTCCTATCTCCAGACATCGGATGACGACGTCACACCGACGCTCTCAATATTTCATGATCTGGCTTCTCGCCTGGTCAGCTACTTTCTCAAACACTAACTCATTTGGCTCATTTTTGTTGTTGTTGAGCTACTCGCTCTGAATTTTCTTTTTATGGCTCTTCTGATGTTGGAAGATTCCATGAATTAGTTGTGGGTCACGCCTGCCGTCCTATGTAAGCTCCTCCTCTCTACCTCTGCTTAATTGCATTATTCTAAATTTTTAAACAGCTGCCGCTCCCAGGACGTTCCGAGCTAACAACAAAGGAAGAGAGAGAGCCACCCCTTATAGTGTTTAATTTACACCCTTTACACTTTTGTTTGCATGCTTTCTGTATGTTAGTCTGTTTGTCTCTATGCGTGTTTTCGATTTGTCTTTCTGTATGCTTGCCTGTGTGCCTCTCTCCCTCTCTTATCTCTCTTTATCTAATTCATTTATGTATCTTATTTTATTTTTTTATCCGTAATCTCTCATATAGCATTGATTATGATGTTACTTGCTGCAATGTTGTTGTTTTTTTCCTAGACAGCTCAACCATTCAGACTCCCATTGTTTTTGACCCGTGCTGGTCCACTATTGATCACTGACTTCTCTCCTCTGTTTTCGTCACCTCTCTGTGCCTGTTGTATACCTTGTAAGAGTTGATGGCGGAGTGGTTGCTGGGATACAGGACAGGTTGTTACCGGAAATATGTACGAAAACAATTTGAAAAATCGAGGGGGAAAAATGTGTCCTTTCCAATAAATCATCGTCGAACAAACTTCCGTTCATACAACATACAACATATTTTCGTTTAATTCTATTCCGTAGCTTAAATAGCCTGACACGGTGTTGCTCGGTCGTTGTTTTCATTGGAGAAAACTGTGCCAGCCAAGTCTCAAGTCTCCTTGTTTAACCCGGTTACAAATCTTGACAAAAGTCACCCTATCGCCAGCGCCATCAGATCACATCCCGTCTCTTGTGTTGCTGATTGCCAACAACGTCTGACTTGTCCGTGACACACAAGATAACACTGGCGTGATGACGTAGTTTGGTTCAAAACCCTTATCGCGATCTGTAGTAAACGTATCTCGGTAGTTAGTATTCATTATATCTTAACTGCAGCGCTGTTTTGCTCTCGTGAACTCGTTACAGCAGTTTCGACCCCCACTATCTGGGGAAAACGTCCGGTTATTGCCCTGTGCCAAAGTATGCCTTTATGCAGTGACTAAGCTCGACCGACGCTTTACCGTTACATAACACGTGGACCCCTGGCATTGGCCTTTAATTCAACAGATAAGCTGTCCATTAAAGTACATCGGGACACTTGGAATGACCACTACGTCCATAAACATCGGTGAATAGACACACGCTGAGCACACCGTAACGTGGGGCAAGGCGATGGCAATCTCAGTGCAGATCTCCATCTCACTTAGTCCGTCTATTGGCGCCATTTTATGGTTTGGCATTGCTGATAATGGTTTGCCATCAAAAGTCTTGCTGATAATGGTTTGCCATCAAAAGTCTTGCTGATAATGGTTTGCCATCAAAAGTCTTGGTGATAATGGTTTGCCATCAAAAGTCTTGCTGATAATGGTTTGCCGCCAAAAGTCTTGCTGATAATGGTGTCACAGAACGGTTGTTACGGGGGATGGATCTGGTCCTGACTTATCACAAACTGTATTGATAAAGTAGTAATCAGTACAGGACCGCTCCTCTATGTGATTTATATTGTGGGTATCTAGGCGTTGGGACAGACAAAAGCACAACGTAGACAAACGTAAACTGAACAACTCCAACTCCAGGTGTCCAGATGATAAAAGCGAATGTATTTATTACTAAAATAGCAAAAGCTCTTCTGTAGTCTTCACTGATTGTCAGCTATCTATATGAATCTCTAAAGCTATGACTGTTCACTGTTTCGTCTCAACGATGCCTATCTTCCACAAGTCAACTATCGTCTCCTGATCTCTAGCAACAATTCAATATCAACTGCTATCTTAGCTCCTTTCTCTCTCTCTCTCTCTCTACCTCCAACTCAACGAACTTCTACCAACTTCAGCGAACCCATATGTCAGGAAGAGTTCTGTCTTATATACCGTTCTCTGCCTTCATAGGTGGTCCAGGAATGCTGGCTATTAACCCCTCTATACCCCCCTCATTTCCGGTCAATTGCGAATTTCCGTCGTTAACCCCAAAATTATTATGCGAAGTCATGGAAAGAAACCATCCCCTCTATTACGGTAACCTTAACCTCGACCCTTTAACAATGTCTTCCCAAACTAACATCAATTTAAAAGTCCATCCTAAAAGTTACCTTAACAATGGAGCTCTGTTCTGTACCCCCGCCCCAGTCATTTGTGACAACTGGTTTGCCATCAAAAGTCTTGCTGATAATGGTTTGCCATCAAAAGTCTTGCTGATAATGGTTTGCCGTCAAAAGTCTTGCTGATAATGGTTTGCCATCAAAAGTCTTGTTGATAATGGTTTGCCATCAAAAGTCTTGCTGATAATGGTTTGCGATCAAAAGTCTTGCTGATAATGGTTTGCCGTCAAAAGTCTTGCTGATAATGGTTTGCCATCAAAAGTCTTGCTGATAATGGTTTGCCGTCAAAAGTCTTGCTGATAATGGTTTGCCGTCAAAAGTCTTGCTGATAATGGTTTGCCATCAAAAGTCTTGCTGATAATGGTTTGCCGTCAAAAGTCTTGGTGATAATGGTTTGCCGTCAAAAGTCTTGCTGATAATGGTTTGCCGTCAAAAGTCTTGCTGATAATGGTTTGCCGTCAAAAGTCTTGCTGATAATGGTTTGCCGTCAAAAGTCTTGCTGATAATGGTTTGCCATCAAACGTCTGGACGCCATCCCGCCATAATCTGTCGCTTACAGCCGCTTCTAGGGGTGGATTCGAGATGACCCTCTTACAACCACACAACCAAGATTATTTTTCGCTGATATAGTTTATAAAAATTTTGCTCCTGAGCTTAAATATATAAATATATCATTTATAAGGTGTCCGACCCCGGGGTTAGGGTAATGTGAGTATTGGTGGAATGATAACATTGAGATAATATGAGTATTGGTGAGATGATAACATTAGGGTAATGTGAGTATTGGTGGGATGATAACATTAGGGTAATGTGAGTATTGGTGGGATGATAATATTGGGGTAATGTGAGTATTGATGGGATGATAACATTGGGATAATATGAGTATTGGTGGGATGATAACATTGGGGTAATGTGAGTATTGGTGGGATGATAACATTAGGGTAATGTGAGTATTGGTGGGATGATAACATTAGGGTAATGTGAGTATTCGTGGGATGATAACATTAGAGTAATGTTAGTATTGTGCAGTATTCACAATATTCGTTATGTTGTTCGTAAATATATTTCCCATTCGTACCAGTGAAACTGAGCAATTGGTTAGAAACCATTCAAGTACATGTACTTTCTTTTTAAAAAATATCTTTTGAAACGCTACGTCTATCTCCAACCCGGGTTCGCTGGGTGCAGGGTAGATCAGCTTCACTCTACGTTTTCCCACAACGGTACAGTATGAGTATCTCCAACTGTTGCCTGCACTGACTTGCCTCCCTCTAAATGAGTATCATATTGTATAATTAAATAAGGACTCGCCAAGTTTCCCCATCACCCACTGCATTTTATTCGTCCACACGTCCATATTAATGAGAGTCAACCAAGTCACCCCGTTCTCGACCAACCCAAGTGAAACTGGGACATTTGTCGGAGGGGATGCAGGCTTTGAAGTAGTTGACCCGCTTCATGCAATCGTTGCCCCCCGTGCACCGGGCATGCGCAGTTCACTTGATCAGCCTACTGCAGCCGGCAAGCGTACATTTCCGTGTAACAGTAGATTGTGCAGTCAGCTATTTTTTTCGTAACGCTAAGATGTAAACAAGATAACGACGGATATGTGGGCCCGTAGCTGTGACCTCGTTGGATGGGGGAGGGCTGGGCTGGAGATCAGAGTCGACTTTGGTGGATGTTGTTATTGTGTTGGGATTGGGACGGTGTGCAAGATTTAAAATTCGCGTTGTGATTGTTGTGGGAAACCTTTCTGTATGTTAGAAGTTTGTTGGCATAAAAAAATATGGATGACAATGGGTTGATCTTAATCAATGGGGTGCGATAGTGGGTTGGGTCACACTTAAGAGGGGGGGGGGGGTGGATCACCGTTATGTCACACTTGAGAGGGGGGGGGATCACCGTTGTGTCACATGGAGTGTGTGCAAAGTTCGACCAATATCGTGCACTACCGTAATGGGTGAGGTGCATGTAGAGGTCGACACCAGGGATGCAGACTCGTCAGCACTGAGGATCTGTTTGGATGTCATTGCTTGGCATCAGGGGCGTCATTACAGGTTTTTTCAGGGTGGGAGGATAAAACCAAAACTTGGTCGGATTGTTAAGTTGTTTATCACTGAAGGCGCCACAGTACAGGCGTAATAAAAACTGCAAATTCGGGGGGGGGGGGGTGCAAATGCTCCACCCTGTCCTACCCAAATGACGTCCCTGCTTGGCATATGGGTACACGTGGCCTTAGTGACCAGGGAAATATTGGTATCGCATCTTAATTTTAATGTGCTCCAGTGACTTCGTTTTAAATTTCATTCATATTTGCTTATATGTGTAATTTTTTCCGCATACTAACATTGACTGACATACTTGGCACCCATATTTATATTTATGTTTAATATCACGTGCCAGACCTGATAATTAAAACACATGAAAAGCAGCGTCTCATAAGGCAATCTTGTGGATTGTTGGCTCGCTGAAAGAAAACGTTTCCGACCCATGGATTAATGAGTCTTTGCACAACTTTTATTTTAAACATCTAGTTGTATGAGTTATCGTATGATTTATCTTAATACTTACTAAGTATGTTGTATAAAGTATGTTGTATACCAACCGATTTCTTAGGATTTCTTGTTGACCGTGAGTGCCTTGTTATTGGTGGGTTAAGTGGGGCAAGTTAGGATAGCGAACTCGTATATATTTGCATTCGACCCGTGGAGCACATTTAATAAGGGGACATTTTTCCACTGTTATTGTTGGCATGCTGCGATGTTCGTTGAACTTGTTGCCTACATTGCTAGAATGGAGGTACACTCCGCTTCCAGCTCATTTGCTTGTCTCAAGACGAACAAATACAAGTGTTTTTCTCGAGGTCTACCCTGGTTGACATTAGATTAATGTCAGTTTTTTGTTCGCCGCCCGGCTTTTGTTAAAAGTGCAGGCGTTGAGTAACCTTCGTACTGGCAGAGCCCCCCCCGCCCCATTTTCTCTCACCCTGACCTCCAACCCTCGGGTCGACAACCGCTTCGTCACAAACAATAAATTACCATTGGGCGGAGGGAAGCAACACGAGCCGTCATCGCCTTCATCGACTGGCTGGTATTTTTAGTGTAAAGGGTTCCCTGTTCTCCTACATCGATTGGCTTCTATTTTTAGTCAGGCTTCCCGTTTTTTCCACTTGGCGTAGCGGCTTATATAATAATTTGTCGGTGCTTTCCATTGTCAGTCGATTGCATTTTACCGCGGAGCTACTACGTTACCAACAGACTAATTGCAGGCTTTTATCGGTAATCCTATTCATACCCGGAGATTTCATTCACGGTGAGAAGAACAAGCTTTGATGTTTGCTCTAGGAAGTTTTACGGATTTTATATTTTATAGTTTTATTCCAATGTGAAGAGTCTGTGTAGTTTAGACTGTTTAAAAAAAAAAAATTAGAGCAGGATGTGTTAAATGTGTAAATTACATTTAAATATACAAACTTAACAGTAGCCAGCATCGACATTCACGTCATGTGTGACCTATAATATTTCTTACACGAACAGTATAAATAGCGTGATCTTTTGGTCTGAAATGATACACCGTGATTACAATCGTATTGATACACAAGGCTTTTTTTTTTGTTTTGTTTTGTAGAAGAGTTCTTGTGACTTGGAGATTTTCTAAGATTAGACTTTAAAGAAATCGTAAGGCTTTCATAGTTTGCTAGTCATCTGACCAGAAGGTGACTTGTTTAGTCATCTGACCAGAAGGTGACTTGTTTAGTCATCTGGCCAGAAGGTGACTTGTTTAGTCATCTGGCCAGAAGGTGACTTGCTTAGTCATCTGGCCAGAAGGTGACTTGTTTCATACATCAGCCTAACACACCGGGAAGTGCTTGCTAACAATAAACTTTGAATAGCATCTAGGCTTTTTAGATGTTTAATGTTTTAGTCTATAAATGGTTTAACAAAGTAGGTTCAAGGGTTGGTTGACAGTAAGGGGTTGGTTTGACAGTAAAAAGATGGGATGACACTGGCTAGTGGTCAGTCGGAGTGCTGTGGGATGACACTGGCTAGTGGTCAGTCGGAGTGTTGTGGGATGACACTGGCTAGTGGTCAGTCGGAGTGCTGTGGGATGACACTGGCTAGTGGTCAGTCGGAGTGCTGTGGGATGACACTGGCTAGTGGTCAGTCGGAGTGCTGTGGGATGACACTGGCTAGTGGTCAGTCGGAGTGCTGATATTCATTTCTATAAACGATGGAGTCAAAGATAACACTCGTGAATTATGCCACAACTATTAAACTTTTTTTTAAAAAAAGAAAAAAAGAAAGAAAAACGTTGATTGGTTCGGGGGATAGGGGTGTAGTTTAGCTGTAAAACAAACAGCACCCGCCCACTCACTGACTTCTAAAATCAGCCCACATGTGTTAGTCATCTACCCACATGGAGAATAGGGCAGAAACCGTCATTGAATTTGTACCGGTAACCGCGGTATAAGTGACGCCCTCCCCACTCCCCTACACCCTCTGTAATACAGTTTCAGACTTTGGGGCGAGGGGTTAATTTGGGTTTGCGTGGGGGCGTAGGTGCAGTGCATATGGGAGGGTGGGGGGATGTAGATTAGTGTTTGAAACTTTGGTAGGGCCTGCTACATATGAACCACGGCCATTGAATGTTCACTCAAGCGGGGTGAGCTGGTATTAGTGCCCTGCTGTTCTCGCAAGTTGGCTGCAAGCATCTAAACATGTTGTGTTACATTTAAGGTGCACACTGGCTACTGTTATGTTGTGTTATGCTAGCAGCGTCGTAGCACCGAGTGTTGTTGGAACGACGCGAGCTTGAGGACATGTGATTCCAGTTGTGGTGAACGACTGGGGATCTGTGCAACCTGACGTATCCACATTGGTGGCAATATTTTACCAGAGGATTTAAAGTACCGTACCGTGTTAACAAATTACATCCTATTAGTTTTCCTAGATTTAATCGAAACGAAAATATAGAACGGATAGATGTTTGAGAAATTCTTGATTATTTGTCTGTAGTGGAAACAAATAATTATTTAAAAAAAAAAAAAGGATTTATAAGAGTACTTTAGCCAGCTTAAAGTTGATATTTGATCACCATGTTTAGGAGTTCGCTATGGAAACATGGTTTTGTATATTTCTCTCCGAATTCCGGCAGATATCTCTCTGTAAATGATAATTAGGCTACTAAATTTGTGGTTTCGAGGGACGCCAGCAAATGCATTAATTTAAACAAATTTCATAACCGGCAAATTTAGGTTTGAACTTTGCGAGGTTTTCTTTCCTTATGTTAGAAACTCTTCATAATTAGATTCTTTAATTTATACAGAAACCTGAAAAGCATTTGTTTTGTATTAACGTTAATAAACACTAAGAAAAAAACAAGGATATTCAAACTTTTTTGAACTCTCAATAACTTGACGCCCGTGGAGATTTCTCTGATCGCGTCAGCTTGGATAGTCCCTGATTACGTCAGCCAGCGAGGCCATCATCGTCCCCGGATTTCTTTAGCACTGCCTTGACCGTCACTGACAATCCTATATGCCATCTGAGTACTGTCTGTCTGCTGGCATGATGGACATCAAGTCCCCGGCCAAACTCGACGTGGACGTCAACTTGAACCACCTGATGGTCAGGCGACCCCGGACCCCCACCTCGCCCAACCCCCTGGACAACGACGAGCTCAAGCGTTGCTCCACTGGGCTCTCGGCGTTTAATGATTACGTGGTGAGTTGTTGTGTTCCATAGTTGTGTTGTATGTTTAAAAGTAAGGTGTGTTTGGACCAGGCCTGCGCAACGTACGGCCCGCGGGTCGCATGTGGCCCGCCAGCACCCACTTGGCGGCCTGCGAAGTAACGAAATATTCTTTATTATTTTAATTTTCTTAATGGCTTTCCGCCCCCTGTCCTTATTATATTTCTGTCCGCACAATTTTTTCATAAAGTATTACGGCCCGACTTGAGTTGTCCAGGCCTGGTTTAGGCTGTGGCAACGTCGTCGCCAATAGCACACAAAAGTACTTGCTGGAGTTATGCAACTACAAGATTTATTGTTATATGGCTTAGTCGTCTTCAGAACAGAAGCCACCCTCCCACCCCCAAATTGATAAGGATACGTTGAAGCTCGTTCTATCATAATCATGTCGTAAAGCAATGATGCGACCGAAAAGTCTCTGAAAGTTCTTATTTGGCGTTTTGGGGGCAAGCACAGCAAGGTTGTTGGTCTTATATGAGAAGATGAGTTGACTCCATGATAATATTGTACTAGTTGTGTTAAAGCAGTGGTTCTCAATCTTCCTAATGCAGCGACCCTTTAATACAATTCCTCATGTTGTGGCGACCCCCAACCACAAAATTATTTTTCGTTGCTACTTCATAACTGTAGAGTAGACTATATGTGTTTTCCGATGGTCTTAGGTGACAGTCAGTCGGAATGTGCCCTGGCCTCCGCCATGACGTGACTGTCAGTGGGAATGTGCCCTGGCCACCGCCATGACGTGACTGTCAGTGGGAATGTGCCCTGGCCTCCGCCATGACGTGACTGTCAGTGGGAATGTGCCCTGGCCTCCGCCATGACGTGACTGTCAGTGGGAATGTGCCCTGGCCTCCGCCATGACGTGACTGTCAGTGGGAATGTGCCCTGGCCTCCGCAATGACGTGACTGTCAGTGGGAATGTGCCCTGGCCTCCGCCATGACGTGACTGTCAGTGGGAATGTGCCCTGGCCTCCGCCATGACGTGACTGTCAGTCGGAAGGGGCCTGCGTGACCTTATATTTGTCTACACCCCTGTATGCATCACGGAAAAATCCACGGCGGGATTATTTTTGAACAAACATCCCCCGATAGCGAACTCCAACCCTGTCCGATACAGCCACAGTAAACATCTGTCTTTGCGCCCACCCGCGCTAGACCTACGGTATGAAAATGGTCGTCTGAGTTCAACACTTCAAGTTTGGTTATGTGAAAAAGAAACATTAATTCGCCGAACAGACCGGTATTTGAACAGTTGGATTCCTGTCAAGTCATGCATTGATTAGGTACATTGGTGTGCAGGTCATGAATTGGTCCTTAACAACCTAATTGATTGTACCCTGAAGTCTAGATAAGGAGACACAATCATGTATTAATATTATAAAGATTCCATTTTGCGGCTCTAAAAGACTTTTTTTTTAAAAATGAAATGCCTAAGTTACAAAAGTATGTTTAAAAACAATGTAAACATGTATGAATTCTTACATTAAGATTAAGAAGGGAAAAAAAAATTTTTAAAACTGCAATGCAAGCTTTAATCCATTGCACCTGGCATTTGTTATAGTAGGCTTAACTGTGCATTGCGGGCTAGAATAAAAGTTTGTATAAAATTGAATGCAAAGGGGGGGGGGGGGGGCAATGGAATTGTTTGTTTGTGTCGTAAAGCTCAAAGTATGGCTTGCCTCAATGCAGCTAAATTGAGAGCCAGTAATCCTCAGATCACTATCAGGACCCTGCGGATGTCGGTTGGCGGCTCGGCAACGGCCTCCTGTCAGAGAGAGGGACACGTCACGCCTGACTGTGACATGCGGTATTAATAAAATTTCGTCTTAGATTCTGCCGGGCGCCTTGTGCTAAATGTGGCCGTCTTGTGAAAAGATTTGATTGCTTTGTTGACACAGTTTGACGTGAGACTCAATAACACTATGACGTGCTCGGAAATAGCACCTATCTGTTTGATAATGTTGAATAGAAGTGACCCAAACAGGAGTCAAGGTCCACAACAATTTCTATTGGAATTATTATTATTATTATTTAAATTTAAAGGCGGCGAAAAAAGATAGGGTGGGGGGTTTGTCCTAAAAAAATATTCTAACAGCTGAGCTAGTCTTCGTTCGGCGACATTGTGCCTGTATCATATATGATTTGTTATTTCTACTCATTTAAAGATGTTTTGTTTCTCAATGCGGTATAAAGTAAGATTGTTATTTGCTGCTGCTACTAGTCAATTTAAATGGAGAAAGAAAAAAGAGAGATGGATTAGAAGAGAAAAAAATCCCCTAACTAAATGGGTTGTGTGAAGTTTGCAATAACAGCACATCGTGTTGGATAAGAGCGCCCCGGGTGGAGTTTGCAATAACAGCACATCGTGTTGGATAAGAGCGCCCCGGGTGGAGTTTGCAATAACAGCACATCGTGTTGGATAAGAGCGCCCCGGGTGGAGTTTGCAATAACAGCACATCGTGTTGGACAAGAGCACCCCGGGTGAAGTTTGCAATAACAGCACATCGTGTTGGATAAGAGCGCCCCGGGTGGAGTTTGCAATAACAGCACATCGTGTTGGATAAGAGCCCCCCGGGTGGAGTTTGCAATAACAGCACATCGTGTTGGATAAGAGCGCCCCGGGTGGAGTTTGCAATAACAGCACATCGTGTTGGATAAGAGCGCCCCGGGTGGAGTTTGCAATAACAGCACATCGTGTTGGATAAGAGCGCCCCGGGTGGAGTTTGCAATAACAGCACATCGTGTTGGATAAGAGCGCCCCGGATGTTGGACGTCGCTGCAGCAGCTTTTCAACTGAATACGTTTCACCTTGTACACGGCAGCAGCGACTGCATTAAATAGTAGTTGAAAAGTGGTTGACTGTTTTGTACCAGCTTGGTAAGTCGGTGAAGGGCGCAGGTAACTCCTGCTCGAAAACGTTCCGGTCCTGATTGTGTTGTCGTTCCTGGCGGGGTTACCTTGGGGGCCAACAGAATACATTAAATAAATAGATATAGTAAAAGTCGTAGATTTTTTTTGTACAGTAAGTTATATAAAAAATTTTTTCCTTCAAGTTGTATTTTGTGAATTTAAAATATTCGTTTCTTTTCTTAATCTTACTACACAAATTTAATATCCGACGGCTGTAATTTTTATTAATGCCCCCCCTCCCCCTTTTCCCGTTTAAAATAAAATAAAATGAATTTGTCATTCCACTGTAGAATTAATTGACTTCCTGCTAAATATATGTGCACTCACACGAGTATTTTTAGAGTATTTGGACTTCTGATTTGTCTTTTGATTGATCCGATTGCCAACACATTTTCATTTAAATAATCGATGTTTACACCAGGGTTTCCCCAACCTGTGAGGTGGCATTTCAAGGTTTACGTGGACACGTGATATAATGCGTTGGGACACCAGATACTTATTTGTTCCTCAATTATAAAATCCATTGTCATTGTCCTTGTAGAGAATGCGAGGCTGTTTCTAACAATTGGCAGTGGTTCCAGGAGGCAGGGCTGGGACACGACGACAGGGCTGGACAACGACGACAGGGCTGGACAACGACGACAGGGCTGGACAACGACGACAGGGCTGGACAACGACGACAGGGCTGGACAACGACGACAGGGCTGGGCAACGACGACAGGGCTGGACAACGACGACAGGGCTGGACAACGACGACATGGCTGGACAACGACGACAGGGCTGGACAACGACGACAGGGCTGGACAACGACGACAGGGCTGGACAACGACGACAGGGCTGGACAACGACGACAGGGCTGGACAACGACGACAGGGCTGGACAACGACGACAGGGCTGGACAACGACGACAGGGCTGGACAACGACGACAGGGCTGGACAACGACGACAGGGCTGGGACACACCACAGGGCTGGGACACACGACACTTTGGACCAAATCTGAGAAGTAGTTCTTCTTACATATGATGGCACTCGGTTTGAGCTTACCACTCGTTGACGCATTGGATTCAAAATCACATCGTGAGTTGGTGGATTTCAGTTTGCGTGAACAGTCGATAGTGCTCTACTCTACGGGGTGGGCGTGTGACGGAAAGGGGCTACCATAAATAGCTTGTTGGTACAATGAAGAAACCGATTGTCAGCCTCGCACACCCCCTCCGCCACCCCCAGACCTACGTACATATAATTGTCAATAAGTTGTAACCAACCGACAAATGTCACGATAATGATAGTATAATTTAGTGTCATAAGCTAGCTATTCCTGGCTACGCCACTCTCTTCATGTGTGCAATTAATTTGATAATTGTCTTCATTGATATGTCAACTAAACGTTTAACAATTTTTTTTTGGGAAATCTTCAAATCACATTCAAACAAACATTTGGCAAATCTACATCAGCTCTCCAGGCACATGCCGAGGCGCCCGGGCCAGGAATAGCGCACACCAGGCGGGGCGTGAAACTGCCAACCGAACGATAAACGAGTGAAGCTTGTCTTTTTTTCCTGATCCATATAAGGCAATAGACCTGCCCGCGTAGCCATGATCGCTGCAGGTAAACAGGAAACTCCCTCGTGGCCAAATTATGGGACGTTGTGAAATGACCTCACCGCTCGATCGTAAGATTTTTGACTATCTGCATGAAGCATCTCTTTGTTACCTTCTCCTAACATGGCTTAAAATAGCGGGCAGTCGCCCTTGTGGTCTGTTTGAAGCCAGTTTTATGATGTGATGAAAGGGGAGATCTGAAAGGCGTGCCGAGTGGGTTTTTTTTCACGCACAAGTGGGTAGACTTAACTTTTCAAATATCAGCTGACTGCCTCGCGTGATCATCACGGGTTTGACGTCAACTTTTCATCTCAATTGGACGAGCTTTCTGTGTCTCATAACTGGGGTGAAAACAAGCTCAGGGATCCCATTGTTGACTAGTTATAATTAATGTTGCCAACTTTGTCAATTATTTTGTTTAACTATGTTTTTGGTATACATATTTTGAAATACAGTAAATCTTGAATCGGCAATTTTAGTAATAATGAGTACAATTTACCGTTTAATTATTTGAAACCGTTAATATTATAACACACAGTATGTGTGGAATTTTGAAATTATACACATGTTTTATCGTTCCTGTGACGGGCGTCTATAATAATATGTGTGTTCCAGTTGGACTACGCCGGCACGTTTTGTGCTACTTAAGTATCGTGTAGCTCTAACGAGCAATAGTTTGTATACATAGTAATAATATTACCAGCCCTTCACTGCTACCGAAATCAATAATCCAGGGAAACGACATATTCCCCGCGTTTATAGGTCACAGAGAACTTTTCATTTTGGCAACATCCGAGTTCACAGCGTACACGTTAACGTTTTTTTAGGCCCCGCTCCCTAACGCTTGATTTTTATACACACCACCCAAAGTAGCCCCGCCCCGACAGTTTTTTTTTCACGCACACCAAAACACGTGACGTTTACCGCCATCTGCGCCCACATGACGTAACAATGAGAGATCAATTAGTCACAGGGCGTGACCCCCCCCCCCCCCACACACACACACTCTTTTTTTTGTTTTTGTTGCTGCACCAACTGGTTGAAACGAGTATTTCAAAGTAATTCTAGTTTGATCTCTTATTCCTATCTGTATTTAGTGCTGACCTCAATGGCTTCGGCCGCTATAGAGATAGACATTACTATACTATGTATTTTGTACAGAACAGGGGGGCCCCTGAGCCCTCGATGTATTTTGTACCGGGGGGGGGGCTGAGCCCTGGGCTCTAAGATATTTATCGCCTTGCTTATTACACTCAATGTTATTATACTAACTAGTGTAACTATGGGCCAATTTAAAAGATATGACTGACCAGGGCTCCATAAATATTTATAATTTACCGACCAGCATTATTATGTATAATCTAATGGTTGCAAACACGAGCAATGAGACTGCTTTTAATACCTTCTGTCACTGTCTGCCTTGATAGCTGACATGATCCCAACCTAGGGGCTCTACGGTGGCTGCCATAACATGTTACTGTTCGGCACCTTACACTGTTGGTAAATTTGTAATTTGAGTTTAAGGCCTCATGACAGTTATACCTAAAGACTAAAGGGTTCTAAGCTCTCAACCGGCATGTCAAAATAATCGATGTGACCACTTTAACGGCTTATTGGTACATTCGAGTATCGTTATATTTTCAGAGCAGCACATGAAATAAGTTATAAAACCAGCAATCATTAGCAATGATTTTGCGTTAACCATTATTTGCCCATATTCCAATTTGAAATTTGAATGCGATAATCTCCTTTGACGCTGTGCCTCATAAGCTCTGATCTAAGCAATGAATGTGCTCACCGGATCTTCTCCATGGCCCGTCAACATCATTTCATAAACAAACAAATGTGGGTCAACACACAGGGAGTTCATTCGCACGCCCCCCGTCCTCACCTGATACTCCCGAAATTTTTTCTCCTTCGCTCGGCTGATGAAATATTTCCCACCATTCGCCCTGTTTTCATGCGACCGAGTTTTCGTTGTGAAGGACAGCGCTTCTCACATTATTTTTCACTTGTCCCGTATCAAGAAGTTTTGTTTTTTTCCCAGTGTACTCCTCACATAGTTAAGGCATTCGCAATGTTGTAGAGCAATTTTTAGCTTTTAAATAGTAGTTCGGTTGGGGTATTGCATCTCGATAATGATGGACAGTTTTTTTAATGGCCCGGTGACTACTTTTTGTGAACTGCTGCAGGAGGGAACTTCCTTGCACACATGAGTCATTCAATCGATCTCTCGTGGGGTTTTCTAGCTCGCCTCTCCCTCCTTTGCAGCGAACGGCTTCCGCCCAGCTTTAATCGGTCGAAACCTGGGCGTGCTTCTCAAAATGTTGGTTGGCGGTACCGGTACATAAATAATTTAAGTTTATATTTCTCAATGGTGCCACACAATAAAACTCAAGTTGAACTATAAATAGCGACGTCATTGGTGAGTGACAAATGTTTCAAATAAAGTAATGTAAACAAATGACTCTTAACGATTACATTAGTCATTGTGAATTACTCAATGCTTTTGAATTAGTGTGCTTGCTTCGACTTTCGCTGACGTGAGCTGTACGAAGTTGCTCCACAAAATGCTTGACGATACAGCATGCAATGATGTCAGCTCGTGTGCCTCGTATCACCGCTAGAAGTTCAGCTTTTGGAACTCTCCCCCCACAACAAAAACGTCCTTGTTCATTACCTTGCAAAGAAGCTTATTGGTGCTTTTTTATGTCATGGATGATGAGCGATGTTTGACGGAGAACTTGAGCGTCCACAGAACTTTGTCTCAGCGATGAAACGGAAGTATCGAGCAGTGGAACATGACGCTTGAGTCCATTGTGGAAAAAAAAAAAGTTATATTTTCCCGCTTGTACTGTTTAGTGCGATGAGGAGAGCGCTCCAGGCAAAGTCTGGGCTTTTCTTATATAGATCTTAAAATTCTAAATTTAGAATATTTTTACTTTAAAAATTATTGATATACTTAGTGTAATGAAGTACATGAAAATATAAGCTAATACATTTACCAACGAACTTAATTATTGAAAATATTTCCGAAAGAAAAAAAACTATGGGCAATCAGTGTGAGAACCACTGTGCTAGCGGGTTCCGTATGACCTATCGGTTGTATGACGTATGCAAATTCGCAAGGTCGGATCAGACTAGTCAGGGCCAGTCTGTCCTAACCCAGCTAGTTTTGTGGCTGCTTCCTGTGTGCTCAGCCTACCAACTACTGTCGCTTGTTACCTTTATTTACATTGTGTTCGGATCGCAAAAGTAACCTAAATTCTTCGTTATGGTACACTGCATTCGTTACCTTAGCACAAATATAGACATAAAGAAAAGATGTGTTAGGTAATGCGGTCGTGTTTTTTAGGGTTGACTGCCAGGATTGAAGTAAAAGAACATTGTAGTTGTATCGGAAAAATGCAGCTTGTTCGCGCTTGGTAACTAGTAACTGGCACTATCTGTAACTGTAATGATACAATGATAGTGCTTACCTAAGCCTACGTCCTTGTTCTAGTATTACATTATTTGACTGTTATAGTGCACATAATAAAAAGTAACAACAAAGTACAAAGCTATCTGTTGATGTTGTAGTGTGACCTATTTAAAAACATTTTCTATGTTAGATGTCACAATTACTTAAATGGTGTTAGTGTTAAATCAGTGTTACGTTGATCGAAATCGCCCTAGTAGCCTAGTTGAACAAAAAACGAATGATTTAAACATCAGAATTATACCATTCAATTTATGCATGTTAAGACACGCGTCGATTCAAAGTGCATACCTTAATCGATATTAACGTCACTAGTGTTAGTGATCAATAAGCCCAGTACCACAAAATCAATCGGTCCTTCATGTCCCAAGTCAATCAAGTTATCATCATGACCACCTCCCAAGCGACTGATAAGAATTTATTTCTAAAAAAGATGGTGAGTTTTAATAAGTATTGAGAATTGAAGTGGTTCAGCCTTCGAATTTGAAACAAAATAATTTGCAGTGTACTTGTTCAGAATTGAACATAATCTGTGTGATAAATAATTGTTCAGTTATATAATAAAGATATAATGTATAGTATAGTATTAGTATAGTATTAGTATAAACATTTATTTGTTTCTGAGAGAGTTGGTGTTGATTTGCTTTTCATCTGTTACTTATGTAAAGATGTCTTCCACTTTCTCTGCCTTAATCTTGCACATTCTCTCTGTGACTTACTGTTAAGTTTATTTTAAGTTTCAAAGAATATTTATATAGACATACTTTAAATTATTTTAATGACTATAGTTATGTTATAGTTTTGTCAAAATCTAGAACTCACCTATTCTACATTCTATTTTATCATTCACTTTGTTTCAACAATGTCCAAGTGCAAGGAAAATGTCATTCAAAGCTGTTTCAAAAAGTCTCATGTTTTTTTAAATTTTAAGGGCTCATATAATATACCTGTTGACTATATTTTATGTTGCAATCAACGGAGAAATAATCTAAAAAAATAACATAACATGTAACACTCTGCATGCACCCATCTTGTACCTTGTCTCCAAACCTTTTACTGTTAAAAATTAGACTTTTTATTTTAGCACATTTCAACCATTCCTTGACGTTTCCAAACTTAAATTTTATCAATTCATTGATTTTAAAATTAATATTAATTTTTATTTACAGGACCTGGTGAAGCGTCATTTGATGTACGCAGTCCGTGAAGAGGTTGAGATACTTAAACAGCAAATTGGGGAAATGATGGAACGCATTGGACAGCTGGAATATGAAAACACAGTCCTAAGAGCAGAGGCCAAACCTGAAACCTTGAACAAGTTACTCCTTCCGAGGGTCACCCAGGCTCAGCCCACTTCTTCTCTACCGGCACCAACGTCTGCTGCTCCAGCTCCCCAGTCAACAAACGCACAGGCCCCGGCCAACCACAACACTCAGAATGTGACTCCTCAGTCACAGACTCAAATCCATGTCCAGCCCCCTGCTCAACCAGTGCCCCAGCATCAAGTCCAACCGACTCCTGGGCCACAGGGCACCCATGCTCCATCGCAAGCTGGGCATCCACCATCAACATGAAAACACTTTAATATTTTATCAAGAAAAAAGTTAGGTCCTCTATACTGATGAAAACATAATCTTCACGAAATGGCTGTGGCCATCAGCTTGCCCACCAGCATAGCCACAAGCCAAGCACAAGCTCAAGGATCAATGGAAGCAAGCAACCATTGCATCCAAGTACCAGATGTGCACTACCCCGGTGCACAAATTAGGTTTGTGCAAAAATCTGAGATGCCTACAACAAAATATAGAGAAATGACTCAATGCTTACCTGATACAAGTCATCTTAGATTTTAGAAAGACTGAAAGATATGCCAATACAAAAAAAAAAAACTCAAACAACCTAAATCACTGGAATATCCATCCGTTATCAGAAGAAATGGAAACTGACTAATGTTACTCTGACCATAACTTCCAACATTCATTGGAATATAAAGAACTGAATTGCTTGTCATATTGTATTACTGAAATAGGTTATGAAACACAATTAAAAGGCCATCTCTTAAAGAAAGTTATACAAAATATTCATCCACTGGGCAACTCTAAAAATATATATATTATATATTTTTAATGGAGCTTATTAGTCATTATTAAAATGATAATGCTCTGATAAATATCGGTATTTGAAAAGTTGGCATATCATTAAGGCTGAATGTAATAAAAGTATCTCTTCTGAGTCTGTTATGTCTCTTCAGCAAATAAGTTGGAATTGACGTCGCATCAACATTTTCAGATTTGTGCTATCAGAACTTGTTTTGGTCTTTTCCAAATATGCCAGTGGATGTAACGTCATGATGCCATTTATATACATTAGTAATATTTTCTTAATTATAAAAAATGACTGCGGGAGTTTTGATCCGACTAAATGATGGTCCTAAGACCCAGGTATTGGTGATTGGTTGTGATTTCATTCATACACATAAAAGTGAACATTGCTGTCCATGAATCACCTAATCAATTGATTGTGTTTTACTAATGAACTTGTATAAATGAAACATTATACTTGCTATTGTACTTGCTTTGTTAATATTTTAAACATTTATTTCCAGCTTATCAGTTGTTGAACATGTTTAAGGCACATAAGATGGGTAGGATATGTAAATTTATTCAGCTGTTGTTTAAATGGGGACACATGCCGTTGTTTTAATTTAAAATGAAATGTTTCCTAAAAGGGGCTTTTAGATTGTTTCAGGTAATGTTTTGAAAATCTGATCAAAATCTTATGAATTTTGATTCTAAAAGAAATTTTTTTGTTGTATGGCATTCATGATTTCTCTTGGGGCATTCAGACATTTTAAATCACACCATTACTTGTTGTAACAGTTGACCTGAAAACTCCTGGTGACCAATAGCTGATATAATAATTGTGAGAATGTGTTATCCATATTCGCAGTGGTGCATAAGCCAACTTGGGGTACAAGAATAATTACATGTTGGAGAAAGTAGTGTGCTGATAACAAAAGACGTCTGCTTGAAGTTGTTACTTTGAAAATGGAATTATTTAAAACATTTTATGTTGATGTAAACTGTTGAAAAAATTATTATACATGTATCATATAATCATGCAACGTGGGGGGGGGGGGGGGGGGGGAGATTTATAATAATTTTTTATGTTATTTTAATTCTAGCAATGGCTGGAAGCAATTAATTTGTTTGTTGTGTTCCCCTCTCTTGTTTGGTTTTCATGCTCTTAGTAATAATTCTTGATTTGATATTTGAAAGCCTCTATTTGCTTTGGAATTTGTTTGTAGCTTTCAGCAAACGTTTTGTCATGCTTAATGGCACACCACTGGGAAGTACATCACTGTACATTTAGGCTTTTTATTTAATACCAGCTTAAGTTAGGGATTTGTGTTTCTATAAAATGATTCTGGTGTAATCGAATGGACGATATAACAAATTGTATGTTGTATACCCACAGCATTCAGAAAGTCACAGAAATGCCAACTCTAAATTTTAAACATGTCATAAATGAATCTTTTTCTCTTTTTTTGGCAGTCATCTTCGTGTGATGTTTTAACAATGCGCTAACACTATGGTTGCAGTTTAGTTTGTTTATCTCTAAATATTTTTTTTTTAAATGGCAATATAAAATTTTTCAAAAGTAAAAAAGGTTTCCACAAAAACTTGAGATCTTGAGAAAAAAAATGAGTCTAACTTGTATAAACACTGCTAAGTAGCTTAATGCTAGTGGACATGGCTTCTCTTATTTGAGTCTTGCTGTATGACTATAACCTATTTGTATTGTTCTTCTGTTGTTAAATATTTATCTAAACTTAAACACATAATCTGTAATATGAATGTTTAAGGCAATATCAATTAACTATTAGTACACTACACAGCTCTACTCTTATTATCTGGTTGGGCATTCTTGATGATCATGTAAAACTGCAAATAGCCATGACTTTTTTTTTTTTTTTGCCTTAACTGTTGCCAAAATATTTGAACTGTAAGCTAAAAAAAAAAGGTTACTATCTTCCAGTCCAGGTTATAGACAGAATTCATTTTATTTATTTTGGTCACACAGCAAGGTTGCTGATGATTGTGTAAATATGTACCTATGTAAGGAGAGGTGACTAGTGATAGTATTGAAACAACAAACTACAGTGCAATCAACCTAGAACTGATACCTGGGACCTTGTGATAAGCCAAAGTATAAATGAATATTTGTCCCTACCTGTCGCCTGGGACAAGTCTGACTGTTGTTGCGTTGCTACGATTACAGTAAGATATTATGTCATGTCCTGAGATTGTGAATGGAACAGCTGAACACTAAAAAATTGTTTTTTAAATATATTATTTGTTTTATTGTAATGGTTCTAATAAAATATGTTTTGAGTTATAATAAAACAGATGAATTTTCATTCTTGCACAAATGTAAAGAAAAAAATGTCCAAGACCCCCATAAGAGACTTAAAACATTTGAAGAATACAATTTCAGCTTTGACTTGTTTCTCTGATGGTGACAGTTTATTTCTTTGACCTCATTTGATGTGTCGTTTTGTGGTTTGTGAAGAGATTATTTTACTATCAAGAACTACACCAGAACTAGATCCAGACATTTTTTGGGTTTATTTTGTACTTTATTTAAAGCTTCCAATGTGAACAGCACTAATGTCTGACACAAACAAGGACTTTGACTTGCTTGTTGTCACTGAGTCTGAGTTGGGAATTTATTTGAATTTCAGTGTTGTTGAAATTAGTATTATTACTAATAGTGTAGATATTATTTATCACTATCACAAGGAGTTGAAGCAAGGGAAAGTCTATCCGGTGCTGAGAATTACTCTTGATACCATTTTCTTGGTGATGCTTAGACACATCACCAGGTTAAGTAAGACATGACTAGATGAAGATGAAATAAAGAATGGCAGGAATACTGTTTTGAAATCTAAAGCTGACACAAAGATTTTTTTAGAGCAATTAAAATATGATAAATTTGTACAAATTCATGTTTAGCAATATCATATTTAAGAAAAATTCAGAAAATAAAAACATTCTGATTTTATTACCTAAATATTTATACCATGACAAATTAACAGTAGAAAATTTTTCAAATAAAAAGATCACCTATTTTGTATTGTGAAAACAGTTTCTCTGCTGCCCATACTAAATTAACTATTATTGCAATATACCTATATAAACACTACTACAATTGTCTTAATAGACCGTATGTACACCAGCATCCAAACAGAATTGGTAGTAGTTAATGAAATGAGATTTCTATCATTCTCTCCTTACTTTGAGGGATAACATAAAATAATTATTCGGTAAAATTTTTAAAAAGTGTACAAAAGAAGACATGAGTGGTTAAACTTAAAAAAAAAAAAGATTTGAGTTTAGCAAGTGCATTATGTTTTTTTAAAATAAAAAGTTGATAAAAATAAATGGTTTGATGAATAGAGAGCCATGTCCTTACTTCGTGAAGAATAGTTTTAAAAAAAAATAATTAATAAAAGTTATGGATGTTAAAATCTTTTCATCATCTAGACTACTCTATAGGAAAAGAAGAAAAAATGCTTAGAAGTATAAGAAAATATGTAAGGCTAAATTAGTTATAACTAAATACAAGATGAATGACAAACGAAAAAAATTATATGACAAACCGTGTATATTAAATGATTGCCAAAATAAAATAATATTTATGGACTCAAATGCCATGAGACCCAATGTCAGGTTTTACATATCATTTACGTTTCTAAAAACGATATCCATTCAATATTTTTAAAAAAAAAACATATATCATTTTATAATAATTTAAATGATTCTTAAAATAAGGGTCGAAAGACGGCATAATACTAATGATTAGATCATTTTCAAATTTTAACACGAATTACCAGTATTGGTTGAGGTATTATTTAGTCAGTCTTTTTCACAGAAGAGACCAGCTGGTGAATTTCGTGATGCAAGAGATGTAACTAACCAATAAAGTAAAATAAACCTAGGACTAGGAGAATTAAGTTAAGCTTAATTGAGGCCATATAACAGGAGTCACAGAGCTCTGAGCCACGACATACTAGAACTCTAGTGTGTCAGTCTGAGCTCACATTCAGTTGGTCACCTGTGATGCATAACTCAGGTTTCACATCATCAAATGATTGTCCGAGGAACCACTAAGTGTGTGGTATAAAGAGGTAATGGACCATTTTAAAGTTATATAATTTTAGTTTAGCAAACTGCGATTTAAAGGGAAAATATTTCATTTAAAAAAAAATAATAATAATAATTAAAGGGAGGTAATCGGAAAAAAAAATCGGTTTTGGTTATTTTTTATTTACTTCCCTGTTTGGTTTATTATTACAATATTAGTTAATTCGAAGTGTTTTGTAAATTTAGCACCAAAGATTCGGAAGAAAATCAGCACGTTATTGCGTTAGAAAATGAAAATATAAACATTATTTTCTTGATAAATGAACTCTAAATAATTTGAAATTATTAAAAAGGGGAAAGCTTATACCACAACTTAGTTTGCAAGCTTTATCAGTCGGTGCCATGCAAATTTTCACCCAGATGAATGTCTCAAAATTGAAAGAAATGGTTGTCGATAATAAAAAACATAACAGTATAGAGCAAGTAGAGTCACATACGTAGCTAGTTAGTCACCATTATTAATAACTGGACATGGCATGAACAAAATCAAACTCTTTATAAAAAAAAAGACTTTTCTATCTTAGATTATAAGTTGTACAATGTATACCTAAATATATATGTTAACAAAAACAAATGTAGCATCAAGAACAGTGCAGTGAAACATGTAGTTTGCACACCCGACACAGAACTTCTCTACATCACTTTAACACCATTTATACCTACCTAGGGAGTTCACCATAATATGTAGCATTCTCACTTACATTCCACCTAATGCTAACAAGGAGCAGGCTATTGAGAGACTTTTTGATGTAATCCATGATTTCAACACAAAAAAAAAAAAAAACGCAGACTCCGAAAGTCTGGCATTCAGCGTGCTCCCCCAGAAGTCACAAATCTTAATGAGAACTAATAAGTCCCTGATATGGATAAGAGAATTCACTGAATGGCTGTTTTTTTCACTCGTGAAATAATTGAATGTGTTCAAATTGTTTTTATATATACTGAGAATGTACAATGCAATCAAAAAACATTTCCATTTGTTTGGATCAATAAAAGAATCTTATCTTATCGTATCTTAAACTTAAAAAAACAAGTTATTAACTTATTCTACAGTGCAACAATTGGAAGCCTACTAAACTCAGTGTTACCTGCTGGTGTGGTAATTCATCATCTGACATCAAATACCGATTAAATAAACAAATCAAGAAAGCTACTGGTAGCCACTGGTAGCAATATCACACAAACTAAACATCCCTTCCTTGAAGAACAATTTGAAAAAAAAATGTCGCCGTCAAACTAAAATAATTATTATGTATGATACATCCTACCCACTTCATCACAGATACCTAAGATCACATCCTACCCACTTCATCACAGATACCTAAGATCACATCCTACCCACTTCATCGCAGATACCTAAGATCACATCCTACCCTCTTCATCGCAGTTACCTAAGGTCACATCCTACCCTCTTCATCGCAGATACCTAAGATCACATCCTACCCACTTCATCGCAGATATATAAGATCACATCCTACCCTCTTCATAGCAGATACCTAAGATCACATCCTACCCTCTTCATCGCAGTTACCTAAGATCACATCCTACCCTCTTCATCGCAGATACCTAAGATCATATCCTACCCACTTCATCACAGATACCCTTAAGATCAACTCGATTAGGGCGACTTCTTACTTTTAAAATTAGAAACGAAAGATATCAAAATTCATTTTTTTCCCAACGGTTACCAAATCTAAATGATCACTAAATAATAAATAATTATTGTCACCAAAGGAGTTCATTGATAGCTGATTTCTACGCTAGAGATATACATATAGATGTCTTTGGTTTAAACCAGTGATTCCCAAAGTGGTCTATATCGACCCCCAGGGGTCTACGACAACTGCAAGGGGTCTATGGCAGCGCAAAAAAAAAATTGGGGGTCCATGAAATGAAAATGGGGGTCCATGAAATGAAAATTGGGGTCGACGATAGTGGATCTCATGTAAGCAGGTCAAGACTTCTATTTTGGCATTTTTTTATTTAAATTTAAATAATAAATGTATAAAACTTAACATGTTTTTAAAAAAGTTATTCACACAGCACTTCACTACCGTTATAAATTTAAATCTTTCACAGTGAGTAGCACTATACCGGCTGTCAAAAATACATTTGAAGTATTTGTAAAGTATTAATGAATTTGCAAAAAATCAAAATCAGGTAAGCAGGGGTTCTACCCAAAACCGAAAAACATGGCAAGGGGTCTACGAGACAAAAAAGTTTTGGAACCTCTGGTTTAAACTGTTATAACTAAAATGTTGGCTTGGTTTAAATAGGTATTATATTATATACGTGCTGAAATGAATATGTACATTGTAATAAAGAAACATTTCCAACATAAGCTCATGTGTCCATGTGTGTGTCACACTGCGATGATCCCTGTTTTCCGTCTGCCCCGATCTTTCTGTAAAGCATACTTTTAAAAGTAATAAATGCATTAGTCTATCTTTAAATCTTTAAAAAAAAAAAATTTAATTACTTGAAATTTTGATGTATATATAAATTATTATAAATTTCCTCAAATTCTTTTAATTGAAGATCACCTGATTAACATCAGGACTGTGGATAGCATCGAACTGCCAAATAATGGGTATCGGCTACGTTACGTCTCCAAATAATTGGTAATCGGCTATTTTTAAACAATTAATCGACTAATAGGCTTAACAAAAATTCTTTCAAGGTGCTAGATTTTACATTTTAAAAAGAATGTGTATGCCTTTCCTTTCTCATTTTCACCCCCCCCCCCCAATGCATCGCAATATTATATTTCTGTGACGTAGTAAGAGTTAAACAAAAATTACAGGGGCTAATGGTCACAATAAAAAAAAAATTTTGTCACGAGCTGTCTAGACATTGATGGCTTAAAATGACGTCATCAAAACTTGCCGTGTTTGAATTTAAAAACAATATGCGTCTTAAGCTTCTAACTAAATTTCAACTAAGTACTTAGAAATTCCTAGAGAATCTGCTTAAGAATCAGGTGAGATGCACAACAACATATACATATATAATCCAAAGTGAATTTTGGGTGGGGAAAAAAAAAACACATTAATATTGCTTTTTTTAAATTTTAGTTTATTATGTGACTGGAGAATAAATAAAATTATTCTCTGCAACTTTTATTTTGTGTTTAAATGTATTGATTACATGTAGGTCTAGTACATACGGTCAACGAAAGCCATAGCCATATGAGTTGACAAAACCTGGTTAAAACATTACCAAGCCCAAGCTTATTTAATTACCAACAAAAACCCCCAAACTTAACCCTAACCTTAAACTTAACCCTAACCTTAAACTTAACCCTAACCTTAAACTTAACCCTAACCTTAAACTTAACCCTAACCTTAAACTTAACCCTAACCTTAAACTTAACCCTAACCTTAAACTTAACCCTAGCCTTAAACTTAACCCTAACCTTAACTTGACCGTAAGCCTAATCCTAACCTTAAACCTAACGCTAACCTTAAACTTAACCCTAGCCTTAAACTTAACCCTAACCTTAAACTTAACCCTAACCTTAAACTTAACCCTAACCTTAAACTTAACCCTAACATTAAACTTAACCCTAACCTTAAACTTAACCCTAACCTTAAACTTAACCCTAACCTTAAACTTAACCCTAACCTTAAACTTAACCCTAACCTTAAACTTAACCCTAACATTAAACTTAACCCTAACATTAAACTTAACCCTAACCTTAAACTTAACCCTAACCTTAAACTTAACCCTAACCTTAAACTTAACCCTAACATTAAACTTAACCCTAACCTTAAACTTAACCCTAACCTTAAACTTAACCCTAACCTTAAACTTAACCCTAGCCTTAAACTTAACCCTAACCTTAAACTTAACCCTAGCCTTAAACTTAACCATAGCCTTAAACTTAACCCTAACCTTAAACTTAACCCTAACCTTAAACTTAACCCTAACCTTAAACTTAACCCTAGCCTTAAACTTAACCCTAGCCTTAAACTTAACCCTAACCTTAAACTTAACCCTAACATTAAACTTAACCCTAACCTTAAACTTAACCCTAACCTTAAACTTAACCCTAACCTTAAACTTAACCCTAACATTAAACTTAACCCTAACCTTAAACTTAACCCTAACCTTAAACTTAACCCTAACCTTAAACTTAACCCTAGCCTTAAACTTAACCATAGCCTTAAACTTAACCCTAACCTTAAACTTAACCATAACCTTAAACTTAACCCTAACCTTAAACTTAACCCTAGCCTTAAACTTAACCCTAACCTTAAACTTAACCCTAACCTTAAACTTAACCCTAACCTTAAACTTAACCCTAACCTTAAACTTAACCCTAACCTTAACTTAACCCTAGCCTTAAACTTAACCCTAACCTTAAACTTAACCCTAACCTTAAACTTAACCCTAACCTTAAACTTAACCCTAACCTTAAACTTAACCCTAACCTTAAACTTAACCCTAACCTTAACTTAACCCTAGCCTTAAACTTAACCCTAACCTTAAACTTAACCCTAGCCTTAACTTGACCGTAAGCCTAATCCTAACCTTAAACCTAACGCTTACCTTAAACCTAACCCTAACCTTAAACCTAACGCCTAAAAGCCTAACCTGAAGCCTTACCTTAATTCTTATAAAAGGAACGATAAATAAAGCTTTTCTTATAAATATTTTTTTTCTAATAATAATCTCCCTTATGACTTAAAAAAAGGCTGCGACTATTCGCCCACCTGGAATTCAGAATTGAGAGGTTGGGATTAAAAAACTATGTAAAATATTATTTTTGGGTTTGTAAGACAAAATGAGGTATCAAATGAAAGATAATTGAATGGACTATACGCTTGTAAGCTTACTTCTTCAGTTTAACTAAAATAAACTACCCCAAATGACATCCGAATGGGATTTAGTCTAAAGGGACCCGGGTACGCAAAGCCGCAATTCGTTTACAGACTGATTGAAGAAAAAAGGTGGAAATCTGTGCAAGTCACTCCCAGAAGCATCTGGAGCCTTAAACATTGCATCAAGGTCTTGCTCCAGAGAATGACGAATTGCCACATCAAGGCCTTTTTGATATCTCGGATTTTCAGCTACAGACATGAAAAGAACAAAATGTGACTCTTATTACTTTCATCCTTTGTGATAATGTCGAATTCTTTCAACTGAAGCAGCTTTTCAAAGTCTAGTCCATGGACGTAAGCTGCTGATGAGGAACGCTTGCCTGACCTGATGGCTATAGTTATGTATGTTGGACTTTAATAAGTTACAGCTCCAGTTTTGACTAGACCAGGGGTGGGCAAACTACGGCCCGCGGGCCACATGCGGCCCGGCAACTGATATTATGTGGCCCTCGAAGGCATTAAGACATTTTTTTTTTTTAAATTACTTAGTTTTTAAGTTATTTTGTTGAATTTTACAGAATTTCATGTACTGTACCGTTATGATTGTTTTAACAATGTTTGATCAACTTTCTAATTCTCTATTTTTTTAAAACAGTCCTTGACTTTTGTCATGTAAGTCTAAAAAGCGAATTTACCGATTTTAACATAGAGAAATGTTTATCGGTATAAAATTGGACATAATATACATCCGCCCCCCCCCCCCACAATAGCCATTACATATGTCAATGTGGCCCGCCGCACAAAAAGTTTGCCCACCCCTGGACTAGACCATCCTTTTGAATTACAATGCCAGCATGAACTGACGGAATGAGTTTATGTCTGGCAACTTAACACGGTATTCAGCATGCATTAAAAGTGGAGCCTGGCTGTTAAATAAAACTTATAATATTAAAAGCCTAAAATTTATATGACTATTTACATTAATTACACTTTTAAAAAAATATTTTTAAAAAAAATGTAATAAATAGTCCATTTTTATGATTAAAATTTTAATAGAGAAAACATGATTGTTGACGTCAATTAATTTACCCCCCCCCACCCCCTTGTCAACAACTGTCAAACATTTCCAACCCACCACCCCCTTATTTTGTTGACATAATTAATGGAAGACCCTTAAGACCCACGACTGACAAAATGAAAACACAACTCACTGATGTTTCGATTAGTAACCTGTGATTTAATTGGTGGGCACAAACAATGTCAAGAATTGGATTTGTTCAGCTTATCATGTTTTGGACGTCGAGGCGGAGACTCCCCGTGGCGTCGTGGTTTGTATTCCCCCCTCCCCCCCCCCCCCCCCGCACAACCCCATCCCCTTCAACGGCAGCAAACGTTGCAGTATTGTAATAGTAGCAGAGTAGCAAAGTGGCAAAGTTGCACAGTAGCATTACTGCCGTGTAAACATTTAGACCAGTGGTTCTCAAACCTTCTATGGCCGCGACCCTTTAATACAATTCATCGTGTTGTGGCGACCCCCAGCCACAAAATTATTTTCGGCTATACTTCATAACTATAGAGCATATGTGTTTCCAGATGATCTTAGGTGACCCCTGAGAAAGGTTCGTGTGACCCCCAAAGGGGTCGCGACCCACAGGTTGAGAACCGCTGATTTAGACCAACGTTTTGCTTCTCGGTGACTTCAAAATTGGCTCTTAAGTTAATAAGAAAACGGTGGTCTTTTTCGTGCTTTCTGATTGGCTGATACTGTAAGACTCGATGGCCAACCATTTCAAGCACAATCCTTGGTTACTTGCTAACAGATGGTTTCATGGATGTCAACAGGGTATCAACATCATGAAGTCTGTAACGTGTGAGGATCCCTGCATATATTATCACCTCAGCTCAACAACACAACATATGAAGTACAGTTGTTTAAGACAGCTAAGCTCAACAGTGCCAACATACACTGCGTTTAGCCACACATTACATAATTGCTTTCAATTTAAAATGCCCATTCAACACCATTCGCGCCATGGCTATCGCTGCCTGTTGCAACTGATACAACCTTTATGTTGGATGACCCCCCCCCCCAAATCCCCAGCCACCATGATGTCATAATTATTACTCAATTCGCCAGACGTTGCCTCCCAGGCGACACGTCGTGACATCCATACTGCTACACTCAAGTGGGAATCCAGTGGTTTACAAAAGTCCAGATAAGTCCATTGTATCACCAAAATATCACACGGCATTAACATGTATCACAAAAGACACATGTCATCAGCCAGTACACACATAAAAGTTATTATAAATCCATTTTTCTGAATGCTAATGCATTTTTATCCATTCATTAATCTATCTGCACCTTAGAATGGTCGGTGGTTTTTTTGTGGGTTTTTTTTATCGGTCACCTCACGTGGCCAGGTCAGTAATATTGAGATATCATAAACTGGGCCAGAAAAAAAAGGAAGAAAAAAAAAACCCAATGTTTGTCAAAGCTTAATGTTTATATCTTTATAAATTTCTGCAGTCTTTTTTTCCCCCCAGTTCGACTAGAAATAGCTTGCTAACAACAGGCCAACGATCCATGCAATTCTTTCAATAAAATTGTTTTGGGGAGACCACTAAATATCGCCAAAGTGGCCACTGCTCATGAAGATTGTCTCTTGTACACAACACGAAATCTTGCAAAGTAACCTCCAACCATCAGGTTGCCGAGCAAAATTTAAGTATTAACACAATAACACATGATTGTTATTTCAAAAACATCAGTTGTCACTCAAAAAAAAAAAAGAAAAATAATGTGTTTATCAGGTAACAATGCATTCAGCCATGCGTAAATTGCACATTTTGTATTTCTGCTTTAGGTTGTCGTGTCCCGCATGTAATGTAATGAAGATTAGATTGGTCTGTCCAAAGATGAAGAGGGAGAGGAAAAAAAAACTTGTTTTGGAAGCCAGCGTACTCTCTAGGACGGTATAGTTGTCACGTGACAAGGAACGCACGAGGTGCTGACGTGGTAGCCAATGCTGAACGATGCGGCTATGAAGAGCAATATATGGAAAATCGAAGAGTTCACTCCTTCTGATCAGGAGACACAGTGGTTCAATCATTCTGACCATGAAACTGAAGCGTTCAATCATTTACGAGTATGAGACCGAAAAGGTTCAATCATTGTGACCATGAGACTGAATGGTTCAATCATTCTGACCATGAGACCGACGAAGAGTTCAAGCGTTGAGACCATGAGACCGAAGAGTTCAATCATTGTGACCATGAGACTGAATGGTTCAATCATTCTGACCATGAGACCGAAGAGTTCAAGCGTTGTGACCATGACACCGAAGAGCTCAATCGTTCATGTGGTAGACGGTTGTTCGTTCCTTAAGCTCTGCATTTGCTTTTGCTGAGGTCAATCTGTTTAAAGCTCATATTCTTAACGGCAGTTTCCACCATCTTCCGGCGACACTTCCTTTTGCAGCGTTGCTGATTCTTCTCCAGCTTTTTCCAAAATCTTTTCAAAGTTTCTTTAAAAAAAAATAATTTTTTAAAATATTTAAAATATTATTATGATTAGCTGTCTTATATAGCGCTGTACATAAAAATATTAGCAAAAGAGACATAATCGTGACAATAAAATAAAATACATTTATGTAATAAAGAACAGCTGTATAGAGACAAAACAAAAACTAATTCATATTCACCCCATCCACCCCAGAACTTTTACATGTTTGTTAACATCATTGTATCTTGTAAAGAATTAAAAGGATTTCTTAAACATTTTTTTGTAAAAAGGGTTTTTGAAAAAAATATTTTAAATTGACAATAATCAATCACGATGAGCAAAACAAAAAAAAAAAAGAAGAAAGATTTTTATGTTACAAAAGTTGACGTACTGTTGTCTATAGTGCCAAGCAGGTCTGCAATTTTTGTTGATTTCCTAAAGTCGTCGATTTCTTTGAGGGTGAGAACTTTTTTCTCGGTGCTCTGTATTCTGTCTGTAGGCAAAGGAATACAACCACATATCACTACGCTTAGTGCAAAAAAAGTTTTGGGTATTAGACAATAGTTTCGTTTTTGTGGTCGGCTTCGATCCGAACATCAGGGTTGTTGAAGGAATAGCTCATATTTGTGGATTACGAACTGTGTGATATTGAATATTTTGTTTAAAAGTTCTTCATTTAGAATTACGTGTTTGATAGATTTAAGATGCTAAAAACCACGCTGTTAATAATCCAATGAAGACATGTTTATAGATAGCTCTTTCTGTTTGTCTCAGGGAGGGGAAAAGACCCACCTGAAACGGACAAGGGAAAAGACCCCCCTGAAACAGACAGGGGAAAAGAGCCATCTGAAACAGACAGGGGAAAAGACCCACCTGAAACGGGCAGGGTAAAAGACCCACCTGAAACGGGCAGGGGAAAAGACCCACCTGAAATGGGCAGGGAAAAGACCCACCTGAAACAGACAAGGGAAAAGACCCACCTGAAACAGACGGGGCTGCAAAATTAGTAAAAAATGAAAAAAAAAAAGTTGACTATTTTTAACGGCTTGCGGTCCTACCTTCAGAGGGATTATTAGTGACAAAGGGATTATTAGTGACAATGGGATTATTAGTTACAAAGGGGTTATTAGTTACAAAGGGATTATTAGTTACAGAGGGGATTATTAGTTACAAAGGGGATTATTAGTTACAAAGGGATTATTAGTTACAAAGGGATTATTAGTTACAAAGGGATTATTAGTTGTAGGGATTATAACGGTGTCTTCGTGGAAAAGAAGGAGGTGGTAGGGATGGGAACTATTCAGTGGTGTAGCGAGCTTAACTCGCGCCCGGGGCACAATACCTTTTTAGCGCCCCCAATACCTTTTTAGCGCCCCCTATTACAAAACCATACAATATTATAGTAAAATATACCATTTGGCGCCCCTTTGTGAGTAGCGACCGGGGCATGATGCCCCCCCCCCCTCACTACGCCACTGGAACTATTTGAAGAAAGATGTTATAGTAAAACTGAACACATTTAGGATGATACATCCCACCCTCTTCATCACAGATACTTAGGATGATACATCCCACCCTCTTCATCACAGATACTTAAGATGATACATCCCACCCTCTTCATTCCAGATACTTAGGATGATACATCCCACCCTCTTCATCACACATACTTAGGATGATACATCCCACCCTCTTCATCACATATACTCAGGATCGGCCCGTTCGGGACGAATTCTTTCCGTCAGGGCGAGGACTGAAAGATGTAAAAATTCTTTTGTTCCCCAAACTGTACGAATTTTCCAGCATGCTCCCCGTGAAGTCACAAAACTTAATGAGAACTAACAAGTCCCTGTTATGGCTAAGAGAGTTCACTGAATGGCTGTTTTTTTCCACTAGTGAAATAATTGAATGTAGTTGTCTTGTGTTCAAATTGTTTCATTAATGTGCTGAAAATGTACAATGCAATGAAAAAACATTTCCACTTGTTTGGATCAATAAAAATATCATATCTTATATGACCTCGTCTAAAGCGACATGTTCGGGGAATATTTGCCCCTAAAACCAAATAGAACTAAAAACAAAACTGCTTTTTTTTTTTTTGGTTGGTCATCCGGAGTTCTCGCTCCACCCGGGGCCGCTGCTGACTCACAACGTCCAGAGGCGCCGTTTCTCACCTTTTCTCGTTGTCCACCTGTGTTGTTCTATCGAGGTGTTTGTGTTGTCGATGCTCAGCACCAACGCGTTGTCTCCCTTGGTGAAGTACACAAGACGGTCTCCTGTCTTGGGAATGCACAGCTTGTGAATGACGTCATGGATACGAGTGGCATTCTGAACCGTCGGCCTAGTGGTCTCCCCCTTGTTACTGGTTTTCTTTTTGTCCTTTCTATTTCTCTTCGTCTCTTGTGCTATACGCAGGATAAAATAAAACATTTCGATATGTATAGTCAGTGGCTCTTGTCTGTTTCCACTACGAAGGCTTTGAACTGTAACTAAATATTCATACTTGGACAATCACAGTTGGATATTGATACTTGGACAATCACAGTTGGATATTGATATTTGGACAATCACAGTTGGATATTGATATTTGGACAATCACAGTTGGATATTGATATTTGGACAATCACAGTTGGATATTGATACTTGGACAATCACAGTTGGATATTGATACTTGGACATTCACAGTTGGATATTGATACTTGGACATTCACAGTTGGATATTGATACTTGGACAATCACATTTGGATATTGATACTTGGACAATCACAGTTGGATATTGATACTTGGACAATCACGGTCATGGATATTCATACTTGGACAATCACAGTCATGGATATTCATACTTGGACAATCCTCCCCGTTCTCCGATGTAACTGCGTTTTTACAAGGATGTTTGCCCCTCCCCTTCTTCTTTCGCTTTCGTTTCTTATCAACCGGACATTCCTTACAGCAGCCATCTTGGTCAGGTTTGGGGTCGTTACATGGAAGCTTGGACTCCACTGGACATTGGAGTCTTCGGCAGTCGAACTTGCCATTCTGTTCAATAGCAGTGTGAGTTTAAGATTACAAAGGTCGGGTGTGATTGGTCAAGCTTTAATAGGTCAGTGGTCAACGTCTTTTAGGTCAGTCGTCAACATCTGATAGGTTAGTCGTCAACGTCTTTTAGGTCAGACGTCAATATCTGATAGGTCAGTCGTCAACGTCTTTTAGGTCAGTCGTCAATATCTGATAGGTCAGTCGTCAACGTCTTTTAGGTCAGCCGTCAATATCTGATAGGTCAGTCGTCAACGTCTTTTAGGTCAGCCGTCAATATCTGATAGGTCAGTCGTCAACGTCTTTTAGGTCAGCCGTCAATATCTGATAGGTTAGTGGTCAACGTCTTTTAGGTCAGTCGTCAACATCTGATAGGTTAGTCGTCAACGTCTTTTAGGTCAGTCGTCAATATCTGATAGGTCAGTCGTCAACATCTTTTAGGTCAGTCGTCAATATCTGATAGGTCAGTCTTCAACGTATTTTAGGTCAGTCGTCAATATCTGATAGGTCAGTCGTCAACATCTGATAGGTTAGTGGTCAACGTCTTTTAGGTCAGCCGTCAATATCTGATAGGTTAGTGGTCAACGTCTTTTAGGTCAGTCGTCAACATCTGATAGGTCAGTGGTCAACGTCTTTTAGGTCAGCCGTCAATATCTGATAGGTTAGTGGTCAACGTCTTTTAGGTCAGTCGTCAACATCTGATAGGTCAGTGGTCAACGTCTTTTAGGTCAGTCGTCAACATCTGATAGGTCAGTCGTCAACGTCTTTTAGGTCAGTCGTCAATATCTGATAGGTCAGTCGTCAACATCTGATAGGTTAGTGGTCAACGTCTTTTAGGTCAGTCGTGAATATCTGATAGGTCAGTCGTCAACGTCTTTTAGGTCAGCCGTCAATATTTGATAGGTCAGTGCACGTCAAAAAAAAAGTGTGGGGGGGGGGATGATAATCGATCACAAGAAGAGTCACTCTTTGATAGGTCAGTTTATAGTGTGGGAGTTAGGTCGCTTGTGTGTCTGTCAGAGTCTGCCGATATGTGTATGTCTTTTGAAATGTCACTACCATTGTATCTATGGACTATATACAATGACTTTATCAAATGGTGACATAAAATGGCTAAATTGTATTAAATCGATAAAGCAAATGACTATGTCCAGTGGCTACCTCATATGACTATAGCAAATGACTATGTTCAGTGGCTACCTCATATGACTATAGCACATGACTATGTTCAGTGGCTACCTCATATGACTATAGCAAATGACTTTGTCCAGTGGCTACCTCATATGACTATAGCACATGACTATGTTCAGTGGCTACCTCATATGACTATAGCAAATGACTTTGTCCAGTGGCTACCTCATATGACTATAGCATATGACTATGTTCAGTGGCTACCTCATATGACTATAGCAAATGACTTTGTCCAGTGGCTACCTCATATGACTATAGCACATGACTATGTCCAGTGGCTGCCTCATGTGACTATAGCAAATGACTATGTTCAGTGGCTACCTTAATTACATGTCCGGTTTAAATTGTCTACAAATGATCTTCCTCACCAGACATTGGCACTCCACACATTTGATCTCCCCCACGGACAGAACGATGGGGTTCCAGGTGGTGCCGTTCAGTCGCAGCCCAGTGGACGTGTTACAATCTGGAAAGGAAGTGACGAAATCATTAGTCGGCAGTCTAAAGCAGTGATTCCCAAAGAGATCTATATTGACTCCCAGGGGTCCACGACAACTTGCACGGGGTCATGTCATCGAGAAAAAAAATTGGGGGTCCATGAAATGAAAATGGGGGTCAACGATAGTGGATCTCGTGTAAGCAGGTGGTGACTTCTATTTTGGCATTCCGTGAATGGAATAATTAACATGCACAAAGTAGTTCCTATTTACTTACATAATATTACCCTATAATATAACGACATATATCTTCCTACATAAATAATAAAAGTACCTATGAAGTAAAAATAAAAAAAACATAAAACTGTTTAAGAATTATTATAAACTAATAGGTAATATCAGGTAAGCAGGGGGTCTACATAAAACCGAAAAACATGGCAAGGGGTCTACGAGACAAAAAAAGTATAAGGACCTCTGGTCTAATGGAAGGAAACACGACCACCGATTGACAAATACGGATATATACTACAATAGGTAATCCCCCCCCCCCCCCCACACACACACGCACACCACACCTACATACACAAATTTTCCTGACATTGCACACAAACTAAACCAGATGGGCTCGCCTCTGACTGATCATAAATTTCCCCCATGACGCTATCGAATGCCAAAAATCGTCTGATGGCGTTGTACCTTTAAACACATGGGCGTTCCCACCACAGTCTTATCACCCCCCCCCCACCCCGCCTCTACACGTCTAAACCTCATTTACAAACATAATGACGTCGCCTGGCCACAAATCGACCCCTTCCCCGTGTCGACCCTTTGCTCATAACTCTCTCACGTGTACAGTGATCTGTGGAGATACAAAGATCTTTCCAGTACATGTTTAGCATCTGAGGTCTCAATGGGATATCGCTACTAGTGGCTTGACCAAACCATGAGGTGGGCCGAATGGGACAACCCCATTCATAGTACTGCCCAAAAAATATCTACTCATGGTTCATGTATAGGAGCAGTTCTCAAACCTCATTTATTTGAAAACACATCTCTAGCTGTATCGTATAGACAGGTTGAAGACATATTTTTTGCTTAAGATATAGATGGAAGCGAAGATGAATTAAAAAACAAAAATGACTTGATAACATCGTTATCCAACAACGGTGACGTTATCATTCGTCCTTGATAACATCGTTATCCAACAATGGTAACGTCATCCTTCGTCCTTGATAACATCGTTATCCAACAATAATGACGTCATCCTTGGTCCTTGTTAAAGAAAATGTCTGGACAGATTCACGAGTTGAAATTTTACAAGGGATCCTCACGCTCAGGAGGGGGGTGGTCAAAAATTTGTGACAGCTGTGACAGGTGGGCGGTGGGACCAAATTTATTTGTAAAGACATAAAAGAGCATTGAAAAAAAAAAAAAAATCTAAAATTTTCTAACTTTGAGAAATCTTTATTCAATTAATTTAAAAAAAACATTAATTTGAGGTCGAAATTGCAACATGTTTTATAGGTACCGTGAAACTCAGTCGCGCACACCTTCTGCGCATATCAGAAAATGACACAAAAACTGTTGTGGCCATTTTACATTCGGCTCGGGGAAGACTTCATTGTTTCGTGTTTTACGTCACAGTTTTCTAATAAGAGTACATCTTAATCCATTAAGGGAACACGTTACAAAATAAAATATAAATCTTAGTTTAGTTTTGAAAATTGTATGCATGTTTTGAATTTTTGTTTAGGTGTGACGTGACACTAAGTGTTGTGTGGGGGGGATGGGTGGTAATGGACTTGTGACACTTTGTGACAGGGGAGAGGAGGTCTGGAAAGGTAAGTATTTTTTTGCGTGACGTTTTTGCGAACGACCCCCCCCCCCCCCCCCAAACCCCAAACCGTCTGAAAATCCATACAGCAGCTCAGGACTAGTTAGCTCGAGTCATGTTCAGAGAACACTGACCAGAACCGCGAAATCAATGCCTGCTCTTTCAATGACGTCACTCTGCTCTTTCAATGACGTCACTCTGCTCTTTCAATGACGTCACTCTGCTCTTTCAATGACGTCACTCTGCTCTTTCAATGACGTCACTCTGCTCTTTCAATGACGTCACTCTGCTCTTTCAATGACGTCACTCTGCTCTTTCAATGACGTCACTCTGCTCTTTCAATGACGTCACTCTGCTCTTTCAATGACGTCACTCTGCTCTTTCAATGACGTCACTCTGCTCTTTCAATGACGCCACTGCCCAATCTCCGGAGAGGTGTTCAGGAAATAAATCACCAAGTTCTGTTAACATCTCACGGTGTAAGTCAGTGGTTCTCAAACCTTCCTAATTCCGCGACCCTTTAAAGCAGTTCCTCATGTTGTGACGACCCCCCTGTCACATACTTATTTTTGTTGCTACTTCATAACTGTAGAGTATATGTGTTTTTCGATGGTTTAGGCGACCCCTGGGAAAGGGTCGCTCGACCCCTAAAGGCGTCACGATCTACAGGTTGAGAACCGCTCTTTTTACAAACGACCCAAGAGTTGGTATACAAAACAATCAACTCTGAATAGTTATCACCTAAATGCTGGTTGATAGTGGTAGGGTCTTGTGGACCCCCCCCCCTCCCATGTCTGACAAACAATCACTCTTTCACACGTGACGTCACACTTTCTTTACCCAAAGCACCTGCTTTAGTTGCTGGAATGTCATCTGAAACAGAACAAAAAAATAGAAATAGATTATTATTAGTATTATTATTATTACGGTGGTCTTATATAGCGCGGTACCCCAGCCTAGGGTTGGCTTACTTATATAGCGAGGTACCCCAGCCTAGGGCTAGTCTTACTTATATAGCGCGGTACCCCAGACTAGGGCTAGTCTTACTTATATAGCGAGGTACCCCAGACTAGGGCTAGTCTTACTTATATAGCGAGGTACCCCAGCCTAGGGCTTGTCTCACTTATATAGCGAGGTACCCCAGCCTAGGGCTAGTCTTACTTATATAGCGAGGTACCCCAGCCTAGGGCTAGTCTTACTTATATAGCGAGGTACCCCAGCCTAGGGCTAGTCTTACTTATATAGCGAGGTACCCCAGCCTAGGGCTAGTCTTACTTATATAGCGAGGTACCCCAGCCTAGGGCTAGGCTTACTTATATAGCGAGGTACCCCAGCCTAGGGCTAGGCTTACTTATATAGCGAGGTACCCCAGCCTAGGGCTAGTCTTACTTATATAGCGAGGTACCCCAGCCTAGGGCTAGTCTTACTTATATAGCGAGGTACCCCAGCCTAGGGCTAGTCTTACTTATATAGCGAGGTACCCCAGCCTAGGGCTAGGCTTACTTATATAGCGAGGTACCCCAGCCTAGGGCTAGTCTTACTTATATAGCGAGGTACCCCAGACTAGGGCTAGTCTTACTTATATAGCGAGGTACCCCAGACTAGGGCTAGGCTTACTTATATAGCGAGGTACCCCAGCCTAGGGCTAGTCTTACTTATATAGCGAGGTACCCCAGCCTAGGGCTAGTCTTACTTATATAGCGAGGTACCCCAGCCTAGGGCTAGTCTTACTTATATAGCGAGGTACCCCAGCCTAGGGCTAGGCTTACTTATATAGCGAGGTACCCCAGCCTAGGGCTAGTCTTACTTATATAGCGAGGTACCCCAGACTAGGGCTAGTCTTACTTATATAGCGAGGTACCCCAGACTAGGGCTAGGCTTACTTATATAGCGAGGTACCCCAGCCTAGGGCTAGGCTTACTTATATAGCGAGGTACCCCAGCCTAGGGCTAGGCTTACTTATATAGCGAGGTACCCCAGCCTAGGGCTAGTCTTACTTATATAGCGAGGTACCCCAGCCTAGGGCTAGGCTTACTTATATAGCGAGGTACCCCAGCCTAGGGCTAGGCTTACTTATATAGCGAGGTACCCCAGCCTAGGGCTAGGCTTACTTATATAGCGAGGTACCCCAGCCTAGGGCTAGGCTTACTTATATAGCGAGGTACCCCAGCCTAGGGCTAGTCTTACTTATATAGCGAGGTACCCCAGCCTAGGGCTAGGCTTACTTATATAGCGAGGTACCCCAGCCTAGGGCTAGTCTTACTTATATAGCGAGGTACCCCAGCCTAGGGCTAGGCTTACTTATATAGCGAGGTACCCCAGCCTAGGGCTAGTCTTACTTATATAGCGAGGTACCCCAGCCTAGGGCTAGGCTTACTTATATAGCGAGGTACCCCAGCCTAGGGCTAGGCTTACTTATATAGCGAGGTACCCCAGCCTAGGGCTAGTCTTACTTATATAGCGAGGTACCCCAGCCTAGGGCTCGTCTTACTTATATAGCGAGGTACCCCAGCCTAGGGCTAGTCTTACTTATATAGCGAGGTATCCCAGCCTAGGGCTAGGCTTACTTATATAGCGAGGTACCCCAGCCTAGGGCTAGGCTTACTTATATAGCGAGGTACCCCAGCCTAGGGCTAGGCTTACTTATATAGCGAGGTACCCCAGCCTAGGGCTAGGCTTACTTATATAGCGAGGTACCCCAGCCTAGGGCTAGGCTTACTTATATAGCGAGGTACCCCAGCCTAGGGCTAGGCTTACTTATATAGCGAGGTACCCCAGCCTAGGGCTAGGCTTACTTATATAGCGAGGTACCCCAGCCTAGGGCTAGGCTTACTTATATAGCGAGGTACCCCAGCCTAGGGCTAGGCTTACTTATATAGCGAGGTACCCCAGCCTAGGGCTAGGCTTACTTATATAGCGAGGTACCCCAGCCTAGGGCTAGGCTTACTTATATAGCGAGGTACCCCAGCCTAGGGCTAGGCTTACTTATATAGCGAGGTACCCCAGCCTAGGGCTAGGCTTACTTATATAGCGAGGTACCCCAGCCTAGGGCTAGGCTTACTTATATAGCGAGGTACCCCAGCCTAGGGCTAGGCTTACTTATATAGCGAGGTACCCCAGCCTAGGGCTAGGCTTACTTATATAGCGAGGTACCCCAGCCTAGGGCTAGGCTTAATTATATAGCGAGGTACCCCAGCCTAGGGCTAGGCTTACTTATATAGCGAGGTACCCCAGCCTAGGGCTAGTCTTACTTATATAGCGAGGTACCCCAGCCTAGGGCTAGGCTCACTTATATAGCGAGGTATCCCAGCCTAGGGCTAGGCTTAGTTATATAGCGAGGTACCCCAGCCTAGGGCTAGTCTTACTTATATAGCGAGGTACCCCAGCCTAGGGCTAGGCTTACTTATATAGCGAGGTACCCCAGCCTAGGGCTAGGCTTACTTATATAGCGAGGTACCCCAGCCTAGGGCTAGGCTTACTTATATAGCGAGGTACCCCAGCCTAGGGCTAGGCTAACTTATATAGCGAGGTACCCCAGCCTAGGGCTAGGCTTACTTATATAGCGAGGTACCCCAGCCTAGGGCTAGTCTTACTTATATAGCGATGTACCCCAGCCTAGGGCTAGTCTTACTTATATAGCGAGGTACCCCAGCCTAGGGCTAGTCTTACTTATATAGCGAGGTACCCCAGCCTAGGGCTAGTCTTACTTATATAGCGAGGTACCCCAGCCTAGGGCTAGGCTTACTTATATAGCGAGGTACCCCAGCCTAGGGCTAGTCTTACTTATATAGCGAGGTACCCCAGCCTAGGGCTAGTCTTACTTATATAGCGAGGTACCCCAGCCTAGGGCTTGTCTTACTTATATAGCGAGGTACCCCAGCCTAGGGCTAGGCTTACTTATATAGCGAGGTACCCCAGCCTAGGGCTAGGCTTACTTATATAGCGAGGTACCCCAGCCTAGGGCTAGTCTTACTTATATAGCGAGGTACCCCAGCCTAGGGCTAGTCTTACTTATATAGCGAGGTACCCCAGCCTAGGGCTAGTCTTACTTATATAGCGAGGTACCCCAGCCTAGGGCTAGGCTTACTTATATAGCGAGGTACCCCAGCCTAGGGCTAGGCTTACTTATATAGCGAGGTACCCCAGCCTAGGGCTAGGCTTACTTATATAGCGAGGTACCCCAGCCTAGGGCTAGGCTTACTTATATAGCGAGGTACCCCAGCCTAGGGCTAGGCTTACTTATATAGCGAGGTACCCCAGCCTAGGGCTATGCTTACTTATATAGCGAGGTACCCCAGCCTAGGGCTAGGCTTACTTATATAGCGAGGTACCCCAGCCTAGGGCTAGGCTTACTTATATAGCGAGGTACCCCAGCCTAGGGCTAGGCTTACTTATATAGCGAGGTACCCCAGCCTAGGGCTAGTCTTACTTATATAGCGAGGTACCCCAGCCTAGGGCTAGGCTCACTTATATAGCGAGGTACCCCAGCCTAGGGCTAGGCTCAGTTATATAGCGAGGTACCCCAGCCTAGGGCTAGTCTTACTTATATAGCGAGGTACCCCAGCCTAGGGCTAGGCTTACTTAAATAGCGAGGTACCCCAGCCTAGGGCTAGGCTTACTTATATAGCGAGGTACCCCAGCCTAGGGCAAGGCTTACTTATATAGCGAGGTACCCCAGCCTAGGGCTAGGCTTACTTATATAGCGAGGTACCCCAGCCTAGGGCTAGGCTTACTTATATAGCGAGGTACCCCAGCCTAGGGCTAGGCTCAACAAATGAGCAAACGCAATCATGCCATAAAAAAATTACATTCTTTTATTTTTAAAAAAAAAAACGGAAACAAAAATATAGTCACCCCGCCCACCCCAGAACTATTTACATGTCAAGCCATGGGCGGCACCCAGCAGCATCGTTTATCGGTCAAAATAGTAGTGTTTGAAGAGGTGTGTCTGGAGGGCAGTTTTGAAGGCTAGAATGGTTGGTATATTGCAGATGTGTAGTGGGAGAGAATTCCATTGTTTGGGGACGCAGAAAGAGAACGATCGTCTCCGTATGTGTTTAGATTACTGTCTAGATACAGTGATACTCTCAGCTCTATTGAGGTACGCTCAAGATTACTGTCTAGATACAGTGATACTCTCAGCTCTATTGAGGTACGCTCAAGATCACTGTCTAGATACAGTGATACTCTCAGCTCTATTGAGGTACGCTCAAGATCACTGTCTAGATACACTGATACTCTCAGCTCTATTGAGGTACGCTCAAGATCACTGTCTAGATACACTGATACTCTCAGCTCTATTGACGTACGCTCAAGATCACTGTCTAGATACACTGATACTCTCAGCTCTATTGAGGTACGCTCAAGTTTGTATAAAACAGAGTAGCCTGTCCGTTGGAAACGCCTACTTTTTCCGCTCGGGTTGGTATACTTGATCTAGATCCGGTTTGTAACTGTTACCGCCTAAGAAAGAACATTCTTTACCTCTTCGGCTTTGTTACTAAAGTTTCATAGATAGATCATAGAACTAATTAGGCCAATTATAAATGGTTACCGGAAATTTATTTGAAAGAAATTTCGTCGACGGAAAATTGGTCGACAGAAATTTGATCGAACGGAAATTTGGTCGAATCTTTTCTTCAGCTCACACGTTAAAATTTTGCGTCAAATTTCTTTTTGAACGTACTATACTATATAATAAAACAAAACATGCGTAGTAGTACAAAGGTATAATATATAAGTATAGTAGTAAATAGGAGTAAGTGAGTGTAGTAGTACAAAGTGTATATAATTATAGTAGTACTTTGGAGTATGTGAGTGTAGTAGTACAAAGGTGTACATAAGTATAGTAGTAAATAGGAGTATGTGAGTGTATTCACCCTAAGCCATGCACCCACCCTAAGCTATGTATCCACCCTAAGTCATGTATCCACCCTAAGTCATGTATCCACCCTAAGTCATGCATCCACCCTAAAATATGTATCTAGCCTAAGCTATGTATCCACCCTAACCCATGTATCCACCTGAGCCATGCATCCACCGTGAGCCATGTATCCACCCTACGGATTTATTGGCTCCCCATTGGCCCCTTATTTTGGTGGTGATCTTTCGTCATATAAACAGACCCAGGTCTTAAGGAGGTCAAGGTACAGGTCAAGGTCACGGTGCCCGGTGAGCCCAGACTTACCTTCACAGTGCTGGCAGCAGTCATCATCTGCCTCCACCAGCTTGGCACATCGCGGGTTCCTGACGCACTTTTTCAGATGACAGATGACCTCGCCATTCTGAGAACACGACACAGTAAATAATTTGATCATCAACGTTGACTAAGCAAATTGTAAATAGAATAGACATAATAAAATTTTTAAGGACACGTGACCCGGGGGGGGGGGGGGGGTTGGTGGTTGAGTAGTTAGTGTTAGTGCCACTTATGGCCACTCCATTCCACGAGAAAAAAAAAACAACAACTCCGGTGTTTGTCGAAAATGCCCCCTCCTCCAAATAAAGAATAAAAGTACCGCCAAGGGTGGGCCCCCGCCCCCCGCGCGCGCCCCTCTTGTTACGCCACTAGCATGACTGCACCTTTCCCGAGGGTTTTTTTTTTTTAATTCTAAGAAATGCATACTTTCTCGTGGCGTGCGAACTGACCGGTGCGGTGGCGAACTGACCGGTGGGGTAGCGAACTGACCGGTGGGGTGGCGAACTGACCTGTGTGGTGGCGAACTGACCAATGTGGTGGCGAACTGACCTGTGAGGTGGCGAACTGACCTACGTGGTGGCAAGACGTTTTAAGCTTGCGCTACGGCTTTCGCTTGTCTTGGTCATAGCTCACTTTTAGTCATTGACGTTTATGATAACAAAGCAAACAACGTTACTCTGACCTACAATGGTGTACATTATTTATTGGGTTTTTCAGAGCCCCTCCCCCCCCCCCCCCACACTCCTCATTTTCGTAAATCCAGTAGAAAGTTGGAGGAGGTGAATACACTGTTAAGAAAATGTTTACTTTTTCTTCCTTTGGCACCATTGTGTACATCTCAACACTTGCACTTTGTCAGCACTGTGTACATCGGTAAATCTATTTTGGCGCCATTGTGTACATCTGAACACTTGTACTTTGTCACCATTACGTACATCTGTACACTTGTACTTTGGAACCATTGTGTATATCTATAAATGTTTTTTGGCGCCATTGTGTACATTTGTAAATGTACTTTGGTGCCATTGTGTACATTTGTAAATGTACTTTGGCGCCATTACGTACATCTGTAAATGTACTTTGGTGCCATTGTGTACATTTGTAAATGTACTTTGGTGCCATTGTGTACATTTGTAAATGTACTTTGGTGCCATAACGTACATCTGAAAATGTACTTTGGTGCCATTGTGTACATTTGTAAATGTACTTTGGTGCCATTGTGTACATCTGTAAATGTACTTTGGTGCCATTGTGTACATTTGTAAATGTACTTTGGTGCCATTGTGTACATCTGTAAATGTACTTTGGTGCCATAACGTACATCTGAAAATGTACTTTGGTGCCATTGTGTACATCTGTAAATGTACTTTGTCGCCATTACGTACATCTGAACACTTGTACTTTGACACCAGGCGTACGTTTTTACCTGTATTGTACACGAAACACATACATTACAAAGAGCACACTCATGGGACTTACATTACACTCACACAGTACACACTGATCCCCCTGCGGCCTGAGGGCGGTTTTGTTGGAGGGGAACACGTCCATGTGATCGTAGTGGTCCCCCTGGAAGTCACACCCTTGCTCCGTGTATCCTTTCTTGGCAGGGGCCTCCGTCCCGACTGTGGGTGGAAGGTTGTCAACATCTGATGTAAGACAATGGGGAGGCAGGCAGCTAGTACTGGGGTTTGAGACAATTGGGATGCAGGCAACTAGTATAGGATATTGGACATTAATTAAGCAAGCAACTAGTATAGGATATTTAACGTTGGTCAAGAAAGCAACTATTAAAGGATATTGGGCGCTGGTCAAGCAGGCAATTAGTATAGGATATTGACCTCTGGTCAAGCAGGCAACTAGTATAGGATATTGGCCACTGGTCAAGCAGACAACTAGTATATGATATTGACCACTGGTCAAGCAGACAACTAGTATATGATATTGACCACTGGTCAAGCAGACAACTAGTATAGGATATTGGCCACTGGTCAAGCGGGCAATTAGTATAGGATATTGACCATTGGTCAAGCAGGCAACTAGTATAGGATATTGGACATTGTTCAAGCATAAACTATATAGGATATTGACCACTGGTCATGCAGACAACTAGTATAGGATATTGACCATTGGTCAAGCAGGCAACTAGTATAGGATATTGACCATTGGTCAAGCAGGCAACTAGTATAGGATATTGACCACTGGTCAAGCATACAACTATATAGGATATTGTCCATTGGTCAAGCAGGCAACTAGTATAGGATATTGACCACTGGTCAAGCATGCTACTGGTAAAGGTGATGAACATTGGTAAAGCAGAAAAATAATAAACAGGATATTGGACATAGGTCAAGCAGGAATTTAGTCATTGTTATTGGACAGTGGTCAAGCAGACAAGCAGTACATGGTGTTGAACACAAGGAAAGCAGCAGAAAAGGCTACTGTATGTTGTTAAGGTCTGAAGCTGTTTCAACCAAATCTTTATAAGCATGGAGACAGACAAGATCAGGACGAAAGCAGTCACGTGAAATATCCTGATCAATTTGATTTTTGGGGTAGCATGTATTTTAGGAAGAGGTAGCACGTGTCATGGTGGTAGTAATTGTTTAGAAAGAGGTATCAGGTGTTTTGGCAAGAGGTGTTTTGGCAAGAGGTGTTTTGGAAAGAGGTGATTTGGCAAGAGGTGTTTTGGAAAGAGGTGTTTTGGCAGAGGTGTTTTGGAAAGAGGTGTTTTGACAAGAGGTGTTTTGGCAAGAGGTGTTTTGACAAGAGGTGTTTTGGCAAGAGGTGTTTTGGAAAGGTGTTTTGACAAGAGGTGTTTTGGCAAGAGGTAGCAAGTGTTTTGGCAAGAGGTAGCAAGTGTTTTTTCAGGGGGTCGGCTGGGAACAGATAAAAAAACCAGTTTCTTGAAACATGCAAAGATGTGTATTGCGACATCAAATTTCGAATGCGTTAGGCTTACAGTTGAAAGTTACTGGCCACAGTGGCGTAGCGAGCTTAACTCGCGCCCGGGCATGATGCCCCCCTTGCCCCCCCTCACTACGCCACTGACTGGCCAAGCAAGGTTTCGTTAGCAAAGGGCAAACCTCGAACCGACATGTACAATGTACACACAACTTAGTACACACGAAAAGCGTCATCTAGCAAGGACAAGCATGCCGTACAAGGGCAGGTGGTTCTCAAACCTTACAGAAAACAAAGGGAGTGAATCGCGTTCTTTATTTTTATTTTTTTTTAGGTTTTAAAATTTATAAGGGAATTGCAAAGTTTGAGAACCACTAGCCTGCTTGATGATCCTACCTTCACATGACGGACAGCACTCGCCTTGGACAATCTTCGGCTCCTTGCATGTTGGTTTGGGACAATCTAGCTGACTGCACATGGCCTCGCCGCCCTGCAGAGAAAGGGACATTGGGGGGGGGGGGGGGTCAATATTTATATCGGATCATTTAAAGATATTACAAATAAATCATTACAACAGCAATAATTAATCATGAGAAAAGTGAACTAATTTTTATAAACCACAGTTTAAACGTTATTTGGTTTTCATCGTATCTTCCAGAATCGCTAGTTTGCAATGCCCTGTTGGAGTTCCAGATTCCGGAATAGAGGGTCGGCAATGTACGCCGCGCGTGCCACACGTGGCACGCAGAGTGATTTTCAATGGCAGGCGGAAGACTGGTAAAGACTATCATGGCCTTGGTCTGTATGATAAGCGAGAGTCGGTGTCAACAGTCAGAAGGAAATAGAAGAGCAAAAGTACGTGGAAGCTTGAAAAATAAATACAGGACACTATAGGAAGAAAGTTTCGGCTAAGAGCCTTCGTCAGCAGACGGGACAAATGAAGAAACAACAAGAAATAGAGCGTAGTTCCTAAACTTAAGTGTTCGTCTTATTCATTTTATCAGCCATAATCTTATCAGCCATAGTCTTATCAGCCATAGTCTTATCAGCCATAGTCTTATCAGCCATAGTCTTATCAGCCATCTACCCGCCCACAGAAAGAACCATCGCCCAACACCAATTCAATAAATAATTAAAAGATAGTCTTGGTCGATTTCAACGGACGGATTATCATGATAGAGCTTATCCGTACCCTTTATCTCTATAGTATATTAATCTAGTCCGGAAGTGACGTATGATCTTACCGGCAAACACGTGCAGTTGATGCAGTGCGAGTTTTTACCCAACGAGTCGATCTCGGGATGCCATGTTTCCCCGACTCTGTAGTGATGACCTCCCAGGGTGCAGTGCTCTGGAAACAGGAACCTCTCATCAGTATAACTTGTGTGCGTATAAATAGCAACACCATGTAAAACTAGATCTGCATTGCTGTTATGTGAGTGCTTATCTTGTGTGTGTGTGTGTTTTTTTTTTTTTGTTGTTGTTAATTTTTTTATAACATCAAAATTTGAAAATGAAAATAATAAATGTAGGAAATTTGTTGATGACTATGTAAGAATAAAAAAAAAAGAAATCAAAATTAAATATAAGCGAATTTTTTTTTTACTCTTTTCAGGCCACTCAACTTAAATCAGGTCTTATATTTAATTTTTTTTTATTTTTTTTTAAAAACCTTACAAAACCAAATTAATTTTTATAAATTTAAAACTTGATGTTTTTTTTTTAATGTGTCCACTTATTACACGAAATAAGGTTTTGAATAATTTAAGACTTTATTGAGGCGGAAGAAACAGTAACGTAGCTAGGGTAAGTGCCACCCGGCCAAGACTTTTGCCACCCCCAGCAACAATTTTTTTTTAATAGGAAAAAATTCATCAATTGTCCAACAATGCCCCCCCCCCCCAACCTTTTGATCATAAGAAAAAAAAGTTCCCCAAGGGGTTGGATCGCCCCCCCCCCCACCGCAAACCCCTTTCCTTCGCCACAGTGTAAAAATGGACATATTTTTGACTGCTTTAATAATTTGAGTTTTCTCTTTGCACGTGACTTTTAACCTATGACCTACCGGGTCGAGCTCCGACCAAGAGTAAGCATGACATGGCAACAGTGAAGCTGACGTACACCAGAAGCTGAGGAAGTGGAGAGTGTTAAAGATTAGGCTGGGTTTTTGTTATTAAGCGAATCAATTTTAATCAAGGCACCGCCGAGCCTGCCATTGGTGCAAGGGAAATAATTCATAATTTTACATTGCGTGAAAGAAATTTTACAGTTACTGTTTCTGTTTCCATCACGAACGTTATTTTTTTTTGAATGTCTTTATACATCGCTATCCAAATGTATTGAATATTTGTATAACGTCCTAGAACTATATGATGTTCTAGGCCATGTAGTGCTATTGGATGTTCTAGGTCATGTGAGCGCGGTGAGCCTAGCCCTAGGCTGGGGTACCGCGCTATATAAGACTACATATAATAAAAATAATGTAAGAGCTATAGGATGCTCTAGGTCAGTGTTTCTCAACCTTCCTAGTGCCGCGACCCTTTAATACAGTTCATCATGTTGTGGCGACCCCCAACCATAAAATTATTTTAGTTGCTATACATCATAACTGTAGAGTACATGTGTTTTCCGATGGTCTTAGGCGACCCATGGAAACGTGTAATTCGACCCCCAAAGGGGTCGCGACCCACAGGTTGAGAACCGCTGCTTTAGGTCATATAGTACTAGTGGATGTTCTAGGTCATGTAGTACTATAGGATGTTCTAGGTCATGTAGAACAATTGTTTACACGTACACAGTTTTCTAACAAACAATACGCAATTTTAAAAACAAATGGCAGACTAGACACAACGCTCCCTCAACCCTATATCCCCCAACCCTATATCCCACAACCCTATATCCCCCAACCCTATATCCCCCAACCCTATATCCCCCAACCCTATATCCCCCAACCCTATATCCCCCAACCCGATATCCCCAACCCTATAGCCCCCAACACTATATCCCCCAACCCTATATCCCCCAACCCTATATCCCCCAACCCTATATCCCCCAACCCTATATCCCCCAACCCTATATCCCCCAACCCTATATCCCCCAACCCTATATCCCCCAACCCGATATCCCCAACCCTATATTCCCCCACCCCCACTACATTTAATTTTGACCCCGATTGTGACATCATCGTTAGTTATTTAGTTGGTAAGAGAAGTGGCGTCCTATGAGAGGGGTAACCTTGGGCGCGGGAGGGGGGCGCAGTTAACACGGCTAAGAAAATTATACTAGAGCGAACTAAGTACTACAATAGTACGTGGGGTGGGAGGGGGAATCACAGTTTTTTGTATTTAAATACCACCACCCCCTCCCCCCCACACACATACACAGCGTTTAAAAAAATATCTCATAACCGAAGTAGGAACGTAATTAAAATAAAAAAGTTTTGTTCTTAATATTTAACTATTCCTCATTAATGTATAGCAAGTGTGGGAATGATGGCATCACTGTGTGGGAATGATGGCATCACTGTGTGGGAATGATGGCATCACTATGTGGGAATGATGGCATCACTGTGTGGGAATGATGGCATCACTGTGTGGGAATGATGGCATCACTCTGTGGGAATGATGGCATCACTGTGTGGGAATGATGGCATCACTCTGTGGGAATGATGGCATCACTGTGTGGGAATGATGGCATCACTGTGTGGGAATGATGGCATCACTGTGTGGGAATGATGGCATCACTGTGTGGGAATGATGGCATCACTGTGTGGGAATGATGGCATCACTCTATGGCAATCATGTCATCACTCTGTGGGAATGATGGCATCACTCTGTGGGAATGATGGCATCACTGTGTGGGAATGATGGCATCACTGTGTGGGAATGATGGCATCACTCTGTAAATACATTTCTTTCTATCTAAAAGGTTCGACGTCATGGCGTCATAGCTGAGCTCACCTGCTCGTTGATGATCACTACTGCCCTCGACATGTTGTGGGACTTGCTCTTTAAAGATCTTGTCTGCGTCAGTCCATTTTCGGCAAGCTACTGCAGGGGCAGATAATTCTGGGCACGTGAACCAGAGTTCTACTTATAGGTAACAAACTGGAAAAAAAAAAAAAAGGGGGGGGGGGGCTCTACCTAATCGTTTGATATACTGAACACTGACCACACTAGGAGGGGGGCATGCGTTTAGACATTGCGTCAGCTTTTAATCCAGTGACTTGATGAATACAATCATGTCACAACAGTCATCAATTATTAAAAGGAAATAATATGTCAATGGAGATGTCGATGAAGTACTAACTGTCCTGTTGAACTGACCACTGTCCTTTTGAAATGACCACTATTCAGTTGAACTGACCACTGTACAATTGAAATGACCACTGTCCTGTTGAACTGACCACTGTCCAGTTGATCTGACCACTGTCCTTTTGAATGAACCACTGTCCTGTTGAACTGACCACTGTCCAGTTGATCTGACCAATGTCCTTTTGAAATGACTACTGTCCTTTTAAACTGACCACTGTCCTTTTGAAATGACCACTGTTCAGTTGAACTGACCACTTTACAATTGAAATGACCACTGTCCTGTTGAACTGACCACTGTCCAGTTGATCTGACCACTGTCCAGTTGATCTGACCACTGTCCTTTTAAATGAACCACTGTCCTGTTGAACTGACCACTGTCCAGTTGATCTGACCAATGTCCTTTTGAAATGACTACTGTCCTTTTAAACTGACCACTGTCCTTTTGAAATAACCACTGTCCTTTTGAAATGACCACTGTCCTTTTGAAATGACCAATGTCCTTTTGAAACGACCACTGTCCTTTTGAAATGACCACTCACTAATGAACGGACAACTGTCCTGCTGAAGTGACCACTGTCCTGTTGAAGTGACTACCGCCCCGTTGAAATGACCACAGCCCTGTTGAAATGACCATTGCTCTTTTGAAATGACCACTCACTGTTGAAGTGCCCACTGCTTTGTTAAAATGACCCTGTCTTTCCTCTGTTTGATAGTTGCTATGTCCTGTTCTCTCGCCGATGTCTCAATAAACTCTGCACACGTCTCGTTGAACGGAATTGTTCAACCACTATGTTCACTGACCACTGTATTATTCCGTCAAAATGTAGCGGTCGCCCACCGTAGTGTTGTTTGACCGAAGATGTTTTGATGGTCTCACCATCAAAGTCCCTTGATAAATTGCAACAAATATCAATATTCTTCTGATCTCATCTGAAAATAAAGATTAATATATCTTAGAGCGTTGTTTGTATTAATAAGAAATAAATCAACATTTATTAAGTCGAATCTTCTAACTCTGGTATAACAATGACCCATTTTGTTTCCCAAGACTATCGCACTAAGAGAACTTTCCTTGACAAATTAAAAATTGTCCCTCCCAACACATTCTATGACTGAGAAATAGACTGGCCATGTGCAGGCACTCTTGAAATCTCATCAAATTTACCTCATTGTAAACATACTATCCACTCACCTTCTGGTAAAAATACATTCCCCTCACCTTCAACAATGTTCCCTTTCTCCACAGTCGCTTCTCAAATGATATCGTTTCCCATTCCTCGTAGGATTTACTTTAAAACAAAATATAATAACCGAATTCACCCAAAATATTTAACATAAAAGAATTCTGTATTTGCCAATGTATATTATGTACCCCAATATAATCGATTACTTGTACAAGCACACAACATCCACTTAAGATCGATATCTTTATGGACAAAATGCACGAAACGATCCATCCCATGAACACAACTTACGCCACGAATCTCAAACTACATTGGATAAACCCAGGACAGACCACTTAATAATGATTATGTTTAAGGTTATATAATCATATATACACTACGTCAAAAGGACTTTTTTGTCATCGTTTGTATCATTTCATGTGTGTGTGTGTTGTGGGTGTGTGTGTTTTGGGTGTGTGTGTGTGTATGATTGTGTGTGTGTGTGAAGAAAAGAAGGCAAAAAGAAAAAAAAGGGGGGGGGGGGAGTTGGAATGTCAACATTTTCAAACATGCAATAAAAGAACAAAAATGAGCTCTTTAGAATTTTATCCGACCAGCAGATAATGACCCTTTCACTTAGGCTACTTCTCATATCATAGGCAAAATTTTAAAAAACAAAACAACCAAAAAAAAAAAAAAATAAATAAAACTATAAAAAAATAAACTCCTAATGTTCTAGGGCCATTGCAGATGTCACTGGTGTGAGACCCGTCGTGGGTACAAATTTATATCGATTGGTTGAGAAGTCAGTCAGTCATCGTGTGGGCTGATGATTAATTCGTGCTTACTAAGTTTATTTTCGTTTTTTCGGTTATGTTCTAAAGGAAGTGACGTGTGAGAAGAGTTGGGAAAAAAGGGGGTGGGTTGGGGGGGGGGGGGTCTCGATGACCCATGCAGAACCCACAAAATCAATTCCAGTTGTAGGCGGTGGTTGGGCAGACGTGAATAGAGATCTCATCATCATAACACGGCTACGTGATGACGCAATACAATTAGGATTTCCCAATTAAAAAAAAAAAATACTCTCAACGACAAAAATGGTATACAGTAATCGGGGGGGGGGGGGGGGATGTCTCCCACCCTACCCCTTTTTTTCTTTTCCCGTCACGTTGATCCTGAAAACATCTACGCAGTAATGAGTGCGATACATTAATTAATCTTTAAATACTTATTTCATACTCTCAAACAAACTTCTCAAGTTTCTGATTCTATTCTTAAAAAGGATGTCGGTGGAGATGCCAGAGAATTGCTGATGTTGTCTTCCAGCACCAAGAGTGGGATGCTGTCTGCTGACAGCATTACAGACCTGTTTACCCCCCAAACTCTTAAAATCGTACAATATCATCACAAAATCGTTCAATACATTATCTTAATAGTAACATATAAACATACAGTATACATAATGTATACACCTCAAAATCATACATTGTACGCCAAAATCGTAAGAGTAAAAAGGTCTGGCATTATAATAGTTTATCCATGGATGTGTTCTATTATATATTTTACTGATATTAAATATATATATATATATATAATTAACTAACTCTCAACGTCGAATTTCTTACATCTAAAAAAAAACGTTCAAACTCACAAAGCAGACATCCAAAGATTTGGTCCGAGGATTGTGTCACATATGTCACATTTTGTCACATCCGTCCCTGAGATGCCATGGCATTTGTTTCGCCAATATCTAAAAAATAATAAATAACGTTGTCATTGCGGTTTATTCCAAAAGACCGCGCGCCCCCCCCCCCCCCCACCCCACACCACGTGATCGAAATCCTTGAGAGTAACATCCCCTATTAAGAAAACAAAACTGAAAGTTTCCTTATTTCAACAAGGACGACAATCTGTCATTGATTGTACAGCCATGATGGGATTTAATTATCTGAAGATTTACGCCCCTTGTTTTGGAGCGTGAAAATATTTATTCAATTTTTTTGGGGAGGTGAGTTTTAAAAAAATGGCTTTCCTTCGAGTCATCCATCATGAAGTCGTTGAAGTAAGCCATGGGACAAAAGTTGTAGTTCACAATGGAGAAATCTGTGAAAAATCCTGGGAGAAAATATGAATTAACTTTACTCTATTTAGATGCACAGAACACATAGGTGGTTTTTTTTTTTTTTTTTTTTTGAAGGGTTCTCGACATCTAGGCGAGAGCACGGCAACCTTTTAGCAATTAAGGGGCATTACGAGCTATGAACAAGAAACAAATGGTCCTTAAAGTGTGTCTAGTGGGAACCGGACTAATATTTGTTTTTTTTTTAAAGTATGTTTGGGATCGTCACAAGACTTCGATCTATTCTAAACGACAATGGAATTTTTTTTAAAATTTTTAAAAACTGAGAACCGCTATTCAGATATAACGTCAATCTTCGATCACAAGACGCGCATGCGTGAAACCAGACTCCACCAGCCAAGTGTATCTGACCAACTCCAAACGTTTTGAGAGAACGGAAAGTTTATAAGAGGTGTAACTAGGATGGCCTGTTCGTCAATAACTATGACTTTGACATCAAAAGTGATGTTTTTAAAAAAAATAGTTTTCAACGACAATTACAAGAAAATTGACTGTAAGGTGGAAATGTACCCTAAAAATGGAAGGCGCACCGAATATAACAAAGTAATCAGTAAAAAGAAAACATTCCTGAGTCTGGTGCACCATGCATTAATTCGTACAGAGAAAGTGTTAGAACTTTCTTCTGCATCAGTTTTTTTTAGGCACTGGGCTACACGTCCATTGGGCTACATGTCCATTGGGCTACCTGTCCAGTGGGCTACACGTACATTGGGCTACAAGTCCACTGGGCTACAAGTCCACTGGGCTACACGTCCACTGGGCTACACGTCCACTGGGCTACACGTCCACTGGGCTACACGTCAATTGGGCTACAAGTCAGCTTCAAACAATTCGAAAAGTTGAAATTCGATGAATGGCGTAACCGGGGCTAGTGGCCACAGAAAGGGCAAAAATTTTTGCCACCCTATCGACACACACTCACTCACACACACACACACAAAGTAACTCTCAAGGTCGAATTTCTTGCATCTTTAAAAAAACGTTCAAACACAACAACAACAAAAAAAACTCAGCAGATGCCGAAAATACCTCCCATCATTAGATAGAGAGAAAAAATGCCCTCCGAGGCGGCGCCCCCTCTACACAGTTCGATATATTTCACGGAGAAAAGAGTTTGACAAAAATATTTCCTTCCGTTATACAAACTGGTGTCACTGTCTTCTACATGTGCACCGTAGAGTCTGCTCTGCTAAACGGTTCAATGAATGTCACGTTTATGTGTACCCGAATAAAAACCATTGGACCCACCCCAAAATCGATATCTTTACATCAAACATTTTCGATACCATCATTTCCAACTTGTTGTAATATCGATACCATTCTTACAAATTTGTTGGAAGTTTAACCTTGAAAGGTTGGCCCTCATCTTGTGTCGGATCACACAGGCACCGGTAATACGAAAGCTGTAACACGACGGTAGGAACAGTTTGAGATCAGTCGATGCCGGGGGGGGGGGGGGGATCTTAGCACGCATAACTCAACTCACCCAAACACACGGCCACTTCCCCCCCCCATTAAACTCACAGGCAACCTACCACCCACATCCCCCTCACCATCAAACTCACAGGCAACCTACCACCCACATCCCCCTCAAGTCTCAACTAAGTCACATGACTCCAAGTCTTAACTGCCTCATATGACTCCAAGTCTTAACTGAGTCATATGACTCCAAGTCATAACTGTGTCATATGACTCCAAGTCTTAACTGAGTCATATGACTCCAAGTCTTAACTGAGTCATATGACTCCAAGTCTTAACTGAGTTATATGACTCCAAGTCTTAACTGAGTCATATGACTCCAATTCTTAACTGAGTCATATGACTCCAATTCTTAACTGAGTCATATGACTCCAAGTCTTAACTGAGTCATATGACTTTAAGTCTTAACTGCGTCACATGACTCCAAGTCTTAACTGAGTCATATGACTCCAATTCTTAACTGAGTCATATGACTCCAAGTCTTAACTGAGTCATATGACTCCAATTCTTAACTGAGTCATATGACTCCAAGTCTTAACTGCGTCATATGACTCCAAGTCTTAACTGACTCATATGACTCCAAGTCTTAACTGCGTCACATGACTCCAAGTCTTAACTGAGTCATATGACTCCAAGTCTTAACTGCGTCATATGACTCCAAGTCTTAACCGAGTCATATGACTCCAAGTCATAACTTCTGTCTTTCATTCCGGCTACACAATCTCGCACACTTTACTAAGGGCCGTAATTCACTTATTATGTGAAGCTATCTCATAATTATAACCCTCCCCCCCCCCCCCCCCACAAACTCTCCAGTTTTTAAAATTTTAACATCAATCACCACCCGTGCCTTATATCTTGGTTAGCCTTATTACCTTAATAATTATGGTTGACATCTCGCTGGTTGCTGAGCACATCCTATAAATCCCACTTCTCCCCATCCCCACCCTTAAATCGTGACATGGTCAAACGTTTCACAACAAAACAAAGGAACAAAAACACGTCCCTGGTAATACAGCAACAAAAAAAAAAAATCATCGCTACTAGTACAATGAAAAAACCACCGCTACTAGTACAATGAAAAAATCATCTTTAATAGTACAATGAAAAAATCATCGCTACTAGTACAATGAAAAAATCATCGCTACTAGTACAATGAAAAAATCATCGCTACTAGTACAATGAAAAAATCATCTTTAATAGTACAATGAAAAAATCATCGCTACTAGTACAATGAAAAAATCATCTTTAAAAGTACAATGAAAAAACCACCGCTACTAGTACAACGAAAAAATCATCTTTAATAGTACAATGAAAAAATCATCGCTACTAGTACAATGAAAAAATCATCTTTAATAGTACAATGAAAAAATCATCGCTACTAGTACAATGAAAAAATCATCGCTACTAGTACAATGAAAAAAATCATCGCTACTAGTACAATGAAAAACATCATCCATAATAGTACATGAAAAAAATAATCTTTAATATTACAATGAAAAAAATCATCCTACTAGTACCATGAACAAATCATCCCTACTAGTACCATGAAAAAATCATCCCTACTAGTACCATGAAAAAATCATCCTTATTAGTATTATGAAAAAATCATCCCCCAGTAACATAACAAAACCTTGACCTTCTTTAATCCTCAAAAACCACAACCCACAAAAGAAATATTTTAAAAATTGTGCCCACTCCCCAGAGAGACAGACTCCATCCACAACCAGAGACACACCCCACCCACCACACACACCCCACCCACCCCCACCCACCACTAACACCCCACACCATACATGCCCCACCCACCCCCAAATATCCTACACACCCCACATATCCTATAAACCACACAAGCCTCCACATCCAAACCAACTCTGCACTCCTCAGAACCCGTGAGGAACTGTAGATTCTACCCTGCTGTAGCACGGTCACAGAGCTGAACGCTCTTACTGTATGTGAATGAAGTTGATCTCCCAGTCCTAAGAACTGATCCTCGATGACGTCTGCCATCATCTTCTCCCTAAGAAGACCCCCCCCCCCCCCCCCAATTGAAATGCGCAGTCATTCCAACTATTATCAAAACATTCTTCAACATAACAAAGCTGGGATTTTCGGCCTCAAGAAAGAGAAATCACCCTCCTTCTTGAGACAAATGAGCGAGTTATGTCCCTGCCTCCCCCCCCCCCCCCCGCGCCCCACTGACCAGAAATGTCGACGTAGCCCGAGTACAGCGCCCTCTACCTGTTAAAACACAAGAGTCTACCGGGCTACAGCTTGTTTATTTACATCGTTCACGTCAGACTGTTTGTGTCTTTATCGCAGTGGTTCTCAGCCTCGGTTGCAGTCGACTGAAAAAAAAAAATTGGCCACCGGCCAGTACGTTGCGTTGCCTGACATGTACATAACTTCACCCTGCTTGTGAACAGTAATAATTTGTGTCCTTAAAAATCTCCTTACCAGCCTTATCTCCTATTTGCCCGTTATGTCATATTTAAGACAGTTTGTAAACTTAATTCTTCAGTTCAACTAAAATAAGCTACCACAAACGTCATCCGAATAGCATTAGTCAAAATGGACTCGGACACGCAGCGCCGCCATTCGCACCCGGGTCCCATTAGACCCAATGGTATTCGGGTGTCACGTGTGGTAGTTTATTTTAGTTAAACTGAAGAAGTAGGTTTACCAACGTTTAGTCCATTCAATTGTCTTTCATTTGATAACAAATTTTGTCTTACAGACCCAACAATAGTATTTTGAATAGTTTTTAAATCCCAACCTCTCACTTCTGGTACCCGGGTACGAATAGCCACTTCGTAAAATAAAATCTGTACCTAGGTCTTCACACACTCTGGTCCAGCGGTTCTCAACCTGTAGGTCGCGACCCCTTTGGGGGTCGAATGACCCTTTTGAAGGGGTCGCCTAAGACCATCGGAAAACACATACACTCTACAGTTATGAAGTAGCAACGAAAGTAATTTTGTGGCTGGGGGTCGCCACAACATGAGTGACTGTATTAAAGGGTAGCGGCATTAGAAAGGTTGAGAATCACTGCTCTAGTCGCTAAGCAACTGAACTTACATTAACAAGAAAAAACTAATTTAAAAAAAACACGCTCAAGATTCATTGTAAGTTGTATAATCAGCCAATAGAACCTTCAGTTCGGTTACGTCTATAGTTTCATACAGTGGCGTATCAAGGTGTGTGTTGAGGGCTGGGCCTGGGCGGCACTTTTTTCTTTATGGGGGGGGGGGCGGGGGTCTGGCATTTTCGACTGAGCGAAGAGCTTTATTTTTATTTTTTATTATTTTTTTTTTTTCGTGCAAGGGGGTGGTGAAACTCTTGACCCGCCCCACAGGTGGCACTAACCCTGTCTACGCCCCTGACGTATCCTTCGCTTTTTAGCTTTCCGCAAACGAATATAATTGCAATGGCGAGACCCCCCCCCCCCCAACCAAATCATACTATAGTGTATTTATGCACTCATCACTCACGTCAAGTCGATAGAGTTGGATAATGAAAATGATCCATCGTTTAATATTTGCTAAATAGTTCTATAAGTAAATTTTCACCCCCTTTTAACTTGTTCTAGTTCACACCCAACCACCCCACCCCCCACCCCCCCAAACCCCAACTGAATGCCATGACAACGAGGCAGCGCATCTTACGTAATTTAAAACCGGATCTGTGTTCACCACAGACGATCATGCCGTCTAGCGGCCGTCTTCTTTGTTATTAAAACAAATAAGATGATAGCTGATAAACAATAGGATGGACGCCAAGAGAGGCGCACGACCAGGGTTAGTGGGAAGCTAAAATTATACACTCTAAGACAAACTTCGCCTCTTGGTCTCAAAAGTTGTTTAATCCGCTTCCTGGATTTAAAACGTGCATAAATTGGCCATAACGCGCATAAATTGGCCAAAACGCGCATAAATTGGCCATAACGCGCAATCTTCTTTTTGATATATTAAATTGTAAAAAAACTAACGAACAAGATGTTGTTCAACGCGTCAATGTCGTTAAACGACAAACATGACTGAAGTCAGACAAGTCAGGAACGATTAAAGTCAAAACAGGCACTGGACCATGGCCTAAACTAAGAGTCTGTGAAAAAAATATTTGAGCCAAGAGAACAATTGGGTTTAGGGTAGGTTCTCAGGACCAAATTTTCCTTCAAGCCTTTGATGTAATTCGTGTATGAAGCCTTGTCACAACTTTCAAATTACGATTTGATCAAATTCTCAAAAAAAAAAAAAGAAAAGAAACCGTGCACAAAATAGTGCGGTCATGCAAGAAAATGACGCGAAATTTGATCGTGTGAACTGACGCAAAATGGAATAATTTTTTTTTTTTGAAAGCTGTTACTGGGAGCCCTAGAGATGAGCCATAATGCTCTTTTGAGATCAGTGACTGGGAGCCCTAGAGATGAGCCATAATGCTCTTTTGAGATCAGCGACTGGGAGCCCTAGAGATGATCCATAATGCTCTTTTGAGATCAGTATTTAAAACCACTAAAGTTCCATTTTTTTCCCCCATCATTACCAGCAGAGGCGTGTTTGGAAATAAACACTGGACATTGGCGCGGTGATTCTCAAATTATTTTTTGTCTCATTCGATGTGCCTTCAAAACAACACAATTGATACCATACCACACAGAAGAGCGATATATATACTAGAGGAGGGAGAAAAAGAGGAAGACAATGATCCCTGGAAATCATTACACAGAGAAGCCTGTCGCCGTATGTTTTTTCCCTTCTTTAACAAAAAAATAAAAAAGTGGATCTTGTACTATTATTAAGACATCAGGTGGAGGGAGCCGGGGTGGTAGGGGCGTGAGAGCCAAGGGGGTGGGAAGACTGAATGAGAAAGTCTAGAACACAAGGCTCTAGAGGAGGGAGAAAAAGAGGAAGACAAAGAAAAAGATGGGAAGATAATTTCAAAGAATGGACGGGATTAAAACTAAGCGATGCTATGCGGAGGGCAGAAGACCGAGAGGAATGGAGGAGAATAGTGTACATGTCATCTGTGGCGCCCCAATGGTCGAAGGACTACGGGACCTGATGATGATGGTGATATATATATATATATATTTGTCTTACTTTCCCTGGAAATCATTACACAGAATATGAGGAATCAGACACTCGTACAGTCCACTGTATAATGAGGAAACAGACAATCTGGTAACCCACGTGACTACTACTTCACCTACTTGAGTGGGGGGGGGCCGGGGGGGATAGAGTAACAGAAAGCCCGATGTCCAAATGTTATTTAGATTTCATAAGCCGTTTTCTATTTTTTTTTTTTTTTCGCGCACAGACGTGCAAGTAAATCTATTTTATTTTTTTTTAAAACGAGGAATTGTGACATATTAAACAGAACGTACCTCTGGTGAAGATGATCACAGATTCCTCTCTGAGAACTTAGTTGAAATAATTCCTACTCCAGCACAGCGCGATTAGAAATGATCACTGCTACACATCAAGAAACATCTCACAAACGTTTTAATTTGCCCACCCAATGATTCTTCATTCAGGTGTGTGATTTTATTTTTTTAACAATTTAAAAAAAAAAAAAATATTTAAAAAAAAAAATCTAAACAGAATGGTAAATGAACACAGACAGCTTTTCACTACAGCGTTTCGGCAGCGCAACTGACCAGAGAAATTCTTCAATCGTTTGTTGTAATCCTTGAAAGATTTTTTTTTCTCCCCCTAAAAAGTCTCACTTGTCCGTCTGCACCTTATCGACTGATGTTTCCGAGATGGCACGGTGGATCGGGTTCCACTATCTCTCCACTGCCTCCGTACACGATCTAATGGGGTGTAACTGAAGCCGCTTTCTCAGGTGAGATCTTATGCCGGGACGACAACGCTGGTGGCGGGGTGGGGGTGGTGGGGGAGGGGGAGTGGGGCTTGGGTTGACAAGTTCTGGGGGGGGGGGTTGGGGGGGGTTGGTCGACGATGGTATTGGTAGGGTAAAAGTAAAGAAGTGGGGGGGGGGATGCTAAAGAATAATAATTGATTTTTTTCGGGGGGGGGGGGAATAAGGGTAAAACAAATATGTAGCTCACCCCCCTCCCCGAGATGTGAGGATGGTATTTTAATGCAGTCATTTTGATTTTTTTAAGTTGGGGATGGGGCGCCTTTGCTGGTATGAAGGGTTGTAACGTGGTGCAGAATAACGGGATGGTGGGTGGGATGGAAAATGGACTAGGGTTAACTGCGCATTTTACCTTATAAGAGGGGGATGGGGTGAGGGGGGCGGTGATCGGAACATTCAATGTAGGGGGGGGGGGAATGGGGTGTGGGGGGCGGTGATCGGAACATTCAATGTAGGTACGCCATAAAATGGAAGAGAAGCCTGTCGCCGTATGTTTTTTCCCTTCTTTAACAAAAATAATAAAAATGTTGATCTTGTACTATTATTAAGACATCAGGTGGAGGGAGCCGGGGTGGTAGGGGCGTGAGAGCCAAGGGGGCGGGAAGACTGAATGAGAAAGTCTAGAACACAAGGCTCCAGAGCCCCATGCCGTAGCGCCGTAAAACTCAGACAACAGGTATAGAGAATCCACAGGTAAAAACTGTCCACCGAGATGGTGAGTAGATCTTGGCGGTGGGAAGTTCGTGTGGCAAGTGGTCTGATTCATTCAAAGTGGTCTCTTCACAACAAGGTGGTCTTTTCACAACAAGGTGGTCTTTTCACAACAAGGTGGTCTTTTCACAACAAGGTGGTATTTTCGCAACAAGGTGGTCTTTTCAACAAGGTAGTCTTTTTCACAAGGTGGTTTTTCGACAAGGTAGTATTTTTCACAAGGTGGTTTTTCAACAAGGTAGTATTTTTCACAACAAGGTGGTCTTTTCAGCAGAGTAGTCTTTTTCAAAAGGTGTTTTTTCCACAAGGTAGTATTTTGCACAACAAGGTGGTCTTTTCAGCAAGGTGGTCTCTTCAACAAAGTGGTATCAAAGTGCCAGATTTATGGAGTCACAGTTACATTAAAACTATAGTGAAAATTAAAAATCTAATGATTCCTTAATTAAGTAAGTTTAAAAAAAAATGTTTCTTGACATTTATTGTTTGTTTTTGTTTTTCTTAAGAGAGTCTATTCTTATGTAAAACTGATACATTTTAACATTTTAAAGAAAACAAACACATTTTCACTTTACGACACAATATTTTTTTGTCATTTCTAAGACCGGAAGACGTCACATCGCATTATGTAATGCTACTATTTTTAAACAATGTTTTCATAAAAAATGGCTTCTAAAACAATAAAAATCCGCATATATATATATATAAATATATATATATATGGTTAAGACCCACTACGCTGGCTCACATTAACGTAGAAGTATCGAACAGCTGTTGAGAAATTGGCCAAACGGAATGCCGGGATGTTTTATTAATAGATTAATGAGCTTGGCCAGACGCCCGGGTGTTCTATTAATAGATTTCCACCCATGAAATGACAAACCCGATAGAAGTATTTAAAAAAAACAAACAGTTCCGTGTAATACAACAATCACGAATATGACTGATTTCTACGCCAGAGGAATACTTTTTGTTGACTTGTGTTTATATCGGAATCATTGTAAAATGTTGTCTTTATTTAAAAATATGTATTTATTTACGCGCTAAAGAAAATTAACCCATAATAGCCAAAATCTTTTTGGCTAAAATCGTCTTCGGCTCCAGCAGAATTCGAATGTTTAGCTCTAGGAGAGAATTCGAATGTTTAGCTCTAGAACGGAATTCGAATGTTTAGCTCTAGAAGAGAATTCAAATGTTTAGCTCTAGAAGAGAATTCGAATGTTTAGCTCTAGACCGGAATTCAAATGTTTAGCTCTAGAACAGAATTCAAATGTTTAGCTCTAGAAGAGAATTCGAATGTTTAGCTCTAGAAGAGAATTCGAATGTTTAGCTCCAGAAGAGAATTCGAATGTTTAGCTCTAGGCCAGAATTCAGTATACGAAAACAAGCTTTCGCCATAACAATCATTGTGATATTTATCAACAATAGTCATGTGACAAATGTCCGGAATTTTATTGGGGTCGAAAACACCACATCGATTTGCGCCTCCACCAATCCATAAAAATACATGTCCATACATATTTCAGCTTGACATTAAAAAAAAAAAAAAAAAGCCATGAATAATGTTGACCCCCACCAGTGAAAATGAAAATCCACACACGCCTCGTGCACAAACCTGCCCCAGGTTTTCCCAGCTGTACCATCGACTCGGAGAGCTGCTTGGCGGGCCGGCTCGGCGCCGGGCACGTAGACGGGGGAGCGAGTCGTCTCCACGCCGGTAATCGGCATACAGGCGGGACGCAGAAATTATGGGATGTCGACTCCGCTATTGTTCCGTGACTGTTAGCCAACGTTAGTTAGTGAAGCCTCGAGAGATGGCCAAAAAAAAATAAATATATATATTTTTTTTAAATTAAAAAAAAAAAATAAAAAATGGAAAGATCTGAATTAGCTTCTGCCGAGTTAACGTCATGTGACAGCTACGTCATATGACATCTAAGTCATATGACATCTAAGTCATATAAGACATGAAATAGTTCGTCACATCATGTTATCAGTTAAATTTTTTAATAAATTCTATCATCTACAAAAAAAAAAAAAAAAAATTATTTCGTAAATGCAAATTAATAACCGATATGTTTTTTTCCTACATAAAATTTGCAATGGAAGGAAGCGATCCTAATTCAAAAAAGTTCTTAAAACTTTTGGCAGTTCCCCATCCCCATCTCGATTTCAAAATATATTTGCCGCAGCCCCCCCTCCCCTTTCCGTACGCCCCTATTTCGATTTAAAAAAAATATTTCCCTCACCTACTATAAATAAAATGCAAATAAACATGATTTTCTTGGTCTCCCCACTCCAACCCAAATACCTCTGCACCCAGGGTCGCGTGCACCCTTTCTAAGAACCACTGAGCTAATTTATGCTTTTGAAAGAAATTGTTAAATATCGGTTGGCCTAAAGACTGAAATTCCAGGATTTCAGTCATTTAAAGAAAATGAATGGAATAAATAACCAATCACAAAAGGAGAGAAAGAGGAGACAAAAAAGAAATATAGATAGAAAGAAGAGAATCAGTTAACAAAATAATAATAATAATTTAAAAATCTTTGAAACCAGACTGAAAAGATTAGACAACCCTTGGTATAAATGAAAGTGGATGAGTACCCCCTAGTCATGCCCAGCCCACAACTTTCCGCCCTTAGGTAATCCGCTCCTGGCTACCGCAATGCTGGCTACACCGCTGCTGGTTACACCACTGCTAACTACGCCACTGCTAACCACGCCACTGCTAACCACGCCACTGCTAATTACGCCACTGCTAACTACGCCACTGCTAACTACGCCACTGCTAACAACGCCACTGCTAACTACGCCACTGCTAACTACGCCACTGCTAACTACGCCACTGCTAACTACGCCACTGCTAACTACGCCACTGCTAACTACGCCACTGCTAACTACGCCACTGCTAATAACGCCACTGCTAACTATGCCACTGCTAACTACGCCACTGCTAACAAAACAACGCCACTGCTATCTACGCCACTGCTAACTACACCACTGCTAACTACGCCACTGCTATCTACACCACTGCTAACAACGCCACTGCTAACTACGCCACTGCTATCTACACCACTGCTAACTACGCGACTGCTAACTACGCCACTGCTAACTACACCACTGCTAACTACGCCACTGCTATCTACACCACTGCTAACTACGCGACTGCTATCTACACCACTGCTAACTACGCGACTGCTATCTACACCACTGCTAACTACGCCACTGCTATCTACACCACTGCTAACTACGCCACTGCTAACTACGCCACTGCTATCATAAAGCAATGCTCGTCTTTTGATATGTGAATAGTCGGGACAATACGATAGTACCAGAACAGTCCAACAACAAATAGACAATGTGGGAATCTTTTCTTTGTGTCGCCAATCAGGCAAGTGGCGCATACTTCGAATGGCGAATAGTTACAAAAAAGTCAGAGTCGGCACCATGATAAGTTGATCATTAGGGTTAGTACAAGGGAGACTTTTGGGCCGTAATCTAAAAAATTTTTTTCAGTAGTGAGAGAATGAAATTTATACAATTATCTCCGGTTGCTAATGCACTAGCCATGTTCATAAGGGAGTAGTCTCAGACCCTCACCAGAATATGTGTGTAAGTGGAATATGTTGTATGGCTGAGCAGATGGAGTTGGTTGCTAATGCACTAGCCATGTCCCTAAAAGAGTAATCTCACACCCTCACCAGAATATATGTGTAAGTGGAATATGTTGTATGGCTGAGCAGATGGATTTGGTTGCTAATGCACTAGCCATGTCCCTAAAAGAGTAATCTCAGACCCTCACCAGAATATGTGTGTAAGTGGAATATGTTGTATGGCTGAGCAGATGGAGTTGGTGGCTAATTCCCTAGCCATGTTCATAAAGGAGTAATTTCAGGCCCTTGCCAGAATATGTGTGTTACTTAGTGGAATATGTTCGGATAATGCTAGGGTTGCCACGTCAATTCTTAAAAAAACCAAGAGATACCATTGATCGTGTTCTTACATGGATAATATATACCACATCAGGTAATGGTATCATCGGGCTGTCGAGCTAATGCTCTTTATCCCCTCCCCAAAGCACCCCCTTCCCTTAAGTCCGAGTCTCGGGGCCGCGAAGAGGCACGTTGGAGATGTCCATTTTGCCAGGACAGCCCCCACCCGAGTCTGCTCGATCGGGTTCCGCTAGGGGCCGCGCCAACCCAAAGACACCTGCGCATACACACAGTGCACACGATCGACTTTCCTATATCGAGTCGGGATGGTAAATTTACGTCCTAATATATTTCTCCATCCATCCCGAGAAACGTCAGACGCCCTGTTACACGGACAATAATTAGTTCTAAAAAAACCTTCAGTTTTTAAACAAATAAAAACACTCAAAGAATTGTAATAAATGAGAGGAATCATCTTCTAGGACAGCGGTTCTCAAACTGTGGGTCACACCCTTTGGAGTGCGAACGATCCTTTCATAAGGGTCGCCTAAGACCACCAGAAAACACATACACTCTATAGTTATGAAGTATAAATGAAAATAATGATGTGGTTAGTGGTCGCCATAACATGAGGTCGCGTCATTGAAAAGTTGAGAATCACTTCCTAGGAGGAAACAGATAATAATTTAAAAAAAATTTTAAAAAAAAATAATAATAAAATTGGTTAATTTTTTATGTCCTGCAAGATAGTAGGCATGTCTGCAGTTTCATGAGGCAACATGTTCCTTTAGACTTTATAATAATAAGGAAGGAACTTCAAACTTATAATTTCTTATATATTTACCATATCGATTTAATGTACCCTAGGGTGATCTGTTTTTTTTCTTTTTTTCTTATTTTGAATATTTAAATCTTTGGCTAATGCTAAGAGATTGGTCCATGACGTCATCTGCGTGTTGAGTTAAGTTGCTGTTTTATTATTATGTTGCTGATGACTTTAGGGTTCAGGTTAGGTTTAGGGATAGATATAGGGTTCAGGTTAGGTTTAGGGATACATTTAGGAAATTTTTTAAATTTTTTTAAAAACGTTTTATTCTTAATTTTACGGCTCACGGCAGTCAAGTTTGCGGCCATGGTAAAAAACGCGGGCCTTTCTCTTGGCATTTACCAAATCTTTTTTTTTAAATCTACATATCTATGACGTTTAACTTATACAAGGAATTAAGGCTTAAGACATTTGTTGTTATCAGTCAACACAATAAAAGACGCAACGAATAATCGACAATAAGCATTCGATGAATAGTCTCACTAGACTCACGGCGATATGAAACCTCACACGTTAGTGTAAGATTTTTTTTGGTGCTATTAATAGCCATGACCTACCCATCATTCGTGACCACATTGTGTACGGTGCGTTTAGGTGCGCATGACGAGAATGTTAAGGTAATAGAAATTGTAGTGACATCTTTAAAGGAAAAATTACGACGACATAGGGGACATTAACTACGAAATTGGGGACAATTACGACGACATAGAGGACATTTACTACTGTGGAAAAAATGAGTCTTGCAACGACGTTGCCAGATTTGAATGGACTTTCCTTTTAAGGCGGGGACCTGTAGTGGACACGCCAAACTCATTTGATAGTAGCGACACGCACACACACACACACGCACACACACACACACGCACACACACACACACACGAACGCACACACACACACATGCGCGCATACACACACACATGCACACACATACACACGCACACACACATGCACACGCACACACACACCCACATGCACACACACAAACACGCGCACACACAACCACGTTATATAGATTAAAAAATGAGATAAATGATTTCGCTTCGAAAATGCTTTTAATGGGGAAAATGAAAAAAAAAGTATATACTTATATTGCCACATAGAACTATAGTGTCTATGAATTTAATGAATAGCGACACTAATTGTGTACATATGACATGACATGATGCCTTAGAATCACATTTGCAGACATGGGGGGGGGAAAAGACAGAAAGAGGAGAAAACTTTCGACAATAGTCTCGACAAATAAAGAATTGTTCGTTCACTTTGTTCTGTTTAAAATCAATTGAGGGAGGGAGGGAGAGAGGGGGATAGAGGGAGAGAGAGACAGAAAGCGAAAGAAACAGATAGAAAGAGTGAGAGAGAAATGGGGACATAGATAGAGAGAGACAGAGGGTGAGAGAGTGAGGGATGGAGGGAGAGAGAGAGAGTGGAGATGGAGGGGGTGAGAGTTGGACAGAGAGAGAGAGAGATGGGGAGACGGGGGTGGGAGAAAGAGAGAGAGGGGGAGTGAGAGAGAGAGTCAGGGAGGGGGTGGAGGGGTGGGGTGGGAAGGTGAGAGGGGAGGGAGGGATTGAAAGAGAGAGACAGAGAAGGGGAGAGAGTCGGATGGAGGGGGAGTGAGAGAGAGAGAGGGGGGAAGGAGTGAGAGAGAGACAGAGAGAGGGCGAGAGGGAGCGATAGAGGGAGAGAGAGGGCAGGGACAAAACGAGAGAGGTGGATGATTAAACAAAAAGTGATCGAAAATAAAGAGAGGGGGAACTCAGTTTCATCAGATAAATAGTTAGAGTTAAAAATAAAAAATAAGTATATAGCCTTTAATTTATAAAAATCATCTACTAATAACGTAACATAGGAGATGGCGTCCGTGGGCCGTCGAGCGTGAGCTCTTAATGCCCCCCGGCACCCCTCCACACGGGCCAGGCGTCGGGTCTCCCCCGCTGACAGACCGTGCGGCGGAGCGCCGGGGACCTCCCCTCTGGCCTGGGGGACGTCCGGTTGACCGAAAACTCTGCGTTTAAAGCGTTCGCGGTCCAGTCTCCGGGGGTCAGGACGGCTTTGCTTCCACTCCGGAGGGATGGTGTTGCGTTACCACCCCCACCGCCCAGGGAGTCTCACGGCCGCGTATAAAAAATCATAGGTATAGGCTTATTCGCCACCCCTACCTCATATCCATCAACGTCAACAGGTAATCATTTTAGACACTGCTGCTCCCGTTGCGTTGGGAGTCATGCGGTCGGACGGGGTTTTTGACTTCGGGTGGACAAATCCGCCCTACTAGTCCGCCACGCCACGAAGAGGCAAACCCCATATGGGCGCCCCCCAAGTTCGGTTCTTCTTGAAGATTTCAATCTCATTCCTGCAGACTTGGGTGACGCACCTGTCAGCCCGACTACTATCCTTATAACAACATTAAAGTCTATCGACACATCATTCCGGAGACTTCCATTTCGAGGTAATCAGACACCGCTGTGGTTTCAGAGACCGCTGTGGTTTCAGAAACCGCTGTGGTTTCAGAGACCGCTGTGGTTTCATCTCAGTGTTTGGTGTTAAGTGTTGACCATGGCATAATAATAATAATAATATAGTTCATTTGAAAAATCACGCTTCATCCCCAAAGGCTCGAAGCGCGGTATACAAAAACAAAGCTGGGAGATAATAACTAGTTGGAAAAGATGGTAGACAACTTCACTTCAGAAGGTGTTAGCGAAATAGATGAGTTTTTAAATTTGTCTTGAAGGCCTCCAGCGGCTGGCTGTGTCTGAGAGCGCCAGGAAGGGTGTTCCAAATGGTTGGGCCAGCAAATGCGAACGTGCGCTTTCCGTAAATCTCAAGGCGAAAACGCGGTATCGAGAGTTTGCCACTATCGGATGAGCGGAGTTGTCTATTTGGTACATAAGGCGTCATGAGCGCTTGGAGAGAGGACGGCGCCAGGTCATGCAAGCAGCGGTAGCACAGAGTTGCAATTTTGTACTCTATGCGAGCGAGGACCGGCAGCCAATGCAGTTCTCTCAGAAGAGTTTTAGCTTGGTCGAATTTGCGTTTACGAAGAACAATGCGAGCCGCATTATTCTGTGCTTTTTGAATTTTATCCAGGAGCGTAGCTGGCATCAAATGAAGGGAAATGATTTATACACTACGCTCCTATTTACCCTTACAACACCGGGTCCTTAACAACATATTCCTAGAACAACCGGGTCCATAACAAATTACCCCCTGGAACCATGGGACTTAACAACATACCCCTTCAACCCTGGGTCCTTAACAAAATACCCCTTGGAAACCCCTCCCAGCATCTTTCATACAACCCCCTGCTCCTTACCAACACCCTCTAAAACCCTTGTTCCCTACTACTTCCTTACAACCCCGGTTCCCTATCAACACCCCTACACGCCCCTGTTCCCTACTACCATCATCCTTACAACTCAACCAATATATCTCTTAAAATACCGGTTCCCTTACCACCATCTGCCCAACAATCCCGGTTCTCTACCATCATTGTCCTGTTGTCATTCAATACCATCCCCCGCCACCCTACCGACAAATCTCATACGATTCGGCCATTATTGCCGACACATCGGCTACCACATCAAAAGAAAGCATTTGTTAAAATTATTCAAATTAAACCATACAAATTAATGATAGTAATGAATCAAAGAAATAAAAATATAATTCCTTAATCAAAAATGTGTACCCCCCCCCCCCAACCAAACCTCAGTCTCATTACATCAATTAGCGCGAGAGAACGTTAGACATCTTGGCGACCATCTTGACTACCGACCTTTATCATTCCGTTTCTTTTATTGAAAAGCGAACATTTTTAATTAAGAAAAATAGTAAGGGTTCTCAAAAATTATTGAAATAGCGCTTTTAATTATTATTTTTTTGTTTTTGTTGGTATTATAGTAATTAAAATATAATTCAGTGGTCCCCAGTGGGGTATTTTGGGAGACGAGATTATTAACTGATGGGGGTTCTGTAAAATTAAAAGATCGGTACCCTCAATAGAAGTGGAATCGTAATACAAATGTGTGGAATGTTGAGAAATATTTGTTTTTTAATGTTTCATCTTTCAAGATAGAAGTTAAGATGCAGCCACTCATTTTATAGTATTTATTTTCTCTTCAAATTAATGCTACTTAGCGATAGATAACAAATTCAGAAAACCCGAGCTGAGGCCCTGAATATTTCATTTTGAGTAGCATAGGAAATAGAAACTATCATCATCATCCTCATCATCCTCATTTTAATCATCATCCTCATCCTCCTCATCATCATCATCCTCATCATCATCCTCATCATCATTATCATCCTCATCATCGTCCTCCTCCTCATCATCCTTCTCCTCATCAACATCATCCTCATCATCCTCATCCTCATAATCATCCTCATCATCATCATCCTCGTCATCACCATCATCCACATCATCATCATCCTCCTCCTCCTTATCATCATCATCCTCATTATCATCATCCTCCTCCTCCTCATCATCATCATCCTCATCATCATAATCATCCTCATCATCATCATCATCCTCATCCTCCTCCTCATTCTCATCATCATCATCATCATCTCATCATCATCATCATCCTCATCATCATCATCATCATCATCAACATCATCCTCATCATCATCATCATCATCATCCTCATCATCATCATCATCATCATCAACATCATCCTCATCATCATCATCATCATCATCATCGTCCTCATCATCATCATCATCATGTCCCTTAGTCCTTGGACCGTTGGGGAGCCCCAGATTACATTGAAACTATCCTTCTCCATTCCTCTCGGTTTTCTGCACTACGCATAGCATCGCCAGTTCTAGTCCCGTCCACTCTTTGATGTTATCTTCCCATCTTTTTTCTCTGTCATCCTCTTCTTCTCCCTCCTCCCGGTGTTCCCTGCATGATTTCTCTGGCGAGCCCTTGTTTTCTTGTCACGTGGCCATACCATTCCAGTTTCCGCTTTTTTATAGAGACTGTATGTGACCTCAAATTACGATTTTAGAACCGCGTTTCCTCCCTTCAATTAATTACTTAGTTTCAAACCGAAAAGTTGAGACATTAGTTTTAGATTTCTTGATCATGCATAAAAAGACCTGTATGTTCAATGGTTCTAAAAGTACAGGAGAAAAGTTCAGTGTCATGAAATAACTAAATAAGAGCCTTGGAGTTAGCTTTCTACAGTGGCCACGGGGGTTACAGGAAATTTGTTTGAAAGAAATTTCGTCGACGGAAAATTGATCGACGGAAGTTTGTCGGAACCGAAATTTATTTTCAGTTCACAGGTTCAAATTTTCGTCAAATTTCTTTTTGCACGCTCTATACTATATATTAAAACAAAATAATGCGTTCAAAATTAAATTTTAAGCAAAATTTGATCGTGTGAACTGAAAATAAATTCCGACCAAACTTGCGTCGATCAATTTTCCGGATATGGGCCACGAGACTCCACTGTGTCAAATTGAGACTCAGGTGAAGAAAGGGTTTCTAAGAAGAAGTAAGGGCTTCTCGGGTGAAGCTAGGGTTTCTGCTCACTGGGATTAAAGTGTCTTATTGAATTATTCACATAAAGAAAGAGACAAGGAAGACCGGAATACGCCGATACAAGATGTCCAGGAAAACAAGATGTCCATGAGGATAAGTTGTCCAGAAGTTAAAATGTCCATGAAGACAAGATGTCCAGGAAAACAAGATGTACATGAAGACAAAATGTACATAAGTCAAGATGTCCAGGAAAACAAGAAGTCCATATAAACACGGTGTCCAGAAGTCAAGATGTCCTTTAAGAGAAGATGTCCAGGAAGGCATCATGTCCGACTATATAAAGTGTCCAGGATGACAAGATGTCCATAAAGATAAGACGACCAGAAATACATCATTACGATGGTTTCAAGATGTTACAGAAGTCAAGATGCCCAGGAAATCAAGATGCCAAGGAAATCAAGATGCCCAGGCCATCAAGATGCCCAGGAAATCAAGATGCCCAGGCCATCAAGATGTCCAGGAAATCAAGATGTCCAGGAATTTAAGATGTTCAGGAAGCCAAGTTTGCAAAAAAGTTAGCCTAGACAGAAGCAGAAAGACACGGTGTCCAGGAAGACGGGTTATGCAGGAAGACAGGTTGTCCAGGAAGACAGGTTGTCCAGGAAGACGGGTTATGCAGGAAGACAGGTTGTCCATGAAGACGGGTTATGCAGGAAGACAGGTTGTCCAGGAAGACGGGTTATGCAGGAAGACAGGTGGTCCAGGAAGACGAGTTATGCAGGAAGACAGGTTGTCCTGGAAGACGGGTTATGCAGGAAGACAGATTTGTCCAGGAAGACAGGTTTGCCCAGGAAGACGGTTATGTAGGAAGACAGGTTGTCCAGGAAGACGGGTTATGCAGGAAGACAGATTTGTCCAGGAAGACAGGTTTGCCCAGGAAGACGGTTATGCAGGAAGACAGGTTGTCCAGGAAGACGGGTTATGCAGGAAGACAGTTTGTCCAGGAAGAGGCAATATCAAAAGATAAGCATAAGGTCACCATTGGATATACACCGGATTATACGCCTAGCTACTTCTTTGGTGGTTAAGTATCTTTTTCTTCCTCACCATTAGCTGCCTTACTGTGACTAAAGAGCTCACTATTAGCTGCCTTACTGTGACTAAGAGGTCCAAATTAGCTGCCTTACTATGACTAAAGAACTCAGCATTAGCTGCCTTACTATGACTAAAGAGCTCACCATTAGCTGCCTTACTGTGACTACAGAGCTCACCATTAGCTGCCTTACTACAACTAAAGAGCTCACCATTAGCTGCCTTACTGTGACTAAAGAGCTCACCATTAGCTGCCTTACTATGACTTAAGAAACATTTCACTTCGACATTAGTCCATAGCTGAGGGACCACGTCGATAGTCTTGGTCACTTTGGGGATGTGCGTGGTTGAAATTTTGTTACCAACATCAAAATCTGGTCAAACAAATGCGACCATTTGTCGCCGAAAGCAGGAGACTAGTTACAAGGGTATGGATCGAACATGTCCAAGATGGCAACTACTTCAGTACTTACCTCCTCTCCCCCTTTTCACCCTCATAGATCCTCCCTGCCGTCACTGCTCCCGGGCGCCGGAGAATATTTGCCTCCTGTTGGTAAAAGAATGGAGGGGGTGCAAGTTGTGGGTCGATAGAAGAGGGTCGACGTGATCTGTTCTGAGGAGGCTTGGGTCATAAAGAACAATTACTTGGATTCCAAAAGGACGAGTTGTTGGCTTTAATGTCATGGAACGTCAACACTGCCCATCAATGTTTACTTTTAAAAATTGATATCCTTAACTATCATAATAGCCCGCTACAGGATGTCGCCAGTAATGTGTGAACTTCCCATCGACTAAAGCTACTCGACATAACATACATTCAAATAACGCACTTTATAAGATTCCCAATGGACTACGATGAGTCACTTCCTTGTTTTGTCACGTGATACGTACCAGCCATTGGTAGGCTTTCTGCTACACATAACAACACTTAACAACAGATAACAGCTGATCAGCCATTGCCATTGTCATTAATTTTAAAGCACAATGTTTGTCTCCATCAGCGCTTCCCCGGTGTTAATTAAAAATTTTACTTTTCAAAATATTCTTGAATACACGCGTTTCTTTAAATGACATTCAATAAATGTGACAATAATTATAATTCAGTTATGATTAAAGGAAGAAAGTTGTTTGAAGAAAAATTTGTGAGCGACTAGTGTGTTGCACACAGCCTACCGGAAGTCTTACTCGTACTTACGCTTATCACGTGACAAAACAATCAATAAATCGTAGTCATTAGTGCTACCCCTCCCCACACACACATATCCTGTAAGCCACCGCCCGTTAACTATATTTCAATATACCACCCCCCTTGCACACCCCAGATTTATTTCACCAACCATTTCCGTATAAACCAAAGACAATATTACACACCAAACGCACTTGCGATATTTTTTAAGAATCTCAATCAGCGCATTTATCGGGTATTTCATTTCTTGAAAGATGTTTTGTCGTGCTAGCGAAACAAAGTATACCAAGTGGTTTGTTCGTCCCACACCACACCGCTTTTTTCCACTTCTTCCCGCCCTACAAAACCCGCGTCGTTATGACCCATGAATACTTTTGATTATATTAATAACGATGCATTGCCCAATCACTAAGCGTCAGTTCACACGATCAAATTTTCGATCATGCATTCGATGCGATTTTTTTTATGAAGCCTTGTCACAACTTTCAAATTACAGTTTGATCAAATTCCCATTTTTATCAAAAAAAATAAAGGAAACCACGCACAAAATAGTGCGTTCATACAAATATGTGAATCTAATTTGATCGCATGAACTGACGCGGCCAAGTTCTTAAAACTATGCATTCCCCATCTCTAAGTCCTTATAACTATACATTCCCCATCTCTAAGTCCTTATAACTAAAAAAAAACTATACATTATCCATCTCTAAGTCCTTATAACTATGCATTACCCATCTCTAAGTCCTTATAACTATACATTCCCCATCTCTAAGTCCTTATAACTATACATTCCCCATCTCTATGTCCTTATAACTATACATTCCCCATCTCTAAGTCCTTATAACTATACATTCCCCATCTCTATGTCCTTATAACTATACATTCCACATCTCTAAGTCCTTATAACTATACATTCCCCATCTCTAAGTCCTTATAACTATACATTACCCATCTCTAAGTCCTTATAACTATACATTCCCCATCTCTAAGTCCTTATAACTATACATTCCCCATCTCTAAGTCCTTATAACTATACATTCCCCATCTCTAAGTCCTTATCGCAACGTCATTGGAGAAAGAAATGGCGGGAAACAGAAGCTGACCTTTTTTCCTTTGAAAATAGAAACGTTATCTTATAAGAGCACATCCCAAACAAATGATAAGAAACATAAGCTTATAAGAACACATCCCAACAAATGATAAGAAACGTAATCTTATAAGAACACATCCCAACAAATGATAAGAAACGTAATCTTATAAGAGCACATCCCAAGAAATGATAAGAAACATAAGCTTATAAGAACACATCCCGACAAATTATAAGAAACGTAATCTTATAAGAACACATCCCAACAAATGATAAGAAACGTAATCTTATAAGAGCACATCCCAAGAAATGATAAGAAACATAAGCTTATAAGAACACATCCCGACAAATGATAAGAAACGTAATCTTATAAGAGCACATCCCAAGAAATGATAAGAAACATAAGCTTATAAGAACACATCCCAACAAATGATAAGAAACGTAATCTTATAAGAGCACATCCCAAGAAATGATAAGAAACATAAGCTTATAAGAACACATCCCGACAAATGATAAGAAACGTAAGCTTATAAGAGCACATCCCAACAAATGATAAGAAACGTAATCTTATAAGAGCACATCCCAACAAATGATAAGAAACGTAATCTTATAAGAGCACATCCCAAGAAATGATAAGAAACATAAGCTTATAAGAACACATCCCGACAAATGATAAGAAACGTAATCTTATAAGAGCACATCCCAACAAATGATAAGAAACGTAATCTTATAAGAGCACATCCCAAGAAAAGATAAGAAACATAAGCTTATAAGAACACATCCCAACAAATGATATGAAACGTAATCTTATAAGAGCACATCCCAACAAATGATAAGAAACGTAATCTTATAAGAGCACATCCCAAATTATTCCTCGAGCTGCAAGCGATTGGATCTGACGTGGACATAAAGATGGACGCTGCCCAGAGCAGGCTTTGTGTAAGAATGGGTTTCGTTCCTACTAAATCATGACGACATAACCATCTTTGACTGCATTCTTTGGTGATGTTGCCCTCTGGCAAAACTCAACATCTCGTGTGTGACGTCATAAGGTCGAGACGGCGCTGCCTTGTAATCTGTCCTGGAAATATTATCTTTCCGTAATTTTATAAGATGTAATCTTCATGTAATGTTATCCTCCTATAATGTAATCCTCGTGTAATGTAATCCTCTTGTAATGTAATCCTCGTGTAATGTAATCCTCGTGTAATGTAATCCTCGTGTAATGTAATCCTTATGTAATGTAATCCTCGTGTAATGTAATCCTTATGTAATGTAATCATCGTGTAATGTAATCCTCTTGTAATGTAATCCTCGTGTAATGTAATCCTAGTGTAATGTAATCCTCGTGTAATGTAATCCTTATGTAATGTAATCCTCGTGTAATCTAATCCTTATGTAATGTAATCCTCGTGTAATGTAATCCTCGTGTAATGTAATCCTCGTGTAATGTAATCCTCGTGTAATGTAATCCTCTTGTAATGTAATCCTCGTGTAATGTAATCCTCGTGTAATGTAATCCTCGTGTAATGTAATCCTCGTGTATATAATACTCATATAACGTAATTCTCATATAATGCAATGCTCATATCATGTCATGCTCATGTAATGTAATCATTATGTAATTGTTATCGCTTTGTGCATGTAAGCGCCTTTAACTAAATAGGACAATGTAACTGAAATCGTCTTTTGTTTAGAGCAGTAGCTCTCAACCTTCCTATGACCGCGACCCTTTAATACAGTTCATCGTGTTGTGGCGAGCCCCGGCCACACAATGTTTTTTTTCGGTTATACTTCATACCTATAAGGCATAGTTGCAGGTGGTCTTCGGCGACACCTGGGAAAGGGTCGTGCGACCCACATGTTGAGAACCGCTGGTTTAGAGGGATAATGTGCTACTAATCTCTTTATTATTCAATGACCTCTCCCGTGGTCTCTTTCTCTGTCTTGTGCTCTGTCTCACATCTGTATCTATTACTGTCGAAACCTCAATATCTCTTTCTTGTCTTTTTCGACGTCTCCTCCTCCGTTTCTCCATCAATCTCTTTCCCCAATTTTCTCTCTTTCTCTCTTCCTCTCAATATCTCCCTCTTTCTCAAATATCCCTTTCTGTCTCTGAAGGTCTCCCTCTCTCCATATTCCTCTCTGTATCTCACGCCCCCTCTCCATCCCCTCCTTCCCTTTCTCTATATCACCAGTCTCCCTCTCTTTGTCCCCCCCCCCTCTTTCAATATTCTTCTCCGCGTCTCTTTCTCTCCATCTACCTCCTCTTTCTCCCTCCTTATCTCCAGCTCATTCTCTCCACCTCCTTCTCTTCAACTCCTTCTTTCTGTCCCTTCTCTCCATTTCCATCTCCGTCCCTCTTTCCGTCTCCCGTTCTCTGTTACATTCTCGTCATCTCTCTCTCTCTCTAAAACTTCTTCCCCCGTCTCCCTCTCATATTAACCTATCTATCCGTCTCCTCTCTGTCTCATTTTCTCCTTTCTTCTCTTCGTTTCCGTTCCTCCTCTCTCCTTGTCCTTCTCTCTGTCACCATGTCTCATTGATTCTTTATCTCCATCCCTCCATCACCCTGTCCCTTCTCCCTCCTTCTCTCCGTCTAATTATCTCCGTCTCCTTCTTTCCATCTTCCTCTCCTCCCTCTCTGTCTCATTCTGTCTCTTCTACATCTACTTCTCTCCATCTACTTCTCTCCATCTACTTCTCTCCATCTACTTCTCTCCATCTACTTCTCTCCATCTCCCTTTCTCTCCATCTACCTCTCTCCATTTACTTCTCTCTACCTCCCCTTTTCTCCATCTACTTCTCTCCATTTACTAATATACGTCTACTTATCTGTCTACTTCTCTTCATCTCCCCTTCCCTCCCTCTACGTTCCCCGTCTATTTCTCTCCATCTACTTCTCTTCATCTCCCCTTCTCTTTTTATCTACTTCTCCACGTTCTCCCCTAACTTCTCTCCGTCTCACCCTCTGTCTCCGTTCCCCCGTCTCCCTCTCTGTCTTGACTAGAAAATCCAGGTAATAAACACTGTGATCCCAGCAGACGTCTCTCCAAAAACCACTGCCGCCATGATGCTTGAGTTGTCTCCACACCCCCCAAGGGACGCAATCAACACCGTCTAATTCATTAACACGGCTGCTCTCCCCTTGCAGACGGCCTCTTTACGTGGAAGTCTGCCGGCGCCACGTCTCGCCTCGCCGTTGGACCCATAACTAAACAGTTTACCGTGTTTCTTTAGGTGCGTGTTTGTGTGTGTGGGTTTGTGTGTGTGGGTTTGGTCATATGCTAAAAATATTTAATTATGAGATTATGTTTTTTTGTGTATTCTCAGGGGGCAGTGGGGCAAAAAAGGGGGGGGGGAGTTTGTAAAACGCGTGAACTTTTAATAATGCCCACTGTAAAGTGAAAAAATAAAGAATGGTTGGGGGGGGGGGGCTAGAAGGTGCGTAACTAACACGGGAAGGAGCGTTAATGAATGAGCAATGGTCAGTCAAGTTCGAAATTAATAGCCGTTTTGTCTTGGTAAGTGGAAAAATAGTATTCATAGATGATGAACATATGCTTTAATCCCCCCCCCCCCCCCAACCTTTCCAACCCGGAAACAATATGGCCATTCTTTATGTGTGTGCTACCCACTGTGTCAACAACGTCCTACTTGCCGTGTTGTTCCTCTGACTGTGTCACCAGCGTCCTTCTGGTCATTTGTCCTAATGACTGTGTAGCTCTGTTCCACTTCTTCTCATGTATCCTAAAGAGTGTCCTACTACCAATCAAGTGTCCTAATGAGACTGACAGACCTCCAATCATGGCAAAAAAAAAGTCACATCTAACATCACGCGGAAATATGCCGGTCATCAAAAACCAAGATATGCACATATTTCGGCCAACTAAATGCCCATAGCAGCCTACAACTTCACAACAAATTCCAATTCATTTTTTAAAAAAGATAATTGTTATCACGGAAACTAACGCCATAACAAAAACTCTGCCAACCAAACAAAGAGTCCCATTTAAACCTACCAACCCAACAGACAGTCCCATTTAAACCTACCAACCCAACAGACAGTCCCATTAAACCTACCAACCCAACAGACAACCCCATTAAACTTACCAACCCAACAGACAACCCCCATTAAACTTACCAACCCAACAGACAGTCCCATTAAACTTACCAACCCAACAGACAGTCCCATTACACTTACCAACCCAAAAGACAGTCCCATTAAACTTACCAACCCAACAGACAGTCCCATTAAACCTACCAACCCAACAGACAGTCCCATTAAACTTACCAACCCAACAGACAGTCCCATTAAACTTACCAACCCAACAGACAGTCCCATTAAACTTACCAACCCAACAGACTGTCCCATTAAACCTACCAACCCAACAGACAGTCCCATTAAACCTACCAACCCAACAGACATTCCCATTAAACTTACCAACCCAACAGACAGTCCCATTAAACCTACCAACCCAACAGACAGTCCCATTAAACCTACCAACCCAACAGACAGTCCCATTAAACCTACCAACCCAACAGACATTCCCATTAAACTTACCAACCCAACAGACATTCCCATTAAACTTACCAACCCTACAGACAGTCCCATTAAACTTACCAACCAATAACAACAGAAAATTCAACCTAAGGTAGCTTGAAATCAATGCCCCACCCCAGTTTACCCCAATCCCCCATAGGGACTGAAACTGACATAATACAAACGATGAAACACGTGAGAACCCTTAAACCAATGAGGTCCGCCATATACACATAACCATAATACACTGCATGTGGTCCACAAAACATACAAGTGCAATAAAAGAATTTGACATTAAAACAACGCATAGCGACCACCAAAAAAATCAAGTCAGACGGGGGTCCACATGAGCAAATGTTCATGTACTCTTTACTGCAGCGGTTTTCAGCCTATGGGTCGCGACCCCTTTGGGGTCGAACGACCCTTTCATGGGGCTCGCCTAAGACCAACGGCAAACACACATTTACTCTTTAGTTATGAAGTAGCAACGAATATTTTTTTGTGGTTGGGGGTCACCACATCATGAGGAACTATATGCAAGGGTCGCGGCATCAGGAAGGTTGAGAACCACTGCTTTACGGCATATTAGGATTATTTATTCGTCTTATTCCCCCACCCCACCCTATTCATCCACTGCCCCGAAGTATTTGTCTGTTTTTCTGCCTGTGGTATTTACCTTTGCAACAAACTTTTTCTTCAAGTCTGGGAAATTTAGCTCCGATATCCTTCAGACTCCCAATCCCTAAGCGCCCCACCCGCCGCCGCCACCACCGCCGCCGCCGTGAGCGCACAGACTCATCATTTGAGCGCCTCCATTACCTTTTTGACGCCTCTGTGTTTAAAAAGTTGATTGGGGGGAGCCAAGGGTTAAATGATCGAGCCCCTTCTGACGTCACGGCTCGACGCGGTGCTTGGCCAAGTCGAGGCGCTAGTCTAGCACGTGCAGGTGCCGCCCGGCGCCACATTGACCCGAGTTCACATTCTCCTCTCAGCCCTCGAATCGTTTCGGTGCCAAGACCCATTATAGATACGCCCCTGTTGGCGCTGTTTACATTTCAGTGATTCCGGTCCTACGGTCCTGCGAAATGAGTCAACTCTAAGAAAAAAAGGGGGCGCTATTCCCTCTAAGAAAAAGGGGCGCTCAATTTTATGAAACCGAATGATCCACTGACCCCTTTGCTGGTCAGATGAAAGCTGAACCCTTTCTCCGACCTCTTCAGGACGAGAACCCTTGATCCTGGTAGAGCTGACCACGACTTGAAGACGTTAGATTGACCTTGTGATAGCGCGTGGTCTTGGACGAAGAATTTAGTCAATGTCTCCCAAAAATAATGCATTTGTCTTCCACGTGTGTCTCTCTTTCCTGCGTATTAACCCGTCCTCACCACACACAACTAATCACTTTTTCTCTCGCCCCCTCTCGTCCACATACACACACAAACACAAACTCATTCAATCAAAATCGGTTGCCACTAGATTTTGTTAAACTGATACCCTTCTCAAAATTTTTATTTACATAGAAAAAAAAATATATATGACCACTTTCATCAAATCAATGTTTCATATTTCTCAGAATTTTCTTACCCAATAACTCCACATTTTCCTGTCTCATTATCCCATCAACATTTCACATCCCTATGTCTATTTCTTCATCAATATTTCACATCTCCGTGTCTGTTTATCCCATCAATAGCTCACATCTCCATGTCTATTTATCCCATCAATAGCTCACATCTCCATGTCTATTTATCCCATCAATAGCTCACATCTCCTTGTCTATTTATCCCATCAATAGCTCACATCTCCTTGTCTATTTCTCCACCAAAAGCTCACCTCACTATGTCTATTTCTCCATCAAAAGCTCACCTCACTATGTCTATTTATCCTATCAATAGTTCACATCTCCATGTCTATTCATCCCATCAATAGTTCACATCTCCTTGTCTATTCATCCCATCAATAGTTCACATCTCCTTGTCTATTCATCCCATCAATAGTTCACATCTCCTTGTCTTACCAAATCTCCGCCTTACATCCCCCCTGGCCCGCACAAATCTCCGCCGCCACCAACTGTCTCCGCCCGCCAAGTTTATTGACCGAAGTCCTCCGGGCTGCCTAATCATATTTATTTATGGCGACTTTCGCACGCGACCTCTAGCTGCCTTAAGTCAGAAAGTCAAGCAGGGGCCCCAAAGTCTTCCTTTTCACCAACTGTTGACATGTGTCAAATAAACGTCCCATTATCTAAATCCGGGGTTGGGGGTGGGGGGATTTGAGGAAAGGAGGCTTTTGGCGTGAAAATGGGGGGGGGGGGTGGTGCTCGTCATTAGTTTATTATTTCTCCTCTATCTCTCCTGTTGATGTCCCGTTCCACCCCCCCCCATACTCCACCCCAAGTCATAATTGACATAAAAGTATCATTACAAAAATACCGCTTTATTAATGTAGCAGTAGAGCTCGAACTTTTTCAGCAAAGACTATATTCCAGATCTCTCCTGATGAACTGAACTACCCTGTAATTTGACCCTTACTTTTATTGACTTAATTTCAGTTTCATTACAATAGTAGTATTCCTTGGCGGGCAAGAGCACTGCTTGCATATTCTCAGAGGCGTAAACCTTTTTTCTTTAAATAGATTTCACAACACCAGAGCGCAGTGAGCATGCTAAAGTAACATGGATACAAGCAGTGAGCATGCTAAAGTAACATGGATACAAGCAGTGAGCATGCTAAAGTAACATGGATACAAGCAGTGAGCATGCTAAAGTAACATGGATACAAGCGCTATATTAATATCCAATCAATCAAAAGAAATAGCAACCAAACAGAGACAACAAAATACACTGGTACCTCGACATACGAGTGCCCTGACATGCGAGTGCCCTGACATGCGAGTGCCCTGACATGCGAGTGCCCTGACATGCGAGTGCCCTAACATACGAGTGCCCTGACATGCGAGTTCCCTGACATACGAGTGCTCTAACATACGAGTGCCCAGACATACGAGTGCTCTAACATACGAGCTTTTTTTTTTTAGATAAGAGCCGTCGAGCGAGCGATGTTTTGCTTTGAGATACGAGAAGTATTTGAGATACGAGGAACCGGATCAGCGGGTCGGCCGACTGCAGTGACGAAAATTAAGCGAAAGTAACAATAAATTGTACAGTAGTTTTTAAGTTCAATTAAGGTCAGGGAAGTTTAGTTAAGTTTCGTTACGTTTAGGGATAGAGTGTAGCATTAAGAGTGTAACGAGTAAGTGAATTAAAGTGACCGGAAGAGTTTAGCAATTAACATTGTAGCGAGCAAGTGAACGAAGTGAAGCTCGCCCGACAATCTCCTCCACCCTACACCTCTGCCAGCATCTTCCGTAATCTCAAGTCAGCTGATTTCTAAATAAATACACTTTATAAAACCGGTTTATTTATTTACATTCTCTTTTATTATGTTTTTTTACAATACTTGTCATCTACAAACACATTTTTTTTCTTATTTAAAAAAACATGTAACAAAAACAACTGGGGGGGGGGCATTTTGGGGGGGCAGGAGAGGATTAATTGCATTTCTATTGAATGGGGAAAATTGCTTTGAGATACGAGCAAATTGACGTACGAGCAAATTGACGTACGAGCAAATTGACGTACGAGCAAATTGACGTAGGAGCAAATTGACGTAGGAGCAAATTGACGTAGGAGCAAATTGACGTACGAGCAAATTGACGTACGAGCAAATTGACGTACGAGCAAATTGACGTAGGAGCAAATTGACGTAGGAGCAAATTGACGTACGAGCAAATTGACGTACGAGCAAATTGACGTACGAGCAAATTGACGTAGGAGCAAATTGACGTAGGAGCAAATTGACGTACGAGCAAATTGACGTACGAGCAAGGTTACGGAACGAATTACATTCGTATGCCGAGGTACCACTGTATCATTTACTAGGGAAAAATCACACCATAAAAATAAATTCAAATAATTATTCGTTAGTGTTTTGTTTCAAAACACCAAGTCCTTCAAGTTACATTTTAAAATGGACTCGTGTAACGTCTACTTATTCCTACTCCTGGTCAAGGTGACCTGGTGACGTATCATTGATCTTTCCCGAACGGAGTCGGGGTTTATTGAAAATTACCGGGAATTTTGAGTTGATGACCAGCAGAACCGTGCAAAGGATAAGATGCGCCCGGGGCAAGACCTGAACAATGGCGCCCCCGACACCACTCCCCATTTCATCAATGCATAATATGTATTATTTTTTACCGATTTTGGTGAATTTGGAGAGGATTTTGACATCCAGACCTTAATGGTTGCGCCCGTGGTGGGTGCCACTCCTCCTCTCTCCTCTCCCCCCCCCCCCCCAGTATGCTGAGGAAAAAAATCAATAAAAAAATCTAGTCGTTTTTTCTTTATTAATTTAATCCAACAACGTAAATTTATATTGGATAATGGCGACCTTGAAGTAGTGTTTGACCACTGGTCAAGCAATACTTCATGGTGGCGACTGATAGAACATATTTTATAATGGCCACTGGTCAAACAATGTTTGATGGTGACCACTGGTCGATCAACATTTTATGTTAACCGCCGGTCAAACTATTCCCCATGGTCACCACTGGTCACTTTATTCCCCATGGTCACCACTGGTCACTTTATTCCCCATGGTCACCACTGGTCACTCTATTCTACATGGTTACCACTGGTCACACTATTCCATATGGTCACCACTGGTCACACTATTCCACATGGTCACCACTGGTCACACTATTCTACATGGTCACTACTGGTCAAACTATTGCTCATGGTCGCCATTAGCCATACGATTCCCATGGTTGCCACTGGGCGCCAAATTATGACACATTATGTCACCCTGCACCATTTACTCAGTGTACTATGTCCAGAATGAAATCAGTGGTTGCAGAGATGAAGTAAAACTGTTTTTTTCTTCTGACCTAACATCCCATCAACATGTTGGCTCTAACATCCCATCAAAGGTCGGCTCTAACATCCCATCAAAATGTCGGCTCTAACATCCCATCAAAATGTTGGCTCTAACATCCCATCAAAATGTCAGCTCTAACATCCCATCAAAATATCGGCTCTAACATCCCATCAAAATGTCGGCTCCAACATCCCATCAAAATGTCGGCTCTAACATCCCATCAACATGTCGACTCTAACATCCCATCAAAATGTCGGCTCTAACATCCCATCAAAATGTCGGCTCTAACATCCCATCAAAATGTCGGCTCTAACATCCCATTAAAATGTCGGCTCTAACATCCCATCAAAATGTCGGCTCTAACATCCCATCAAAATGTCGGCTCTAACATCCCATCAAAATGTCGGCTCTAACATCCCATCAAAATGTCGGCTCTAACATCCCATCAACATGTCGACTCTAACATCCCATCAAAATGTCGACTCTAGCATCCCATCAAAATGTCGGCTCTAACATCACATCAAAATGTCGGCTCTAACATCCCATCAACATGTCACCCCTAACATCCCGTCATTATGTCGGCACTATCATCCCATTATAATGTCGGTGCCTCTTACAACAGTCGCTAATTTATTCTGTATGCGACCCAGTGTTCCTCAAGTTGTTCCAATGAAACGTCCAGGAGGGTACACAGAGACAGACTAAATGATGAGGGCCCAAAATATTTTATGGAAACGAAGTGACTATTGGTACACGGGTACCAGAATTGAGAAGTTGGGATTAAAAACCATTAAAAATATTTTTGTTGAGTTTGTAAGACAAAATGAGGTATCAAATGAAAGATAATTGAATGTACTATACGTTTGAAATCTTAATTCTTCTTTTTAACTAAAATAAACTACCACAAATGACATTCGAATAGCATTGAGTCTAACGTGTCCCGGGTCCGAAAGGGGGCGCTGCGTGTCCGGGTCCATTTTGACTAAGAAGTTTCGTCCACTGAAAATTGATCGACGGAAGTTTAATCGAACGAAAGTTTCGTCGAATTTTATTTTCAGTTTACAGGATACAATTTTGCATCAAATTTTTTGTTAAACGCATTATTTTGTTTTACTATATAGTGTAGTGCGTTCAATAAGAAATATGACGAAAATTCGAACGTGTGAATTGAAAATAAAATTTTGATCAAATTTCCTTTCGACCAAACTTCCGTCGATAAATTTTCCGTCGACGAAATTTCTTTCAAAGCAATTTCCGATAACCGATAAATACGATTGTTAAAATATATACGATAGATACACACAAATGCTACAACTAAGAAGGTCTACATGGCTCGCTGGACACGCCGCTATATATATATATTGTATAATCTGTTTATCTACAAGAGGTATTGGCGCGAGAACCGCTGATGAAAACTCACAGTTGTCCCCCCCCCCCCACCACTGGACATTATTAGCGCATAACCGTATCAGATTTCCCGGAGTGGCGGGGGGCCTTGGTGGCCGACCCTGACAGACCGTTGTCCAGACGAGATGTAACCGTTAATGGACCACCGCTGGCGGACCAGGTGGGGCTCAAAGGCAGCACTGTTTAGAGACAGATATCTTAAACCTTTGAAAACTCCGTGTCAACCGGCGCTGTTTGAAAAGGGCGCCAAAGTAGCAACAGAGTGATCTCCCTGGGCCGTTGATCGCTTTTAGGGGGCATGACGGAAGTTAACGGAGGAAGATTTAGGGGGGGGGGGGTGGAGTGTGGGAGTTTGTCGTGGTTGGCGGTCTAAATGGGGAGAGGGGGGGCAGGCGTGGTGTATATCTGTAGATGTTTAGTTCTTATTTATATTGTTTTTTCTACGCATGCGCAGGACTGGTTAATTTTAATGATGAAGAAACATGAAATGCTAGTGTGGAAAAGGAGAAGTTTTAGGAAATGATAGAGGTGAGGGATATGTAGATAGAATGGCCTAACCAATTTATTAACTAAACTCTAGCCGACGACTAGCTGCGTTTACTGTTACAGGTATGTATGATAATGACGACATGACTAAATTCTTACAAACGACATCAAATACACCCTCAACAGTGGCTCCGACTGGCGCCCTCTTGAGTCTTTAACATGGTCAAAAATAAGCCTGATAGTTAGTCATAGCTATAGATCACAATACAATCCGAAAAAAAAAAAACATATCCTACTACCCAGGGTCAGCGGGCCCTTTACATGTTTCCCACCTTGCCCTTTACATGTTGCCCACCTTGCCCTTTACATGTTGCCCACCTTACCTTACTCAATACCCGACCCCGCAAATGTAATAAAGCAATATTTAGCTATACTTCAATGACAATATATTTTATTGTAAAGTCCAACCTCGATATTTGCAAGCGAAGTGACTTTAATCCATTGGTCCTGAAATTTCAACATTGTTATTAGTAAATGTGTACGCTAAATCTTAAACCGATAACAAAAGACAAAAAATAAAAATAAAAACCCCAAAAATGATGTTTACGATACATAAGGAAATGTGCTGACCTTTCTAACTTCATTAATTTACTGGCTATATACATTAACATCAATGAGTCGCTTTGAAATAATTTATGACTCAAACATCGTTTGGCGCCACTGAGACAAGGAAATCCAAACCCACGGTAAAGACAACGTTTTATTTGATACAGTCATCAGGGTCCCAGACACACAACTTTTTGCTTATCCGGAAATTTGAACGAAAGAAATTTGGTCGACGGAAAATTTATCGACGGAAATTTGATCGAACGGAAATTTGGTCGAATCGTTTTTTTAATTTATACGTTAAAATTTTGCGTCAAATTTCTTTCTGAACGCATTATTTTGTTTTACTATATAATATAGTGCGTTCAAAAAGAAATTTGACGAAATTTTTAACGTGTGAACTGAAAAAAAGATTCGACCAAATTTCCTTTCGATCAAATTACCGTCCATCAATTTTCCGTCGACGAAATTTCTGTCGATCAAATTGCCGGTAACCAACTTTTTGGGGAGGGTGGCCTAATTAAAATGTATCTTCAGTCTCATGTGCCAACTACATTAGGCCAGCTGTCGGAAAATCTCGACTAGCGAGCCGCATGCGGCTCTTAAACGACCCGAGTGCGGCTTGGCCAGTCGGCCACTAATTGGTTTTGACTCCAAAATTATGGTTCTTGACAAGTTCTTTAAATCGACCTGCTGCTGATTTTTTTGGCTCTTTTGAGTTTGACGACCACTGCCATAGGCGATCATTAAAAAAAAAATCAAAGGACTCACATGACATTTAAAACTATGACATTTAAAAACCATGACATTTAAAACCCTGAGAGTTAAACCATGATATTTAAATATAACAATTAAAACAGGACATTTAAAAACCATGAAATTTAAAACCATGACATTTAAAACCTTGAGAGTTAAAAGCGTGAAATTTAAAAATGACAATTAAATATAGACATTTAAAAACCATGAAATTTAAAACCATGACATTTAAAACATTGAGAGTTTTAAACCATGAAATTTAAAAACCATGACATTTTAAAAAATCATGACATTTAAAAACCATGACATTTACAACCATGAAATTGAAACCATGTCATTTAAAAACTATGACATTTAAAAACTATTACATTGTAAAGCTATGCATTTAAAAACTATGACATTTAAAAACAAGACATTTTAAAAAAAAACATGACATTTAAAATCCATGACATTTAAAACCATGAAATTAAAAACTATGACATTTAAAACCATTAAAAACCATGCCATTAAAAACCATGATATTAAAAACCATGACATTTAAAAACCATGACGTTAAAAAACCATGACATTTAAAACCATGAAATTAAAAACTATGACATTTAAAAACCGTGACATTTAAAAAACGTTGCGCGCCCTGTGCGTACCAAATTAAACACTTATTTTCGTGATAACACGAAGATCTCTTATGCGTCAGTGACAGGTTATTTCGCAGAATAAAATATTATCAATAATATTAAGGAGCACATTCGGATTACTTATATTACATATCTGTGTAAACTTTCATGTCTGGTCATCAGATGTCATAGAGGATCGTTGAACAAATCGAAAAAAAAAAATTAGATTTCAAAAACACAAAAAAAACAGTGGGCCTATGGCAGTTTCAGCTCACAACAACCCTAGACATAAGTCCCGAAACCCCAGCACTGCCCTGGTAAAAACTGTTCGAATGGTCACAGTACAGTGTCATATCCCTAAGATTGTAGTAAGAAAAAAAGTCACAGAAAAAAAGTCACAAAATATGTTTCATATAAACTCCTGACTGTCAGTGTTTATGAAATGATATTTGTGCGTCCATGTCTTTGTTTATTCACCGAAGAGCTAAAATATAAAAATAGCATCAGTTTATTCGGATCGTGTTTTAATTCTCGTTTGGACTTAAATTTGTGAGTGCGATGTAAATTATCTATAAACATTTTAATTCAGACATTCAATAAAACATGCTTTATTATTACTCAGTTATACATGTGCGTGTGTGTTATTGTATTCTGTATACATATTATAATCGCACATTTAATTTTTTTTGTTTTATTCAAAATTATTTACCTTGAAGCCACGAATATTACAGATTGAATAACAATAAATGGTAGTAAGTGATTGGGGCAGAGATTAAGCTCTCGTCCAAAAGGATCGCGATGAGATTCTCGCGTCTGATCTCACCGACCCATCTCACATGGTAAGGCAATCAAAAGAACGAAAAGGCATTGCATTATGGTACTAGCTTACTGATAACTCTATCCAGACAAGGCATCATTGGCCTTAGTGTTGTCAAGACGGCTTCCGACAGAAAGTTAAATTTCATTTCTTCCCCAATCTTGTCAGACTTCAAAGAGATTTTCCCAGGCTCTTGTACAATCACATATCTATATTCACAATAAAACTCACTATTGTCACCAAGAGTGTGTCGTCGAAAAAAAAAAAAGATATACAAATTCATTGATTGTTCCCCAATCTAATTAGAATTACTGATGACAATTCTTTTAATTTCCTCTCGGATACTACTTCTCAGATAAGTGCTATTTTAAAAAAAAAATTTTTTTTATTATTTTGTTTCTGTTGTTTGTTCACTGGCGAAGGCTTCCTGTTGATACGATCGTTGTTTCGTTGCGTTCCTTTTTCAGGTTTGACCTTACATTGTTTTTATTCTTTTCCTACTTATATCTAATGTCTGTTTTTTTTCCAATGACTTTTTAATGGGGTTAGTTAATGAAGCTAGTTAATGGGGTTAGTTAATGAAGCTAGTTAATGGGGTTAGTCAATGAAGCTAGTTAATGGGGTTAGTCAATGAAGCTAGTTAATGGGGTTAGTGAATGAAGCTAGTTAATGGGGTTAGTGAATGAAGCTAGTTAATGTGGTTAGTCAATGAAGCTAGTTAATTGGGTTAGTCAATGAAGCTAGTTAATGGGGTTAGTCAATGAAGCTAGTTAATGGGGTTAGTCAATGAAGCTAGTTAATGGGGTTAGTCAATGAAGCTAGTTAATGGGGTCAGTCAATGAAGCTAGTTAATGGGGTTAGTCAACGGGCCTGGTTAGCGACCTAATGGTCACAAACACATAGCATAAATTTGCCATATTAACCCCTCCACTCCTACCTATTTTTTTTCGTTTAAAGTCGTAGAGGACGCTCAAAGAATTTTCGCAAAGAATGCGGCGTCAGACGACCGAGGACACCTTAAAATAATGCCCGGTTTGATTTTGAGAAAGTCCCGCAATGTAAAGTCTAGAACGAATGGGCGCGGACAGACGTGCTGGCAGACTTCGCAGAGACAGCCCACAGTCAGGCAGACGTACAGACACACAGACGTAAACCTCTACAACCGTCGTCCATGCCGGCCCAGGTGGTTGGACGTCGAGGGTCTACATCCCCCCCCCCACCTGCTGATAAACACATCCCGGCATGCCACCTGTAGATCACGCTCGTGTCTATGTGCAACCCTGTATCCGCAACTCCGGATAATAGGCCCCCGTCTGAGCTAGTACTTGCGCCCCACACTTGACGCTAACCGAACCCCAGTGCACCTGGTCCGTTAAGAAAAAGAAGGGGAAAAAAAAGAAAAAGTAACAGGCCCCATTTGTCTGGTTTCCTGGTAAGACTGCAGACTATAGTATGGCGCCGCCATTTGTTTTGCTATTATTTATTTATTTTTTGTGTGTGTGTGCAGGAAATTGCAGGTATATCTGGGTTCAAGTGAGTGCTTTTGGTATCGATACTTTGAGAGACACAGGAATCATCGGCACCACTATAGCCACAACACTACTCACTGGCGTGGCTATAGCCATTTTCAAAAAAAAAAAATTAAACCAATAGTTTATTAAATAAATAAATATAAATTGATCAACAAAAGTCAGCGGTCGGCAAACCCAGTCAAAAGAGACAAAAAAAACCGCCATGGTGGGGGGGGGGGGGGGGGGTAAATACATTTTGAGAGCCAATATTCTTTTCAAGAACCTGTCAAGAACCATGTTTTTCGGTGTCAAACCCTATTTCTGGCCCACTGGCCGAGCCGCCCTCAGGTGGTTAAAGAGCAGTATTTATAATAATAATGAATCAATAACCAGGACACGTTTACACCCCTCTCATATAATGAAATCAGCCAATCAATCAATCGATCTAAATCATTCTATCAATCTATAAATAAATCAATAGTTGACAAACTAAATTCAAATTTGCATCATGACTTGACTTTTTTTTAAACGAGAAATTCTGGAAATTAATTCTCACGAACTTCAGGAAATTTTCCTTTTAAAGCAAGCTACGACACACGAAAGTATGGCAATGCAGTTTGTCACCACGGCCAACTCACAAGTCTACACAGAAACGGAAAAAAAAGAATATATATACATATATATACATTAAAAATCTCCCCAACTTTAAAAGACACCCAAAATAACGCTTGTCATACTATGTCACCATTAAATACATGACAAGTGTTCCCGCCCCCCCCCTTAAGTTCCGCTAATTAAATGTAAGCAACTCAAGGCCCTCTTACATGCAAGCAGGACAATGGCGGAGGGATCCTTACGTCAAGGCGGAGGGCCAGAGATTATAGCGCTAGTTATTATTGGCGCGGACTGAGTGAGCGCCGACCTGGCGGCACTGATTGGCTCGAGTGATCTCGGCTGCGCGTCCAAGTTCTATCAACTTCAGTACAGACCACTGGGTCAATACAATCTCTGCTATTGAACACACGACGGCAGAAAAATAAATAGTTCATGAACGTGATACATGTTGGGGAAGGGGGGCTTGGGTTCAGGGGGGGGGGGAATGGAGGGTGGGATGTAGTTTATTGTAAATCTTTGGAAAAGAGAAAGATTTATAAATACCCATGTAATGGAAACGGAGATAAATGTAATCAAGAAATTAATTAAATTGAATCAGATCAGATTGAGTATAATGTGTCTCGGGTCCGAAAGGGGGCGCTGCGACACGTGTACATTTTGACTAATGCTATTCGGATGTCATTTGTAGTAGTTTATTTTAGTTAAAATGAAAAATTAAGTTTACAAACGTATAGTACATTCAATTATCTTTCATTTGATACCTCATTTGGTCTTACAAACCCAAAAATAATATTTAAAGCGTATTTTAATCCCAACCTCTCAATTATGGTACAAATGTACCAATAGGTGCAGCCTTTCAGATAAATAAAACATTTTGCCCATGAAAAATGATGACATTTGGCGCACTCTAACGATATTCGCCAGGAGCCAGCGCTCCCTCCACTCGACCCTCCACCACCACTTCTCTGGAGGTCTCAAATTTGTTAGAGACCATGTAGAAAGCCAACTCACCGCCATTTTTACCGTCGTAAAATAGTTTTAAGATTTAAAATGGCCAACCATTCTCCCGTCTTACTCTGTGACGCATCCGTCACGCATATTATGTTTATTTCCCTGATAATGATAATACTTCCAACTGTATGTTCGTAGCGGCCCGGCCATATTGATATTTTTTAGTTTGAAAGTATGTGTATCGATACCGACCTTGAGTATCGCCCGGTGTTATCTACGTCTGACGTCTGCCAGCTGGTGACGGGACGTGTCGGGAGGATCTAGTCGGCTGAGCAAATGACGACGGTCCCGACAGATCGCCGTCGGTGACAGTCATAATCATGTCTCCTTACATCTGGAGATGGACGGACACAGCCTTGGGTGGGGCGGGAGAAGGGGGGTTGGCGGGCGCCCATCGCATTCAGAAGGAATTTAAACTTAATACGATTTCAAGGAATTTTTGCTTGCTGTTTTTGCTAATTTCTAGTGTTTTTTTAAACACCTTTCTAAAAATCACTTTTTCTTTTGGGTAGGTTTTGGGTCGGAGGTTATTAGGGTTGGTTGGTCGGGGGTTGTTAGGGTTTGGTGGGTCGGGGGTTGTTTGGATTGGTGGGTCGGCGGTTGCTTAAATTGGTGGGTCGGAGCTTGTTAGGGTTGGTGGGTCGAAGGTTGTTAGGGTCGGGGGTTGTTAGGGTTGGTGGGTCGGACGTTGTTAGGGGTTGGTGGGTCGGAGGTTGTTAGGGTTAGTGGGTCAGAAGTTGTTAGGGTTGGTGGGTAGGAGGTTGTAAGGGTTGGTGGTTCGGGGTTTGTTAGGGTTGGTGGGTCGGGGGTTGTTAAGGTTGGTGGCTCGGGGGTTGTTAGGGTTGGTGGGTCGTGGGTTGTTAGGGTTGGTGGGTCGGAGGTTGTTAGGGTTGGTGGGTCGGAGTTTGTTAGGGTTTGGTGGGTCGGAGGTTTTTAGGGTTGGTGGGTCGGAGGTTGTTAGGGGTTGGTGGGTCGCAGGTTGTAAGGGTTGGTGGTTCGGGGGTTGTTAGGGTTGGTGGGTCGGTGGTTGTTAAGGTTGGTGGCTCGGGGGTTGTTAGGGTTGGTGGGTCGGAGGTTGTTAGGGTTGGTGGGTCGGAGGTTGTTAGGGTTGGTGGGTCGGGGGTTGTTAGGGTTGGTGGGTCGGGGGCTGCACTTGATAGCTCAGTTAGTTGAAGGGGAAAAATGTTTCTGATGTTCTTGTTAATATGGTAAATAGTAAATTGCATTGAAAAGTATTTAACATCTTCATCATGTTTAGTGGGGCTATAGCCCATGTAGAGCCTTGGCCTGCACCCCAACATCCTTCCATTTAGAAATCGTCATCAATGGAGCTCATCCCATGTGGGGCCTTAGCCTGCACCCTAACATCCTTCCATTTAGAAATCATCATCAATGGAGCTTATCCTATGTAGAGCCTTGGCCTGCACTCCAACATCCTTCCATTTAGAAATCGTCATCAATGGAGCTTATCCTATGTAGAGCCTTGGCCTGCACTCCAACATCCTTCCATTTAGAAATCATCATCAATGGAGCTCATCCCATGTAGGGCCTTGGCCTGCACTCCAACATCCTTCCATTTAGAAATCGTCATCAATGGAGCTCATCCCATGTAGGGCCTTAGCCTGCACCCTAACATCCTTCCATTTAGAAATCGTCATCAATGGAGCTCATCCCATGTAGGGCCTTAGCCTGCACCCTAACATCCTTCCATTTAGAAATCATCATCAATGGAGCTTATCCTATGTAGAGCCTTGGCCTGCACTCCAACATCCTTCCATTTAGAAATCGTCATCAATGGAGCTCATCCCATGTAGGGCCTTAGCCTGCACCCTAACATCCTTCCATTTAGAAATCTTCATCAATGGAGCTCATCCCATGTAGGGCCTTAGCCTGCACTCCACCATCCTTCCATTTAGAAATCGTCATCAATGGAGCTCATCCCATGTAGGGCCTTAGCCTGCACCCTAACATCCTTCCATTTAGAAATCTTCATCAATGGAGCTCATCCCATGTGGGGCCTTGGCCTGCACTCCAACATCCTTCCTTAAGATATCATCATCAATAGAGCTACAGATCATGTGGGCAATGTAGGTCTTAGGCATGCTCCACCACAACCTTCCATTTTGATCGACCCACGGCTTTCTGCCTCCATGCGCGGAACCCCAATGGATGGATTGTAGGAAAAAACTCATTGGACAAAAAGTCACAAAAAAGTCAGCAAAAAGTCACAACAAATTCACAAAAACTTTTTTTATACCTGTAATCGCTAATTTCATTTGCAAGTCCATTTAAATGTTTATGATATACAAATTACATTAAATGGAAATAAAAGGCACAAGAAGAAAAGTGGTGGGAGGAGCATGACAAAATATGAAAAAATCAGACACATTTACACAAATATATATGTATTGATGAGTATCACATAATAAATTGATTGATCGATCTGAAAGGAAACCATAGTAACAAAATAATTTTGTATTCTTTTTTAGTATGAGCACACTGGGAAATTCTGACAAGATTGCCCCAATACAAATGTATTTTTAAATCTTTCTGTCCAACGCCACACTGACAACAATGATGCTTTGCATAGTGTTATCACTAAACTAGTACTACAATGCAGGTCAAACTAGTACTACAATGCAAGTGTAAACTAGTACTACAATGCAAGGCCAAACTAGTACTACAATGCAGAGGTAAACTAGTACTACAATGCAAATGTAAACTAGTACTACAATGCAGGTCAAACTAGTACTACAATGCAAGTGTAAACTAGTACTACTATGCAAGGCCAAACTAGTACTACAATGCAAGTGTAAACTAGTACTACAATGCAAGGCCAAACTAGTACTACAATGCAAGTGTAAACTAGTACTACAATGCAAGGCCAAACTAGTACTACAATGCAAGGGTAAACTAGTACTACAATGCAAGTGTAAACTAGTACTACAATGCAAGGCCAAACTAGTACTACAATGCAAGGCCAAACTAGTACTACAATGCAAGTGTAAACTAGTACTACAATGCAAGGCCAAACTAGTACTACAATGCAAGTGTAAACTAGTACTACAATGCAAGGCCAAACTAGTACTACAATGCAAGGCCAAACTAGTACTACAATGCAAGGGTAAACTAGTACTACAATGCAAGTGTAAACTAGTACTACAATGCAAGGGTAAACTAGTACTACAATGCAAGGGTAAACTAGTACTACAATGCAAGTGTAAACTAGTACTACAATGCAAGGCCAAACTAGTACTACAATGCAAGGGTAAACTAGTACTACAATGCAAGTGTAAACTAGTACTACAATGCAAGGCCAAACTAGTACTACAATGCAAGGAAAAACTAGTACTACAATGCAAGGCCAAACTAGTACTACAATGCAAGGCCAAACTAGTACTACAATGCAAGGCCAGACTAGTAATACAATGCAAGGGTAAACTAGTACTACAATGCAGGGGTAAACTAGTACTACAATGCAAGGCCAAACTAGTACTACAATGCAGGTCAAACTAGTACTACAATGCAAGGCCAAACTAGTACTACAATGCAAGGCCAAACTAGTACTACAATGCAAGGCCAAACTAGTACTACATTGCAGGTCAAACTAGTACTACAATGCAGGCCAAACTAGTACTACAATGGAAGTGTAAACTAGTACTACAATGCAAGGCCAAACTAGTACTACAATGCAAGGCCAAACTAGTACTACATTGCAAATGTAAACTAGTACTACAATGCAAGGCCAAACTAGTACTACATTGCAAATGTAAACTAGTACTACAATGCAAGGCCAAAATAGTACTACAATGCAAGGCCAAACTACTACTACAATGCAAGGCGAAACTAGTACTACAATGCAAGTGTAAACTAGTACTACAATGCAAGTGTAAACTAGTACTACAATGCAGGTCAAACTAGTACTACAATGCAAGTGTAAACTAGTACTACAATGCAAGTGTAAACTAGTACTACAATGCAAGTGTAAACTAGTACTACAATGCAAGGCCAAACTAGTACTACAATGCAAGGGTAAACTAGTACTACAATGCAAGTGTAAACTAGTACTAAAATGCAAGTGTAAACTAGTACTACAATGCAAAGCCAAACTAGTACTACAATGCAAGTGTAAACTAGTACTACAATGCAAGGCCAAACTAGCACTACAATGCAAGGGTAAACTAGTACTACAATGCAAGGCCAACTAGTACTACAATGCAAGGGTAAACTAGTACTACAATGCAAGGGTAAACTAGTACTACAATGCAAGTGTAAACTAGTACTACAATGCAAGGCCAAACTAGTACTACAATGCAAGGGTAAACTAGTACTACAATGCAAGTGTAAACTAGTACTACAATGCATGCCAAACTAGTACTACAATGCAAGTGTAAACTAGTACTACAATGCAAGGCCAAACTAGTACTACAATGCAAGTGTAAACTAGTACTACAATGCAATGCCAAACTAGTACTACAATGCAAGGCCAAACTAGTACTACAATGCAAGGCCAAACTAGTACTACAATGCAAGGCGAAACTAGTACTACAATGCAAGTGTAAACTAGTACTACAATGCAGGTCAAACTAGTACTACAATGCAAGGTCAAACTAGTACTACAATGCAAGGCCAAACTAGTACTACAATGCAAGGCCAAACTAGTACTACAATGCAAGGGCCGTCGCTTTTTTTGAATTCTTTTGATTAAGGGTGTTTCGCAAATTACGTCACGCTCAGGGGGATGGGGAGGGGGGTCGAGAATTTGTGACAGGGAAAAAGGGGGGTGGGTCAAAAAATTGTGACGACACACTTTTTTATTTTTTAAATCTAAAATTTTCTAAATTAAAAAAAAAAAAAAATCTTTATTCAATTAATTTTAAAAATATTAATTTGATGTCGAAATAGCCTCAGGTATTATAAGTACCGTGAAACTCAGTCGCTCACACCGTCTGCGCATATCGAAAAATGAATCAAAAACTGTTGTGGCCATTTTACATTCTGCTCGGGGAGGACTTAGTTGTTTTGCGTTTTATGTCACAGTTAATAATAATACTACATGTTAATCCCTTATGGGAAAATGTTAAAGAATAAAATAAAATCTTACTTTAGTTATACATATTTTATATATGTTTTGATTTTTTTTAGGTGTGACGTGACACTAAAGGGGAAAAAAAAAAGGGGGGGGGAGATTAAGAATTTGTGACACTTTGTGACAGGGGGGAGGGGGGTCTTAAAAAGTCACTTTTGGCGTGACGCAATTTGCAAACGACCCCTTATGTTGAGATGTAACGGGGAGATCGGTGATTGGAAAAAAGTCCATTCTAGGAAAAACGTCACAGGAAAAAAAGTCAGTATAAAAATTAGCCTTCCGAGATAATAATAATAATGTTTATCTGAAAAGCACACTTCATCCCCAAAAGTTAGAAGCGCGGTACAAAGTCAACCACATTAAAAGAGAAATGAAAACAATCTATATTTTACCATAGGAAATCATTAAAACACAGTAAGGTTAAGCCTGATAAAAGGAGCGCAACAAAACAACGAACGTGTCGGCAGGAAGCCTTCATCAGCGAACAAACAGAAAAACGAATAAAATAAAAATGTATCAAAAAATATAATGTAGCACTTAGCTCAGAAGTAGTATCCAAGAGGGCAGCAAAAGATTCGTTTTACTAATTTCCTTTTGTGCTAACCTGACTGCAGTCTCCCCCATTATTACCTATATTTTACCACATTGAAATACAAAACGCAACACTACTAAACTACATATGATCACACCCATTCAAAGTGTTACATCACCTTGCAACCATAGATATCATAAATAAATACTAACAAGAAAATGGAGCATAATGAATTTGTATATCTTTTAGTTTGATTACAGGTGTGTCATTTTACAGCCGGGGGGGGGGGGGGCACCTTGGTACAGTCTGACCGAGCATTCTACACTGACTCAAACCAAACAGCTGGTGGTCTGGTGTTCCATCCCCATCAAAGCCAACATCCCAAGCACCCGGGGTGGATACGACTCGTTAGCCCTGTGACGGGAACTCATCTAAGAGAAGGCGAACTCTGAATTCAAACCCGGAGTCAGAATGATCAATGAATTCATATAAGATGAAAATATAAGGAGAAGAAATAATGTTTATATCTTTCTGTCCAGGGCCGCATTGACCCCATTGAGGCTATAGATGATTTGTCCGGACAGAGTTATCAGTAAACTAGTACAATAATGCAATGCCCCTTGCTTTCTTTTGATTCCTTACTTACTATGTAAGATGTGTCGGTGAGATCATACGTGAGAATCCCTTTAGGCAAGAGCTGCCCAATCGCTTACTACCATGTATTGTGATTAAATCTGTAACATTCGTGCTTGTTCACTTCCTGTATAACAATTTAGCTAATTTTGAATCAATCATATAATCTAAAGTGTGACTACAAAATGTATACATAATACAAAGAAAACACGCATGCATGTATAACTGAATAATAATAAATCATATTATTAAATGTGTTAATTATAACTGCTATTTCCTGTTTACGGTTTTCGGTAAATAAACATTATCTATGTATGGACTTAAAAATAAAATTACATAAACACTGACATTTAGGAGTTTATTTGAAACATACTTTGTGACTTTTTCTGTGACTCTTTTCTGTGACTTTTTTTCTGTGACTTTTTCTTCTTGATACTTGTTTCGTTGTGACTTTTTCCCTTGTAACCTTTTTTTCCTGGGACTTAATTAGGGTTCTGATGAGACAAAAAGGGTAGGGGGGCCCTCAAAACGTCTACTGGTCCAAACTAACTACACCATAAGTTACGAGCTTTTCACTCGAATTAACCAGGGCAAGGGTACTTAAACTTTGTGCCCCCAAGCTGTTTTCAGGGAGAAAATAATTGAGAACCACTGTTTTGGGGAATATCTCAATAGGAGAATTCAAAGAAATTAACTGAACATTAATTTATTTTCCGAATACGTATCTCCATCTCCCTCTCTTATTTTCATTGCACCCCCCCCCGCCCTTTTTAAATATTCAAGACATTCTTTTACCACCACCACCTATTCATTACCACCATGACCCATTCATTACCACCATCACCCATTCATTACCACCACCACCCATTCATTACCACCACCACCACCCATTCATTACCACCATCACCCATTCATTACCACCACCTCCCATTCATTACCACCACCACCTATTCATTACCAGCATCACCCATTCATTACCACCATCACCCATTCATTACCACCATCACCCATTTATATCACCACCACCCATTCATTACCACCAACACCCATTCATTAACACCACCACCCATTCATTACCACCATCACCCATTCATTACCACCACCACCCATTCATTACCACCATCACCCATTCATTACCACCGACACTACTCAAGGAAACCTTCTATTACCTTCATCGTCCCTCAGGTACCTTCACCGCTCACCAGACTCCCCATTATCACATTGAAGAAAACCAGAGTAGGGGTTGTCTGGACACTGTTGTTCCGAGGTGTTGGTGAAATGTGATCCTACAGGATAGCTTGCCGAGGGTGTTGTGACTAGGTGTTGAACTGGAGACTCGAGATGGTGTTAAGATAACCGAAAGGTTGTTACAACAGGATACTGCTAGGACATTAGGGGATGGATGGTTATATTATATATTTTAATTTCAAATTATTTTCTTCATTGTAACATGAAATTATTGCACTCTTAAATATTCCATTCTAAGATTTAATAACTAAAATGTATCACTTTACCCCCCTCCCCCCACGGCCCCCCTTCTTTAGTTGCTCTCCCCATCCCTGTTGCCATCTGCTGTATATCATCCTCAGAGATTAGATTCAAAAATGCAATGGGCACCTCACCCACCCCACCCTCCCCCACGATTGCCGATTAAACTCCACACCCCCTGCCGAAGCGCCCCATTGTGCGCCCCGTTATCACCGAGCCGCACGACGTCGGCGCACATTACCTCCGCCATCTTGCGAGCGCCAAAAGTCAGACATGCGCACAAAAGTCTGTCTCCGCAGGCGTTGCTTCCGGCTGTAAAGCTCCGTCTGCTACCCACGGGGAGGCGACTCGGAGAGCAGACAGACTGTCAACACTGAGACGCAAGGGCGGGGCCAAGTCAATGTATCCTGCCACGACGGAGACAGGGCTTTCTATAGACGTAATTGAAGCCACCGCGGGCGGACGACCAAAGGCGGCCGCAGGTTTCTTTAATGCCCCGTCCAAAGTATCGCTAGATGGCGCTCCTCCTAAACCTTTCTTTTCTGCCCTCTTTTGAAAATCTCAATTTCCTTTTTAGATTGTAACTTCGACCAAAAAGATTTTAAAATAATTGAGTTTTAAGGCTGGTTTATGTTTGCGTCCAAAACTAACTTCAAAACTTTACAATTTAGTTTCTATAATTTACTTTATTATATCGTGTTTATTTATAAAATATGATTTAAAATAATAATAATAAATCAATAATAATAAATACTTTGTAAAATAAAAAATAAAGGAACTTATGGTCGATGAAAACAAACTCGATCAAAGACAACACAAAACAATGAAAGGGTAGCCCAACAGTGGCGTAGCGAGCTTAACTCGCGCCCGGGGCACAATACCTTTTTAGTGCCCCCCAATACCTTTTTACCGCCCCCTATTCGAAAACCATACAATATTATAGTAAAATATACCATATGGCACCCCTTTGTGAGTAGCGCCCGGGGCATGATGCCCTCTTGCCCCCCCCCCCTCACTACGCCATGGTAGCCCAAAAGTCTTCCTTAAAAAAAAAACGAAAAAAAAACTCAAATAATTTAACCCCTGACCTAGTTTTTAAAGGAAAATTTACTGGCAAAATGTCAGATAAAGAGAAAACAAAAATGTATTCAAAAAATAATAATAATACATTATTGATGGAATCTTTCATATGCTTCATTAAAATATTTTCCGATATAATCAAAAGCTGCTATTATTTTTAGATTTAAAAAAAAAACCCATCGATATTGACCTTGACCTCGTGTTAAAATTGACTACCATCACTTAAAAAGTAATTTAAAAAATATTCATTATCATGGAAGAGGAAAATGCTTCACGGTTGCATAGAGCAGTTTCCTTAAATGGGCCAATAGACCAGCTCTTTTACATGGGCCCGTAGAGCAGTTTCCTTACAGGGGCCCCTAGAGCAGTTTGCTTACAGGTGTCCATAAAGTAGTTTCATTACCACCACCACCCATTCATTACCACCATCACCCATTCATTACCACCATCACCCATTACCACCGACGCTCCTCAAGGAAACCTTTTATTACCTTCATCGGCCCTCAGTTACCTTCACCGCTCACCCCATTATCACATTGAAGAAAACCAGAGTTGGAATTGTCTGAACACTGTTGTTCCAAGGTGTTGGCCCATAGACCAGCTTCCTTACAGGAGTTCATAGAGCAGTTCCCTTACAAAGGCAGATAGACCAGCTTCCTTACAGGAGTTCATAGAGCAGTTCCCTTACAAAGGCAGATAGACCAGTTTTCTTACAGGGGCCAAAAGAACAGCTCCTTTACATGGGCCAATAGAGCAGTTTGCTTACAGGGGCCCATAGAGCAGTTTTCTTACAGGGCTTATATAGCAGTTTACTTACAGAGGCCCATAGACTAACTTCCTTAAAGTGGCACATAGACCAGCTTCCTTACAGTTGCCTATAGAATATTTCCCTTACAAGGGCGTATAGAGTAGCTTCCTTAAAGTGGCCAATAGACCAGCTTCCCAACAGTTGCATGCCTGTAGATCAGTTCCCTTACCGGCTCAGATAGAGCAACTTCCTTTCAGTTAACTATAGAGCAGTTCCCTTACAGAAGCAGATAGACCAGCTTCCTTACAGGAGCCCAAAGATCAGATTCCTTACAGGGGCACATAGAGCTTTTCCCTTACATCTAGTGGATCTGATACATTAACTGACTTTGTAACAACCGAAGGAGGCCCTTCAAATGCCACTTTGGCATCTTACATACTGGTTTTTATTTATTTTTACCTAACCATAACAAATGATGAATATGGTTGGAGAATACGCACCAACCAGGAATTGTATATATAGCCTATATCTGGACCCAACGCATGGGCAAGGAAAGCATCAGTTAGGTCTGAGTGGAAGAAAGTGGGGGAGGTAGACTCAAGTTCTACATGGGCCGTAGTGCCACAAGGATGGAAGGATGGTCTGAGTGGAAGAAAGTGGGGGAGGTAGACTCAAGTCCTACATGGGCCGTAGTGCCACAAGGATGGAAGGATGGTCTGAGTGGAAGAAAGTGGGGGAGGTAAACTCAAGTCCTACATGGATGGATGAAATACAAAATTAAAAACGATCTGTATTTTCAAGTGAAATTGTGAGAATTTGACATAGGATGGCTTGTGAAAACCGTAAACAACTTGGGAACCGCTGGTCTATTAGATGCCTCTTAGTTGTGTTGTGTTATACGTTGTTCCTTTAAAATAACCGCAATTTTCACTGATACATAAAAGAAAGGGATTTAAAAATTTTAATTTAAAAAAGAAATAATAATTGCAGCCTCGGATCATGAGGGACTGCAACAAAGGAAGGATATTTCGATTTTAAGTAATCCTTGAATTAAAACAAATAAAATAGCCCCTGTGTCTCAAGTGCGGTCAACCGGCGGGCTGCTTGTGGTCCGGCACGTTATATATTAGTTATTTATAGTTGTGTGGTCCAGATGCTGGATGAACCAAATGTAAACAAATAAATATTAGTGGTTCAATTTTGGTGGGGGAGCAACGCAACGTAAAGCAATAAACTAATAATAATAATGATTTTTTAAAAAATTTTCCTTTTCGGGGAGATAAGTGCAACCCAGGTTGGTCTGTTTTCTTATGATTGGCCATCGCTGTCGGTTGGCTACGCATCCCTGGTCAATCCACATTATATAAACATGGATTCAATGACAATGCCATAAAGTGACAGGAATCAAAATTATATAGATTAAAAGTACACCCCCCCCCCCCCCCCCCCCCCCCCCCCCATTTTTTTTGTGTGGTTTTGGAAAAAAATTTTTTTTGAATGTTTTAATTTGTTCTACTCAACTTACTGGGTCCGAGTTTTTAAAAATTCGATTAGGAATCAGGGGAATTAATCGGATGAGGTGGAAAGACTTTCAATTGAGCACAGACTTCAATGGTTGTCTTATTTTTTGGTTGTCGTTGTTGTTGCAATTACGTGAGGCACCTCAACAGCAAAAAAAAGTTCGCTCGCTATGAACATGAACCGGGAATCTATTTGAGGTGGCTGCCCCTGGTCTATCGGAATATTTCTCGACACATGATTACTCCCCCCTTTCATTATTTTGTCCTGCTTCTTACCTTGATAATGAAAGGAATAAAATTGATAGCGGAGGTATGTAAGCTCCGGCTAGTACGCTCTCGCTATTAAGCTCAGGCTAGTAAGCTCCGGCTAGTAAGCTCGGGCTAGTAAGCTCGGGCTAGTAAGCTGGGGCTAGTAAGCTCAGGTTAGTAAGCTCCGGCTAATAAGCTCCGGCTATTAAGCTCCGGCTAGTAAGCTCCGGCTAGTAAGCTCGGGCTAGTAAGCTCGGGCTAGTAAGTTCAGGCTAGTAAGCTCAGGCTAGTAAATTCAGGCTAGTAAGCTCGGACTAGTAAGCTCAGGCTAGTAAGCTCCGACAAGTAAGCTCAGTCTAGTAAGCTCCGGATAGTAAGCTCAGGCTAGTAAGCTCCGACTAAAAAGCTCCGGCTAGTAAGCTCAGGCTATTAAGCTCAGGCTAGTAAGCTCCGGCTAATAAGCTCGGGCTATTAAGGTCAAGTTAGTAAGCTCAGGCTATTAAGCTCAGGTTATTAAGCTCGGGCTAGTAAGCTCGGGCTATTAAGCTCGGACTAGTAAGCTCAGGCTAGTAAGCTCGGGCACGTAAGCTCAGGCTAATAGGCTCTGACTAGTAAGCTCAGGCTAGTAAGCTCAGGCTAGTAAGCTCGGGCTAGTAAGCTCAGGCTAGTAAGCTCTGACTAGTAAGCTCCGGCTAGTAAGATCAGGCTAGTAAGCTCTGACTAGTAAGCTCCGGCTAGTAAGATCAGGCTAGTAAGCTCTGACTAGTAAGCTCGGGCTAGTAAGATCAGGCTAGTAAGCTCAGGCTCCAACCGGGAAATTTCAACCAAGAAAAAAACAAAACAACAAAAAACAAAATAGAACCCTTAATTGATGTTGCAAGATAATTTTCAAATATATATATATATATTATATATAATTTATGTTGAAATTAATTGTAATCTGTTAGCATTGGGGAAATTGCAATCCTCTTCCTTAATTATGTATTAAAAATCAAACAAATTATATAACAGTCGCCGCCCCTGGTCTCGATAGTTTATAAGTTGTCGCCAGCTAGATTTACACCAACATTGGATGTCGTCATTGTAAGCTCGGAGTCTCAAAGTCTACATGCTCCGTCGTTTAATGATTGGAGGGGGGTAGAAATAAAAATAAAAATCGACATTTTAAAACGGGTATCCCCCCACCCCGCCCCCCCCAACCGGGGCCACACCACACACACACATACACTCACACACATTTTTCCCAAACCAAAACCAAGAATAATTATGTCGTCTAGACAAGAGCGAGACGGGGGAAGATGATGGGGGGAGACAACTCAACCTGGCACTGTCATGAAGGCAGTCGCCCCCCTCCTCTCCCCTCCCTGCCTTTATACGTTACACCCGTTAAGTGAAAGGACGTCCGTCCCGTTAATGTTGGTCCGCGGTTGATCCAGCGGGCCGTGCGCCACCCCGCACTCGATGCAAAGGAACAACAAAACAAAAAATAATAATAAAAAGAGCCATTACTGTATGGCCTGTAATTTTAACTCTTAGCCGTAGGCGCTAAAGAGAAGTCACTACAACGTGTTATATGTCGTTGGGGGGAGAGGAGGGTAGGGGACAATAATTATTTTACCTGAAATTGAGTGTGGAAATAAAGTGTGTGTGTGTGTGTGGCTATGTGGGCAGGATTGACTTCAAATTATACAATTAATGTCTGTAGTCTTTTAACGTTAGCAACACGGGTAAGTCTAAGATTTCTGTAACTGTAATATCAAGCAACGATTTTTTTTTAGCTTTCTTCTCATTGTAAGGTAGGTAACGTAAGACAATGTCTTTAGCTAAACAGTCTGACAGGTCAGCATGAGAGATGAAGACAGTGATGTAATACCATGTTTTCTTAGATTTAATGTGACATTGCTTTGAATTCCCACCACCACCACAAGCGATTGTTTTGGGGGGGGGGGGGGTCTGGAATCACACAGTGGCGTAGCGAGCTTAACTCGCGCCCGGGGCACAATACCTTTTTAGCGCCCTCCTATTCGAAAACCATACAATATTATATGTACAAAATACCATCTGGCGCCCCTTTGTGACTAGCGCCCGGGGCATGATGCTCCCCCCCTCACTACGCCACTGGACTCACAGGAGAAAAAACGCCCTTTTAGCCTATAAAAAACAGTTATATGAACTTGCCAATAACATTACAGTTAATAACAAGTGTTTCTGGGAAGTTTTCCCCCAGCAAACGTGTGTCCCACCCCTCCCTCCACCCCAGTCCCCTCCCCCCCACCCCCGTGACTTCTGTTCCGCTCGCATCAGAAGTCAAGGAGCATGCGCTCCGTGTGACTTCAAGTCGTACCCACCACATCGATATTCTTGGTTAAAACAAACACAAAAATTAAAGGAAAACAAATAAATTGGTGATGACAAGAAATTTTAAGGCCAACAATTTTATAAATAATTCGATATAGCCTTATAATTTATTGATGATTTTAAAAAAAAAATTACTTATAAAAAATCTGGTCATCTCCTGTAGGCGCCAGGTTGGCTGTCGTAGGCTTGACCCGTTGGATTGCTGTAACTGGTCAGTTTTTCACCTGGAATAAAAAGAAAATATCTTGACGGACATATCAATCTCATCTACCATATATGGTGCTGTTTTTAAAAAGGGATCATTCCTGGAATTCATGAAGACACAACCACGCGAAGGTCAGCAAGAGCCACACATGTTTGGATTTTCCTTATCAAATCTGGGATTATTCTTTTCATGAACAAAAAAAAAAAAGTCTGACCAAGTACTGAACGCATCTTAAAAATGTAATAAATAAATAAATATTTGCAGAATCGATACGAAAACAAGCATTATTTCTATGGAATCCGGTGAACTATTACTATGGAATCTGGTGCACTATTTCTATGGAATCCGGTGCACTATTTATATGGAATCCGGTGCACTATTTCTATGGAATCTGGTGCACTATTTTTATGGAATCTGGTGCACTATTTCTATGGAATCTGGTGCACTATTTCTATGGAATCCGGTGCACTATTACTATGAAATCTGGTGCACTATTTCTATGGAATCTGGTGCACTATTTCTATAGAATCTGGTGCACTATTTCTATGGAATCTGGTGCACTATTTCTATGGAATCCGGTGCACTATTACTATGGAATCTGGTGCACTATTTCTATGGAATCTGGTGCACGATTTCTATGGAATCTGTTGCACTTTTTCTATGGAATCTGGTGCACTATTTCTATGGAATCTGGTGCACGATTTCTATGGAATCTGGTGCACTATTTCTATGGAATCTGGTGCACGATTTATATGGAATATGGTGCACTATTTCTATGGAATCTGGTGCACTATTTCTATGGAATCTGGTGCACTATTTCTATGGAATTTGGTGCACGATTTATATGGACTGGTGCACGATTTCTATGGAATCTGGTGCACTATTTCTATGGAATCTGGTGCACTTTTTCTATGGAATCTGGTGCACTTTTTCTATGAAATCTGGTGCACTATTTCTATGAAATCCGATGCACTATTTCTATGGAATCTGGTGCACTATTTCTATGGAATCTGGTGCACGATTTATATGGAATCTTGTGCACTATTTCTATGGAATCGGATGCACGATTTCTATGGAATCTGGTGCACATTTTCTATGGAATCTGATGCACTATTTTTATGGAATCTGGTGCACTATTTCTATGGAATCTGGTGCACTAGTTCTATGGGATCTGGTGCACTATTTCTATGGAATATGGTGCACTATTTCTATGGAATCTGGTGCACTATTTCTATGGAATCTGGTGCACTATTTCTATGGAATCTGGTGCACTATTTCTATGGAATCTGGTGCACTATTTCTATGGAATCGGATGCACGATTTCTATGGAATCTGGTGCACTATTTCTATGGAATCTGGTGCACTATTTCTATGGAATCTGGTGCACGATTTATATGGAATCCTGTGCACTATTTCTATGGAATCGGATGCACGCTTTCTATGGAATCGGTCAACTAACTGTTTTAACACAAAGTGAATGACAAACAAAATCATCAGCCTCATTGCTCCTCCAGTGAAGTTTCTGTATCGCAGCTCCACCCAAAGTGGAGGTTGGATGGCCTGTCCATGAAGCGAAGCACGAAAACAACACTCACATAGTGATCCATTACACAATTGGTCCATTACACAATTGGCCCATTACACAATTGATCCATTACACAATTGGTCCATTACACAATTGGTCCATTACACAAGTGATCCATTACACAAGTGGTCCTTTAAACTAATGGTCCTTTGCACAATTAGTCTATATACACAATTGGTCTATTACACAGGTGGTCAATTACACAAGCTGTCCATTATACAATTGGTCCATTACAAAAGTGGTCCATTGCACAAGCGGTCGAGTTTTTTTTCACATGTAGGGACCTACCCGGGCATACATCAAGTCTTGGGGGGGGGGGGGGGTAAGGGGTTTGAAGGGTAGATGTATTCTTGGCCATAAACGCATCTTGGGGGGGAGGGGGAGGGGGGAAGGGGTTTGAAGGGTAGATGTATTCTTGGCCATAAACGCATCTTGGGGGGGAGGGGGAGGGGGGAAGGGGTTTGAAGGGTAGATGTATTCTTGGCCATAAACGCATCTTGGGGGGGAGGGGGAGGGGGGGAAGGGGTTTGAAGGGTAGATGTATTCTTGGCCATAAACGCATCTAACTTACAAGTTCGTGACCTGAATTGACCTTTTAGTGGGATAGTCTTGCCTCTAAAAATTATGTACTTGTTACGTGTGCGAAACTGCTGCCTAAGAGTGTATTTGGTTTTATCACCGTGAGAGGAGCCCACGTCTCAAACGCACACATCCACTAGAAGCACCCTTACCACGATCTCTAGCTTGACCCAAAAAAAAACAACAACAACAATTTCAATACACCATTCACCGAGACAGCAGCGCGGTGGCACTGGCAGATTCAACGAACCTGGCTCTAATACTCTCCTACCCACATGGTTCTAATAATCTCCTACCCACCTGGTTCTAATAATCTCCTACCCACATGGTTCTAATAATCTCCTACCCACCTGGTTCTAATAATCTCCTACCCACATGGTTCTAATAATCTCCTACCCACCTGGTTTTAACACCGTATAGACGGTCTCCATGCCAGCAAAGATGTGATCCATCACGTGACAATGTAGGAGCCAGGTGCCGGGGTTGTCAGCGAACATCTCAACGGCCTCGGACATGCCTGGGAAGACGTAGATGACGTCATCTCTGTGCTTCTGACTGGAGTGGATGAACGTGTGCCCGTGAAGGTGAATGGTGTGAAGGTCAATCTGTTTTTATTAAAATGAAAATAAAATAGAAATATGTAAAAAATAATAATTCCCATCAGCTTAGGTGTTTAGAGAGAAGGGAAGCAATCAGTAAAATAATTCGTCTTTTTGATGATCCGTTAGTTATTAACCCTGATATTAAAATCATTCCACAAATTTATAATGCCATAGTGCTAGATCAGTGGTTCTCAGCCTTCATAATTCCCGCGACCTTTTACTACAGTTCCTCGTGTTGTGGTGACCCCCAACCATAAAATGATTTTCGATGCTACTTCATAAATATGTGTTTTTCGATGGGCTAATGCTAGGCGACCCTTGTGTAAGGGCCGATCGACCTCCAGAGGGGTCGCGAACCACAGGTTGACAACCACTGTTCTAGATGTTTTAATGTGTGAAAGAGAATAAAAATTAAAATACACACCTGCAAACTAAAACCTTTTTACGCTGTTAAATCTTGAAATAATTGTTGTCCCCAACTAAAGGAATATTGAGGCGAATATAGAATCTTTCCATGTTTCGGCCTGAGATCAAGAAATGATTCCAAAGACCAGCTGTCCAATAAGAATTTCAAATCTCAAACAAAGATATTAGAAAGTAAAAATGGGGAGATTACCTGTGCCCCGAGTCCCATCATGTACCACACGATTCTCTCCCCGTACTCCATCACGAGGTTGTTGTTGTTGCCAAAGAGACGACCGTTAATGGTGTGTTTCTTGTTGCTCTCTGTGAAGTCTTTGTCATTTCTGTGAAAAACGAAAAACAGCGCGTCACAAGAGCAAACCGATCGATGACGTAAAAGATGTGACGTCACAGTGTCAGTCATGAGGAAATATCAACGAAGAACACAATTTCGGTCGTGATGACCTAGCGATGGAGTGATGTCGTAACGTCAGTCGAGATACGCACCGATGAAGTGACGTCACCGTGCAGGTCGTGATGACCTGGCAATGAAGTGACGTCACATCATGTAGTAACCATAAACTGGTTTTGCTTTGAATAGTAAATCTTGCAACCGTTGAGCGTAAAAAAAAAAAATCGGATTCCTTTACATGCCATATATCCCCACGTCTACCAAGGGCGTACAGTGCCTATCTTTTATGATCCCAACTTTACCAAGGGCACATTGTGCCTACCTGTAATCTGTCCCCACTCTACCAGGGGCGTACGCTACCCACCAATACTGTGTCCCCGCTCTACCAGGGGCGTAGTGTTCCTACCTGTAATCTGTCCCCACTCTGTCAGGGGCGTACGCTACCCACCAATACTGTGTCCCTGCTCTACCAGGGGCGTAGTGTTCCTACCTGTAATCTGTCCCCACTCTGTCAGGGGCGTACACTACCCACCAATACTATGTCCCCACTCTACCAGGGGCGTAGAGTGCCTACCTGTAATCTGTCCCTACTCTGCCAGGGGCGTAGAGTCTGACATTCTCATCCAGGTACCAGCTCTCATTCTCGTCCAGCACCGACATGTAAATGTACTTCTCTCTATCAACATCTTTACGTCTGCCATAAGAGTCTAGAGTTCCGGGCCTTGAGGATACAATAAAATCCATACTAATCAATGAACTTTTGTACAAAAAAAAATTATTACAGCATTAAAATTATAATACAGAGATACGTCGATTATCCGAACCAATTCGGAAAGATTCGGTTAAGGAAGTTAGTACTTAAAATACCTATTTTTACTTGACTCACGGAAGTTCCATATTGCACAGTGCATGCTATCCAGTAGTCATCGATTTTCCGCTGTTTTAAGTTTGATTTCACCTGGATTGTGCTACGAAAGGTCGATACTGATTACCAGTATGTGCGTGCGCCAAAGATCTATGGCATACACACCGCGTACGATATAAAAAGTTTGAGAACTGAAGTGCATTTAAAAAAGAAATACGTGTAGTTATGCACTTATCAAAAAAGTTAGTAGCAATTCCATGTGCTATGTCTGGAAAAAATGGGCTTCTTTAGCTGACCTACCTGCAGACGACCAAAGCACCCGCCAGGCCGGAGTTCTTGTCCTTGAGAGGGTCAACATAGGATGAGTACACCCAGGGAATGCAGTTGGGGTCTTTGGGACCTGGTCCGGAACGTTCTGGAATTCGCCAGATGTAAGTGACGACTTGCCCAGGGGCCACACCGCCAGCATCACCGTAGTCAACACCACTGGACGCCTGACTGGAAACAGACGACAGAGAAAGGGTCAAGGACACACTCCTATTGCTATAAGGTTGTTAGAGCAGTTAGGACAATTTCAGCTTTTCACTTCATGTACTTAGCGTTATATACATCTGTTCAGTTTCACACACACATACACACACAAAAAAACACAAACACAAACACACACACACACACACACACAGACAGACACACACAAACACACACACACACAAACAAACACACACACACACACTCACACACACATACAAACACAAACACAAACACACACAAACACATACACACACACACACATACACACACACACAAACACACACACACACACGCACGCACATACACACACAACACACACGCACGCACGCACGCACACACACACACACAAACACACACACACAAACACAAACACACACACAAACACACATACACAGACAGACACACACTCACACAAACACACACACACACAAACAAACACACACACACACAAACGTCTTAAAAAATATGTATAATAAAAATTAGATCTAGTTAAATTCCTTTATACAAAAATCAGTTAAGGTTTTCAAACTTCGAAAACAGCAGATGATTTCAAGATTCAAAATGCCGTCAATTTTTAAGATGACAATTCCAAATGTGATGATCCAAAACCCCCCCCCCCCCACCTCCCTTAACCCCCATTATGTTTCAACAGTAAGAAGGACGACTGTGTTGTTGTATGTCATATGGAGAATGAAGGAAAAAATAATAGTTTTAACTCGTTAGCATACGGTCATAAACAGTACCCCCTCCCCCTGTCATCCACCGTCCTCATGCCCCCTGTCATCCACCTTCCTCATGCCCCCTGTCATCCACCGTCCTCATGCCCCCTGTCATCCACCGTCCTCATGCCCCCTGTCATCCACCGTCCTCATGCCCCCTGTCATCCACCGTCCTCATGCCCCCTGTCATTCACCTTCCTCATGCCCCCTGTCATCCACCGTCCTCATGCCCCCTGTCATCCACCGTCCTCATGCCCCCTGTCATCCACCGTCCTCATGCCCCCTGTCATCCACCTTCCTCATGCCCCCTGTCATCCACCGTCCTCATGCCCCCTGTCATCCACCGTCCTCATGCCCCTTGTCATCCACCGTCCTCATGCCAAGATCTCAACAACCATTAGTAGAGCTAGCGCCAGTCACAGTTTCGAATGTTGTTGGCAACAGCCCTGCACGCATCGCGCCCATCAGTTTTTGTTTGTGTGGTTTGTATGTCTGTCCTCGTGTTAAAAGACCACACATCTACTTTTCTATAGTATATAAGGGTCATTAACAACCAGAGGCGTAGCGTAGGGGGGGTGTGGGGGTACAGATGTACCCGGGCGCCAGCTAGTTAGGGGCGCCAAAATGTGCTTTGGTATTGTTTTATTGATGAAAATAATGGGTTTGAGAGTTGAAAAAAGGAAAAGAGGGCGCTTTAGAATGAATCTTGTCCCAGGGCGCGAATCTTGTCCCCGGGCGCCAAACACTCTCGCTACGCCACTGTTAACAATATATATATATATATATATATATATATATATATTAGTTCAGATCCTCCTTCTACATTTTGTGAACCGAAGAAAGATGAGGTGGGAACGCTTTTGTTCCATCTTTTAGTCTTACAAAAGTTTAGCTCCACGATACTTGTACATGTTTGTAAGGTTTGTGGATTTCAATCTGTCAAGTTTAACACTGTAAAATTAAAAGCAAGGACACATATCGCAGCTTGTGATGAGAAACCCAAGTACCTGGTCTGGACACCATGGGAATGGATTGAGTAAGGTCGGCTGGCGTTGTTCCTGAAGGTCACCCTGATGGTATCCCCAACTTCCGCTATCAGGGCCGGCCCCAGGATATCCCCTGGACTTTCTATCTTATAGCTGAATGTAGAGTCGGTGTAACCACGGTAGATGACCTTCTTGTAGATGTGACCAATGAACAGGTCGTCGTGTCTAACGAAAATACTCCCGTCGCTGAAGAGTTCATAGCATTAAAACGTTAACATTTTTTGGGGTGGACAGAAATCTAACGTGCGGGAAGAAGTTGTTATATAAAATAGTTACATAGTATTTTAATATATTTTTTTTAAAATCGGGGATGACTCGACTGCAGTCACAGCGGCAGCCATTATTGGGTCAACACGGCAGCCATTATTGGGTCAACACTGCAGCCATTATTGGCTTAACACTGCAGCCATTATTGGCTTAACACAGCAGCCATTATTGGGTTAACACTATACTATTCCATGTTGAAAACAAAATAAGCGGTTAACTGGTCAAAAATCGCCAATGTCAAGTGTTAAGACAAAAAACTCGTAGAATTCCAAACTCCATCGCAAATATTTCCTGTTTGTTTTGGAACAGAGCCCCCCCCCCCCTCCCCCATACACCTATAAACAGAAAAAAACAGGCTGCGAGTACTTCACACACCGCCAGTCAATTGACCACCATGCCGCTTTTAGGAAATAATTAGATATTTTCCTCAGGGAAACTTGACGGAAAAGAGAAATGGCCCCAATGCTAGCCGAATAGTGGAATTGTTTCAATACGGTAAAATAGTTCAAATAGTACATTGACAAAATCACGTGACCATGTTCTGACATCATCGACTGAATCACGTGATCATGTTATGACATAGTACATTGACCAAAGCACGTGATCATATTCTGACATAGGACGTCGACCAAATCACGTGATCATTTTATGACATAGTACATTGACCAAAGCACGTGATCATATTCTGACATCATCGACCGAATCACGTGATCATGTTCTGACATAGTACATTGACCAAATCACGTGATCATGTTCTGTGTTAGTACATTGACCAAATCATGTGATCATGTTCTGACATAGTACATTGACCAAATCACGTGATCCTTTTCTGACATCATCGACCAAATCACGTGATCATGCCATTTTTTAGGTTTTATCCTTCAAGATAGAAAAAAATCAACTATCACCCATATAAATATTATCTATAACAAATTTTTTAGGAGACCATGTAACAAAAGTTACACAAAAAAAAGAACGTTTCTTACACGTTGGGGTCATTAAGGTCCTCTCCTGTAACAATAGCTCTCGTCAAAGGGGCGTAGTCCCAGGTGACCTCATCCGCTGATACGTAGTAACTCCTGACCACTCCTGCTGGCCCCTGGGCCTTCTGCGAGTAACCGTTGCCGCAGTCCGACACGTCGTAAAAGGCGAACATTCCGTTCTCCCGGGCGAAAGCTGAGCCCGAGTAGACCATCCACTTGCCTGGAGGGGGGGGGGGAGCATTCACATAAAGGGCAGTGTAAATACACACATTTGTAAGACAAATAAAGGGTGGTGTTAATACACACACTTGTAATACACATAAAGGGCAGTGTTAATAAACACATTTGTTAGACAAATAAAGGGCGGTGTTAATACACACATTTTTAATACAAATAAAGGGCAGTGTTATACACACATCTGTAAGACAAATAAAGGGCAGTGTTAATAAACACATTTGTAATACAAATAAAGGGCAGTGTTAATAAACACATTTGTGAGACAAATAAAGGGCGGTGTTAATACACACATTTGTAATACAAATGTCGCATAAGAGATGGAGTCGGTGGGCCGTCGATCGCGAGCTCTTAATGCCCCCCCCCGGCGCTCCCCCACACAAACCAGAGCACTGAAGGACTTAACCCGACTCCAGCCCGTGCGGGAGGGCGCCGGGAACCTCCCCCTTGACCTAGGGGAGGCCCGGTCGACCGAGGACGCTGCGTTTAAAGCGTCCGCAGTTAACTCTCTGTGGGTCAGGACGGCTTTGCTTCCACTCCGGGGGTTGGTGTTGCGTTACCACTCCCCACCGCCCAGGGAGTCTTTCGGTCGGGACGTTGGTAGTGGCGGGACGAAACGGTTGCCTAGGAGCGGCTTTCTCACGGCCGCGTAGCTAAAATCATCAACATGGGTTTTAGTTGTAATACAAATAAATGGCAGTGTTAATAAACACATTTGTAAGACAAATAAACTGCAGTGTTAATACACACAATTTCTAGAAACATTGAATTACTGTAATATTTTAATTATTCGCGCATCCAAATAGCGAGAACGATTGGAAAAAAAGATTTAACAAAAATACTAATTGCGGGCCCAATGTGGTTTAATCAAAAGCGCATCTCCGATTGGTGGAACATTCATTTTGATTGGTATAGGCAAATTAGTCCTACTACTTGTATTCAACCGACGTCACTCGTTACTGGTGTTGCATAAGGCTCAGAGTCCAGTGATTCTTTGATGCTCTTTACTTTAACTTAAACTTGTGCATTTCCTCTCAATATAACTATTTTGTTTTATTAAAGAAGATTTAAACTACTTTCACTACATATCTACTACTTTCACTCTTCTCTACACATCTACTACTTTCACTACGTATCTGCTACTTTTACTACATATCTACTACTTTCACTACGTATCTACTACTTTCTCTACACATCTACTACTTTCTCTACACATCTACTACTTTCACTACGTATCTACGACTTTCACTACGTATCTACTACTTTCTCTACATATCTACTACTTTCACTACGTATCTACTACTTTCTCTACACATCTACTACTTTCACTACGTATCTACTACTTTCACTCTATATATACTAATTTTCAGTACACATACTTTTTGTGTCTACTAATTAACTTTCCTACCTAAGTTGTCCGGTTGCATGGTCAAGGTGGCGGTCACCCCAGGCACCAGATTTCGTACGTCTCTCCTTATTCCCCTCTCTGTGAACGTGTTGCCGTCGAAGGTGGCCGTGTGGACGTCGAGCGGTGAACCAACGGACATCACGTACCAGGCGACGTCGTCACCTACACACACGGAGAGGCCGGGCAGATTTCCGTATGAGTAGCCATTGATACCTGGATACCAAAGAGAAAACATATATGTAACTCAATACTGACTACCCAGATATCTTACATGTTTTTGTGGCCCAGATATCTTACATGTTTTTGCGTCAGTTGTCATTTCGACCACCCCCTCACCACACCCACTTTTTAAAAATCTTTTTTCATTAACTTCACTTTAGTTCTTTTTTGTCCAAAAAAAAATTATTCAGACGGCTAATTGACCAACTTCACGTTATCCAATCGAGCTGAAACTTGGAACACAGACTCGAACACGTCCAGAAAGAACATCAATACATGCAATACTCGAACACGTCCAGACAGAACATCAATACACGCAATACTCGAACACGTCCAGACAGAACATCAATGCATGCAATACTCGAACACGTCCAGACAGAACATCAATGCATGCAATACTCGAACACGTCCAGACAGAACATCAATGCATGCAATACTCGAACACGTCCAGACAGAACATCAATACATGCAATACTCGAACACGTCCAGACAGAACATCAATACACGCAATACTCGAACACGTCCAGACATAAGTTAAGTATTCGGACAATCTCAATCAACACAGTGTACTTCAAAATTTACCACAGCCTGTATAAATTGTGATACACATCTCATACAGTATCCCAGTGCATAAAATCTGATGCATTATCCCAGTGCATAAAATCTGATGCATTATCCTAGTGTTGTGAACATGATTTGTTAGTGTGATGTTTGGTATGAAATGTTGTCCATACATGGTGAGAGTTTTGAATGGGAGAATCATTGCTATTAGAGTGAACACTTTTTAGCCCATTAGTGTTATGAATTATATTGGTTGAATGGTGATTGGATGACGGGGAACTGTTAATAAACAAGTGAGTGGGTATAAAAGGACAGTGTGTTAGTTGGTCGAGAGAGAGATCAGAGATTTATTTAGAAAAATCATAGAGTTAGTAGAGCGAACGTGTGTTAGTCGAAGTTTGGTTTCCTAAATGTGTAGTGAGGAACTTCCTTATGTATTAGTGACTCCTGGCCATGTGGCAGTACAATTTGTATATAAAGGAATAAAGAATTAACTTATGATATTCGAGGTATTATTGTGTTATTGTGTGGACCTAGAGAAAGACCTAGACAACGAAAGTAGGCCGTACCATCATAAGGACGTGACTTATGAAGGCCGTAACATGGTGTGTAAAGGTCCTGACACCTAGTGCCACAAATCTGATACAGTACCTTAGTACCACAAATCTGATATAGTATCTTAGTGCGACAAATCTGATACAGTATCCTAATGTTACAAATCTGATACAGTATTCTAATGTTACAAATCTGATACAGTATCCTAATGTTACAAATCTGATATAGTATCCTAAAGTTACAAATCTGATACAGTATCCTAGTGCCACAAATCTGATAAGTACCTTAGTACCACAAATCTGATATAGTATCCTAGTGCAACAAATCTGATACAGTATCCTAATTTTACAAATCTGATACATTATCCTAATGTTACAAATATGATACAGTATCCTAATATTACAAATCTGATACAATATCCTAATATTACAAATCTGATACAGTATCCTAATGTTACAAATCTGAGACAGTATCCTAATGTTACAAATCTGATACAGTATCTTAATATTACAAATCTGATACAGCATCCTAGACAACTCACTGAACTTCATGTTAGCAGCGATGATGCTGCTGGCGTAAGGACCTGATGGCGGTGATGGTGGTGCGTACAAAGACAGGTTCTCGTCAAAAATGGACAGCAGCAGGAAAAACCCCTTCGGTTTGTACTGGGAAATAAGTGTACAATAAATTATATAAGTATTCTTTCATTTCATAAAGTTTTAAAAACAAAACAGAAACATACAAAATTCAATTCCCCGACTCTTAAAACCATTAACAGTACTACTTTAGTACTTCTTTAGTACTACTTTAGTACTGCATATTATATGCTTCAAAGTATTTACTGTCATATAATCATGGCACCTCTTTGCTCTCCAGATATCCCTTCCGGCAGATCAGCAGCGGTCCCACAAGTCCGGTGTTGTGGTCAAGCGTTGGGTCGTGGGCTGACGTGTACAAAAAGCTCTTACAGGGCTGGTACGTGTCGTCCAGTAAGTTCTCAGGCACATCAAAGGTGTACGTGTACACCTGGTTGGTTTGGACAGATCCTCCGGATACTCCTTGTCCGTCTGGCAGAGAGATGCACATGGAGTGGGGTTATAAAGTAGCTGTTGATAACCAATATCAACTTGCACAAAAATAATAACATTCTAGAAAAAAAAAATTGGGTTCAAATCTACTAACATTCTACCGTACCCGTGGCTTCCTGTGTGACGTCATAAGACAGCCCGTGGGGCAAGAAGGACACTGGGAAAGGAATCGTGTTCTTGAGCGTCACAACCAGCCTGTCACCGAGCTCCGCCTTAAGAACTGGTCCCAGGATGCCCAGGTGCTCATCCTGACGAGTTTGTGGAACTCGGGCACGGAATGCCTGGCTCTTGTACTGGACGAACCTTGCTTTCTTGTAGATGGTGGTGACGCTGGTGTTGTGGTAGAAATCTGGCATTCTGGGTAAAAAAAAATCGGTTGGCAATCAGTTAATAGGAAACTTTATAATTGGAACAATAAATGTGCATTAACCAAAGGATTAGTGTTCATTTTACCCCTTAATCTCTCTCTTCCTTTTTTAAAATTTATACATCCCTTTCCCTCGTTCTCTCCCGTTTTCTCTTTCTACCCATCTCCCTCTCTCTGCCCTTTTCTCTAGCTCTCTCTCTTCCTTTGTTACTTTCCACCTCTCTGTCTCTCTATTCCTTTTTCTCATGCGACTTTCTCTCTCTATGCCCTTTTATCTTGCTACCTCTCTTTCTCTCTCTCTCTCCACACTTCCTTTTCTCTTTCTCTCTCTCTCTCTTCCTTTTTCTCATTCTACCCGCTCCCTCTATGCCTTTTTCTCTTGCTCTTTCCCTTCCTTCCTTTCCTCTTTTTTTTCACTCTCTCTCTTCCCCCCCCCCCCCTTCTCTCTACCCCTCCCCTCTCTCCTCCCTCCCTCCCACCCCTCCCCAATTCGTTATCTCCATCTCTCTCATACCCCCTCAGTCAAACGCACCCGTACAGACATGCTAACTGAGGTGATGGATGTGATTATGTGAACTTTGTAACAGAGGGTGTATGATTCAAATATTCTTATGGCTATGGATGGCATTAAAATAAAGAAATTCGCGTCCTTGAGATTGACATTGGCTAAACGCGAATTTATAAATCAGCTGTAAAGATTGACCGGTGTCCATTGGGATATCCGAATAAGTAAATTAATTTTCATTTTTTATACACTACCCAGATCCATGGATTTTCCACCAGTTCAGAAATCCAGTCATGTATCCATCATTGGCCCCACGTTTCACACGGGAATTCGGATAACTGCTTGGTCCATTACTGGGGTAGCTGCTTGGTCCATTACTGGGGTAACTGCTTGGTCCATTACTGGGGTAACTGCTTGGTCCATTACTGGGGTAACTGCTTGGTCCATTACTGGGGTAACTGCTTGGTCCATTACTGGGGTAACTGCTTGGTCCATTACTGGGGTAACTGCTTGGTCCATTACTGGGGTAACTGCTTGGTCCATTACTGGGGTAGCTGCTTGGTCCATTACTGGGGTAGCTGCTTGGTCCATTACTGGGGTAACTGCTTGGTCCATTACTGGGGTAACTGCTTGGTCCATTACTGGGGTAACTGCTTGGTCCATTACTGGGGTAACTGCTTGGTCCATTACTGGGGTAACTGCTTGGTCCATTACTGGGGTAACTGCTTGGTCCATTACTGGGGTAACTGCTTGGTCCATTACTGGGGTAACTGCTTGGTCCATTACTGGGGTAACTGCTTGGTCCATTACTGGGGTAGCTGCTTGGTCCATTACTGGGGTAACTGCTTGGTCCATTACTGGGGTAACTGCTTGGTCCATTACTGGGGTAACCGCTTGGTCCGTTGGAGTAGCTACTTGGTCCATTACTTGGTCCGTTAAAGTAACTGCTGGGACCACTGTTAGGGTAGTTGTTGGGACCACTGTTACGGCTATTGTAAGGGCCGGCCTGTGTGCTGTGAATTGTACACATTTAATAAAAATAAATCAACCTTAGCTTATGTACTTGTATCTAAATAAGAGTTTGGTTATCTATACATTCGGTCAAAATATCAGTTTTATCAAAACCATCCGTACATTCTATAATGAAATAGCATTGAATTTATATCATATCTTGAATCTCATCATGTGCCAACTTATCTATATAAAGACACGAAATAGACACATTGATATCTATATAATGACACGAATAAGAGACATTGATATCTATATAATGATACGAATAAGACACATTGATATCTATATAATGACACGAATAAGAGACATTGATATCTATATAATGACACGAATAAGAGACATTGATATCTATATAATGACACGAATAAGAGACATTGATATCTATATAATGATACGAATAAGAGACATTGATATATTTTATATAACGACACGAATAAGAGACATTGATGCACACTTGAAGATAAACTAATATGAAGCTTTCTCAGCAATTTTTGCGACAGCGATACGTGGGCAGCCTTGACATGCTCTATCCAACGGCAGTGAGAACACGTGGACAACCGCCTTGGCTGAATATTTTTGGACCTATACAGTTGACGTGATCGCGTGACGTACCTGGGTCCTGCCAGAGGTTGGCCTGTCTTGAGGTCCAGTCCGCTCGGGACATAGTCCCAGGTGGTCTCCTCCACAGCTAGGTAGTACTGACGGATGTAGCCTGGTCTCTGTTTGGGGTAGGGTTTTCTGTAGCAATCTTTCACCTGGTAAAACGCTGATGTACCCTCTGCAAAATATTTTTAAAATTTCCAGTATTGGATTGGGATGCTTACAGGGCTATCAATTAAAAATCACATCAACCATAAGACTGTTCCGCACAGAGGGGAGATGGGACTTTCTTTTTTTTTTTTGTGGTGGGGGGGGGGGGTTAGATTTCGGGAAAATGGGTTACAATACACATATAACTGTGGGAACTCACAGAAAGGTTGGAATTTCAAATTCACTTACATGCTAAAATGTGATAATTTTACTTGGTCTATCCATCAACAAAATTATTTACATTTGTTGCATAACTTAATTTCATTTCTAAGATAAATCAATAAACAATTTTTTTTTTGAAAGGTCCAAACTTAACAAATGTTCAGAAGTGACATGGCCATGATTGGAAGTAGTATGGTCATGATTGGAAGTAAAATAGCCATGAGTCGAAGTAACAAGACCATGAATGTATGTAACATGGTCATGATTGGATGTAACATGGCCATGACTGCATGTAACATGGCCATGATTGGATGTAACAAGATTGGATGTAACTTGGCATGATTGTATGTAACATAGCCCTGATTGGATGTAACATGGTCATGATTGGATGAAACATGGCCATGATTGGATGTAACATGGCCATGATTGGATGTAACATGGCCACGACTGTATGTAACATGGCCATGATTGGATGTAACATCATGGCAATGACTGGATGTTTAGCTGAAACTAGCAAAGCTAAGCACTGACTCATAAACGCAATTATCATGGTGAGTGCTACTTAAGTCCGATCCAAGAATTAAACCAGAGCGCCAACACCCCTCCCCTTGCCCCACGAGCAACACGGGGGGGGGGGGGGCACATTCTAACTATCATCAATTATTCTTTGGGCTAAGGAAAAGTGTGTGGGGGTGGGGACGAGGGGAGCTAAGGGGCTGTCCATTAATTATGTCAACAAATTTTTGGCGATTTTTACCCCCCCCCCCTCCCCTTGTCAACAACTTTTCAAACTTCCAGAGACCCCCCCCCCCCTTTACAAAATTACGTCAACATTTGATTACCCCCCCCCCAAAAAAAAAAATAACAATATTTTAAATAGACTAGTTCACAACTACAACAAGAAAGTGAATAAAAGTAAAATGTTTAGAAAAAAAAAAGTTTAATAAACTTTTAACTTAAGAAATTAAATTTATTTAAAAAAAAGTAACATTGTTGACGTCAACTTTTCTTGACCTCCCCCCCCCTCCCCCGTGTCAACAATTGTCAAAAAATTTCAGACCCCCCCCCCTCCCCCCTATTTTGTTGACATGATTAATGGACAGCCCCTAAGGAGATAAAGTAAATAGACATGTTCTGTTAACCACGTGGTTGAATACGATATGAGGCAAATAGTTACTTTTCTGATACTCTCCAACCAGGTCGGTAATGCGCCACTGCCCCACGTTCGTTGGTGTTGTGACTGCTCCGATAAATGTGGCACTGAACACGGACACGGTGTCGCCCCTGATGGACACAGAAAACAAATTCAGTCATTTTTTTCCTAGGCGTTTATAAAGCAGTGAACTTATCACATAAGATTCCGTTGTTTTTTTCCCCTCCAGTTGTTTTCACTGGAAGACCTCATAGTTACACATAGCGTAGAACTAAGAAAGTTATGATTGGCAAGCACATGCGTTTTATGACAAATGGGAAAGTTACCCCCCCCCCCCACAAACACACAAACAAAGAAAGACATCAATTGATAATGTCTGTAAAAACGCATCTTTAAAAATTTAATACTGGAAAAGAAAACACAAAGATTTTCTCATTTTATTGCATGTCACGTTCATCTGACGCACGAAACGAAAAAAATAAAAATAAATAAAAAGGAAGAAAATTACTTTCAATTCATTAGGAATAGACACAAAAAAATCTTGATTCTGTTCGCTTATTGTTCTCTTCAAGTCGAAGTCGGAAGCAGCACAAAACAGCTAGACATGGAACTGATTACAAGTTAACCCCTTTTTACTTATCTACTGCTTTTAAATGCATCGTTCGACTTTCGAAGTCATTGTCCTTATTTCTCTATTAGTCCACAATTAAGTGTGTTCATAATATATTATATTTCAAAACCGATTTGAAAACTCATCTATTTCGCAAACACCTTCTGGGGTGGAGTTGTCTACCATCTTTTCCAGCTAGTTACTATCTCCTAGATTTGTTTTTGTACCGCGCTTCGAGTGTTAAAACTAACTAGGTCCAGGTACCAGCCCACCTCTGGTGTTGAAATGAAACAACGTGTTCTTAAAACTAACTAGGTCCAGGTACCAACCCACCTCTGGTGTTGAAATGAAACAACGTGTTCTTAAAACTAACTAGGTCCAGGTACCAACCCACATCTGGTGTTGAAATGAAACAACGTGTTCATAAAACTAACTAGGTCCAGGTACCAACCCACCTCTGGTGTTGAAATTAAACAAGGTGTTCTTAAAACTAACTAAGTCCAGGTACCAACCCACCTCTGGTGTTGAAATGAAACAAGGTGTTCTTAAAACTATAACTTAGTCCAGGTATCAACCCACCTCTGGTGTTGAAATTTAAGATTTTGTCCATGGAAATGAAGAGAGTGGACGTCCATCTCGTTACCGAAGCCGACAACGTAAAACTGGACACGGTCACCCACACACACCTGTCAAAAGAGGAAAAGGTTTACAGATATATATACATATATTGCCATTGAAAGTTTACAAAAGTGTCAGGTCCCAGCCAAGAACATACGAATATATCATTATATTTTGAGTTGTCAGGTCTGTTCATCATACCGAAACTACAGCTCTAGAGCGATCAGGTCTGTTCATCATACCAGAACTACAGCAATAGAGCGATCAGGTCTGTTCATCAAACCGAAACTACAGCAATAGAGCGATCAGATCTATTCATCATACAAGAACTACAGCAATAGAGCGATCAAGTCTGTTCATCCTACCGAAACTACAGCAATAGAGCGATCAGGTCTATTCATCATACCAGAACTAGAGCAATAGAGCGATCAGGTCTATTCATCATACAAGAACTACAGCAATAGAGCGATCAAGTCTGTTCATCCTACCGAAACTACAGCAATAGAGCGATCAGGTCTATTCATCATACCAGAACTACAGCAATAGAGCGATCAGGTCTATTCATCATACCAGAACTAGAGCAATAGAGTGATCAGGTCTGTTCATCAAACCGAAACTACAGCAATAGAGCGATCAGATCTATTCATCATACAAGAACTACAGCAATAGAGCGATCAAGTCTGTTCATCCTACCGAAACTACAGCAATAGAGCGATCAGGTCTATTCATCATACCAGAACTAGAGCAATAGAGCGATCAGGTCTATTCATCATACCAGAACTAGAGCAATAGAGTGATCAGGTCTATTCATCATACCGAAACTACATCAATAGAGCGATTCTTTAACAAGCATGGCTTCGTCCACTTCTGTATTTTGGGTTTGTTTATTTAAGATCGCCACCTTCACTGCCAGCGAATCCTGCTGATCTCGCCCCTTCCCCCCCCACCCCCGCACTAAAACTAATGCACTGTCATTAATACCAAACGGCTTGGGAAGAAAATGAGCTGGGGAGATTGGGGACTCCCCGGATGGCAATTTATTACTACTGATAGTGTTATTGTTATTATCATCACTAGCATTATCATAAGTACTACAAGCTACTGAAATGTCTCGAACTGGTTAATTTCAATTCAGATTTTTTAAAAAAAGATTGATTAATGATAGCAGTGGTGTGTGTATCTTTTTCCATCGTGACTGCACCCCCACCCCCTGACTGCACCCCCACCCCCGACCCAATACCCCTCACCACCACCTCCTTTAAATAAACCAAACAAAAATTAAATAAATAAATAAACCAGTCACTAAAGAGTTACTTGAATTGCTTGAAAATGATTTCCTGAAATAATGAACAAAGGAGTACAACAGTAAATAATATGATTATGTTATTCCTGGCTAGATGTCAACCATAATAGGTTGTCACAAAGGGTTACGTGCTATGTATAGGACTCGGAGATACTGAGGGGCGGGGGCAGTGGGGGTTAATGTCAGGCAGGATAAAAGGGTGGGGGTGCTTTAAGAATTGAAGTTCTCCTCATCGCTGAAATATCACCGACTGTAAGTACGGAAAAAAACTGAATCCTCAGAAGAATGTGGCAGCTTCAGTACAATTGAAAAGCACCATGTCAATCCCCCCCCCCCCCCTTTTTCCACCTTTCTTTTCCTCTTTTGAGTTGAAACGTGTCAAAAGTAACACTGAAACAATGAGTGTGTTCTTTTTTTGGGTCGGTGACTTACAGTTGTTTGAGATTCCCCTCCCACCCCCACCAAAGAATCTTCACACCAAGGATGGGAGAAAAAAAAAATCAGGTCAAGGGTTGCCACCCTTTGTTAAATGACGTGACCAACTTTGCTGTGGACGGAAGTTCAAAAAAAAGAGCTGCAGTCTCCCAATCTGTCATTTGATCAACGCACTCTTGCTGGTGGACGGCTTAGGTCGACGCTGTATACGAGTGGCTGAGGCTTTAAGTGACGTGACCTATAAATATCAAGCAACCCTGTGCTGGTCTTATTGGATATCCAAACGTGATGAAATAATTCCTATCCAAACTTGATTTTTTTTATAAAAATGGCGGATGCAATCCAATTGAAGGGTTCAAGGGAAAAACCAGTGATGTCAATTTTTCGAAATTTGCCAGTTATCTCCCGTGTGGCCACATCCCATTCAACAGAATAATATGACACATAGGTCCAACTGAAAAGCAGTTTAGTCAATAAATAAATTGTTCGAAATTTTAATATTTTGATGCTTTTATGAGGAATTTTAAAACATTTTTATCATTTTCCTCAAAACTCTCAAAACCTGACATCGCTGGTTTTTCCCTTGAGCCCTTCAATTCCAATTCGATTTTTCAAACAAATTCAGATAAGTAATATAAAGTATACAGAAATATCCGGATATCGGATATCCCATGGAATCACCCCCACCTTAAGTACTTTATTTAAACGTCTACGCAGAGATCACATCCATTCAAATTATAAATAATTAAAGCAATGTCCTAGTTTTTTTTCTTTGTTTCACTAACACCCATCACCATATATTAAAAGGATCCCCGGGCAAGCCTTCATACCTTATTATTACTGATTAAAATCTTACGGATTAAGGATTTAAACGCCATCGGCTAGGGGCCAATGAAGCCGAGAAATAAGCTGCGTGCCAGCTCATCATGTCTCTCTTATTGCGCCAAAACAGCGGTTCTCAACCCGTGGGTCGCGTATAGTATTCTATTATAAATATCCCACTGGCCGCTCCAGATGACAAGCCGATGTCTTACTTCCTGTAGTTCGCATAATATATAGTTTTTTTTTTTCATTTATTTTACACTGCATTTAATTACCTTTAGATCAATATAAAGGTCTACAATTTTAATAATAGTTCTTGCTAAGTATCAAAGCATTACTTTAAAAAGTAGGGTCAAGATGTCAATTATAAATTGTATGATGGCTTTAGTTTTAAAGAAATAATTAAAATTAATCGATTCCACGTGTGTTGTGTTATATAAAATGGAAAATTTAAAAATTGAGATTTTTTTTTTTTTTCATATTAAGAATTTAACGGGTCCATACAAAAAGTGCACATTTCATCAATTATTATATCGAAAGCATTTGTATTTCTTTTACTGTACTACTTTTGTAACAATGTTTCCTGCATAAAAGAGGTTAAAAAAATACTTAGCCTATATTTATTATGCCCCACCTATTTCATGAATTTTTTAAATTAATGTTTTTCTAGATGGTAATCTATCAAAAAGCTTAAAAAAAAATAAATAAAAAAAAAAAAAAAAAAATTTTTTTGTAAACTAGCATTTCGATTGTCAATTCTATAAAAAAAAAAATGTTGGTTCTAGTTTAGTTTTAGAAAAAAAATTCTTATTCCTAATTTGTTCCATTTAAAATAAATTCTGTGGATTAAAAAAAAAAGTCTTTTAAAGTATATCTAAGAGGCAATATTGTCTGACAATAGTTATAGTATTTTGAAATAACAAATAAACATTTCAATCAACTGAATATTGGGAAATTTGTTCTTTTTTTGCACATGATTTCCCTTGGATAAAATCACACATTAATAAAATATATCATGTCTTTTGTAAACAACTCATGACTTTTTAAAATGGTTATGCCGTTCATATACGATTCATAAAAAATAACCAGTTTTCAAAACAAATAAAAATGTATAGACCTTTATAATTAACAGTTTAAAAAGAAATTAAATATTGTTTTCTTTTGACTTATTTTGTTTCTTTCATTTGCTTTCAGCCAGTGGCGTAGTGAGGGGGGGCAAGGGGGACATCATGCCCCGGGCGCTACTCACAATAGGGCGCCAAATGGTATATTTTTCTATAATATTGTATGGTTTTCGAATGGGGGGGGCGCTAAAAAGGTATTGGGGGGCGCTAAAAAGGTATTGTGCCCCGGGCGCGAGTTAAGCTCGCTTCGCCACTGCTTTCAGCATATGAAATCATGTTTGCAGTACTTTTTAGTGATGGAACCCTTTTTATTAAATTATTTTTTTTATGTTGAAAATTCGCTTATCGATTAAGTTAGCTATCCACCCACAAATAATGTAAAGAAAAAATAAAAGCCGCATTACTAGTTTTAGTAAAATACATTTTTTAAAGCATAACACAAGCAGGTCAAGCACTTCCCCCCCCCCTTTTTTTTTCTTTTAATCCTGCATTGAAAGATGGTAATTGAGAAAATATCCTGATCACATCTTTAAACCCTTAAAATATCTGAGGCAACCTGCATCGTAGAGGTTGCTGGGCGCACACGATGGTTCTAAGGTTAAGTTGCACCTAATTTTTTTTTAACCATGAACTCTTGAGTTGCTCTCAAATTAGGTGTAGTATTTGCAAAACTTGATTCAGATATGTGATAAAATGCATTCTTGTATTTTTAATTTATCAAAAATTTTCTGGGGACAATAAAGATTTAACAGGCGATATTAAGCGAGGGCAAAAGCGCACCTTCCAGGGTGATACAACTAAAATGAATATAGTTGACGTGCCACTGATTCGCATTTTAAGATGACTTTGACCATTATTTTGGCTAAGGTTGGCACGATCCACACGAAAGATTGAAATGCAACCTCAAAATTATCTGAAAGAAACAACAAATTCAAATAAATGTGCCAAAATGCAGTCCCACATTTTGAGTTTGCCCGATCGTCTTTAGCACCCCGTAAACTTCTACACCCCTTTTGCTCACACTGATCAATGGTACAGTATGGAGTTTATTATAAGCTTGTGCCAAATGATTACACTGGGGCACGCCACAAACGGAGTGAGTTCAGTTTATGTATGGCACTGGGCGCCATAATGCCTCCCACTAAACCTTCAAAATGTCCTTCCCCGATCAAAAAGTAACAAATAGAAACATTGAATTCAAGTATACCAAAGAACAACTCTTGATTTTGAAATAATCAAAAAAAATTTTGGGGAGCAGGCTCATGAGGCTTCTCCACCGATCAAGATTCAGCGGCGCCCTCATATTCCGCCCTACGTCCCGATTAAAAGGATCGTTGATTTTGGTATCTATCGATACACTGCCTAGTGGCTCAGTTACTATTAATGTCGCCATGGGCGGGCAGTTATTCTTGCCGTCCTCACTATCACGATATAAATTCCGCAGTTGCCCTAAAATGCCACACCTGCATATAAAGAAAGTGACACCTGGGTGGAGCACCTCATATGACCTATTTCGATGGCAGTGGCAGCAGCGTATCTACAGTGTTTGGCTCCGGGGACAAGATTCATTTTTACGACCCGCCTCAAATCTAAAACTGATTATTTTCAACCATTAAATTTTATTAAAGCCATTTCCCCCCTCCCCGGCTAGTCTGGCGCCCCGTTGATATGCCCCATCTGTCACCCCTTAGCTACGCCTCTGGCCACTTGCACCCCCACCCCGAAAATTTGAAATCCCCCACCCCTCTGGGAACATTTTCTGAAAGAAACACTGCAGGCAACTAACTGCCTTTTCATTACAAAAAAAATGACATGAGAACCGTTGCTTAAATTCAAACAAAACATCAGCTAGCCGACACTTATCCTAGTGGCATCCGTCTAGACACCTTGTTGAAATGTCACCCGTCTGTACTTCGACTACTATTCTCACATTAATGAAGATACTGAAAAATACTAAAATACCGTGGGCCACACCGGGGGGGGGGGGGGGGCAAAGGCGCCAGAACTTTTGGAATAAACACTAAAAATGACATACATCATGTCTGCATTTACAAGAATAACATATTTTGAAATAAGCCACCTTTTTTTATTTTAATGAAAAGCGTGTTGAGACATGACCAAAGAGGCGCCCCCTGTGAAACATGACCAAAGAGGCGCCCCCTGTGAGACATGACCAAAGAGGCGCCCCCTGTGAGACATGACCAAAGAGGCGCCCCCCGTGAGACATGACCAAAGAGGCACCCCCTGTGAGACATGACCACAGAGGCGCCCCCTGTGAGACATGACCAAAGAGGCGCCCCTTGTGAGACATGACCAAAGAGGCGCCCCCTGTGAGACATGACCAAAGAGGCGCCCCTGTGAGACCTGACCAAAGAGGCGCTCCCAGTGAAACATGACTAAAGAGGCGCCCCCTGTGAGACATGACCAAAGAGGCGCCCCTGTGAGACATGACCAAAGAGGCATTCCCTGGCGATTTCTGATCTCTCGTAGGCCGGATACTTTCTGACAGATTATTTGTGTTTACCTAATTAATTATAAAACTAGGTCATAAGTGGTTACAAAACGCCTGGGACAGGAAAGGGGTGTGGTAATAAAGTTATATACTTGACCCCCATCCGAATTAGTTAATAATATTTTAGTGTGTGTAAACTTGAGGTTAGGCAGTAATACAAGATATTATTTATTTAACAATTGAGAATATCACTAGCAGAGTGACCAACGAAAATATGATTTAATAGCTTATACCTTCATTTCAATTTATTTAAGGGTAGGGTAAATGTGAAGAGATATCACCGCGATTTTTTACCATGGCCGCCATCTTGGTTGCCGTGACCCGCGAACTTATGTCCTAAATTCATCCCTAAACCTAACCTGAACCCTAAACTTATCCCTAACCTAAGTTTTGACCCTATCGGAACCAGGGTTTTGACCCTATCGGAACCAGGGTTTTGACCCTATCGGAACCAGGGAACAAAACACACAAATGACGGCATGGTGGTACTTCTTCGCATTAGCCAAGGGTAGAATTTTATCACTTATATATGGTGTGGCTGTTTTGAAAAAAAGTTTGCCCATTCTTGGTCTAAGAATGATTACTCAATGATGAGACGTTCCACGGCGTTCAGACGTCAAGTAAATGAACACTCAACACAAGGTTGTCTTGTAATGAACACAGCAATCTTACGCACCGTGCGCAGGAAAGACTTTCATTTATGTGCACCAATAAAAAATTTCATCAAACGATCATGACCGACCTAGCCGCAGCGCAAAATCCTGTTTTGTTTTTGTATAGCTCATATTAGGAAAAACTGGAACGCTGATATCCGGATCCAGGAATTTCCTATGGCCTGAAATGCGTTTTTTTTTCAACCTTACACAATGGACTACGATGAGTCACTTCCTTGTTTTGTCACGTGATACGTGTAAGCTTTCGGTAGCCTATGCTACACATAACAATACATAACAACAGATAACAGCTGATCAGCCATTGCCATTATCATTAATTTTAAAACAAAATGTTTGTCTCCATCAGCGCTTCCCCAGTGTTAATTAAAAATTTTACTTTTCAAAATATTCTTGAATACACGCGTTTCTTTAAATGACATTCATAAATGTGACAATAATTATAATTCAGTTATGATTAAAGGAAGACAGTTGTTTGAAGAAAGAATTGTGAGCGACTACTCTTTTGCATACAGCCTACCGGAAGTCTTACTCGTACTTACGCTTATCACGTGACAAAACAATAGACTCATCGTAGTCCATATTAATTCGTAAAAATCAAGTCTACACTATCGTCACATTGTGACGGACGGATGCCAGCAAAAAAATATGTTGGGGAAAGAAATACTATTTTAACTTGTTAGAGTTCTAGAACTCGGAGGACCTACCTCGAGTCCAGGTAAAGTCCCAAATGACTTTCCGTTGAGCGACCGCTTCAGGTTGCTGTCGATAAAGTCAGGGTCACTGATGTTGTTGAGACGACGGCACAGGTCAGGTACCTGACAGTACAAGTTGATGTTGTCGTCCAGGTACCAGCTCATGTTCTCGTCCCAGTTCATGTCCAGCAGGGGGAGCTCAACGTCAACATCTTTCCTTTTGTTGTAGTCGTCCAGGACACCTGCAGGATGTGGTACAAGGTGCTGAAACGTGGGTCAATCTCACCTGGTATTACAGTTTGCTGAAAAGTGTGTAAGTCTTGCCTGCTTTACAGGTGTGTGTAAATCTCACCTTGTTTACTGATGTGTGTGTAAATCTCACCTTGTTTACTGGTGTGTGTGTAAATCTCACCTGGTTTACTGAGGAGTGTAAATCTCACCTGGTTTACTGTTGTGTGTAAATCTCACCTTGTTTACTGGTGTGTGTAAATCTCACCTTGTTTACTGGTGTGTGTAAATCTCACCTTGTTTACTTCTGTGTGTAAATCTCACCTGGTTTACAGATGACTGAAATGCCGAAAAGTCCAGCAAACACATCTTTGATTGAGTTGACGTGGGAATGGTAGACCGAGGGGAGACACGGGGGGTCGTCCTCTGTGGGGGCGTCACTCTCCGTCACTTGCCACTCCACGTGAAGTATTGCACCCGGGGGCACGTGATCGTCTAGCTTCTGGTTTCCGCTCGTGTTGTCCAAGTATAGGGCACCTGGGGATTAAATAGTATAGGAACTCACTCTTGGTTGGATTCAACCGTTTGTGGTGACCAGCTCCAGTGACAATAATATTTACCACCGTATGCACCAGTTATAAGACATACGGGTGCAGTGGCGTAGCGAGCTTAACCCGCGCCCGGGGCACAATACCTTTTTAAGCGCCCCCCAATACCTTTTTAGCGCCCCCCCCTATTCGAAAACCATACAATATTATAGTAAAATATACCATTTGGCGCCCCTTTGTGAGTAGCGCCCGGGGCATGATGCCCCCCTTGCCCCCCCCTCACCACGCCACTGTACGGGTGGGAATGCAACATTGAAAATGAAAGCTTTATAAAGTCAATAATAAGAAAAACTAAATCGCTTCCTTCCCAACAATAATTTGTCTGTACTTAACGTTTTTAATCGAAAAAGAATGAAAAAAATATAAAAGTTTAAAATATTGATAAAAATGATGAAAACAAGTATTAATTATATTAATATTATTATTTGAATAACAGTGGAGTCAAACCAACAAATATAAGATAATCTCTTAAAAAAATGAAACATATAAATAAAAAGAAAAGGAAATTAATAATACACAATAAGGTTAGACCTGAAAAAAGGAAGGCAACAGAACAACGAACGTGTCGGCAGGAAGCCTTCTTCAGCGAACAAACAGAAAAAAGCGAATAAAATTAAAAATTATTCAAAAAAATAAACAATATTATAGCACTTAGCTGAAAAGTAGTGTCCAAGAGGACAGCTAAAGAAAACAGGTTGAAATAAGAGAAATACATATTTGAGGATTATTTACTATTGAGATAGATAAGAAAGAAATATTTGTGCCATTGTTTAAACTAAAAAAAAATTAATTCAGAATGGATAATGCACTCGCCTTAAACACGAAACAAAACGATGAAAAGATACTTTTTATTTTTATTTATAGAAATATATATGGGCGATGTTTGTATTGACATACCTTCAGCAGACTTCACGTAGAAGACGCCGTGCGGGTGAATGGAGTACACTCGCGAGGCGTTGTTGAAAAAATGAATGAGTATGACGTCACCCACTTCTGCCTTGATGAGCGGTCCGAGGATCCCCAGCCTGGCGGGTTTGGGTATCTGGGTGGTGAAGGTGGCATCGGTGTACTCGAAGTAAATGGCTTTCTTGTAGATGTTACCTATTCTGTCTGGTCCAGATCTCAGGTACCTGTCTGCTTCTCTGATGACGAAATAAATTAAGGGGAAATTATTTTGGTTAAAGCTCAACATTTTTTATTGGGGTGGTGGTATTGTTGGTGGTGGTGGTGGTGTTGGTGGTGGTAGTGGTGGTGGTGGTTGTGGTGGTGGTGATGGTGTGGTAGTGGTGGTTGGGGGGGGGTGACTGCATCAGCAACCCCGAAAACGGTGTTAAAGACCAACATTTGAGGTATTTAACATTTTTTAAGCACTTGAAAAAAAAAAAAAATTACATTTAGGTTTCTTATTTTACTTAACATAAAAATGCAAATATATCTGAGTTTACCTCGAGAAAATTTAAATATTTTAAACTAAAAGAGGAATGCTACACTTTAGAATAATGTTACATAATACAAGGAGATTAATGTTACATAATACAAGGAGATTAATTTTACATAATACAAGGAAATTATTGTTACATAATACAAGGAGATTATTGTTACATAATACAAGGAGATTATTGTTACACACAACGAGGAGATTACCCACAGACAGTAACAGGAAAACATCTTTTTCAAAGATTCTCATCAATGATTGTATTTTTTTTTCTATTTAACCATGACCAGGAAAGAGTTGGGGGGGGGGGAAGGAGGAATATTCCTCCAAATACTAACTTTGGATCATCCAAGTTGTTCAGATTTGGCCACCCTGGGGCGTAGTTGTAAGACACTTCATTTGCAGCTATGTAATACTCTCTAGTTTTGGCGTGCGTATGTGTTAGCAAGAGAGCAAAGAATGGCGCCAAGTACAGCACCGGAAGCAGACCCATTGTTCTGAAAATAAAAATAAAATCTATTTATCTCGTTTTTTTAATGACTTATATTCCTTCTTTTTTTTTGTGTGTTTAGGGAAATATCTTTGGACGGCTTGTTGACCCATTTTTCCTTCAACCTATCAAGCTGAAACTTGGCACATATACTTCATTCCAATGACAACATATTCGAACAAATTTTCAGCTCCAGTGCTCGACCCCAACACCGAAAATATCAGTTTTTTCCTGTTTTTCAAGGGGATTCCTTATATGATGATACTGATTTCATGAAATAAAGTTCCAGATAACTGCGCTAAATGAGATTCTAAAAATTTAAAAAATATCACAAGTCCGTTTGGTGCGTAAAATTTTCATTTGTTTTTCTGAAATAGTTGGTGAAATAAATCTGCGGTGTAAAAAGGGGGGTGGGTCATTGGAATATTTTTATAAAATAAAATTATTTTAAAATGCCTATAAATGTTTTATATGAAAAAACTTTGTTTGTAGGGTTGTTTAATTAAAAATTTAAATAAAGGTAAACAAACAAAGAGCGTAAATCAGTTACAGCTAGTTATTTGGGTAAATAAGAAAATCGATTAAGTAAAACCAATATAACATGAAGACAGTCGAGCATTGAAGAGATTAACTCGGGGCGCGGTTGGTGAATACATAGAGGAATAATCGAATGAAATGAACACCATCGCAGTCCTAAGCCTTGCATATGGCCCAGAAGTTCATTTACGTCTCATTTATTTGCGCAAAACATGAAAAGAAGGAGAGCAAATCGTATAAGGCTACTACGCCACTGGCGTGGGAAAGGTGTGAGGAGGAAGACGTCCAACCCCGTGTGGCACTGACCCTAGCTACGTCACTGCACTACCATCCCTTCTTATGTTGTCGTAAACTAAATTTAAAAAAAAAAAAGAAAATCAGACTTAGAAATAAATCAAAAGAGTGTTGGACCGCGATAACGCTTTAAACTATTTATTAGCAATTAGCCGTAAGCTATTTGTGTAAATAAAACAATATATGTAGCGAATTTGGTTACCGAAATTTGTTTGAAAGAAGTTTCGTCGACGGAAAATTGATCGACGGAAATTTGATCGAACGGAAATTTGGTCGAATTTTATTTTCAGTTCACACGTTAAAATTTTGCTTCAAATTTCTTTTCAACGCATTATTTCGTTTTACTGTTTAGTGTAGTGCGTTCAAAAAGAAATTTGACGACAATTCAGCTCATCACCCTTCCACCTGCTTAGCTTATACAATTATTTTCAAAGTTTTCTCAAACAAATGGTTAAATACATTTTTTTTTAAAAACACAATAAAACAAAAAAACAACTTTTGTTTACTAAAAATAACTTTGAAGACAACAAGAAATGGAAGCCACTGAGAGAATAAGTCCTCAAGAAAATCAATAAGATCAACTAAAATAAGTACAGCACGCCAGTCGACCTCACCTGCACGTAGAAGACAACTGTTGAGACTTAAACCACATAATCTGATCTTAACACTTAAGTACTGTTCGGCCATTTTGGAAAAAAAAAAAAGGTAAAGGTTAAGGCCGTCGCAGCCCGCCACTGCGTCAAACACTTTTTTCTACCTACACATAAATCACACGTTTGTTGGACGATTAATCGTATTGTTAATCCGCGCACCAAATCTCTTTCTATAGATTATGCTGATACGTCTCCAAAGCTCATTAAAAAGGATTCTCAAACTGGATACCACAGTGGTCAAAATAAAATTTTATTACAGCTATTATAGAAATATGACTAAAACGATGGCACGAAGCGGAATTAAATGTTCTTGCTCCCCCCCTAAAGAAGCTCAAGTATATTGACAGGGGTATTTCAACATGTGTTTGACATAAAAAGATGTGGGGGTCTTTTTTTGGTCAAATTTATTTATCTTTGTCACAACACGTTTTTTTTTTTGTCAAATGAAGCGTTTGTTTTCATAAGAAGAAGAAAAGAAAACTTGTGTCAATAAGTAGATGTTGACACAGGTAGATGTGGACACAAGTAGATGTTATTGACACAAGAAGATGCTATTGACACAAGAAGATGCTATTGACAAATTTGTCTCAATAAAAAGTTTCCCTTCCAATAAGATTTTGAGGATAAATTTTTGTCCAGAGTTTGTCTGGAGTCAGTGTTGAGTTTCCCCCGGAGTTTGTTGACATTTCTCCGGAGTAATATGACTTTTCATTCTATGATAGTTAAATTTTTTGTTCTGGTGTCTATCAGATCAAGATACGTTTTTGACTAGCTTTGATCTTTGATTACGTCCAAGAAATCATCTGAAGCTAATTGTCTTGTTCCACCCATCTTAGACGTATTCTAGCCGCAATTCAACAGAATTCCGATAGGAGATGTAACAGTCGCAGAGCAGAAGTAACAATCATACATTTCTTCTTTACTGGCTCGGGACTTCTCAAACAAAACATGGATTTATCATCTTCAGGTCAATTATATGAGCAATACTTAAATCTGTCAAAAATGATAATGCGAACTTCTTTGTCCCAATTCATGGAAATCATTAAATCTGTCCCAGTGCAGCTTACTGTGGACTTCTTTGTCCCAAATTCATGGACACTCGTTTTTGTTCAATACAAAGTCTAACTGCCGTTCAGTCCTACTTCTGACCAGGGAGGTCATGTTCGAGAAACCAGTCCCTCTAATATAATCCCTGACCCAAATACACAATCTCGGATTGAGGAGTTTATTTATATCCCAAAGCCTTGGCTTAAGTTTAGTGCAAAGCGCTTGTACTCTATGAAGTCTATGGGGCCTTTTGGACACACGAAATAGAACGCTCTATGAAAAAACGTGCAGCTATACCTGAGATTTATATCGGCCTGAATTTTAGTTAAAGAGCAATAAGCAGTGGTGCACGTCAGACTATCGTATTGATCTGACCTTGCAGATAATTAGTTTCTCCCGGTCGTTGCTAATGAGTGTTAAGTCGAAGTTTAGTTCTGCGCGCAAGAGTGCCAAAAACCCAAAGCCGTGAATAAAGTTATTCTAGACGGACGTGACCAGAGGAAAGGAAACTTTGTGTCAGTGGTAGATCACGTGGATGAATCAGCGGCCATTGCGGAGCTTGCTGAAGGCTGCATCAGCAGACGACACGTTTGTCTGTCGCCTTGGGAGGGATGGGTTTGTGGGTAAGTTAAAAAAAAATGATGGCCGACCAATCATCAGCGACTTAACCATTTGCTACTTAATCATTGGTACGTCATCAAAGGTTACTCGATTATTTGCTACTTAAACATAGTTACTCCATCATTGGTTACTCCATCATTATTTACTCCATCATCGGTTACTCCATCATCGGTTACTCCATCATTGGTTACTCCATCATTGGTTACTCCATCACTGGTTACTCCATCATTGGTTACTCCATCATTAGTTACTCCATCATTGGTTGCTATATTTGATATTAATATGACTTAACGACTTGCATGACCTGGCGCCGTCCTATCTCCAAGCGCTCATGACGCCTTATGTACCCACTAGACAACTCCGCTCATCCTATAGTGGCAAACTCTCGATACCGCGTGTTCGCCTTGAAACTTACGGAAAGCGCACGTTCGCATTTGCTGGCCCAACCATTTGGAACACCCTTCCCGACGCTCTCAAAAACAGCCAGACGCTGGAGTCCTTCAAAACAAATTTAAAAACTCATCTATTTCGCAAACACCTGCTGGAATGATGATGTCTACAATCTTTTCCAGCTTGTTATTATCTCCCTGCTTAGTTTTTGTACCGCGCTTCGAGCCTTTGGGGATGAAGCGTGATTTTTCAAATGAACTTTATTATTATTATTATTATTATCTCGCATACAGAATAAATTTGTTTTTGAATTTACCATTCTAAAAATAAACAAAAATGGGATTGCAAACTGATTTTTAAAAAATAAAAAATGAACAATCAATAATTTGATTAAAACAAGTGCAAAAAACACAATGTTAAGGTTCGTGTTTTTTTAAAAAAGTTAGGCTCAAATAGAAATATAAAGTTACCTTCAACTCGTAATAATATTTGGTGTAATTTAGCTATAGCCCCACACCCCTCCACCAACCCTAAAATCAACCAAGTCTACAAATAGATATTTGAAATATTTATTTTACTATCTCTGACCCGACGTTGCGTCACTAATCAACCTTGCCCCTTGAACGAATCTCCACATTGCTATATCATATATATATATATATATATATATATATACAAGTGAAAATCTGTTTGTTTGTTTGTGGGTTTGTGGGTTTGTGGGTCTGTTCCACAAAGGCTTTTACACGGATTGATGGACCTTGACCAAACTTGGCACATAAATCCATCCTTTTCCAGAAGGAACTCTTAAGGGGTTGAGAACTTTTTATGACATTACGTTTGGGGCCGGGGGCCCCGAATTCGTTTTTTTCTTATATGAGCTATATAAAAAAATTACAAACAAATACTCCTACGTGAATGAATGGATATCGATCAAACTTAGTACACGTACACTTGATTATCCATATTCAAATACCGAAGGGTACTGAACTCATAATATCCATTCTTCTGGGGCTGGGGGCCCCATTTCATTTTTCCTTATATGAGCAATATAAATATCGATAGGCTTAATACTTACTACATGAGTTGAAGGATCTTGACTGAACTTAGTTCACATACACTTGATTATCCATACTCAAATACTAAAGGGTACCGAACTCATAATATCCATTCCTGGGGGGCCGGGGGCCCCATTTCATTTTTCCTTATATAAGCTATATAAATATTAATAGGCTCTGAAAACACTTTAGGCTCTATGTGATTTGATGGATATAGGCCTAGGGAGGTAGCAATGCACTTCACTGTCCGTACTGAAACACCGGGGGATTTAAAACTATTAATATCCAATCTAGAATTTTCCAGAAAGTTCGATAACTTTAAAGCGTTATATCTATGGCATTATTCAATAGATTTTAATGGGATAAATTTAAAATTTTAACTTCATAACTTAGCTATAGCCCCAAACCCCTATATTCAAAGGGGTATAATTCAAATGGTAGGGGAGACAAGTCGATAATTGGCCATTAAGTTCACCGGCCGTCACAATGGTGTCGTCAACCATCGCCGCCCGGTTGTATTATCTACCGACTTAAGAGTATATATTCGTCTGCTGCACATCTATCTTCAATTAAAAAATCAACACTTTTACTTTCTACGATAAATTTAATTTCGATATCATCTGCATCGAACTGTTCGATTGTTTCATAATCTCGTCTGGTCAACTATGAACTTTAAGAGACAAGCTGACCGACTTTTGAACTCACGTAAATTTTTTTTAATCAAAAGAAGTTATAAACATACAGATCTCATTTTTAAATGTGTTGACATATCATTCTCGCGAGAAACTTTTCTCAGCCCCCTCCTGGTTTCGACAAATCACAGTGGACTTACTTTTCCTCTCCTCCGTCCAATTTTCCTAGTATAGAATCTCTCACCTAATTATGTTCTGTCACACGCATATTGCTGTTCTCTCGGATACTTCATTTCAGCAAAGTATTTTTCTCTTAAATTTCATATTGTTTTTACTGTTGCTTGTTCGCTGATGAAGACTTCTTGCCGATACGTTCGTTGTTCCGCTGCGTCCTTTAAAAAAAAAAAATATTTCCCGCATACTTTGTTTCACTGTCTCGCCAAAAAAGTGGCCGAATGTAGCAGACGGACAGCTGTTCAGTTACCACACTACCGAACGATCTTGGCAACCGGCCTGAAGTACACAGCCAGGCGTAGTAGATAGTCGCCAGTGGCACTTTGGTAGGTGACTGGAGGTGCGAAGAACAGGAGAGGGTCAACATTTCAAAATTCTTATTAGAAATAGTATAGTTTTTTTTTTACGATTTAAAACTTTTATTTTCAAATCACGGCTAAACCCACATTTAAAAAAAAAAAAAGGTAGGGTTTTTCACACACACAAAAACAACAAAATATCTACCTATTTGATTGATGAAATGGGAACGATAAGATCAGCATCTGAATTGTCCCTATAATAAATTGTCGAACAAGGATTTAGAGGCTCAAGCCGTGGATTAAATAAACTGATTGTATGAACGTATTGCCTGTCCCATTTGTTGGATAAAACAATTTCAGACGACCCCGACCCCGGTGTCAAGAAGTACAGTGGGACCGTCCAACATTTCTTATACTTTCCTGAAAATACCCCTACAACATTTCTTATACAGCCAGAATATACGCAATAACATTTCTCAAACTGCATGAATATACCCCAAAATTTTCCATCCGTGATATTTGGAACTGCTTCTTTGACACATGAGAGCTACTACTATTTTTTTTACTACGAGGTGTGTGTGTGGGGGGGGGGTGCAAATGTGGTTGGGTTAGGGAAGGACCAACACAACCACGTTGTTCGTGTAAAGTACGAGAAGATGTGGATAATCTAAACGAATAAATACCATCTTTTCCAGCTAGCTATTATCTCCTAGATTTGACTTTGTACTGCGCTTCGAGTCTTTGGGGATGAAGCGCGATTTTTCACATGAACTTTATTATTATTATTATGATTATATCTCCACCAACGCTTAGTTGTATTGACTCTTTATAGAGTGGGTAGTGGAGGGAACTGATGCTGTTTTCGTGAGGGGAAAAATTTGACAATTAAATTTGGAATGTTTAAATAAAATTTTAGATATTTTCTGCAAGATGGCATCACTAATTCGATTTATATTAATCTTGATTTTGTGTTTAATAAATTAGTAACCGAATAAATAAGTCTTTGTCAAAATATGACATAGTACATTTATAATTCTCTCAAGAACAATTAAAAATATGAATGATGACAACCTATGTTTTTCATAAGGCATGTTTACCAAAACAACAACAACCAACCGGTCGACAAAAACAACATTGGAGTTCCGTATTGCGCAATGAGAGTGGCTCGGACAAGATCCTCTCGGGAATTATTTTTAGATAGCTCATCTAAGTCTCTGAATAAACTCAACACTCCCCACCCCCACCCTTTTTACACTTGGTATTTGAACAACATGACGTAGAAGATGAACAAATAAGAAGAGGGTGAACAATTTAAACATCAACAATCGAATTACTTGTGTCTAGAAACATCTGGCGCCTTCAAGAATCACCAAGCTGGCTGCAGAGCTGGACAGCAAACTGATGATCACCTCTTCCATGTAAGCCAAAGGATCTCACCGGGAAGACACAGTGTCTTCCAAGACACACACAAACAAACAAACAAGAACCGCAGCTGTCTTGTTCAACATCCAGAATGCCAAAGGTTCCGGCGAAAAGGCTTACTCTAGAAGTTTAAACAACGATTGGATTCACGGCCGGCTGCACAATTGATACACTTACTTGCTAAATGATTGTAATCTCCAAGCAAATATAAATAAAGAAACGATTGCACTGTGGCACAATACATTTAAACCCTTGGTCAGAAAACAAAGCTCACAGTGTTGTCTGCTCTCACGCAGACATCCTTGACCACTCAGCCAAACTGTGTTCTTCACATTTCAATACGCTCAGCTTTGTGCAATCATTGACTAGACAAGAAGCAGGTATAGACAGATCACCTGTACCTTAATTGATCAGGAAATATGAAAGCCGTGGAAAAGGCCTTTTGAAAATACATTGAAACATGTTCTGGCTTTACACGTCTTTTTTTTTCCCAAAACATTTATCTTTACATAATTATATTTCAATGATTTATTTGATGATTTATTTCATGGTTTATTTTATGTTTTACTTCATGGTTTTTTCATGGTTTATTTTACGGTTCCTTTGATGGTTTCTTTGATGGTTTCTTTGATGGTTTATTTGATGGTTTCTTTGATGGTTTCTTTGATGGTTTCTTTGATGGTTTATTTTATGGTTTATTTTATTGTTTATTTCATGGTTTTTTATTGTTTCTTTGATGGTTTATTTCATATTTTATTTCATGGTTTATTTGATGGTTTATTTGATGGTTTATTTCATGGTTTATTTGATGGTTTGTTTCATGGTTTATTTCATGGTTTATTCCATGTCTTTTTGTTTTCTCCCATGTTGCACCATATGGGCTTCGAGGGAGGGCGCTGGGGTGAATTTAAGGTATTAGACGCCATATCAGGTCGTTGTGCAGTTCGTAAACCTCACTATCTCTTCCTTACATATCTGATCCAATGGCAAGACTTGCTGCAGACGACTGGAAGCAGACCAGCTCAATAAATAAACAAGTGGCAGCACCATTTAATTCTTTTAAAACTACTAAATTGTGTTTTTTTAAATTTTAAATTTCTCTCTTGTTTCCACGACACATTGTATAATCATTGATGACGGATGAGCTTAAAATTTTTGATGGTGCATTCTACGTCTGTTGAAGACCAATTTTACAAAAAAAAATTCCGCTGCTCTGTGCACAGTACCCCCAATAATTTAAAATGTGACGTTTTATTTAACTGTAGACTTAAATTAAGTTAAACGCCCGTTGACTTTGAAAAAATGGATGAATTACAAACAAACCAGGGCGGCCGTTTTTTTACCCCCATATTTTTGTTTAATGACTTTGTAATACTTTCAGAAATATACAACATTTTCAAAGCAAAATCAACAAAGGAATCATATCACATTAACAAAACAATCGAAAATATAGCTGGGCAGTGGTCCGTTCCCGAAGACTCTGACTGGAATGACGCCAATCAGCCGTGGCTGTTGATTTTTTCACCTGACAAAAGACATACATGAAATTTAATGTGTAGCTGCTAGAGCCATTCCTAATAAAGTTAAGTTGACAGGTGTTAAAAAGAAATTGTTATGTGTTTGGGGTTCCGGGAGAGGAGGAAGGGGGAAGAGTAGGTTGGGAATTCATTGTCATGTTTTCAAAAGACTCCGAAGGGGTCTATAAACACGCTATAAGTTTAGAACACCCGCTTGAACTTATATTTCTATTATTTGAACATCTACTTATAATATTCTACTGCCCCAACCCAATTATTATTATTTTTTTTTTGGGGGGGGGGGGGGGTTGGGGGCGACATAACACTATCGTACCCACCTGGTTTAAATAATCTTGTTCCCACCTGTTTTCACAACTTTCCAACCCATCTGATTTGAAGACACTTCCTACAACCCGGCCTTGATAATTCCTTCCCACATTGTTCTAATAATCTCGTATCCACCCGTTTTAAACACTCTCCTACCCACATTGCTCTAATAATCTCCTACCCACCTGGTTTCAAGACCGTGTAGACGGTCTCCATGCCGGCGAAGATGTGATCCATCACGTGACAATGAAGAAGCCAGGTGCCTTCGTTGTCAGCGGTCATCTCAACGGCCTCGGACATGCCTGGGAAGACGTGAATGACGTCATCCCTGTGCTTCTCGCTCGAGTGGATGAACGTGTGCCCGTGGATGTGGATGGTGTGAAGATCCAGCTTTTAAAAACAACATCACGTCAGTTTATAGACATAATAACACTGGTAATTAATACACGTCAGAAATGACGGCTCTTTAAAGTTACTTTTTATCTCAATGTATGATATTTTTCTTCTCCCCCTCCAAGTTATACTTTAAATAAAACTGAATACTACTCGGAATACTACTCCCCCTCTCAAAATATGCCGACATTTTTTCGTGATTCTAATAAACGGGAGACAATTACTAAATTTTAAAGTTGACAAGGGCAGGTAATGTTCTAGCGTACACTTAGTAAGTTTATTGTAAAGTAATTAGTAATATGTATAACGAAACTGTTCACAAATATATAGCTGTGAAAAACTTGTTAGAATATGTTTTTGAAAAATTGAGGCTACTTAAAAAATAGAGCTGCCGTCTGAGACGGCATGAAGGAGGCTGTAAATTATACATGTGAACCTAGAAAACAAAATTTAGTCTGTCTTTCACAAAATTTACGCCCTCGTCGGCCACCACAAAAAAAAAAAAAAAAAAAAAAAAAAAAAAAAAAAAAAAAAAGAAAAGAAAAGAAATCCTCTACTGTAAAAATAAATGGATTCTCTACTCACATAAATGACACGAATTTTAATAATTAAATGGCACCGCAGGGGAAATAACCTGAAAACAACTATTTATTAGATCTATTTATATGATTATCTGCCTTTATAAAAAAACAAATTAGAAATAAAAGTTTCTTCCGGTCAGTAAGGAACCACCACTCGCCACTGGAAAGTGTGTCACAGTGGATAGCACGGGAGTATTGCCCCCTTAAACCACTATAAATCAGAAAGAAAAGCCCTTTTTCCCATTACAAAACATCAAACTAATTGAAGACCTTAGTGCTAACAGTGCTTAAGTCACGAACTACACATTTTGAGATAATCGCGGTCAAGTATTCTTTTTGTCTATAAAATGTGAACATTTTCATATTTTGTGTTTTTTAATTAAGGACTCTGGCACAAGTTAATGTGTTCAAATTTCTGCAGTACACTTGGCTAAACCCGATAAAAAAAAAGGGGGTCACATTTTAGATTGCTTTTGACAAAAATGTGACTTAAGTACTTTTAGCACTAGGGTCTTCAATTGTTCAAGGAAAAAAAAAAATAGCTTACATGTCAGACAGAAAATGAGCTTACATGTCAGACAGAAGCTGATTAGCTTACATGGCTGACAGCACCGGCTCTCGACCTCCCATACACAAATCAAATATTTATTTTGTAAAAAGACTAATTATTTAAAATTTAGAGGGAGACTACCTCTGCTCCCAATACGATCATGTACCAGACGATTCTCTCCCCGTACTCCATCACAATGTCGTTGTTGTTGCCATAAAGACGGCCATTAATGGAATGCTTCTTGTTACTCTCTTGGAAATCCTCGTCTTTCCTGCAAAGCGTATAAAATTATATAATAAACCATTTTTTTTTCTCCATTTTTTAAACCATAGGAATAATACATTCTATTATTTCTTATTCAAAGGAAAACCCGATTTTAAAAATAAATATTTTTAAAAAGAGACCTTATATCATACACTTATGCACATTATTTTGACTATTTAACGATAACTCTTATAGAGATGTAAATGAGCAATATGTTTAACCTATATGTGCCCCTCCCGGCCCTTTTTTGTCAACTTTAAAAACGGAAATAATCTATGGTTCTGGTATAGGAATATGGAGTGTGTGTGTGTGTGGGCGGGAGGATACTTTCATATGACTAATTTCTTTAAAGGAATTTGTTTGATTTTCAATTTCATCGAAATGAAGTTTTGATAAACTTCCTCTAGTCTGACCACGCTTGCCAAGAGTGCGTTGAGCCAAACTGTGATGTATACTTACCACACATGACAGGTTGTCTTGAGCCTAAATATTGAAGTGTCTCCCGTTCGAACAAGAGCCAAACATAAAAAAAAATATAGTCCCCCCCCCACCAGGGGGTCTCTGACCTTTAACCTGTCCCCCAACCTATCCGCGACGGAATGTCTGAACCGACCTATAACCTCTCCATACTCTAGTTGGGGGGGGGGAGATCTAAAACCTATTTATAACCTGCCCCACTCTACCAGGGGGGAAAATTGAAAATACCTATAACCTGTCCCCACTCGGCCCGGTGGGGCGTGGTCTGATCCAATCTTTACCCTGTTCCCACCATGGTGCGGATGAAAAATAAGGGGGGGGGGAGTCTACACCTACCTATACTCTGTCCCCACTCTTCCAGGTGCGAACATTCTCACATTGTCGTCCAGGTACCAGCTAAGGCTCTCGTCCATTACAGACATGTAAATATAGAGCTCTCTGTTAACATCTTTACGTCTGCCGTACGAGTCCAGGATTCCAGATCTATTTTGTTATACAAACAGAAAGTAAATGGCATTAAGCAGAGAAACGCATTTCACAGACTAACACAATCAATCAATAATTTTAAAATACTATTATATTATATTTTCTGTTGTATTCTTTAACAGACTGTTCAACAAGAGAAACGCATCTATAAATGATTGGGCGTAATACAAAACAATAAATATTTATTTTCGTAATAATCCTGACACCTTTCCAAAACCAGATCAGGGATTTATAAAAACAAAACATGAAACACCACATAAGGTTAATTAAATGCTAGGAACCTTTACCCACTTGTTTTTAGACACTATAGAGCCATTCTTTTAGGGTAATTGCAATTATCTTTTTATGTGAGCCAATAATATGGTTAGCTTTCAATATCCTACTACGTGAGCCAATATTTAAATATTAACTTTCATTCCACAATCAATGTTCTGTTATATGAGCCAAAATTGTAATGTTAAATGCCCAGCTATGAGAGCCAATATTTTAATACTAGCTATAGCCCGCCAAACATTGGCGACAGCAATGCGTGAACTTCCATCTACTAAAGCTACTTGACATAGCATGAAATCAAGTAACGCACATTTAAGAATCCCAATTTTCGCCTCACCACTTCCCCCTGATATGTCACTGCACACTTTTTATTTCACGCCCATGAACTATATTAAATATTCTGATGTCCCAACCACCTTTAAACGGAATATTTTTTACACCATATTTAAATTGAGACGATTTCATTTTCCGAAAAGAAAATATTACGCGCCAAACGCAGTTGCGTTATTTTTTTTTAAAAATAATTAATTTAGCGTAGTTATCGGGAATTATATTTTGCGCGCCATTGAACTCATTATTGAACCACACTTTCAAACATTTAGAATTATTTGTAATATACTCTCAATACCAAATTCGCTTATTAGGAAGCAGTCCACTAAGAAGCGGTCAATTAGGAAGCAGTCCATGAGTCACACCAGAAGCGTAATATATATAAGAGATTAACATTAATCACATGATAATGCTCCGTTATGTGCGCCCATATTGTAATGTTGACTTTGAATGCATAATCAATGCTCCGTTGTGTGCGCCAATATTGTATTGTTAACTATCAATACATAATCCAAGGCCTTTGAAAGGGATGTTTCCACATTTATCTATAATGGCGGATACATCAAGGCTCAACTCACCTACAGATGACCAAAGCACCGGCCAGCCCGGAGTTCTTGTCCCTGAGAGGGTCAACATAGGATGAGTACAGCCAGGGAATGCAGTTGGGGTCTCTGGGACCCGGTCCGGAGCGCTCTGGAATTTTCCAGACGTAGATGTAGGTCTGACCTGGTGCCACTCCCCTGCCAGTTCCATAATCCAGACCACTGGACGCCTGACTGTTCGCCAGAAGGAGAATATTTTAACATCTAAAGGATTTTATACCTTTAATATCATGTATGTATTTATTAGAATTACTAGAGGTTATAACTGAAACATTTTTTAAAAAAAACATTTCAAGCGAGATTATTGAACTAACTAAAGACAAGTGTTTCAACTCTTTTTAAAACAAAAAATTAATAAAATGACGATTTATAGTAGTCTACAAATAACTATGATATTTTAAAATCTGAAAATGCACGTCTATTAAAATAATATAGTAAATGTCCTTAATAACTACACGACATCAAGATATGTGACTAATTTCAATGTTGTAACTTTATTATATAAAAAAAATGTTCACTTCAAGATAATTTACGAATTTATATTTCCGGGATCTTTAATATTTGTTCCGCTGCTATCAAGATTCGAATCTTTTTTTTTAAGCTGCAGATAATACAGATTTTTAATTTGTTTTAGAAAAGAAAAAAGACTGTGATAGAATGAGACATTACCCTTGTAGAAATGAATATCTTATATATCTATACAATACACATATAGTTACATGATTTTTAAATGAACGGCAACATTTTTTAAAACAATTATCACCTTATAATTGTCACAATAGTGTGAATGGCGTATCTAAACACAGGGTTATTTTGAGAAAAATGAAAGATTTGCTAATATAAAAACTAAAACGATAACCTATTAACTTATTTCGTGCATTTTCTGATTTGACTAAATCCGAACTGATCTTCAAAACAAAGAAAATGAAAGGTTTTGTCCAACTTTCAATAAACACCACACACAAAACATATTAAAAAATTAAGACATTTAGATGAAAAAGAAATAAACAAGGCCAGTCTTTTCGATACACAAGACAAAAAGAAATAAGGGCTCAATTTTACGACATAAGGCATAAGACTAGTACCTCGTCTGTACACCATGGGAATGGATTGAGTAAGGTCGGCTGGCGTTGTTCCTGAAGGTCACCCTGATGGTATCCCCAACTTCCGCGATCAGGGCCGGCCCCAGGATATCCCCTGGACTCTCTATGGGAGTTCTGAAAGAAGAGTCGGTGTAACCACGGTAGATGACCTTCTTGTAGATGTGACCAATGAACATGCCGTCTTGTCTCACAAAAATACTCCCGTCGCTGTGGATAGATTGAATGATGTTAAACCATAAGAAAGGGAAGCATTCACAATTTCAGGATAATCTGGGTGTCCGCAACTGACGTTGAAAAGAAATGAATCATCAGACTTTAAAAAAAAAGAATTGAACTACTTTTTGTGTGCTTTATTTACCGACATTCTTTTAATTTTATATTGAAAACACCCAACACGTATATTATTTATCTATGTGTATTTACTTTGGTTTGTGGATTATATTCATACGTTAACAAAACGCCATAGAGTTATATATATATTTGTTAAATGTTGAGTCCAAATTCGTCTCTCTATCAATCTATTTAATGTACAGAGTACTTTCATTTTTTTCCCAACCGTGAAAAATAAATATACGTCCATTTGATATTTCGAATAGGAAATTAGTATAGAAAGCTTAAGGGGTCATTAGCAAATTACGTCTCGCAAAAATGACCTTTATAGACCCCCCCCCCCAGTCATGAAGTGTCACAAATTCTTTACCCCTCCATCGTTTAGTGTTACGTCACAACTAAAAATAATCAAAACAAACATAAAATTGTCATAACAAAATTAAGATTTTATTTTGTTCTTTAACATGTTCCCATAATGATAATGGATTAAGATGTAGTATTATTAGAAATCTGTGACGCGAAACAACGAAGTCATCCCCCGCTCCGAATGTAAAATGGCCCCAAGTTTTTGCGCAAAATGTGTTTCGGGAAGACGATTCACGATACCAATAATACCTGAGGCAATTTCGCCTTCAAATTAATGTTTTTAAAATTAATTGAATAATGAAATAAAAAAAATTGTGATGTCACAAAATTTTGACCCCCCCACCTTCCCCCAGTCACAACGTGAGACAAATTCTCGACCCCCCCCCCCCTGAGCGTGACGTAATTTGCGAAAGAGACCTAACTTTTTATACCTTTTCATCTTAGTCAAAATAGATTGTTAGTTATGAAAGTGCTGAGGTCGGTCTTAAAACGATGTTATGCAAAAGAAAACGATCATTTGATTGACTACATTATAGGTTAAGTCTTGGAAAGTTCGTTATACGGAAGCTACAAACATTATTTTAGCAGTCAATGAAATTCTCTTACACATCCGGGTCAGTAAGGTTGTCACCGGTCACCAGGGCCCTCGGCTTTGGTGCGTAATTCCACAGGACTTCATCGGTTGAAATGTAATAATTTCGAGTGACTCCGTTAGACTTCGGGCTTCTCCGCCAGTCCCGAGCGCCGGACTCGGCAACAGTGTAAAAAGCGAACATGCCATTCTCTCGGGCCAGTGTCGAATCAGAGTACACCATCCATCGGCCTGCGGAAGGGACACATTCTTATTCTATCGTACAATCGTATACCACTTACAAATAAATTACGGTACAGCATAAACTTATCATACTTTTTAATTATATTGTCTGAAAGTTTTCATAGTGTTATACCTATATTGTCTGAAAGTTAACATAGTGTTATCATACTGTTATACCTATATTGTCCGGCTTCATAGATATCGCAGCCGTCACTCCGGGTACGAGACTACGCCCATCTCGTCTAGTTCCCGCCTCCTCAAAGGTGTTTCCGTCGAATGTGACCGTGTGGACGTCGAGCTCCGAACCCAAGGACATCACGTACCAGACGATTTCTTCATCCTCAGACATGGCCAGACCGGGCAGATTCCCGTATGCGTAGCCATTGATGCCTGAAAGATACAATCGATCAAGAAACTCTTCAGTCTACCTCTGCGTGTAAGTATCTATATCGCTCTCCAATTTATACAGTTATACTTGGGGGGGGGGGGGGATAAACATTTATGCCAATAAACGCGTTTATCATTATAAATGTATTTTTTTCAAATTATCTTTTTAATGAGCCATTTCAACTGTTATAGATTGTAAGGCTTATATTTTTTTCTTCTTTAAGGTTCCCATTAGTTTTGAGAGCGATGGTTGATGTTAGCCATCTTTAAACACGAGGGCATAACTGTTTTACAAAGGCAGTGTCTACACGTCCGGCGACCGGACAAAAACTGCGGGAGATATACGCTCTGCCTTGAAGCCAAACTTTAAAATATGAACCAAATAAAATAAGTCAGTAGACCCATTTCAATAAAGTTGTATTTTAGAATGAGTACTGCGTGAGAAGTAGGCTTTGTTACGGCGGTCATGTGACTTGGTCGTCGGATGTATATCTGCCGCACTATTCGTCCGGTCGCCGGACGTGTAGACACTTCGTATTACAAAACCTAACCGTCTTATTCACACATTCTCAAACATCGCGCGCAGCACATAGTCTATAGTCATCGTTCACTTACAGAATTTCATGTTCGACAAGTCATCCTCGCTGTCAGCTGATTGGTTGGTTGGCGCGTATAAGGACGAAGACTCAGCAATGATTGACAGAAGGAGAAACAATTCTTTAGGCTTTGCCTGGAAAGTATCAGATTAAAATCTTGGAGAAAATTGAAAAAAAAAAAAAGAAAGAAAGAAAACATCGTGAAAGAACATACAATTTTATTGAAAAATCGTTTTCAAAGAATTTTATTATTTGAACACAATTTTTTTTGTTTATTCAGTCAAAACTTAGATCATACTATTTTTAATGAGAATTCTCGCTTCACCATGTAAAAAAAACCTTATTTTATTGGTAAAAATTCAAGATTGTGGATAAGGGTTTTACAAGGTGGAAAAATAGATTTAACGAAAATCAAATGTGTATACACTATTGTATAACAATATCCTCTCAGTGAATCTAATTTAAGAATCACTTTACAAAAAAGGTGTTCTTATAAATACTTTATATGCATTTTTCATTGCTTTATTTTATATTAATATGCGAATGACCCGCCAGCTTTTACCCCGTAGCCGTAGTTTTTTTCACCAAACTAATACAGAAAAACAATAAAAACAAAAGAAAATATTAATCACCAAACGCACTTGCGATATCTTTTCCAAGAACCTCATTTAGCGCAGTTATCGGGAATTTCCTTTAATTAATAATAGAAAGAGTCATGGCTTGTTTAATTTAGAAGTGCCGAGTAGGAAAAAAGTACTTAAGTGTATTTTTGAAGTTTTGAGAAAAATGAGTTTAAAGTTTTTAAATTCTTATTTAAACACATTAAAAGCTGCCCGAGGTAACTCTGAATCAAACACTTGGTGACATTTCTGATGAATGATATTTACAGGAATGATTCAGGGGAAGTAATCAAATATAATGCCAGTCTTAACTCATTTTTGAAAAATTGTAACTTAAGTACTTTTTCTACTCGGCCCTTTTCTTGAACATTTGTTAACACGGGAAGATATACATGTTTATATGGTGTTTGCAAACAATCGATTTGAGGGGGTCCTTTGCTACTCCAAACTACAGATTACTGACTTACAGCTCGACTGTCCAGATATCCCTTCCTGCAGACCAGCAACGGTCCAACAAGTCCGGTGTTGTGGTCACGTGTAGGGTCATGCGCTGACGTGTACATAAAGTTTTTACAAGGTCGATTGGAGTCGTCCAGCAAGTTGTCGGGCACATCAAAGGTGTACGTGTACACCTGGTTAGTTTGGACAGAGCCTCCAGACACACCCGGGCCCCCTAGATGGAAAAGGCGGCATTGTTAGCTTTGTAAGTTCAAGACAAATCTGGCGACAATCTCATCAATTCTGGATCTGCATTTTGACTTGACGAATAACCTTGGTTGAAGAATGCTTACTCATTGCATCATGTTGATCTAAGGCTGTGGTTCTCATCCTTTCTAATGCCGCGACCCTTTAATACAGTTCCTCCTGTTGTGGCGACCCCCGGCTACAAAATTATTTTCGTTGCTACTTCATAACTGTAGAGTATATGTGTTTTCTGATGGTCTTAGGTGACCCATGGGAAAGGGTCATTCGACCCCCAAAGGGATCGCGACCCACAGGTTGAGAACTGCTAATCTAAGGCATTCAAGTTTCCATGAAAAATGCGCACATGACAAACGTGCACACAATAATCGCGCACAGAAAACTCCACAAAGACACAACTGCGCACACCTACAATTGCTCACTCAGAAAATAAATTGCGTACACCGACAAAAGCGTAGAAGGAATATTGTGCACACTGACAATTGTGAACGTTGACAATAGCGAACACATGCAATTGCGCAAAATGTAATTTTACAGTGTAATTGTAAATTCATTACATAGTTGCAGGTGTTGCGGTTGGTTTATCAGCGTAAAAGTTAAGTCGGCAATGATGAGAGGCTAGGATTAGAAATAATCCTGGTAAAAACCAAATATTTAAAAAACATTGGTCATCTCATTTCTGATTTTTTATAACTATACACCAATATAATAATAATATAAGTATTTAAATACGTAACATTAGATTTTGTGCAGCGAAGGTTGAGATTCAATTTGGCAAAGAAGAATTATAATTTAAAAAAATTAAATTGACAGTAATTCTCCTTTAAACTATTAAATATATTTCTGAAAAATGTACACACCATAAGAGTCAAGAGTCTGATAAGGGTACGGAAAATACTACTTTTAAATTATAGTCGCAATAAGCAAAGTGACGCCTGTAGGAAGTGAAGGCTTGTTTAATATTTTCCACGCCATAGACCAGCGGTTCTCAACCTGTGGGGTGCGACCATAGGAAGGTTGAGAACCACTGCCATAGACTACTGACTACGTAGGCCTATAACATCGTAATGCAGCCCCTAGTACCTCGTCATAATGTCTCGCTGATTCGTAGACTTTTATTCTTCCCAGCTTGCCTTTTATGCTGATAGGCAACTAAACTGAGCCATGTTAAATCTAAAAATGTGGCTTAAAATAATAATTACATTGATATTATTTGCAATTGCGTAATTTCAGCAAAAAAATCAATGTTCGCATTTGTCCGTGTGCGGTATCTTCGGTGTACACATTTGTTCGGCGTGCGCAGCTTTCCCGTGCGCAGCTATGTACTATGCACTTGCGGATCTTTGTGTGCGCGTTTTTCGTGTGCGCATATTTCTGGTTTAACTCTTTCGCTGCGGAGCAACGCACACTGCGTCGTTTCGATATCATGTTTGTTTCTTTGCTATTTCTCGCTTAATCTTTTTAAGGGCTATTTTTAAATAAGACTTTTACATAGAAGAGTGGTACTTCATTGTTTACCAGCGAAACCAAGGTTTATTTGTTGTCATTTGAAGCATTATTTTAGTGATTTTCTTCGCGATTTTTTTCTACTGTTGCTATGGCTACGCTAGGCCCCAGTAGGTGAGTAATTTTCCTAGACGATTAACAGCTCAAAAAGCTTTGGAATTGTTTTATACTATTTCTTTTGATAGTGAAGATGATTTACATTTAGATCAAGCGCATGATTCTGATAGTAGTAGTTTTAGAGGATTTGAGTTATAGAAGTGAAGATGAGGTTTGCGTACATCATAGGGTTTCTGGGGAAAATGGATTAGCACATACTGTTTTCACATTTTATGGTTCTTTTCTGTAACTTATTTTATTTAAACTGAAGAAATAAGTTTATAAACAGATAGTCCTTTCAATTATCTTTCATTTGATACCAAGTTTTGTCTTATAAACCAAATAATAATATTTTAAATATTTTTTAATAAATAACCCAACCTCCCACTTTTTTTTGCTCTTTGAAAAAAATGTACATTTTTTCGATAAAAACATCCCGCAGCGAAAGAGTTAAGTAGCCATTAAACTGAATGCTTCAACGTTCCTTTCACCAGAGTAGATTTCTGCGTGCATTGCGGAAACGGATGTCCACAACTTGACCGTTAAACATTCGATAGTCTCAGCAACTTAATATCGAAGTCTAATGGAACAAATAAGATCTGAACTGCGAATGTGTAGCTGGTAATGACGTTAAATCATAACGGCGTTATTTGAAGAAGAAAACAGGGGTTGATTGGGGGGGGGGGGGGTGCTGGGGGTGAGCTTTCTTTTTTATTTTTTTGGCAATGCAAATTTTGTCCCATTTTACTGGTTGTGATTACTGTTTATATGATTTATCACTAGGCTCTATAGGTACATACGAACTAATTTCTTATTCAGAACAAATACGTTTGAGTGATATAACCATAACGAACTTCAGTGAACGGTAAATTGTGTTGGAATCAATAAGAACAGGATTAAATATACTGTAGGACTTCTGAGATGTCAACGAAATACACTACCCGTGGCTTCCTGTGTGACGTCATAAGACAGCCCGTGGGGCAAGAAGGACACTGGGAAAGGAATCGTGTTCTTGAGAGTCACAACCAGCCTGTCACCGAGCTCCGCCTTAAGAACTGGTCCCAGGATGCCCATGTGCTCATCCTGACGTGTTTGTGGGACTCGGGCACGGAATGCCTGGCTCTTGTACTGGACGAACCTGGCTTTCTTGTAAAGTACATTTCTGTTTCTTCTTCGGTAGAAATCTGGATGTCTGGGTAAACATAGGAACATACTTTTATACCATTTAAAAATACAAAAGAAGCATGAAAATATTCACTAAGTGAACTTAAATGATGTAAGCATATAATGATAAAATAATAATTGGCTCACCACACGCACATTATAGTGTATTTCTTCTCAATGAATTCGTCACATTTTGGTAATTAATGCTAAGTTACGCTAGGGGCCGTTCAAGTTTATTCCCGCCACTTCCAACAGCCAAAAAACCAACAACTGCAGGTGGCTTAGAAATACAGCCATTTATTGAAAGAAAAAAAGATGACGCCCGGGGGTGGGGGATCTCCCCCCTCCGCACCCCCTTCCTACGCCACTGAGAATACATTAGCAATTTAAAAAATTAAAAAATTACAAAGGACAAATTCCTAATTTTAAGTAGGTTGAAAAAAAGTATGTTAAACTTATATTTCTTTACCCGAGCTTTGTATTTATTAATTTTTTTTTTTTTGGGATTAAGTAAACCTTAGGACCAATTTTAATAATGTTTTATTTTTAAAAACAGGCGAGAAAGAGCAATTAATCAGGTCATTTCTGTCTAGTCACTCAAATGACTTACTAAATTAGGTCAGTTAGAGACATACCATTTGGTAGTTTCTTCTTACAAGGCATGCAATGTATTAAGATATCTAGGAATCGTTTAGATGGGGTCAATCGTGGAGATTGGTTGAAAATTTAAAAAGTACACAATAATACCAGCTAACGTGTAATGATCACCTTTTAGGGAAAGCTGACCTAAGGGTTGGTTCATACGACAAACTTTACCTTTAAGAAACAACAAAAAAAAAAAAAAAAAAAAAAAAAAAAAAAAAAAAAAAAAAAAAAAAAAAAAAAAAAAGGCACAGTGAAGTGAGATTAAAAAGAAACTTACCTCGATTGATGGATTCGATACCAGTTCAAGAATCCGCGCATGCGCCCAAAACTTGATCTGTGCCTCCACTGTTTACGAGGGCGCATGCGCGGGTTGACTGAGCGCCGCTTCCTGGGATTATATCCACCAGGGGATGTCTGCGAGCTGCAACAAATGGTGTGAGAGCTTAACTGAACTATTACATACATGTATGTTTTTTTAAAATTATAAAGCACAGCGATACAATAATATATCAGCTCGAATGATAGAGGAATATTGTTTGTACTTGAGCGATGGATGGCGATGAAGCTATTAAAAAAACTATTTATAATTAAAGAAGCTGTGCATTTATTTTAAGAACTGTGAAGCATAAAGCTAGGCAAATAGCACAAATGGAGAGAAAAAACCCGACAGAATTAATAATAATGTTTCACTAGGTAGAGATGTATGTCTGTCTGTAACGCCGTGTTCAGGGGGCGCGCAAAATAAAATTCCTAGACGTTAACACTAATTGTGATTCTTATAAAGGGCGTTAATTGAAAGCCAGTTTTCTCAAGTAACTCGAGCAGACGCGAAATGTACGCACTGCCGCCGTCATTGTTAGGCGGTCTATGTTTCTACTGATGACATGTTGTGTACATGTCATGTTGATAAACTATGCCTGACATGGACATCACTTGACCTAACATCGCCAAACAAGTCATGCGAATTAAGTCATGCCAAATAAAAGTCGTGCATTAAATGCCTCACCTCGGCCCATCTAAAGGTTGACCTGTCCTAAGGTCACGGCCACTGGGTGCGTAGTCCCAGTTAGTTTCCTCTACGGCAAGGTAGTACTGCCGCGTGTTGACTGGTTTCCGCTTCGGTGGCTGATTAGCGTTGCACTCGTTCACCTGATAAGTTGCCCAGGTCCCCTCTGCGGACGATAACTAAAAGTGAAAACCAGACTCTCGTCTCAATTCTGCAATGCCGTCAAAATTTGAACATTGGAGTCAGCTCTCATTAACGTGCAATGTATCATAATTATTGCAAAGTTGGAGATGCACTTAATTTTATAAAGCTTTATTAGAAAAAATAACATGAAAAGAAAATTGACTTAATATCAAAACTTTTCATAACATTCTATTAAAACAAACCAAATGGAATTTTTTTTTTTTAAAGTTTAAAAAGATGAACAGATGATTTATACTTTTTTTATTAAACATTTTTCTCATTACTATAAGGGAGGCAAGCAATGAGTTCGTCGTTGACCATTCTAAACTCAATAGTACATGTGTCCGAAAGAAGGACGGCCACAGCTCCACCTCAACAAGGAGTTAGTCCAAGTAGTAACATTGGAGTAAGTCATTTATAGATTACATGATACTCACTTAAACAGACACACTTACAAACACACACACACAAACACAAACATTACACACACAAAATACACACACAAAACACACACACAAACACACACACACAAACATAAAACACAAACAAACACACACATATTACATTACACACAAACAAACACAGACAAACACACACATATTACACGCACACATACACAAAACACACAAAACACATACAAACACAAACAAACACACACAAACACACACACATATTACACACAAACACGCACGCACACACACGAACAAACACACACTCACACTTTCACGTACACGTACACACACACATAACACACACACAGACACACAGTCTTGCACACTGCTATCTTGTCCAATTCTATGAAGATGAGAAGCTAATTTCATTTCTTCACGAAGTGTGACTGAAGTATAATGTTAAATCTCTGATTACATAAGACATCTTCACCTCACAGTCAAACACCGTGGACCATATTTTACTGTACCCACTTTTCTCAAAATCTCCCACCATGTCAGTGACGCGCCAAGATCCGGCATTCGTGGGCGTCGTCTGAGCACCCACAAATGTGGCCGTGTACACAGACACCGTGTCGCCCCTGGAGAGAGAAACGTTTACACTAGACCAGGAAACTTCAGTCATTACACGCTGGTGAGGGAATTCATCATCTGACATCAAACACCGATTAGATAGAAGAATCAAGAAAGCTAGTAACAGCACAAAAACTCAACATCCTTCTTTCATGTGAAGAGATATTTGAAGAAAAATGCTGTTGTTAAACTATAAAAAAATTTGGATGACTAATCCCACCCAGATCATCTCGATCATGACGAATTCTTTCTCTTTAAGTTAAGACCGAAAGAAAGAAAAAATATTATGTTTCCCAGTCTGGTATAATTTACCAGCGTGCTCCCCCCTCCCCCAACCTTTTCCCAGTAATTACCAAATCTAAATAAACACTAATTAAGTCATTATTGTCACTAAGGGAGTTCATTTATGGCTGATTTCTAAGCTAAAGAATATACTTTGGATGTCTTGTGCTTAAATTGTTAGAACTGTAAAAATGTGGTTTAAAATAGGTATTTTTTGATCTGCTGAAAATAAATGTGTGCACTGAAATTATAAAAAAAGATTTTCATTTATTAGGATGAATAAATGAATCGTATCTTATCGTATCTTATCTTATCTCATCTTATCTTACTGGTGTGGTCGGTTGTGGAGCGGAGCTGTGGAAACGAAGAGGCAAGTTTGCGTAAAATAGAGGAGCGTACCGAAGAGAAAGACAGAGAAAGAGAAATAAAGATATAGGATGGACGATGACATAGTTGAAGGTGAAGAGAGAGAGCATGGTAAAACGAGGGAGCGTATGTCGGGAGGGGGGGTGTGGGTTGGGCGAAGGAGGACGACACTAGGGGGCTGGGCCGTGCAGTATAATATGACAGAGAATGTATAACAGGATCTATTTAATCCCGCCGTCCATATCCCGGGTCAGACATGAATATAGCAGGTTTACAGGATGTACAGATCGTCGTAAAAAGAACACGACCTGAGCTCCCCATTCTTATGTCACCCTCGCCCCCAGTCCAGGCAATTGTTCTGTTCTTTCCCACCTAACAACCAATCGAATTGAAATGTCAGGTCAATTATGTTAAAGACATGACGTCATTCTACCCACCTCTGGTGTTGAAATTGGAGATTTTGTCCATGGAAGTGGAGCGAGTGGACGTCCATCTCGTTACCAAAACCGATGACGTAGAATTGGACACGGTCACCCACACAGACCTGGGGAGGAAGACATCAATGTGTTAGTTAACAGATGCGAATTAGTTAATTGTTTGTAATTTGGTTTCTTCGGAATAATGTAGGCAGACAATGAATGTCAGCTGTTAAGTCCCATTAAGAGAGTATAATTTTATTATTATTTTTTTTGTGTGTAAATGCAAAGAGAAAGAAAAAACAACCCTGTGATTCTTCTCAGAATAGTTTGAGAAGCTCTGATGACTCACTTGTATTTTAATACGAGCACATTGCGCACCTAAAAAAGATTTTGAAGAGCAATGAAGCCTTTTTTGTTTTTTAAAGTGAAACATTTTTTTTTTTAAATAGACTATCTCGTGGATGAATATTGTACTTTCACAAAGGTGTCTCTTCTGAATCAAATATGTAGATACGATTTAAAATTAAATGGGAACTGAACCTGGAAATTTTGTTGATAAGCACGACACCTTATTTGAGTTATCATCACGGTGAATGTCGCTACAGCCTATGTAGGGCTCTAGCCTGCTCCACCATATCTTTCCATTCAGACCGACCCATGGCTTTCCATTCAGACCGACCCATGGCTTTCCATTCAGACCGACCCATGGCTTTCCACCTAAATTCACGAACCTCCCAGCTGATCCGTCATCCATCCATCTCAATCTTGGTCGACGGTAAGCCTTCTAGCCCTTGGTTTCCGTTTGTAAAACGGCTTTTGCTCCTCCATAGTCAAACTATTTGAGTTGCCCTGTCGCTATATATATTTGATTTCAAGTTGAGGATCTGAGCCATAGCGAACGTATAGGCTCGTTGCATCAAACTCTCAAAAAACAGGCCCGCACAACTCAAAATGTAAGGCGGGCCGTAATACTTTATGAAAACTTGTGCGGGCAAAAAGAAAATAGGATAGGACTTGTGCAGGCCAAAAGTAAATAGGAAAAGGGGGGGGGAAGTTATTAAGAGAAAAATCAGAATAAACAATATTTCGTTACTTTGCGGGCCGCAAATTGGGTGTCGGCGGCCCGCGGGCTGTATGTTGTGCAGGCCTGCTCTAAAATAAAGTCAGTTTTTTTGTGGTTTTTTGGACCGGGGGGGGGGGGGGGGGACCTCAAATACCCTTGAACAAACCAGACAACTCTCATGTCATAATTATTTTTTTAAAGGGGATGTAATAACAAAAAAGGGAGTTCACAATTGTAAGCAAACTTTCAAGCGCTTCTTATAACCGTCTTCAATGTCTGTGAATTCAGACCCACGTTCCAACATCTTTAGTGCAGCACTCGATCCACCACGGCTTGTTTATATAAAAAAGTGTATATCAATAGAGCGCCAGTCATTCATAGGAGAATAGTTGACACAAGTAGGTTTATACAATATTCCTAGAGATCACAGCTTAAAAATCGTACAGATCAGACGTGAGGTATTCTAGCACATCACCCCATCTCAAAACAGCACCCCAAAAAAAAGACACCTATAAGATTTATGATGGTTCTATTGATCTTTTTTTTTTTCTTTTAAAGTTCCCCTGCAGGGGATAACGTGAAAAAATTATTCTCAGACATCAGTGGGAAGGTTTGGCCCATTGAAATGTGCCTGTGAATAGTGCTTTCAAACTGAAAGTGATAGCACATAGAAAGAGAGAAAAGTGACACAGTGGCGTGTCTAAATATAAGGAGACAAAAGTGATACAGTGGCGTGTCTAAATCTAAGGAGACAAAAGGGATTCAGTGGCGTGTCTAAATATAAGGAGAGAAAAGTGATACAGTGGCGTGTCTAAATATAAGGAGACAAAAAGTGATACAGTGGCATGTCTAAATATAAGGAGAGAAAATTGATACAGGGGCGTGTCTAAACATAAGGTGAAAGATACTGTTTTAGTTACATTATACATATTCATTTTCGGCACATTAAAAAATACATATTTTAACTAAGACAACATTTTTACAATTACACCAATTTCAACACAAGACAACTAAAGTTTTTCTCTCGCGTAGAAATGAACTCCTATAGTGACACTAATGACTTAATTAATGATCATTTAGACTTGGTAAAGTCTGGGGGAGCCCGTTGGTAAATTCGTACAGGCTGGGGAAAAAACGAATGTTGATATCTTGTAATCTTATAATCTTATAAAAATTGTAATCATGATAAGCACTAAAAATGTGCTCTTATCCAAACTTGTATAGCCCCTAATAAATTTTTGAGACTAGTGACTTCGGGGGATTTGAAGTGTCATTTTAGGCCCCATTCCCTTGATACGCCTCTGCATAGGTTGAACCTGACAGTACTTAAAAAAATTTCGCTTACAACCAACCAGGAAGCACTTTCCTGACTGTTCACAATATAATCTTAATATTTTCCTTCGATGAATTTGAAGAAAAAAAATCAAGAATCAATAAGTCAAAAAAAAAAAAAAAAAACCCACACCAGCGGTTCTGAACCTGTGGGTCACGACGGACCCCCTTGTGGGTCGCACAACCCTTTCCCAGGGGTCGCCTAACATCATCTAAAACACGTATGCTCTGCAACAGTGATAAAGTAGCAACGAAAGCACCTGTGTGGCTGGGGATCGCCAGTCGCCACAATGTTTGGAACTGTATTAAAGGGTCGCGGCATTAGGAAGGTTGAGAACCACTGCCCCCAAACCAGATTCATTCAATGTATATAAAAACACAAGCCCAGCTTCATAGTTCTATTTCCAAAACAAACATGTTCAGCTGTTTGGAAGTTGTATCTGTCGGATTGTAGACAATAAAAATCTCATGTGCTACATGTAGAAAGCCAGTTAGCGTGGTCTTGAAAGACACGCTCCATTAATTCAGTATAAAATTATGGTATTTTTTTAAAAAATAGAAGAATGATGGAAATCCGCCCCGAGCTTAGAAGTCAGTGGCGTGTGACGTCCAAAATGTAGTGGATCTCTCATTTTCATAATCCGGGTGTTCACTCTCTTTTGAACATGGCCAAAAGTTATGGGTATAAAAAAAAAATACATTTTTTTCAAAATGTTTTTAAAAGGTAAACAAAGCGTAATCTTTCGAATAATGGATGTTTCTAGTCTTGTGAGATGCTTGAATTTAATCCGACTGCATGAAAACTCATTCGGGGATGCTATGAAACAAAATTGCGTGTTCATTATACGCTTTTATGAAAATTGTTATAAAAACTTCAACTGTATAGGCTAGGGTAAAAACTATATTCCGACTCCCTGCTACATTCGCGCCACCTAACGACCAGCCCAACGCTTTTCATAACTGTATTTAACATAATTTTTAAAAGAAAGATTTAAAAAAAACAACATTTTATAATATACATCAAACCCCACGACTCCGCCCCTGTCATCTTGTAACAATCATCAGTAAATGCAATGTAACATTTGAGATTTGTTTTGAAAAATCGGGACTTATAATCCTTTCAACAGAATGATATTTTCAACACTGCTTGTTTAAAAAATATATATATATTAAAACAAGCATTTTCAAGTCAGTATAGAAAACACGTGTAGATATCTACGAGGCTGTATGTTCATGTAGGTTCATGTATGTTCATGTATGTTCATGTATGTTCATGTAGGTTCATGTTTGCTCATGTATGATCGTGTAGGTTCATGTATACGTAGGTTCATGTATGTTCTATTCAAGCGAAGGTTGAACTTTGAGCCTCCATGGTGCGCTAGAACACAACAACACCAATTCGAAAACAAAAATAAAAAGCTATTTCTAGAATCACACCCCGACCATTTGTGTGTGGCTGTGTGTGTGTGTGTGTGTGTTGGAGGGTGTTATATTCATTCAATTCCACGCCAAAATATACGTAGGGCGTGTCTTTGTTATTTACCGCATCACCGAACCGCGAGTCCGCCCTTCGAAAGAGTCCGCCCTCGAAAGCGATAAAGTGCACATCGGTATTATCACAAACAAAGTGTCGATCACCAGGGAAGAACACCCTCTTTATATGCCATCTCCTCGCATAGTTTTGTTTGTCAGGGCAGGAGAGACATATGATAAGTTAATGGCCAACAGGGGCAACTAGAAGCAGCCTGAGGCAACAAGAGGCGAATAGAGGCAACAAGAGACTACTAGAGGCAACTATAGGCAGCTGGAGGAAAAAATAGGCAAATAGATCTAAAACTGTTTTTGCTTTATGTTTTGGGGGATGAGGGTAGTAATATTAAATAGATTTAGAGGTCAAATGTCGCTAATGATTTAGGGACGTTGGTCATATATTAATGCTTTAAAAGACGCAAGAAGTAGTGGACGGTGGTCTTAGAGAAAATGCTGTCAAATACGCAAGAAGTTGTGGACGGTGGTCTTAGAGTCAATGCTGTAACATGGTTGCTGTAAAGTATCACAAAGGAAAAGTTGGTTGTTGTAACAAAGATATAAGCAAGAAAATCATGATTACTACATATATGTGACGAATCCTTGACGTCCAATGTAATCCCAATGACGTCCCAATGACGTCCAATGACATCCCAATGACGTCCCAATGACGTCCCAATGACATCCAAATGACGTCCCAATGACGTCCCAATGACGTCCCAATGAAATTCTACGGACCAGAAAAGAAGTAAGGGTCAAATATCGTATTGGCTTGGGGCCACGTTTCTTCACAACCTGGAGGGAAAGGTCCTATACATGGGTCCTATACATGGGTCCTATACATGGGTCCTATACATGGGTCCTATACATGGGTCCTATACATGGGTCCTATACATGGGTCCTATACACGGGTCATATACACGGGTCCTATACATGGGTCCTATACATGGGTCTTATACATGGGTCCTATACATGGGTCCTATACATGGGTCCTATACATGGGTCCTATACATGGGTCCTATACACGGGTCCTATACATGGGTCCTATACATGGGTCCTATACACGGGTCCTATACATGGGTCCTATACATGGGTACTATACATGGGTCCTATACATGGGTCCTATACATGGGTCCTATACATGGGTCCTATACATCGGTCCTATACATGGGTACTATACATGGGTCCTATACATGGGTCCTATACATGGGTCCTATACATGGGTCCTATACATGGGTCCTATACATGGGTCCTATACATGGGTCCTATACATGGGTCCTATACATGGGTCCTATACATGGGTCCTATACATGGGTCCTATACACGGGTCCTATACATGGGTCCTATACATGGGTACTATACATGGGTCCTATACATGGGTCCTATACATGGGTCCTATACATGGGTCCTATACATCTCCGACAGAGAAAAATAATAGAATATTCGTAGTGCAATTGTGGACTTTAGAAATAGAACTATCAGACTCAGGTGGAGGCAACTTTTAAACTTATGGATAATTGTCAGAAAGACTCGGGAAATGCTTTCATGGACTCTAAGGATAATTATCATATAGAAATGGAATTGTTGCATAGACTTTGGGAAATGATACCAAATGGAATTATAATTGTTGCATAGACCTTAGGGAACGATATCAAATGGAATTAGAATTGTTGCATAGACCTTAGGGAACGATATCACATATAATTGGAATTGTTGCATAGAACTTAGGGAACAATATCGCATAGAATTGGAATTGTTGCATATTAATCTAGTTAACAGTGCACATTTATGTTGTTAACCATTTAGATTAATGTAGTTAACAGTTCAGATTCATCTAGTTAACAATTCATGTAAATGAAGTATTCACATCAGTTAACAAAGTCCTACCTCAAGTCCAGCCAATGTCCCAAACGACCTCCCGTTGAGTGACCGCTTGAGATTGCTGTCGATGAAATCAGGATCGCCGTCCTCGTTGACCTGACGACACCGGTCTGGATCTTGACAGAACATCTCGACGTTGTCGTCCAGGTACCAGCTCATGTTCTCATCCCAGATCATGTCCAGCAGGGGGAGCTCCACATCAACATCTTTTCTGTTGTTGTCTTCGTTGAGGACGCCTGGGTGATCGAGGGAAGACGATGTTAGCTTTGTTGACACGCGTGACAATAGGACATGCTTAGTGTTTAAGTTAAACAAGCCAATTTTAATGCATAGAAAATTAAGTTATGCGATAGGTATTATTAGAAAGGCGTTTTTTAAAGCTGTTTCATGCGTAAGACACTGTTAGTAGGACAAGAGTGACGCATGGGACTCGAACTTTGTAAGCATTGTAAGGAAAAACTTAAGCATAAAACATAAGCACTATATTAGCAGACGGCAGTTGCAGATCCTCATTTCTTACCTCGTTTGCAAGTGATGATCAGACCAAACAGACCGCTGAACACATCCTTGATGGAGTTGACATGGGAGTGGTACGCCCAGGGGAGGCAAGAGGGGTCATCGTCTGTAGGCGCGTCACTCTCGGTCACATTCCATTCGTAGACAGTCTTATCTCCCGCTGGGACACGGTCGTTGCGCTTCTGGTCGTCTGCAATACCGTCCAGGTAAAGGGCTCCTGGTGGGGTTTATAAGAGACCATGAGCAGTGGCGTAGCTTTTCATAGCGCCGCTTGGCGTGGGCCAAGATTTTTTCATCCACTACCCCCCATGTAAAAAACTATGCGGTTGGCCCAAAATGTCAGAAATCCATATAGAAAAAATGTGCCGCAGGGGGTGAAACTCTTCCTCCGCCATCTTCTCAGTGACGATTAGGTTCCAAAAATATAATACTGAAGTCAGTTTAAGGGTTAGATTGTTGCAGCCTAAACTGGTTGCTTGTATTTATAATTTTCAATGGAGCTCATGGAAGAGACAACATGCAAAAGTTTGTTTCATTTATTGTGCAACTTTTCTTAATTAACTTCACGCAATTTAAAACATGATCTTATAATGCTGAGCATAAACATCTGACCTGATGGTGATTCTTTAGATCTAATAAAAAAAACATATGAGGTTTACGGTAACCACTATGGGATCTTGGCTATATGTTAGGTGTAAGGTCAGCACTGGACCGTTTATTATTCGCTATATGTTAGCCGTAATGTAAACACTGGACTGTGTTCTTGGCTATGGATGAATTCACCTTGGAGAGAGTGGACTTACGATAACGCTGGTATGGCGCCACAGATGGGGGTGAGGGCATGGGGTATGGTGTATCTCAGAACACACCCCCACACACTTGTGTAGCTTTCACAAGTTTGTTACCAAATGAACGGTCTCTCTTCGAAGATGAACGGTCTCTCTTCGAAGATGAACGGTCTCTCTTCGAAGATGAACGGTCTCTCTTCGAAGATGAACGGTCTCTCTTCGAAGATAAACGGTCTCTCTTCGAAGATAAACGGTCTCTCTTCGAAGATAAATGGTCTCTCTTCGAAGATAAATGGTCTCTCTTCGAAGATGAACGGTCTCTCTTCGAAGGTAAACGATCTGTTTTGCTTACCTTCGGAGCTCTTCAAGTAGAAAACCCCATGGGGGTGGATGGAATACTCTCGGGAGCAGTTGTTGAAGAAATGAACGTGTATGACGTCACACACTTCGGCTTTCAAGATCGGCCCCAGGATCCCGTGCTTGGCTGGCTTCGGTTTCAGCGTGGTGAAGGTGTCATCAGTGTATTCGAAGTAAAGAGCTTTCTTGTAGACGCTGCCGACTCTATTCGATCCTGCCCGTAAATAGTTATCTGCCTCCCTGGCGGTATAGAAGAAGAACTCTTTAAGAGGGGAAATAGTCGTGACAAATGGGGTGGGGGAGGGCAAGGTATGGGTACGTTACCCAACATTCCAATAGTCGACATTAAAGCACTTAGTATCTGTTAATAAAAATAAAAATCAGTGGGGATTTGTGACAAAGACATTGGAAAGATTTCATTTGTGTTCAAAAGGCGAGGCAGCTTTGTGTGGAATGAGTTGAATGTTTTGAATTTGTTGAATGTGCTGAATCAGTTGAATGTGCTGAATCAGTTGAATGTGTTAAATGAGTTGAATGTATTGAATGTGCTGAATTAGTTGAATGTGTTAAATTTTGTTTAGTCAATGAAGTCGATAAAATACTCGACCTAAACATAAACGACCTGTGAGTTTTATTTCATCCATAGACGAGAAAGTCCTTAACTAATCTCAATATCTTCTTAAAACCAACTCAAAATGGTACTAAATTTAGGACTGCGTTCAAGCCGTTTGGAGGAAATAGTGGAACAATGTATGTGGAAGCGTGAAATAGAATGAAAGGACAATCAAATAAGAACGTTTCGGCTAAGAGCCTTCCTCGGCAGACATTAAAAAATGAAGAAACAATAAGAAATAGAGAGTAGTTCACAAACTTTAAGTGTTCGCCATTTATATACAACTTTTCAACGACAGTAGTTTAGTGAATAAGCTACAAACAGATCTTCCAACACTACCCCGACAACTAATATGAACTTAGGGAACGATGTCTTAATGTAAATGCTCTGATTGCGGCAATCTGTTCCTGTTATCGTGTTTAACTTAACGTTCTCAACCTATCAGTGAAAGAAAATACTGGTAGAAACAATAGCTCGTTTTTACTGCTTAATTCCTCTTGCAATTCTTTATGGTGAAGTCTGTAACGGATATATCCTGTAATCCAAGCTTTTTTTTGGGGGGCAGTGAATCTCAAATAAATAATTTTAAAGTCTTAACAGAGCTTCAGTTTTTAATAAAAATTGAACCGAAACCAAAATAAAAAAACAAGTGTCCGCTATTAGAATGATTGAACCCTTGACACTCACAATATTATTATTATTATTAGTAGTTGTCTTATATAGCGCGGTACCCCAGCCTAGGGCTAGGCTCACCGCGCTGTACATAAAAATATTAGAAAAAAGAGACATAATCGTGACAATAACATAAAATACATTTATGTAATAAAGAACAGCTGTATAAAGACAAAACAAAAACTAATGCATATTCACCCCATCCACCCCAGAACTATTACATGACAAGCCATGGACGGCGGCCAGCAGCATCGTTTATCGGTCAGATGTGGGGAATCAGTCGGGGTAGTAGAGTTTAAAGAGATGTGTTTCGAGTGCAGTTTTGAAGGCTGTGATAGTTGATATATTGCGGATGTGTAGTGGAAGTATACGAGACTTCGGCTAACCAACTTAACTAGGTTGAGATTATTATTTTAATCATGGGATAACCGAAAAGTTAATATCAGTTTGCACCTGAAATTGTTGAAACAGTTATCATCAGTGCCAACCAGTGCCAAAGTTTAATAACGGGTATTTTAATTTAAAAAACCCATCTGCATCACTTACATTCTCTTGCAACCCTGACCTACGGAAACTGAATTAAACAGTACTTACCCGAGTTCATTGTTTCCTAGCTTGCTGGTCCAGTCAGGGGCGTAGTCGTACAAGACCTCATTACATGCCAAGTAGTAGGTCCTTAACTTGCCGTGTGTCCGGGTCAGTACCAAGAGAAAAACTAAAACCAGATACTGGACCGGAAGGAGGCGCATTGTTCTGAAGGACAACTTTTTTCCAGTTGTGCTTATGATGCCCTTCACACCTTTCAAACACAAAGGTAAAATTTCCGTTAGGCCTCCCATATTATGTTAGATTTCATTTATCTTCCTTTAAACACCCATTTTGACTCATGCCACACAAATACACACACTCTCTCAACGTAGTGCGAAAAATTAAGATAACCGGTTAATGATTATATGAGGTACTTTAACTTTGATTAGCAATAGTTAATTTCATTATTGGCTATTTCACACTATTAGTGCCCAGCGTGATTTGATTGCTTAGCGTTCAGGTTAGGTTTAGGGATATATTTTTTAGAAGTTTAGGGATATATTTAGTGTTCAGGTTAGGCTTAGGGATATATTTTTGTAGAAGTTTAGGGATATATTTAGTGTTCAGGTTAGGTTTAGGGATAGATTTAGGGCTCAGGTTAGGTGTAGGGATACATTAAGGAACGTTTTTCATTATTATTTAACGTTTTATTCTTAATTTTACGGATCGCGACAACCAAGATGGCGGCCGTGTGAGACATCGCGTTACTAAAAGTGTGAAATTACCTCATTATTAATTAAGATCAACAGAAAACTATAATAGAATCTTCTTCTACAAAAGTTACGTATGCCTCTTGGCGTTGTTATCGTTATTTATTTGCGTCCTCCATGTTTTAGCATTTTTTAACACTCTTTAAAACGCACCGTTTGCTGGTGTGCAATGAATATATCCGCGCGCCGATTCAATTCATCAAGGTCGAGATAGTCACTCGATGTCTCCTAAATACAGAGTTTTTCTTTTGTTTATATTACACTTTCTAAACATTCTTACACCATATTATATTCTCTAAACATTCTTACAACATAATATACTCTCTAAATATTCTAACAACATAGGACACGTTTAAACATTCTTACAACATATTACACTTTCTAAACATTCTTAAAACATATTATACTCTCTAATAAATATTCTTACAGCATATGACACTTTTAAACATTCATACAACATATTACACTTTTTAAAATTCTTACAACATATTATACTCTCTAAACATTCTAACAACATATTATACTTTCTAAACAATGTAACAACATATTATACTTTCTAAACATTCTTACAACATTTTAGAAATTACCTGTCGCTGTCAAGAGTGCTGTCAGTGAAGCTTAGCGGTATGTTTGGAGATCCGTAACCAGTACCTTTTACCTAGGATACTATCACAGTACAGAAGTACCTGCCATTTCAGACATGCGTATATCGGCTAGCCAATCAAAAGTCTGGAATTCAGTTTGTTCCGGTTCGAGAGATCGCACTTTCTGTTGGCCTTACATAAACAATTTGGGTGGGGAGGTAATCCTATCCACAAAACCTTTGTCACGCCAAACAGGTTCATTCATCCTCGAGATGAATCAAAGATTCTCAAATAAATTTTTGGTCGTCCCGGATGAAAATGATTTATTTCAAGTTACAAAAGAAACCATTAGCCATAGCAACTTTATCCTTGCGCGCTCAAAAAAAACAATATAACGAATATAATAACAGTTACCGAAATTGTACAATAAGTGATAGTGATAAAAATATTATTGATACACTCCTAAATCTGGGATTTTAGAACCAATATTTTCTTTAAAATGTCATAGAATTATTGGTAAGAATTTTATAAGAGCATTTTATATGTGAATGTATTTTTTTTCAGATTGTGAATGTTCACATGTCTGCTGGGTGAGATGTGCATATTCACATGTCTACTGGGTGATATGTGAATGTTCACATGTCTGCTGGGTGAGATAAGTGTGTCGTGAACATTAATGTAATTGGGTTAGTACGTTGACTCGTTGATAGACATTTGCAGACTTCGTGGTCATTTGCAGACTTCGTGGACATTAGCAGATTTCTTGGATATTTGCAGACTTAGTTGACATTTGCTGACTTTTTGGTTGACACTTGTAGACTTGTTGGTTGATATTTGTAGACTAGATGGTTGACACATGTAGACTCGTCGGATGATACCTCTAGAATTGTTGTTTGACATTTTTGGGGTTAAAGTATTTCTATGCCTTTATTTTACCTTGACAGAAATGTTGTCTGATTCAATGATGTTAGGGTCACTTTTCTCATGGTCAGCAATCGTTCCCATGTCTTCGAGACTTAGTTGAAATATAATAAATAATGGGCTAGTCCACTGCTCTGGCATTAAACAGAAACTGGTTCCTCTCCCCCATAGACAGCGACAAGGCCATAACAGGCAGTTCCAGCTCATACAAGCGAGAAGCCAGTATAGAACCTTTTCATCCCTGCCAAAGACAATCAGAGACTGGAACAAGCTTTTAAAAGGAACAGTTGAGGCGACAACGCTTGACTCATTTGCGTCTATTGCCCCAGTCCTTCCAACTCCCAGTGCATGATACCCTCACTAAGTAACTCTTTCAACCAGGGAAATATCCTCAACACCAGGCACAGAAACATTGCAAATCCCCTCTAGATTCACAGGAGCCAGAATGATCAATAAATTGATCGTGGGCCCTTAATATATATATATATATAGAAGAAGAAGAATATGACACGACATGTTGATCTTGTGTGGCTATTCCTCTACTACAAGGTTACGGATCCTTCCGTTACCTATTCTGTGAAGTATGTGGCTTTAAAGTAAATGTGTAACCATAACGAGGTAAACAGCAGGCAACCTGTTCTTATTTCGGCCTACACAAACTACTAGGAAGCAAACATCTCTCAACGGAAACAAAGAAGGCAATAGACACTACTATTACTACTATTAAACAGGTTGGATAACTCCTGTTTTACCCTTTAAGTTTAACACACAAAGTGGGTTAGTGCCAGCCTGGTCGGGCCAAGCTTCTTTGACGCCCCCCTTTACCAATGGCAACTAAAAAAAGGCCGCCCCTCAACATAAAGAAAAAACTGCTACATGGGGCGGAATCCGCACACACACCAATCTTACCACACACACACACACACAGAGACACCATCTTACCACACACCATCTTACCTTACCAAACACACTATCTTACCCTACACACACAGCTCATCTTGCTACACACCCACACCCTCCCAAAAGCACACAAACCCGCATGCTAAGGCGCGCACACACACACACACACAGAAACATACACACACACACACACTCCAGTTCGTCTCTACGAACACACAAATATGATTCAATTAAAGATGGTATATTTTAAAAGTCTTACGGTTGAAATTGCATTAATAATTAATATATACTCCTGTCTGAAAGATTCAAGGAAAATCTCCGTGACAGTGTCATACGTAGCAAAGTCATGGTAAGTGATCATTGTCCCATTGTTCTTCATCTGGCATTATAAATTTGAAAAGACAACAGGATTGGGGGAAATGTCTTATCTTTAACATGTTTTAACTGTAACAGAAGTGAGCTTTACAAGAGAGAAACCAGTGAGGTAACATTGAATCACAGTGTTTAGTTTATTTGCTTGGAGTTATCTAGATCAACCTTACATAAAGTAACCAATGTTTTTTTTGTTTGTAGTTTTATGATTTGCTACTCGATATATTTTATTTTTACAAGTATAATTTCCTGATTTTTAGTTTCAGATGCTTAAATTATATAATATAAAAAGAAGAAATGTCACAATATATATATATATATATATATATATATATATATATATATAATATTCTGATTTGATATGCCAAAGAGCTCTGATATCCTCACTTATCAAATAATAGTTTAATTTTTCTTTTAATTAGTCTTCATAAATGATTCCATCCTATGATACAGATATGGCCATTGTTAAACCATAATGATATAGTTATAGTTATAGGAAACATTATATTGACATTTGTATGGTGCTACTTGAAACTACTTCCTCCCACGATGTGTTCATGACACTGTCTTGGGTTGCTCTTCAAGATTTGGTGTCAGTTAGATTAGACACAAGCTTTTAACTCAAGTCAATAAAAATGATAATTTAAAGTCACCTGATGCTTTATTTGGATACCTTAACCTTAAAGTATTTTTTTCACTTACTTAGAAAAACTTGTTAATAATATTTGGCAGCATTTTTATTTTTGTATGCGTAAAATTTACATTGTGCACTTTCTTAAAGTCTAAACTCTAAATTGGTCCCAGGGGGTTCGTGGTAATTAAGCAGATTTAGAGAAAATTGCTTACTTCTTCTAAGTGTTTCAAAATTTTTACATTTTAGTTTGGACATCAGGGTTGAAAAGTGTTTCATCTTTCCTATTACCTCTTTTTTGGTTGTATATATTTACACCAATGTATATATTATCTTACGGTTAGCAACAAGATGGCTGACACGCGAATTTACAAATACCGAAATTGATCAAAAATCGGGAAAGTGATGAATATTTACTGATATTAATCTACAAATTCAATGCGGGAAGCTTTGGTAAGAATACGGGAGTAAACCTAAACTGTAAAACCCGGAGATGGAGTCCCGAAGTCGATCTGACGCCTATAACAATGTCATTTCGTCAACTCTTTCGACGCAGTCAGTGCCAAGCTGTATTGACAATTGTCATTCCCTTGGATCCACTGGTTGCGTGGAGAGTGGGGATCTGCTGCATTGGTCTCCATAAATCACCGCCCAGGCCAAGTAGCTGTACTGGTGACGTCACTTCACGAGGAGCAGATTGGCCTAGTGAGCCACTCGTCGAAGTGTAGTACTACATAGCTACTCCATCGTCTCGCGAAGACGGAAGGATGCCATATATAACAAATAAGAACTAATAGAAAAACCCGTTGGAAAATTCACCCAACTGTTAATTACAGCTTCAAAAAATGTATTGATTACTTCCAGTAGATTAGTTGGTCAATATGATAAGAACACAAAATTATTACTTTAAACTTTAAAAGAAGGTTTTAATCTGGAAAGCAAAAATTGGTTTATTTTAGAAAAGTACAGTGGAACCTCTCATAACGAGCATAATTCGTTCCAGAATCTTACTCGTTAAGCGAAACACTCGTTAAACGAAACAATTTTTCCCATACAAATCAATGTAAAATATGATAATGCGTTCCATGCTGAAAAAATGCTCATTTATTGTCAAATTTTTTTTATTAACATTCATTCAAATAAAATTACTTACGAATTGTTAAGGAGTGTAACAACTTGGAATACAATTTAGATTTAAAGCAATAAACCTAAATAAAAATCTGAATTTATGACAAATAATTAATCCTTTTAACTAGAAAACTGTCTTAAGACATTTGTTTTTGCCGACGCTTCAAATTTGACGAAAATGTGTCACAGCATTATCATTAAATAAATTTGTAGCACGAATAGCCGCCTCTTTATTAGGGTGATGCTTCTCAATCAATGTACGATGCAACAGTTTCTCATGCTTTCAGCATTTCTCTTATTGCGCTAGAGGAATGTTGCTCTGTTACTTCCTCCTACATTAATAAGCTCTCCTCCATTAATGAGCACTCCTCCATAATTTCTTGCTGTGAAACACGATGCAACCCCGTAAGCTCTTCGGTGGTCAACTCTGGACTGTGCTCTTTCACAAGCTCTTCAATATCGTTGTTGTCCACCCCGAGTCCCATGATATTGGCCAATGACACAATCTCGTTAACTGTAGGCTCCACAGGTACTGTTTCAAAATCACATTCAGCAACTCTCTATGGCCAAAGTTTTTTCCAAGCAGAAGTGAGGGTCCTCTTGGTAACTCCTTCCCAAGCCCCCTTCCCCTTTCTGCGTAACTCGTTATGCGAAATGTCGCTCGTTAAGGGATGAACTTCTTCACATATTTTTTTTGGTCGTTATGCGAATTACTCGTTATGAGAGGTGCTCGTTATGAGAGGTGCTCGTTATGAGAGGTGCTTGTTATGAGAGGTGCTCGTTATGAGAGGTGCTCGTTATGAAAGGTGCTCGTTATGAGAGATGCTCGTTATGAGAGGTGCTCGTTATGAGAGGTGCTCGTTATGAGAGGTGCTCGTTATGAGAGGTGCTCGTTATGAGAGGTGCTCGTTATGAGAGGTGCTCGTTATGAGACGTGCTCGTTATGAGAGGTGCTCGTTATGAGAGGTTCCACTGTACTTTAAATCTTGTCATCATGAACAGTATGGGGTATGTCTTATGGGGTATGTCGTATGGGGTATGTCTTATGGGGTATGTCTTATGGGGTATGTCTTATGGGGTATGTCTTATGGGGTGTCTTATAGGGTAAATATTTTGGGGTATGTCTTATGGGGGTATCTCTGATAGGGGGTAAATTTCGACATACTGCCCATTATTTGTTATCAAATAGGGCAAAACGAAATTAATATTTCTGTTAATCTTAATAAAATAACTGTAATAAATCATACAAATCAACCTATGAAACTTTAATATGTACATTTCTGTATAAGATTATTTTCAAGTGCAAATATGTAAATAAGATAGCAAATATCTGCAGTCTTCTCCTGGATGGCTTGGGGAACCTCTTTGTTTTCAGCCTTCTTTCTGTTGTCTTCTCATCAGCACGTGTCTAAATTATCCCGCCATCAAAGCCACTTACTTCCGCCTGTAAGGACTAGTGTCAAATGTGTAGTCTTGATTAGCCGTTTGATTTTGGGCAGGAAGTTTTTCACCTGATGAATAGAACCAATAGCAACACAATATAAGTGATAGGGTCGAAATAGATTTAGAATAATACCAATAATTCTGCACCCATATAACGCAACACCGGAACTGCGTCATAGCGCATTCATGACTTATTACACTTGGTGCGATATATGGGGAAATCCCAAAGGAAAAAAATTATAAATACGGACACATAACATCAACACGCGATATGTCCGTGACAATCATTTTTTGCTAAATATTTTAGTTGTGATCTGAGAAAGGTCTTGCATGGAATCTGCGTTAGAAAGAGCACTGCTGCATGGTAACTACCCAGTGCAGTTGAAAATAACGCCAGAAACAAGTCGGGATATGATTACATGCTGCCGTTAATGGATATGATGCGTGGGTGGGTTGTGGTAACCCATGCCATCATGGGTGGGTTGTGGCAGCCCATGCCATCATGGGTGGAATGTGGCAACCCATGCCGATGATTCTATCACGCAGCCTGTTAGGGGACTGTCCCTGGGCAACCGTTTCGTTCAATCTACGATGGGACCAAATCACAAAGTAGAATCACTGTAAGAGGGCGTCTGACGCCACTCCGGGATGGGAAGGGGGTGTTTTTAGGGACGTTAAAATATATCCATCCCATCTCCAATACATTTACACTGCAGATGGTGTGAAAGCAGCACCACCAGCCGACAGATGGTGTGAAAGCAGCACCACCAGCCGACCAGATGGTGTGAAAGCAGCACCACCAGCCGACCAGATGGTGTGAAAGCAGCACCACCAGCCGACCAGATGGTGTGAAAGCAGAACCACATGACGACAAGGTGTTCCTCGGTTGATGCCGCCCCACTCGCCTCGTCAATCGAGTGGAAGGCGGGTGGGGATGTCTCAGCGCCCGAGTGCCTCTGGTGTGCCGCTTCGCAGCCTGACTTGTGCGCTATTCGGGTTGGGGGGATGAAGGTGCATGTTGGAGAAGACCTAATGAACTATGCCTCAGAAGACCTAATGAACTATGCCTCAGAAGACCTAATGAACTATGCCTCAGAAGACCTAATGAACTATGCCTCAGAAGACCTAATGAACTATGCCTCAGAAGACCTAATGAACTATGCCTCAGAAGACCTAATGAACTATGCCTCAGAAGACCTAATGAACTATGCCTCAGAAGACCTAATGAACTATGCCTCAGAAGACCTAATGAACTATGCCTCAGAAGACCTAATGAACTATGCCTCAGAGGTTTAATGTTTTTTTAAAGATAATAGATTATTAATTATGATCTGATAACTGGAGCAATAATCTCCTACCCACATGCTTCTAATACTCCCGTAACCAGCTGGGTTAAATACTCTCCTACCCACATGGTTCTAATCTTCTCCTACTCACATGGTTCTTATACTGTCCTACCCACATGGTTCTAATACTCTGCTGCCCCGATGGTTCTAATAATCTCCTGTCCACATGGTTCTAATACTCTCCTGCCCCGATGGTTCTAATAATCTCCTGTCCACATGGTTCTAATACTCTCCTGCCCCGATGGTTCTAATAATCTCCTGCCCACATGGTTCTAATACTCTCCTGCCCACATGGTTCTAATAATCTCCTACCCACATGGTTCTAATAATCTCCCAACGACATGGTTTAATAATCTCCTACCCACATGGTTCTTATAATCTCCTACCCACATGGTTCTAAGAATCTCCTACCCACATTGTTCTAATAATCTCCTACCCACATGGTTCTAATAATCTTCTACCCACATGGTTCTAATAATCTCCTAACCACCCGGTTCTAATAATCTCCTACCCACCTGGTTTCAACACCGTGTAGACGGTCTCCATCCCAGCAAAGATGTGATCCATCACGTGACAATGTAGGAGCCAGGTGCCGGGGTTGTCAGCGCACATCTCAACGGCCTCGGCCATGCCTGGGAACATGTGAATGACGTCATCTCTGTGCTTCTCACTGGAGTGGATGAACGTATGACCATGAAGGTGAATAGTGTGAAGGTCAATCTGTTTAATAAAATATGAAAATATTGAAATGGACTGAAAAAAAAACCCTTCGGTAATAATGAAAGATAGATTTTTTAGTGATTTGTATTATCTTTTTAATTAAAAGGAGAGAGAGAGAGAGAGAAATAAAAGTGAGAGAGATAAAGAAATAGATAGAGATACAGATAGACATATAGATAGAGAGAGTTGAGAGAGAGGGGAGAGAAGGGAGAGAGAGAGTGTGAAAGAGTGTGAGAGAGAGGGAGAGAGAGAAGGAGAGAGAATTGGATATAGGGATAGAGTGAGGAGAGAGAGAGAGATGGAGAGAAATGACAAGAGAGGGAAGGAGAGAGAGAGGCGGAGAGAGGGAACGAGAGAGAAGAGAGAGAGAACAGATAAGTGAGAGGGAGAAAAAAATTAGATCTAGGAAAACGAAAATTAGTTGGAGCAGTTAAAATCGGTCATAGTGACAGAAAGATTGTGATAAATAAGGTCACTAACATAATTAAAGATGTTATAAGAAAGGGAATGAAAAGACTGAGAGGGAAAAAAGTAGTAAAAAAATTTGAGTGAGACACTAACGTAACATATGGGGACAAACTCCCACATAATGACAAAGCGCACGTTCCACGTATGAACGGTGTATGTAAGGGAAATAGTTAATTTTGTTCGTCTGCTTATATTTTCCAGTGTTTTATTTTTATGTTGAGATCACGCGTGTAGCACACATTTTCACTAAATTATTGTCTAATGAATAAAAAGAAATCGTATAGGTATAGACTCTCAGCAGACTTGCATACTGTAGAGCTGTACTTTGAGAATGTTCTCAATGCCCAATTACCATATTCATGCTTGTTATTGTTAAAGTTTGTTTAAAACAAAGAAACTTTATAAATTGTCAATTTTAAGAGGCAGCCTGGAAGCCTATTGCAATAAAGTAGATAAATAGGGTGAACGACCCAAGAGAAAACTAGATGAAACAAGAGAAAAGAATAAAATTTAACATTTGAAAGGCGCATGTCAAAAGTGGGTTATCAAATCAAATTTAAGGACACAAATATTCGTTTTTTAAAATTAAAATAAGCAATTAAAATAATTCCAAGACAAAAGGGAAGCTACCTGAGATCCAAGCACCATCATGTACCAGACGATTCTCTCCCCGTACTCAATCACCAAGTTGTTGTTGTTGTTGCCATAGAGACGGCCATTAATGGCGTGCTTTTTGTTGCTTTCCTCGAAATCGGGGTCACTTCTAAAACAAGATGGATACGACTTTGCTAAAAAACCATTAAGAACAAAACAAAATGCAAGATGTTGGCACTGGAGGCAATAGAAACTTGATTACGTTAAGCAAAATTTTGGCACTGAAGGCTATAGAAACTTGATTACATTAAGCAAAATTTTGGCACTGAAGGCAATAGAAACTTGATTACGTTAAGCAAAATTTTGGAACTGAAGGCTATAGAAACTTGATTACGTTAAGCAAAATTTTGGCACTGAAGGCAGTAGAAACATGATTACGTTAAGCGCAAATTTACGAATTCAGAGGGGTTTTTAGCATAATCTCAAAATAGCCAGGAGCTCATTGTACCTTTTAATAGTGCATATAAACTCTAACAGGGGCGTAGAGTAGGTACCAATAATCTTTCCCCACTACATCAGGGACGTACGCAAACCTATCTAAGATATGTCTCTCAACTAGACTCAATAGACTGTCCCAGCTTCGTCAGGGCCATACTACTATAGACCAGTGGTTCTCAACTTCCCTAATGCCGCGACCCTTTAATACAATTCCTCATGTTGTGGTGACCCCCCCCCCCCACCCAGCAACAAAAATGTTTTCGTTGCTACTACATAACTGTACAGTGTATGTGTTTTCCGATGGTCTTAGGCTACTCCTAGGACCCACATGTTGAGAACCGCTGCTATAGACTGCCCCAAGCTTCATCAGGGCCGTGCAGTACCTACCCATAATCTGTGCCCACTCTGCCAGGTGCGAACATTCTCACATTCTCATCCAGGTACCAGCTCAGGTTCTCGTCCAGTACAGACATGTAAATATATAACTCTCTGCTGACATCTTTACGTCTGCCGTACGAGTCCAGGATCCCAGGCCTGGAGTTTCAATAATAATAATACCAAAATGACAAGTTATATCGATTATAAATAAATCATTGGTATTAATTTCGATATTCGATCACTTAAAATTATGTTTTATTTCTTTTTTTAACTTAAAAAAAAAAAGTTTCAATCATGCTCCAATTATTATGGAACAAATATATGAAGTTTAGTTTCGTATAAAAGTAAAGGAAAATTTATCATCAAGATCAGACAAATGTTTTAATAAAAGAATAACAAAATATATCGATAAGAAATAAATCATTGACAATAATTTCGATATTCGATTACCTCCAACTATTATGGAAAAAATAAGCAGTTTAGTTTCGCATAAAACTAAAGGAAAATTTATCATCACGATGAGGTAAATGACGTGACCTGTGTTGACTCCTTCTGTCACAAGACATCACATCTGCCTTATGAATTTTTTTTTTTATTGCCAGTCATGTATGTGTGTCATACTTTTTTTTAAAAAAAGCTGTTACATCCAGGGTTATCCCCCGCGTGTATTTAAGAGCTAGCTATAGCCCCTTCCCCCCCCCCCCCCCTTTCCGGGGCAAACTATTGCCCACAATCCGCTCTAACTGTATTTTTGAATCCTTTATAATAACTTTGCTTTTCTTCGTGCACCGTGTGTTTGTTTCTTTGTGGCGGCAAAATCTTCGTAAACTTCTCGTCATCCCATCGAGCTGAAACTTGGCACAAAGATTCGATTCTGATGACAACGACTTCTGGCAAATTTTCGGATCCCTGTAACCCCCAAAATCATGTGTTTTTTTTTTGTTTCATTGAAGGTTGTTGTGTTAATGATTTTTTTTCAATGGGTGCCTGCTTTGGTGTGGAGATAAACTGTGCGGCTGTTGTATGTGCTTTGTATTTGTGACGTCTTTGGGTATGCAGTAAAAAAAAAAATCAAATGTATTTTTGTAAAGGCATTGTTACATAGAAAATTATGTACAGCGCCAATATGGTAGCGTTAGTGCCATTGTTACATAGAGAATTCTGTATTTTGATTATAATACTTGAAAATAACCTATTAAATCAAGATTTTTAAATTCAATATTTTTTTAAAATTCGGATTACCTCTAAAACAATCGTTATACAGAGTTGTCCACTTTGTGTCTTGCTGTTTTATTTATACTTTATATTGGCATTACTGTAAATAACCCGTTTTATATATGTATCTTTTCAGATAGTGTCCTTTATTTTCTTTCCAGTTTTCTTGATAAATTTCTGGTCTCGATTTTCTCACAACAATTAAAAAAGATATAGTTTCCAGTGTCTGATTTCACTGCATTTGTAAACTGAAATGTAAAACCGCGAGTCACCAACCATTTACCCACCCTGCACACGGCTACAACTATCACCAACAGTAGCGAGACACCTCGCCCATTGCAAACTATGCATCACCTTTAACTTTCACGATGGTGAGGCACAACGTACCTGCAGACGACCAACGCACCGACCAGGCCAGAATTCTTGTCCTTCACCGGGTCGACATAAGAAGAGTACAACCAGGGGATACAGTTGGGATCCTTGGCACCTGGTCCGGAACGTTTTGGCAGCTTCCAGATGTACACGAAGGTTTGACCTGGTCCCACTGGACTTGCGCTTCCGTAGTCCAGACCGCTGGTGTCCTGGCTGTGACAAATGTGATAGGTGTACAAGTTAGGGACCAAAAAAAATTTTTTTTTTTAAAAATAATAAATCAAAAGTAGGTTTATTACTTTATTGGCGGCTCCATTTATAACATTGTTTATATTCAAATTTATATTCCTATATGCAGATACATTTTTATTTTTTCAAATATTAATTTTTTTAATTTTCATATTTTTATGACATAGAAGGCTCATCGTTTTAATGCAGATGCCTGTGACGTCTAAGGATCTTCTAAAAGAAGAAAAATCAATCTATATAGATTAAGTAGTAGTAGAAAATATTAGGCGAAGGAAATTCAAGTATGTAAAACCATAAAGAGAAAAGAAGAGTTATGTCTAAATTCAAATAATAATAAATGAAAGACTTCGTTAAAACCGTGTCAAGGAAATAGACAAGCAAGGTATGTGGAAGCTTGAAATAGAGATACAGGACAAGAAAAGAAGAAAGTTTCTGCTAAGTTTGTGTAAATTTAATTAGGTATCCCAGTGCCCCGTGCTAAGGAGAACCATACGAGGCTAACATAAAGACCTGGTGATTTGACATCTTGTGACATCACGCAGGTCGCTATCACGGTAACCAAAACTGCTCTGCTAAAAGAGATAATGTCTTCTTGAACAATGATCAGATGGTAACCAAAACTGATCTACTAAACGAGCAAATGTCTTCTTGAACAATGATCAGATGATAACCAAAACTGATCTGCTAAATGAACAATTGTCTCCAGTAACAGTGATCTGACAAGCCTGTTCAGTTCAAACCGCTACAGGAATACCTCTAGTGTTGGCAGCATGCTGGAAACACTTGGACTGGTCACCATTGGAGGAACGACGACGACTATCCATGCTCTTCATGATATACACGATAAATAATGGGCTGGTCCACTGCTCTGGCATTAAACAGAAAAAAGTCCCTCTACCACATAGTCAGCGACGAGGTCATGACAGGCAGCTCCGGCTCATACCAGCGGGAACTGCCTGTATAGGAACTACTCACTGCTGCCAAAGACAATCAGGGACTGGAACAATATTTCAAAAGGAACAGTTGAGGCGACAACACGTGACTCATTTGCGTCTATTGCCTCAGGCCTTCCAACCTCCAGTGCATGATACCTCACTAACTAACATACTTAAGAAAATCAGCAGACCATCGAGCCAAGGCTCATAAGGTCTTCCCCAACACACCTCCACCGCCCCCAACTGGCATTCAACCACTCCCCCGTGGTCTTTATTCCAGTCAGGCCGCGAAGCGGCATGCCGAGGGCTCCCCACCCCTGAGACAGCCCCACCCACCCTTCCACTCGATTGACTATGCGAGTGAGGCCGCATCAGAGAAGGGACGCCTGGCCAGCCGGGTTGATGCTTACACAGCAACCGGGCCGGACTTCCTTGGACTAGGGTGGATATAATTTACGTCTCTAAAGACCCCCCTTCCCACCCCGGGGGGACTCGTAGGTGTTAACAGACGCCCTCTAATAGGGTACACCAGGCACAGAAACATTGCAAATCCCCTCTGCATACATAGGAGCCAGAATGATCAATAAATTGATCGTTGGCCCTTAATATATAGAAGAAGAAGGAGGAGGATGTATGCTAGATAAATGTATACTAAAACAGGGCAAGGCATTTTGAAAACGTATTACTAATTCGTGTCAAGATCGCGTTATTCATTTTATACCTTGTCTGGACACCATGGCAATGGATTGAGTAAGGTCGGCTAGCGTTGTTCCTGAAGGTCACCCTGATGGTATCCCCAACTTCAGCTATCAGGGCCGGCCCAAGGATATCACGTGAACTTTCTATCGGATGGCTGAATGTAGCGTCGGTGTAACCACGGTAGATGACCTTCTTGTAGATGTGACCAATGAACAGGTCGTCGTGTCGCACGAATATACTTCCATCACTGAAGATGATACATATAGAAATACTAAAGATGATACTTATAGAAATACTGAAGATTATACTTATAGAAATAATGAAGCCGATACATATAGAAATAATACTCATTTAATTCAGGTATTGATTGATAACATTAGTTTCTAACATTCAGACTTTTCTTTACTATCAAAAATAGCTTAACAGGCGAAAACTTCTAAACATTGTTTTCACAGGACGCTGTGGTTTTTTTTTTTTGGTTTCATTTCAAAATAATGAATGTCAGACTGATTTCCCGTACATTTGATAGAACATGACCGTTTATTTCTAAATGGGTTAATCCTCCGCTGTTATGTCATTGAATTATAGTTTTGCCTCAAAGAGTTAATTTTCTCAAACGTAACAACTGTTTTTTTTTAAAAACACATTGCAGGACGATGCCTCATTTTACTTTGGTCTTAACCAATAGTCACCATTATCAGACCTGCACTTGGCAATAGCTTGTTACGATTTAAGGTTTTGTGGGGGGGGGGGGGCATAATCCAATAATTAATTTCTCTTCAATACCATTTTCAATTTCTGATGTGTTAAATTATAACCGTGAAATCAACAACTCCATAAATTGGAACCAGGGAAATGCGTAGCCGGAAGCAAAGGAGTGCCGCCCTGGGTGCCAACTTCAGAGGGCGCCGAAATGGACCTTTTTCACACACATAATTTATGGGAAGAGGGCCCCCCCATATTCATGCTTTTCAACGCGATGCGGTGTGGGGGCAGAGCATGAATAGCCGTGGCTCGGACCTTATCTAAGACACGACCCTACACAGATTTCCTTAAAGTATATTGTTTAGGAGTACCTACACGTTGGGGTCAGTGAGGTTCTCTCCTGTCACGATCGTTCTGGTCAATGGCGCGTAATTCCACAGGACCTCCTCTGCTGAAATGTAATAATCCAAGATCTTCCCGTTATTCTTTGGACCCCCACGTCTGGCATCAGCGGACTCGGAGACTGTGTAGAACGCGAACATTCCATTCGACCTGGCAAACGTCGAGTCAGAGTAGACCATCCACCGACCTAGAACGTAGGTTAAAAAAAACCACACTGTTAAAATATAGTCACTGACCCATAAATGCAACATTAGTTTTAGAGATACATTGATGTAGAGTCCATTTGGAAAAGGGGGTGCACTGTGATTGTTGTGAAGGTTTTGGTAGGGGAAGTTGTTAATCGTGTTGGTGTTTTTGTGAGTTGTAAGTCGTGAGGTCAGAGCATGAAGTTGTCTCGTCGTGTTGAGCTTTAGTGTATGCTGAGTGTTTGTTGTGTGGCATACAAAAGCGTAGTGTGTTCACTGATCGGGAGAGAAGAGACGGGAAGAGATCTGAGAAGAGAACAGAGAGAGAGAGAGAAAGTCAGCTGTTAGCTTGCGTGATAGTACAAGTGCTATTTGTATCTTCATTGAACGTTGTGAAGTGACAGTTGCTGTCATTGGGTGCTGTTAATAAAGAACTGCTATTGTTATCTTCATTGAAGGTTGTGAAGTGAAAGTTGCTGTCATTGGGTGCTGTAAATAAAGAACTGTTATTGTTATCTTCATTGAAGGTTGTGAAGTGACAGTTGCTGCCATTGGGTGCTGTAAATATAGAACTGTTATTCTTATCTTCCTTGGACGCAGTTGTTTGCTCCTAATTGTGGACCAGGCGTGACAGGCAAGTTAAGCATACTTTAGTACACAGTTTCATTTTAGGCCCTAGACGACTAAGGCCCTATCAAACTGCCAAGCAGTAAATGCTTCCACTGGTGAAGTTTGTGACATCGTAAAATTAGTGAAGACCTTACGAAAGAAGGTCGTAAAAGGAGAAATTAATTTAGTTTTTTTTTGTTTTTTTTGTTTTTGTTTTTTTTTTGACGAGATATGAACGGAAAAATAAAGCTCCAATAAAAATGTTTGACCATAACCACCTGGTATATCCAATATTATTTCTAGCTACTTCTGGCTTTCAATGTTGCCATGACTGCCAGCCACAGAAACATGATGGACCGGTCTGACTGATGGACCATGGGGCAGTCATTTGACTGTGATGGACCATGGGACAGTCACCTGGCTGTGATGGACCATGGGGCAGTCATTTGACTGTGATGGACCATTGTTCAGTCATTTGACTGTGATGGACCATGGTTCAGTCATTTGACTGTGATGGACCATGGTTCAGTCATTTGACTGTGATGGACCATGGGGACGTCCACTGACTGATGGACCATGGGGAAGTCTCCTGACTATGATGGACCATGGGACAGTCTCCGATCTGTGGTGGACCATGGAGCAGTCACCCTACTGATGGTCCATGGGACAGTCACCTGACTGGTGGACCAAGGGCCGTCTCCGCATTGTGGTTTGATCATGACCTCCGGGGCTGACTTCGTCCAATTAAAATCAGCTTTTATTTGTACCTACATTCGAATAACGTCTCAAATTAAAGCTCTAACCGTTTCCCATGAATTTTCATCATTCGAAGGTGATATCATTTGATGGCATCATACCTACATTATCCGGGCGCATAGACAAAGTGGCTGTCACTCCAGGCACGAGACTCCGCCCATCCCTCCGGGTCCCCTCCTCCGTGAAAGTGTTCCCATCGAAGGTGGCCGTGTGAACATCGATGACTGATCCCAGTGACATGACGTACCAGACAATGTCTTCTCCCACCGTCACAGACAGACCAGGGAGGTTGCCGTACACAAAGCCATTGATACCTGGAAATAGTTCACAAAACGATGTGTCGTTTTCTTCACAGTGGTATAGACGTCATCTAATTACAATGTTTAATTAAAACCAACCTCTAAAAACAAAGTCGTTCGTATAAATCCCTATTATGCATTTTTTTCCATTTATGTAATAGCACTTGATTTATCATTTATGAGATTGTAGCACTTGATTTTTCATTTATGAGATTGTAGCACTTGATTTATCATTTGTGAGATTGTAGCACTTGATTTATCATTTATGAGATTGTAGCAATTGATTTTTGTTAAGGGGATATTTTTATCAAACTTTATATCTAACATATATCTTCCATACCCAAATTCGTCACAAATACAAAGAACATAGCAACGGCTACACATTTAATCACCACGCCAAATCACGTACCCATTAAACAAATTATTAGCATGCCTCACCCATTGAAAACAGGAAACAGTTATTTTTGGGGTGGGGCTACAAATTTGATCGGATGTTTTTGTTATCGGCATCGAGTCTATGTGCCAAGTTTCAGCTTGATAGGTTGACGGGACGTGGGTCAATTAATCTTTGGAAGATTATTGCCGCTCTAATTTAGAAAATTCGCGTATATAAGACGCATCTTATACCAAGTTTCACATAATCAGCAACCAGGGTGTGTCTAATATATGGGTGTGTCTTATATATGGGTGCGTCTTATAATAAGGTGTGTCTTGTATGCGCGAAAATACAGTAAGTATTTTTTAACACGAACGAACGATACAGTGTGTGATATTGAAGGGCGATTACTGCGGTCGATATTCACATTTCACGAGTTTCATTCCTAGTTGTAAAAACAATTGGGTAAGTGTTCAGTAATGACCACGTGCACCAATCCAGTGCAGGCCACTTCAAATTTAAAATCCTTTCATTTCAATGTTTTGCATGTCAATGAAGCCAACTTTACATATGGCTTTCATTGTAACTAGAATCTAGATACCAGGTACTCAACCCATCCACAATTGGTCCAACGGCAGATAAGAATAAACAATAATCGTTATGGTCCTGCCTCAGACATATCTTTATCTACAATAAAATGGTAATGAAGCCTTGATTACAAAATACGGGTGATGAAACATAGGACAAATTGTCATTTATGATAAAGGAAAGGAAACCACTGAATATAAAGTGCTCAGTGCGGCAGATGGCTAGACCGCGTGCGTCTTGTGTAATTTTTGTTTACACCAATCGTCAAAACCCAAGTCTTATATGTGGGTGCGTGTTATACGGGTGCGTCTTATATACGGTTGCGTCTTACGGTATACTCTCTACCTGTCATTAATTCACAGATTTAGGCTTCCTGAGATTACTTTCAATTTCATGATGAAGAAAATGTTTAATTGCTATCACGGCATCCAATCAAATGTTGCCTTGCTATCACAGCGTCCAATCAAATGTTGCCTTGCTATCACAGCGTCCAATCAAATGTTGCCTTGCTATCACAGCATCCAATCAAATGTTGCCTTGTTATCACAGCGTCCAATCAAATGTTGCCTTGCTATCATAGCGTCCAATCAAATATTGCCTTGCTATCACAGCATCCAATCAAATTTTGCCTTGTTATCACATCATCCAATCAAATGTTGCCTTGCTATCACAGCGTCCAATCAAATATTGCCTTGCTATCACAGCGTCCAATCAAATGTTGCCTTGCCATCACAGCATCCAATCTAATGTTTCCTTGCCATCACAGCGTCCAATCAAATGTCCACACTTACCGAACTTCATGTTTGTTGCCATGGCGTCACTTCCTGAAGTTACATTCGGTGGAGTGTACAGCGATTTATCCTCATCAATTATGGACAGCAGCAGGAAAAACTCTCGTGGCTTGGACTAAGACAGAAAATAGAAACCTTTCAATTGTTGGAATTGTCAAACATTTTTATTCATTCAAAATATCAATGGAATTAATTCTCTAGATGTGAAGCTATGGCGTAGTGCCGAGTTCAATGGATCGCAAAATAAAATTCCCGATAACTGCGCTAAATAGGATTATTAAAAGTACCGCATGTGCATTTGGTGTGTAGAATTTTTTGTTGTTTTACGGAATGTAGTCTCAATTTAAATATCTCTTATATATATTACGCTTCTGGTGTGACTATTGGACTGCTTCCTAATGGACTGCTTCCTAATCAACGACTTTGGTATTGAGAGTATATTACAAATAATTCTAAATGTTTGAAAGAATGTATGCTGAATTATGAGTTCAATAGCGCGCATAATATAATTCCCGATAACTACGCTAAATGATATTTTTTTAATGTAACTCCTTAATTCCCATTCCATTGCTTGACGTTCAAAGAACTCTTGAATTCCCAAACCCCTTGCTTATCGATCAAGGTTACATACCTGATGTTGCATATACCTCTCTACTGTTCATATATCCCTTCCTGCATACCAATCATGAATTCCCAAATCCCTTGCTTGACGTTCAAAGAACTCCTGAATTCCTAAACCCCGTGCTTGACGTTCAAACAACTCCTGAATTCCCAAACCCCGTGCTTGACGTTCAAAGAACTCCTGAATTCCCAAACCCCGTGCTTGACGTTCATAGAACTCCTGAATTCACAACACCTTGCTTGACGTTCAAAGAACTCCTGAATTCCCAAACCCCGTGCTTGACGTTCAAAGAACTCCTGAATTCCCAAACCCCGTGCTTGACGTTCAAAGAACTCCTGAATTCTCAACCCTTTGCTTGACGTTCAAAGAACTCCTGAATTCACAACCCCTTGCTTGACGTCCAAAGAACTCCTGAATTCCCAAACGCCTTGCTTATCATTCAAAATTACATACCTGGTGTTGACTTACCTCTCCACTGTCCAGATATCCCTTCCTGCATACAAGCAACGGTCCAACAAGTCCGGTGATGTGGTCACGTGTAGGGTCATGTGCTGACGTGTACAAAAAGCTTTTACAAGGTAATTTGGTGTCGTCCAGTACGTTCTCAGGCACATCAAAGGTGTACGTGTACACCTGGTTAGGTTGGACAGATCCCCCAGATACACCTGGTCCGTCTGAACAGACAAGTTAAAAAAAACGTCTTATACCAGCTTGGACAAAGCAACCGCAGAGCTCGTGTAGAATACGGAAAGAGGGGCATAATCTATAATATATATATATATCTCATTAGGAAATGGCGTCAGCGGGCCGTCGAGCTCGTGCTCCTAATGCCCTCCCTGGCGTCCACCCACACCCGCCAGCCGCCGGGTGTCCCCGGCGCCGGGCCGTGCGGGAAGACGTCAGAGACCTCCCCGGGCGTTGGACGCCCCCACCATCAACTGCTCGATCGAGTTTGCTGATGGAGGCCCCCCCCCCGCCCGGAGACGTCTGGTCGACCGAAGACGCTGTGTTTCAAGCGTCCGCAGTCCACTTTCCTAGAGGCCGGGACGGTAAATTAACGTCCTAATATCTCTCCCCACCCGTCCCGGGGAAGCATCGGACGCCCTCTAAGAGGGATTCTACAGTGGGTTTCCACCTCGCAACTAATTCGCGAAGTAGCTGGGACGAAACGGTTGCCTATGAGCAGCTTTCTCAGGGCTGCATATTTAGAATCACCGGCCATAGGCTTCCACCACAGCCTATCGCCTCATATCCCTTAACGGCAACTTGTAATCATGATCCCTACCCTGTGTTTGCCTTTTCTTCCCCCTGTGAAGCATCACAGGTGGCAGCCCTGTAGGAGCTGTTTATTCCAGCAACTACCATGCATGGCCGTGTCTGCCACGCGGGACACGCAATGGTGGTAATGTGCCCCGGTTAACGCCGAGGGGGTCGGTGGCCAGCGCTTCCAAATCGGCAAGCCACTACAGACGTGTCAACCGGAATCCCGGGGGGGGGGGGGGGGGGCATAATCTATAATAATAATTCTAGATAACGCTTTATATATATTTATATATATACCAATTATCTTGCCATTTAAGTGTCATCGTCCTATTCCTCTTTTAAAACTGCCTTGTTAGGATTTCATGACTAACACAATACTTCATATAGCGCTGGTATTATTGGGCTAATAATTCGTATGGAAAGGCCATTTGTCTTTTCACTTGATATCCATTAGTAGCTTCCTTTAGGGCATGGGGAGGGGGGCATGATCCACGTGATAATTAGTATCATTGATTATGTAAGTTGATTTCATTTCTTTAAAAAAAAAAATTGCTGACGTGTACACAAAGCTTTTACAAAGTAGTTTGGTGTCGTCCAGTAAGTTCTCAGGCACATCAAAGGTGTACGTGTACACCGGGTTAGGCTGGACAGATCCCCCAGATACACCTGGTCCGTCTGAACAGACAAGTTTTTAAAAAAAACGTCTTATACCAGCTGGGACAACGCAACCGCATAGATCGTGTAGAATACGAAAAGAGGGGCATAATTCTAGATAACGCTCCATAAATATATATATATATATATATATATATATATATATATATGTATATACCAATTACAATCGCCCTTTAAGTGTCATCGTCCTATTCCTCTTTTAAAACTGCCTTGTTATATTTCATGAGTAAGACAATACTTCATATAGCGCTGGTATTATTGGGCAAATAATTCGTATAGAAAGCCTCATTTGTCTTTACACTTGATTTCTCTTAGTAGCTTCAGTTGGGGAGTGGGGAGGGGGAAGGGGGGGGCATGATCCACGAGGTAAATAGTATCATTGCTTATGTAAGTTGATTTCATTTCTTTAAAAAATATGTCTCAATTGATATCAACCACTGAAAGAACGGATACCATCGTGTTAAATATCTTTTTTGGTAAATTTGGAGAGATCGTGTCTCGTATTTTACTATGGCTGATATCTTGGTAGCCGCGACCCGTAAAATTAAGAATAAAACTTTAAATAATAATGAAAAAATGTCCTAAATGTATTTCTAAACCTAACCTGATCCCTAAATCAGGCAAAAAACATTATTTAACTAAACATTCCATCGGCGTATGAAAACTAATACATAAATTCTCAGAAATAAACAAAAGGGAAGTGACTCCCAATAAACACGCAAATGAATTCAAGACACGATCTCTCCAAATCAGCCTCTTTTTTTTTTTTAAAGGCGCCAACATATTTCTAAAGTGTCAAATTAACACCAAGTAAAACACTTGTACAATGTTTTAATGAGCAGAAGAAGCTTATTAAATAAACTTTCACATGCTCGCATCGATACCTCATTAGGGAAGGTGATTCATTTTTAAAGGAAATCGATATGATCTGGTCGGTTTGGGAGAAGGGGAACAGTGGGGGGTGGGTTTGAGTGTTGAGACGAACAGTATAAAATTCGAAACACTTAGATCAGCGGTTCTCAACCTGTTGGGGTCGAATTACCCTTTCCCAGGGGTCTCCTAAGACCATTGGGAAAACACATATACTCGACAGTTATGAAGTATCAACGAAATTAATTTTTGTGGTTGGGGGTCGCCACAACACGAGAAACTGTATTAAAGGGTCGCGGCATTAGAAAGGTTGAGCACCACTGAAATAGACGCTGGTGAAAAGGGGGAAGAGTGGTGTTTAAAGCAAATTTAATCACACTAGCGATTATATCGATTATAGCAGAGTTTGGAGAGTTTTAACAAGTCATGTTCCCATGGATATTCATAAATGTTTATCGGAATAAGTATTTTTAAGAAAAATATTTTAATAATGTAAATTCCTAAACTACTATTATACTTTTCTGATTTAAAACAACGTTGATAAATTCTTTTGATAGCAACGTGTTACGATCTCTCTCGATCGATTAAAGTGTCTAGTTTTTTTTCTTCTGCCACACATGGTGTCTTATTTACAACAAAACGTGATGCACTGTCCTATTATTATTTTTTTCAAAGTAGAAAAAAAAAGATCAAAGAAACATATTTCAGCTGCTTGATGATCGTTAAACTCAATGACGACTAATGCTCCAATGACCATTAGACTCCTTGTCGGCTAATGCTCCAGTCACAATCAGACTCCTTGACTACTGCTCCAGTCACAATCAGACTCATTGACGACTAATGCTCCAGTCACAATCAGACTCCCTGACGACTAATGCTCCAGTCACAATCAGACTCCCTGACGACAAATGCTCCAGTAACAATCAGACTCCCTGACGACTAATGCTCCAGTCACAATGAGACTCCCTGACGACTACTGCTCCAGTCACAATCAGACTCCTTGACGACTAATGCTCCAGTCACAATCAGACTCCCTGACGACTAATGCTCCAGTCACAATCAGACTCCCTGACGACAAATGCTCCAGTAACAATCAGACTCCCTGACGACTAATGCTCCAGTCACAATGAGACTCCCTGACGACTACTGCTCCAGTCACAATCAGACTCCTTGACGTCTAATGATCCAGTCACAATCAGACTCCCTGACGACTAATGCCCCAGTCATAATCAGACTCCCTGACGATTAATGTTCCAGTCACAATCAGACTCCCTGACGACGACTAATGCTCAATTCACAATCAGAAATAAAAGTCCTTATCCGTCTGCAAGCTCTCAACACTACCGCACAAGAACTTAACACAATGACCACTCGAAAGACAATCCTCAACACTACAGGTCAACATAAATTAACACACTGACCACTCGAGCAACAACTAAAAATTACACGTCAACATAACTTAACACACTGACCACTCGAGTGACAACTAAACATTACTGGTCAACATTACTTAACACTGACCACTCGAAGGACAACTCTACACACTACTGGTCAATAGTACTTAAAACACTGGCCTCGTTAAGGACAACTCAACATTACTGACTATAAATTCAATATCTACGCGAACTTATTGCCACCCCTCCTCCACCCCGATGTTCCCCCACAGAATTTTACAAGTCAATTGTTTGTTGACCTTTAACAGTACATACAATGGCACAACAACCGCAGGTAAACAAGTCATCCTTAACTCAAGTCCCATACACAACCAGCCCCAAGTAAGCAACTCATCCATAACTCATCAAGTCCAATCACACAACCAGCCCCAAGTAAACAAGTCATCCATAACTCATCAAGTCCAATCACACAACCGGACCACGCTCACAAAACCTGTTCGTGACACAACGCAATGTTTTTTCTCAGCTGCCATGCGTCAACTTCCCCATCTACTAAAGTTACTTGACAAAACATGAACTCAAGTAACGCACATATAAGATTCTCCATTTTTGCTACATTCCTTCCCCCATGATATGTCACTGAACACTTTTTATTTCACGCCCATGAACAATATTAAATATTCTGATGTCCCAACTACGTTTAAACCGAATATTTTGGACACCATTCATAAATTGAGACTATTTCATTTTTCGTGAAGAAAATATTACGCACCAAACGCAGTTGCGTTATTTTTAAAAAAAATCATTTAGCGTAGTTATCGGGAATACTTTTGCGCACTTTTGAACTCATTATTGAACCATACTTTCCTTCAAACACATAGAATTATTTATAATATAATCACATTACAAAATACGCTGATTAGGAAGCAGTCCATTAGGAAGCAGTTGATTAGGAATCAGTACACTAGTCACAACAGACGCGTAATATTTATAAGAGATAGTCAGTGGCGTAGCGAGCTTAACTCGCGCCCGGGGAACAATACCTTCTTAGCGCCCCCAATACCTTTTTAGCGCCCCCCCCTATTCGAAAACCATACAATATTATAGTAAAATATATCATTTGGCGCCCCTTTGTGAGTAGCGCCCGGGGCATGATGCCCCCCCTCCCTTGCCCACCCCTCACTACGCCACTGGAGATAGTGATCAAATATTTTTTTTTTTATATTCCAGGATTTTTTTTTTAATCTATCTCAAACGAATAAATTAGAATAATTTAGTCTTGAAACGTGACTTCTATGTATTATTAATTAGGCTCATCCTAAATGTCCTGCTATTGTAGAATTTCAAGATTGTTGGCTTCACATAAGGCGACGTATGAACAACAGATCTGAACCAGATATCACAACTACACGAACATGTCTCGATGACGGGTGAAAACACACCCTTGTTAAATCGAAAGTAAAAAAAACGCTTCACCGTACCCGTGGCTTCCTGTGTGACGTCATAAGACAGCCCGTGGGGCAAGAAGGACACTGGGAAAGTAATCGTGTTCTTGAGAGTCACAACCAGCCTGTCACCGAGCTCCGCCTTAAGAACTGGTCCCAGGATGCCCAGGTGCTCATCCTGACGTGTTTGTGGAACTCGGGCACGGAATGCCTGGCTCTTGTACTGGACGAACCTTGCTTTCTTGTAGGTCATGCAGGCACCGTTAGTGTGGTACGCAGATGGTATACTTTTTTTTTGAGGGTGGGGGGGTGGGGGGGGGAGGATGGCGCAATGGTTTTTATTGAGTCCAAGAAAATAAGTGTAGACAATACAACTGATTTCAACATTAAAAAATAAAAAAAATTAATTGTTCATGTTTTGGACGGACATTTATAAAGATGACAAAGAGAAAGTTTGAATAGGGTAACTTGTTAATTTAAAGGCAAGCAATGGTGATTATAAGGGTAAGTTGTTGAAATGTAAACTGTCAACAAATTACCTTTGTTCATGAATTCTGTGCCAGGCCAGAAAGCCAGTCATATAACCTTTATCCACCGCCTGTGTAACTTGACCCTTCAAGTTCTTGTTGTTGGGGTCGGTTGTAGTATCGCCTGCCTGTGAGCTGTATAAAATGTTTATATTAGTGTAGTTTTTTGCTCTCTTAAAAATAACAACAGAGCTACTATAAATTTACAGAAATCCGTAAGAGATCTCAACTTTGGGTGGCCCGATTTCTTCCCAAGGCTTATAGAGCAAAAACAAGCTTGAATACTATGTCTAGTAGGGCTATCCACTACTAATTGATGCGCACCGAATACTGTGTTTTCCTTGCGCGCGGTGTGTCTTGTGGGTTAGTTTAGTTAATGAACTCTCTTCCCGCCTTTGCTCTTGTGGCGTATGGTGACGTATTGTTATTGCAACTGTGACGCAGTGTATGTAGTCTGTCTTTTGAATAGTGCTTTTTGTTTGGCTGTTGGTGCGAGAACACTGTGGATATATGCTTTACTAGTTTCTTCACTTTTAGAGAGCTTCATTATGTGATTCAATGTACGGCCTGAATTAAACTTTGGAAATGCGCGAAATGAAGTATGAATTAAAATATTTGTCCGTAGGTTTTAATTTTATAAAATTGTTAACCAGGCAAAGAAGGCAGTCATAGCTGCAATCATCAGGGTCAAGAATAGGCATTAGTACAAGCGTTGTATGAATAGATGACCTGCATTCAAGTGACAACCACTAACGAAGCTAGGGTTACTACATGAACTTTTATCAGTGGCGTAGCAAAAGGGGGGGAAGAGTAGGGAAACTGTCACCGGGTCCCAGAATACTGGGTTGCAAAATGGGCTTTGATGGTATGTTACCGATGACGATAATAGGTTGAGAGGGGGGGTGTTTTGCGTAAAATAACTTTTCCCCGAGCTCCAAAAACTTTAGCTACGCCTCTTATTTTTATTATGGATAGATGACATGGATTCATATCATACCTGGTTCCAGTCAAAGGTGTTCCTGTTTTAAGGTCAAGGCCGCTTGGTGCATAGTTCCAGTTATTTTCCTCAGCGGCTAGATAGTATCTACGAGCGTTTTTAGAATCTTTTCTCTTCGGCCTGTACTTATAGCATTCTCTCACCTGATACAAGGCTGACGTGCCCTCTGTGGACGATGCAAATCTAATACAATATTGAACCAAGGCACACAAACAAAACAACAACAACAACATCAACAAAAATTAACTAAAATGAAAGTTTTTCGTATAAATTCACGATAAATCATTTATTAAAAAGTGGTTATATAAATGGGTGAAATTGTGCTGCTCCCATGGTAAAACAATTCCAAAAGGTGTCATGGCGACAACCACGTTCCCACCACTGGCACCAGCTAGAACTCGTCATCACTATGCACATGGAGCTAGCCAGTGTACTTCACACCCGCAGCTACCACAGTGCCGACTGTGACACGGACCATTCTCTCGTAGTCAGCAAGATACGACTAATGCCCCAAAAAAATCGCATAATGCTAAAAATAAGTGTCGTCCACGATTTAACACCCACTGCTCAAACAATACAGAAAAAACGCAGCAATTTTCAAAAGTGTTGCAGGATACACTTGCAAAATGTTCACCCGATGGCACTATTGACTCTAAGTGGACTCATTTACGAGGTGCTGTGTGCGATTCAGCCATGTCCGCCTACGGCAAAATGGAGCATAAAAATAATGACTGGTACGAGGCGCATTGGAATGTGATGGAACCCGTAACCGAAAAGACTATACTTGACTATAGGGATGCACCTTGTGCTCGTACACTACAGGCTCTCCGAAATGCAAAGAAAATATCCCAAATATGTGCCAACACTTACTGGCAGGACCTTTGCAACTGTATCTAATCGGCTTTCGACAACGTGGATGCAAGGAACATGCACTAGAGCATCAAGAGGGCATTAGGTCTACACACTTAAAAAATAGCACTGCTCAAGTCCAAGACTGGTCAAATTATTCAGAACCCAAACGACCAACTCCGACTTTGGGTAGAGCATTATCTTGAACTATAGGGCAACAGTGAATGTAGTCACTGAGACCGCTCTGAACAATATTACCGTCTTGTCAATAAGGGAAGAACTGGATGAAGTGCTAAGTTTACAGGAGCTCGAAAAAGCAATTGATTACCTTGATGGGAAGGCACCAGGGATTGATGGCATTCCCCCGGAAGTCCTCAAAAATGGAAAAACTATACTACTTTAGCCCTTACATGAGTTCCTCTGTCTGTGTTGGGAAACAGGTCACATTTCCCATGACATGAGAGACGTCAACATCGTAACATTGTACAAAAATAAAGGGGACTAAATTGATTGTATTAACTACCGAGGAATTTCTCTCCTTGGCTTAGCTGGAAAGACTTTTGACCGTGTTGCCCTAAAACGATTGCAGAGTTTGGCTAACCGCATCTACCCAGAGTCCCAATGTGGCTTCCGAAGTGGGCTCTCAACTATAGACATGAAAGTCTCGTTACGCCAAATGCAGGAGAATTGTCGTGAACAGCATATGCCTCTTTATATTGCTTTCATAGATCTGCCAAAGGCATTCGACTTGGTAAGTCGGAATGGCCTGTTCAGTATCTTGCAAAGAATAGTTTGTCCCCCACGACTGGTCACAATCATACAATCAATTCACAAAAACATGCAAAGCACAGTAACCTTCAATGGCGCTGCAGTCAGCAGCGGAGTATAACAGGGTTGTATACTTGCACCAACGCTCTTCTCCATTTTCTTCTCGATGCTCCTTCAATTTTCCTTCAGGGAATGTGAAGATGGAGTGTACATCCATACCGGATCTGATGGTAGGCTGTTCAATATCGCTCGCCCTCGTGCAAAGACCAAGGTAAAAAAGGTACTGATTCTTGAACTGCTGTTCGCTGACGATGCCGCCTTAACATCTCACACAGATGAAGGTCTTCAGCGGCTAGTTATTTGTCTATCACACGCTTGTAAAGAGTTTGGACTGTCAATAAGTGTACTGAAAACCTATGTCATGGTTCAAGAAACACCTTCCCCTCCAATAATATCTATTGAGGGCAAAAATCAGTCGGTTGTTGAGTATTTCACACACTTTGGATCCAATATTTCTAGTTCTCTGCCCTTTGATGAAGAGATAAACATCAGGATCGCAAAAGCAGCAGCAACTATGGCTAAACTGAATAAGCGGGTGTGGAATAATCTCAATCTAACTGAAAAAACAAAACTAAGAGTCTATCAGGTATGCTTGCTTAGTACACTCCTATATGGCAGTGAAGTGTGGACCACATATACAAGTCATGAGCGGAAACTCAACAGCTTCCATCTCGCATTGTACGTATCCGATGGCAGGACAAGGTGCACAGTGGTCTAGGAACGTGCAAAAATGTTAAGCATATTCTCCGCTCTTAGCAAGAGGTGCCTTCGCTGGTTAGGCCATGTTAGGAGAATTGGGGAAGGACGTATCCCAAAGATGCTGCTGTATGGAGAGTTGGCAGAATGGACAAGACTTATTGGACGGCCACGCCTGAGATTTATGGACGTTTGCAAAAAGAGCATGAGGGAAGCCAACATTGAAATCAACAAATGGGAGATCATTGCCGAACAACGTTCCAACCGCCGAATAGCAGTTTACGAGGGAGTAAAAAAGTCAGAAGATGCGCTAAACGTAGCCCTTGATACAAAAATAACAAAACGGAAGGCCAAGTCTAACCAGGAGTCAATATTCTCCTGCGAGAAATTCTGTCGAGATTGTCACTCCAGGATTGGCCTAGTGAGCCACACGTCCAAGTGTAGCACTCCATAGCTACTCCATCGTCTCGCGAAGACGGAAGGATGCCACGTAAATAAATGGGTAAACTTCTGAGTCCAACACGATTCCTATTTCCTTCATTTTCCACTTCAAAAATACTTTACATTTTTTAACTGTATGATTTTTGTTAATGGAATCAAGCCGTACAAACTAGGTGTTAATCTCTTTTACCTTTCTTGAATCTTCGGCACAAGCAAGTATTTGGAAAAAAATAGGAAAAACTAATATTTCGTTAATGGAGGTAAGTTGTGGGGATCGAAATTTGAGCGAATTCGTTTTCGTCGGCAAAGGGTCTATGTGCCAGGTTTTTCAGCTTGATAGGATTACGGCAAGTGGGTCCCTAAGCCCTCCGCAGATTTTTGCACACAAAAAAACAACAACACGCGAGCGACGTTAATATAAAAGATTTAAATTTAAAAAAAACTTTTAAAAATAGTTTTTCGCATAAATCCTTTATAAAATCTAGTATCAAAGCAATGGAGGTGACGCTGAAAATTTGACAAAATATGTACACACGTAATGCACTTTATATGTATCCCAATTAGTGCCCCCCCCCTCCCCCCACCGAAAGCTTGCAACCGCACATTTTTTTCACGCCCGTGAACTATATTAATATTATTACAACTGTTACAGAAATTTAAAAAAAAAAAAGCAACAACAACCAACAAAAAAAAAAAAAATACGCACCAAAATCACTTGAGATATTTAAAAAAAAAAAGAATCTCATTTAGCGCAGTTATCGGGAATTTTATTTTGTGAAATCAGTAATGTCATACCTCCCTCCCATGACAAAACAGGGCAAAAACTGATTTTTAGGGATTAGGGTTTGGGGCGGGGCTGAAAATTTGATACAATGTGTTGTCATCGGCAGCGAGGTCTAATTGATAAGTTTCAGCTCGATAGATTGACGGGAAGTGGGTCAGTTAGCCGTCCCAATATTTTGACAGCCAGCCACCGAGCCAGCTGGCCGCGAACAAAAATTAAAGTTAATCTAATGCAGCGGTTCTCAACCTGTGGATCGCGACCCCTTTGGGGGTCTAATGACCCTTTCTCAGGGGTCGTCTAAGACCATCGGAAAACACATATACTAACAGATATGAAGTAGAAACGAAAATAATTTTGTGGTTGGGGGGGGGTCGCCACAACATGAGGAACTGTATTAAAGGGTCTCGGCATTATAAAGGTTGAGAACCACTGATCTAATGCATTATAAAAATACTATTTTGTTAATTCGTCAAGAATATGAACGTGACGTCAACTAGGACACAGAATTGAAACCAACAAAAACCATTAGGTATCTACGATTGTACTCTACACCATTACGTTTCTGATACTCTCCAACCATGTCCGTGATTCGCCAGGTTCCAACCACCGTGGGCGTAGTCTGCACGGCCACGAATGTGGCACTGTACACAGATACGGTGTCACCCCTGGGGGAAAATATGGATTTTTATTTTTTTTTAAAACATATGCAATATTTCTGGAATAATAATATATATATTTTTTAAAGCTCGTTAAAGAAAACTGACCTCTGATGTTGAAAATTTAAATTTTGTCCGTGGAAATGGAGAGAGTGGACGTCCATCTCGTTACCGAAACCAATGACGTAGAACTGGACACGGTCACCAACACACACCTTTCATAAACGCGAGAGAAACATTGAAAATCTCAGGGGAATTTTTTTGATTACTTTTATTGTGCACTTGCTGTATAAACTAACTAAATATTGTGCACTTTTTGCATAAAAATAACTTAACATTGTGCACTTGCTGTATAAACTAACTTGAAATACGTGTCATCTTATGATTCACCAATGTCAATTTTATATTAGAATACTGGATAAGCTTAAGAAATGTCTTTCTTATTCAGGGCCGACCCTGACAATTGCGGGGCCCTATGCGAAACGGATTGCGCGGGGCCCTTTCTGGATAGGAATAAGGATAATAAGTGAAAAATTAAGATTTTGTATTAGAAAATAAATTCGGGGCGGGGCCTATGAAAGTGCGGGGCCCATTGCGGCCGCATAGGTTGCAATGGCCTAAGGCCGGCCCTGTTCTTAGTATATACGCAATAATTTAAGTGCATTGAAATTATTATATCAGTGTGATATAGAAATGTATGGCCTATTAGCTTTCACTGCTGTGATTCGTGGATTAGAAAAATTCTACTTGGAGTGATGTATAATGTCATTACAGTGATTCCTGCTAAGGTCCCAAATGACCTCCCGTTGAGCGACCTCTTGAGATTACTGTCAATAAAGTCAGGATCGCTGTTCGCATTGAGCTGACCACACAGGCCAGGGTCCTGACAGAACGTGTTGATGTTGTCGTCCAGGTACCAGCTCATGTTCTCGTCCCAGTTCATGTCGACCAATGGGAACTCTTCGTCCACGTCCGTTCTTTCGTTGTTGTTGTCGAGGACACCTGGAGAAAGTTTGGATATGTTGCTATTGCTTTTGACACACATATCTTTAAATGTGACTATAACGTTATAAAACGTTTTAAACGTATACAATCAAATACAATAACAGACCTATCAATGTTTTACCTTTCCTCATGTAGATCTGATAATTCGAATATCCAAAGTACTTTCATTTTTTAAGACTAACACACTTTCAATCTTATGTGCACTGCAGGTATAGACACATCATATATTGGCTGCGTGTAGCAATGCTGTCTTCTTAAAAACATACAACATACGCCAAAACTATAGGTTACTGAAACTGTCGGATCTTGATTGCATACTTGCGTTTGTCAACGGTGAGTAGATCCAGCAGCCGCGTGACCATGAAAGTGAAAAGGATTTTATGTTCGGAAGTTTTTGTTCGAAAAGTGTCTCCCCGAGAAGGAAAAAGTATTCATAGCTGAGAACAATAGTTTCGCTCATACGCAACTGAACGTAAAGGGCGACGGGGTGGGGGGGGGTTTAAGGTGGAAGAGGAACTCCTATAGATATTTTGTTTAAAAGGCACCACATACATGGTTCTGGGAAGGTGCTCTGTCAACGCAATCAAGCTCTTCCGTTGGAGAATCACTCAACCCTATAAAAATATTGCGTGTGAGAACCACAGCCAGAAATTTAAACAATGCATCCTCCCGGCTCAGCCAAGCGCTGTGTCAGGTAAACAATCGACAACCGTGCTGCTGATGTTGCGTGTCAAGGATGTTCCACGTAGATTTCTTATGGACAAACACAGCATCTTCTGGTGAACACGGTTGAGATTCTCATTATCGACATTCTTAAGGGTCGATCTGGCTTCCTCTTCCATTAATGGACACAATGCACTTCCTTATTGGCAAAATGTCGCAACAATGGAGACCATTGCTGTTTTAGATGATGCCGTCTTATTATATCTCTCAAAGAAATTTTCTGCAACCCTAGGGAACCCGGGGCGCCATGTGCTACGCACCGTTGACAAACGCACGTAAACGTTCAATTTGCGGCAGCTTCAGTTCCGTGACGTTTGAAGTTCCCTCTATTTTTAACTTTTCAAAAATCACCATTGCCTTAATTTGACGTCACGTCGTCATGGGTACACACCGGGTTTACACGTAATAATAAGACCAAACAGGCCACTGAACACATCCTTGACAGAGTTGACATGGGAGTGGTACACCCAAGGTAAGCATGGGGGGTCGTCTTCAGTAGGGGCGTCGCTCTCTTCCACTCGCCATTCGGCGATAAGTGTCTCACCGGGAGGGACGTGGTCGTCATCTTTGAGATTCCCTGATGTGTTGTCCAGGTAGAGTGCACCTGGTGTGTGAACAAGGATATGAATTTTAAAACAGGAAATCAATTTATTTATTCAACTAGATATGACGCGAAAAAACGAAGTAAAAAAATAATATATCAAATTCTTTTAATGGACGGAAGCAAATTAAAATAAATTGTGTAGACTGGGTTCAAGCCGTGTAAAGAGATTACTAGGAAAGAGATTTGGGAACGCTTAAAATATAGAACAAAACAATAAGGGAAGGGCAGATCTACAATTCAACATTATTTCCCCTGTTGGACAAAATTATTATACACATTTAATGATAATTGTGTCCATAGAATGATGTTATAATGGATGTCATCGATCTTTCGAGAACGTAATGACTTGACATTTAAGGACTGGGTCAAGGCCGTAATGAAAGCTGCAAAATTTCGCAAATAAACATATTTGTTAACGTGATTTTGTCTCGTATTCGGTATTTTAAATAATTAATGGGTGTTTTTTTTTTAGTAATCGGATCTATAATCTAACAATAATTGGTAGGAAACGTCTATCAAACGATATTGGCACTGACATAGGAGACTCGTGTCTGTCTCAGTACTCAACATGGCATTCTAGTTCTAGTTGACAAATATTTTATACGTATCCGGAAATTTGATCGAACGAAATTTCGTCGACGGAAAATTGATCGAACGGAATTTTGGTCGAATCTTTTTGTTAGTTAACACGTTACAGTTTTGCGTCAAATTTCTTTTTGAACGCATTAATTTGTTTTATTTTTTTATATAGTATAGTGCGTTTCTTTCGATCAAATTTCCAGTAACCCATTTTATATGCTCCGAGATTTTGCCACAAAATTTTTTAAGTTCACGAGTAACAAACAAGAGATAATAAATCGCAGATATTTAAAATGATATTTTCATCAGCCAGAAACTTTTGTTCCAACTTAATGTTTTATTGTGACACAATAGCTATTTTGTTTAACCAATTTTGAGGATGAATTAAATATGGACAGTTTTATTGCGTTCATGCAGAAATTTTATACTCGAATTCCTATTGCAAAATAACCCGAAAACCAAACCGATTATATTACGTAAATCAATTTTGTTTGAGAGAGTAATCTGACCCATGACGTCATTACAGTAATTAGTGTCAACAAGAGGTATTTTATTTACGACATTACCTTCAGATCGTTTCAGGTAGAAAACACCGTGGGGATGGACGGAATAGGGGCGAGAGGCGTTGTTGAAGAAATGAATGGTAATGACGTCACCCACTTCTGCCTTGATGACCGGCCCCAGGAGTCCGAGCCTGGCAGGTTTTGGCTTCTGGGTCGTGAAGGTGGCGTCGGTGTATTCGAAGTAAATGGCTTTCTTGTAGACGCTACCGATTCGATCCGGTCCGTTTTTGAGATACTTCTCGGCTTCCCTGTTTGGTTGAATAGATTTGAGGTTGCTGTATATGTGAAATAGGAAATTATTATAACTATGACGAACAAGCAGAGCGGTCTCGGTTGGAAGGACACAAAATGACCCCTTGGTCTGACTGGTGATAATGAAGAAGAAGATAATATATAAATACGGGAGGAAGCACCTACTTCATTACAATTAAAAAATAAAGACGCCCCTGGAAAATTAAGTTTATTGGGTTTTATGAGACTTTGTCCACGTTAATATTACTCAAATTTATGTTTAAAAATTTCCTCACCACCATTTGGCCAACCGATTAAATGCCATACAGACTATGATCGCGCCATTGAAACAATGAGACGGCCATCTAACACACAGAGCTCCCAAACTTTTTTTTTCTAGATTAGACTTTTCATTTATAATTAGCGCCCCCCCTCCCCCAATCCAAATTGAAATATAGCGTCTCGTCATAAAAGAGGAGCAAAAATAAAACACTTTTTTGCCGTTTTCCGCCTTTCTCTACCCTTGTCCCCCTCTGTCTCTCTCCCCACTTTCTCTCTCTGTCTCACTCTCTGTCTCTCTCTTTCTATCCCATTTTCTGTCTCACGCTGTGTCTCACTCTCTGTCTCAATATAAGTCTCTCTCTCTCTCTCTTTCGCTGTCTTTCTCCCTTCCCTCTACCACACTTTTCCTTTACTTCTCGTTTCCCTTTACATCCTCATCACCTCCCTATCTCACTCTTCACATCTCTCTCTCTCTCTCTTTCTGTCAACATATCATCTTCTCTTAGTAAATTTATTATAACTTATCGTCTAACCATCACTATATGGATGTAGAATTGAACCAATACTCACTGGGGATCGTCGAGGTTGTTCAGATAAGGCCACCCTGGGGCGTAGTCGTAATGTACTTCATTTGCAGCAAGGAAGTATTCCCGTGTCCTGGCTTCCGTCAGTCCCACTGAGATTAAAGTCACAGCCGCCATGCAATGGACCACAAATGCACGCATCTTTTCTGAAACAATATTGTGCACCTTTGTTTTAACCGAAATAATAACGAACCAATTAAATGCCACTTTTTAACGCACACTCAAATAAAGCATTTAATGTCCAGTAGCATATCTCTTCTAAATACTTTATTGTGAACATTAGTAAAACAGTCACATTGTTTCTAAGATTATTTTATATTTTTATATTTTTTATTATTATTTTTTTTTTAAATCTATGTTATCAACTATAAAAAAAAAAAACACACACAAAAAAAACCAACTAATTTTCTCAACTATATTGAGATCGATGGATCGATCAGGTAGAGTCCGTTTCGATGATCACCACCTTTTAGTGATCGAATGCACGCGTAGATTCAAATCAGCCACACCCTTTAGTCACAATTGGAAGATTGACGTTATGGGAGGGCAATTTATCGCAGGCTTAACGATCGGATCGAACTATGCCTGCCTGTAAGTACAGACAGCTACTCTTTAAAGTTAAAACAAAAATTAAACAGATAATAATGTTATCTTATAGCCTATGATTATGACGAATTTAATCAATTTCTAAAATTACATTAATCATTTGATGAATTTAAAAGGACTACGTTGCTAGGCAACCCTACCACTTTTTTTTCGCTAAACCCCTCCCCAACAAAAAATAAGAAAATTAATCACTTTAAAATGACAGCTGTTCTATAAAAAAAAGCTGTATAAGACCCTGGGACAAAGGTGTTTTTAAAGAACAGAAAGCTGCATAAGACCACAGCGACAATGTTATTTGAACGAACAGAAAGCTGCATAAGCCGACAGCGACAATGTTATTTGAACGAACAGAAAGCTGCATAAGCCGACAGCGACAATGTTATTTGAACGAACAGAAAGCTGCATAAGCCGACAGCGACAATGTTATTTGAACGAACAGAAAGCTGCATAAGCCGACAGCGACAATGTTATTTGAACGAACAGAAAGCTGTATAAGACCACAGCGACAATGTTATTTGAACGAACAGAAAGCTGTATAAGCCCACAGCGACAATGTTATTTGAACGAACAGAAAGCTGTATAAGACCACAGCGACAATGTTATTTGAACGAACAGAAAGCTGTATAAGACCACAGCGACAATGTTATTTGAACGAACAGAAAGCTGTATAAGCCGACAGCGACAATGATATTTGAACGAACAGAAAGCTGTATAAGCCCACAGCGACAATGTTATTTGAACGAACAGAAAGCTGTATAAGCCCACAGCGACAATGTTATTTGAACGAACAGAAAGCTGTATAAGCCGACAGCGACAATGTTATTTGAACGAACAGAAAGCTGTATAAGCCCACAGCGACAATGTTATTTGAACGAACAGAAAGCTGCATAAGCCGACAGCGACAATGTTATTTGAACGAACAGAAAGCTGTATAAGCCGACAGCGACAATGTTATTTGAACGAACAGAAAGCTGCATAAGCCGACAGCGACAATGTTATTTGAACGAACAGAAAGCTGCATAAGCCGACAGCGACAATGTTATTTGAACGAACAGAAAGCTGTATAAGCCGACAGCGACAATGATATTTGAACGAACAGAAGCTGTATAAGCCCACAGCGACAATGTTTTTGAACGAACAGAAAGACGAAGGTCGTGAATAAGTTCAAACCATTTCCGTTACGTCAGAATAAAATGTCGTGGTTTAATTGAGTGATTCCCAGGTGTATTTAATCCTACTGTCGTGTATCACGTGACACAGCTATCAGGGGTTCATCGCCTACACTTCGAATATTTCATAAATTTATGTCGGTGGGCCAAAACAGACCAGCCTAGGGGGACTTAAAGGGATGCTCCATGTTAAAGAGATTATATCGAACATTTAATTTGTTTAAAAATATTTGTCAGACGACGGGATTATTTAAAATCTAGGATATGTGTATTTGTATATAGAGGCGGATTTCAGTAAAAATGAGGTGGGCAGGTTTGGGGAGGGTGAGGATGTACATGGGGGAAAATGTTTTAAAATGTTTTCTAAAACATCAGCATGGCCCTAATGCACAAGGATCAATTATTTCTTATTTATATGAAATGTACATTAGTGCAACAATAAATACACATGCGCCCCCTCCCACTTCCCCCCCCCCAAGATAGTTTTTTTGGTTGGAGAGCATAATGTGTTAAAATATCACAAGAAAAATCAATAGTCACAAAGCATTGCTAAATGTCGCAGTACAAACCAACTATCCCTTATACAGCATTTAAAGTCATCATAGTGACTGGGGAGAGAGGATGGAGTGAGAGAAAGAGAGAGAATGAGAAAGATAGAGAGAGAAAGAGAGAGTGAGAATGAGAAAGATAGAGAGAGAAAGAAAGAGAGAGACAGAGACAGACATAGTAGGGGAATGAGAGAAATAGAGAAAGAGAGAGAATGGGAAAGAGAGAGAAAGAAATTGAGCGAGATAAGGAGAGAAAAAGAGAGAGTCAGAAAAGGGGACAGAAATAGAGAAATGGAGGGAGGGAGGGAGACCTGGGGGTGGGGGAGGAAGTAGTACAAGTTTATCAAATGCCTCCAACATCATTACATCTTTTCATGGTATGCACCAAGTGTCATCGTGCACTCTGAATCTCAAGGTCGATGTCTTACAAAGAAGTAAAAATAGAAAGTACAATTGTGTGACCGACCGAGAGCCAAGAATGTGTCTTTTAGAAAGTTCATTTAACTTGTATCTTGTGATCTTTTGTAGCTTAACCGTAGGCTTATTATTATTTCTTTTTAAGCGACAAACTTCAGACTTTGTTTCCATTTCCTAGCTACAGTAGCATAGGAAGAGGCAGGGGTTTTTATTTTTTTAGGAATGGATCGGCAAAAATCTTGACCCAAAATATTTTTGCCTAGAGAGTCTCATACCCTGCTTAGAGGGTCTCATACATTGCTTAGGGAGTCTCATTCCCTGCCTAGTGGGTCTCATCCACCTTCCTAGTGGTAACATACCCTACCTAGTGGGACTCATACCCTTCCTAGTGGTAACATACCCTACCTAGTGGGACTCATACCCTTCCTAGTGGGTCTCATAGCCTGCCTAGTGGGTCTCACACCGTGCCTGATGGGTCTCACACCCTGCCTAGTGGAGCTCATACCCTGCCTAGTGGGTAACATACCCTACCTAGTGGGACTCATACCCTTCCTAGTGGGTCTCATAGCCTGCCTAGTTGGTCTCATATTGTGCCTGATAGGTATCACACCCTGCCTAGTGGGGCTCATACCCTGCCTAGTGGGTCTCATCCCCTTCCTAGTGGGTCTCATAGCCTGCCTAGTTGGTCTGATACCGTGCCTGATGGGTCTCACACCCTGCCTAGTGGGTTCATACCCTGCCTAGTGGGACTCATACCCTTTCTAGTGGGTCTCATAGCCTGTCTAGTTGGTCTCATATCGTGCCTGATGGGTCTCACACCCTGCCTAGTGGGGCTCATACCCTGCCTAGTGGGTCTCATCCCCTTCCTAGTGGGTAACATACCCTACCTAGTGGGAATCATACCCTTCCTAGTGGGTCTCATAGCCTGCCTAGTTGGTCTCATACCGTGCCTGATGGGTCTCAAACCCTGCCTAGTGGGGCTCTATCCGGCAATGCTCCCCATGCTGTCGCCAGGTTGCGTAGGTCACTGTGAGCTATGATATGACGCGACTCCAAGTATTTTGTTTGCTGGAAGACCTCCGGTACGGGTCCGATGCTACCGGAAGTTGGGGTACGGCCCAAGGGACACGATTCTTTGCGCGTCGCCGTTCAAGAGCTGCTCGCTTAGTAACGATTCACGCATTTCCAAGCTGACTAAAAATGTCTTCTATCTACAGCTATAAACGTGAAGTAAATATTTAATCATTTTTGTAAAACGAGTTAATAAAGTGAATTACATTTCGATTACTAGAAGGGAAAAAAAAATGTTTAATTACATGTCCCTCAAACCGAAGTCCCTTAAGTATTGGAGGCTTGAAGTGCAGGGTGAATGACATGCGTCCAGACCAGATAGCTAAACCAAAGTTTTGTAAAAAAAACTAAAATTTTATGACCGGAAATGACCCACGAAATGTCAAAGTTCGAAACAAAAAAAGATGAAATAACATTTCCATTTCAGAAACAGGCATGGGTGTCTAACTTCATTTTCATTGCACTGCGTGCCGACCTTAGCTTAATTTGTGCTATAACCTTTTCAGCGCTGTCAGGGAGCACTGCCAGAGGCGTAGTTTAAGGGGTAGGGGCAGATGGGGGCGGGGACAGATGTCCCTGGGTGCCAGACTAGTTAGGGGCGCCAAAATGTGCTTTGATATTATTTTATTCATAAAAATAATGAGTTTGAGTTGAAAAAAGAAATAAGTGGGGGGGGGGGGGGTTGCTTTAAAATGAATATTTTCTCCGGGCGCCAATCACTCTAGCTACGCCTCTGAGCACTGCCAATATATGTTTTGAGGTTTCGTATAAGTCACGGATATTTAAGAAATGAATGAGGGAGTAGATGTCCGGTTTAAATTAATATTTGTACCTATAATAAACAAGGCATACTTTGTTATAATAAGCCCCCAGGGCTCATCACCCCAGGCGCGGTGTCACCACCCTTTATTACGCCGTTCGATAGAGTATGTTTAATTTGTATAGGTTGTGTTTTTTATAAAGGGGTGCGGAAAATTTAAATGCCGCCTCGGGCAGCACAAACTTAAGTAGCTACATCAGTTTTAACAATAATAAGACGAGGAAGAAGTTAATACCATAATAATTAAAATAAGTAAAAATAACATTAACAATAATAACAATAACAATGGTAATGACGAAAATAATAATAATGATAACAATAATAATTATAATAAAAATAATAATTATTATAGTAGTAATAATAATAATAATAATTACAATAATAATTATCCACCCACCCATCACAGTGGCGCTAAAGACCATTCAGGGCTTTGGCCTGGCTCACCACTTCCTTCCACTCAGACCTGACGAATGTTTATCTTTTCCATGCTTGGATTCCCAGCTGCTGTAGATCTTTTTCCACATCATCCATCCATCTAAGCCTAGGTCTGCCTTTGAGCCGTTTTCCTCTGGGGTTTTGGTGATGCACCCTCTACACTCCTCTGTCATTTGGCATTCTTTCTGTGTCCATCACAGCGAATCTTGCCCCTTTTTATTTCTGTGAGATCCTGATATAGACTATACAATTCTCGGTTGGTTCGTATTCTCCATACATATTCTTCCTTTCTTGGTCCATATATTTTCCAGAGATCTTTTCTCTCCCATGTGTTTAAATAATACTAATTATAATAATTAATAATACTATTAATTACAATAAAAATGATAATAATTAATAATGATAATTTGATAAAATGACTTTGATGACCTGAAAACCTCAACGCTAACAAATGTAAAATTACCTATAACACAGATTTTCGAGTTATCACTTACCTGGCTTCAAGAAAACCACTTCACAAGACGTTGTCTAAAAACCCGGACAGTCTACTTAAAACACCTGCCAGGTGTATGATATAGTCAAGATAAAACTGGGGGTGCGTGGGGGGAGGGGGCGTGGTAGGGGCATGGAAAGAAAAAGACAACCAATCAAAATCAAGACACAAAATTTGATACGGTATATAATTTTATATTTTCTGTTCCATGAATAAATTATGTATGAATTCCTCTCCCCCCCCCCCTTTTTCAATGCATCAGTGGCGTAGCCAGGTCTTGGTGATAATTTATATCTAACAGAAGTAAGACGATGAAAGAAGACACATGTAAGTCACCCGAGAAAAATGGTCATCAATACAATATGTCTGATGGAGTAGACCTGTGCTCAACGGCCCCTATTGAATATCCAACTGTTGTTCATTTATTGAAAAAAGAATTTATTACCTTTTTTTTTAATTAATTGATTGTTTGAATACATGTACTTATACAGCGCTTGTGTCCATGCTATTTTATCATGCTCACAGCGCTCTGATGTTCTTAAATCTGTTAAATTTATCTAACATTTTCTAGGAAAATGTTCCCCTCCCCACTCATTCGTTCGGGAAGTTATAATTATGCTAACCCTTTATATCAAGGTTCAACAACACCGCGTGCCACAAATAAACCATTCATAATGACTCAAATGCAATGAACATTACATTTTCATTTTAGATGAATTATTGAGCAGCGAATAACAACATTGAAACTATAACACGATGAAAGTCAACAGTGGAGAAAGTTATTGTTACAGTGACAATAGAAACAGATTTTAAAGGAGTTGTTATTGACATATTCTTAAACATAACATCATCACATTTTTGTCCCCGATACCGTGCTCGGCATTGAGGTTTAGTATCGCTATGATGCATCGATATGTTTTGTTACAATCCGATACTCTAATCTAATGGACATATCCGTATTCGGTAGAATGGGGCACTGTAATCAAATAAGTCATCTTTTAAAGAAATCTAATTCACAAAATACCTGCGCCTGACACAAAACTTATAAATACACGATCACTTAAGTAACAGGATATCAGCAGGCATTAGCATTGTCAGATTTAACCAGGACATCCTTCAACAGCAAAGTACATGACTTCAGATGTAGATTGAATTAATGTTCTAATTTTCGCTCGTTTGCCGCAACAAAAATACAGCAGTGCTTTATTTCATTTTGTTTGTTTGTTTTTGTCAAGGCCTGTTGGCGGTCACGGTCCAGAAGCTGGACGACTCAATTTGACAAGCTCTTATTTTGGAGAGACAGACGATGCCGGAACGCCCGTTTCACGCCTCACAAGGGACAATTTGAAGATTTTAAATATTTTTTTTGGTTGGACATTACAGTCTCTTGGCGAAATGAATTTACATTTCAAAGATAGGGTTAGTGGACAATGTTAGACTGGACGGGAAGAGGGGGGGGGGGACACACAAAACTATGTTAGGTGGTCTGCGGAAAGGGGCCTTGCAAAACAAATACATTTTGGAAACCCTGCTAAGCCCAGAGTTTATACGTGTTGTGGTGGGGTGGGGCGGGGGGCTATTTTATGCCAAGTTTGGAGTTTTAACAAAAGGGCATGGGCTCCTCATATTGTCAACAAAATTAGTACGGATCATTTACCCCAGTCGATAAGTGGAAAGGAAGCTGTCTGAAATTTGAATGTACCAAAGGTTTTAATGGAACCGAAAACCACTTCGATGACTTTACTTTTAGCGTTGTTAATATCAAAGGACATCAAACTAAAGAATTGTGACAAGTTGACGTACCCCAATGTACCTGCCGCCAGGCGGGCAGGCGGGCGTCGTTATCTGTTCCTTCCTTCCATGGACTCCTAAAGATCTAAGAGGTTCAGTCTTAATTGTCGTCTTTCATACAAAGGTAGAAACATTGAGAGACTGTGATGCTATGTGCAAACCACTCCACACAGGCACCGCATTGAGCAAAACGAATTGATCGATCCGTTCAGGGATTTAAATATTTCCAAGGAATCCTCTGAGTGGTTTACTCTCAGACCCCCCTGAGTGGTTTACCCTCAGACCTCCTTAATTGGTTTACCCCAAGACTCCTCTGTGGCTCACCCTCTGAACACCCCCGCCCCGAGTGGCTTACCCTAAGACTTCTCTGAGGGGCTTGCCCTCCGTCCGACTAAACGATAATAATATACCTCAGCCTGCAAGAAATTGATTTCATTGGAAAAGAGGAAATAATTTTCTGTCTTTCTTTACATTCTAAAGAGCATTGGTCTTTCAAACTATAACCCTAAGTGTGACATAGTTCAAAATATGGTTTGATATGTGTTCTTTGAATAACGGCAACAAAAAGTCGTATCGCATCGGTCTAAAAACATGGATGGGTGATTTGAGTAGACTTGATTAATTGCCCACCCCCCAAACCTCCATTTCCTATATGCTGAGAATAGGTTGAACTTATGAGTATCCGTGGATCTTGTATGTCATTGTCTTGTCATGTGACTATCCGTGGATCTTGTATGTCATTGTCTTGTCATACGACTATTCGTGGATCTTGTATGTCATTGTCTTGTCATACGACTATTCGTGGATCTTGTATGTCATTTTCTTGTCATGTGATTATTCATGGATCTTGTATGTCATTTTCTTGTCATGTGAATATTCATGGATCTTGTATGTCATTGTCTTGTCATATGACTATTCGTGGATCTTGTATGTCATTTTCTTGTCATGTGAATATTCATGGATCTTGTATGTCATTTTCTTGTCATGTGAATATTCATGGATCTTGTATGTCATTTTCTTGTCATGTGACTATTCGTGGATCTTGTATGTCATTGTCTTGTCATATGACTATTCGTGGATCTTGAATGTCATTTTCTTCTCGTATCTTACCTCAGAACGTGGTTTGATTAATAGAATAACAAGAAAGTTTGTAACATAAATAAATGTCATTGGTATGACATATGACATTTTCAGTGAATCACGATTTTCTTCTTCTTCTTCTATATATTAAGAGCCCACGATCAATTTATTGATTATTCTGGCTCCTATTTTGATATATATATATAAAATAGATTCATGGATAATGTCATAGACATGATTGCTGGAAAGTGGTCAAAATTACTTTATACCAAAGGATGTAATTGAAAAGTACTAAAATATAAAGAGTTAATAGGAAAAAAAAAGAAGAAAAGAACAGTACAAAAATAATATTCTCAAATGTCTTGAAAGTGCCGGACTTTAAAAAATGTGTTGTTTTCAAGATAACTTATTTTTTAATTAATGCATTTTTAATAATCCTTTATTCAGAATGGTGTCCTTTCAAATAAGTCACATCTGTATCAATCAAAAAAAAGATTTCGTAGGCCGTTTAAAGATACATCAGAAGAACACATTATTAAAGGTGTGTGTAGAGCGCTTGTCTTTTTTCTTCTTTTTTTTTTTTGTTATTGTTGGGAGTTCGCCCCTGGGCGATATAGACAACGGTATGTTTTGTTGGGTGCACTCATTTTTGATAAGGTTTTATTCTATGTTCAGATGACAGTGCGCTTTCAAAGAAAAATAATTTTAAAAAAGAATTGAAAATAATGTTTTGAAGAAAAAGATGAGCTGTTTAATTGAGCCATATGATTAAAAATATAAGGAAATGCGAGTTATGTACATGTGGTATCATTTACAGAAAATGTAGGTCATTGCGTAGTATAGGAGTGTATTTAGTTTAGATGCAAAGTATCGTATAGTTCACTGCGTGGTATAAGTGCCATGTGTTTACTTCTGATAAAGAGTATCACTTACTTCAGGAGCGTGAACAGAAAGATGCGTTTGCGTTACTAAGGGTTTTACCGTACTATGGATTTCTAGAATTAATATGCCTGTGTGGGGAAAAGGATGGCTCAAATTTAGGGTTTAGCCCCAAATTTTGCATTTGCAAATACGCCAACGAGTAGGTGGGCGGTATTGATGCGTAAAGCAATGTCTTAATTTATTACACAATGAAAATGTCAGCCCATAGCTCATTGCGCTTTTTAAATCCTACATCTTAACTTCGCCTTTGTTCGTGCACGGCTGGCCAAGTCTTCGGACGGCTAATTGACCGAATTCACGTCAACCTATCGAGTTGAAACTTGGCACATAGACACGTTGCCAATGACAACACGTTCTATCAAATATTTAAACCCATTCCCAAACACCGGCGTATGAGGGAATTATTGTGCCAAATGAGATTCCTTGTTAAAAAGACATCGAAAATGATTGGTGCTTAATATTTTCTTTTGTTGTTGTTTTTTTTCCCCCTTGAAATAGTTGGCGAAATAAATCTGCGGTGTAAACGTAAGAATATTAACACAAATTAAATTCATTTAAAAATGCATATGAAGGATTTATATGAAAAACTTTGTTTTAAACGTTTATTTTTAATGCAACACACAAGACATTTAATATACGCTGTCTCCTCCCAAACAGGAGACATCTATCAACAAACGCTGCATGTGCTGAAATGGAATAAAAATTCAACTGCTGAAGACTTCGTGTCAGTTCTCCAAATGGCTGGCAGTAGATGGTTTTGATAAAAGTAGGACTGATAACTGAGTGAGCTGACGTCATCAATGTATCTGGCTTACATAAGTTTATTATTGTACGTGATTATTATCTTAAGATGCTTCAATATCATTCTACTATATCGTGTTCAGTGAAGCTTAACGTATGGGGGGCAACATAATACTTGCAATGAACATTTAAAATAATAATAAATTGTAATTACGAGCCACTAGTATTTTTTCAAGAAGATTGATTGATTGATTGGAGTACTTACATAGCGCTCATTCCACGCTATGGTAGCATGCTCACGGCGCTCCGATGTTCGATGGGCATCACTGCTGCCAGTTAGGCGCATGTGAACTCCATCTCCGGGTTTGAATTCAGAGTTGCCTTCTCTTAGATAAGTTGCCGTCCAGGGTTAACGAGTCCCATCCACCCGGGCTGCTGATGGTGTGTTTGCTTGACTGGGCTTTGACTGGGAATTGAACTCCAGACCATCAACTCGGCCACCCAGCGCCTTAAAGATATGATATTCATAACAGGTCAACGAATCAAGAAAAAAGAAAGCTTAGAAGTAGAACGGGGGGCAGGCCCGCACCTTAGGTGGGTGAGGGGGGCACCATGGCACTTGTCAGGGGCCCGAGCTAGATAGGGGCCCAACCTTTTTCGACTTGTTTTTTTTTCCTAGTAAGGGGCCGGAACACTGTCAGGTGTCTAACGCCCAAAATATGCTAGGTGCTGGCTTGCTGGGATTATATTATTTGACTGGCACAGGGAAGATTGTTTCGGTATTATGACGGAGTTTTGAACTAATACAAATCCTGCGCTGGCTAATGAAAATGTACATTGCTTAAAAAAACAACAAGTTGTCATATCGAAAACAAAACGATAGGGTCCCATTTTCAACAAATGGCGGCGGCCTTGGTATTTCTAGGTCCTGCGTTCGGAAACTCGTCCATAAGGGCGGCATCAGATCCCATTAAGGATACGGGTAAGGTGTTGACCTAATGACAGACCCAGCATCACGTGATCAAACAATTCCAAACATGTTAAAAGTCTGTTTTAGCTTGACCTTGAGATCTTATTTTATATTACATGAGTTTGATTTGCGTGTGAAATAAATACACTAATATTGATACGTTTGTAAAAAAAATTTTGAATAGCGGACTATATTGGAGAAGTCAAGATTAGAGGCCCCCTGTGTGTCATTTCAATTAGAGGCACACAGGGGTGTCATTTTGGTTAGAGGCACACAGTGGTGTCATTTGGTTAGAGGCACCTAGTGGTATAATTATACGTCGAGGAACATTTTGTTTCAAGGAACATGATGGTGTCATCTGAATTGGTGTCACTTTAAGTTATAGAAAGTCGATATGTGATTTGTTTTGTCGATTTATTGGTGCAACCGCACAAAAGACTACAGGGGGCTCTGAGCGAATCAGTCTACATAATATGTAGAGTTTGTGGAGTAGACCGATGGCACTTACATCTTTTCCTATGAACAATTTTCTGAACGTAAAATAATGTGTTGAAAACAATGAATGTATATTCTAAAACATTTTTTTTCTTCATGTGGCAAAAGTGCCAGTTAATGTGTACAAATGGAAAGCGAGTCAAGAGAGCCACTTAATGTGTACAAATGGAAAGAGAGTCAAGAGAGCCACTTAATGTGTACAAATGGAAAGAGAGTCAAGAGAGCCACTTAATGTGTACAAATGGAAAGAGAGTCAAGAGAGCCACTTAATGTGTACAAATGGAAAGAGAGTCAAGAGAGCCAGTTAATGTGTACAAATGGAAAGAGAGTCAAGAGAGCCACTTAATGTGTACAAATGGAAAGAGAGTCAAGAGAGCCAGTTAATGTGTACAAATGGAAAGAGAGTCAAGAGAGCCACTTAATGTGTACAAATGGAAAGAGAGTCAAGAGAGCCACTTAATGTGTACAAATGGAAAGAGAGTCAAGAGAGCCACTTAATGTGTACAAATGGAAAGAGAGTCAAGAGAGCCACTTAATGTGTACAAATGGAAAGAGAGTCAAGAGAATCACTTAATGTGTACAAATGGAAAGAGAGTCAAGAGAGCCACTTAATGTGTACAAATGGAAAGAGAGTCAAGAGAGCCACTTAATGTGTACAAATGGAAAGAGAGTCAAGAGAGCCACGTAATGTGTACAAATGGAAAGTGAGGCAAGAGAGCAAAATAATGTGTACTAATGGAAAGAGAGTCAAGAGAGCCAGTTAATGTGTACAAATGGAAAGAGAGTCAAGAGAGCCACGTAATGTGTACAAATGGAAAGTGAGGCAAGAGAGCAAAATAATGTGTACTAATGGAAAGTGAGGCAAGAGAGCCACTTAATGTGTCAAAATGGACAGTGTGGCCAGAGAGCCACTTAAACAGGGGGAGTGGAGGATAAAGATTAAATAAAAAAACATGGACCTAAGAAATTACGAATATTATAAAACACTGCTCTCATTCAGCCCAAACATAAGGCCATCATACACATAAGTACATGGTTTCCCAAACTTTTCACTGCTCAACTGTAAGGCCATCATACACATAAGTACGTGGTTTCCCAAACTTTTCACTGCTCAACTGTAAGGCCATCATACACATAAGTACGTGGTTTCCCAAACTTTTCACTGCTCAACTGTAAGGCCATCATACACATAAGTACGTGGTTTCCCAAACTGTTCACTGCTCAACTGTAAGGCCATCATACACATAAGTACGTGGTTTCCCAAACTGTTCACTGCTCAACTGTAAGGCCATCATACACATAACTACGTGGTTTCCCAAACTTTTCACTGCTCAACTGTAAGGCCATCATACACATAAGTACGTGGTTTCCCAAACTGTTCACTGCTCAACTGTAAGGCCATCATACACATAAGTACGTGGTTTCCCAAACTGTTCACTGCTCAACTGTAAGGCCATCATACACATAAGTACGTGGTTTCCCAAACTGTTCACTGCTCAACTGTAAGGCCATCATACACATAAGTACGTGGTTTCCCAAACTGTTCACTGCTCAACTGTAAGGCCATCATACACATAAGTACGTGGTTTCCCAAACCTTTCACTGCTCAACTGCCCTACGAATTATTTGACTAAGGCTCACACTTCACAAAAGTAAAATGCATTTTAAAACTTGATGTTGGGGGGGTGGTGGGGAGCGACTTCTAATTTTTTTTAATGTATTACAAGATAAAACAAACGACACCCTACAATGTAATGTTAATTAAGCAATGGCTGTCATAACTTTACAATCATGTCAATCAAACAATAGATGGTATATCTTTAAAATAATGCGAATTAACAGCTATCATAACATTGAAATCATGATTTTCTTATGTTTATCTCATACTGCAAGTCTTTGGCGGTAATTAACAGAAGCTAGAAGGAGAATTTTTCACCATAAGCTGTGGTCATCTTCACGGGAATGGATATACTCTGGATATGTCTTTTGCTACACCTTGACATAAAATTAGAATTACTACGTAACTTAACATTAGAACTTCCAAGTGACCAAAAGTTAAGTCGAAATTATTTATTTTTGCTGGTGTGTGGCTATCATATTAATGACTATATTTCTTGACATCCTCGTTTTTTTAATTTTTTACACACGAACTATGTGATCATTTCAATAATGCCTTAAATTAAAAGGGGAAATAACATAGACTTTATTTATTTATTTAGAAATAATATTGCTTAGTTACCTTTGATCTCGTCTCAAATTTAAAAAAAAAAATAAATAATACACTATCTCCTCCACCAGGCCTGCACAAAATACACCCGCTTTGCGGCCCGAGACGTAACGAAAAATTTTTTTTTATTATTATTTTCTTTATAACTTTCCCCCATGTCCAATTCGTTTCGGCCCGCACACGTTTTTTCATCAAGTACTAAGGCCCGCCCTACATTTTGAGGTGTGCAGACCTGTCATAGATAGGAAACCAAAAACAACGTTGCAAGATATTTGATTGCTCTGACATTTTATGTTACTTAAGAAACAGCATGATTGGACTTGTACCTCAACCCGTCAAATATCTCCAGGGGTAATAAAAGTACGTTACACACTAACCATAAAGTAAGCACGGGTGGATCACCAGGCTGTGCACAAATATGATTTAAAGAATAGATTTTAAGGACACCCTTGTATGCGCCTATGTCGGTACGTTTACGCCTATGTCGGTACGTTTACACTCATTCTTATTAAAGAGCAGTTCTTGTGAGTCTGTCAGGCGTGTGTGTATTAAACACACTGTAAATGTGTGTCTGTATTTGTCACACTGTGAATGTTTGTCAGTATTTGTCACACTGTGAATGTGTGTCTGTATTTGTCACACTGTGAATGTGTGTCAGTATTTGTCACACTGTGAATGTGTGTCAGTTTTTGTAACACTGTGTATCTGTTCTATGGGTCTATTGGCGGGGGAGATCCCAGATGGCGCTCCATATTTCACCAAGGTTTAGTAGAACAACCACATATCCGCACATAGCATGGTACGCAAGCGCTTCATTTATTTTCTAGATGATGCTCCGCTGCCCGTATTTTAAACAAGCAGCGTGCTTGCGCTGCCTCATCTAGTACTTGCATTGCCTCATCTAGTACTTGCGCTGCCTCATCTAGTACTTGCACGTGTAGCCAGATGCTGTGAGCTTAAAAAAAAAGAAGATTACCAACAGCCATCAACAGCAAAACGTGTCCATTAAGCTGAGAGCCGACACTAAAAGTCCTTTCTTAATGTAGAATACAAATGTGTGGAGAAAAATTGAGTTTGCGCTGCAATGCTTCTCTTCAAACACAGATTGCTTGCGTGGATCGTGTGACTTTGAATTGTTCATTACTAAATCTGTAAAAGTCTGAGAAGAGATCATGTAACATTGAATTATTTATTGCTAAGTCTGTAAAAGTCTGTGAAGAGATCATGTAACATTTAATTATTTATTGCTAAGTCTGTAAAAGTCTGTGAAGAGATCATGTAACATTGATTATGTATTGCTAAGTCTGTAAAAGTCTGTGAAGAGATTATGTAACATTGAATTATTTATTGCTAAGTCTGTAAAAGTCTGTGAAGAGATCATGTAACATTGAATTATTTGCTAAGTCTGTAAAAGTCTGTGAAGATATCTTGTAACATTGAATTATTTATTGCTAAGTCTGTAAAAGTCTGTGAAGAGATCATGTAACATTGAATTATTTATTGCTACGTCTGTAAAAGTCTGTGAAGAGATCATGTAACAATGAATTGTTTATTGCTAAGTCTGTAAAAGTCCGTGAAGAGATCATGTAACATTGAATTATTTATTTCAATATTTTTTGTTGACTTTGTGCTGACTTTTTTTTGTTTCTTTGAATGGTATTTCTTATCAGATAAAGAAATAACCGTCCTTGACCTTGATGTCATATGTCGCTGTCGAAACGTAAAAGTTCCAGAAGGGAATTATGTTTTCAAATCAGCAGCTCCGGATTTAACTTACAATCAACACTCACAGCTTTACTACAAACCAAGAGCTATATCAATTGTACAAAGACCCACCCATAGTCGCAACGATTTAAAAAAAAGCCAGACTGCGTTGGGTGGGACATATTGATGGATGCCTGATTCTTAAGCAGCAAACGTAATATACCGGCGGAAGCCTAGGGGGGAGACGGCTCACAGGTTATCCAAAACTGAGATGGATCGACGATGTGGAGAAGGATCTACACCTGTTGGGGGTTTGCGCATGGTGGCGGAAAGCCATGGACTCATTCCGAATGGAAGGATGTGGTGGAGCACGCCAGGGCACTCCATGGGCTGTAGCGCCACTGATGGTGATGTCTGATTGGAAGGATGTGGTGAAGCACGCCAGGGCACTCCATGGGCTGTAGCGCCACTGATGGTGACGACTATCAGCTTTACAATCAACATTATCAGCGTTACATAGATAACAACAACTGGATGTATACTAAAAAAATATACGTTTTCGCATTTACGAAGCTCTTTACAAATAACTGGCACCCGCCACGTGTGAAAACAACAGTAAATCAGAAATGCGATATCTTTGTTTTTTTCTTTTATTTCAGATACTGAAGTATTCAATTTGAACTATTCTAGGAACTCAGAATAAAACAAGCTAACTTTCAGACGACATTCAATTTTAAAATAACTCTCAAGGGGTCTCGCTACAATGAAATAAAATGACCCCTGTCTCTCACACGATAAAAAAAAAGAAATAAAGATGAAACAAAAACATATATATTTATAAAGTAAAACTATTTGATTTATTATCAAATTGGTAAAGAAGAATAAATAATTGTAAAATTATGTACTTAACATGATGTAATTTTGTAACGAAACAAAAAAAGAAGTAGTTGAGGGGGGAAAATGTCTAAATGGTGGGGGGGTGGGGGTTGGGTGGGCTGCACACTCAGTCTTTGCTGGAGACACACTAACTAACACACAGGAAGACACATCGCATGCAGTATCAGACTTTAAATATAATAAAACACACAACAATGTTTTGTGGTAGAGTAGGTTGATGTTCTTAGTACGAGAATTGTGGTGGAGTAGTTCCATGTTCTTAGCACCATAATTGTTGTGGAGTAGGTCCATGTTCTCAGCACCAGAGTTTTACATTTTTAAAAATAGTATTTTATTAAAATGTTAACCTTTTGACTAACCCTTCCTCGTCTCACACCATCTCGACAACCGTTCAAAACTCTATGTAAGGTGAGGATGCAAAGGAAATATAAGCGCGGGAAGGTTTAGAGGCAAACAGGCAATGTGCGTCAACACACAACATAGTAAATGGGGATCAAACAGGTGGGTTTTTTGCATTGAATGTCAGCTAAAAGTGCTCTCTCTCTCTTTTTTTGGGCTCGATGTAAAAATCTTAAACTTTCTGCGAACATACTTTTAGCTTGTGTCATTTTTTATCTGCATCGGTTTCAAAGGTTTGGAGAGTGTAGGTTAAATAGACGTAAGTTTTTCTTTCGTCGACTGGCGTCATGGGCAAGAGAATCATTCAGGGATTTTGGGTAAATCGAAATGTTTGGTGAGTCTAATATTATCATGTGAGAAAGGTGTCAGTTCGAAGCCAGTATTCCAGCTGAAACGACCACTTTTCAAGAGATTTAGAAAAGGTTGGATTTTTTGGGGTTTTTGGGCTTCGTGCAATATTGAACTTCTCAAAAAAGTTTTTGTTTGGTTTCAAAAAAAAAAAAGGGAAGGATATTTTCTAAAAGGGGGAAGAAATTGGGGATAGTATTCCCATCTAGCGTGAATCAAATTGAATGAATATTTATTCATGAATCAAGTAGCAGTAAAAAAAAAAAAAAAATTAACATGTGACATTTCCAAAAGTGATCTAATTACTTTTTAATCGATTTTTGAAGCAGAACAAGTTTTTATTCACGTTAGATATCTCACAGCAGTACAGCATTATTCATTTCAATTTGATCCAAACTAGACTGAGAGTTTAGATTTTCATATTATAAAATGAATTTTCACCGTTTATCCCTGAATTAGTATACCTCAGTGTGTATCACATCAAGTAAAAAATTTGCTTGTTCAAATATTTGTAAGCAAACAAAAGTAAAACATTGGCAAAAAAACCCTTGGTCCCCATTTTTTTTCTTTAAAAAATATTAAGAAGACAATCACAAATAATTAAAAACATATTGCGAACAGTTGGCGAATGTAAAGTATAGCTTAGCTTTACAACATAGTTTACAACATAACACTGGACGGCGCAACTTCGCTAACACCGAAACGGAGCAATAGTCGACCACATCAATTATAACAAAAAAATATTTCAATAAATTAGAGTGGTAAATTTTGTTTTGACGATGGTGTAGACCTACATTTTAATGTCATAAAAAGAAACATAATTATACTTTTTTTAACGAATCTGTTTATGACTGAAATGCAATAATTGTTGGCATCACAGAGCGATTTTTTTCAGATTTTTTTTAAATCACCGATTGAAACCCTTAACACTGTTGCAGTCACATATATTAAGTCTTATGTGAATAGAACGAGTTTCTACTTGAGATGGAAAAAAGCGCAATGTAAAAATGTTTGTTAGTAGCAATGTTGTAGTCACAAGTAGTAGTTATACATGTATTTAAAAATATTTTGTTTTTTCTCATCACAAGTTTTTGAGCGTGTGTGCGTCATCTAGTGGACCGCCACACGTGACAGAGTGGCGACCAATGGCAGCGACGGAACGGACGGCGACGAGAACATGGCAGGCAAGCTTTAGCACAGGTTGATGCGGCGATGGAGCATGACAGAGGCGAGCAAGACACACGACGGCGCTATGATGGCGCACCCGCTGTTCCTAAAACACTCCTGGACAAAATTACGGCTCTTCTGGTCAACTGGGCGATATGCAATCGATCGTTTACTTGAAACTGTTTAAGTCAACTTTTTAAAAGTCAAAATATTTAACAAGTCTTCATTTTCTTCTTCTATGTTGACCTTTGAACTGCGGAAATGTAGCAGTTGGCGCGTCAGTCCAAATGTAAATGCGTTTCTTAGATCTACTTCACTTGTAAACACGTCAATCATGGACACAACTTCAAGAGATTGCTTCCTGTTTACCATGACAACAACTACCCTCAAACACATTTGGTTTTCATTTTTGATTTTTTTTCGATTCTTTATATAATGTGTCGTCAATATAATCTCAGTTCGAAGTGAAGATTCTTGAATTCGTTTGTTGGTGTTTGTTTCGCCCAGAGCTCTGGAACATTATCGGTAGACGCCGAAAAACAATTCATTTGCATTCAAGCCATTCCAGCAGACATTTTCATAATCAGACGCTCTCATATTCAAAGTCATGAAATATTCAGCAAATCACACACAAGATAAAGACGATGTGCAGCCACCTATACAAGTATAGTGCAGTGTTGGGAATAAATTAATCATCTTTCAGAACTGCCAATCAAGTATGAGACGATAATTAAATCATATCAACATGAGCAGACGAGTGGCACGTGCATTTGTCTTCCTGTGATATTTGTGTGTCTTGTTTTAGAGACCAAAGAAAGATAATAAAAATGATAATTTTAGAAATGTTTCTGGATCAGCTGTTTCTTGTCTATACAACCTGTCTCCTTTTCTCGTGTCTCAATTCTCAAACTTTAGATTTTGGGGCCTAGCATGACTTTGTTGATAAAATCTGCAGTAATAAAACAAAAAATGTAAGGATATTTAAATATAATTAATAAAACTACAAAAAAAAATTAACTGAAAAAAATGAGCCGTCTCAAGGTTAAGACAACTTTCTGTTATCGTTTAATGAGCAGAGTATTTCAGTAATAGAGTTATCATAGATTATCAGCCCTTTATACAGCTGTATCAGGGCCGGCCTTAGGCCACTGCAACCAATGCGGCCGCAGTGGGCCCCGCACTTTATTTTCTAATACAAAATCTTAATTTTCACTTATTATCCTTATCCCTACCCAGACTGGGCCCCGCGCAATCCGTTTCGCATAGGGCCCCGCAATTGTTAGGGCCGGTCCTGGCTGTACCCCTATCTTGTAACAGATTTACTGTTTAATTTACTGTTTTATCGGTTTAAAATATATATATATATACATGTTTTACATTAAGCCCTTACACGTTTCCAATCCATCACCTGCACCTTCTGCATCAAAAAATTCCATTAACTTCAATAAGTCAATTATTTCAAATTTATCATACGCAACACATTTCAATACAGCCCCCAAGACGGCAAGCTACAACTACAAGTGTTTTCCAATACAGACCCACAAGACGGCCCGCTACAACTGCAAGTGTCTTCCAATACCCACCTTCGTATTTCACATTGCCCTCCAAGTCGATGGTGATATCTGTAAGTTTAATGATCTCGTCAACCTGTTCATCACTTAATCTTTCTCCTGCGATAAGGAAATGGATTTTAGATATATATATTTATATAGTATGCATCAAAGGTAGGTATGCTTTTATTTAACACAACTGACTAGTGTGAACTGCTTGCCGCCAGCTATTTTGGTTAAAGCATCACTTTAATATGAGAGAAGTAGATTATATGTTAGCGTAAAGCGTAGAAAGTAAACCCGAGAACGGCACCGTTCTCCTGGTTAGACTTAAATGCCCCACACGAGTCTTTACATTACAAATGTTGTTGATTTTTTCAAACAGAACTCCCCCGCCCGCCCCCCCCCCAACACCCAACCCAACCAAAAAAAAAATCCCTTCATTGTTTTAGACAAACTGATGTAGACCACGTGCCGGGAAAATTACTTGCACTAACATAACACTTAAGATGACACGCCCGTCATTGTGAACTGTAGGCTACTCCCAACTTAAAAAATGGCTGAAATGTACTCTCCCCTTTCCTATGGCTAAAAATTTATTCAAAACTTACCAATGGCTCAAATATAATATCTTTTTGCCAAGGGTTAAAGTGTACACTCCCCTTACCAATTCCCCAAATTTACTCTCCCCTTACCAATGCCTAAAATGTATTCTCCCCTTACCAATGCCTAAAATGTATTCACCGCTTACCAACGCCTAAAGTGTACTCTCCCCTTACAAAAGCCTAAAATGTACTCTCCCCTTACCAATGCCTAAAATGTACTCTCCCCGTACCAATGCCTAAAGTGTACTCTTCCCTTACCAATGCCTAAAATGTACTCCCCCCTTACCAATGCCTAAAGTGTACTCTCCCCTTACCAATGCCTAAAATGTACTCTCCCCTTACCAATGCCTAAAGTGTACTCTCCCCATACCAATGTCTAAAATGTACTCAACACTTACCCATGGCTGTGATGTACTCAACACTTACCCATGGCTGTGATGTACTCAACACTTACCCATGGCTGTGATGTACTCAACACTTACTCATGGCTGTGATGTACTCAAAACTTACCCATGGCTGTGATGTACTCAAAACTTACCCGTGACTGTGATGTACTCAAAACTTACCCATGGCTGTGAGAAGATGCCTCATTTCAGCAGCACTTATAAACCCTTGGCCTTCCCTGTCGAAAGACTTGAAAGCTTCTTCAAAGTCCCTAAAGGTGCCCCATTCTTTAACGTTCTTTGTCTGTTTGTAGATGGCGAGGAATTCTTCGTATGAGTATTGTTTTTCACCTGGCGACACATCAACGCTTTTTGACCACTAGTATATTTTTTTACCATAGCTCACAAATAAGATTCGTATTTTTAAACCCAAATTTATAAATATAAATATTTTGGTATCTCAGAAATGCAACCAACGAACAAACAAACAAACAAAAAATCGCACTATTCTAAAAAATGTGAATTTTTAAACTATCAGGAAAAGTAAATTTCTCTTTCTTTGCAATAGATTTCCATTCTTACCCAATTTCTGTAATTGGATCTTCTGCTGAATTTTAGTTTATTCGATTTTTTTCCCGCCAAAGAAGCAGAGACGTCACTTGACCTTTGCATCCCCCCCCCCCTTTTTGCCTTTTTTTACTTTGACCCTCCGCATTTAAATTTGATGGTTTTACTGTTTCCACATCACAATTTTTTGACCCCTTTAAAATCCGAGGCCCCCAGCAACTGCAGGGGTTTCAGGGCCCAAGCGACGTCTCGATAAAGAAGTTAACGGATTTTTAAACCACTAAAAAAAAAATTATTTTTTTGGCGCTGGTCTGGTAAATTGCTGCCAATAATTCACTGTAAAATGTTGGCATAGCATCGTTCAGTGTATTTGAGATTTGTACAACGTTAACGAAGACATTTTACTCAATTTATTTAAGTGCTAAATTTATCTTTGTTTCAACATATCCCTTTTTTGTGTGTGTCTGAAGACCTACTAACAACGCACCGTACCTGGCTTGTCGGTGCCGCCCCAGGCCTTGATGAGTGAGAGGGTTGGGTTCAGTTCCACACATCTCAACAGGTCACCCACTTTGACAGCGTCAATCAACCCGTCCCTGCCATCCCAGAAGTCAAACAGGTCGAAAACCTCCCGGACATCTGAGGAAAAAAAATCACTTAATGTGATAAGCTTAGGATCAAATTGGATCAAATTGTCAAATTATCCGATGTTACACAAAGAACAATTAATTTTAAACTTAACAATAAGAGGTACATTTTATAAATCTAATTAATATGTACTCGCTTTTCGTAAACACAATTTTTAAAAAGATGTGTATTCTTTGAAAAGCAATGCATGACAATTATATTTCATTATAGATTCTGAAGAAGATGTTCCACCAACCACATGTTCCTCACCAACCTCAGCACCCACCTCATACATCACCGCCCAAAACAACCTCACCACCCGAAATTAATTAAATTCACCACCAGTATCTACCTCACAACCAATATCTACCTCACCACCAATAACAACCTCATACCAATATCAACCTCACCACCAATATCTACCTCACCAACCATATCTATCTCACCACCAATATCTATATCATCAACCATATCTACCTCACCACCAATATCTACCTCACCACCAATATCTACATCATCAACCATATCTACCTCACCACCAATATCAACCTCACCACCAATATCTACCTCACCACCAATATCAACCTCACCAACCATATCAACCTCACCACCAATATCTACCTCACGAACCATATCAACCTCACCAACCATATATACCTCACCAACCATATCTACCTCACCAACCATATCTACCTCACCAACCATATCTACCTCACCAACCATATCAACCTCACCACCAATATCTACCTCACCACCAATATCAACCTCACCAACCATATCAACCTCACCACCAATATCTACCTCACGAACCATATCAACCTCACCAACCATATCTACCTCACCAACCATATCAACCTCACCAACCATATCTACCTCACGAACCATATCAACCTCACCACCAATATCTACCTCACCAACCATATCAACCTCACCACCAATATCTACCTCACCAACCATATCTACCTCACCAACCATATCTACCTCACGAACCATAACTACATCACAATCAATATCTACCTCACCACCAATATCTACCTCACCAACCATATCTACCGCACCAACCACTAAAACCTCATCACTCAATAAAACATCCACACCTACATCAATCTCACCATCCACATCAACCATAAAACTGAAATCACTCTCACTAACCTCACCAACCACATAGTCTTCACCAGCCACATCAATACCACCACCCACAACAACCTCACCACCCACATCACTCTCACCAACCACACCAACCACATAGTCTTCACCAGCCACATCAATACAACCACCCACAACAACCTCACCACCCACATCATCCTCACCAACCACACCACCCCCAACAACATCACCACCCATAATAAAACTTACCACACTTATCAACCTCACCACCAACATCAACCCCATCATCCGCATCAACCTCACCACCCCTGATCATCATCAAAACCCACTTCATCCTCACCAACACCATGCTCCTCATGATCCTTACCGTTTTTTTCCACCTACATTATCATCAACACCCACATCATCCTCAACACCCACATCATCATACTTACCAACCCCACCACACACATCAACCTCACCACCCACATCAATCCCCGACATCGCCCATCATCCTCACCAACATCACCCCGTCGTCATCCCTACCAACCTCACCATCATAAACTTTCTCCAAACTCAGATCTTCCATGGATAGATGATTGCATGTACCGGCACTCTGTTTACACCAAGTTTAACCAACAGCCTGGCCAACAACCCATGCTGGCCAACAACCAGTGCTGGCCAACAACCCGTGCAAGATTAGTCGTGTCGAAGTAAACATGGGTTGGCAAGTTATGTACAACATAACAGGTGAAAAACAATACCACATAATTGACAGTTGACTGAAAGTTGGGTATTAAGCCAAGTGCCGAGTGTCAAGCGTCAAGTGCCAAGTATATAATTATATTGTAGAAGACGTGTAACTGCTAGAGGGATGACTTCAAAGTTGAATTGGTCAAGCAAATGTAAATTGTAAATACATATTTCAGCAGCACTTTATCTGTATACGAGATGTAGCCCGCCAAACTTCAATGGGCATCAATGTTGGCGGCATCAATGCGTGAACTTCCCATCTACTAAACTTACTTGACAAAACATGAACTCAAGTAACGCACATTTCAGAATTCCAATTAGCGTAGGTATCGGGAACTATATTTTGCACGCTATTGAACTCATTATTGAACCATACTTTCTTTCAAACATTTAGAATTATTCGTAGTATACTGTCAATAGCAAATTCGCTGATTAGGAAGCAGTCGCCGGAAATGGAAGCAGTACGCGAGTCAAACCAGAAGCGTAATATATATAAGAGATCATTGACGAAGAAGAAAAGTAAATGAATAAAAGGAGGAATCGTTGTGGATTGATAAGAAAGAGTGCAAAATAAAGAAGGCCTTTTGGCACTGGGTGACTAACGCAGTTGGCAAGGGGAAGGAAGTAAGCAGACGAACAACGTCGTTTAGAGGAGAAGTGGGAGCTAACCACATTATGATGAGTAACGTAAAGGGGAGATCACAGAGAGGTACCGTCAAACGAGTCCGGAGTGTGAACTTTTTTAAAAGTAAGCAACCGTCAGTGGTCTACCGAGTTGGTCTGTGACATGTTAGTCTGTGATATGAGAGGCAGTATCCCAGCCCTTAACCCATGGCAACCAGAAGATCTACTACATCTCTGAGTTGGGACGTGTGAGGCATTATCCCAGCAATTAACCCATGCTAACTTAAGATCTACTACACATCTATTGTGGAGAAGAAATCTAATTCCGTCTTCATACATCAATGTATTCAGACATGCTCGGTACACATAAGGTCAAACTGACTGAAGGTCAGAAAGGGTCAAGAAAGTAGAACGAAAATGAAGTTTTTTTTGTTTGTTTTTTTAAACAGCGATAACAAGTTAGTTTCTGTTACCAGGTAATGTAAAGGTGTACATACATTTTTTAGCCCCACACCCCCCCCCCCACACTTTTTTTCTTTGTTTTTTTAAATTATTTATTTATTTCTCTCGTTGCTTCCTTTCTTTCTTTTTTTTCTCCTTTAGCTAAGAAAGAATTACATCTCCTTCCCCGACATAGCGACACCTACGCCAATATTCCTCAAGAATCTAAACCTTCGTAGTTTTCTTTCTTTTTAAAAACCACACACACTTTTTTTTTTTAACGTTTAGTTGCCTTAGAAACGAGAATTTTTTTTTAAAGCGGTTTCTTAGGGGCCCAGTTTAACTGTTTACCTGAGCAGAATTTTGGCAGGAGAAAGGGGTAGGCCTGGGGTTGTAGGGGAGGGGGAGAGAGAACAAACTCTCCAGAAAACTTTTAGCTCCAGGTAGCCCAGCAAAGAGATGGATGCTATTTTTAGAAATTTAGCTTTAACTTTTCAAGAGTGTGTTCTGTGGCTGTGCTTCGTGTTAAACGAGTTGTAGGACTATGGGTTACACTTAAGCCATCTCCCCTTCCCAACGTCATAAGGTCTTGGCAGTAAGCCTTACACTTACACTGTGTTTTAATCAGCTGAGGTTGGTGCGGTATTAAATCATAACCCAATAAACACATAGAAATACACTAGACCGTTATTTTATTACCATTATCTGTAATATTATTTTTATATAGGTTTAATAAGAAATTTTGAACCTTAGAAATGCAGCTAAAGTTTTTTTTTTAAATTTTATTCTATAGGAATAGTTAACAGAAACATATTATCACGACATAAGTAGATATAAATACTTTAAATACAATTCTCTAGTTAAAGCCAACGCCGGCCATAGGTAAACTTTCATCCTGTGCGAAGCACCCGTTCGGCGCCCCCTTCCCTGTCCCTGTATGGCTCCGCTCTTTTTCGCGATTACGACGTAGGCTATGGAGCACACATGTAGCTAGCCATACGCATTTTAACATGCACATTAATTCAGACTGTATGAAAAGCGATTGTACGAAAAGTTAGAATACCGTTTCCCAACCCTCGGACCCGCGGTTCACACTTCACTATAATAAACTAAGTTAATGGCCGCGGCGCCCTGTGTGAGAGCGCAGGTTGCACACCGTAAAGACCGGCGTTGTTAATGTACCTAGAAACGGACGAGAAATGAAAAAATAATTGCACCACTTGAAGAAAAAGAAAGATTGCTCGATTCATAATAAACAATACTTTACATGAGTAATTGGGATCATTATGACTGAATTGATGCATTTGTATAACTTGAAGTTATAGATTTAATTACATTTGTGTTTCTCGGTGCATGCATGATGCATAATAGATTTATTTTTTTTTGGTGGGTGGTGTGTTCAAAATAACATTAGGCGGTCATGTCGACCTTCTTATTTACCGTGTATAACATTCAGGTTACAATTGAACTGATGAACAAAAGGTCATCACCTTAAACAAATGTGTCAGGTTTCTTATAGTCGGCATGTTATCTCTGCCTAATCAAAGGTCGCGACCTACAGCTTTGATCAGCGGCAGAAATATTGGAGGACGTGAAATCTAACATCCTGTTTTGTTTAGCTTTCAAGGGCATGCATTTCTGTTTTTAGACCCCGGGCCGTCCTGGAAGCATATTAAAAATCATATACCCCTTGATAATGAATGCACGAGAAGGGTGATAATGTGTGTACATATCTGGAGCTTTTGATTTGATCGCAATATGACCTGGACAGATAGATGGATGGATGAATGGATGGATGGGTGGCAGATCTTTAAAATGGATTGCGGATTTGATAGCTATGACCTGGAAATGTTTATAACATGTGTCCATATCGGTATCTCTGGATAATGGGTCTGATTGTAATAGGAGCTGGACCGATAGAAGGTTAGATGTATTGGTGGGAGATGTGATGAATTGGTTTGTGTGTTTGATATATATAGGTGTTGGGCAGATGGATAAATGGATGCATGGATGAATGGGTAAATGGTTGAAGGGCAGGTCTGTTGAACAAAACTAAAGAAAATCTTGGATGATATCACTATCACGGTCAAGGACGTACGGCGAGGAGGAAATGGGTGCCTTACGTTGTTTTGGCAGATGGCGGCGTGTGGTACACCTGGTCTGGAAATATCGAGTCCAGTTTTAGACTATGTCAGTGCTATGTAGGTAAGGCTAAATGTCAAAGCATGCATTTCATGGGCCACTCTTCGATCTCTGAAGGACACGTTTTGGCTTGCAAGTGTCTGGTGTTTATTTTTGTCTCTTGTTGTTGTTATTTTCAACTGGCTTTATTTTGAGGTTTTTTAATGTATTTTTAAAAATTACTTTATATATTTATTTCAAATAGTGTATGAAAACGTATATACAATTCCAGCCCCATTATTAAAAAAAAAGAAATTTCAAGGTCTTTTGATTAAACGGATATTCGGATATTCTTTTTGGTTGGATTTTTTAAATTTTCACAATATGTCCCAAACATGTTTGTATGTAGACAGCAAGTCTTAAGACACGATGTTGTTCAATCTTGTAACGCAATATGAAGACCAGAAGAGGAATTCCTAACTCTGCCCGAAGCTTCTAGAATGACGGAATATTGTGCCAAGAAGTTTATAGAACAACAAGCTCAGAGACTGTGGCTTCGAGGCTATGCGGAGTATGTTGTTGTTGTCGCTTTGCGTTGTTTCCATTTTTTAAGTTGATTTGGGAGTTGTCTCCCATAAGCATAACATTATCTGCCTTTCAGAGGGCAGGTAATCATGACGTTGGCTTATACCGTATTCATGACTTATCAGACGTGTATACATTTTTAAGCTTTTTTTTATGTTTTAACAAAAAAACTCCTAAATTTTTTTATTTTATTTTATTTTGTTGCCAAAAGAAATGTTACTAATTAAAAAGTCCTTGTTTTATTTAGAGACTCACAAATTATGTGTCATACTAAACGCGTGAATACATTAATTATAAGAAAAATAATGTAAGAATTTCAGTTATTTCATTGTTATGTGGCTATTCATGGGCAGGGCCAGATTATCTACAGGCCATTATATTCAGGGTTCCCTAGGGGTGTATAGAAATTCGGGCCAAGGCTCGGGAGACTTTTAAATATCAGCATTCACTTTTCACAGCTAAATGTTTGGCCATTTTGCAAATAACGTTATTCCATGACTGTTCATGCAAAACATAAAATATTCCGAGAGACAATACCAACATTGATTTCTTTTAATTTTCTTGATCTTTACGAAGGAAACACACTTTATTAACCTAAAATAGTCGCAAGAGATGGGAGCAATGTATATATATATATATTGATACCGGATTAAGACTGTGAGGATATTTCGTGACATTTGCTTAGCGTCTATGGAGAGATTACTTTCTACACAGAAATAATATGTGGGGAGGGGGGCTTAAGACCATTCGGATATTTCCTTTGGGATTTTATCCCAAGCCACCAGCTTACTTGTAGCGTGGTCTACTTACTGTGTGCCCAGTAGCCAGAAATATTAATTTTTATAAGCGCTAGAGGTTGCGAAACATGTTAAAATAAAATGATTGCATCGTAATTTGTATTTAGGAATTTTAATCCGGCAAGTGTTGTTAACTCTGGAACTGATATTACGAGAGTCATTGAGTTAATGGAGACTACAGGTGAGAAGAGGATGCTTGCATGTAGACGGCGCCATTAAATTGTGATTATCAAAATGCCATAAATGTACGCTCGTTATTAAGATCAAATGCCTTCATGGTGTGTTAATTGTGTCTTTGAATCTTAATTTGTGATGTTTAATGGAAGACTTATGAGCAGATCATTTGGCGCATATTTTGCGTAATGGGTAGCAAGGGAGAGAACCAGTCTTCGATGCGGGGGGGAAAAAGTAAGGTATTTTTTTAATACTGTATGTAAATATTTTCTTAAAATAGGATATATTCTTCAAATTTAAAGTGCCATCTATTATGTGGGGCTTAAATCCCCTGACCTCCCAACCAGTTACGCAACTACGGGTACGATTTTTTCATATGAGAAAAATAATGCAACTGAAGGTCATTTTTGTGTGTGGTAATTAAATGGCAATGTAAAGTGAGTTTAAGTGAGTTTACACGTAAAGACTTGTCAACACTTCAAACATACCCAGGTGGCAGCTTTTTTTTTAAACTGAAAAGTTTCTTTCAGAGGGGAGGCGTCAACATTTTTTTTTTGGGGGGGGGGGCGCGCACTACCCTAGCTACGCTGCTGAGTGAGACGACCTTACATTCGAAATTGATATCGGGGGACAGCATCGATACTATACGGGGGACAGCATCGATACTATACGGGGGACAGCATCGATACTATACGGGGGACAGCATCAAAACTATACGGGGGACAGCATCGATACTATACGGGGGACAGCATCGATACTATACGGGGGACAGCATCGATACTATACGGGGGACAGCATCGATACTATACGGGGGACAGCATCGATACTATACGGGGGACAGCATCGATACTATACATCTAAGCCTAGTAACGATTCCAATCATGGAGCTGAACGCTCACGCTAACTTTTGGCACATCGCCATTTGCAGTCTTTTTAAAAAAAAAAAACCTGTATTTTCCAATCTCTGATTATTTGAGAAATAAATGGAGTGTAGGAGTGTCGGAGAATGAGAGACTATATCTACATAAATATTTTTTTTAAAATATCAGCTGGTATCTCATCCCATAACACACCAGGTAACCCGGAAAGATGTCTGATGGCTACACAAGTGGAGCTACAAACTCTTCTTCCAACCCGGTATATTATCTCCCGTTGCATGCTTTACCCTTTCTTGAGATTTCCAAGATTATTTACCCATTACATTCTCTAATTCTTCGTGATTCTTTTCGCATCCCCTCCCCTCCTAACATCAACTGCAAGTGTGTACATGCTGTCTTGTCTTCATTTGTACTTTCTTTTTATCCTTTCTTTTTCAATTTCTTTATTTTCCCCATCTGGTAGTCTTTCTTTCATTCTACATTTCATTTTTTTTTCAATCATCCCCTCTCCACCCCAGCTTTTTTTTTTTTCATTACAAAAACTCAGCCCATAAATGTCTTAGTTCAGAATAACGAGAATGTCTGAGTAATGTAGGCCCACTTATAAAGTTATATAGCATTCATCATTGAGATGTGTGTCATACCACAGAGACGGGACGGAGAATTACTGTCATATAGATCAAGCAATATCGCAAGGGGATCCGGTAAATGTCCTATGTTCACACAGTCAGCATTAAAGACATTTAAATCTGATTCTATCAGTCTGTGAAGGGTTTGTCTTAACGGTAGGCAATGGAGGCCATGTTTTAATGACCGAAGTAAGGAGATATTATTTAGGAATAAATGTGTCTGTAAGATTTTTTAATTGTTTTTTTTTAAATCTGTCAATAAACCAATAGATTTCTCAAAAAAAAGGAAATATTTGAATACGACTTTTTGAAATACCACATTTCCATGATGGTATTTTTAAATATTTTCTTTTTCAGTTTAAAAGGAAAATGACATTTCTGAGAGGTAAACCAAAGGGTATGGTACACATTAGGCCATTCGTAATGCCTTTCCCGTGCGTTAGAGATACACAGCACGACCTCGAGGAATTTTAAATCGTTCAAGTTTAAAAATAGTCCATCGGGGAGTGAGCAGCTACAACACAGGCGGTTATCAGCCCCCCATCTACCTTCTGATGAGCTGATTCTGCATTTTCCTTAACGGCTGGGGTGGGCGAGGTGGGGGCTGATAAACCTCCAGGCAGCACGTTCTAGTAAACCACCTCTAAACGGGGGGGGGGGGGCGCCTGACGCGCGCACTAACATACACACTGGCACGCGTGCGCATCAATTAGTTGTATCCCACTCATGGCCTCCTCATACCTTCGTACACTTTCGTATACCTCCGTGTTGATAGCTGACTTAAGCTAAGTCTTAACATCTCCTAGTGATTACGAGTACGTCTCACGTGTTAAAACTAACTTTGAGCAAGGAGATTTTAGTGGAAGAATCATAGTCATTAGTATTTCTTTTTAATTTATGTGCTGAACATTTTCGGAAGGATGTTGGGGATTATTGTCTGAAGAAATTTGAAACGTTTAACTTGATCCTAGTCTCTTATGGCGTCATCTAGAATTGACGGTAAACGATTGTTTAAACCAAGGGTTCCCTAACTGTTTGACCCGCGGGGCCATTTTTTTCATAATCAATTTCTAAAGGAGAGCTCATTGGCCTACGCAATGGCTTACGGGTTTCATTCAATTTTTATTGATTTTATTTCATGAGCGGTCGGGAATCCCTTTAAAATGGGGCATGGGTTCAGCACCAGCGGAGCCAAAAAATTATGCTGTGAACTTCTTCAACAGCCTTGCGGATACGCCAGACTTCCCGATTATCTCCATCGTCCCCCATTGGCGTTACTCTAACGTTGTAACAAGTGGGCTTACAATCTATTACAAAACTGGACACAGACAACCAAACATGAAACTGAATTAAACATATTTTGCTTTTAAACATATAAAAATATATATTAACTTTAAAAGAACTTTCTATCAAAGACCAGTTTAAACGCTCTAAAATGTTTTTTAAAAAATTAAATAAAAATTAAATATCTTAAAATGCAGTATGCAAAGAAAGTATGTGCAGAAGATATTTTCAAAAATAAATAAAAATGAAACGTTAGGTTCGTCTACATTCAATTCGAATACTTTGTCTACATAGAGTGCTCATCTACACGTCTGCACAGTCTTGCTTTTGCGTAATGCATCTTTGTTTAGGGGGAATGTTTCTAGGGATCCAATGCCGCCTGCCATATTGCTGATACATTATAATACTCTCTACCCCACCCCCATCCACAAACCTCCACCGAAAAGGCGTACCAGTGCATAATATGTTGCTTGACTTAAAGTTTTGCTTTACTCTGAGTGGAGCTTAACCTGTTGGGTAACATAATTTACCAAAGAGACCTTTAAAATATGTTTATACAATAAGCATAGCGAAGACATGTAGCCGGCATACAGTCGGCACACAGTCGACATACAGCCGGCATATAGTCAACAAACAGTTGAAATATAGTCGACATACAGTCGACATACAGCCGGCTCGAAATATGAATAAAACTTTTTTTTAAAAACCCAAAGACGTACCTTCAAGCTCCTCTCGTGTCAATTCTGGGGTAGACATTGTCTGCTGTGTTCTGAGATGGTCCGAATAACGTGAGAAAGCTCTGCTCTATTTAGCGTCAAGAATAGCCTGCAACAGAGACGAACAACGAAACTCTCAGAACAAAATTGTTTTAAAAGTTGGATACTTTCAATTGAGTGTAGATAACGGGATGAGTCAAGCACAACACAATGCATAAAAATAAAGGTACATTTTTCCTGGAATTTTTCGAGTCTGATACAAGGACTATTCCTTTCTTTGGTAAGAAAGAAAAGAAAACGAGGCGAGGCGTTATTATAGAATTACCACGAAAGGTAAAGCATAGTTGGTTCCAAAATTCAAAATCTAAGACCCTGAATTTCTTTCTTTTTTTTTTAACGAAAAACGTTTCACCAATTCTTTCAAGTATTCTCTATATCTTTGTTGATGCAGTGAAGAATTTTAATTTAAGCGCATTTATTTGAAATACGCCCCTTGTATTAAGAAAGAATGAAAATAAATCACGAAGGTATCAATATATTTGATTATAAAAGAGCCTATATCTGATTGTTCTTGAATAGTTCTTTTAGAGGAAAATAGAGGAGACTTTCGGTAGACTTTACCTTACAAGGACAGAATTGTCAGTTTTTGGGAGGTAAAGTTTGACCCCATTAAGACTACAACATTGAAAAAAAATATATACGGCATTATCAGAACAAATCAATACTTAAACAGAACAAATCAATACTTGATCAAAATAAATCAATACTTGATCAGAACAAATCAATACTTGATCAAAATAAATCAATACTTGATCAGAACAAATCAATACTTAAACAGAACAAATCAATACTTGATCAAAATAAATCAATACTTGATCAGAACAAATCAATACTTAAACAGAACAAATCAATACTTGATCAAAATAAATCAATACTTGATCAGAACAAATCAATAAATTGTTAAGTAGAAAAAAGTTTTGAATCATAGCCAAACTAACATTTTCGACAACTTTTATAAATAAATATGTCTTACTTAATTATTTTTTTCAAAATCAAAGTACCCAAGCACTGCTCATTGTGAAAAGCTTGAACATATAAGCGTGAAATAAAATAATAGCATTCAAATGTATGTCCTATTATGCTTTTCTGTGCTGAATAAAAAATAATATTGTATTACTAAAATTATCGATGATTTGATATAACATGTTGTGTTCAGAAAATGACTATTCAAAGTGGATTAGTCACTAACGACTATTTTTGTGTTATTTTTAAAAAATAAAATCATTACTTGAGAGTATCTTTTAAAAAATTCATTTTTATTATTGTTCAATATATAATTATGAAAAAGTCTGATAAGATTGTTTAAGAACCTACTGCAGATATTTCACAATTTAGTAATAAGGGTAGGTTAGCACGGAGTGTTATTTGAGCTAAAACCTAGGGTTACGAAAAAAAAATATGTTTAAACACACAAACACAAGAACACACCTGACCTGCAAGTGAGACTGCCGGAGAATTAGGAGAGAATGAGATGACGGTTCAAGAGTGTGCCTGGTGTAAGGTAGTGGACTCCTGCGCGTGCAAGCCTGCCTCGAGGTGAGCAGTGATAGCGAACTCGATTTAATACATAGCGGTATCGATGCTTCTGTCATTAAATGGCACGTGATAACCTGCCTTTAACTTGGTACAGTGCACATGTATATCTACAGTGTAAATCTATATCTACAGTGTACATCTATATCTACAATGTACATCTATATCTGCAATGTACATCTATATCTACAGTGTACATCTATATCGACAGTGTACTTCAATATCTACTATGTACATATATATCTACGTGTACATATATATCTACAGTGTACATCTATATATACAATGTACATCTATATCTACAGTGGCCTTCTATATCTCCAGTGTACATCTATATCTACAGTGGTCGTCTATATCTACCTTCCATATTTAATAATACTCTAAATTTGCAATGGGAGGCATGAGTGTATAAATGCGTTTAACATGTTGCACTTCCAAATAATTTACCTATGTGCACAAAATTATATGTTAGACACTTGGATGAAATTGTATCTTAGACATTGTTAGAAGTGTGCACCGAAATGTTTGTTAGACATGTGCACCGAAAATGTTTGTTAGACATGTGCACCGAAAATGTTTGTTAGACATGTGCACCGAAGATGTTTGTTAGACATGTCCACCGAATTGTTTGTTAGACATGTGCACCGAAATGTTTGTTAGACATATGCACCGAAATGTTTTTTAGACATATGCACCGAAAATATTTGTTAGACATGTGCACCGAAATGTTTGTTACAGGTCCACGGAAGTTACCTAGGTGTGACTCATTATAATCTCGTCTCAAATTGTTTGAAATGTTGACAGATTATTTGTGCAAGCCAAGCGATCCGAGAGTTATTCCACCTTTAAAGTACATCTGTTAATGTTGTGTAATATTATTAATGTATGTGGCAAAAAACTATATACCAATAAATTTGAATTTGAATTTACCCAGACGCTCTGTTTAAGATGTATTTGTCACTCGGACCTTCCCGACAGTGGCATCGTAACTAGCAACTCATAACAATTGGGCGGGGGGGGGGGGGGGGGGCTACCTCTAGGGACGCAGTAGTACCTCCATCGAGACCATGCCATATATTTCAAAACTTTGTATGTGTCCCTGTGTCATTGAAAAGGCGGTGGGGTGGTTGGTGGGGTGGGTGGTGGGGTAAGGGGTGGCGTGGCAAGAAAGTCAATTTAAATCGAAGCCTCTTCACCATCGTTGGTCTTATCACTGCCTTCAGACTTAACATTAACATTCTTTCATGGATTCATCAAGTATTCTTTTTCCTATAAAAAATAATATTTTCACTTCGACAAATTGTAATCGTTCTCACACAGTGACGTTTTAATATACATTTATTTTTTTTAATAATTGCTTGATAGAAAATCGAAGATTGGATTAGATACCGAATGAATATTCTGATGGACATGCTTTCCGTTCCGACTTAAAGACTCCCTGTGCGATGGGTGTGGTAACGCAACACCTTCCCTCCGGAGTGGAAGCAAACCCGCCCTGACCCCAGGGAGAGTGGACTGCGAACGCTTTAAACGCAGCGTTCTCGGGCGACCGGACGTCCCCCAAGCCAGTGGGGAGGTTCCCTGCGAGCCGCCCCACGGTCTGTCGGCGGTGAAACCCGGCGTCTGGCCCATGTGGAGGTTACCGGAAGGGGGCATTAAGAGCTCGCGCTCGACGACCCACCGACGCCATCTCCTATGTGACATTTTCAGATGGCCTTGCAACTACGGCACAAAGATGAATGTGTGCCCTTATGCATTTCGTTGGATTTTTTTTTTAAAATTCTAATCAGTATTCTTCATCAATTTTGCGCCTTTCCCCATTAGTCCCCTGAGACAAGTGCCACGTTTGCCCCAATCTTGTCCCGGTCCTGATATGAGAAGACCATGTAAAGTATTATCTATAATGTTACCCAAACATCCGCGAAATAAGAGATAGGCGATCATAAAAAATAAGCATAGTATTTAATTTAGATTGTTTTCTTAAACAAATTGTTTGAAACCTCGCTTTGCTGGTCCGCACAGCATTAATATTTATTTTCAAATGACAAATAAATTAAAAATTTGGGAGACCCAGTCAAATAAGACTTGATCTACGGAGAAACAAATGAAGAGACAAAAGGATGTGCTTCTAGAGCAGTAGAATCGTATTCGGGGGATGTATTAAGTATCGATATTTTCATTTGAAGAGTAGTTTGAAATCCTAACAGGAGAGGGCGTACATTTTGTGAGCGCTCACGTCTGTAAAAGGAAGACACGCACAAGTCTGCAGGCGCCATGCCATATACTGTAAAAACTTCAATTTGATGGGTTCTCTTATCAAACCAAAAGTGAACATTGAAAATCTTTAAATTAAAAAAAAAATATTTGTATTAATATATTAATATTTTTTCGATAAATTTATGCCATTACATAATGTTTAAAGTTTGTTTATAAGTTAAAATTAATTCAAATTTTAAAAAAAAAATGAGAGTTGGGGTTGGGGGGGACGGGGAGAGGGGGTGGTCTGGGTACTATAATTCCTTGACCAAACTAATGATATTTTTTTCCTCAAAGTAAACTTTAATCTTTTTTAAAAAAATTGCAATTTAGACTTACACGAAAGGGGCAGAAAGTTTATAAAATTTAAATTAACAAAATATTCTATGTAATACACAAAACTAAAGTCACTGCATGCGTCATTAAAATAGGTCGGTCCAAGTGTTATAGAAAAGCTGGCCAACAGCAATCAGGAGTGAGAGTATGTATTATGACTTGCCAGGAAGCAGCTGATCAATAACTTCAAATCACTAAAGAGAAATACGAAATAAGTCGGAATAATACATTTCAGTTTTGCTTTGGATTAAAACACCTTTATCATTAAGCGATGAAATTAACACACGCCCACACAAACATACACACATAATGGTACGAATGTTCAGCGACACCTGGTTTCTGTTTTTTAATCATGATATTGTGTGTGTGGGGGGGGGGGGGCACTTTTAAACTAAAACAAATTTTAGAAAGTTTAAAACAACAAAAGATGTACGGTAAATTTGGCTTCAACTTTGAAGTTTCGATAACGAGGTGGAATTTTTACGGGACAAAAGAAGGGAGGGGGGAAAAACAACAGTGTTTCGACCTGGCTATACAGCTCTGCAAGAACAGTACGTGGGCGACGGTTGGGAGGTACCTGGGGTGAGGGAGGGGGGAGGTACCGAGTAGGATACTGCAGGTGAGTTGAGGTAAAACGCTTGCATGAGTTTGGTTGGGGGTATGAAGGGGCCAGGGCTAGAGAAAAGAAATGTAGACATGGGAAGGAGGAAATAGTTGAATGGTGATGAACATGGCCCGTTGGGGGGGGGGGGGCGTCGTGTAGGGGCACCAAACACAAGTTGGAGATGTTCGAAGACATGTCCTCACAAAAAAGGTTAAATTTAATCGGATTTATACAAGCATTGATTTGGAAATACCAAATCTTAAGAACTATTGACTTCAATGTACCACAAAATAAGTGGAGGTCACAAAATATAGACAAAAATATAACGCGAAAGGGGATGGGGTGGAGCCGTGTGCAGAATAAGTGAATAATATATTTTAACATCCGATATAACGTTACTTAATTTTCAATTATTTGTTAGTCATTATTGTTATCTGAAACTAATGATGGGTAATTATTGCAAACTAGTAAAACAAAGCTGTGTGGAAATTCACATTTTGGTAAAATTAAAATTAATTTTAAAAGTATAAATAAATGTATACCGCAAAGGTATTATTAGTTAAATGTTGTAGGTGCAAAAATAAAACCAAATACTTCATGGTATGAAGAGGTAGTACTATTCAGTAGGCTATAGATAACTTTAAGATCAGTAAGATACCTCTTTGACAGGCTAATGAATCAAACCTTTATAAACTATCAAAAGGGAAAAAGCGGAAGAGTCCATTTTGACCCTACTCTCTACTAGAATGAAATAAAGCATGTTACATTCAAGATTGAATTACTTTATCTATTTAATAACTCGGGAAAATTGAAATGCATTTTAAAAATTACATTTTGAATATAAATTTTTAACGTGCATAGTTTTGAACTTTAGAAATGGAATATCTCAAAACAACAAATATGTGATCCTGCCGTTTTTTTTCCCCCTTGTGGTCTGAATATTGTGGAGTGTCCAGACAATAGTCGACCCGTGGAGTCTCCAGACAATAGTCGACCCGTAAGGGGTGGTGGGGGGAGTCCCACATCAAACAAAGGGCAAATCTTGTCAGATTGCCCGTGACGGGATGATGGCGTTGGTTTTATGACCTAAGACCAACTGATCAAACAAGGGTCAAGCCTGCGACGGGATGGATGACCTATTACGCGGTGTGTTACATAAGAAGGGGATTGGGGCCCCGGGGAAGAAATCTCTATGGACTCGGGGCGTATATAAGGGACAGTTGGATGGGACTAGACAGAACTCAGCCGGGGAGAACTCAGCCGGGCAGGCAGGTGGACGGACGGTAGTTAGAGAGGGACCGTGACAGTCGGAGTGGAGTACGACAGAGAGAGTGAGAGAAAGTGAAAACAAAGGATAAGACAAATAAATGTTCAAAGACTATAACCATCATTGAGTTTTCATATTGGTGCACACGAGAGACAGAGTGAACAAGGTTGCAGATTAATTAGAGAGCAGGGACGAGCAAGGTTCGCTACAATATGTCTTCGGAATGTGTGGTTTCCCATGCCTCCTAACTACTGCTCTACCAATTTCCAAACATATTTTTTCTTAAAACATCGCTGTCGTTTCGAGCACGAAATAATGGTGGATATATTAATGGTGGATAGTTTGGTGGTGGATAGATTAATGGTGGATAGATTGATGGTGGATAGATTGGTGGTGGATAGATTGATGGTCGATAGATTGATGGTGGATAAATTATGGTGGATAGATTAATGGTGGATAGATTGATGGTCGATAGATTGATGGTGGATAAATTAATGGTGGATATATTAATGGTGGATAGTTTGGTGGTGGATAGATTGGTGGTGGATAGATTGATGGTCGATAGATTGATGGTGGATAAATTAATGGTGGATAGATTAATGGTGGATATATTTATTATTTCCATTCTGGGGACGATGAAGTCTTTAGGGTGAGATGTACATTAATTAATTAATGGTTTTCTTAGTGACCTACGTTCAGTTTGCACACTGAGATAACACATAGGCCCGCCCGCTAAACTTTCACTGGAACACAGGGGTTGAAACTGGAAGCAGAATACCTTTCCTGTGCTTCTAAACCTTTCCACACATTGCTTTAAACTAAAAAAAAAAAAATCAGAACACCTCTCTCAAGGCAGATGGATCCAGTGGCGTAGGTAGGGATAGCACCAACATGGTCGGACCGAGTTTGCCCCCCCCCCACCCACCCCCCACTTGCACGAAACAAAATATCTGGAGTATCTGCAGTAGTCCATATAAAAAAAAACAAAGTGACGCCCGGGACGAACCGCTCCCAACCGCACCCCCCCCCCCCCGTTACTACGCCACTGGATGGATCACATTATTTTATTGGTTGGTTTCGTCATGTTTAGAAGGCTTAAGAGACATGAGGTTTCTCAACACGTGTAGTGAAATGAGAGAGAGAGAGAGAGGGGGGGAGAGGGAAGGAGGGAGATAGAGAGAACGAGAGAGAATTGGGCCTTGTGGTAGAGACGGAGAAAGAGATGTAGGTGTGTTGATATCATATAAACATATGCACGTGTTTAATGTTTTATTCCATAAGTGCAAAGAATTTTATGTCTACGTTAAAGTTTAGGCTACTTGAAAAATTGTGTGCGTTTAACTTTAATAACTCTAGTTTTTTTTTTTTTTTAAATTTTTTTTTAAATTTAAATTGGAGTTAATTTAAAAAAATTTTTTTTTTTTAAGACAAAAGAAAAAAGGTGGTTGTCTGAGGGGGGTGTAAGATGGTGTGATTTGGCATAGAGCGCAGAAATTTGTAAATCCGGTCCTGTGTGTTAATTGTAATCAAGTATCACATTTCGCCTGACGTCACTGAACGAATGCATTGAAAACAACACAGCAATCCTGGATGCACCCCGTTCTAAAAACTGGCATTGTATCATTGTATCATAATAGTCCAATCGACCAGCAGGAAATAACTGGATACAACGAATCTGATCCATGTTCTAATGTTGAGCCATGGATGCATGTTGACATTGTCTGCCTGAGACAGACATGTTAATCAGTTTAGATAAGTAGAAACCAAACGAATTAAACAACGTCCAAAAACAACACAGTTTTTAGTATAAATCCTTTAAATGCATTTTCTAAATTTTTAAAAATTTATATCAGTTTTTTAATGTTCCACCCGCCTTTACACCGCAGATTTATTTCACCAACTATTTCACCAGCTATTTCAGAAAACCAAAATACAATATTAGGCACCTAACGCACTTGCGATATTTTTACGACTGTCATTTAGCGCAGTTTTCGGGCGTTTTATTGCATGAAATCGGTGTCGTCATATTTCCTTCCCCTCCCTCTTGAAATACGGGAAAAACTGATTTTGAGGGGTTGAGAGTGGGAGGGGGGGGGGGAGGGGAACTAAAAATTTGACAAAATGGGTTGTCATCGGCAACGAGTCTATGTGGCAAGTTTGCGCAAGCCCCCAAAAAACTGCAGCTTTGAAAAACTGAGCTAAATACAGTTCCGTCGCTAGAAATGTGGGGGTGAGGGGGGTGCCGACCGCAACGGGTGACACAAACCCTAGATACGCCACTGGCTATGTGCCCTTATGTTGTTGTTCGTCCGTCAAATCAACTAGGACCATCCAGTCATCCGGTTAGGGGGGTGGGTTACGGTGGGTTCGTAGGTGGCTTGCCAATCCCATACGTGCTCGGAATAGTCTGTGGCACCGCGGGCAGGGGATAGTTGGTGCAGTCGTGACTTTAATAATGTTCTTTCGGGCTTGCCTGCGTGTCTCAATGGTGGCCATCCTACTGGCTTCATAAGATTTAGCCCCTATCTTGACCACTGATCTCCACCTGACTCTGTCCTGGGCGGTCTGCTCCCATTTATTAGTGTCGATGCTGAAGGCCTTTAGTGCCACTTTCAGCGAGTCTTTGTAACTTTTTTTGGACATCCTTGGGAGCGCTTGCCTGTCGTGAGCTCACCATAGAATATTTGTTTAGGGAGCCGGTGATCTTCCATACGGGCAACGTGTCCCATCCAACGGAGTTGATACTGCATCAGGGTGGTGAAGATACTAGGTAGGTTCGCTCTAGCGAGAACCTCTGTGTCGGGAACTTTGTCTTGCCACCTGATGCCGAGGAGTTTCCTGAGGCTGGTTGTGTGAAAATGGTTCAGTTTTTTAGCGTGACGCTGGTAGACTGTCCACGTTTCACACCCGTAGAGCAATGTCGAGAGGACTGCTGCGCTGTAGACCTTGATCTTCGTTTCCCGTCTGATACCTCTCCTGTCCCAAACAGTGCTGCGGAGCCTGCCAAATATGGCACTAACTTTTGCAAGTCTGGCATTCATTTCATCATCAATGATGACAGATCTGGAGAGGGTGCTGCCCAAGTAAGTAAATTTACCCACCGCGTTAAGACGCTGTCCGCTGATGATGATGTTGGGTTCAGCGTAGGGCCTACTGGGAGCTGGCTGATAGAATACCTCAGTCTTCTTCGCGTTGATTGTTAGTCCAAAGTTGTTGCAGGCCTCAGAAAAGATATCAACGCTTTGCTGCATGGCAGCTTCAGAGTCAGCATTGAGGGCACAATCGTCCGCAAACAGAAGCTCGTTGATGGTGGTATGTTTGACCTTTGTTTTAGCTTGAAGCCTCTTTAGGTTGAAAACCGATCCATCGGTGCGGAAACGGATTGGCAAGCCCGTGGTGGAGTCCCTGAACGCATCAGACAGCATTGCAGAATACATAATACTGAAGAGCGTGGGAGCCAGGACACAGCCCTGCTTCACACCATTTGTGACAGGGAATGCTTGAGATGACTGACCGTTGTCCTGCACTCTGGCCATCATGCCATCATGCAGCTGACGGATGATGGTGGCGAATTTTTCTGGGCATCCGTACTTTTTCATGATTTTCCACAGGCCATCTCTATTGACCCTGTCAAAAGCCTTATTCAGGTCAATAAATGTGGAATATAGGTCCATGTTTTGCTCCTGACATTTCTCTTGGAGCTGCCTGGCAGCAAACACCATATCGATAGTTCCTCGTTCTTTTCGGAAACCACATTGACTTTCGGGTAGGAGACCTCGCTCCAGATGTGCATTTAGGCGGTTCAGAAGGGCTCGGGCCAAGATCTTGCCCGCGATGGACAGCAGTGAAATTCCGCGGTGATTGTCGCAGGCCTGGCTGTTTCCTTTGTGTTTGTACAGGTGGATAATGGAGGCATCTTTGAGGTCCTGTGGTACAGTTTCCGTCTGCCAGATGATCTGGAATAGACGCAATAGCTTATCCGTCAACGCTGGTCCACCCTCTTTGTAGATTTCGGCAGGAATCATGTCGGAGCCAGGTACTTTACCATTGGACATTTGACGGATTGCTGTCTGTATCTCGACCGAAGTTGGGACAGCGTCCAGTGACTTGTTCATTGGGACCTGGGGCAGTCTTTCAATGGCCTCATCATTAATGATGGAAGGCGTATTCAGCACATTATTAAAGTGTTCCGCCCATCTTTCCAAGATTTTTTCCTTGTCTGTGATGAGGGTAGAACCGTCTGCACTAACGAGAGGGGAAAAGCCTGAGGTGGTAACTCCATAGATTTCTCTCAGGCCACTATAGAAGTTTTTCATGTCTTTTTTGTCTGCAAAGCCTTGAATCTCATCAGCTTTTGCATTCAACCAGGAGTCTTGCATCTGGCGCAGTTGTAATTGGACCTTGCTGCGGATGTTCCTCAGTGCAGCTGTCTTTGCTGCTGACATTGGGTCATCATGGAGGGCTTTGTACGCCCGACGTTTTTGCTCAAGTAGCATTTGGACGTCGTCCGACCTTGCGGAGGAGACCATTTGGGTTCAACGGAGGAGAAGGCGATTACAGCAACGCACCGTGGAGTGTGTAAGGCAAGATGAGGCACGTAGATCATCTTGGTCATCCACTGCATCCGTACCCATCTCCAGTCGTCTTGACTTAGTCTTGTCACTGGACATGGTGAGTCCGGACAAGAGAGTGAGGTTGACTTAGTCTTGCCACTGGTCACGGTGGGTCCGGACGAGAGAGTGAGGTTGACTTAGTCTTGTCACTGGACACGGTGAGTCCGGACGAGAGAGTGAGGTTGACTTAGTCTAGTCACTGGACACGGTGAGTCCGGACGAGAGAGTGAGGTTGACGCTGCGCAACTCTTCCTCACTTTAAACAAAGTCACCCGCGCAAGTCATCAGTCATCCATTTCCCATTATCCCAAATCCTGTGGCGACGGGCACGCTCTCCCAAATGCATGAGGAAGGGACTAGAATAGGAGCCCAGAACATTCCCTGCTCCTTCACAACCTGGCAGGCTAAACAGGGTCGACGGGGACCCAATTTTTGCGGTCGAAAATCAAAGATAAACTCTATTTCACTTAAAATTGCCACGTGGAACATCCGCACACTGCTTGACAGGGACTCGACAAACAGACCTCAACGACGCACGGCGCTCATTGCTCATGAACTGGCCAGATACAACATAGACATCGCCGCCCTAAGTGAAACCAGACTCTCTGGCAAAGGTGAACTCACGGAAAAGCTTGCTGGCTATTCTTTCTTCTGGAGTGGACGAGACCCTGACGCAAGGCGTGAAGCCGGAGTTGGCTTTGCTATCAAAACCTCTCTTGCGAGCAAGCTCTCCAGCTCTCCAGAGGGAATCAATGACCGACTCATGAGGTTGAAACTCCCCCTCTGCCATGGAAGGAAGGCTGCCACTTTAGTCAGTGCCTATGCACCCACCATGACAAACACAGAAGAGTCCATAGATAGTACATAATAAGCATTGGACGAGTAACTTTTATTTTCACTTTCAATTTTTTTTTTCTACTAGTGTTAAGGTAAGTCCTCAACCAGTAGGCGTGCGTGCCGGCGTAGCTTCTACTTACTAGTCTTTACAACAATATCTTTGTGCTGGCGTAGCTACTAATTACTGGTCTTTGCAATATGTTTAGGCTTTATGATTCTTTTTCTGCTTGTTTGATTGCAAAATGATTTCACAGAAGTTGAGCTCTGATGTCATCACCTTGGGTAGAATATTCCAACTTCAGTTGGCCCACGTTTCTTTGGAATAACATTATGACAACATTAAATAAAATCGTTAAACAAAATAAAAAAATTAATTTAAAGTGCACCAATTTCCATCAATGCATGTTCAATGTCGTTGTAACGAATATTTGTGTTGCTCCAAATCTGACACGGAATATATCTCATAGTAGTCATAGCCTGGCAAGCGTGAGCTATCTCTGTGGTCATGCGTTTATTCGGTGATTTCTTTGATCGTACAAGACCAAGAAGTTAGCCATTAGCCTTTGTGCTTTATTCCTTACCCGTTTAGCTCTTTGCGGCTGATCTAAATTTTGGTTTAGACCAGTGTTTCTCAAAGTGGGTGGTATCGCCCCCCCTTCCCAAGGGGACGGTGGAATGACCCAGGGGGTGGTAAAATGTTCCGTGGATTTAACGAGACGCTTGGACTTTCTTAGGGGGCATAGGTAAATCTAGTAAAAAAATTAAAATTTAATGAAATGCTATTTTGATTGTCCGATTTGAAATAGAGTCGTGGATTTACAAGTTAGTCTCAGTTAATATAGGTTCAGTTTGCAAAAAATTAATTATTTCTTTTTAAATATATTTTTAAAAAGTATTTATTTAAAAAAGTACCCGACGTCTTTACTGTCTTTGTGTTATCATCATCAACGTCTGAAAGTTCATTGGCTCTCAAAAGAGAAGCGTGTGAGTCCCCGTTTGAAGCTATTTCACACTGTATACATTTTAAAAGACAAAAATGCTTCACTCAGTACCCCATTGCCATAGTCACAAATAAAGATACCCCATTGCAATAGTCACAAATAAAGAGACCCAATTGCAATAGTCGCAAATAAAGATACCCCATTGCAATATTCACAAATAAAGATACCCCATTGCAATATTCACAAATAAAGATACCCCATTGCAATAGTCACAAATAAAGATACCCCATTGCAATAGTCACAAATATAGATACCCCATTGCAATAGTCACAAATAAAGATACCCCATTGCAATAGTCACAAATAAAGATACCCCATTGCAATATTCACAAATAAAGATACCCCATTGCAATAGTCACAAATAAAGATACCCCATTGCAAAAGTCACAAATGAAGATTCCCCATTGCAATAATCACAAATAAAGATTCCCCATTCCAATAGTCACAAATAAAGATACCCCATTGCAATAGTCACAAATAAAGATTCCCCATTGCAATAGTCACAAATAAAGATTCCCCATTGCAATAGTCACAAACAAAGATTCCCCATTGCAATAGTCACAACATTTTTTCAATAAAATGAATTAACCATTGCAGGGAGACGAGTTCAATCTGATTGAAATCATATTAAGTATATAATCTCTTCCTTTCGTATTAAAAAGTAATTTGAAGACCTTGGTGCTAAAAGTACTTAAGTCACATTTTTGTCAAAATCAATCTAAACTGTGATCTTTTCTTACCCAGTGTAGCCAAGTGTACTGCAGAAATTTGAACACATAAAAATGTGCATTAGGCCCTTAATTAAACAAGACAAAAAATGAAAATAGTCATATTTTATAGACGAAAAGTATATCTGAACTTGATTATCTCAAAATGTGCATTTTGTGACTTAAGTACTTTTAGCACTAAGGTCTTCATTTTGCTTATGACTCATGAGTGACAGTGGCCAAGAGAAGGGTGTTACAAATAATTATCAGCAAGTATTTTTTAATTACGACCATTTGATTAGGGTACAAATACATATTTCCGAATGAACGCTTTTAAGATCTTTTTTGACATTTTATATTGTGCGATAAATCCATTCTCAGCAGTTAATATTTAGGATGATGAGCTAATTCAACTTAAAAATTATATACAGCTGTTGCCAAAAATTAAGTTATCGTATTTCAGAGCTTTTGCTTTAGAAGAAAATTTGATGCCAATATTGATTATCCTGCACTGTAGAAAGTGATTCGAGCGTATTTGCTGTATTTCCAATAATCCAATATCATATTTGTTGGAATGTGATTGGAGAATGGTTGCTTAACTTAACTCAAGCAAAAAAGAATACCTCATATATTTAACGGATTCAGTTAAAAGACTTATTTTGTTACCTTAAATCAGACAGTGGAGAACAATATATCCCTTTATATTTATAAGCTCAACCAAAGCATTAATAATATTTGAGCAGTTTAAAAGTAAGCTACGCTTAATAAATGTAAACGTTTTTTTTCCTCAAAAAATTGAGCTTTAGTTATAGTTGATAATCCTACTTTAAAAAGCTGTGGTGTTGATGAATCAAATTATTTCTGAAATAATTAAAGAGCATAACATAACTTTTTTAAAACTTTGTAATTTCGAACGGTACTTTCCGGTTATCTCGACCTCATCAAACAATGACTTATTTAAATTTTAAAAAAATATTTTAAATTCAAATCTGGTTAGGGTTATGGTTATGGATAGGGTTTGGGTTATTTATTTTGAAAATTAATTTCATGAGGTCGAGATAACTGGAAAGTACCTTTCGAACTTATCTTTGTCTTTACATTTAATCATTTTATTATCTGATGGCTCCAACGGGGCGATGGTCGAAAATAGTTGAAGAACCACTAGTTTAAACCATTCTATTTTTTAAAAAGTCTTATGCGGCCTTTATGTTGATTTTAAATTTTCTTATAACAAATGAAGGCCTAATTATTTAGAACATATAAAAATATTTGGCATTTCAAGTAGAGGTTTTTATCCATTTATCGATATTTAACATCACCCGAATAATTGTTTAAATTTAATTAAAAAAGAAATAAATTTGTAGGGGAAAGAACTCTAAAATAAGCATTTTACGTAGGTGAAGGACGAAAGAAATTCCAGAAATTTTCGTACAAAAACAAAGTTTCAAGAAGTTGTTTGATTTGTAAAAATTGTAAGTATGTACACGTAGTAGTTTGTAAAGTTATACATTTTAAAATATTTTTAAACGCATATATAAGCTTCCACGTGGACATTTGTAACCTTGATTCGGAGAAATAACACAAATCGTCAAAAATAGCATGCAATTCAGTTCACAGTTTGAGTCACATACTCTTACTCCTAAGTCCTAAGTTTGTCGCTGAACGAATCACGAATTCACTTACATTCATCCACTTTGACTAAACGGCCCCAGGTTTCATTGCTTACAATGCGGACATGCTTTGAATTGATAATGCTTAATTGAAATTCATTAGAATTTGAAAGTAATTGATATAATTAATTATATATAATAGTCATAGTGCCCATAGCCATGTCATGATGTACTTTTAATAGACAGTGAAGAGAAGACAGCCTGGACTTTGGAAGTGTACACATTGTTGAGTTCCGAGCAGTACTACACAGGATGATTCTTTCTTGTTCACCAAACAGGAAGTGATGTCGTTATTTAAACAAGTGGTCGGCTCGTTAAACTATGCTCAGAGCAGCTCTCCTACATCTTTTGTTACATATTTAATAAATCTTATGTAACTCACACAATACCAAAAATTTGGAAAGCTTCAGAAATCATACCAATTCCAAAAAAAAAATACGTCCTGTCGCACTTACCTCTATTGTAATGAAATGTTTTGAGAAACTTATTCTGAGACAAATTACGAATGAAGTACAACAAAAAAACTTGACCTCCACCAATTTGCTTACAAACAGGGGTGCCACTTTTCTGGATTATCCCAGAATTCGGGATTCATGGGGCTAAATATTTTCAGCTCCGGATTCGCGAGTTTTTAGTTTTTTCTCACTCTGACTTCGCCAGTTCAGTTTATTCAAATGCAGATTCTGTTGTTGTTTTTTTTTTAAATCAACCTGTGAGAACGCTTGAAAGCCTATTTAGCGAGAGCGGGTTTGCTATAAATAGAACAGGCACTGCGACCTCTCACTTTTCTTTGCAAGCCTCTCGCTTTCGTTTGTAATTATGCACAAGAAATTATTTCTACAGTGTGTGAATTTTTATGAGCTTCGTTAAGTTTCAGGGTTTGAAAAATGTGTAAATGAAGTTTCAGGTTTCAAAGAATTTTTAGAAAGGGATTTCAGGGTTGACAGCTTTCAGTGAGTGGCACCCCTGTGTTCTCAGCTTTCAGTGAGTGGCACCCCTGTGTTTTCAGCTTTCAGTGAGTGGCACCCCTGCTTACAAACTTGCCAGAAGCACGGAGGATGCTATCTTATTATTGTTTACCATCACCTAATTTGCTAGAGTACTTTTCTTAGACTTCTCATCAGCATTTAACACCATCATACCACATCTTATGATAAACAAACTTTCCTTGTTAGGTATAAATTTAAATATTCAAGCTTAGATACTGAACTTTTTAACAAATCGCCCACAATATTTTAAGGTAAATGACCAATTATCTTTTACCAGAGAAATAAGTACCCGGACGCCACAATGCTGCGTTCTCTCCCCTGTACTGTATGCAAAAATACCAATGATATTCAAAGCTCAAGTGACACCTCTCGAATCTTAAAATTTGCTAATGATTCCACCATTGTTGGCTTAATATCTGAGGGAGAAGGCTTATACCGCAACTTAGTTACAAGCTTTTTCAATTGGTGCGATGAAAATTTTCTCCAGCTGAATGTCTCAAACAAAGGAAATGGTTGTTGATTTCTGGAGGTGGAAACACCAGATTACAGATCTCAATATAAAAAATCAAAGTGTAGAGAAAGTAGAGGCATATAAGTACTTAGGTGTCACCAATAATAATAAGCTAACATGGCATGAGCACCGCCAAATGCTGTATAAGATATTCAATCAAAGACTGTTCTAACTCAAAAAAACTGTTCAGTTTCGGTGTAAACAAACAAGTCGTTAACTTATTCTACAGTGCAAAAACTGAAAGCCTACTTAATTTCAATATAACCTGCTGGTGTCTGATATTAAACACTGTATTAACAGACTAATCAAGAAAGCTAGGAACATAAAACCAACTAAACATCTTTTCACTTGAACTATATGAAGAAAGATGTTATTGTAAAACTAAACACATTTTGGATGACACATCCCACCCTCTTCATCACAAATACTTAGGATCGGCCCGTTCGGGACGAATTCTTTCTCTCAGGGCGAGGACTGATGGATTATAAATAAACTCTTGTTCCCCAATCTGTATGAATTTACCAGCATGCTGCCCCCTGAAGTCACAAAAATTAATGAGAACTAATAAGTCCCTGATATGGTGAAAAGAATTCACTGATTGGCTGTTTTTTTTCACTAGTGAAATAATATAATGTAGATAACTTGTGTTCAAATTGTTTTATTTATGTTCTGAAAATGTACAAAGTAATCAAAAATCATTTTCATTTGTTTGTATCAATAAAAGAATCTTATCTTATCTTTTTCACTATATTGCTATAGTATAGAGATAACTTTAAGATAAGTAAGATGAATAGTAAGATACCTACTTACTTAGCCTACTAGACCTAGGCTAAATTAAGACTTCTAATTAGTAACCTTGACTGTTATGAGTCTTTATGAGTGATACTATGGGGAAGTACCTAATTTTTGCACCACCATTTTTAGTCCTGCAATTTGTTATTGTGTTTATGTGGTCTTGTGAAGGAATTATTAATTGGGGGGGGATTGGCCCAATGAGACAGTAGGAACAATCTTGGTGGGCAAGTGACATTTGGGACACCTGGTCTGGTTCTGTCAGTGAGGTTTGGGCTGCATGGTTCACCTGCAGGTGATTTAGCCACCCTGGCCTCTTATGTCAATGAGAATTTGGCAGTTTGGGATGCTTCTGCATTACAACAAATAACACTTTGTATTAAATCTCCCTTTAAAAGTGTATGCGCAATAAGATAAAGTCACAGATAAAGTTAATGAGCAACTAATATGCTGTAGATGCTTATTTTTTAAGTTAGATGTCCACAACCTTTTTTCGAGTAAAGTTCCATTTTAAAAAGTACCGGGTATTTTATGTGCTAATAAAGAGCCACAAGTAGTGCTTATTAAATGTGCTAATAAAGAGCCACAAGTAGTGCTGATTAAATGTGCTAATAAAGAGCCACAAGTAGTGCTTATTAAATGTGCTAATAAAGAGCCACAAGTAGTGCTGATTAAATGTGCTAATAAAGAGCCACAAGTAGTGCTTATTAAAGGCTGGTTGCTGTTGTAAAGTTAAGATTAAAACCTTGACACCCTGCACTTAAACTATTTTGAAATACTACAAAATAATGAATGAGTATATTTTCTCGTTGCAAATTTAAAGATCAATTACAACAATTGATTAATACAATTTTCCAATCATAAAATACTCTTTTAAGCCGATAGCAAAACAATTTTAAAAAAAAGAGATATCCCCTTTCCTGAGAGCAGAATCATGCATTATGAGCTTCAAGTATTAGCAGGGGTGGATCAACCTATCAAAAGATAAGGCATTGCTCACTAGGCAGATTGCTTGTTGGGCTGACGTGACATCCTCTGCAAAAAAAAATATATTGAGCAACAGTATGTGAAAGCTTTGCAACAAAAGTCAACAAAGCTTTAATAGTTCACTAGTCTTTTTACAAATTTTTTTACAAACAAGCCCCCTTTCAAAATATTTTAGGACAATAGTATTTGATTTATTGCAAGCCCAGACGATTGCTGAAAAGACAATTGAGAAATTGACTTGAGATCCACAAGACTTTCTTATTTTGTGCTGCTTTATTTACAACGTCACCCAGTTTCGTAAGGAACGAGAGTATTTTGAAGTTTTAATCAGGATTAGAGCCTGACCATTCTAAAAAACAAAACCAATATTTAAACACTGCTTTCCCATAACATATCTTTGGTTTTATTTAAAACAAAACAAAAAACATGTACCTGATCTGGTCTAAACTGACAGAATAACAGAAATCACTAATATCTTTTAATGTCGGTACACTAGAGCAATTTCTTTTTCACCCCTTAAATTATTGTACTTTTACTTGGTAAATTGCATGTTTATGTGAATCAAAATCAGTTAAGTTCATAGTCTGCATTTATCACGCAGTACTGTTCCTTTCTCATTTGATAGAGAGATTATTATGATGTAGATAGTTTGGTACTGTAAAACCTAGCTTATGAGACAACAAATTTAATGGTTCAAAAGACAATGGGATGTAATAGGGCTTGTCATTTCTCAGACCGGAAAACATCATAGCACACTACGTAATGCTACTATTTTTAGAACGGCGGACAAATAAATCTGAAAACACGGTATACAACGAAGAATTTTTTCTACAACTAGTCCCCAACGATAAACAAAAATTGAAATTGGAATGATAATCAAAATGTTATTTCACAAACTTTTTAGTCTTTCGTTTAGCTTTCTACTATAAGATAGCCATCTAAAAAGAAATCATTAAAATAAAAATGAATGCAAATGGGCGGGGCAGATTGTTTATTATTCTGAAAATAAAAAGATAAAAAAACAGTCGGCATTTTAATAACTACAGGCTAAGATTTTTTTAAATTATGTTATTCAGGAAACTGTGTTACACAAGTAGCAAATTTAAAGTAAACACAAATAAACACAATAATAATCGATGAAAAGTGCCCTATTTGTAAGCACCCGTTAAATTCTTAATTTTTGTTTTTAAACTATCAATTTTTGTAAGTGTTCGTGCTATATGTTAAAAGATGCCCAAGAGTTCGTACACCCTTTCACCCAGAAATATACACAAATACTATTGATGGACTTTGGGTGCAGGTCAGGAGTAAATTGGCCTGTTTCCAAACTAATTCATTGTGTGCTTTCTAGTGGCGCTTTCACTTACACACACAAACACACACACAAACAAACACACAAAAAACACAAACATACACACAAAAACAAACACACATACACACAAACAAACGCACACACATACACAAACACACAGACCAACCAACCAACAAACCCACCCACCCACACACACCCCAACACACACAGAGAGAGAGAGTAAGAAAGAGAGAGACACACACACAACTTGAACATGTTTCCGACAGTTGTTAAGCGACTATTATCACATTTGACCATTTACTCATGGTAAAACATTATTAAACTGACATTTGATTTAGGCCTACTACTACTAGTGTTATGCATTAGGCCTACTACTACTAGTGTTATGCATTAGGCCTACTACTAGTGGTATGAATTAGACCTACTACTACTAGTGGTATGAAGTAGGCCTACTACTACTAGTGGTATGAATTAGGCCTACTACTACTAGTGGTATGAATTAGACCTACTACTACTAGTGGTATGAATTTTGGACCTGCGTTCGGATGATCCCAATCCCCTAACACCACATAAATTAGTGTGTTTCTTTCAATCTCTCTCAAAAAGTATTATGCCATTTTATTATTGAGAATGTGGATTTTTTAAAGTGGTGTAAATGTTTCATTAAATATAGTTGAAAACCATGTTTTGATTTAGGTTAAGAGTCACTTCGCTAACATAGCAGTACTGAACAGTGTCTGCATTTTGTCCGCATAATTCCCCGGATGATTACAGCAGTTCTATTTATAGATTTCCGCCATTAAATGACAAGCCCTATATTGTTTAATTGAATTTGGTTAAAATTTAAGGAGACCAGCACCTTCTTATCACTATCCATTATCAGGTTTATTTTATGTCACTACATACATTTTTGTGGGGGAGCTAATTATTCAGTTAATAAGGATAAGTATTTTAACTGATTTCTTTATTCTTCAAAATAGGTTGGCTAAACTATTTATAGCCCTGATAAAGCAGCAATTGGGCACACTTATCGAAATCAGGGACATCCTTATAAAAGAATTGCAAGAACAATCATAGTCATCCCACACTTTATGTCATCATGTATGATGTCATAATCTTAAAGGAAGGCTACACTCACCTCGAACCTCATGGTAAGTGGAAGACTACATTCACCTAGAACCTCACAGTAAGTCGGAACCAGAGGAGGAGTGGGCAACATTTGCCAGTTTGAATGCAGCAATCAGCTTTATTTAACATGCACAATGTTGTCTGAACACTAAACAAAAACATTATACATTTTTTACTTCATGTCCGTAAAGAATGGGGATAAAGCTTTTTTTAAGATAGGCTGTTAACTTGACCACTGCACTACAGGGAAAATGAAACTTTGATTGACTTAAAGAGTTTAGGAGCAAACATGTTTACCTAAATTTATATCATATGTTACTTATTTCCTTTTAATTTCAACATATTTCAAACACAATAATAAAAAAAAATAATTATTGGAGATTATATTCTGTTTATTTTTTTTCAAAGCCGAGCCTTTGAGTGTGGGGAGATGAGTTTCTTAGCACTTTGTATCATTTACAGGGACACTGAGGGCATGTGGCAGCATCACTCTCCTAAAGGGACCACGTCACAACATCATTGTTGATACAGGAAATCCATGGGACAGAGAGGCGCTGCTAAAAGGTCAAGGCTTCTTCTATTTGGTTACATTTTAAAAATCATCAAAAATGTTTCTACACTTAAAATAAATGTTATTTGGCTTAACCGATTCTTATAATTATAAATTAAATTTATAATTATAAATTAAATTTACGTAATATAATAAATGTTCATAATAAATGTTCATAATAAATGTTCATAATAAATGTTCATAATAAATGTTCATCTTACCTATACCTAAAAATAAAAGAATAAGAATGGGCACAAGTAAATTTGTATTGAATTTGGCTCCAAATATGATTTTTTAAAACAGTTGTTACAAAGTGTAGAAAGATTTCTTGTTTTCTTTAAAATTTGTTTGTTGTAAGAAGACAATTAAATCACACATGGAAAGGGGGGGAGGTGGTGTCTAAATTCATTGGCTCCCTAGAAAAACCCCATCTCATAGATTTAGCTAGACAGTTAAAGTCATATAAGATATTTGAATTGACCAACCAGCTCTGGAAAGACATGGCCTGAGTCCTGACCAGATAAACTATGTCATTTGCACCAGTGGCAGAATGGCCAAGACTGGCAACCTCAACCTCTTCACGTCTGCCACCCAGCTTGTGTCTGGTGACGTGTGCAAGGGAGAGATCTACCAGCTTCATAAATTCCGTGAGGTAGAAGGAAGGGCTGCTCACTCACAAAATTGTTTTTATCTGAAGCATCCAAAGTCCACTTACTAAGAATGTTTTTAACACAGGCTTTATCTAATGGAGTCTGGTGCTCAGAGTGTCTTCCCTTTTTGTCCTATAACACTTTACAAATATGTTAAAATTACATTCTGTTGTCTCTGTACTGTTAAGATAAAATATCAGATATTTCAGAAATCTTTTGAGTCAGTGCTTCTCACATTCAGTACATTTGAAATTTTGTATATTTCTGGGTCTCACAACCTAAGTTTAAATTATGTTCTAATTTTTTTGGTGAATATCTGGGAAGCAATTTTCTCAATTTATTACTAATTAAAAGCTTTTTCTCATCGTTATTATGTTTATGTTTGAGCATAACCCTTTCAGCAGTGCAACTCTGTTACATATGCTACTGATTTTCAGCCTGCAGTTGTATTTAGACCAGCCTAAATGGTCGTTATCAGGCTTTATTCACACACTACTTCTCTAACCACTTACACTGCTTAGTTCATGACTAACTTGTTGCTTGTGCATGGGCGTGTCTGCAGGTTTGGGTGCTCAGGGACTGAAACCAGAGGACATCCATTATGTTGTGTGTTCGCACGGCCATTCCGATCACATTGGCAATCTCAACCTGTTCCCCGAGGCTGTGCATTGTGTAGGCTTTGATATTTGTCGTCACGATGAGTACTTCCTGCATGAGTTCAAACAGGTACAGACAACTGGGATGATACCTTGCTCATGGTTAAAAGAAGAACAAAAAATTTAAAAATGAACATCTGCCAATATTTAAACCATTAAGATACAAATTTTAATTTATATTATTATTATTAGTTTTATAAAGCGGGGTACCCCAGCCTAGGGCTGGGCTCACCACGCTGTACATACAATTTAACCAACATAATCATGAACTTAAAAATTAACGTACATTAATTAAATAAAACAAAACCGATGTGTATTCGCTCCACCCATTCCATAACTATTCAAATGTCAAGCCATGGACGGCACCCAGCAGCATCGTTGATCGGCCAGAGGGGGGAATCAGTCAGGATAGTAGAGTTTAAAGAGAAGCGTTTTGAGTGCAGTTTTGTATTAAGTGAAGCTTGTCGCAATCAGCCTCTGATGCAAAGGAATTACTTACATATACTGAATAAGTGAATTTTTATAAGCTTGTTGCAATCAGCCTCTGATGCAAAGGAATTACTTCCATATACTGAATAAGTGAATTTTTATATGCTTGTTGCAATCAGCCTCTGATGCAAAGGAATTACTTCCATATACTGAATAAGTGAATTTTTATATGCTTGTTGCAATCAGCCTCTGATGCAAAGGAATTACTTCCATATACTGAATAAGTGAATTTTTATAAGCTTGTTGCAATCAGCCTCTGATGCAAAGGAATTACTTCCATATACTGAATAAGTGAATTTTTATAAGCTTGTTGCAATCAGCCTCTGATGCAAAGGAATTACTTCCATATGCTGAATAAGTGAATTTTTATATGCTTGTTGCAATCAGCCTCTGATGCAAAGGAATTACTTCCATATACTGAATAAGTGAATTTTCATAAGCTTGTTGCAATCAGCCTCTGATGCAAAGGAATTACTTCCATATACTGAATAAGTGAATTTTCATAAGCTTGTTGCAATCAGCCTCTGATGCAAAGGAATTACTTCCATATACTGAATAAGTGAATTTTTATATGCTTGTTGCAATCAGCCTCTGATGCAAAGGAATTACTTCCATATACTGAATAAGTGAATTTTTATATGCTTGTTGCAATCAGCCTCTGATGCAAAGGAATTACTTCCATATACTGAATAAGTGAATTTTTATATGCTTGTTGCAATCAGCCTCTGATGCAAAGGAATTACTTCCATATACTGAATAAGTGAATTTTTATAAGCTTGTTGCAATCAGCCTCTGATGCAAAGGAATTACTTCCATATACTGAATAAGTGAATTTTTATAAGCTTGTTGCAATCAGCCTCTGATGCAAAGGAATTACTTCCATATACTGAATAAGTGAATTTTTATAAGCTTGTTGCAATCAGCCTCTGATGCAAAGGAATAACTTCCATATGCTGAATAAGTGAATTTTTATATGCTTGTTGCAATCAGCCTCTGATGCAAAGGAATTACTTCCATATACTGAATAAGTGAATTTTCATAAGCTTGTTGCAATCAGCCTCTGATGCAAAGGAATTACTTCCATATACTGAATAAGTGAATTTTCATAAGCTTGTTGCAATCAGCCTCTGATGCAAAGGAATTACTTCCATATACTGAATAAGTGAATTTTCATAAGCTTGTTGCAATCAGCCTCTGATGCAAAGGAATTACTTCCATATACTGAATATGTGAATTTTTATAAGCTTGTTGCAATCAGCCTCTGATGCAAAGGAATTACTTCCATATACTGAATAAGGGAATTTTTATAAGCTTGTTGCAATCAGCCTCTGATGCAAAGGAATTACTTCCATATACTGAATAAGTGAATTTTTATAAGCTTGTTGCAATCAGCCTCTGATGCAAAGGAATTACTTCCATATACTGAATAAGTGAATTTTCATAAGCTTGTTGCAATCAGCCTCTGATGCAAAGGGATTACTTCCATATACTGAATAAGTGAATTTTTATAAGCTTGTTGCAATCAGCCTCTGATGCAAAGGAATTACTTCCATATACTGAATAAGTGAATTTTTATATGCTTGTTGCAATCAGCCTCTGATGCAAAGGAATTACTTCCATATACTGAATAAGTGAATTTTTAGAAATCTTGCTTCTTCTTTCCACATTTAATATTTGACCTCAAAATTTACCATGTGGAAGACAACGATATAAAATGTTACAATCGTAGGATAATATTACAAGGCTAATTCATGTTTTGTGTGCCACTGTCATTGAATGCTGTCAGCAACTGCTGAAGTTTGCATTTTTAAGCATGAGTTTTGCATATTGCTCAGTCAGAGTGCAAATTGTTTTTTCCATTGCTGTTGCCAGGCAGCACTTTTAGCACTAGACTAACAATAGTGTTTGAGACTTAGAATAAGACTTTTTTTTTTTGTATGTCATACTATCGATTCAGCTGCGTTGTCTGTAACTTTGGATTGCTTTCATCACAGACTCTGTATAACAGCGGTTCTCAACCTGTGGGTCGCAACCCTTTCCCAGGGGTCGCCTAAGACCATCTGAAAACACATAGTCTACAGTTATGAAGTAGAAACAAAAATAATTTTATGGCTGGGGGTCGCCAAAACATGAGGGACTGTATTAAAGGTCTCGCGGCATTGATAAGGTTGAGAACCGCTGCTGTATAAAATAGAAAATGAGGTCAAATTATGATTAAAATAAAGATTATTGTATCTTCATTTGATGATGGAAGAGAATAATTTGTAGTCCTCAAAAAAAAAAAAAATTAAAAAAAAAGTCTATTCAAATTATTTAAATCCATTGTATGTCTTTTGACATATGTTGGTTAATTTAAGTTTATAAATAACTGTCCCGGCCAGAAGATATAGTAATTAAAAATTATCTCCAGAATACAAGATTGATGATGACTAGTTTTCAACTTTCTTTTATCTTGCCACACATTGAAATTACTTACTAATTACCCTGTGGCACAGCGATGGAGTATTTAAAAATAAATATCAGCTGTTAGGGTGAGAAGTAACATCAAAATAAATGACTATGATACAAGCTATATGAAAATCTTAGACATGTTTTTTCTATCATAGGGAATACCCTATGAAATAGATGAAGATGTTGAAATCTGGCCAACCCCAGGGCACACAGGAAGTGATGTTTCGGTGTTAGTCAAAAGGACTAATCTCGGGACAGTGGCTGTAGTAGGTAAGTAGCATATGTAACACATGAATTGATCACAATATGCACATTTTTAACTTAAAAAAAGAAAAATTCCTTGAATAAACTACCATAATCCCCCACATATAACTGGTTATTGCCGCATAAGATGCTTGGTTGCAGCATGTCAGATTTGTTCATATGGCCTTTGGGTGAGTAGGTCTACAACAATTTATTCCTATCATTCTATTTAGGTGATCTGTTTGAGTGTGAGGCTGACCTGGATTGTCCAGGCTTATGGCAGGAAAACAGCGAACGGCCCCACTTACAACAACAGAGTAGGATTGCAGTACTGGACGTGGCCGATTATATCATTCCTGGTCACGGCCCAATGTTTCAGGTCAGTGGGATAATAGATTTGCAAATGCATGTCAGTAGGAAAGGGATATGCCACAATGCAGGTCTGCAGCACAGGAGTGTGCCAATGTAGGTCAGTTGGAAAGGTTAGCAAATGTTTTTCAGTTTGGATAGGGATGTGCCAATGCAGGTCTGCAGCACTGGGGGTACTCCTCCACTGTAGGTCAGTGGGATTATGCTATACCAATCAAGTTAATGGGATTGGGATATAACCAACATCTCATGGTGGGTAAGGTAGACCATTATTTTAAGGTGATCAGACCGCTGGACAGTATTTTAGGTTATTCCCATTGTAACGGAGATAAAGCTGATTGCTCGTTGACAGTTTTATAAAGAAATTTATCAATACATTCGGGGTAGCTTGGAATTGATTTAACATGATTTCCTCTTGCAGGTACCTTCTGAATACAAGAAACAGATGCGTGTGATCATGATCATGGAAGAACATTACAGCTCATCAGATATGACAACCAGGACAGAATGTATTATTGTAGAAACTGATTAATTTAAAAAAAGCACATAAAACATATATTACATATAACATGTATTATTACACAACCTCATTTGGCTTGTACTAACCTGTGGAGTTCCTTCCATAGAATTTTTGTTGTTGTTAATCTGAAGATTTTGTGTGGCCTATTCTGCTTCCATTGTTGTGTTCATGTAATGTTACATTCTGCCACTGCTAGGGAATTTCTCAAGCAGTTTTTTTTTTTAAAGGGATTTTTTTTCTTCACATTAATTAATGTGTTTGTTGCAGTGAAAATATTGGTTCACTTAGTCAGAGATAAATGATTATCTTTCAGTTATGCTCACTTATTAAAGATAAGTCTATTGGCTTGATTAATGAGACACAAATAATTTGTGTAATGTTTTTACAATTTCACATTAAGTTTTATTATGATTAGACTAAATAAAAATTCAAAAGATTTCTGCAAATGCCTACTTTTAACAGTACAACAAAAAACATATAATATAATTATAAATTAAATTTACGTAATAAATGTGCATGTTACCTATACCTAAAAATAAAAGAATAAGCATGGGCTTATGAAAACTAATAAAAGAAGAATGGAAAGAACGTGGATGAATTGGAATATAAAACCTAACGGGAAAAAGACATTGCAGATATGTGAAATTGGTTTATAGTGTATGGAGTTACCAAATCTTTTTATTGTTTTCCATACAAATCAGGTGCATTTCTCGCATAAAATATTCCAGTAACTGCAATGTCTAATCTTCCATTATGGCTAGTTCTGTTGAAATGTTTAGCAATGGGGCAAAGGACTTGATGCATATTATCCATTGTGGCAAAGTGTTCAGTATGACCCCCACATTTAGTGGTAGCTTACCTCACTTGTGCATCTGATGGCCCTTGTTTCAGCACCATTGACACATTATTTTACGTGGCACCTACGTGGCTCATCAGTTTTAAATGGGAAATCAGGTTTCAAAGGTGTATGGTGTTTTCTCTTATTGTGATGGAATGTTTGCATTATGAACTGCTGATAAAATTGATAAAACATTTCTTTAAAATTTTTCCTTTGTATGCATAACAGTAGAATTATTTCTAAAAGTTATAATTTCCGTACTTAAAGGTAAAATTGATCATAACATAGTAACACTCTTACTTTTATAAGGAAAAAATTAACAAAACATAACATTAAATATGCCACATTAAAAGAAGGGGAAACGTATAAAATCTGTTGATGGAGAAAATCAAGGGAGACATTCACAATGAAACATTCTTAGACATTTTTCAAAAAGAAATATTTGTGAAAGAATGTTTATCAAGTAAAATGAATGTGTGGAAAAAAATCTATAATTTGTGGTCATCATTGCAATAAATTAATCCATAGGTTTATTAACTGATATGAACACACTGACATGAGTTATTTTTAGATTTTTAAAATGGTATCAATGTGTCAACGAAAGTTTAATTAATACTGAGATTGACATGTTTATATTTTTTTCAATAGATGCTAATAATATTTATTGATGAGAATACTCAACTAGTAAAGAATTCATAAAAAATTTCAAACAAAAGTGGAATTTGATCAATAAATTTTTTTAAGCAACTAAAATTTTCTAATCTGACATTCTGCTAGGATAATTAATCATACAGTTATCAGATTTTCTGATTTTTAAAAAAAAAACGTGAAGAGAAACAATATATGAAATATTCAAAGGTCTTTATCATTCTGTGACACCTGCATGTATAGCTGTTTGTTTAGATGTCTCATCACTATCCTTGACCAAACAAATCCCACTTTAAGTCTTCAGGCAGGGGTTCTCCACCATCAGGGACAGCATTGAGGATATTGGGAGCTTGTTCCCTGGGGAAACTCAGTAGTTGGAGTATAATTTTAGAGATAAATTGAGTGCAATGTGATTTTTAGTGGAACTGGGAGCTATGATAAAGTTAAGAACCCTTGTCTAGTGGACTTTTTATAACAGCCTTTTTGCATTTTTTCATAAACTCTTGAATAATGTTCTCCCATCAGCTCCAGGTGTCCAACCGGACGACGCTTCAACATCTCAACCCAACCCGACATCTCAACCCCAACCGCATGTCTCAAAATCCCCATGAATGTGTCCTCACTGACCGCTGTAGAGTGACAGAATTTCTTAATAACACTAACACTGTTTGTACTCCAGTGCAATTACTGTGTAAGTCTGAACACAAAGAGAAAAAAAACCTTGCACACAAATCAATCTGTTTACTTACTGAAGGTGTACGGTCCCGGGCAAGAGATCCTCAACTGTTCTCAAAGACTAGCAATTATTAGCTGTAAGATCATCTAGCCTTATTGAGCTGGATTATTGTTTTGAGATAATATAGTTTCTGAGATGACCTCTAATTGTTTTTTTAAACATACGTTTAAATTATAATCTGTTTTTTAATATTGTAATTGCACATTTGGATTATAGATAATTACATGAAGGCTATGTACATAAGGCAATTATACGTTGTTGATAAAGAAATGTAGTCAGAAATTGTCAAGTATCTCAAATGATTTAAATAATGGTTGAAAACCCAAGTCTTCAAATCTCTTACTCATGAGATTAAATAAATAAGATGTTAGTAAAAATAATACTTCATCTAGATAATCTATTCATATCGTGAATTTATTCATTCAACCAAAATAATCGACAGAAGTTTGCTAGTTGAATTTATGCTTGTTCAGGGGCACCATTCGGTCAACAATGTAGCAGTATTATAAAACGTCAGTACATCCATATTTTTGTATATAACTTGCTATGAGTTAAAGTCTATCCACACAATTTCCAACATTTTTTGATTGTATATTTCATGATTTATTGAAGTAGTAATAGACTTTTCTGGCCTGTTTCCTAGTAACACGATGGTTACCTTCAGCACTGAGTAAGTTAACTATATAATTCATTATTAGCAAAACTACTGTAAGGTATGAGTGGTGTCCAATTATAAGTGTTTGTCAAAGGGTTTGCATTTTGTTTCCATAAAACTTCAAGTTAAAGCTGTTTAAGATCTAACTTAAATAAAAATTGGTCATAGTTGTCCAGGAATAATACTTAAAACTTGGTCATTGTTGTGGAAGAGAAATCTTTAAAAAGAAATTTGATCAATTTAATTTTTCCCAAATAAATATATTTTTTCATAAACAAGGAAGATGTCAAAAGTCAACGGTTCTCAACCTTACTAATGCCGCAACCCTTTAATAGAGTTCCTCGTGTTGTGGCGACCCCCAACCACAAAATTATTTTCGTTGCTACTTCATAACGGTAGAGTATAATTGTTTTCTGATGGTCTTAGGCGACCACTGGGAAAGGGTCATTCGACCCCAAAAGGGGTCGCCACCCACAGGTTGAGAACCGCTGTCATAAGTGATCCTGTAATTCTTTGTAAAATTAGCTTTAGAATTGTGACTTGTTAACTGTTAATATAGCAATATGAACATTCATGTTGACCCGAAAATCTATTTGAACAAACTCAAGCCAACACTACATTTTAATTGATGTGAAATTATGAATAAAAATAATACAATTGCAGCTTTTTTTGTTTTCCAATTTAAAAGTTTTTCTTTACGTTAAAAAACTATTTGAATTTAAGATTGGCAACTCTAAAATGCATTTCCAGTTTTACAACTATTGTTTAGTCACCTGAATTTTGAAAGTGTAAGTTCAAAGAAAAGTTCTGAAAAGCCTTTTCATTTTACAATGCTACATGAATATGCCTTGAGATGATGCAAGGTGTGCTGTGGGATAATAACTCCAAGAGTAAGAAAAGCACACAACTTATGGTTGGAGAGTCAATATGATGAAAAAAGTCAATATGATGAAAAAAGTCAATATGATGAAAAAGTCAATATGATGAAAAAGTCAATATGATGAAAAAGTCAATATGATGAAAAAGTCAATATGATGAAAAAGTCAATATGATGAAAAAGTCAATATGATGAAAAAAGTCAATATTTATCTCATAAAATGTGCAGTCATATGCCTAATACTCAGTTCGCTCGATCAATTGTTTCGTCAAATTTATGTCCGAACAAGTTTTTAATTTCTTTATATTAACTTCGCTTTTGTTTGTGGCCGACTGGCAAAAATCTTCGTACAACTAATTGACCCACTTCTCGTCAACCTATCGAGCTGAAACTTGGCACATAGACTCTTTGCCGATGACAACAAATGCTTTCAAATTTTCAGCCCCATCCACCCCCCCCCCACCTTCAACCCCAAAAATCAGTTTTTCCTGATGGTCAAGAAGATGAAGGAAATATGATGATACTGATACACCAAAAGAAAACCCCCATAACTGTTAAATGAGTTTTTTTTTTTTTTTTTATTGGATACAAAATCAAATCGGTATAAATCTTTATACAATAAAGATACATGTAATTATTTTGCCACATAATTGACAAATACAAGGTCTTTAACAAATTGATAATACGTGTAATCTAATTCAAGATGCATTGTGATTAGATTAATGGAATTCTTAAAATAGATAACAAAAACGAAAAATAAGTCACATGTCACATGTGTAACATTAATTAAAACAACTTAATCGTATTTATTTTGATGGGATATCCAATGCATCCCTAAATGTAAGGAGCAAGTACGAGATTTGTCAAGTAAGGGAGTTCATTAGTTATTGTTGCGTTTTGAATGCATGTTTATTACGCGCGGTGTGTGAAAGAGTTTTTATTAGCTAATGAACACGCTTGTCTGAATGACGCATTTTTATGTTAATTGTGACGTATTGTATGGTCCGTAGTGTGATGTAAGTTTTAATCGTGCGGCAGTTATAGTGTCGAACATTGTAGAAGACAGATGTGTTTCTTGTAGCTCCAGCCTGTATTCCTCATTGATTATTAAAGTTATTTATTGGCAGTGGAACGCTCTACACTCTACATTTTTCAACCCTTTTATATGTAAAGAAGGTCTTCCTTAAAATATAATTATGAGCAGTCGTTTTTAAGAGATGATATTGAAATTAAAAAGTTGGTAATCATATTTTGAACTATAGTACTATAGGCCATCTTTTATTTCCAGCAATTAAATTGTAGTATGTAGGAATGTAGGCTGTGTTTTATTTTTCTTTTTCACTCGGGGTGTGCCGCGGAGTGATCGGAGGGACCTAAGTGTACTGTTGCCACTGTTGTAGGCGAAAAGGGTGGCAGAGCATTTGCCCCAATAGTTGCCTATAATATAACAGGAAAATGAATAGAATTAAATGATAATTTAATACTTTCTGTTTGTCATGGTCTATGACAGTGGTTCTCAATCTTCCTAATGCCGCGACCCTTTAATACAGTCCTCGTGTTGTGACGACCCCCAGCCACAAAATTATTTTCCTCGCTACTACTTCATAAATGTAGAGCATATTATATATGTTTTCAGATGGTCTTAGGCGACCCCTGTAAAAGGGTCGCGACCCACAGGTTGATAACCGCTGGTCTATGAGAATCTCTGTGATGCTGTGAACTGTTTGTCACCGTGAGTTGTGAGCGATATGGGTAGCCTGTTATTGTTGCTAACTTGTGATTCGATTGAAGAAAACTGATAATAAATAATCATGTTCAATATAAGGTCATTAAGGTGTATAGCCTACTTTTATAGCGCTTGTATTCTGGACTACGGGACCTGATGATGATGATGAACCAAATGTGTGTGGCTAGTGGAAGTTAGCGCACTCCCGTTTGACTTTTTTCTGTCCATCCACACTGGGAACTCTCAGTAAGGACTGTGTTGAAGTCATATGGAGATCTCAGTAAGGACTGTGTTGAAGTCATAGGGAGATCAAGTCTCTCAGTAAGGACTGTGTTGAAGTCATAGGGAGATCTAGGAGTGGCCCAGTAGATGATGTACTGCAACAAAAAGTGTGTGGCTAGGGGAAGTTAGAAAGCTTTCTAAGTTTTCGTTGCCTAAGTTGATATTATCCCTTGAGACGAGTGCTGTGTTCTATATTATCTTAATATCTTGCCAGCATCAAGAATAGGGATTAACAGAATTATTTTATGAACTGTTGCTGCCTCAAGTATTTGGTGTGCGTGAATGAGTGCTGCTGTGCTACAGTTGAACCGGTGCCAGAAATACTTGCAGTATTGACCCAAAACCCAGCATTTTGACAACGAAGTGGCTATTGGTACCCTGGTACCAATAGGTGCAGCCATGTTTGACAATGTTCACAAATATAAACAAGTCTACAACATTTTCAGAGTCATGCATACATACTGGATTCCTGTTTGTACACTCTGAATATAAAAAAAATATCAGAATAACATAACAAGAAATTGAGTTTAATAGTAAAGGTTTATTGCTAGTAGTTTAAGCATTGTTTTGTTAAATATTAATTAAAATGTTTAGTGATACCCTTCCATTCCTTTTGCTCTAATTCTTAATCAAGTATAATCTAAATGTACTAATCCTTAATCAAGTATAATCTAAATGTACTAGTCCTTAATCAAGTATAATCTAAATGTACTAATCCTTAATCAAGTATAATCTAAATGTACTAGTCCTTAATCAAGTATAATCTAAATGAACTAATCCTGGAACCATTTTATTCTAAACCATCTCTTAAACAGAAGGCCATAAAAACTGTTGACATAACATGTTGAGAAACATAAATAACCCAAATTTTGATCTTAGGTAGAATTTGATAGATCACACAGGGTAAATATTGGTGTATAAAAATGTCTATATTTTACAAGGTAAGATATGTCAGATCCATATGGTATAACCAGAAACCAAATACAACAGCACCTGCAATAATTTGTTTTTAGGCAACAAGAGATACACAAAAAAAAATTTAAAAAAGTAATGAGATAAACAGAATATGTTAGAGAAAAGTATTGGAATGTTATTTAAACATCATTGAACAAAAAAATGTAGCATAAAGTTGGAATGTCGTTCATGGAATGGTATATTATGTGTGTAGACATATTATGGTAATGGCAAGGCATTAGTATCAACATCTCATGATGGAGGCGCCTGGCCTAGGCCAGGGAGAGGGGAAGCTACAAGAGTTATAACCTGAATACAGATTTTTATGTACAAAATTAAATTGTGACCCCAGTTTCAGTACGTCACATTCTGTTGGGAATCTAGGTAGGATTCAGCCATGTTCAGGCACAAAAGCCTCTTCACCTAGTTGAAGATTGGTCCCATTGTGATTTATTGAATATTATGTTTAAACTTGTACTTGTGAATGATGAAGAATGACAAGACACATTAATCAATGACATTTAAACTACGAGACACATTAATGACATTTAAACTACGAGACACATTAATGACATTTAAACTACGAGACACATAAATGACATTTAAACTACGAGACACATAAATGACATTTAAACTACGAGACACATCAATGACATTTAAACTACGAGACACATAAATGACATTTAAACTACGAGACACATTAATGACATTTAAACTACGAGACACATAAATGACATTTAAACTACGAGACACATTAATGACATTTAAACTACGAGACACATAAATGACATTTAAACTACGAGACACATTAATGACATTACAAGAAATGCAAAGGTTAAACAAAAATTTACGTTAGAATGTGACTGAATTTTGAACATCTTAAATCAACCAGTAGGAAATGATGAATTAAATTTTTTTTCATCAATTCATGCGTAAAACCTGGTTATATATATTTTAAGTTAATAGTATTATATTGTGTGCTTTAAAACAGAAGAAATATATTCTTAATGGTAAGAACTGCTTAGCTGTATCTTACGTTTTGTGGATGTATTTTGATAAAATTACTAACAATATCTTTGCAGCAGCCATTATTCACAAAGAACAAAAATTTAAGCTAAACAATGTTGAAATATTATTTTTTTTTTAATTTAAAAAATAAACAGAATAAATATTTTGTTTTATTTACTTTTGAAAGAGGAAAAAAAAAAAAAAATTACAAGAATTGCAAAAAAACAAAAACAAAAAAAACCTTACACATTTCAAACAAATGTGCTGGCCTTGACATAAGTTGAGAAAAAAAAAATTAATCATATTAAAATTATTTCAAATTAAAATTGTGTAACATTCTCATATTGCAGCAGATTGTTAGTTATTTAACATTGTAGCAAGTGAACTCCATCTCCCCATCTCCGGGTTTGAATTCAGAGTTGCCTTCTCTTAGTCCCATCCACCCGGATGTTATTTGCTTGACTGGGCTTTGGCGGGGATTGAACTCCTGACCATTAGCTTGAGATTTGCTCAGTTCAGACCACTCGGCCAACCAGCACCCAGGAAGTCAACATTTATTTAGGACTTATTAAACACACAGTTTTTTTTTTACAGTTTTTAAACAATTGAAACCTTCAGTCTGGCAGTTAGAGACATGAAACACATCAGGACAAATTTACCCTAAAAAACTTCAGTTGCACTTCTACTAAGTTTAACTGTGGCTGCTAATAATAAGTAAAAAAGAGCTGCTGGCATCGATATCAATTGTTTATGAGACAGGCATTGTTAAATCATTAAATGCACTCAAGTTGTAACCAGGATGCATTGAACAATAGTTTCTGTCACACTGGTTTACACACCCTAAACAAAACAGTGCTCTTTAAATTTTGCACTTATAAAGAGGTATACCGTGATATAGCCACACAAAAAATCAACAACCAGGAATGGATTAATAATCAGAAACAATCTGGACCTATGGGATTATTTTAGAGTTTGTGCATTTTTGGGGCCATAATCATTTCATTGTTTATTTAAAAAATGGTCAAGTGCAAAACTGTTTTAACAGCAAATCTTTTAGAAACTCAGGTTGTATAAAATGTGCAATAAAGGATGACTCAAATCCTGTAACATAAAAGTTACTTGTGATCATTAAAAAGCTTAAAGTTAGTTTTAAAAAACCCATTCAAATGCTGTAACTCATCAAAAGATTAACAGATTGAATCCTATAAATGTTCAATTTGCAACCAACTGAATACCTTGTGCTTGAGTGATCACCTTAGATTAGAAGCAAGACAACAAAAGAACAAATCCTTTACTTTTTTAACTCAAGACTTACTACTATAATTTTGTAGACAGCTACTCAGGATTAAATCAATATTAATAATGAACAGATTTGTTACAGCTCAACATTGCGTTTGTCTTTATAGAATTAGGTAGAAATATAATCGCCTGTTGACCAATTATGGAATGAATTTACATAAAAGATACATTCTGGGACCAAGCAAATTGAAAAATATTTCTTTCTCTTTGAAAGCTGAACTAAATATATGAAAATATGAAGTGTTTTTTTAGTGGAAAAATGCATTGCTCAAGAATTTACAACTTGTTTCAATTTGGTTAAAAATATTAAATGCAACACAAACTCCATACATGTAATTAAACATTTAAACTTGAATAGTTACACTAGTCATCATAATCATTCATCTATAAATTAACAAATAAAACCCACATGAATTAAACTTTGATTATTCAAATCTGTTTACTCCATATAAGAAGATATATATTTTTATCTTTTGAACAAATTTTTATTTTGATTCTCTGTATCATAAATTTTATTTTCTTTTAATGTGCAAAATAAACCAAAGTACCATAAATGATAGCTTTAAATAAATGGTTTCAATTGTACAAAAGCATTATAAGAATCTGTGTACCAAATTCTGCAATTTAAAAAAAAAATGTATTCCCATCTTTTGTATTTCTATACTAGTATATATACATTTGGAAATATTGTACATAAACTTTCATTATTAGCGAAGATTTTATTTGTAATGTTTGTTAATTCAATGCATTTGCAGAGGATTTAATAAAAATATGTTTTAAATTGTTATTGCTGTTATGATAAGAAAATATAAAATATTAAGAAATATTTTCTAACATTCATGTATTAAGCACTCAAATATGAAATACCTATTTTAAATTTGAACTTAATATTCTTTTGTGCTAAGTATTAATTGAATTTTATGTTTATTTCAAAATTGTTGATATTTTTAAGTATTACAATAAATATTCATGCTTAAAGATGAGTTTGTATATTTTGTCTAAATATTTGCAGTTACAAAAATCATTTGGCATTTTTTACATAATAAATATTTTACCATACAAAAATTTAAAAAACAATTCCCAGCATATTTCAGAATAAATAACCTGGGAGAGACTTCCCTAGCATCATCTCCCCTTGCCATCAATAACCTCGCTTACATCATTCCCCTGACCATTGGTAGTACCCGCTGCTACGGCTCATATTATGATGCTGACTCGTCTGCTGTGGGTAACCACGCATCTGTGTGGAGCTGGAGATGCTGGAGTTGTGGAAGCTGTTGTTTGGGTGTGAGACTGAGTGATTGTGGTGGCCGCTGCTGTTGAAGCTTTGCTCATGAAGCACCTGCTCCAGTTCCTGCTGGGTGTCCAAGATGTGGACCTGGAACGGGGAGCCAGGAACATCCACTCCAGACCACCTACCATTGGATGATGTAGTGAAAAAAATCATTAAAATCCAGTTGTAATTAATTCAGACAATGAGAGTTTTAAAATATCTTATTTTCTTCATACCTAGTTATAAAGCAGACATAATTAAGTGAACATGGTGGTGTTTTTTTCATTCTGAAGTAATGCTTTGAAAATATTTTATTTGAAAATACCCCAAAAAAAAGAAAAAAAAGGAGATATTTATCCCAATTTTTTATCAATAATAAGGAGCTGCCTAGAATGAACCTCTAATTCACATAAGTAAATAATGTCTTTACATCAAATTAATGAAAGTATTGTAAATGCATAGAGAGTTCCAACAAGCTAAGATAAGATAATCATAATTTAAGTAGCTGCAGCCAGTCCTTAACACCCAATAGAAATTATCAACCTACTTAAATTTTTAATTAACTCTAATATAGAATAAATAGTTTTGACATGAGTTCACAAGGCATTTTGCTAGCCGATTCTTTTCTTAATTTGTCGCTATGTTACTAAATACTCTTCATAATCTTCCAAAACCAGTGACAGAATGGTAGATCTCACTGACAGATTGGTAGATCTGTAATATTGCTTTATGCTAGTCTAAACATATTACTCATTTAGGAACAATACTTAGTCAACCGACATTTGGTCATTCCAGATAGATCAATAAGAGAACGTTTATTTCAAGATCTAGTAGTAATTATGAGCAGCAGTTGAGATTTTTGCAATTTATTTTGCCTTATTATTTTTAAGTACCGGTATAATGTCAGAACTGCAGTAGAGAATAGATCATGCATCACACTGTGCTCAAAATTTTGAAGGTCCTGTGGGTAGGACTACATTACAGTGTCAATCTTAATACCGAATTAAAATGCATGGTACAGAGTGACACATAAAGTGTTACCAGGCATCAGTAACATACAGTTCAAACAATATCTGATAGAAACTGAGTCCATTATGAAGCATTTGATTCCTGTAGCATAATTCAGATCCTATATCAGATAGTAGGCCTGACAGAGACAATCCTAAGTGTTTCCTACCCGAAATCAGAAACATAATATGGTTCAATATATATCTGATAATAGACTTAACTGAGACAATCCCAAGTGTTACATACCTGACATGAATAATATACAGGCCAGTCACTGAAGGATAATATCTGCACAAGATGGTACGGTCTTTTTGACTCTCTCTGTACATCTCCACTTGAAAGGCTCCTGGTAGAAAATTCCCACAAATTGTTTGTATGCTATGCATATTTATAAATACAAATATATAGAAGGCAAACATTTTGGCCCATTTTTATTAGTATTTCTACATTAATTTTGCTTTTTTTTTACAAGCCTTACAAACTATTTGAACTTCCTGAAAATATTATCAACTGCTCCTTATTTTCTATTTTTGTGCTATTTACTCAGTTCAATTGTAAAATATAACTATGAATAGGAAATGAAGTGTTATTTACAATAGGTGTTGTTCATATGGTTGGAAAGTTAGTCACCAAAAGGGATTATACTCAGAAAAAACAACTCATTTAAACAACAAGGAATGTTACTAAAGGAAATATGAAGTACAGGGTGTGGGGAAAGGTTGAGAAAAGAACAAATGTGACAACAAATGTATCAGCTGAAAGCCTCATTAGGTGAACTGAGATGTGAGGCTTACAGCTGTACAAGTTCCCCCTTCAAACCTGTTTTCTGGAAGACCAGCTCCAGGTCACTCTGACCCAGCGAAAACACCAAGAAGACTTTATTTATTGTTTATTTAAGTTCACTTTTCCCTCATCATTTTGTATTTAATTCAGTAAACATGTCTTTAAATTAAGAATGTTTTCAAACCGTTGTTTTTTTTCTTTCATTATTAGTGGTGACTTGTGACTGTTTGTACATACAGACACAGATTGGTACATTCGGACTTAAATTTATACACACAGAGACACAAATGTGTACATAAAGACATATACTTTATCATGCAGACACAGATGTGTACACACAGACATATCCATACAGACACACATTTCTACATACAGACACAGATCTCTCTACTCACATCAAAATTTCTAGTGACGATATACAAATATCAGACAGGGGAAACAGCAAAATAAAAGACAATATTTACATGACGTTGCAGAAAAATTGAAAAACATATTTGTATAAAATCTACTCAGTAGATATATTCCTTCTGACAATTTTTTACATAATGTGGGATTGATTGGTAACTACAAATACAAACTAAAATAAATTCTCCAATTTGTAAACAATAACAAAATTAATGAACATTTTTCAATCTAACCTTTAGGTCCACGAATCCTGACAGTCAATTGACCAGCACCCGCGCCCCGTGTCTCCACAATAAACTGGCTCTGGAAGTTTGCCAGGATGCCATGCTCCACACCAGGACCACTGACCCTGACCTTGGAGGCATCAGGTTGTGCTGAAACCTTGAAGTGGTATGGGCTTCCTGTAAAAAAAATAATAATAAAAATAGAGTTATTAATGAAAAAACTTTTAAAAAGTATAAAGTATAAAGAATTAAATGTTTGTGGGCATTATGAAAAAAGCAACTTTATGGCTCTGGGGTGGTGACCCAGGATACTACTGGCTCGGCTATCTTGACCTCTGCATGAGTCTGGCTAAAAATGCCTTGGTGATTTCAAAAACATATTTTGAATGTTTAATCTGGGCAGAGTCAATGTCATTGTTTTCCCCATAAAAAAAATGATTTAAATTCAGTTAAAAATCCAGCAGACTTTGTAAGCAAACAATTCTCCATTTTATATACACTCAAGCTTAATGATATTCTGCTTAGAGCAATCTCTTTGTCTGTCAAAAACCCTTCAACTTTAACAATATGATTTCATTTTCCAAATATTTCTATTCAAGTATATTCCTGCTTACCTTGAACATGTTCACCGCCATATTTTATTTGCAAAACATGTCTTCCGGGCTCCTGGGGCTGCACAACCAATCGGTAGGTCCCGTCATGGTGGTCACTCAGTTCACAGTAGGCCACTTTGGTTGGTCCCATGCAGTAGGCAGTTAGCTCACCTGACAGGCACAGGAGGGTTAAGTCAAAATAGTTACTTTTCTTTAGATTCATCCAATATATTAAAACAATTTTTTTTTTAAAATTGAAGATATTAAAATATATCATGATCCCTCCAATAAATACAATGTCACATTGAAAATTAAAAATAGAAAATTAAATGCTGAAAGAAGAAGCTGGATTGTATCAATTCTGCTGCACATGATCTGAAATAATAATGAGTCTTTTTAAACACATGTGCTTAGAATTTGTCAAAAAAGTCACATTTTAAAAGTTCAATGTTTAATTAATGATGAGCATCAAACTAAGACAATCCACAAATGACCTAATTAAATGAAAATGGTTTTTAAAAATGTGTATGTTGTTAAACTAAAAGTGCATTATATATATATTTATTGTGACTGTTATATTATGTCTTTGCCCAAATTTTGATTAAAGAAATAATTTTTAAAAGCCAGCAGTTTTTAGGCCTTAAAAAAGTTTTAAACAGTTTTCATTGGAATACTTGTTTGGCTAATGTAAAGTTGTTCAGATGCTCCTTCAATAAAACAGGCGACACACTATTCTACACTGAAGTCTTAAAAACCTTACTATTCTACATTAAAATCTTAAAAACCTCACTATTCTACATTAAAGTCTTAAAGACCTCACTATGCTACATTAAAGTCTTAAAAACCTCTGGCTTAACAATAAAAAAGAACGTTTTCAAAAAATAACTACTGATATATATAATGACATCACAAAATGAGTTGAAAAAAGTCCAAACTAAAATGTTTGTGGATGGAGTTAATGGGGGAGGGTGTGAAAATAAGGACTGTTGTCATCGTTGGTAAAACCTTGTTTAATTTTTTTTTAAATACTTAAAAATTTTTTTTTTTAAAACAAATTTCTTGATTAAATATTTTTACTAGTTTTAAAAATTGTCAAACTAAATTACATATATATATATATTTTATAAAGGCCATTAAACAGTGTTTATACCTATTTAAGCAATATTCATCTGCAATAACAAAGTAAAATAGACTGAAAAAAATGTATAACTCAAATAATGACAGATTTTTTTGATATCAGTTACACTCGTAACAGGACAAACAAAAACCTAAATTAATTTTGTGATGTCATTTCAAATATTAAAAATCTATTTAATACATTTTTTAAAATAATTAAGTCACACCTTTCTAACACAGGACTTAACATACACACAATTTACATCAGCATTTATATTTTAACAGGTTTTGAAGTTATTTTAATAACTTTAAATTTTATTCATAAGAAATTAGAAAGGATCATGAATAAGTCTAGTGTGTTGTTGGACCTGTGTCACACAGAGGTGGAGAGGATTAGAGAATGGTGCCCAAAAAATATATGTCAGTTGGCTGTGGGAACCCTTGATTAGAAGAAGCTGCTAATGAGATAAAGACTGCATCAGAACAGAAAACTGGTTTAAATAACTGTTGGAAGTATTCCGCAAGTAAACTAAATACAATCTTTTTAATTTATTAAATCTTTTGTTTTCCATCAGTATTATGCAGGCAGAATTAAAAAAAACCAAATGGACTTTTAACTTTTTTTAAACAGCCTTTCTTTGATGTCAGAGCTGGGGAAATAAAAAGCAGTAACAGCAAGAATAATTTTCATTTAAAAAAATGTTAAATATAATTCATCCATGGTTGGATTAAGATGTCAGATAAGTTTACTTGCACCTCAGATTTTTATTACACTTGACTCATTTTGCAAACACCCCCCCCCCCCCCCCCCAACCTTTTTCAGCAATTACTCATCATTGACTAAGGTGACAACCTAAGATCACACTTAACTACAGGGAATAATTTTCTTTTATACAAAAATTAATGCAACAGTTACTTAAGCTGCTTCATTTTTAATCTCCTCTGGACTGAAGTTAAAATGAAATAATATCTGATGGTACAATGGTAGCGTCATCTGGTAACTTTTGTGTGAATATCCAGAGCATTGTTCATAACAGTATTAAACTGTTAGTGTTCTTTCAGGACTAAACAATCATTACATTTTTTAAAAACTATTTTTTTTTCCTTATCTCCAGCTGTGATAAGACAAACTGTTGGCTTACCTGGGCCAGCTTTTCTTGTGTCTATGCGGAAGTCCAGGCTGTTTCCAAGAAGTCCACCTTTCAGGCCTTCACCATTGACCACCACTCGGTTGGGATACGATGCACCAATCACATTAACCTTATAAGGTGCTCCACGTAACTGAAGGGAAGAAAACATGAATGCATGTACTGCAATAATTTATCTAATGTATGTACTAAATTATTTACCCAATGTATGTACTACAATAATTTACCCAATGTATGTACCGGTACTACAATCATTTACCCAATGTATGTATTACAACAATGTACCAAAACTTGGATTCTTTAAAAAAAAAATTAAGATAGTTGTTTTTAAACCTTTGCCTTGTGACAAACTTATGTGTCATGAAATGTTCCTATATGTCGGGTAGATTTTGAATAAAATCAATGCAAAAAACGTAATTTAATCCATATAATCGAATCAATAACTATAATTCTCTAAATATGACTGAAAGTATGGTGTAATGGTGTGTTCAATAGTATGCAAAATAAAATTCCTGATAACAGTGCCAAATGAGATTCTTAAAAATGCAGCAGGTGCGTTTGCATTATTTTATTTTCATGGAAATAGTCTCAATACAAACATGAAGAAATAAATCTGCTGTGTGAAAAGGGGTGGGACATTAGAATATTAATATAGTTCAGATGCGTGAAAAAAGTCTGCTGTGGTGTACCTAGAGTGGCTAGCACTAATTGGGATTCATATAAAGTGCGTTACTTAAATCCATGTTTTGTCATGTAACTTTAGTACATGTGTAGTTAATGCATTGCCGCCACCATTGTTTGGTGGGCAATAATTGGTAAAAAATAAACACAGGTTAAGGGATGAACATACAAAATCTCTATGTAACAATGTCCGTCACTAATGCTAGGTTCAATAGCGCACAAAATGAAATTCCAGATAACTTCGAAAAATTAGGTTCTTAAAAATGCAGCAAATGCGTTTGATGCCAAATATTTTCTTTTGTTATTTTTTCTTGCTGTGACATTAGAATATAATTATTGTTCAAGGGCAGTGGAGTGGATAGAAGTAATTTTTAATCGTATAAAATGTGTTGCCAACTGGAGTTTAGACCTCCAAAAAGACTGCTAGTGGTTGTCTTTCAAGTGGGGAGATTAGAGAAATAATTTTAACTGGTTCTGGCAGTTAAAAAGGTTGTGTCCCAAAGATCTAGATCATATCAACGTCCTATAGAAAACTAAGATTTTTTTAGAGCAGTGGCTCCCAACCTGTGCTCCCCAAGGGGTCTGCGTGCACTCCACAGGGGCACCGCTCCAGGAAATATAATAACATTCGGGAACTTATAAGGCATAGGGTAGGCCTATTGGGCTTCCACTTAGAAATTGATTCTAATTGAAGGCTCTGTGAATCAGAAAAGGTGGGGAACCTCTGATTTAATAAAAAATGAATCAATTTATCGAACTAGTTCCGCTGTTCTCAACAGGTGGGTCGCTTGAGAACTTCAAGATATATTTCAACTCACATTTAATGAATGTATGATCCTACCTGTCTTCCATTCCAGGAAATATTAAGTAGATAAGCTCCAGGTATGACAGGGATGTACGTACACCTGTACTTCCCTCCACCAAGTGGGGTTTTAAACACCTGAATCTCTGCCCTGACGCCTGTCAGCTCTATATCTGGTTCACCTGAAAAATGTCAGATTCATGGATATATTATTAAATTATATGCATAACTATATCAGAAACACAGTAAACTGCTTAGCGTGGCGTCTTTGGATGTATTTGTTAGGCAAGTGTATTTTAGCTCATGGGTCGGCCTGACATAAAGCACAACTAATATTTACTTATCGACATTGACAGAGGCATATGGCTACTGTGTCAACAAGACTGGCTACCCCACATTTTTTTTTAGATAACTACTGTTTTTTTCTGACTTTCAGATTCAGTTTCTAATAGGTGGATAAAACTAAAGCCACATAACCAAGGAAACGCTTGCTGTAACTAATCAAGACTATTGGCAGCAGACTATCAAATGTTTTTTTAAAAAAAGTGAATGTAGATGCTAAGACATAAAATTAATTGATTAACTCAGTACAAAAAACAACATGCAAAGGTGTCACCACAAGCAACCCACCTGGACCAGCCTGGCTGCCATCTATGGTAAACTCGGCTTCCTCTCTGACAATGGCTTCCTTCAGCCCCCGCCCGGTCAGCCAGACTTTGCTTGGGTCAGCCACTCCGCTGACTGCGTAACCCATGTAGGGGGAGTTCACCAGTGGATGGTCTGACCAGTAGAGGTGAATGTGATGAAGACCTGTGGAAGGTATGATGATTTTTGTAAACTTTCCTTGGATAATTTCAGATGACATTTATTATGCTTTTATGTGGAATATTTTTTTAAATAATAAAAAACAACAACTCTGAAGAGCAAAGTATTTTGAGTTTTAAAAGATAATTTCTACAGTAACACCTAGTTATATATCTGCTTCATTATTTCAAAATACAGAGGATTACATGTTCAACACTTCACAAGCAGATTTAGGTGAACAAGTGCAGAGACCTGAGAAGACATGGAATGATCTGAAAAGATTGGCTCAGAAACATAAACACATAATAACCTATGAGGAACAGAGGCTTAGAAGAAAGACGTTCCACTCTCCTACCTTCTTCTCTTGGGACAAATTTGACAATGCTTTTGCCTTTATGTTCATCATCCACCTCCACAGGAAGAAATGCACTGGGACTTTTGACCTCTGCCCTCAGATGACCTGTGATGAAAAAAAATCAACAGAGCATAAAACATCATTTTGTCAATGAGTCAAGCATGGTTTGCCCATAATAACAGTAAATGTCCTTTGGATGTTGAGAGAAATAGGGTCGGAAATCCTAATGAGGGGGAGAGACTTCACTATGGCTGGAAGTAACTTGGAACTCTCCTGAACTATGTCCCAGTAAAAGATTTGGAGTCAGAGCACGGTTCCAGTTTAAAACACTGCCACATTTTATAATAAAATATATACTCAAGATATATACACACACACACATGTATAAATATATATGGTGTCTTCAAATAAATCCAACCTGACATTAAAAGTTAATGCCTGGCTTAGAAAAGGCATCCGACAGGGTACTGCCACATAACAATGGTGAAAATAGAAGGCAATATTTCTGGTAAAAAAATAAAAATAATTTTAGAATCTAGCATGGTTTACTTTAATTTCAAACGATCAAAAGCTATTTGCAATACATTTTTATTTTATGCAGGTCCCTTATTTTACAGATTCTTTAAGGGAAAAAAAACAACCTTTAATAACAATGTTTTCCTTGTCAGACTACAGTCGGGTAGTGTCATCTTAAGTATAGCTAGTCTCTAGATGCGGTTAGCTGGTATATTCAATCAAATTATGTGTTTCACACAACAAATTCTCATTTAAGCTTTATATTTTGTTGAACAAAAACTTGTTAAATCTAGATTGGTCAACTATGGATTCCATCTGTTGGTCATCAGTGTCACGGAGGCGCTTACCAGGACCAGCCTCGGAAGTGTCAAAGGGGATTTGCTTCTCTTCTCCAACAACCAGGTGGATCCGCTCTTGTCCATCCATGTAATGGTGCCATCCGCCAATAACCTTGACCTTTCTGGCGTCCACAACCTTGGGGTGGAATGGGCTGCCTGCATGGGTTGAAATATTTGTGTTAAATTTACAAGACACTCAAAGAATAATATCTTATTTTTAAAAGTCTTGATTTTCTTTCATTTTGCTCGTGTTCACTTTATTTAAATGACCTACTGGCCGGCCTACTCTCACATCACTAGGTTCGGTTCTTAATATCTGTGACACATTTAAAGACATTTGCCCTTCATATGCCTTTGTCCATCTGATCAAACTTTACATTAACTATTCTTATTACACAATAATGATATATTTAATAAACTAAAAAAAAACTTATTTACAAACAAAAATTTATAAAATTGTGTAATTTATCTTTTTTTTAAAAATATATTTTAAAATAAAAAAACAACAACCTATAACTTGTATTTACTTTGGGAAATGTAATATTTAATTCCATAAACAAAAAAAGTAGTTCTGACTTGTTAGAAGTTTTATTGAGGAGACAAACCTGGAATCTCTTTGCCATTCCATCTGACATATACATCAAACAGACCAACTTCCACAGGGATGTATGTAACCTTGTACTGGCCATCAGGCAGGGGATCAATGCTACATTTAGCAATGGCATTGGGTCCTGCAGATTGTAACATTCAATATTCTGATTTTTTAAAAAGTAGTGCCCATTATGAACAATATTCCTTTAGCTATCAATAATCTTTTTGAGATGACTACTATTTAAACTCATTTATAATAAAAAATCTTTCTCCTATTTCATTTGGTGTCAAGAAGGACAATTTTTAAAATTGGATCTAATGCAGTCAGGAGGTTTGTTTTGATATCAAACATAAGAAAGGTGAAAATGAGGCCCCCCTCCAACCTCCCCCCCCCAACTCACCATCAACTTGGACTGACGGGTCACCCTTCAGGTTCCTGGCATCTATGATAAATGTGGCCGGTTTGTCTTCTTCTCCTCTGTGTAGACCCTCACCATGGGCTGGAGGCAGAGTACCCTCAGAGATGTCTTGATGAAATGGACTACCTGTAAATGTAACCATTGTTTTAGTCATGCTAAATAACTCAAGAAGAGTGTTTACTCACCAATAGATCACAAGAGGCTGATACTGGGTGAATATATCAAGAACATTTAGTCATACAAATTACATGAACACAAAGTTTTTAAAAAGGCAACAAAAGAAGAAAAAAGAAACGTACTAGAACAGTAGAAAATTTTGACAGGCCCTCAGTGACAGATGAAGACAGAGTAACATGTAAAACCAAAAAGACATTACTATAACCAAATGTCAGATCAATTCGTTAGTATTTAAACCAAGGATTTGGAGTAGACTTTTTTGGCAGCGCTCCGCTCCTGAGAAATTTTTTGTCAGCTCTGCTCCGCTCCAAGCATTGGTTAAGGTGCAATTTAGGCGGCTGCTAAGTGTTTAAAGGAATATGTATATTTTTGTCTCATACCCGCTTTATTAACTAGCCATTAGAAATGCATGTACCAGCAACAAAGCTAGTAGAAGTAGAAGAGTAGGCAACAAAGCTGATACAAGTGTGGGGCAACTGCAGAAGAGTGTGAGACAGCAGGTAGAAGACAGGGGAAACATGGCTGGTAGAAGAGTGGGACAACATAGCTGATATAGGAGTGGAGGAAACAGCGATAAAAGAGTGTGGCAACATAGGGGATACAAGAGTGTCGTAACATAGCTGGTAGAAGAGTAGGGCTACATAGCTGGTAGAAGAGTGGGGGAAACATAGCTGGTAGAGGATTGGGGCAACATAGCTGTAGAGAATTCGGGACAACATACCTGTAGAGGAGTGGGGCAACATGCCTGTTAGAAGAATGGGGCATCAACTTCAATAACTTTTATTTTACAATTTAATAAGTTACATTTTTGGACCTCCAGCACAGCAGCAGTAAGAAATTTTACCAGCTCCAGCTTCGGGTGAAAAGACTCTGCTCCAGAGCTCTGAGCTCCACTCTGATTTGAACCCTTACAGTTCACAAGTTCATGATGACCCCCATAAACCTGACGTCAGGACCAGGAACATAAAATAACACCATGCATATCCCATTTTCAGTGAACGCACCTTAGCCCAACACAGTCGTCTAAATTGTGAATTTAATTATGACTTGTTTAAATAGAATCTCGAGTCTGACAACTCAGTATGTGAATGTGAAGAATGGGCAGCTGTACGGGTCAGGTAAGCGATGCAAATATGCAGTTTAAATAAGTATAATATATCATTAAAATATATTTATATCTAGACACACATCTTGTCATGATGCATATAATATATGTATGGTCTCTTAATGGTAAGAAAGTAAACCACCCCCCCCCCCCCCCACTTCTGTAAACATCCAAAATTAGACTGGATGAACTTCATCACAATTGACATCCTTCTCACTCTTTCGGTTCCAGACTACAGTACAGTAACACACTTCCCCACATGGGCTGCAGCGCAAACAGGGATGGATGGAAATGGGCCGGGAAAGGTACGCTATTCACATACGATACCGTGGGTCGTGACAGGGTCTTTAGTTAACTGAGCTACACATGTCCTGTTATGTGATATGAACACAACATTGGCAGCACAAAGGCTAAAAATAAACCCACATTAACAACCAAAAGACAATACAAAAAATAAATACAATACGTATATAGCCATTAATATAAAAAGCTAAGAAAAGGCTTGGCAAAATTATCAAGGGGTCGGAATGAGATCAAATTGGGGTGGGTAGAAGGGTAAAGGTATGTTTTGTCTTAGTCACTCAAACAAGATTTTGTGAATAGTGCAAACATACATGGTCAGAATTAGAATTTCTGAGACCCTAAGCTATACAAAGTACAGAGGTCCCCTTACCGTTTTAAATGACATCACTTGGTCAAAAAAAATATTAAAAAATGTAAAGCTTTTCAGATTTATGGAAATAATAGGTAAACGAAAAATAGAACAAGAAAAAAAAAATTGATGCCTTGGCAGATTTTGAGGCCCTAAGTTGTGGCTTATTTAGCTTGTACGAGAATCCAGCACTGCTGATATACATAATGCGTCGTTTGTCGCACGTAATAAGAGTAAGATGTTTAGCAACACATTTTGCACTATTTTATTTATCCATTGATCAAAAAGAGAAGAATACAAAATGAATATCATAATGGGGTTTAATCTGTCACTGTCAGCCTACATCTGTACATGTCACTGTCAGCCTACATCTGTACATGTCACTGTCAGCCTACATCTGTACATGTCACTGTCAGCCTACATCTGTACATGTCACTGTCAGCCTACATCTGTACATGAAGAAGATATCACTTCAAAATGATGCTGTATTTTCATCACGTTTGAAGAAGACAGTTTTGGAGGGGGGGGGGGCAGAGAGCGTGTGCAGATTTTTGTCTCTACGTGACAATTTTGAAAAATTAGTGCTCCGTGGTGTGCTCGTGTTGCCTGTTTAACTTGCTCTTAGTTTGGAGCCACGATGGGAGCCGTACTGCTGTTTTTTTTAGGGTGAAATGCGTTGATGGACTAAAATTCAATTTTTTTACAAAAAAGACTGGCGTAGGAAAAGGGGGCGGACAGGGCGGTCCACCCTGGGCGGCAATTTTTTCTTTAAAGGGATGGCAGCATTTTGGCTTACTGCAATGGTTTTTTTAATGGAATAGGGGGGGGGCACAAATCTTTGCCCGTCCCGGGCGAAACTTGGGCTAGGTACGAAACTGACAACAAGGGCCCCGAAACTTAAAGTTGTCTCTAACAAATGAAAACACATTTGGGCCCAAACATCTTCACCGGGGTTCATTGCTTCAACAACAAAAAGTTCGATGTAAAACTGCGCGTGCTTCCACATGTTATCATCTATGGGTCATGTTATCATCTCTGGGTCATGTTATCATCTCTGGGTCATGTTATCATCTCTGGGTCATGTTATCATCATTGGGTAATGTTATCTAAAACTGCCTGTGCTTCAACATGTTATCATCTCTGGGTAATGTTATATTCGAGCATCATTTAGCTAAAGAACTCAGTCAAATAAATGAAGTCATAGGAGCCGCAGTTGAAATCCGAAATTTAATGATGTCATTTTTAAATATACCCAGTTCTTAAGTGTATAAATGGATGTTTGTACAAATGTACACTCTGGGCCGCAGCAATGTTGTTGTGGTTTTTGTCTGACTCAAAAAGTAACAAGTGGAAGGATATATAATATCGATTCTATCAAATAAAATACAATTTCAAGAAATGCCATTTTAACAGACATATAAGTGTGAATGGAATATTACAGGAGCCAGAATCATAACTCTACTTAAAGGCGAGATGAACATAATATAATCATCTCTAGTGAGGAAGTAACAAAAACATGATTACATCTAAGCCCATAGCATTCAATTCATGAAATTAAACGAATATAAAATAACATGGCGTGCTTCTGATATTTTGGTTTAAGTTTTTTTTAATTATGGCAACCAAACACAATACCAAGTGGCCCCAAACACACTACCAAGTGGCCCTAAACACACTACCAAGTGGCCCCAAACACACTACCAAGTGGCTCCAAACACACTACCAAGTGGCCCCAAACACACTACCAAGTGGCTCCAAACACACTACCAAGTGGCCCCAAACACACTACCAAGTGGCCCCAAACACACTACCAAGTGGCCCCAAACACACTACCAAGTGGCCCCAAACATACTACCAAGTGGCCCCAAACACACTACCAAGTGTCCCACAACACACTACCAAGTGGCCCCAAACACACTACCAAGTGGCTCCAAACACACTACCAAGTGGCCCCAAACACACTACCAAGTGGCCCCAAACACACTACCAAGTGGCACCAAACACACTACCAAGTGGCACCAAACACACTACCAAGTGGCACCCAACACACTACCAAGTGGCGGCCAACACACTACCAAGTGGCACCCAACACACCACCAAGTGGCACCAAACACACTACCTAGTGGCCCACAACACACTTCTGCCAGAGAGCACTTTCCTCTTCATGTTAAAAATAATTGAAATGATCGTTTCGAGATGCGTCCGGTGTTAACATGACCAGCAATGAGCTATAGTGAGAGCTTGAATTTTTTAAAACAAAGGTGAGCAATAAGATGCACGAAGAATGAACGAACTGATATGGAACACATTGTTTCGATATGCGTGAGGCCAATTTTGTATCGTTTAAAGTTTATTTTAAAAAAAACAACAAAACATAAATAACTTTTGAAAAGATTGTGAAGTTTGATGAAAGAAATAGGTTGTGACCACATCCTTCAGCTAAACTTAACAATAAAATTCTAAGACAATTCCCACTAATTGTTATATAGAGACTATTAGTTTTATTACATAATCTAAAGGTCACATTAACCTATTTAGATTGACCCGGAACCAAAACCAATGATCTAAAAATAGATGTAAATGAAGATATAGAAACAACATGGTACCCACCGAGCTTGGTTTCGCTCTTGCCATTTTGGTGGTCAACAATGAGGTCCGGCACGCGCACCACCCTCGGACGTGGCGGAACAACAATGAATTTCTGCGAAGTGTTGATGGGGTCACTGCCGGACGCGACCTTACCGCCCAGGCTGCTCCGGTGACTGCTGGACGAGCTGTGGTCAGAAGCGAAACTAGCATCACCCCTTGAGCCGACTTTGCGAAAGCCCGCCGAGGTGCCGGCGTGATAGTCTTGGTGTTTGGTGAAGTGAGGGTCGTTCAAGCGAAACGTGTCGAACTGGGGCTCTGTCAGGGATTTCAGTGAGACTGCTCTGACCATCATCAGCCTACTGTCCCGTTCATTCCCTTGAGGCGACCACGGCGGGCTGACCACCGAGGAAGAACTGTCACTGCTGCCGTGCCTCGCGAAATTTCGCCGAGCTGGATGCTCGGAGATGGTCGTCATGGTAACCGGTGTCGACCTGGGAGATGACGTGCCGCCGGCGGATCTCAAAACGTGGACGGATTTGGTCACGCCGTCCGTAGAGATGAAAAAGGTGTCGGCGCTGCTGGTGCTTCCACTACCAGAGTCGCGGAGCTGGTCCGCGTTGACTTTGATGACTTGTGACCGAGGAGAGCTGAGGCCCGACGAGCTGACGTCAGACGGGTACGAGCCTCGTGAGAAGTCGTCATCGAGCGTCTCGTTGGAGAAGCTGACGTCGTAGCTCTGGTTGTGATTGAACAAGATATGGGCCCTTGACCTGTCCAAGACGTTGTGATCTCGCGTCAAATCCGCTGTGCTCTGAGATTTTTCCAAAGCGGAATTAAAAGGGCGCCCGCTATTGTGATGTCTCGTGTTATCGCCCAGGTACTCCATGGAATGGTTCAGTCCTTTGTTGGATCTCGTCAGCGATGAAGTCGCATTACCTGGGCCGAGCTTCTTTATGACAAATCCCCCATCTGGCGTGGGTACACCTTCATGGCTCAGCTTTCTAATAACGAATCCGTTCCCGGTATGCAACGGGCCGTCGTGGTTTATTTTCTTGATGATAAAACCACCATCTGGGGTCGGATCCCCTCTATGCGTTGAGAACCCCTGCGTGAGGTCTGGCACCGAAGACATGATATTCCCTTCACGCCGGAGGCCGCCCGCGGGTAGTCTAATAGTTGTTATGTGACCAGAGCTGTCATCCAAACCTTGACTGCTATTTAAACTGCGCTCGTGTTGTGAACCGGTGGGTAATATTATGCCAGATGTTGATACAGGTCGGTCACTTTGACTGACGCGCCTTAGAGTGCCGTTGTCGTTCCCCGAAGCATCACTTAAGCGAGTTGATGACGACACAGTCACGTTATGCACAATAGGGGAGGTCGGCGTGTTGAGATCAGGACGGGACCAAGACAACGAGTGATTTGAAGATTGTTGCGAGCGTTGATAGTAATGGTGATTATGCTGATGTGTTGAGAGGTTCCCACTAGAGACGGACATTTCATGACCGGTTTGTCGAGAGCCGTGGGACGAGCTGTCCGGGCCGGAAAATGGTGTCGGCACCACGTTGGGGTTTTTGTCGGACGTTTGAGTTTGAGCCTGCCTGCCGCTGTTTCTGCGGTTATAGTTTGATGTCGCGTAGGTCAGATCGTCAGCCTGGAAAGACGAATCTCCCAGACGTTGATCCCACTGCTTGGACGAGGTCGTGACAGAGCTGCCGTTGGTGGACTTGACCTGCACGTTATTCACGTTGGTGGCCGCACCCCCCGCGTGATTCGGATGCGTGACAACGACGACTTTATTTGGCACGGCGTAGATGTCAGAGTTATTGTCCACATTCTCAAAGTTGAGCCCCGCTCTTGAATGTGCTGAATTCCCGGCCGGACCGGTACCTGACTTTTCCTCGCCATGAAACCCTTGAATGCGACCCACAGTCAACAGTTCCGATTTCTTACCGGTTTCAGTCGTGCTGTGCTTAGCGCTGTCTTCGTTAATGGCGATATTCGTGCGATTTTTGGCCATCAAATGATTCTCCAATTTATTAAGAAGGGACTTGTTAGAAAACACGGTTCCGCTGAGGTTTTCCAGTGATTTGGAATTCCGTCTCGAAGCCTTGGCCTTGGCTATCTGTAGGTCAAGCTCCTCGCCCAGTGAGTCCTCGTGCATGCTGTGGGTACGGTTGTTTTTGGCGCGCTTTTCCAGAACCGTCGAAAGTTCTTTGACTAGCTCATTGTACTGCTTGGATCCAGGGTCCTTCTTGGATCGCCTGAAAATCATGGGGTAGTGTAATCCCGAATCTCGCGTGAATTTGGATTCGTTTTCCTGGTAAGAATCGTCATGTTTGTTCACAGTGGCGTATTCGTTTTCGTAACCGCTATAATCCTCGTGGCTGGTGCTTGACAACTGTTCTGTTTTAGTGGTGGCCCCCATTATCTGGACATTGGCGCTGCTGCTGTTAAATTCCGACATGTTACTTTTGCTGGACATATCCGTTTTAAATCCTTTTGAAGAAAGATCTAAAGTCGAGCCTTTATGAGAATTGTCCATTTTAGTGCCGTTGATGGCAATATCCGTCTTGATGGTGGTTGACGAAGCAGCCACTGTGACGTTGCTCGAGGACACCTCGGTGTTGCTGGCCCTGCCGGAAAAATCGGTCGTGAGGCTTTTATTTGAAACGTCTTCCCCGTAGTCATTTTTCGACAAGTCCGGTTTAATATTGGACCTGGACATGGCCGGACTGGGCATGTAGTAATGGTCCGTGCTATCGCCATTGACATCGGCGTGCAGTACATCGACGATAAGTTCGGGTACAGACGGTGACGACACCGTGGCATAGGCGTCTTCAAGCTCATCGTCTGAAGACATTTCCCTCCGGAAGTCCTCTGGCTCCATCTCTGAATCCAAACTTTTTCTCTCGAACATGTCCGAATGCGGACGTGATGGGTTCTGGACCTCATGGTTTTTCTTCTTCCCTCTACCTTTTTTACTCGATTCAGCTTTCCCACCGTTTTTGTCCGGTTTGGCTGACGACTCCAGAGAAGCTAGGTTTCTGGCCGAGACGTAATGTCCGGAGCTGATAGAACTCGCGTTGTCCTCGTACTGGAGTATCGGCTGCCCCATCACGCGCTGGCTACGCTTCCCTTTCGGCGTAGACTGACCGTTGCCCATGCTGTCCCCGGTTGTACTTGTGGCCACGAAGCCAGACAGCGTCAACTGCTCCCCGAGCCCGAAATAAAAGCCCACAGGCTCCGGGTTGACATTAGGGCCAAAGTATGTGCCGTCACCCCTCGCTGTTCCCGAACCTTTACCCTCACCAGCGAGCACGGTAGCGCCGCCACCCCTCTCCTTCCTCCTTCCACCCCCGTCCACACTTTCTGTGTACTTCCCCATCACCTGTTCCTACGCTGATACATTTTTTTCCCTTCTTCCCTTTTAAGTATTGACACTACCACGCTCCCTTTCTGTCTACCTAAATGCGGGTCCTAGATTTTCTACCTCTCCTCCAAATGTGGCACCCTGGCCATTTTTTTGCGTGAACTGTTTGCATAGTTCCAATCATCACTGCCTGGGTTCGGTGGATTAGCGACGCCCCGTCTCACATCGGACTTGGTATTTTTACTATTGACACATGACAGAGTCCCCGTATTTGCAATGTCTTAACCAGTACGTGTAGCCGAGCTTGGGCCTCCAGTGTTTATACTGAGGCCTCCGGTGCTACACTTTGCTGCCTTGATTAGTCAAACTGTGCACGGGGGCCTTCAGCCCTCCTATCTATAGCTCTCGTTTGTGTGACAGTTTCACTTTCACTCAGCGGTCAAATTTTTGGTAACTTTTCATTTTGAAAAAAATAAAATAAACAAACACACTTATCACATTCCAACAAGATAACACAACTCTCATTGGTTTATGAACTTTGATTCCTTTAGAGTTACACTCATTTAAATAAATATCACATCAGTTTACGTGAAGGTATGCGCTATTTAACATCAGGAATGAGCCGGGTGCAGTTCCTTTACACCCAATCCGGGGATTTTGAGACAATATGGGTGGGGGCGGGGGAGTGTTTCCGAGTCAAGGCCCGATTGTTAAAAAAAAAAGAGTTTTCTCATATTCCATGTGTTCCACCCCATGAGGAGAAGTGAAAATGGCATGTCTAGAACCAGTAGCGATCACGAAGGCGTGAAAGCTGAAGACTTCAAAATAAGAATAGTTTAATAATATATCTTAACACAGCGGTTCTCAAACTTTTTAATGATGCGACCTCTTATAACACTTTCCAAGTTGTGGGCGATCCACAATCAGAATTATACCTTGAAGTCGAGAAACATATTTTGAGAATGGGGAAAAGGGGGTGGGTGGGTGGGAGCTTGTTGTAGATACAAAAGTTGTTGGTATTTTAATTTTGATCGGGAGAAAAAAAAGGGGAAGGGGGGAGGCAGAAAAGCTGAGAAGGGTGGAGGGTTCTGAAGAGGGAGCTCTGTAAGTCAATCCCTAGAAAATGTTTGATAAATGTATACACCTGGTTATAGTTTTGTGTAGCAGCTGCCAACTTTTACGTTTAGGCAAACACAAAAATTAAACATAACAAAATTAAATTCATATTTTAAAAAAGAACATAACATGCCAAACTATGCATATTACATTAGCTGCTGACATCTACAGAATGAATTATAGTTTTTAATTTTTTTATTTTTATAAGCTGCAGTCATAGTGTAGGAACTATAAGAAACTAGTCCGATCACAGTATATAGCATTTTACTTTTAACGTGAAAATTGACATGAGAAAAATTGCACATTTTATACCCCAAAAGATTTTGTAAGGCGACCCCCCCCCCCCCCCAGAGGGGGGGGGGCGTGACCCACAGGCCGAGAACCCCATCCATAAACATAACATTTTATATTTTCATTCGTTGGTTCCCTTTCATTTTCCTGACACCAACGTAGGCATATTATTTTATCAATTTATATATATATATATACATATTGGTAAAATAATATGCCTACGTTATTATATTATATAATAATAATTATTATTATTATTATAGGACTTATGTAGCGCGGTATATATATATACATATATATATATACATATATATATATATATATATATATATATATATATATATATATATATATATATCGTAATCATTGTGATACAATATGTAGCCTTCCTTCAGTTAATGCAAAATGCTTCTTCACTTATTAAATGTGTGTTAAATTACATTAGTATTATCAAATTCTATGACAGAACTTAGAAATGATCCACACACTCACACACACCGACCCCCCAAACCACACTCACATTCACCCACACACCCGCTCACCTACACACACTCACCTACACAAACTTTGTTATCTCAGCATCATCAGACAGTCAGCATACGAAATGAAATATTAATTGTAAATTGAAAGTACCATGGTCATAACCAAAGATACGCAACTTGTTAAGACAATTAATTAAAACAAAGTCGCACCTAGTACACAATTATTTTCAGCGCTTTGAAACTTAATTTAGTTAACATTCAGTTTCATTTAGCTTGCATTCAGTTTCATTTAGCTTAAATTCAGTTTCATTTAGCTTATATTCAGTTTCATTTAGCTAACATTCATTTAGCTTAAATTTAGTTTCATTTAACTTACATTCAGTTTCATTTAGCTTACATTCAGTTTCGTTTAGCTTACATTCAGTTTCATTTAGCTTACATTCAGTTTCATTTAGTTTACATTCAGTTTCAATTAGCTTACATTCAGTTTCATTTAGCTTACATTCAGTTTCATTTAGCTTACATTCAGTTTCATTTAGCTTACATTCAGTTTCATTTAGCTTACATTCAGTTTCAATTAGCTTACATTCAGCTTCATTTAGCTTACATTCAGTTTCAATTAGCTTACATTCAGTTTCAATTAGCTTACATTCAGTTTAATTTGGCTTACATTCATTTCGCACAACTCATTCAGTTTTCTGTTATTTTTAATTTATTCAGGTAAAAATGTACCCATAATTTTTTAATAAATTATGATGTCGTGGTTCTATCCATGCACTTTTCAATTTAACCCATTGCGTGTAACCCATTATAGAAAATGAGAAGATACTTTTTTTTAATCACCCGGACCCGGTTCCGTTTTGCCCGGGTCAGGTTATGTGCCGGGTGGGCTAATACTCGGCATTTCTGGGAATCCGGGTCAGTGCCCAGCCCAGCCCTAATTAACATAGCAACTACTTAATTGATAGTAAAAAAATTTTTTTTTTTAAATTACACGAAGGATTTGAGCGTTCTCTCCATCTTAACGTAAAGAAGCCATAAGAACCGAATTTGATTTAAGGGGGAGGAATGGATCATCTCGATGGGGTTTTCATCGCACAGATGAACCTAATTTGTCATAACACAATTAACTGAAATATAATGATGTGTAATAGGTATCCTATTCCCCAACCCCCGGCCCCCAAACTTTCCCAGGACATTTGAAGGATTCATTTTTCCGGTGTTCTCTGCTCATAATGTGCGCCCTTCTGAAATCTCTATCAAATGCCCTTCTGAAATCTCTACCAAATGCCCTTCTGAAATCTCTACCAAATGCCCTTCTGAAATCTCTACCAAATGCCCTTCTGAAATCTCTACCAAACGCCCTTCTGAAATCTCTACCAAACGCCCCTCTGAAATCTCTACCAAATGCCCTTCTGACATCTCTGATAAACGTTTATAAATTTGAGCTTGCTGGCTAACAAATAATTTAGTCTTAAAATGTGCATCGTCTCTGTAGGCTATCAAGGCAAGGGCAATAACTGACGTTTACATCACAACTAATGAGGTCCCTTTAAGGGCGGCGGCAAGATGTGACATAAAGAGTGTTGTTTATTTTGTAGATAAACTCGTCGGGGGGGGGGGAGGGGGGGCGGGGGGAGCGCAAGCTCTACTCAGGCGCCCATATAAATAGCTCCATCATGGATCGGACGGACCAGGCCAGTTAGGGTTTGATGCAATTAAAAAAACATCTTGACTTAAGACATACGCTAAAGATTACTGCCATCAATTTGCGGTACACGGCTATTTAACATTACTACTTGGTGGAGACGATACCTCCAGCATTCCTCTTAGATGGGAACCCAACGATTTTGTTGGAAGCACCGACCAAACAAACTGTCCGTTCTTATCTACAGTCCACCGAGCACATTATCATCTTCTTTTTAGTCCAATTTAATAAAACGATCTAACTTCAAAACACAAATAAAAACACAATACTATAAAACATAATAGTATAGGTACTTTTAATTTTAATTCACTGCAAACATTATCATTATTTACACTTCCAATAAAACAAATGTTCTTTTGATTAAAGACTGTGGTAAATTTGGAGAGATCGTGTCTCTTATTTTACTATGACCGCTATCTTGGTTGAGACGACCCCTGAGAGGGTCACTAAATCTATCCCTAAACCTAACCTAAACCCTAAATCTATCCCTAAACCTAACCTAAACCCTATCTAAACCGTATCCGGAAATTTGATCGAAAGAAATTTCGTCGACGGAAAATTGATCGACGGAAATTTGATCGAACGGAAATTTGGTCGAATCTTTTTTTTTTAGTTTACACGTTAAAATTTTGCGACAAATTTCTTTTTGAACGCATTATTTTGTTTTACTGTATAGTATAGATTCGACCAAATTTCTGTTCGATCAAATTTTCGGTAAACCTATCTAAACATGGGTCGTCTCAAATGCGGTGAATTAAAATTGAAGTACCATATTATATTTCTCGGGCCTTTCGCCTTCAATGATTGAAGCAATTAAATAGACTTTGGATCAATGATTTCAAGACGTAAACGTTAATCACTTTCATAATGAACGACGCTACTTAAAACTAGACCAACGTAGCAGGCAAACTGCTTGAACCTGCTTGATACTTGGGGAAAACACCATTGACCATTGGTTGATAGAAACACAACTTTAATGAATAAAACTAATCTAAAACTATTGAAAAACACAATGCAGAGTGTCAAAATACGACACCACTTCCTGTCGTCTGCTCCACAACAATGAGACACAATGCAAGCGCTAAAGTTAACTAATCTTTCTCAAGTTTGGCACAAAAAAAAATTAAGAAAAATTACGTCAAAAGTAAAATGCGTCATCCACCTAATGGGAGTCTATCCGCAAATGAAGTATTAACAATTTACATTGGAAATAAAGGTAGCACAGTTTCGCTCGGATTGCACGGTACTAAAGCAAAGATGACTTATACTGAAACTCCGCCCATTAATTCTTCACCGACCAATTAAATAGTCTCCTAACTAAAAAAAAAGAAAAGACCGAGATGGCTGATGAGTAAGTTCGTGAGCATTTCAGTATTAGCTAATCAAATGGGGGGAGGGAGTTTTACAAAAATAACCAGGAAGCCTAAAGTGTTAAACATCATTACTGAATGAAAAAAAAAAGGGGGTGGGGGTGAGGACTTCATCAGTGGACAAACGCCAAGTCTTGTGATTTTATCTACTCGTGAGTTGTGAACAAAAGAATTCCTACGCCACCAAAACTTATTGCACCAACACCCCAGCTTTTGTTGCTGTGCGAATGTTAGGCCTTCGAGCCACAACCCTTGAGGTGTGAGGAAAGGTCACGGGCAAAGATCGTTTGCAAGTGTACTTAAAACACACAAGGAGATGATGGTCAATAGGTTATTTTCGTGGGCCAGTCAGCACGACGTTTTGCGTTTCACAAATTGCAACGGCGTATCAACAACCTACCGGGTGGGGTTTTAAACGATCTGATGTTACAGTAGATGGTGGTCAACAGGGATCACCAAAAAGCCGCGCGGTATTTACCTTTGCCCCCCCCCACCCTCCCCATCTCCCCTCCCGACAGTGATCCAAGTCTTGAAAAAACAATTTTGATCTTTTTACAAAAAAAAATAAAAAAATAAAAAATAAAAAAATCGAGAGAGAAGAGGGGTGGGGGGGGGGAGGTATAGAGGGAGAGAGTCAAATAAGTGAAACAGAAAATCGCATGGTGATAGCTAGTGAGAGAAAGAGACAGGTGAGTGGTTAACACGACATGATTCACACACCACCAGGCCACCAGTTTTCACATTAATTAACACTCAAACTTGAGAATCATTTGACAGTTTTTTCAATGTAGATTGGCTGTGATCCGGCGCCTCAGCCAGGAGGCTCACGTTTAAATCAGTTCGCTTACTGAAAGGGTTGTACGTATAAATCAACAAAGAACTAAGGACATAATTAATTTTGTGCATCAATTAAAACCTTTATACCAGTTAGAGCTTCTTTTGGAAAAAACAATAGATAAATACGGACACCCTTTGTAGTCTGATTGTGAACTTGGGCCCTTGGGAATATAAATTTAGTTTTAGTCTGATTGTGAACTTGGGCCCTTTGGAATATAAATTTAGTTTTAGTCTGATTGTGAACTTGGGCCCTTGGGAATATAAATTTAGTTTTAGTCTGATTGTGAACTTGGGCCCTTGGGAATATAAATTTAGTTTTAGTCTGATTGTGAAATTGGGCCCTTGGGAATATAAATTTAGTTTTAGTCTGATTGTGAAATTGGGCCCTTGGGATTATAAATTTAGTTTTAGTCTGATTGTGAAATTGGGCCCTTGGGAATATAAATTTAGTTTTAGTCTGATTGTGAAATTGGGCCCTTGGGAATATAAATTTAGTTTTAGTCTGATTGTGAAATTGGGCCCTTGGGAATATAAATTTAGTTTTAGTCTGATTGTGAAATTGGGCCCTTGGGAATATAAATTTAGTTTTAGTCTGATTGTGAAATTGGGCCCTTGGGAATATAAATTTAGTTTTAGTCTGATTGTGAAATTGGGCCCTTGGGAATATAAATTTAGTTTGATGGAAGTGAAAATACTTGACACGTTTTACCATGCAATGAATCTATATTTATGTTCACACTCCACCCGACCTTGACGTCCACCCGCGACCTTGACGTCCACCCGCGACCTTGACGTCCACCCGCGACCTTGACGTCCACCCGCGACCTTGGCGTCCACCCGCGACCTTGACGTCCACCCACAATGTTAAAAACAAAATGGTAGAAACAGACAATAACTGCCAACTATTGGTCAAGTGGACCTTCGATTGGTCATGTGGACCTTCGATTGGTCATGTGGACCTTCGGCAAAATATTTGTAACATCCCCAAATAATAGAACCACCAACATAATACATATTAAAATATAAGAAATAAGGGGTGTCAATTTTTAAAAAAAATGTTTTTAAATTTTGACATCGTTTACCAGTGTTGTGTATGTAATTGTTAGTTAAGATAGATGTGTGTGTGTATTATGTGATATTTCTAGTTAATATCTGTTTAGTAGATTAAAAATACACATTGTTGAACTATATGTTTAGTGGACTGAACAATACATATGTGTATACTTCTAGTTTAACTATATGTTTAGTGAATTGAAACTATACATTTAAATTTGTGTACACTTCTACTTGAACTATATTTTTGGTAGACTAAAAATACACAATGATCACATGCACGTGTTAAAACTCAGCATTCCAACTATCCATCCATTAATAATGTTTATTTTCAGTATTAAACTGAAGTACCAGTAGTTTTTGTTTCCAATTACACTGAAGTACCAGTAGTTTTTGTTTCCAATTACACTGAAGTACCAGTAGTTTTTGTTTCCAATTACAATGAAGTACCAGTAGTTTTTGTTTCCAATTACACTGAAGTACCAGTAGGTTTTGTTTCCAATTACACTGAAGTACCAGTAGTTTTTGTTTCCAATTACACTGAAGTACCAGTAGTTTTTGTTTCCAATTACACTGAAGTACCAGTAGTTTTTGTTTCCAATTACACTGAAGTACCAGTAGTTTTTGTTTCCAATTACACTGAAGTACCAGTAGTTTTTGTTTCCAATTACACTGAAGTACCAGTAGTTTTTGTTTCCATTGGATACGTTAGACACCACTCAGTCAGTTCCACTATAAATGTTCTAAAATCTATTCACCACAACCTCTGCAACGCTGGGAGTTACAAAAGGAAATCCTTAAGGGCTGCAGCAGTCCAGATTCATTGGCAGTAAGTGGCGTCATTGAAAAACGATAAGACGAAAGGTTTGCCCCCCCCCCTAGCTCCACCCAGCGCAGCCCTATACCACGCCCTCACATACAAGGCTGAATATGCAAATTTGGTGGACAGAAAATTGATCGACGGAAGTTGGGTACTGAGGGGGAGAGACTGAGATCAGGGGGTGCTGAGATCAGGGGAAGCTGAGATCAGGGGTGACAGAACAGGGGGTGACTGAGATCATGGGGTGACTGAGATCATGGGGTGACTGAGAACAGGGGGTGACTGAGATCAGGGGGTACTGAGATCAGGGGGAGCTGAGAACAGGGGGTGACTGAGATCATGGGTAGACTGAGATCATTGGGTGACTGAGAACATGGGGTGACTGAGATCAGGGGGTACTCAGATCAGGGGGAGCTGAGAACAGGGGGTGACTGAGATCAGGGGGTGACTGAGAACAGGGGATGACTGAGATCAGGGGGTGACTGAGAACAGGGGTGACTGAGATCAGGAGGAGCTGAGCACAGGGGGTGACTGAGATAAGGTTGAACAATAGGAAATATAAAACACAGGGATGAAGCACAGAAAAATTTAAGAAGAAAATCCAAGAGTATGAGAAATGTTTATTTTTTTGATTTCATTTCTTTCATGTTTTCCCCCCCATAGTCCTACTTTAAATATTTCTTAAATTCAAGTGTTACCAGTCCAAATGAAATGTCTATAACTTCCTCATGGTTTGCAATTTAACAAAAGGCTTTGACCAAACTAAACAAAACAAGAAAACATCCTAACAAATGAGATAAATAATGGACTAGTCCACTGCTCTGGCATTAAACAGAAACTCGTCCCTCTCCCCCATAGACAGCGACGAAGGCCATGACAAGCAGTTCCGTGTCATACCAGCGAGAAGCCGGTATAGGAACTTCTCATTCCTACCAAAGACAATCAGGGACTGGAACAAGCTTCCAAAAGGAACAGTTGAGGCGACAACACTTGACTCATTTGCGTCTATTGCCTCAGGCCTTCCAACCCCTAGTGCATGATACCCTCAAACAGTTACTCTTGTAACCAGTGCAATATTCTCATCAACACCAGGCACAGAGACATTGTAAATCCCATCTACATTCATAGGCGCCATAATGATCAATAAATTGATCGTGGGCCCATAATATATAGAAGAAGAAGAAGAAGTATGGAAGGAAAAAAAGAAAAGTTTAGAATAAATTTAAAAAAAAAAAAAAATTCCACTTACCATTGAGCTCTATGCCACTGTAAGAAATGAAGATCTTGTGTTGGCCTGACTCAATGGGGGTGTACCACACGCTGTACTCTAGCGGTGTCAGTTCATCAATGTTGTATGGTACAGTCCGGCCGGATGGACTCTGGATGCGTATCTCCTCCTTGCCATGGCCAGCCTGTGTGCAGTCCACTGGGGAATGGCATATTACTGTCTGACTATCTTTTGCAATGTGTCACAATATGTTTCGTGTTGTGTCTGCTTAATTTTATAAAATAGTTATATTTATATTTAATGAAGAAACAAATAATGCATCAAAATTGTTATTAATGTTTTTATTAATTCAAAAAATACATTTGAATCCGGCTCTCTCATTACTTTCATTAATTCAAAAACTTACATTTAAATCTAGCTCTCATTAATTTCATTTTTCAAAAACTTTCATTTAAATCCAGCTCTCATTAATTTCATTAATTCAAAAACGTACATTTAAATCTAGCTCTCATTAATTTCATTAATTCAAAAACTTACATTTAAATCTAGCTCTCATTAATTATATTAATTCAAACTCTTACATTTAAATCTAGCTCTCATTTATTTCATTAATTCAAAAACGTACATTTAAATCCAGCTCTCATTAATTTCATTAAGTCAAAAACTTACATTTAAATCCAGCTCTCATTACTTTCATTAATTCAAAATACTTACATTTGAATTAGGCTCTCATTACCCTCATTACTTTCATTGATTCAAAAACTTACATTTGAATCCGGCTCTCTCATTGATGTCTCCATGGAAGAAATTATTGACACGAATTTTGTGAATATCAAAGACATCAATGTGGAAAGGACTGCCCTGGATCTGCTGTCCACCATACATCACGTCCACTGAATGGCGACCTGTGGGTGAAATATTAGGACAACTGTGAGGCCAACCAAAGGGTGACTTATCAAAACTGACCCTACGTTGACAACTGTCTTCAAATTTATTGTAAATTTGTTGAAGTCCACATAAAAAGCCAAAACTAGGTCAGATCATCCGTTGGAGACTCTGCTGATGGTGACCAGTCGTGAAAATATCTAATGACCGCTCTAAGTTGTTTTGGTGTCCTGTTACAAGTGTGGCTGGACATTTTGATACTGTCCAGTTCTAGTTCTGTTCACATGTTAACAGAGTGAAAAAAAATAAGAGATTTAAAAAAAAAAGTGATTTTCTTATACTATGTGACTCTAAAAATAGATGACAATTCTTACCTGGTTTGTTGGGTGTCCATTCCACCTTGTAGTCACCATCTTGCTGCTGGATGAGTCTTGCAGGAATGTTTTCTCCATTGGGAGCTGGAAAACAAGACTATTTAGTTATAATACTTCACTCTTGTGGTTAAAAAGATTACCCAAAAAAAATCAAAATTTGAACTTTGTTCACAAGTGCTATGCAAAGATTGCAAAACATAAATTATAACAAGGATGAAAGTTTAGGCATATATTAAGGTGAAGATTTCAACCACTGTTATTTTGTTTACACTACTACTTAAAAGTTCTATCATAAATACAACTTTCTACAACTTAGTGTCACTTTTAACATAGTGTCACTTATTACATAGTCAGTACAAATAATGTGTATCTCTCAGAAAAATGATATGTAAAATATTTTACCAAAATTTTTGTACTTTTATGAGTTTTATAAACATAATTACACCAAAAACTTAGTTTACAAAAAATACTGAAGTTAAAATAATTTAGTTACATAACTGACATGCAATAAAATAGTTCTTAGCAACTATAAAAAAAATGATAAGTTAAGGGAAAACCAATTTAAATGTAAATGAAAGAAATTTACAGATATTTGTATAAAAATTACAATTTGTTACTAATTTGTTGGTGATACCATTAGGCAGAATGTTTTATATTAAAAAAAAAATAAAGAAATATCAGTTATTATTAATTTTTTCTCCATTTCAGAAAATGGCCCGTTAAACTATAACACGAATTATCTTGCAAAATGTTACGACAGTTCTGGTTTTTAAATGTAACTGTACATCAGAATTCAAAAATATTTTATAAGAAACCTCAGGTTATTTTAAAACTGAATAAAAATTATTGTTTTATTTATTTATTAGTCATAGTTTATAACCATATAAGCTCCTCATGGAACCTATCTTCCCAAAGCTAACATATAGGAAGTATTTTGAAATTCTGTTAGTTTGATATTCAGGATGTATGAAGTTTAAAAAGAAATACAGGGAAGGCTGCATTCAGGTTGATGCAATAAGAAATATACACAGGATAGAGGAAAACCCCAAAGGAGGGAAGCACAAAAAAAAATTGTATGTTTCAGACAAAAAGCCTACGAGGGCAATGAAACACAGACAACAAGCTAAGAGTATTTGTCGGTTTTTTTGTGTGGATATGGCAGGCTCTTTTCGCCCAAGCGTCCTCTTTTCTTCTGTTGTATTTATTTAGGTTTTCCTCTATTCTCTGTATATTTATCATGAATTTGGAAGCTGAATTTTATTTTAATAGGCCAGTTTATAAAAAAAATTAAAATTATGTTTTAACCAATTCATAAAAAAATCATATCCTTAAAAAAATTATTATTGAATAACAAATGGACACAATTAATTTCTTAGGATATTTCAAACAGATATTTAACTTCACAAAATGTTAATGAATATTCTAAAAAAAATTAAAATAATTAAATGAACCTGAAAAGATGAGTGCATAATTGGGTGCAAATGCTACACATTTTTAAATTTCTACACCAAGAAACCAAACTTTTAAAAAGATTTCCACCATTTGTATAATTCATGTTGTAACACTTGTAACAAGGTGTCTTCTTCATTCACTCTAAGGTTTGGACTCTTGTTCTATAGCTTCTAAGTCAATTTAGTTTTCTTCCATAGCAAAGACATGCTAATCATACTTCAGTACATCTAGAAATTTGATTCACATCCAGTTAAAGTTTGTGTGGAATATTGTGAGATGACCGTTTGGCTTGAGTGGAATATTGTGAGATAACTTAGTGGCTTGAGTGGAATATTGTGAGATAAGTGTGTGGCTTGAAGTACCTAAATCTAGTACAGTGCATTCATCTCCTGATATTTCAGTTTAAGTATGTTATGTCTAATCATGGGGATATTACCAGGCATGCAGACAGAACCTGGAGACAAGAGATATAGCAAGTTAACTGATTACATGGTGCATTGTCATATAGGTTAGTTTAAACACATATATCGAAGCATGCACACGTCATTAAGAAAATGAATCTATCATTCTGTTGCTTGTGGTAATTCCGTTTAGTAGTCTCCTCAACATTGTTGTGCACAAACTATTTTTTTGTCAAAAACAAGTCAGAAAACAGGTCTCCCTTGAGCCTTACACCTTGAGCCTTACAATGGAGTAAAAAAAATAGTTGAGTTAATTTATAAACCCATCAACTACAGAATGGATTAGATACTTTATTTTAAAAAAAAAATAATTGCTTAAAAGTTAATCAAAATATTTATTTTGGTGAAATTGAAGTAATGTGATCCTAACACTAAACCAAAAAGTTAACAATTGGGTAGATGTTTTGGTCCGATGAGACAGCTAGATATTTTGGGCTCTTGAGACAATTAGGTAGATATTTTAGTCTAGTGAGACAATTAGGTAGATTTTTCAATCTTCTAAGTAGACAATGAGGTAGATTTTTTTGGTCTAACGAGACAATTAGGTAGATGTTTAGATCTAGTGAGATTAACTAAATTTTAAATCTTAAATCACACTTCATGTAATTTCATCCATCTCAAATGCAGAAGATGTGAATTTCAGCCCCTTTTTGTTGTTGAAAAATAAGTTATTGGAAAGTCAAAACATTGAGAAACTGGGAAACCAAATTGCTGTTAACTGTGCTCAATGGCTACATATATAAACAATTAGACCATTTCAACTTATTCAGTTTAGTAAAAAAATCTGTTACATGGCATGCACATTCTTTCAAGACATCTAAAACAATGGATAATCACTACAGCAACCCCCACTCAGTTTTAGTTCAACTACACCATTGCATTATCCCCCACTCAAGCCAGATTTCAACAATCCCCATGCGGGACATGCACAACCATCTAGGAAGGAAAGCAGCCACAACCAGCTACTAGGAAAGGCAGCCCTGTTGCAGGTCATGTGATCTAAGACAACCTAGAATCATCACATCCAGCATCTCCCTGTCCACCTTCCGCCCGCTCGTGTGCAGCAGGAAATAGTTCCTGCCCTTGGCATTGATTGGTTCCACACTAGAGAAGTTGATGCGAATAAAAGTAGGCCGGTCTTCTTCAACTTCGATGATCAGTGGAGAACCTGTGACAAGAGATTCAAAGAAAGGTATGGATCACAATAACACAAACACGGTGACGTAGATAGGGTTAGCCCCGCCCAGGATGGGCAAATTTTTTTTGCTCCCACTTTTCACGAAAAAATACGCAGTTGGCCAAAAATGCCTCCACTCAGTATAAAGAAAAAAGGTGCCACATCCCTTGCACTCCCCCTTCCTTTGCCACTGGACAGACCACAGTAAATAAATGTATGCTCTAATTATAAAATTAACACAACTAAAATATAATAACACATGATAAAAAAAAAAGATAAAAAACCAACATTATTTTGTCAATGGTTTATTGAGCCGTTATTGAGCTGCTATTGAGCTATTTAAATGAGTCTAATAGGACCCGGGTGCGAATGGCGGCACTGCGTGTCTGGGTCCATTTTGACTAATGCGATTCGGATTTTATTTGTGGTAGTTTATTTTAGTTAAACTGAAGAATTAAGTTAACAAACATATAGTCCATTCCATTACTTTCATTTGATACCTCATTTTGTCTTACAAACCCAACAATAATATTTAAAGTTTTATAATCCCAACCTCTCACTTCTGGTACTCGGGTACATATAGCCACTTCGATTTTAAAAACATTTCTCTCTAAAAAGCGAGTTAAAGTGTATGCATGAAAATGTGTAGACAACTCAGTCATTCCTATGGGACAGCACTCTGGCAGCAAAGTGAATACAAATCTGCGAAGATTCAATGAGACTTGGCGCAGAAAAAATTTAGATGAGTGAAATAGAAACCAGACAAACAGACAGCTCTCAGAGAAGCTGCTGGCTTTCCTGGTCCATTGCCTCAAGTACACATGCTGGCCTTCCTGGGCCATTGCCTCAAGTACACATGCTGGCCTTCCTTGGCCCTTGTGTCAAGTACACATGCTGGCCTTCCTTGGCCCTTGTAAGTACACATGCTGGCCTTCCTTGGCCCTTGTGTCAATTACACATGTTGGCCTTCCTTGGCCCTTGTGTAAAGTACACATGCTGGCCTTCTTTGGCCCTTGTGTCAAGTAAATGTTCTGGCCTTCCTTGGCCCTTGCCTCAAGTAAACATGTTGTGAAGACTGGCCCTTGCCTCAAGTAAATATTTTGATGAAGACTGGTCCATCCCTCAAGTAAATATTTTGATGAAGACTGGTCCATGATTCAAGGACATGTTTGGATGTAGATTGGTCCATGCCACAAGTAAATATTTTGATGAAGACTGGTCCTTGCCACAAGTAAATATTTTGATGAAGACTGGTCCTTGCCACAAGTAAATATTTTGATGAAGACTGGTCCATGCCACAAGTAAATATTTTGATGAAGACTGGTCCATGCCACAAGTAAATATTTTGATGAAGACTGGTCCTTGCCACAAGTAAATATTTTGATGAAGACTGGTCCATGATTCAAGGACATGTTTGGATGTAGATTGGTCCATGCCACAAGTAAATATTTTGATGAAGACTGGTCCTTGCCACAAGTAAATATTTTGATGAAGACTGGTCCATGATTCAAGGACATGTTTGGATGTAGATTGGTCCATGCCACAAGTAAATATTTTGATGAAGACTGGTCCTTGCCACAAGTACATATTTTGATGAAGACTGGTCCTTGCCACAAGTACATATTTTGATGAAGACTGGTCCTTGCCACAAGTACATATTTTGATGAAGACTGGTCCTTGCCACAAGTACATATTTTGATGAAGACTGGTCCTTGCCACAAGTACATATTTTGATGAAGACTGGTCCTTGCCACAAGTACATATTTTGATGAAGACTGGTCCTTGCCTCAAGCACAGATGTGTGAGCATGGGAGTTCACTAGTAATTCGTTCACACTTGATATTGTGTTTTACTGTGCATTGTGTGTTTGAGAGTTAGTTTAGTTAATGAACACTTTGCTCCAACTTGAATATATTTATGGTAATTATGAGGCCACTGAATTTGGTGTAGTGCATTTTTATTTATTAAGCAGTCCATGAGAGAACTTTGTAGTGGATGGTTGTGCATTATTGTACCTCCTTTAGCTTTGCATCATACATGTGTTTGATTCAATGTACAGCCTGATACATTTTTTTTCTAGATTCAAGTTTATAATGCTGATGAAAAATATGACTTGTGTTTAATTTGGTGTGATTACAACATATGAAGTGTTAAAGAATTTGATGAAAGAAACCAATCTAATACAGATACGTGACATAATGATGAAGACAAGACTGCTCCTTGCCTAAAGTACTCATGTTGATGAAGACAAGACTGCTCATTGCCTAAAGTACACATGTTGATGAAGACAAGACTGCTCCTTGCCTAAAGTACACAGGTTGATGACAACTGAAGTAACATTCAATAACCAGCAAAAGTTGATTAAATAAAAGCTGAATTTGTTTTTCATGTTTGTCGTCTGCAAAAATCATTAACTCACCTGGGATGGTGTCACCATTGAACGTGGCCTTGACCTCATAGCGACCAATATTGAGCGGCTTGAAAGTGTAGTGATACTGTCCATCTGCCACCTTACGGCACTCTGCATGCACTGGTTGACCCTTGTGGGAAACGAGTACCTCCAGTGTTCCATTTCCTGCAGCAGAGCTGTCAACTGTTGGATGTGAAAACAGAGTGAAAATTCTATGTAAAGTTTTTTACATAGCCTTTTTTAGAAAAATGAAATAATGAGCATGCCTGGAGATTCAGTGGCATACTTAAAAGGAGAATGGAGAAAATGAGAAAGTGGAAGAGGATGGAGGAATTAGTGTTAAACATGGAACTAAAACCATGGTGAGGTTGATTTTGATTTGAAAGCTGTATCTTGCCTTATCAAAAGACATACTTAAAATCACTTGCAAAGAAGGCCTACTCTATTACAACCTAAATTTACAAAAACAATGTATAAATAAAACATTCCTTGAACTTGAATAATTCATTTATTAAAATGCGTCTTGCAACATTTCAGCTCACCATTGTTTGGGTACAATATGGTTACAAATGCATATGGGTTTTTTTAAAATTTTGTGCAGACGTTATAAAATAAAAAAAGCTTTAAAAGGACTTTATTATTAGATTAAATTTTGTATTAATTGACAATACAAGTGTAATTATTACCTGTTACTTCTTGTAATTGTTTGGATGATAAAAAGATGATAATCTTGCAACTGATTCAGCAACAAAATAAATGGAACGGAGATAAAGGAAAAAGTCCTACATCCACATTTGCAAGTTAGTTAAAATGACACCCCTTTTGGATAAATGTAAATGTATGTTTTTAATTTCAACCATCTTTTTATTGAAAAAACCAAGAATAGTCTAGGTCCTGTGTTTTGTTTCTACTACTAAATCAGTGGTTCCCAAACTTCCTAAGGTTGCCACCCACAGGTTGAGAAATGCTGTACTAAATGGTAACTTGGACATAAAGGCATGACGCACACAAAACAAAAGACTCACTGGTAAATCCAATCTCCCTTTCCTTCTGCGGAGACTTGTCCACATCAATAATCCTCACAGCGCTGGGGTCATACACGTGACAAGTGAACGGACTTCCACTGACCGGAGCATCCCCAACACTGACATGGACTTTGTGGGCTCCGACCTCTAGGGGAGTAAAGTTCAGACGCAGGTTGGTGCCATTGTTGTTCAGTCTGGCAGGGATGTTGTTGCCACTAGGAGCTGAAAATTTAAAAAAAAAATATCACTTGTTAAAACTTCAGGGTGAAAAACAGCAAAGACCAGATCATGACAGGATGCTTGTCTAACAATTGTAAAGATATTATCTGTACTATTATTTGCAGAACTTGGTAAAATCCTAAGAAAATTCAATCTGTTTTTAACACCCCTCCCCCAAACTACCGTTCTAAAAGAAATCTGATCCTTTGGCATTTTTTTTTTTTTTAAAATGTGTATGGAAAGGAGAGTTAAGAGCGATTCTTTCTTCGAACTATTTAAGTGAAATGTTTCTCTTCATTCCCTAGCCATGTGACATACAATTCAGTGCGCATTTCTTAACTTTCTTGGTCCCCATTTAGGGTCCAAAGACACGCTTTTTCATACTTCTGCTGTAGATTTTATATCAATGTATAGAGAGAAGGTATATTTCTAGTTCCATTCATAATGTTCAAAATTTAAATACTATCCTTTGAAATAATTCAAATTAACTTTTCAATATAAACTAGGAAATAAGCAAAACAATTGTATGGGGAAACGGAAAAAAAAGACATTGTCTTGTCGCATACTTAGTTTCATTTTTTTCCTTCTACCTAACCTGATTGCAGTCTCTCCCCATCATTACCATTTTCAATTACATACTACAGAGAAATCTGGTGACAGGGATACAGACTCCAGCTTTTACAACTTACCAATAATTTTCACATCCAAGTCCCTTTCATCCAAACCCTGATGATCAAGACTTAGCCCCGCCTCCTTGTACACTTTAGCCAATCGCACGCCGTCTCCTGACAGACTGACACTGGTGCTGTCAATCACTGTAACTTCAAATGGTGTGCCTGTAACAGACAACAAATAAAATAGTAGGACTTTTTGCATCACTTACCACTAGAGTAAACATTTAACAGCTCGATACAAATAAATTGTGTAGATAGTGATTTCAAGATTCTGTCACTACAAACGACGCACCCTTACGTATAAAATATATTACGGATACAAATAAATTGTGTAGTTAGTGATTTCAAGATTGTGTCACTGCAAATGAGGCACCCTTATGTGTAAAATAAAATTTACAATTGATGATTTCATTTCCAGGATAAGTATTACTCTGATGCTGAAGTCAGCAAACTATGCCCCACCACACACATATGTTATTTGCTTTTTTAAAAAAAACAAAAAAAAACAAAACAAACCCAGCTAAGTAGTTAAAACGTTAATGAACTTATGACAAAAGAAAACAATTTTCACACTTAATATTGCAGACTTATATATATATTCACTTATCAGAAGAAATCTGCAATATTAGTACCAATTATGCCTGAAAAATCAGTAAATAAAGCCATGAGTATATATATATATATACTTTGTATGACAAAGTACCACTTTGCTGTAGTGTGTAAAGCAGACTTTTACATATTTTTTTAGCATGGCTATGAGTCTATAGAAGTTTATCATTAACAATTGAATCTGAGGAACAAGCAGACTCACCTGGTACCTGCATGTCATTGAAGAATACAGTGATCAGGTGTGGCGCTATGTTCTGTGGTGTGAAGCTCACATCGAACCTGTCTTGACCCACCTCCCTCAGACGACATGGCACCTCAGACCCTCTACATTTTATCTGGAAGTTAAGTTTGCCCTGGCCTGCAGCCGATGTATCCACTGTGCATAGATTCAAGCAATTACTGAGCACGTGAAAAAAGGTGCTATGCAAACTTATCTTTCAAACATGATTAAATAAAAAAAAAACCAACACTTTATGCAACATTTGTCCGGTTCAACTGATTGGAACATATAGAGCAGTGGTTCTCAAAGTGGGCGGTGGGATGACCTGGGTAAAATGCTAACTTGGTTTCAGGGGGGGCAATGGGTTTACCAAAGGGGGCTGCTAGAGACGCTTATCAGGAGAATGATTTCAATCAGTATTAAAAATATCTTATAATTTTATTGTGATTTCTGGACTTGAAGAAGAAGCTGGGATAGTCAGATGTAATAACATTTTCTGATAAACCAAGAATGCCTTTGATCTTTAAAGCAGCGCAGGCAGCTTTACACAATGAACAGACAACCATAGCACAAACACTTCCATAACAAGCCACAACAGGTTTGCAAAAATCTCCACTTGACCAAGCAATAAAAACAAAAATCATAAAGTTTGGCCACTCTGGTGATGAAAATATCACCAAGGAAGATGATCAAAGTGCAACAAGTTGTATTATTGCATGTTTCTCTTTTTTTTGTTTATGAAAGATTATTAAGTCACATTTTATATAAACAATATTTTTTATAAAGGGATAACAACATACTGGGAAATGACTTTCTTTATTTTGAACTTTATGGACTTCTGGATCACTTAACAAAACAGTCTTCCTCAAAAACTGGATAGTACCATTTTGGTTATTTTGGCTTTGTTTAAGTACAAAATAAGACTATTTTAAATATTTTTATTGTGTCATTGTCACCAACATCTATTTGCAAAAATACTAAATGATCGCATGCACAATTTATTAAACACCATTCTTATTTAGTAAATAATTATTTCCTATGATGACAATGTTTGACTAAGAACAAAGAAAATTTTGACAGTTTACAGCTTCTATAAAAATTCAGGTGAGCCACTTTCAGAAGCTTTTGGACACTGTGGTTGAATTTTTTAAAGACGAGAATTCATTTTTAAGAGCTGACACCATAAATATCTTTGATCATCTATATAAAAAATATATTTATTGGTAGTGTAAATAATATATGTAAAATGTTCAGTCATGGGACACTGGACGTGAGGTTTTTTCTCAAAGGGAGCGGGGGGGGGTGGGGGGGGGGGCAAAAAGGTTTGAGAACCACTGATGCAAAGCATACAAATTATTACACTAATTGGTGCATATAATTGACTCACAGTGAAAATGCATTGGCTTGCCAAAGTAGGCCCTTCCAGGGGCATTAATCCTGACAAGTGCTGGATCAAAGACATTACATGTGAATGGGCTACCCTTAACGGGACTGCCAGCACATTCCACAAAAACTTTGAAGAGACCTGAAAGTAGGAGGAACAAATTAAAGAAACTTAGGACATTACATATCAAAACAATGGACATTACATATCAAACAATGGAGATCTACTTCTTTTACTTTTAAATGAATGACACTATTTCCATCATATTATATTTTTAACGTTCAATTTAAAATGTTTAAGCTTGAAACCCCAAGAACTTTAAAAATATAAAAAGGTGGATATAAAGTGTTTCTCAAAAAGGAATCAAACACAGTTGAAAGGGCTGGTAGGCAAGTTTCTACCAACAAGCTACACACAAGGATAATGACTTAACAGAAATCAAACAATGTATGAGGAGACTTGCAAATGCAGGGCAGTGCTAAAATTTAGAAGCATATTCCCTAGAAAACAAATATCATACGTGATTATATAACAAACAATGCAAAGAAATATTACCACAGCAATGTTTCAAAGAAAAGTTGGTTTTTTTTTTTTAGAAATATTTATTAATTCACTAAATCCCAAAGTATATTTAATCCAAAACATTCTAATTCAAATTATCACATATTGACACATTTAAGAACTCACCAACTTCCAAGGGAGTGTAGTCGATGCGAAGTCCAGATTTTGAGTTGCCCGACACGTGTACGGGTACTTCATCCCCATAAGGTGCTGGCAACAGACAAGATTTAAAAAGCCTTGTTGAGCAATTGTGCTAATAGACCAATTCAATGATTCCTTCCAACACTAAGATTTTTACTTGTCACTTGTAAGTATTCAAGAAGAACATTTTCTTCTTTTAAGAATTATATTTCCATAATCATTTTGTTGTAATTGTAGTTTCTGGAATAAACATGATTTAATTTACACATTTTTTTTTTATGACAAATGTAAAAAAAACAACCAAAGGTAGTTTTGAAAAGTCTCTGTCCAAAGATTAAGTTATATAATTGTATTTTCACAAAATCATTAAAAATAAAAGACTTGCTATAATCAGAGGATATTGACATATCCTATATTGACAAAGACACTAAAATTGACTCACAAACAACTCGCACGTTCAGTCTGGCATCCCCGGCATGTTTCATGTTGACATGGAAACTTGTGGGCAGGTTGGCTGCGGCCATCTCAACGCCTTTGCCTGACACCTGGACACTCTCTGGGTCAAGAACTGGACACTGGTGGGGACTTCCTGTCAATACAGAACGTAAGACAGAGTTTAAACAATGTCCCTCACAATTCATTATATCCATGTGATTTCATTAGCTCGATTCAATAAGTTTTAAAGTGGTGTCCATTAATTGTTTTCAATATAGATGCATCTATTAAAACCTCTCTTCAAGTTTTTATAATCCATTTAAAGTTTTTGGAAAATTAATAAAACTATGACTTGAAAAACAAAAATATTTAACTTATGTTTGTTATGGAATACTATTTTCATTCATGTGGTACACAGCATTATGTCTGTTTGTGTGGTATGCAGCATGATGTCTGTTCATGTGGTACACTGTGTTATGTATGTTCATGTGGTACATGGCATTATGTTTGGCACTGTAAGTAATAAGTAGTTAGTTTCCTGGTAACACATAGCATTTATTTTTATTTTTGAAATAACTCTTTGTAATAGCCTTCTTTGTATGACCACTGAATATTTTAAGCTGGTTCAATTACAAAACACTCAAATCTTAAAATGTATTTATTTACCCTAAAGTAGTGCATGATAACCACTTCTATGTATGTGACTTTCCCAAAAATAAGCTTAACATAATCGAATGTTTAATTAAATTAATAAATAGAATTTTAAAACAATGTAATAAAGTATTGTGTTTGCCAATGCAATACTATTTTGAACACCTTTGGAAAAAAAACTAACAAAAAAGCTATTGATTCCTTGTGAGAAACAATAATGAATCATTTCCATAATGTTTATTGATATACTAATCCTATTTTTAATTAAACTGTGTGAGCATCTGGCACCCAGCTAATAACAGTGATTTAAACTTGCAAGTACATTTTCTTTATGCTTCTAAGTAGGCTAATCGCATCTAACACGTGCTGCATGGACATTCTGTTAAAATAATGTTGGGGATAAATCATGGGGGCAGGTGTCATGGTTATTTATGAAATGAGTGACATCCCAGGGGAGGGAGGGGCATGGGTTTATAATTAAGGCAGTCAACCAAGTAGAATCAATAAGGTAAAATAGATGTACCACATTATGCACAGACTCACTAAGCGAGTGTTGTGCACTTTTTCAGTGCAAAATAAAAACTTTTTTGCACTTTAAAAAAAAAAAACTTCATAAAATAAAAAGCTCTACTTCTAAAAAGCAATTTTTATGTGAACGACAATTTATGTAAATGTGACATAATTACAGTTTTTGCTTGATTATTTACAAGTTTTGTCCCAAATCACAACTTAATCCAATCAGCAACAATTTATTTTAACCAGACTCAAATAAAATCCAATAGAATCAGTTGAAAGAGTGGTCTCCCGTAAATAATTATTTGCTACTTTAAAAAAAAAAAAAAAAAAAAATCTAGAGAAAATGTCTGTTACCTGAGATAATTTTTTTTTAAAGTTTATCAATTTGTGGCGTAACCTAGTAAAACATTTTATCAGCTGATCCCAATAGTCCAAAATAACAATGTTGTAAGATACATTTTTATAAGCTGCTTCCTCTGAGGAGTTTGAGCAGTGCAAACAAGAATTATGGAAATCGCTACAGCCTGGGAAGTTGTACAGCTAACAATCAGGTCATCCATGTATATACACTCTAGAATGGGAACATGACCTACAATCTCAGCACAGATTTCTCCACACAATTTCCTAATGATTTTTTTAAATGCTTATTCGGGTGGTATACAAAATTTTCCATTATTAAAAAAAAAATATTTTGGGTTATAGTTTAAGTAAGATGTGTTACAATTAATTCATTTAAATATTGTGATTAAAGTTGATAAAGTTAATATGGCTAAAATGCTCAAAATGAAATATTATTAAAAAATAGATTTAAGATTTGTTAACTAAATTCAAATGCAGTATATTTTAATACTAAATTTACTGGTTAACCTCTAACCTTTTCCTAATTCCCCTCCCCCTTTCTCAATTAACCTACTACACACCATAACCTCTATTTCTGGCCACCCAACACAGTCGCTACTCACTCAATGCTGTGTAAACTAATATTTGACCTGTGCTACCTTTCCTTACATCTTCAAATACTCACTGGTTTCTTGGGGGCTAAATTTACCCAGGTAAAAAAAAATTCGTTGGGGCGAGACATGTCAATAAACTTTCTACTGTCCTTGCTAGACATGGCCCTCCCCAGCCCCTTGGTATTTGCTATGTACACAGAGAGGTTTTTAAAAAATCACTGTAGGGCGCTGAAAAATACCAATAGTTCCCAAAAAAGAATGTATCAGTTTTCTTATGAGAGTCAAAAATACTTTAAAACAATATACAATCTATTTTTAATAGATTTATTTTTCTCTCCCAATCAACACAATTTTCTTTACATCTCTGATTGCTTTTGCTGGATTTTGTCATATTTAAAAAAAATATTAGAAAAGGTTTTTCAATATACACATTTTAACTAATAATCACCTCCAATAATATGTTTATAATGAGGAAATACTTCTGGTATTGACGTTTAAATTATATTTTTATATACATATTTTTAATAAAACTATTTTAAAAAATAGAAGTGACAGTGATAATGACAGGGCTGTTTAAGCTTGAAAGCAAGGGGAAAAAAAATGGCTTCAATGCCATTGACACATACTAGAATAGTATAGTACAGAATGCATACATGTATTGTTGTCTTTTATTTTTCAAGCTTCCACATTTCTTGTTATGAATATGACACAAACTATGGTACCAAATAACTTAGGTTTTGAGGCACTGGATACAGTGCTGACACCTTATACTAAGTGATTTTTTTTTACTATGGTATTATTAAAATTGTAAAAGCTTGAGAGCCACTGAGATCAGTTTACAAAAAAAGCTACATCATTAATTGCAATGGTTTGTGTCAATTCAATGGCACCAGTGTACACAAGACATGTACGTTCTTTTTTCTTTTCTTTGTGTGCACTTTATTCAAATTATTGTAAGCATTAAGTGATTCAAGTTTTTGAGAGCCTTTGGTTATAAGGATTGCTAACTCTCACAGGGAGGATTTGGAAATGATGAGGGGAAAGGGAGATTACTACAATTTCAGAACCTAAGTAAATGGAATGAGAGATGGTAGAGTGGCAGCTCCTTATTTTTATGCCTGCTCCAAGAGGAAATGAAAGAGACCTTGAAAACGGTGACACTCGGCAGGCAGGGGAAATAGGAAATCAATATTTATTTTCAATGTCAGTATCCTTTGAAAAGCAGTCCACCACCATAGTTGAATTTTGGTCTAATATTACAATTCTAGGTATTACTCTATGCTTTTTTTGTTTTTTTTCAATTTTCTTTGAAATATATACCATTTTGTCATTACTTCATTGTTTATTAGAATGAAAGATGGATTCTTGTATCAAAAAACTAATTTATATTCAATTTTATCCATTGTAAAAAAAAAACAACATATTAATTGCTATGAACTACCCCCCTCCCCTATATCAAATGACTTTCTGAAAGACAGTTGAAAAAAAAAAAAAGTTGGTTCCAATAAGGGGTGCTTGATAATTTGTGAATATTTCATACAGTAGAAAAGTGAAATTAAAATGAAAAGGGACATTGAAATAACATTGATTTTTAAATTGACTACAATATCTCTGACTGACACTTAAAGTTAAAATATATTTTTAAAAAACTTATAAACTAATTTTGTGTTGCTTATTTGTTTGTGTTTACGTAGGAGTATTCAAATTGTTTTACAGCACCCTTTGAGCCAGCACCCTTTGAGCATTTCGTCATCAACTATCAAAGAATTTGCATAATTTTAGCCCCAAGATATAAGTGTCTACATCACAACATTGTAAGAGATTCATCTTTAAGTTTGCAGCAGGTAAATTTCAACAGCCAACTTTTAATGTTCTACTTTTTATTTAACTGGTACTAAGAATGGGACTCAGGTAACAAGCTCAGTCAGACTGAGAAATAGTTGACTCTAAAGGCTGAGCATACATACACTATGTCCCCAGGATCAGCTGATGGGATTACCACCCAGAAACCAGTTTCATGAGAACTGTTTTAAAAACTAGCTTCTTGCAGAATGTCTAATTAATTTACATGCACGAAACATATCTGTCGACATGATTACCAGCCTGTAACACATGGTATAATTTGCTCTAATACATCAGAAACATCTGTCAACCTTTATAACTGAACACCTACACTTTGAACAAGTGGTTAAACAAGTGGTTCTTAAGCCTTCATACTCTAAGTAGCTCTCTCCAATTTCATATAGTTTAGGGTGTTGCTCTCATGATCAGGATTTATTATGACAAATAATTACAATACTTAGAAATATAAAGATATTTGGCCCATAATTTAATTGTTGAAAAGTATACAACTTATTTGTAACAAAATTCTTAACATTTACATTGATAGTTATCAAAAGCATTTTGTTAGAATCTCAAAGGTTGAGGACCCCTATAAAAAAAAAAATTAAATAAACAAAAAAAATTAAAATGTAAACCTACAGGGGAAAAAACAACATATTTTTTCTATCACAAATTTTTGACATATGTGTTGAATACTAGTGTCTTGCTTATGTATTATATCATTTTAGATGATAATTCTGTTCACTCCCTGATTTGATATGCATGCATGTTACATCTACTAGATTTTATTTCCACTCTTGTGGATGTGGTGTTCCTTTTGTTAACACAAAAAAGTACTGCTTGGAGATTTTGATCTTTCAACTAACTAACTTACTTAAGAAAATCAGCAGACCATCGAGCCAAGGCTCATAAAGTCTTCCCCAGCACACCTCCACCGCCCCCAACTGGCATTCAACCACTCCCCCAGTGGTCTCTATTCCAGTCAGGCCGCGAAGCGGCATGCCGAGGGCTCCCCGCCCCTGAGACGGCCCTACCCACCCTTCCACTCGATTGACTATGCGAGTGAGGCCGCATCAGAGAAGGGACGCCTGGCCAGCCGGGGTGATGCTTACACAGCAACCGGGCCGGACTTCCTTGGGCTGGGGTGGATACAATTTACGTCTCTAAAGCCCCCCCCTTCCCACCCCGGGGGGACTCGTAGGTGTTAACAGACGCCCTCTAATAGGGTTTACGTGGTTTTCTGCGGCATGACTAATTCAAACCGCAACTGGGAAATGACAAAAAGAGAGGTTGCCTAGGAGCAGTACCCTCAAGTCTGCATATTTGGAATCATCGGCTAGGGTCGCCACACGCCTTCGCCTCATATCCATGCGGCAACTGTAATCATATCCCGACCTGTTTCTACGCTATTTTCGTCTGCACTTGGTAGGAAACCATGCAGCCGTGCTCTTCCTAACGCAGTTTCCGTGCGTTACCTTTGCCTTTCGGCGTGGGTCCCCTACACGGTGATCATGTCCCCCGGGTAACGTTTCAGGGGGTTCGTGGCAAACTCAAAGTTTCAACTAGAAAAAGTTTGCCACATCTATTTCAGATAGTTCTTTCTTTTTTTACGTATACCTTAAAACCCCTAGTGAGAACTTTTTTTTTTTTTGGTTCTGAAAATGAAAAAAGAAAACAGTAACAATCCACCCACCCGCCATGTCCACTTTTTTGTATTGTCCTTCAGGTTTTCTTCCACTTTGTGTACATGTCTTATTTCTGCCTGAGCGCAGTCGTGCCAGCATCTTTCTTTTATACAGAAGGCGGCTCTAGCCAAATTGTTCACAGCTTTGTTATTCTTTTCCTTTCGTTAACTGCTGTTGTGGGAATTCATCACATGACTTCAAACACCGATTAATTAGACTAGACAGACTAATCAAGAACGTTGGTAATATCATACAAACAAAACAAGCCTTCACTTTAAGAACTGTTTGAAGAAAAAAGCTGTTGTGAAACTAAACAAATTTGGATGCAACATCCCACCCACTTCATCACAGACACCAAAGATCAGGGCTAATTATTTTGTTCACCAGTCTTTCAGAAATCCCCCCCCCCCTCCCCCGGCTACAAACTCTAAATTATCACTAATTAAGTCCTTATTGTCTTTCAGGGAGTTAATGCTATATGATGGCTGATTTTTTACACAAGAGAAATTTAAATGGCTCTTTGTATAATGTTGTCTATGTATTTATATGCTAAAATTGAAAATGTACAATTTTATATTAAAAAAAAAAATTTCCATTTATTTGGATCAGTAAAAGAATCTTATCTATAAAGCTTCAATTTCTCCATTACACTGTAACTTGTATTTTGCAACTTGTATTTTTTAACTTGTATTTTGAAACTTGTATTTTGTAACTTGTATTTCGAAACTTGTATTTTGAAACTTGTATTTCGTAACTTGTATTTCGTAACTTGTATTTCGTAACCTGTATTTTGAAACCTGTAACTTGTATTTCGTAACTTGTATTAGTACATTATAATAAAACAATGCATCTTTCCTAATCAATTAAAAAGTTGTAGATTTCAATTTTAACTAAATGCAGGGAAGACTAGCTAATATAAAACCCAAATAATTGTATACAAAAAAATAAAAGCTACACAATTTTTAAGATAAAAATCTTTGAGGGTCACTTTGGTCGCTCAAAGTGACCCTCAAAGATTTTTTTATCTTAAAAAATTGTGTAGCTTTTATTTTTTTGTATACAAAATAAAAGCTACACAATTTTTAAGATAAAAATCTTTGAGGGTCACTTTGAGCGACCATTTTAAATTTCCCCTGACAAACTTTGTGACCTAATGTGAAATGGAGCAAGGGGGTCTCAAACGTTTATAATATTGCATGACTTGAATAATAATCAGTTAACACTGCATATATACCACCATGTCCTTGTTTTTGTGTTTTAGACTACTTATCTGTAACTGTAGTTGCTTATTTATAACATCTCTGGGCCACCAAGAGCAACAAAATGTGCTACAGTTTGAGAATTGGTGATTTAAATGAAGACATATCAACTCCTCGTTCCTTTGACACAAATTTACATAAGTATGTTTTCACTTCCCCCACATTGGTTTAGAATCTCACACAAAAGTAATTCATCGTCCCACACAAAAATTCAATCTAAGTCTTCTATAACTGACCTTTCACAGCTTCTCCATTGAACTGTGTGTGTATGAGGTGGGGCCCAGCCCTCTTAGGGGTGAAAGTCACTTTAAACATGGTGTTACCCTCGTCTTGTACATAGTTGGGTACAATCTCATCGTCACACATGACCAGAATCTCAAGATTTCCATCCCCTGCCTCGCTGGCATCCACTGGATAATAAATGAATAAATGATTAGTGGAAAATAAATGAATAGTGTGAATAAATGAGATATTTTAATCCAGGGTTGTTTTTTTTGGCCATGTCAAATTAACAATTTCAATATCAATATTTATTTTCATTCTGTAAATTAAATGAATGGTATAACCTAATTAAATAACTCACAGCTACTGGTCACATTTTAAGCACACGAATATAAATAGAGCATAGGCTGAAATGTTAACCGAGCACAGGGCTTGAACGGCGACTTATGGAGAATCGCGTCCCCAGCTCAGTGACCCACATTCAAAGCTGTTAGTGTTGGGACCTGGCCCGGAAACCAGCCAAACTGATTTTGCGGCCGTGGATCAGCCTGGCTCATGGCACCCCCCCCCCCTCGTACATTGGATGTTAATATAATTTATATACAAATATAACAAGACTTGAATGCAAACTACTTTTGGAATAATATAATGAAGGGGTCAAAAATAGTAGAAACTGGTGATAAGTAGTCCTGGATTAGTATTACTGATCCACATAAAATTTGGTTCTGCCACCCTTCCCCCTCTTCCCCAACCAAAAATACAACTCACACCAAACTTTACAAAAAAAAAACAAAAAAACAATAACAACACTATTTTGCAACTTTCAGTGAATCCTATTTGAAAGTGTAAGATCTTCATAAAAATTGATTCTCGAAACCCCCCCCCCCCCCCCCCCCCCCACCCAATCACAAAAAAAACCCAATAAGACATTGTTTTGCAACTCACAATTAAATGAAACAGGTCTGTTAACAAATCCTGGGTTGATGTTTGACACCCTGACCCTGGAGGCATCAAACACCTTGATAGTGAATGGACTGCCTTGAATGGGAACACCTGCGTAGTCAATATACACCTTGTGGGCACCTGAAAGGGAGATTTAATGTAGTCTCAGTTCTCAGAAATATCAATGCTATGTGTGCCGACATCAGATCTCATACATGTTTATAAAAATAAGTAAAGTGTTTAAATTCTTGACCAAATCACTTGTGCTCTGAGTACAAACATGGTTGTGGAAAAGGAATGATTATAGCTAGACAAATATTTGGTTAATTACTTTTTGTCAACCTGCAAATGCAGTTTTCATGAAACTATTGACTAGCAAGGCTATGGTTCTACATCAGATCTGCTGCTTGGGATATTGGGTTACGGTTGGTCAAACATGACAACATTTTCACCAAATGTCAATGCTGTTAGGTAGTTTGCGAAGGTTTGTTTTGGATCTGCGTGAGTGTGAAGGCCTCAATTTGATTGCTGCTGGTACTACCTTGACTAACAACGAATGTTCTAATCTTTTATGGTGACTTGATAGCCTGCGCAAATTTATTTTGAGATTAGCAAGTGTTTTTTTTTCATATTCTGAATTGTATTGAGTTAGACAGCTTACCGATCATGTTTGGATGCCAGTCAATCTTGGCAGTGCCGTCACCTCGGTCACCTAGTCGACATGGAACACTGGAGCCATCAGGTGCTGCGGGAGAATTGACAAATTAAATGCCACACTTGTTTGAGCAAACCAACTCAAGTTTGAAACATGATAAATAAATTTGAATAACAAATGATTCATAAGTTTTATTATATTGACTAGCCATAGCCTGCCATAAAATAGCAGAGGCAATCCGTGAACTTCTAATCTTCTAAAGTAGGTTCAAACAAAACATGTATTCAAGTATCAGACCTTATAACAATTTCAATTAGTGCTAACTTCTGGGAATTTTATTTTGCGCGCGTATTGATCACAGCCGTACATACCTAGGGAATTATTATTTGTGATAAAATGTCCTATGTGACAAAAAGGGAACTCACCAATGATCCTGGCGGTCATCTCCTCAAATGACCCATGTGGGGACACAACATTAAAGCCAGCTTTTTTGTTGCAGGACACCAAGTTCCAGTGGTCCCCTGTAAGTCGTATGCCGCCAACATCCACCACACTGACACTGTATGGGCTGCCTGGCAATGTTAAGAGAAAAATTACTTGAGAAGCTAGGACTTAAACAATGGAGAAACATGTTTAGGGATGGGGTAAGGATGTCTTCCTTGAAAATGAATGTAGACATTCAAAGTATCGAATGAAACATTTCGATTATATCGATTTTACAGTTGGTTGCTCACCTTGAACATGCAAATCATTGTACAAGACATTCACTTTGTAGGAGCCTGGGTGTTGACCAATGAAACTGCACTCGTATTTGTTTTTACCCACAGTCAGGGCGTTGTTGGGTATGTTCTGACCATTGTGGTTGATGGTGATCTCCAAGGTGCCATCTCCAGCTTCTGATGCATCAACTGGGAGCGAAATAAGAAATGGTATCAGCAAGATGAAGATATCCTAGCAGCAAGATGAAGATATAATAGCAGCAAAATAAGATCAGGAAAATAATAAATTCATTTACCAATTATTGGTGACATATATTGTTAAAAATGTACCATTGAATTTACAAGGAACTCCCACAATTCCTTGTTTGACTCTCGTGATCTTTACCAGGTTGGGGTCAAAAGTTCGCACACTGAAAGGACTTCCCTTTATAGGGAGACCAGCCAGTGTAGCCTTAACTGAATGAATGCCTGTAAGAAAGAAATGATGCCAATGAGGTTTTCCTTCACTACAGCCATCATGTTTAAAACACTTAAGGATTTCCTTCACTATAGCCATCATGTTTAAAACACTTGAGGATTTCCTTCACTATAGCCATCATGTTTAAAACACTTAAGGATTTCCTTCACTATAGCCATCATGTTTAAAACACTTAAGGATTTCCTTCACTATAGCCATCATGTTTAAAACACTTGAGGATTTCCTTCACTATAGCCATCATGTTTAAAACACTATCTCTTTTTGAATTTACTCTCAATTTCAGAAGAACATCCAATAAATATTAGGAAACTGTTCATAAAAATATTAAAAAATAGTTTTTGTCACTAATGCCTACAATTCACTTGGGCTACAAATTAAACGCCATAAAATATTAGACTTACTATGGATCTATAAAGATAAATTGTCCAACACTGTTCAACAGATTCTCTTACCAATATCCCTGGGAACATATTCCACGTTAAGACCTTTACCCTCAGGAAGATGGGTGACTCTGGCAGGAATGTTCTGTCCATTGGGTCCTTTGATCAATGATATTTTGTTTCAATTAATTAAATAGTCCACAAATATTAATCAAATTTATTTATAGAAATCATAACCCTAGATTAAAGACTAAGAAAAAGTTATGCCGGATAGACATTTGAGAAAGATATTGCAAATAAAAAGAAAAAAATTCATGTTAACAAGAGAAGAAGTCTTGGAAACAAAACTTATCAGTCGAGTGGCTGTCAATCAACTCCACAGGTCTGGACAATGATGAGAACAGTTTGTGTTGTGAAGAGGGGTTTAATTTTGTTTTTTTTTAAATTCCAAGAGATTCTACTAGCATTGCTAGAGTTTGGGATCATGACATGTCTGGAAATTCTGAGAAATTTGCAGAATGGTCATCAGCTGTGCAAGAGAACATACAAGCTCAAAACTTATCAAGCAGGATAACCGTGGAAGATATAAAAGGATGGGATTGACCAGACAGGGATGTGCGGACATAGCAACGATGCCTGGATCAGCTGCATGGATCAGCTGCCTGGATCAGCTGCATGGGTCAGCTGCCTGGATCAGTTGCATGGGTCACACAAAGCACTATGTTTGATGAGTGAAGTTAAAAAAAAAGAAATCCTCAGTTTTCCTCATACCTAAAATCTGTTGCTAAAATGTGTTGGACATCATGAAAGAAATGATTATCATGCAAAGATGGACACAGGATGAAACCGACAGAAGTTTTTAATTAAGGCCACGCTAACTGAGGGACTATAAGTAGATCTTTATATTCCATTTTGCTATTGGACTTTAATATTTTGGTACAAAAATTGTGATTTTAAAATCCAAATAATTTATGAAATCTGATTTTTTTAAATAATTATTTCCGTATTGTTTTAAAGATTTTATTTATTTTTTTCTTTATCCCGCATTAATTTTTTTATTTTTTTTAAAGTCCATCCGAGTCCAGTAAGAAGAAACACATGAGAGAAGAAAAATGCTGATAAATGAGATGTAGAACTACACCAATAAAAATACACCAGCAAATCAAACATTTTCTGAAACTCTGAAAAGGGAAAAAATACTGAAATTTAAAACAAATGTGGAATGTAAAGAGTAAAAAAAGACTAATTTAAAGTGTAGGATGACTCAGAGGCAAAACAGACTTATGACTCAGAGGCTAAACAGACTGTAAGTGTAGGATGACTCAGGATCTTATAAATAAACACGTGTGGGATGAAATATCTCAGATAAGGCAAATAAGATTTTTGTCATCGCAAACTTACAGCATGTTTTTATTTTTTATTATTTAAATTATACAACCATTTATTTATGAGCAAGGAAAGAAGGAAGCAACAGTTATGATAGAAAAGTTGAGCAAAGGAATCAGGTTAGAGGATAGGAACCAGGTAAGAGGAGAGGACCAAGGTCAGAGGAGAGGAAACAGGTCAGAGGAGTGTATCCAGGTCAGATTGGTGTATCCAGGTTGTTAGCTCCAGGCCAGCAATGTTTTAGTTGAACTGTTTCCAAATTGTGCCTTCGCCAGTGGCCAGATATTTCATAAATGTGACTTTGGAAAAGACATGACCCTTTAATAAACTTTTAAATCATAAATTTTCAACACTTAGTGATGTATTTTATGTTCACTTTAGCAAACTAAATAATAGGCAGCTCACCTCCCCCTCCCCACAGGGTTATCAAACTAAATAATAGACAGCCCACCTACCCCCTCCTTCAGGGTTAGCAAACTAAATAATAGACAGCCCACCTACCCCCTCCTTCAGGGTTAGCAAACTAAATAATAGACAGACCACCTACCCACTACCCCCCAGGGTTATCAAACTAAATAATAGACAGCCCACCTCCCCCCTCCCTCCACCCCAGGGTTAGCAAACTAAATTTAGTTTTTTGCCATCCATTGACCATTTTTTAAAATAATAGACAGTCCATCTACCCTCCCCCCAGGGTTATCAAACTAAATAATAGACAGTCCATCTACCCTCCCCCCAGGGATACATGAATAATTTTGTTTAATTTCACTGCTCTTTTGATTGAAAGACTAGTCAGCCATTCTGCCACCTGGAAACACCACTGCAACAAGGTGGCTTTGGACAATGTCAGTAATAGTTCAAAGTGCACAGCAACAGCAGACATAACAGCAACAGGCAGACACAAAAAGTCAGGATGCTTGTGAGGCAAGACTCTGTCAACAACAACAACGAGTGACAGTGACGTAATTTGTTAATTCATATCTACCTTAGCAGTGTTTTGAGGATGACCTCCTACGGCCACCACAACCACAGCGTCAAAGCATGCATAGTCAGCGAATAGGGCAGCTACTCTAAACCACAACATACCACCAGCATTGTAAACCAAGAGTATACAGGGTGTGTGTAATTAAATACTACAGTGCCCTCATTCAAATACATCATGCATATTTTAATCATGCTACATTCTACACATGTAAACAATTTGGCATTGTCTATATAATGATCACAAAATAAGCATTTCAAAAATATATATTAAAATTACATTACAAAACAAAAAAAGAACTAGCTTTAATTGAAACAATTTTTGTTGGAAGGATCATTCAAAGTTTAAGTTAACTCCTCACCACAAGGGTCAATTTGTTGGCGTACAAGGCACCTGACAAGTTCATCGAATGGATCATTGTTACAAGTTATTTTAACAAGAGCATGGCAAATGGAATGTGGTGAGATTGACACATAATCAACAAATGAATTACAGTTCACGAAATAGCTAAAGAATTCACGACTTAAATACATTAACTTTGGAATCTTTATATGTTGGAAAATTGATAACTATCCTCATGGAACAGCGTTTGTCCCAACACCAATGACAGCATGCAGATGAGGAGGTTTTTATTTTTGTATAAAAGTCGTTAATGCATGCAGAGCATTGGGGAAATTGTTAAGGTATTGCATTCCCACACTGAGGATAAAAAGATCACACATTTTAAATCAAATTAAGTTAAATGTGAGCTTCTTGATCAAACTCCGTCAGAGAACAATTAATATTTTACCACCATGTATTCTGATTTTTTACAAATCTACTTAAAACATTTCTTGCCAAAGTTTTAAGGAGCATTTTTAACATTAAAAAATTAAAATCAATACAGATGCATTCTTGCTTCAAAATTTAAATAAATAATTCACAGTACTCTTTTAAATAAGTCTTACATCCCTCTTACTACATTAACAATCTCATGTGTGGCGAGGGGGGGGGGGATATTCACAAAATTTCTGATGGTTAGTTAATTAATATGCACATGGAAAACATTAAGACATTTTCATATTTGAATGACATAATCAGTTTCATTAGACAATAACATATTTCACTGGTACAAAATTTCAGAAATATATGTATATATATCTTAATTCTATTAATTCAAACCAATGAGATATTACAGTAATCGAAACAACTTCACCAAAATATATACAACTGCAGTGATAGCAGAAGGGCTTTAAAATACACTTTTTTTTTTGGTTAAATTGATTCCGGCCCTGTTCGAGCCTGCTCTAATATAGATCTTTGAAAATTCAGCAATTGACCAAACGTTTGACTGCCCTGTTGTTCTTACCCTGAGTCAGGTAACCTTACCTGTTATGATGATTTCAGTTGCCAGGTTGGCTAAGCTGGCCTGGGACTGGATGTGGAAGCTGGACTCTTGCTTGACAGGGATTAGCTGGTGGAGGCCAACAACACTGGCACTGAGGTCTTGGGCAATACAGGTCAGTGGGGAACCTTTTGTAGATATGGTGTACATTTTGGTCAGTAAAACGTTATGATTATGTAAAAGGGGCAGGGGTATAGTGAAAGAATGGCCCAGAAAGAATGATAACATCTCATGGTAGAGAGTTATGTAACATAAGTGAATTAATATAATATTTTGTCATTTACAGATGATGCCCCGCTTCTCAAAAACTTTTCGCAACTGTTGATGCTACTCATTTATGCTTCTGTCAATGAAGCAATGTCATCAGTTTTTTTGGGCCAGAAAAAGGTATAAATAAGAATTTACACACAAAAAAAGATAAGCAGATATCTAGCTTGGAAGAAAACAAATTTAAAAGTAGAAATTTGATCTACTTTGCTGCTAATAGAAAATATAGATTTTATACATTCTTTTAGAACATGGAAATACCTCCGTACCCAGAAACTGAGTTTCTAACATCTTGACATTTTAATATATGTGGTATATGTGGCGTGACAGATTTAGACCGAACTTGGTTCACATACCCTATAAAGTCAAACTTTAAAAACAAAATATAACCTGGATCCACCCCCCTTACCCTCCTCCCCCGGTCAATGTTATCTATATGTTAGTATAAATACAAGTGAATATATACAAAACTATTATTATAGCTCTGACGTTTTTTTTTTAAAGTGATTTCAATCAAACAACTTTCAATAGATCTCTCCCGCAATTTAAGTTTTTAAAATGAGCAACAGATTTTAACAGATAGCACTACAATGCATACAGGTGGCTGAATACAACACAGAACTTTGAAGATAGCACAAGAATGCACTAAAGAGCATTCACTAGAATGCACTAAAGAGCATTCAGGTGGCTGAATACAACACAGTTAGATCTGATAAAAGACAAGTGAGTAAACACAATCATCGCTTCAACATGGGCAATCACTTCAATCACAGAGCTAAAAACCGAGGATCTCCTTTCAAAAAAATGTATAGCAAAATGTAACACAAAAAATAACAACACAACTCTTTAAATATACTCACAACTTAAATGTTGGTCATTGAATAAGATGTCCACCACTTGCTTCCCCGCTTCAGCTGGGATGAACTTAATCTTGTACTTGCCAGCTGCCTCCGGCTCCACTTCATTGGGGATGTCTCCGTTGTTGACCATGATCTGAAGCTGACCTTCTCCAGCTTCTCCTACATCAACTGAGGGCAACAAAAGGAATGGTTATATTTTTAAAAAACTTATTGTCCAAAAAAAATATAATGATTATAGAGATTAATATATATATATACACGTGTTTATCACAAATACTAGTTCTCTAGGTATGAATGTAACACTGTGTTCAAGAGGCGAGGCACGCAAAATATTTCACAGAGGTCAGCGCTAATTGGGTTTCTTATAAAGTATTTACTTGAATGCAGGTTTTGTCAAGTAACTTTAGTAGACCGGATGCTCATGAACTGCTGCTATTGCTTAGCGGGTTATTTCTAGCATATATATTATACAGCAGTGGCATAGGGTGTGTGAAAAGTGCTGCCTCACCACGCGCACCCCCCCCCCCCCCCCCCCGTTCCGCCCCCACAAGAGTTATCATAAAAAAAAACATCTTCCCAAAACAGGAGCAGACAACTTTACATTTCTCACACCAGACATTAGTCATCTTCCCAAAACAGGAGCAGACAACTTTACATTTCTCACACCAGACATTACCCATCTTCCCAAAACAGGAGCAGACAACTTTACATTTCTCACACCAGACATTACCCATCTTCCCAAAACAAGAGCAGACAACTTTACATTTCTCACACCAGACATTACCCATCTTCCCAAAACAGGAGCAGACAACTTTACATTCCTCACACCAGACATTACACATCTTCCCAAAACAGGAGCAAACAACTTTACATTTCTCACACCAGACATTACCCATCTTCCCAAAACAGGAGCAGACAACTTTACATTTCTCACACCAGACATTACCCATCTTCCCAAAACAGGAGCAGACAACTTTACATTCCTCACACCAGACATTACACATCTTCCCAAAACAGGAGCAGACAACTTTACATTCCTCACACCAGACATTACACATCTTCCCAAAACAGGAGCAGACAACTTTACATTCCTCACACCAGACATTACACATCTTCCCAAAACAGGAGCAGACAACTTTACATTTCTCACACCAGACATTACCCATCTTCCCAAAACAGGAGCAGACAACTTTACATTTCTCACACCAGACATTACCCATCTTCCCAAAACAGGAGCAGACAACTTTACATTTCTCACACCAGACATTACCCATCTTCCCAAAACAGGAGCAGACAACTTTACATTTCTCACACCAGACATTACCCATCTTCCCAAAACAGGAGCAGACAACTTTACATTTCTCACACCAGACATTACCCATCTTCCCAAAACAGGAGCAGACAACTTTACATTCCTCACACCAGACATTACACATCTTCCCAAAACAGGAGCAGACAACTTTACATTTCTCACACCAGACATTACCCATCTTCCCAAAACAGGAGCAGACAACTTTACATTTCTCACACCAGACATTACCCATCTTCCCAAAACAGGAGCAGACAACTTTACATTTCTCACACCAGACATTACCCATCTTCCCAAAACAGGAGCAAACAACTTTACATTTCTCACACCAGACATTACCCATATTCCCAAAACAGGAGCAGACAACTTTACATTTCTCACACCAGACATTACACATCTTCCCAAAACAGGAGCAGACAACTTTACATTTCTCACACCAGACATTACCCATCTTCCCAAAACAGGAGCAGACAACTTTACATTTCTCACACCAGACATTACCCATCTTCCCAAAACAGGAGCAGACAACTTTACATTCCTCACACCAGACATTACACATCTTCCCAAAACAAGAGAAGACAACTTTACATTCCTCACACCAGACATTACACATCTTCCCAAAACAGGAGCAGACAACTTTACATTCCTCACACCAGACATTACTCATCTTCCCAAAACAGGAGCAGACAACTTTACATTCCTCACACCAGACATTACCCATCTTCCCAAAACAGGAGCAGACAACTTTACATTCCTCACACCAGACATTACCCATCTTCCCAAAACAGGAGCAGACAATTTTACATTCCTCACACCAGACATTACCCATCTTCCCAAAACAGGAGCAGACAACTTTACATTCCTCACACCAGACATTACACATCTTCCCAAAACAGGAGCAGACAACTTTACATTTCTCACACCAGACATTACCCATCTTCCCAAAACAGGAGCAGACAACTTTACATTTCTCACACCAGACATTACCCATCTTCCCAAAACAGGAGCAGACAACTTTACATTTCTCACACCAGACATTACCCATCTTCCCAAAACAGGAGCAGACAACTTTACATTTCTCACACCAGACATTACCCATATTCCCAAAACAGGAGCAGACAACTTTACATTTCTCACACCAGACATTACACATCTTCCCAAAACAGGAGCAGACAACTTTACATTTCTCACACCAGACATTACCCATCTTCCCAAAACAGGAGCAGACAACTTTACATTTCTCACACCAGACATTACCCATCTTCCCAAAACAGGAGCAGACAACTTTACATTCCTCACACCAGACATTACACATCTTCCCAAAACAGGAGCAGACAACTTTACATTCCTCACACCAGACATTACACATCTTCCCAAAACTAGAGCAGACAACTTTACATTCCTCACACCAGACATTACCCATCTTCCCAAAACAGGAGCAGACAACTTTACATTCCTCACACCAGACATTACCCATCTTCGCAAAACAGGAGCAGACAACTTTACATTCCTCACACCAGACATTACCCATCTTCCCAAAACAGGAGCAGACAACTTTACATTCCTCACACCAGACATTACCCATCTTCCCAAAACAGGAGCAGACAACTTTACATTCCTCACACCCGACATTACACATCTTCCCAAAACAGGAGCAGACAACTTTACATTCCTCACACCAGACATTACCCATCTTCCCAAAACAGGAGCAGACAACTTTACATTCCTCACACCAGACATTACACATCTTCCCAAAACAGGAGCAGACAACTTTACATTCCTCACACCAGACATTACATTCACTTGCCTATAACATAGGAAAGTATTAGCCTCCTTTTTGCCTTTATCATTCAATTAATAGCAAGTTTTTTAGCTTATCACAATACAGACACGCTCTCATTGTTACATTACAGATATGCTCTCATTGTTACATTACAGATACGCTCTCATTATTACATTACAGATATGCTCTCATTGTTACATTACAGACACACTATCATTGTTACATTACAGATACGCTCTCATTGTTACATTACAGATATGCTCTCATTGTTACATTACAGACACACTATCATTGTTACATTACAGACACACTATCATTGTTACATTACAGATACACTCTCATTGTTACATTACAGATATGCTCTCATTGTTACATTACAGACACACTATCATTGTACATTACAGACACGCTCTCATTGTTACATTACAGATATGCTCTCATTGTTACATTACAGACACACTATCATTGTTACATTACAGATACGCTCTCATTGTTACATTACAGATACACTCTCATTGTTACATTACAGACTCACTCTCATTGTTACAATACAGACACACTCTCATTGTTTTATTACAGATACACTCTCATTGTTACATTACAGATACACTCTCATTGTTATATTACAGATACACTCTCATTGTTACATTACAGATACACTCTCATTGTTACATTACATATACACTCTCATTGTTACATTACAGATACACTCTCATTGTTACATTACATATACACTCTCATTGTTACATTACAAATACACTTTCATTGTTACATTACAGATGTACTCTCATTGTTACATTACAGATACACTCTCATTGTTACATTACAGATACACTCTCATTGTTACATTACATATTCACTCTTATTGTTACAATACAGATACACTCTCATTATTACATTACAGATACACTCTCATTGTTACATTACATATACACTCTCATTGTTACATTACAGATACACTCTCATTGTTACATTACATATACACTCTCATTGTTACATTACAAATACACTTTCATTGTTACATTACAGATATACTCTCATTGTTACATTACAGATACACTCTCATTGTTACATTACAGATACACTCTCATTGTTACATTACATATTCACTCTTATTGTTACAATACAGATACACTCTCATTATTACATTACAGATACACTCTCATTGTTACATTACATATACACTCTCATTGTTACATTACAGATTCACTCTCATTGTTATATTACAGATACACTCTCATTGTTACATTACAGATTCACTCTCATTGTTACAATACAGATACACTCTCATTGTTACATTACAGATACACTCTTATTGTTACATTACAAATACACTCTCATTGTTACATTACATATACACTCTCATTGTTACATTACAAATACACTTTCATTGTTACATTACAGATATACTCTCATTGTTACATTACAGATACACTCTCATTGTTACATTACAGATACACTCTCATTGTTACATTACATATTCACTCTTATTGTTACAATACAGATACACTCTCATTATTACATTACAGATACACTCTCATTGTTACATTACATATACACTCTCATTGTTACATTACAGATACACTCTCATTGTTACATTACATATACACTCTCATTGTTACATTACAAATACACTTTCATTGTTACATTACAGATATACTCTCATTGTTACATTACAGATACACTCTCATTGTTACATTACAGATACACTCTCATTGTTACATTACATATTCACTCTTATTGTTACAATACAGATACACTCTCATTATTACATTACAGATACACTCTCATTGTTACATTACATATACACTCTCATTGTTACATTACAGATTCACTCTCATTGTTATATTACAGATACACTCTCATTGTTACATTACAGATTCACTCTCATTGTTACAATACAGATACACTCTCATTGTTACATTACAGATACACTCTTATTGTTACATTACAAATACACTCTCATTGTTACATTACAGATACACTCTCATTGTTACATTACAGATACACTCTCATTGTTACATTACAAATACACTCTCATTGTTACATTACAGACACGCTCTCATTATTACATTACAGATATGCTCTCATTGTTACATTACAGACACACTATCATTGTTACATTACAGATACGCTCTCATTGTTACAATACAGACACACTCTCATTGTTACATTACAGATACACTCTCATTGTTACATTACAGACTCACTCTCATTGTTACAATGCAGATACACTCTCATTGTTATATTACAGATACACTCTCATTGTTACATTACAGATACACTCTCATTGTTACATTACAGATTCACTCTCATTGTTATATTACAGATACACTCTCATTGTTACATCACAGATTCACTCTCATTGTTACAATACAGATACACTCTCATTGTTACATTACAGATACACTCTCATTGTTACATTACATATACACTCTCATTGTTACATTACAGATACACTCTCATTGTTACATTACAGATACACTATCATTGTTACATTACAGATACACTCTCATTGTTACATTACAGATACACTCTCATTGTTACATTACAGATTCACTCTCATTGTTACAATACAGATACACTCTCATTATTACATTACAGATTCACTCTCATTGTTACAATACAGATACACTCTCATTGTTATATTACAGATACACTCTCATTGTTACATTACAAATACACTCTCATTGTTACATTACAGATACACTCTCATTGTTACATTACAAATACACTCTCATTGTTATAATACAGACACACTCTCATTATTACATTACATATATGCTCTCATTGTTACATTACAGACACACTATCATTGTTACATTACAGATACGCTCTCATTGTTACAATACAGACACACTCTCATTGTTACATTACAGATACACTCTCATTGTTACATTACAGACTCACTCTCATTGTTACAATACAGATACACTCTCATTGTTATATTACAGATACACTCTCATTGTTACATTACAGATACACTCTCATTGTTACATTACAGATTCACTCTCATTGTTATATTACAGATACACTCTCATTGTTACATTACAGATACACTCTCATTGTTACATTACAGATACACTCTCATTGTTACATTACAGATTCACTCTCATTGTTACATTACAGATACACTATCATTGTTACATTACAGATACACTCTCATTGTTACATTACAGATACACTCTCATTGTTACATTACAGATTCACTCTCATTGTTACAATACAGATACACTCTCATTATTACATTACAGATTCACTCTCATTGTTACAATACAGATACACTCTCATTGTTATATTACAGATACACTCTCATTGTTACATTACAAATACACTCTCATTGTTACATTACAGATACACTCTCATTGTTACATTACAAATACACTCTCATTGTTATATTACAGACACGCTCTCATTATTTCATTACATATATGCTCTCATTGTTACATTACAGACACACTATCATTGTTACATTACAGATACGCTCTCATTGTTACAATACAGACACACTCTCATTGTTACATTACAGATACACTCTCATTGTTACATTACAGACTCACTCTCATTGTTACAATACAGATACACTCTCATTGTTATATTACAGATACACTCTCATTGTTACATTACAGATACACTCTCATTGTTACATTACAGATTCACTCTCATTGTTATATTACAGATACACTCTCATTGTTACATTACAGATACACTCTCATTGTTACATTACAGATACACTCTCATTGTTACATTACAGATTCACTCTCATTGTTACAATACAGATACACTCTCATTATTACATTACAGATACACTCTCATTGTTACATTACATATACACTCTCATTGTTACATTACAGATTCACTCTCATTGTTATATTACAGATACACTCTCATTGTTACATTACAGATTCACTCTCATTGTTATATTACAGATACACTCTCATTGTTACATTACAGATTCACTCTCATTGTTACAATACAGATACACTCTCATTGTTACATTACAGATACACTCTCATTGTTACATTACATATACACTCTAATTGTTACATTACAGATACACTCTCATTGTTACATTACAGATACACTATCATTGTTACATTACAGATACACTCTCATTGTTACAATACAGATACACTCTCATTATTACATTACAGATACACTCTCATTGTTACATTACATATACACTCTCATTGTTACATTACAGATTCACTCTCATTGTTACATTACAGATTCACTCTCATTGTTACAATACAGATACACTCTCATTGTTACATTACAGATACACTCTTATTGTTACATTACAAATACACTCTCATTGTTACATTACAGATACACTCTCATTGTTACATTACATATACACTCTCATTGTTACATTACAGATACACTCTCATTGTTACATTACAGATACACTCTTATTGTTACATTACAAATACACTCTCATTGTTACATTACAGATAAACTCTCATTGTTACATTACAGATACACTCTCATTGTTACATTACAAATACACTCTAATTGTTACATTACAGACACGCTCTCATTATTACATTACAGATATGCTCTCATTGTTACATTACAGACACACTATCATTGTTACATTACAGATACGCTCTCATTGTTACAATACAGACACACTCTCATTGTTACATTACAGATACACTCTCATTGTTACATTACAGACTCACTCTCATTGTTACAATACAGATACACTCTCATTGTTATATTACAGATACACTCTCATTGTTATATTACAGATACACTCTCATTGTTACATTACAGATTCACTCTCATTGTTATATTACAGATACACTCTCATTGTTACATTACAGATTCACTCTCATTGTTACAATACAGATACACTCTCATTGTTACATTACAGATACACTCTCATTGTTACATTACATATACACTCTCATTGTTACATTACAGATACACTCTCATTGTTACATTACAGATACACTATCATTGTTACATTACAGATACACTCTCATTGTAACATTACAGATACACTCTCATTGTTACATTACAGATTCACTCTCATTGTTACAATACAGATACACTCTCATTATTACATTACAGATTCACTCTCATTGTTACAATACAGATACACTCTCATTGTTACATTACAGATACACTCTCATTGTTACATTACAAATACACTCTCATTGTTACATTACAGATACACTCTCATTGTTACATTACAAATACACTCTCATTGTTATATTACAGACACGCTCTCATTATTACATTACAGATATGCTCTAATTGTTACATTACAGACACACTATCATTGTTACATTACAGATACGCTCTCATTGTTACAATACAGACACACTCTCATTGTTACATTACAGATACACTCTCATTGTTACATTACAGACTCACTCTCATTGTTACAATACAGATACACTCTCATTGTTATATTACAGATACACTCTCATTGTTACATTACAGATACACTCTCATTGTTACATTACAGATTCACTCTCATTGTTATATTACAGATACACTCTCATTGTTACATTACAGATTCACTCTCATTGTTACAATACAGATACACTCTCATTGTTACATTACAGATACACTCTCATTGTTACATTACAGATACACTATCATTGTTACATTACAGATACACTCTCATTGTTACATTACAGATACACTCTCATTGTTACATTACAGATTCACTCTCATTGTTACAATACAGATACACTCTCATTGTTACATTACAGATACACTCTCATTGTTACATTACAGATACACTCTCATTGTTACATTACAGATTCACTCTCATTGTTACAATACAGATATGCTCTCATTGTTACATTACAGATATGCTCTCATTGTTACATTATTACCAATGAACTAAACTTACTTGTGAAATACATGGGCTGGTTGACAAAACCATCGTGCAAAGGTGTAACATAGATGGCGCCAATGTTGTAAGCTTTTGCTGTGAACGGGCTTCCTGTCACATGCTGGTCACAGTACTTAACAAATATGGTGTATTCACCTGGAGATAGGCATTTAGTGAGTGACAACTGGGTCTGAATTACCACTTATAAAAACAGTTAAAAGATTTCGTAGGTGTGAACATGAAATGTTTAAAGGACACTGACCGACATGTGTAGGTGTGTACTTGACTACCGCTTCATCTGTGTCTTCATGTTTCAGCTGGTGTGGGACACTTTCCCCTTTGGGCCCTGTGACATAAGGTAATCAATCATTTATCACCATTGGAACAAGTCAAAAAGACACATGCTTATTTTTTAGATTTAAATTTCCGGAAGAAACACATACAAAATGGAAAAATTAGAAAGTTTAATTATTAAAGATTTCAGTCAGTTGTCTGTTCATAACTCATTAATAGCCCAGTCTGAGGATATAAATTAATTTCATATAGAATTATTATGATAACATATGACACAAAGGAGATCGAACATTAGTACAACATACAAAAATAGAACATATGAAAACATCAATAAACCAATTTTGGTTTAAAAATGAAAAGGAAGAAAGAAATTAATGAAAAATTTAAATATGCTTAAAATTCCATTCAAGACATAAATTAAAATTTAACAACAATCATATTCACCTTAACTAGCAAAGAAAAGAAGCAAAAAAATTTCTAATGCTTTTTAAAGAAAAAAATGCTTAAAATACATTTATGAAAGGGTAAAAAAAAAAACCAGAGATAAAATTCAATTTGATTTTTAAAAAAATTAAGCACTAAAAATTTGCGAAAGAAAAAGGTGGCTCACAAGCTAATCAACAGCAGCTAATAAAAGCTTGTGGAAAAATCTTACCCAATCATAGCAAAAAATGTTTTGTCTAGAGTCAAAATCTCAAGAAAAATGTGAGACAATGTTAATTAAATTTCAACAGAAAATTTTAAGCTAATACATAAATGTTGAAAATAAGTAATTAGATTAAAAAAACATTCCTTGGAAATAGAAAGAATTCATCCCAGATATCCTATAAATGTTTGAATGTTGATGCTAAATGTTGCACACAAAATAATAATTAGAATTTTTTTTTTTTTTATAGTGAATGCATCTTTTTGATTATCACAAGAATCTCCATGAAATTACTACAAATGGTACAGTACAAAAGTTGTTCATTCATCAGCACTGACTTAGACTTTGACATTTATTTTGTTGACAGAGTCAGAGAGATGGCAGTTAATCACTAACTGGTCAGAGAGATGGCACTTCATCACTAACTGGTCAGAGAGATGGCACTTCATCACTGACTGGTCAAAGAGATGGCAGTTCATCACTTAGTCAGAGCGACGGCAGTTCATCACTGACTGGTCAGAGAGACGGCAGTTCATCACTGACTGGTCAGAGAGATGGCAGTTCATCACTGACTGGTCAGAGATGGCAGTTCATCACTAACTGGTCAGAGAGATGGCACTTCATCACTAACTGGTTAGAGAGATGGCACTTCATCACTAACTGGTTAGAGAGATGGCACTTCATCACTGACTGGTCAGAGAGATGGCAGTTCATCACTGACTGGTCAGAGAGACGGCAGTTTATCACTAACTGGTCAGAGAGAAGGCAGTTTATCACTAACTGGTCAGAGAGAAGGCAGTTCATCAATGACTGGTCACAGAGACGGCAGTTCATCACTAACGGGTTAATGACAACCAAGCACAAAGGTCCAGCAACTTGAAAGATGAGGTCAGTTGGTGTGAACACAACTGAGTTTCGTTGATGTTTGCTTTTATTCAATTAGTTCCCAACAATGTTGCACTTGTTGTTGGCATTTAAGTTAATACAACAGCCTTCATATTTCTTTCTGTGGACTTTCTAACATTTATACAGTGATCGTTAAGTGTTACTTGGTTAATTTTTCTTGTATTTTTTGTTGACTTGGTTAACAGAGTTAAATAAGGTCTAAGACATTAGAGTATATTGTGACAGGCATCGCACCAGGGTAAATGCTGAGGGACAAAGAAGCCAATGCAAGGTTATTATGCAATGTTGAGGGACAATGAGCCAATGCAGCATTATTAGGCAAAGAAAATTTAAAAATGAAATGAAATAAAATAACATTGGAAAACCATAGATACATTTTTTAAAAAAAAAGATTCCTAGCAAATGATTTTAATTGTGTGTATCTCAATAATTTTCTAATTTTAACTTAATCTTAAATTTTAGTATCCATTTTTTTTCCTTCTTAGATTGTTTTCACTCTAGTCTATTGGTAGTTTCTTTTCATAAACCAATACCATGAGATAATAAATAGATTAGTATTAGATCAATTTTTGACCAATCAAAGTTAATGGACATTTTTACAACACAAAGGTTCTTAATCATGCTTTGCCAAACCTGCAGTATTATTTTGGTCTTTTCAACAAGAATGACAAGAACAGTGAACATTAAATATGGCTACACTTGAAGTAAAACTTAAATATATTATTTGTTGTTAATCAATTTTTTTAAGAACTGAAAGCCCCAGGTTGTCTTGCTTATGAAAAGTTTTCCATGATATTTTGTTATTGCGTTAAATGATAACTGACTCATTCAGTTTCATAATAAAATTATTCTTAAGAAAAGGGAAAATTGAAATTGACCAAGTGAATACAGTGATACCTCGTTTATTCGCATTTTGGGATTCTGGAATTTCACTGGAACCTAACAAATATGCATTTGCGATTTTTTAACAGATCTGCCTAATTTGCTAAATCCCCTGTACATCTTTATGTACAGTATATGTTTTCTTTATTTTGTATTGAATTATACCTTGATTTTATGACTTGTGTAACTTATGCCTTGATTGTATGACTTGTGTAACATATGCCTTGATTTTATGACTTGTGTAACATATGCCCTGATTTTATGACTTGTGTAACATATGCCCTGATTGTATGACTTGTGTAACATATGCCCTGATTTTATGACTTGTGTAACATATGCCCTGATTTTATGACTTGTGTAACATATGCCCTGATTTTATGACTTGTGTAACATATGCCCTGATTTTATGACTTGTGTAACATATGCCCTGATTTTATGACTTGTGTAACATATGCCCTGATTTTATGACTTGTGTAACATATGCCCTGATTTTATGACTTGTGTAACATATGACGTTTATCTAGTTTACCTACTTAACAATGACAAAGAAAAGTCAGCAATAAAGTTTACAGTCCCATTCGTTACTTGGTTTTTACCTTACAGTTAGTGCAAAAGAAAATAGCAGCCAATGAATTAGAATACTGTAGGGGTAACAACAGTACACCTTACTTTAAATGTAGCTGAGTAGCTAACAATCATCAAGCAGTACGGTACTCTATTTCCACATCAGCCATTTATTTTTTTGTTTTACATCAACCATTGATTATTTTTTAAAAGGATTATGCATTAAGCTAACTTTTAAATGGAATTAAAGTGCTTTGGGTCCTATTTAGGAGTTAAACTCTATAAATAAGCAGTTATTTGCATATAAAGTGCCTCATACCAGACATTTGCGATTCCTCATGATCAGTGAAGGGTTCTGGAACTTAACCTCGCAAATATTTGAGGTAGTTCTCTATTGATTTTCAATGTAGCCAACAGGTCGGATTAATTAGTTCAAATATTTTTAATAATCTAGAAAAAAAAGTTACTAAACTGCCCTGTAACAAATTAAATTGTTTCAAATTTGAACACACTTTAAGTAAAAAAATAAAATAATTTTGGAGTGCATTATATATATACATAAATAAAAATGGATATTTCAGACCTGTTTATTCATAAGATTTTAGGGTACAATGTACGATTTTAAGGTGTATACATTATATATAATGTATGTTTATTTTTTTACTATAAAGATAATGTATTCAATGATTTTGTGACGATATTGTTAGATTTTAAGAGTTTTAGGATAAACAGGTCTGGTATTTTTGTTTTCACTTTAATTGCCTCGTTAATTTATACAGATAAAAATGAAACTCATTGTGAGGCTTATAAAGCCATCCTCATCCTGGCCAGGATATAATGACTTGTATTGATATGCTTCAAATATTTCATTAGAGACATGGAAAGAGCTAACACTGAAATCAATAAACAGTGAAGATATTGGTTTACTTTATGTAGATGTTTGTATCTCCACAGTTTGGTTTTTAAAATGTACCTTTGATCTTAACATCCAGGTCCCTCTCATGGACTTTCTGACCATTTGAAAGTATATGCACGGTAGCTTTCTTGTGGCACTGAAGCCGGTCTTTGCCTTTCAGAGCTATGGCATGAGGATCAACTATGAGAATAGTCCAAGGGCTACCTGCAAGAAAAGAAAGTAGCTAGCCTTTTATGAGAGCAACAACATAGCTTTATCAACTAGCTATTTATGGGAGCAAAAATCTAGCTTTATCAACTTATGACAAAACAATTCCATTTAAGATGACACAAGCAATAGAACTGATCTGATCAAATTAATGTTAAGTGATGTGGACCATGTCAGCCATGTCAAGAATTGCTTGCTTTCCTGGACTAACTGACCTACTATAGCACAGATCTAAAAATAACATCAGCACAACCTGGGTTTAATAAGTATCCATTTTTTGAGTGTTGGATTCGTTAATGATGAACAGATTTTGGGAAATGATTTAAGAAACAATTCATAGTTCAGTGATACAAGTGACAACGTATTTGGAACTGCACAATCATTTTAAAATTACATTTTATGAAATGTCTCTAGCATCCTTCAAACTGAAACTACACCATTTAATTGATGCAGAGCAGTGGTCCCCATCATTTTTTACTTGCAAAACCCTGATCAGAATCAATTTCTGCACGGGGGGGTGGGGAGCCTTTAGCGCTTCCTGTGAATTAAATGTTAAGAAGTTTCCTGGGGCGGCCAAACACCTGAGATGTGCCATGGCACACATGTTGGGAACCACTGCTGTAGAGACTCAAAAGCTGATGTCAGGACAAAAGTATATTTAGTAAAATTTGGTGATGAATTGAGGATGATAAATGAAGGACTGCGTTCAAGCTGTGTCAAGGAAGTGTTAGAACAAGGATTGTGGAAGCTGGAAATAGAAAGACAGGACAATAAAAGAAGAGAGTTTTGGCTAAGACTTCTTCATTTGTCCTGTCTTTCTATTTCAAGCTTCCACATACCTTGTTCTTCTATTTTGATGAATTGAGCAATGACCACCACATTACTGTGGTGTTACTCTGGTGTTTCTCTGGTGTTACTGTGAGGTTTCAAGGTTTGATAGATCAACTGTTAAAAATTTTTCATGTTCCTCTAACCCAGCGGTTCTCAACCTGTGGGTCACGAACCCTTTAGGGGTCAACCACCCTTTCACAGGGGTTGCCTAAAACCATCGGAAAACACATATACTCTACAGTTATGAAGTAGCAACGAAAATAATTTTGTGGTTGGAGGTCGCCACAACATAAGGAACTGTATTAAGCGTCACCGCATTAAGAAGGTTGAGAGCCACTGCTCTAACCCAATCTTTCTGTATGGGAGTTTTTTCTCTGTCTTTGACGTTTCAATAGTCACACAAAAGCCAATGTGATAAGAGGAGTGGTGGCCAGGATTCAAAACCTTAACATTTTTGAATGTTTAAATTATGCCTTGAAGACTCACAAACCCAGCACCTGTTGTTCAATGCTTTTAAAATTAAATTTAAATTAAAGGAAATTCCATTAAATTTAAATGTATATTTAATGCAATAGAGTTACTACTGTCGTGACTTACCAATAACATGTTCATTGTTGAAGCAAATCTCCACAGAGTGAGGACGACTATTTTCCGGCAGAAATGACGCAGTGAAACGGTGATTGCCCTTGTTTTCTACAGTGCAAGGTACTCTCCCCTCATTGACCCGAATTTCAATGTTTCCTGGGCCGGCCTGAGATGCATCAACTGAAAAGTACATCCTCAATCACTTAAATGGCCATCATTTATTGTTTTTATTATTTAGATTAGGTTTTAAATTTTTTTTTTCATTTCATATGTAATATATAACTTATACAGTGTGTCCCCCCCCCTAAAAAAAAAAGTGAGAACACCTTGTAGAAAAGGGTTATTACGTATAATTGAATTAATATAATTTATTGTCAATTAGAGTTGTATGCCAAGTGTTAAGTACCATTTTGGTTTTGAACATTTAATCCGTTTTAAGATTTGGCATGTAATTAAATGAACAATAAGTAAAAAATGACTGAGATGAAAACAGTATGCAAAGAAAACATACCGAAGCTATTTTGAATATCACCAGCTTTGGTATCATTCTTTGTATACTGGTTTTCAGTTCTTTAATATGTAATTGTGCATCTAATGAGCCAAATCTGAAAACTGATTAAATTTGCAAAACCATATAATCGTACGTAACAATATCTATAGAGTCCTACTTCTCATTTGAATACTATTATATCTATAGAGTCATACTGACCATTCAAATGCCGCTATATCTATAGAGTCATACTGACCATTCAAATGCCACTATATCTATAGAGTCATACTGACCATTCAAATGCCGCTATATCTATAGAGTCATACTGACCATTCAAACACCACTATATCTATAGTCATACTGACAACTCATACTATGTTCACTTACTATTAAAGTGTGCATGATGATCCCTGGCAGCTGTTGATGGCATTTCACTGACCACAAGTTTCCTCATGTCGAATGCCTTGGTGGTGAATGGTGAGCCACTGATCTCTTGGTCAGCAAACTTGACCTCAATGGTGTACTCACCTAGGAGGAAAAAGAAAAGTGGGTACCAGCAATTTCTTTCTTTCTTTTAAATTTATTTTTTATAGAAATTTTCAGATTGTCTTTATTGTCTAGCTTACACAAAGACAGTAGTGTGAGATCCCTTGATATTTCATAAGTGGAAAAATAAAAATTAACCAAACATTCACAATATTCTAATGGGTGTTTTTATTAACAGAATATTTTGCGTTTAAAAGTAAACATGTCTCTTTAAAACTTTGTCAATGTGGATTTAAAATTTTATTAAGTGGCCAGTGGCCAAATAATTTTTTTTAAATGCTACAAAATATTACACTATATAAAGATGCTGGTGAAAAATAAATGTTTGATGTATCAGTTTCTATAAGATTAAACCACTAAATGTTTGATGTATCAGTTTCTATAAGATTAAACCACTAAATGTTTGATGTATCAGTTTCTATATGATTAAACCACTAAATGTTTGATGTATCAGTTTCTATATGATTAAACCACCCAATGCTCATATCTCCCAAACAAATATCTTCAAAACCTACTTGCCTCCATTCAGTCTGAACAAAGTGAATTTTTTATAACATGATTTTTAAAAGAGTCACACAGCACTACAGATACTAGATTTTGTTCATGACTAGATAGCACCTCTAACCACAAGTCTGACACAGCACTACAGATACTAGATTTTTGTCATGACTAGATAGCACCTCTAACCAGAAATCTGACTGTAATACAATCATCATATTTCGTTCAAAGGTTATAACATTGTAAGAAATGTTGTGGTGGCAGAATGTTAGATACACTATTCTAACAACTACATGACTGCAGTTTAGTTCAACACTAGTGGCATATATTTTTTTTTACATTGAAGTAGATTTATAAATTTCTTGGTATGACCAACTTGTCTGTTAAATATCACATTTGAGAATCCTTCTGTTTATATTTCTCTTGCGACACTCCCCCTCCCTAAGTTGATACAAGAATTGCTATAATGTTACAAGTGGCAGCACACACACAGCACTGTGACCCCTATCAATAAATCAATAATAAGTTCAAAATACTTGTTCCATAACTTGTCAAATTGTGGTCTTAAAGCTGTACTTCACAAAGGAATGTTTAGAACAAGGCTATGACAAGAGACACTGTTCTTAACCCTTTGGGAGTTTTCAATTTTTTCCCAATGCTGCATATTTATAAAGAATAAATTCACTTTAAATTATATTATTCTCCCAGTTCATGAAATGTACATCTTCTTCAAAAATTTTGATTTAACACATTTTTACCAGCACATGTATCGAAACAAAGGGAGGAAGACATACAATAAAATATATAACTCATACCACAGTTATGAGATGCTACTCAAAGTTAATCAATCTGCATCACTTATTTTAAAACCGTTCATGCGCTGTAACCCGGCAAATATACTGGTAGACAATCTACTGAGTTTTGTACCACTCACAGCCATGTATAAAAAACCTTTAATTTCTTTTTATGAAACAAGTACTTTTCAAAGTTCTAGTTGGCAGTCAAGGACTTGATGGTTAAATAGAGAAGTCCTGATCAGTCAAGGACTTGATGGTTAAATAGAGAAGTCCTGAGCAGTCAAGGACTTGATGGTTAAATAGAGAAGTCCTGAGCAGTCAAGGACTTGATGGTTAAATAGAGAAGTCCTGAGCAGTCAAGGACTTGATGGTTAAATAGAGAAGTCCTGAGCAGTCAAGGACTTGATGGTTAAATAGAGAAGTCCTGAGCAGTCAAGGACTTGATGGTTAAATAGAGAAGTCCTGAGCAGTCAAGGACTTGATGGTTAAATAGAGAAGTCCTTAAAATGTCGGAATACAGTTTCAGAGATGCTACTGCTCCATGGAACAAATGTCTTAAACAAAACTGATGGAAGGAAGCAGTTTACACTTCATCAAGTGTCACTTTGGTCAGGCATTGTATTCAGGTAAATATCAAAGACAGCTCTATTTTACTGTAGTGCAAGAATACATTAAGTTGGGTTTCTTCAATGTATGGTAAAGATGATTCTTAAGAAATAATAGTGACATACTATAAACTCAGTTATAAAATTCCATTAAAAAATCTTTCCAAAAAAAAACTGTAAACTCTGTTGGTCTCGGATAAGTTATAAAATCGAGACAAAGATAAATTTCAATTAATTCTTGTGACCATTTCAGGCTCATAACAGGTAAGGCTCTGAAATAGATTTGCCATGGTTCCCTTGCTAGATACCTCAATAGATATGCCATGGTTCCTTTGGCTAGATACCTAAATAGATATGCCATGGTTCCCTTGTCTAGATACCTCAATAGATATGCCATGGTTCCCTTGGCTAGATACCTCAATAGATATGCCATGGTTTCCTTGGCTAGATACCTCAATAGATATGCCATAGTTCCCTTGGCTAGATACCTCGATATGCCATGTTTCCCCTCGACTAAGCTAGATACCTCAATAGATATGCCATGGTTCCCTTCAACTAAGCTAGACACCTCAATAGATATTCCATGGTTCCCTTCAACTAAGATAGATACCTCAATAGATATGCCATGGTTCCCTTCGACTAAGCTGGATACCTCATTGGACCACCAAAATAAGCGTTGGCTGTTTCTGTGCTTGCCGTGCCCCCTCTTGCTCAAATTAAACTGTACAAATAATTTATTTGATCTAATTAATTTCAGTTGTAAAAATTTTCAAGCCGTACCTTTCTCTCCAGATGGTTTGCTGTGGGATGATTGAAAATGTGATATTTGGGAAGGCTTGGCAGATTGTGATTTTGCAACTTTCTTCACATTGACTGCGCCCACCAAGGAGTGGTCATTATCACTAACATTAAAAGTTGATATATGTTTTCCCAGTATCTTATGATCCCTTCCGTAGGACCCATCTTGATGTGGAGACTTTGGTCTTTCTGACCCCTCAGCGTATCTTGTTGAATATTTTTGATGACCAGCTTTTGAATGGTCCTCCTCAGACACGGGGTACCTCTCATAAACAATACGATCACCACCACCCGAAGAACTTACATAAGATCTGCTGCTTTTCGATACCTTTGCAGAGGAGAACTCTGTAGAGACAGCCTCTGCCGTGATAGAAGATTTGTTTCCAGCGTGTTTGTTTAGCATAGTGCTGCTTCGCTGAGGGGCAAAGACACTTTTCTTTTGTGTCTCCAATGGAGACAACGTCCAGTTACCACTGCTGACATCACTGCTGCCGCTGATGATGATGTTGCTGTGTGGATTTTTAGCTGCATAACCCTTGTGACCTGGTTTCTTATACCCATGACTCTCTTCCGCCAGATGACTTTCACCCATAGAAGATGATGCTTTCTTGGATCCAGATCCTCTTTTAGACTTCAGGCTCCCATCCTCACTGTACGTGACATAATATGGAGCCACATTTGTTCCATATGATGGAGCTCGATCTTTTCCCACGGATGTCCTTCTGCTGGAGTCACTACTGACTTCTGCTGTTGACGGTGACAAGGGCAGATCACCAGGACCGGGGAAGTTGAACACATACTTCTCCTCGTCTTCTCCACCAGAGTGATCTCCATGAATAGAGCCCCCACCTTTGAGAGACTGGACGAATCCTGAGTACGCCTTCGAGTACGACCTCCCTGCACTGCTGTGTGATGAGGAAAAGTTTGAGAAATGTTTCTCTTCTTGATGGGCAAAAGTCTGATAGTCTGCGGGATGCATGGCTCACTGATAGAAAAACCCGATCACTCTAAACCTTTTAAGCTTGTATTAATACAAATCTGTGAAGGAATTCTACTTTCTTTCCAAGACACTGGCCAAGTTTTAAACAATCGAATCTTGTAAAGGGTTTACTTTTGATGACAGCCAAAAAATTTATTCAAAGATCAGATGCTTCTGCTTTAATTCAGTTAAACAACCAAGAGAAAAACACCAATATTTTTGCTCCTATGAAATCCACAAACGATCAGTTTCGGTTGATAATATCTTTCTGTTACTACTCATAAGGAAAATATTTTGTATGAAATAATACACTACTATGTCAAGACATTTGAGTTTTGGTTTGGGAAACTAGATTTATCCAAAATTCAGAAACTTGTTCTAGAATGACAAAAACACATTGATGATGACACAAGTTTCATATCCTTTAACTGCTGCCCACCTGATCACCCGAACAATCCTAGGCACACTTCACTTCCCAAATTTAGCTGAAAATTAACAAACATTGTATAGTGGGGGAAGGGGGGTTGGGGGTGGGGCGAAGGTGCTACTAGGTTTCCCCTCTTGTTATTGTCACCATTGGGATGAACTGCAACTCTGCCTCCATGTTACATCTCCCCCATCCCCCCACCTCATACAAACTCCGTCCTCTTCCCCCTACTGGGCTAATATTGACACAGTTAGATCAACCTGGTCTTATGGTGGCAAATGTCTGCCTTTACCTGTGCTTCCATTAGCATCTACAGCTCTGGTCACCGTTTCTTTTTAACCACACTCTTCTCCCTCAATCAAAGGAATCAAAATGGATTAATCATTTCTCATTGTAATCATGTAGTCTCTTATCATGGACATTCAGTTTCTAGGTGATCTATATTATTAAGAAGCATTTTTTTTTTTTACAACTAAATTTTATTAAAGATTGTTTTCATAAAGCCCAACAAAAAATGTTTATAAATTTGATTCATTAAAAAATGTGTTAACTTTTTTTTTTTCATTTTAATTAAGTGACCAAGAAAAGGGCAAATAATTTTCAGTTGGACTAAATCACAATAAATATTTTTTGGCAGAAACTAAAAATTTGTTCATTCTATTTATTTTACTAATATTTTTTAACGGTCTATTAATTAAACTCTAAATGACAACTTTTTTTTTTCTTCAAAAAATTATTCTTAATAATATCCCTTAAGCCGATCATCCAAACTCTCCAACACCCACAGAGACTGACTGTTCAATGGTACCAGGGCCCACAACTAGCCTTACTAATAATATACTGTTTTGTTTACATTCTTTGAAATCCTTTAGTAGCCTCCCCTTTTATGCTTTCAGCTCAGCCTGAATTATGTGTGTGTGTGTGAGAAATGTGATGGAATTCATGTCAACTGTAACTGGTTTAATTAAACAACTAGTAGGGCAGCACTGGATAGGACAGCTTGTTGCACACGGTTGGGTTAAGAGTAGACTGACACAAGGTACAGGCACACACATAGAGCAGACTGACACAAAGAGGACCAGCATCTCCCAGCAAACACAAGAGCACAGTTGTAGATCTGGTGTTGGTCTCTTAGACGCTGGCCTTCTCAACCAGGGCTACACAGCTCTTTAAACATACAGTCACAACTCTTTAAACATACACAGTCACAACTCTTTAAACATACACAGTCACAACTCTTTAAACATACACAGTCACAACTCTTTAAACATACACAGTCACAACTCTTTAAACATACAGTCACAACTCTTTAAACATACTGTCACAACTCTTTAAACATACAGTCACAACTCTTTAAACATACAGTCACAACTCTTTAAACATACAGTCACAACTCTTTAAACATACACAGTCACAACTCTTTAAACATACACAGTCACAACTCTTTAAACATACACAGTCACAACTTTTTAAACATAGTCAAAACTCTTTAAACATACACAGTCACATCTCTTTAAACATACAGTCACAACTCTTTAAACATACAGTCACAACTCTTTAAACATACACAGTCACAACTCTTTAAACCCTAATGGGGAAAACCAAACTAAAAGTTAACGCAATCTCTATATCAGGGGTCTCAAAATCACCATTTGTGGCCTGCAAGACAATTTTTTGCGGCCTGATACATGACAGCAAAGTTTAGTGTGCGGCCCACACGTTTTCCCCATTCTCATTTCTATAGTGTGACCCTTCGCTAAGGTTTCTGTTGAAGCTCACCAACTAGTCTAATTCTAATTGTATCATGTTTGTATAGGTTTGGTCGTTGATTATAATTGTAAAAACCGTTTAAAATCAGACTAAAAGTATTATTTTATAGCACTCTATGAGACAAACATGGACAAAGTGCGGTTTTGAGAAAAGTTTTAAAAGTCAGCTGGTGGGTAATGCACAACCATAAAAAGTGTTTACGAGCGAGGAAAATTCCGAGCCTGTCAGCTCGGTCACAATAGGGATAGTCAAAAAGGCCTTTTCTATGATAAAAAAAATCAAAATTCATTCTCTCTACAATAGCATCTTCCTTCACATCAATAATTCATAAAAATTGCCTGCTTCAATAAAGTACAACTTCAATAAAAGTTGTACTTTCAATAAAGTACAACTTCAATAAAGTTGTACTTTATTGAAGCAGGCAATTTTTTTTTTTTTTTTTTTTTTTTTTTTTTTTTTTTTTTTTTTTTTTTTTTTTTTTTTTATAATTCATAAAAATTGCCTGCTTCAATAAAGTACAACTGTTACGATGAGCTAATGTTTTTATTTGGTATTAATAAAGTTTTAGCACATTGTAACAGTTGTACTTTATTGAATTTATAATTGCTTTCTTGTGAAATGCTTGATTCGGCCCGGTCTCACTCAGACTCTACCCCCCTGCGACCTCTGGATAATTTGAGTTTGAGACCCCCTGCTCTTAAATAATTGTTTTATTAAACACCAATATTTCTTTAGTCTGTGACAAACATCTGTAAATGATTGTCCTTCTTAAACACTAGTATTTCTTCAGTCTGCCAAAACATCTCTAATTGATTGTTTTTAATTAAACTCTAGTGTTTCTTCCATCTGGGAAAAACGTGTTAACTTTAAAAGAAATAATTTAATTCACAATAGAACTAAGCAGTTGTAGTTATTATAACACTAGTAAATAGTCCCCGAGACAATGGTGTCAACAATGCATGAACTTCCCATGTACGATAGTTATTTGACACGCATTCAGGTAACGCACTTTTTAAGATTCCAAATTAGAGCTACTACCTACCCCCACTCCGTTCGTCACAGCCCCTGAAACTAAATTAATATTCAAATGCCCCCACACCCTTTTACACTGCAGATTAATAACACCATCTTTAAATTGAGACTATTTCTGTCAAACAAAAGAAAATATGCACCAAATCCGCTTGTGGTATTTTTAAGAAACCCCTGTTAAAATTTTAATTTTATTTAGTGAAAGCATTAATGACATCAGTTCATTGTAATTATACCTAAAGAATTATGCAATTTTACTTAGAGAATTATGTAGTTTTGCATAAATTATGTAATTTTACCTAAAGAATTATGTAATTTTACCTAGATAATTATGTAATAATTTTACCTAGAGAATTATGTATTTTGAAGTCTTATCTCCTCTTTGTTTTCAGTGCTTCCCCTTTCAAATTTTCTTTTACCATATTCTTGACCCCCTTCCCCCCCACCATTTCTTACCCCACTTCCCGTGCCCCCCCCCTGCATTGTTCTGCTCCCTGGACATTTCCCTTGACCCTCCACAATCTGGTGCCTAACTGCTTTTGCAAACCATTTTTAAACTGCTTTTATCCTCAACCCCAACTTTTTCAATTCACTCCACCACCCCAGCCCCTTTTCCCCACAAAATTCAAACACCACTTTCGACTGGTCCCCCCGCTCATTTAACCATTATTTTTCTTGATCCCCTTCAGCATATATTTTATGAGCAGACAATGTTGCCCTTTTACTAAAACACCATCAAAACAAAGAGACTCACCAGACTCCTCCAACATGTAGTCCACATGATAAGTTTCGTCGTTCACTTTCCTCAGGGTGTGAGGCACTTTAAGTCCTGAGGGAGCTGAGAACATTTAGGAGTAACAAATAGATCTTAATTCATACCAACACACTTTTTTTTTAGACAAGAACAGATGAGAATCGCACAATGAAATTAACACTAAAAAGAAAATAATGTGAAAAGAGAGAGAACAAAAAAATTTAAAATCTAATTTTCCTATGAAGAAATCTTCGAAAATAATACATAATAATTTTGGGGGAATAATAAAAAATTATGATAATTTTTAAAAGCAGTGCTACAGCTTTGAGCATTGCAGTGTTATGTTGGCACTTGATGTTATGTTGGCACTTGATGTTATGTTGGCACTTGATCTTATGTAGGCACATGATGTTATGTTGGCACTTGATGTTAAGTTGGCACTTGAGTTATGAGCATAAATTCTAACTTTCAGACATAATTTAAATTCCTGATTGTATTAGGGATGTATGTTAGCTAAGTTTTATTTTTGTCAATTTTTGTTTGATAAATACATTTGTTTTATAAATATCAACACATATTTTGAACTGGTAATGTAATAGCGCTTTGCTATTTGTCTCATCCTAGATGAACATCAACTCTTGTCAATAAAGACCAAAAGACCGGCAGTTGGAAGTCTGTCGTTCACCTGCTTTTCAATTCATTTCTCTATTTACCTGCACTACTTTTCTAATTTATTAGGTTTCCCATTTCTTAGGGATGTAAAAAAAATTCTTCAATTAATTGTATTGTACAGCTTTACTGAAGTTTCCTTTCATTTGAGATTACACAATTCACATGGATTTAAATTACAGCCCAATCAGTCGTCCAGCTGAGTCACACAATATGACATTGACCTTATGAGAGTTTGATTGTCAAAATTATTTAACAATGTGAGGAAAACAAAAATTACTCTTATTTTTTTTTTTTCTGGAGTAATTTTTAAAAACAATACAATAAAAATAGTTTTTGTTGATTTTTTTCCCCCAAGTACGTAACCTTTGATTTAAATGCTTCACTTTATGTCCAACTACAAAAACATTTTCAAGGATGGGATTCATGTTGTTGTAAGCTGTTGTAACAATGATGGGTGTTTTTTTTTAATATTAAAAGTTAAGGATTTTTTTAGAATAATTAATTGCAAGCAAGATCAGGAATAAGAGCTATTTTCTTTATTTGATAATAGGTCAAGAGGAAAATTGCCTAGAATATTTGAATGCCTCCAAGTTAAGAGCTTATGCTGTGCTATTTATTCTCCATTTTGTTTGAGCGAGCTTTTAAATATCAATACACTTTAAAAAAAAACAAATATGGTATGTAATTTTGGCTATGATAGATTGTGTGTAAATATAGTTACTATTATTAGGAAAATAATAAAGTTGTTTGAAAAGATATTGATATAAAAAATAGTAGTAGAAAAAAATAGTAATGTTTATAAACATGCAATAAAACAAGAAATTTTAAAATAAAATAGGAAAATTAAACCAAAAAAAAAATTTTAAAAAAAGAAAGAATAAAGCCATATTCCAAAGAAACAAAAACTACCCACCCAGGAGAAAAATAGGGAAAAAAATGTAAATTTGTTCTATTTATTCCAAGGATTTTATCCATTAAAAAAAACAATAATACTTTTTAATTTGAAATAATTGCATTTTAAAAAAAAAACAGGTCAATTAAATACTGTTCACCACTTCTGAACAGACTTAAAACTCAAATTTTCATCGAACAAATTAAAATAATTTATAATAACCTGATACAAAACAAATAACAAGACAGCAAACTTACCTCATGAAGTCAGAAAGGCAAATTGTTGCCCATATAATCAAGTAACAACCAGAGCATGCTGAGTGACATAATTCTGTTGCCATGGTGATGTGATAAACAAGCATTTTTGTGATAACTCCACAAAGCTTAGACAAACCACATTTTTTTTTTTAAAGGAATTGAAAATTACTAAAAAAAATTAAAACTACCTCTTGGAAGTGCTTTTAACATTATTTTGCCGTACTATATCTTACCCCAAAAATAATAATATATTATTTTAATTAATAAACCAGAAAACCAAAAAATAAGAATTGCTGAAATGTTGACAAGATATCAATTATTTGTTACAAACCATTTTGTTTTTAGTAATCATAGGTGCAAACCCACTTAAATTTATCTCTAATATTCAGTATGCAATATCAATACATAAATAACAGTGTGTGCAGATTTGGCAGTACATGAACCTGATCATATCTAGTTGGTTCCAAAACAATGGAAAAATAGCATGCTATATTCTTTCAATTTTTCAATGGGAAAATAGCACAAGGCCAATAATTATTTTATACTTAAGTTAAGATTCTAAAATATACTTTAAAAGGTTGTTATTTAAATATTCATTTGATTTTATAGTTTTAAAAAGATAATGTAATAACGAACGATCTATTTTAAATGAGAGGAGAAAAATAAAAATGAAGTAGGGAAAAATGTGATTTTGTTTTAGAAAGCAGAATAACAATATAAAGCATAATCAAGCCCAATATTGCATAAATAATAAATATTTTGGTGAAGCTTTTTCGTTAGTGTGAACCTAATACCAAGTGCCTGCTGAGAGAGGATAAAAAAAAAATTGTTGTTTTTTTTTTTCTCCCAGCTCTGCAGACATTACAAGTGTAATGGTAAAATATGAATGAAGGCAAACATGCTAGTTAAATACATATTTATACATGATTTACATAAGGAGTTACTGTTACATAGAAATTATTTTACATTATACATTTTCTAGTTGTTTAAATTGGTACAATGATGTGTTACAGGTTTTGTTTGTTAAAAATTCTCATTATAGAAAACATAAAGAAGTTATCCAATGCAGGTTTGTTTTATTATTTGTATCCATCAGTGAATCTTATGAAACATTCCAAAGCAAAAATAAGCAATAATAAATTGGAATTCATAACATTTTGTTCTCTTTTGTTTTAATAAATATGTGTGAAATTACCAGGAGCATTAATGAGAACGTTTTTTTTAAAAAAAACAACGAACATATTGAAAAGAAAATTGCATAAAAGATGAAAAAAAGTAAAACTAGCATCCAGAAAAAAAGTCTTTAAAAATTGTTAGGTAACAGCCAAGAAACAAACAAATAGAATAAGGACAAAATATAAATGCACATTTAAAAGATGATGGCATGCAAATACAATTAGAAAAAAAAATTAAAAACATTCTAGGGACATGTTTAGTGACAAGTGAAGGGAGGTAATCATATTTCAATGAAAATCTGGAGAGTTGATTTCTCTTTGACAGCAACACTGACATTCAATCTGAAATTCTACATTATTATACACAATAAGAACAATCACAGAGTCATTAATTCAAATAACATAATAAAAAATGGAGATAAGTTAGAAGAACTATTCCATCTGCTGACAAAACAGTGCAGACATGACAGAATCATTGATGCACTGTGTCGCCAGTTAATGAAATGCATGCTGCACTCACCTGTAATGTCCACGTCAATCTTGCCGCCGCCTGCACCATTTGTGTGTATCGTGAAAACGGCAGGTGTGTTAACGGGAACCAGGCTCAGGCCCTCACCGGTCACGGTTACACGACTTGAGTCGATGATGTCAACAGTGTATGGTGAGCCTTATAATTCAAACACAATTTTTACTTAGCTTAAATGTAATTTTCCTGTTTGGCTTTTAAATTGTACTTCCACCCACTTTCTTTCCATTCTTCTGAGCTTTGTTTTCGTTAGGGACTTGTGACCTTTCTTATTCTTTTCTTATCTTTCGTTTTTACATATAGGCAGAATATATATAAATATAATATACTATTTGATTTATAAATATATGAATGTTTTTTGTTGTACTGACGAGGGCATTTGTCAAAATGTTTTGAATTAGTATTCTGTGTGACCACAGTTAAATCTTAACATATATTGTTCCATTAACAAAACATGTTTGTGTCTCACAAAGAAACAGGAGAAATCAATCTTGATTGAATCTTTTGTCTTCTAAGCTTTCCCTATTATGAAAATCTTACATTGCATTATCAAACATATTCAAAGTTAGATTATGAAATTTCAGACATTCCAAATGTTAATTGCTTAATTTTTTAGGCAGCAGTAACAATAATTGACAGGGAAAACAACTCCAGATGTATGAAGAAGAAGAGCACGGCCAGAGAGTAAGGAACCTACCTCTGACTTCTATATCATTCATGAAGGCACGTACAGCGTACGTGCCGGAGCCTTGAGGGGTGAAATCTACTGTGTACTTCCCATATTCATCTTTGGTGAGGTAGCAGGGTACTTTAGAGCCCCCATAGATCACCTGGCAGGTTACCTCCCCTTCACCAGCTTCTCTAGCATCAGCTTTCAAGGAAAAGTAAGTAGTGTGGACGTTATTGAAAATATTGAACTTAATTTACCTGAAGTTGAAAGTATTAGTGGAGAAAAAACTATAAACAGATTTGTAATGTTACATTCTTCAATAAAAACTACAAACAGATTTGTAATGTTACATTCTTCAATAAATTCTGAAAGGCTACAGATTTAAAAACATTATTTTTTTTCCGATCAGGAAATTTGATTATCAAACTACTTCTATTTTGATTTTCAGCTTGTCTGATTAACTCAACAATCCGGTACAAGCTGGGACCAGTTGTGACATTGTGAAAAATTGATACTCAAAATGTAAAATATTTCAGAGATCACAGGGGCTCTTTGTTTTCTTATAAAAAAAAATTAAAAAAAAAAAAAAAAAAAAATTCTTAACGAATTTTTTTTTTTTTTTTTTTTTTTTTTTTTTTTTTTTTAAGAAAACAAAGAGCCCCTGTGATCTCTGAAATATTTAACATTTTTTTTTTTTTACAAAATGTAAAATATTTCAGAGATCACAGGGGCTCTTTGTTTTCTTATTAAAAAAATTCTTACCGTGGAAAGTTAACTCATGTCCAACTTTGCCGCCGTTGAGATCAGTTATCCTGACCAGGGATGGATCAAAGACTTTGACAGTGTAAGGACTGCCATTAATGTGTTCGCCATCGTAGACCATGGTGATCAACCATTCGCCTGTGACAGAGAAGGGTGTCATTAGAATCGTCTTGCTGGACAACTGAATGACCCTGAGATCAGAAACTTGAGGTTACTGTGACACTTTTCTACTTAAAATCTTGGTACCCCAATCTTCCTTGTTTAGACAACAAATTTTGTAAAAACTTGCACGCACTAGTGTGATGGTGAATAAATGAATATTAACAATTCTTTTAGCCTCCAGTCTGCACGAATTTATCAGCATGCTCCCCCAGCAGCTACCAAATCTATATGATCACTAAGCCAGTATTGTCACAAAGGAGTTTATTTATGACTGATTTCTATGCAAGATAAATAAAGTAGATGTCTTGTGTTTAAATTGTTGTAATTGTAAAATGTTGTTTTGTTTAAAATATGTACTTATTTATGTGGTGAGAATGAATGTGTACAATGCAATCAAAAAACATTTCCATTTATTTCGATCAATAAGGAATCTTATCTTATTAATGACATTTAAAAGTAACAATCATTATTAGCATTTTTAGAGTTAACTAGGAAATGTTACCCGTATAACAGTGATAAGTATGTTGTTATTTTTTTTTATTAAAAAGGAAATAATAAAACTGGCATAAAAAATTGTATAGTTTCACAGCTCAAAATTTGTTTACAGCAGAAATTCCCCATTATACTCTTTAAAAGTGATTTCATATTTTTAATTCACAACATTTTGGGTGTAGGAAAATTGGCAAAACTTCACATGAAGCATCTTTGAGGTCAGGAGATATTACGATGACCGGTACGATGTAGGTCAGTAATCAGATTTTAATTTCTATAATAGACACATGTATACGCACTTTGTGTCAGACTCAGCTAAGAAATAACTCAGAACTCCAAGCAGCTGTTTCGTTCACTGTGACATGAATTAATGGGCCGACCTACCAACTTCATTAGGTGCAAAGTTAGCGGTGTGCACTCCACCCTTGTACATCACGGGCATGTTCATCACTCGGCCGCTAGGTGAGGTGGCCTCAATTCTTACATCGCCTTGACCTGCTGATGAAGTATCCACCTGGGAATGAAGATTATTTTCTCAACTTTCAGTATGTTTAATCATATGTTGTATTTCAGTATGTTTAATCATCTGTTGTATTTCAGTATGTTTAATCATCTGTTGTATTTCAGTATGTTTAATCATCTGTTGTATTTCAGTGTGTTTAATCATCTGTTGTATTTCAGTGTGTTTAATCATCTGTTGTATTTCAGTGTGTTTAATCATCTGTTGTATTTCAGTGAAACGTGTTCATGACTTTAGATCAGGGCTATAAATAGCTATGTTTTGGGATACATTTCAGGGGTCAATATCCTTCAGGATATGTTACCTGGGTTGTTAGTCATAGGGCTATAAATAGCTATGTTTTGGGATACATTTCAGGGGTCAATATCCTTCAGGATATGTTACCTGGGTTGTTAGTCATAGGGCTATAAATAGCTATGTTTTGGGATACATTTCAGGGGTCAATATCCTTCAGGATATGTTACCTGGGTTGTTAGCCATGGGGCTATAAATAGCTATGTTTTGGGATACATTTCAGGGGTCAATATCCTTCAGGATATGTTACCTGGGTTGTTAGCCATGGGGCTATAAATAGCTATGTTTTGGATACATTTCAGGGGTCAATATCCTTCAGGATATGTTACCTGGGTTGTTAGCCATGGGGATATATGTTCAAAGGATATGTATGATCAAATGGGAATTTTTCAGGGTTATCACTTCTAATCAAGGGTTATCACTTCTAATCCAGGGTTATCAGAAGAAAACAAAATTGAGATGGGGGTGGGGTGATTAGATGTGATTGTATGAGAATCATTGGTGGATAACATTCATGAACTTTTCTTTAAAAAATGCTAAATCTTACATCCAGAGGTCTAAATCTTAAATTCCAGGTCTAAACCTTAAGATGGTGGTGAAATAGTTTTTTTTCTTCTTACCTTGAGTTCATTGTTCAGCCCAACAACCGATTTCTCTATTTGGTTGAACTTAACCTTTGACCTGTCTGCATGGACTTTAAAAGGAACTGGACATCCTGGGAGGTTCTCATTACTGCAGTAAACATTAAGCTTTTGGAAAAAAGGAAGATAAAACAACAACATATTAGTATCATCTTTCATTAATACATTGGAGCTCTATCACAAATTAATTTCAAGAGTTCTTATGTAACTGAATTTTGTTGTTGCCTGCAGCCCACTTGACATATTGACAGATCCACTCCTACGTCACAGTCAGCGCAACAAAAACATTAGTCTGTGCTCTTGTTCTATCTGCCTTGACTATTGTAACTCTCTTCTGTCAGGTTCACCAAAACATTTCATAGAAATACTGCAGAAAGCCCAATACTCAGCTGCTAGGTTAGTTCTCAAGGCAAAGAAATGTGATCACGTCACTCCACTTTTTCACTCACTTCATTGGCTCCTATAAAGGCACGCATTGATTACAAGCTATCTGTTCTCTGTCACAAACTTTTCTCTGGTTCCTGCCCTTCCTATCTTACTGCACTCCTTACTGTCTATTCACCCCTTGAATGCTTCGTTCCTCCACAGACATGCAAATTCTTTCTGTTCACAGAATACGCACTAAAACTTATGGCAAATGATCTTTCTCTTTCTGTGCCCCAAAACAATGGAATTCTCTCCCGTTACACATTTGCAATATAACGACCATCACAGCCTTCAAAATTGCCCTCAAGACCCATCTCTTCAAACTGTACTATACCGACTCATTCTCACCCTCTCTAACTGATAAACAACGCTTGATTCTGCTGGGTGCTGTCCATGGATAGACAGGGGTAGATAGTACTTGGGTGGGTGAGGTCAAGCTTTTCACAATTAGTTTTTTTTAAAAATTGTATAATTTTCTGTAATTGCTAATGTTAATGTGAAGCGCAGTGAGCCTGGCCCAAGGCTGGGGTACTGCGCTATGTAAAACCACCTAATAATAATAATAATAATAATAATATCAGGCCTCACAGGTCATGGATGCTGACTACAACTATGTTGGTGGGGGTGGGGGGAGGGAAACAACCCCAGGGTGTGAGGGGATCAACATGTAACATGTCTATCATACAATGAGTCCCACAACATTTTAAAAGACTCAGCCCATCAGTTACCATTAGTTGTAATGCAATGAACATTTCAGAGCTTTGTTGTTATTATTACATTATTCAACAGAGCTTCTCAAACATTTCAATTGGACAAGACGTGTACATGTTTATTCCCACTGCAGTATGGAGCAGAGCCAAAACAACTTGTTAGTTTCATCTTCTTTCTTACATTGTTCACCCAATAACATCAGATCACAGTACCAGACTAACACTTTGAGAAGCACTGATTTATAAGACAATGTAACACTTTGAGAAGCACTGATTTATAAGACAATGTAACACTTTGAGAAGCACTGATTTATAAGACAATGTAACACTTTGAGAAGCACTGATTTATAAGACAATGTAACACTTTGAGAAGCACTGATTTATAAGACAATGTAACACTTTGAGAAGCACTGATTTATAAGACAATGTACCTTGTGCTGGCCAGTTTCCGTGGGTGTGAATGAGCAATCACACCTGTTTCCTGACCATTTTGTCCTGACTGGGACGATGGAGTCCGGTCCAATGACTTCTGCCCTTATGGAGTCATGTGGTGTGCCATCCTCAGCATGGATGACAAAATGTTTCTGTGAGATAGAGAAAACAATAACATAACTGAACTGCGTGAATAAATTATATTTACTTTCTTTTTCCTTCTGACTTTAACTGGTACACTCTTAGGCGCGCCCCGCCCCCCCCCCCCCCCACCCCCATATGTTACGACCTTTTTTCTTAATTAAGCAAATTCAGTGTTTCAAATGTTACAATCTTCTTTCTCATCACTGGCACCATTGTCTAACTTCACTACAGCACAGCCACACTTGGTCCACACTTAAGAGCAACAACAACGGTCAATGAAATTAACTTATAATGTTCTTTACAGGATACTATCACAGTAAACAGTTCACATCCTTGATAAAATACTCACTGCCCGGCCCATTATACTAAAAACGACTCTCACTGACTAACGAGATGGACTTGCCCCTTTTCCCACTCCAAACAATAACTCCACATCCTGACATAGTGAGCCCCATGCACTGATCTTGCATAAACCAAACAAATCACAACTCGTCCTCACAAAACCTCTCACCAACTGATACACAAACAATCACGCTCACAAATGCAGTTCATAACACATCTGTTACATATTAAAAAAGCTGAAGTGAATTTTTAAGCACTTGTTAACATACGTCAAAGAAATCATGTGATGCCCAATGTCAATATACTGGAAAGCAAAATATTCCATCTTTAATTGAGCTAAACTTAAAAAGCATTTAAAAAAGATAATACCCTTTATGTCTAACAAAGAAATCAATCAATAATGGAATTTGTAACATTCAATAATGGAATGTGTAACAATCAATAATGGAATGTGTAACAATCAGTTATTGATGTGTAACAATCAATAAATGAATTTTGTGTAACGATCAATAATTGGAATGTGTAACAATATGCTGACCTCCTGTTTGACATAAACATCTGAAAAGTTTCCGTCCATCGTCGCTTTGTTCTTAGAGATCTTCACGGGCTTGAAGTGACGGAAGTTTGCAGCGTACGCCATGACACCCAGGTGCTCCACCTCAGGGTCCGCCATTTCTTTAGCTGAGAAAATGGGTTCGATCCCCAGCTTTTTGGCAGCATCAATACCTGAAGGTTAGATAGGATAAACTGTGTTGTAAGCACAAATGTTCATAAAACTGATCCGTGCAGCTTTGTACATACAGAATACAAAGCCAATTTGAATTCTAAGAATATATTCAAATATCAAAGAAATCAAAGAGGACGTGAAAGGGGAAAAAAAAGAGGTTACACAGTAACAAAAGGAGATAACACATTACCAAGGAGATATAATAACAGAACACAGAGATATCAAAATAACAAAGAGAGATAACACAGTAACAAAGAAGGATAACACATAAAGAGACATAACACATAAAGAGACATAACACATAAAGAGACATAACACATAAAGAGACATAACACAAAAAGAGAGATAACACATAAATAAAGAGAACACAGTAACAAAGGGAGATAATAAATGAACAAAGATCAGCAAATGCAATCTTTGGAAACACTTATTTTAAGACTATTAACGCCTGTAGAGTTACCAAACTAAATCATTCTAATTAATGTAACATGTTTGTCTGTCTGAGTTATAATTATTTTTTATAAATCCTAAATTCATAGAAGATGATATGATATAACTAGCAATGTAATGTTTTCTTCCCACTCATGGGATCGCTATTTTATTCTGGTCCAAGAGGGTTTGGGGGTGATCATCTGTATTGTACCTGTCTGTAAATTGGTCACTGGATCATTGGTCAGGTGAGGCCAGCCTGGCACATCTCCGCCCACTGACTTGACCAGATCACACAGCAGACGACCATCATTCCAGTCAGTCTGAAAGTCAGATAAACATATGGGCCAAATTAGTCAACAGTAATGACGTGAGAAATATTTTTTCTTTTTTTTAAAATACCCTATCATTGCCATGGGTGTTTTCAGCAAATTTCATCTGCTTTAGGCAATGTTATACTGGTGTCCCTAGGCAATGTTATACTGGTGTCCCTAGGCAATGTTATACTGGTGTCCCTAGGCAATGTTATACTGGTGTCCCTAGGCAATGTTATACTGGTGTCCCTAGGCAATGTTATACTGGTGTCCCTAGGCAATGTTATACTGGTGTCCCTAGGCAATGTTATACTGGTGTCCCTAGGCAATGTTATACTGGTGTCCCTAGGCAATGTTATACTGGTGTCCCTAGGCAATGTTATACCAATTTCGCTAGGAAATGTTATACCAATTTCGCTCAGCAATGTTATAGTTAACCCAGTGTCCAATTTCCTAGAACCTGTTGACTGTGCAGGAGACATTCGGGGCATGGGCAAAAGTTCATAACATCTTAGAACCTGTCCTACTGGTACAATGATCAATCCTCTAACACAGGCATTAGGTTCCAGAACCCCCCAGCCTTAGGCTAAAATCCGTGAAGTGCGACATATTTAATTAATTTATACACATGTAAATTAAAAGGCTTTATATACCCTCCCCACACTGTTATAAACACTTGCTACAGACTTAATCCTTCGTAATTTTAACAACACATAAAATTCTACATAGGCCTACGCTGTGTATGTTATTTTAATTTAATTATCTTTCAATATGATTTATTTGTTATTATTTTTTGTTATTATGTTGTTTAAAATTTTAAGGTTAGAAAATGAATATTTTACCGCAATAATATTAAAACTTATTAAAATACATATACTCCGTAAAATCCAGCGATATAGTCAAAATCAGCGAGGCAGTAAGACTGCGAAAAGTGAGCCCGGGGTAGACCAGGGATCACTGTATACTGGAAACAGTACTAACCTGAAAGTTATCAAAGTCTCCTTGCTGTAGTATGTTTTTGATTTCCCTGCGTGTGGCGAAGTAGCCAGGAGAGTCAACCATCATGTAATAGGACAGGTAAGTCATGCCTGACAGGTCATCGAGATGCGGGGAGGAGAAATCTTCTGGCCTGACCACTATAGGAATGTTCAGTTCTCTGTGAGCTAACTCCATGGCGTCTTTGCAATTGCCAAGTCTGCAAGGCAACAACACAAAAAGGTTAGAACTTTAATGTTAAATCTAATCAACAGCTCGTTGAACGTGAAATTACTCTTGCAACATCCCATGCTTGAACTGTCATTGACAGAACATCCCAGACTTGAACTGTCATTGACAGAACATCCCAGGCTTCAACTGTCATTGACAGAACATCCCAGGCTCGAACTGTCATTGACAGAACATCCCAGACTTGAGCTGTCATTGACAGAACATCCCAGGCTTGAGCTGTCATTGACAGAACATCTCAGACTTGAGCTGTCATTGACAGAACATCACAGGCTTGAGCTGTCATTGACAGAACATCCCAGGCTTGAGCTGTCATTGACAGAACATCCCAGGCTTGAGCTGTCATTGACAGAACATCCCTGACTTGAACTGTCATTGACAGAACATCACAGGCTTGAACAGTCATTGACAGAACATCCCAGGCTTGAGCTGTCATTGACAGAACATCCCTGACTTGAACTGTCATTGACAGAACATCACAGGCTTGAACAGTCATTGACAGAACATCCCAGGCTTGAACAGTCATTGACAGAACATCCCAGGCTTGAACTGTCATTGACAGAACATCCCAGGCTCGAACTGTCATTGACAGAACATCCCAGGCTTGAGCTGTCATTGACAGAACATCCCAGGCTTGAACAGTCATTGACAGAACATCCCAGGCTTGAGCTGTCACTGACAGAACATCCCAGGCTTGAGCTGTCATCACAAAGTGAACAATTCTGGCAATTATATGGTTTGTAATATCCAGAATTGTTCTTTTAATTAAAAACTCTAAAAACAATGAAAAAAAGTTTCTGGAGTGACGTCGTTTTTGGAAGGTTCCCATTCATAAAAAAAACCATTTAAAAAAAACTAAATCAATGGGATCAATGGATTCAATGGGTTGAATGGGATCAATAGTTTCAATAGGATCAATGGGTTGAATGGGATCAATAGGTTCAATGGGATCAATGGGTTGAATGGGATTAATGAGTTCAATGGGATTAATGGGTTCAGTGGGATCCTCATACAACAGCTAGGAAACAGCTCAGGAAGCATGCTTTTCTTGGTTAGTTTTCTCCACATCTTAATTTATGACTTGCCTACCATCAAGTGTTCCTTAAACTACCATAAAAAAATACTAAGTCTGTCAATCAAATAATCCTATGTATCCCTTTATAATCCTATGTATCATCTTATAAACCAATGTATCACCTTATAAACCTATGTATCACCTTATAAACATATGTATCACCTTATAAACCTATGTATCCCATTCACTACAAAAGAATTATTTATATGATTATAGAGACAACAAAAGAATTTCAATGAAGTATTATACTCCGATTTTTCAGATAACATTTTGACCAAAAGTTTGCATTGTTCACCGAGAAAACCTACCGCAATTAATAGGAAATCTAATACTTGATACAAGCTTCAGTAGTGACAGCTGGTGTCTTCAAACATTGATATGATACAGAAATTTAACGGTTGACTGGAATTATAAGAGTCAAGGGTTGTTAAATAAATGGTTGGTCACCAGGTGACTGAGAAATGTGTGGGTTGTGTGAGAAACTTAAAACAAACATGGCAGCCTAGCAAACAAACATGGTAGTCGAGTAAACAAACATGGCAGCCTAGCAAACAAACAGGGAAAGTCTAGCAAACAAACAGGGAAAGTCTAGCAAACAAACAGGGAAAGTCTATCATACAAATAGGGACAGTCTAGCAAACAAACAGAGACAGTCTAGCAGATAAATAAGGACAGTCTAGCAAACAAACAGAGACAGTCTAGCAAACAAACAGGGACAGTCTAGCAAACAAACAGGGACTGCTTAGCAAACAAACATGGCAGTCTAGCAAACAAACAGGGACTGTCTAGCAAACAAACAGGGACAGTCTAGCAAACAAACTGGGAGAGTGTAGCAAACAAACAGGGCAGTCGAGTAAACAAACAGGACAGTCTAGCATCAACAACAAAAAAACAGATGGCAATAATAAAGGACCAGCCCCTAGTCCCATTTGAGTCAAGTAGGGCGGGTATGGTGCCGAGTTTCACTAACACCCCCCCTTTCCCACCCCCCCCCCGACCCCGAGAACGTAAATATTAATGCCCCTCCCACCCAGTTTTAGGGTTCTCCGGGAAAATTAATTCAAAGTACAACAAAACTACTGACTTAGTAGCCCAAGCAGGAACGTAGTTTGCTGGGTATTCCAGCCTAAAGGCGTGCATCATGGCAATGGAGGAACTATTCAATCTTTTTTTTTTATAGAAACTGCTTAAAAAGATTTAAAACAGCTTTAGTAAATTTTAGGTTCTAATTTGTCACGTTAAATCAGGGGGGGGGGGGGGGGGCTAGATTCATTAACTATGCGTAAGTGAGGTGAAATTGTTGATGTAACCGTCTGGAGGGAATATATGTGTATTTGAAGGGCTCTCCCATCCCCAATTTAAGATGCATTAATGTTCCAGTCTAAAATATCTTACATAAATTTATATTTGAAAAAATAAAAAGTACACAAGTTCAGTAATGTGACTTATTTTTTAAAGAAATAAATCCCATCTGCTTGTATTTCTTGTATATTCTAATAATTCCTAAAAATAGACGGGTCAGATATACTAGAACCCTTGCATATCATTATAAGGGACTATTATAGAGAAATAACATGAGAATTGAGTCCTTTGTATTGGCAATGTAAAATAGAAGTGCTATGCTGATTGGATCCCTTTTATGGCAATATAAAATCTAGTTTCTACACCGATTGGGTCCCTTGATATGACAATTTAATATAGAAACACTATGCTGATAGACCCCTTCTTACGGCTATGTAATATAAAAAAACTATGCTGATTGGACCCCTTGTTTTTTGCAATGTAAATATATACATTTTATTTTCACCTGATTAAAAATACTGATTGCTCCCACAGGCCCTGAACTGGCCTCCTGGACACGTAAACTAAAATAAACAAAATCCCCAAAAAACAAAAAAAAACAATTACCTATCATGAAAGAAAGGAATCAAAATAAAACCACTTCTCCTAACCTAATGCCATTGTGTGAGCCAATGACAAAGACGACCCCCCCCCCCCCCCAAACCAATGGCTCACAGTGTGTTTTTTCTTCAACTTGAACAAATAATTAGGCCGCTGGGCAAACATTCCATGTCCCAGGAAGACCCCTGTGAAAACAACGGCCTGTGAACTGGAGGACTGTAGCCTGGGTCACCGAGTGGTGACAAACTGATGAGCAGCCTTCCAGATGACAAGCTTAACATTTAATCTTTCCATTACATGCAGGGGTGGCGATATAAGTCGTGGAGCTGGGGGGGGGGGTTAGGGGGTGCTGAGTTTTGACAAACTGATGAGCAGCCCTTCAAATGAAAGGCTTAACATTTAATTTGTCCATCACAAGCAGGGGTGTCGAATTTTAGTCGTGTCGGGTGTTCGGTGGCGTAGGAAAGGGGGGTGTGGATGGGGCGGCACTTCTTTTATTTATGAAAAGGGGCGTACTTTTTTTGGCCAACTGTGGATTTTTTTTCGTGGGAAAGGGCAGCGGAAGTCTCGGTCCGCCCCGGGCGGTACTAACCCTAGGTCCGCCGCTGGGGTGCTGAGTTGTGGCATTTCACCCGCTAGTAGTTCGAGTTGTGGAACAGAACCAGTACACCAGTTTGTCATTTTTAACAATATACCATGTAATTCTTTAATATATTTTCTACTTGTTATTAGTTTAAGTTATTTCTGCTTAAAGGGGGAAAAAAACAACCTTTGCACATCATATTCCAAAGCACAAGTCCATCCTACATATGTAGCCTAGCACTAGCCATAGGGTGGACATTCCTACACAACAAAAGATCTTCCAGGAAAAGAACCCAGACATTTCTAATAAAACCCTTTAAAAATATAGCATTTAATGTTGTAGGTTTATGACGGGACCATAACAAATTGTTTCAAAAACTGTTAAAGTGTTACCTGTCATGACGTGACAGCTGCTTCCAGTTAGGAGATAATCCAGGTCGGCAGTAGTCCACGAGGGCGCTAAATAAACAATAAGGACAGTAACATTAAAAATGTCAAAATGCAGGTAAATGCCTACGTCTACGTTATCATAATGTAAACAGTGCTAACATACAGTTACCATAATGTAAACAGTGCTAACATACAGTTACCATAATGTAAACAGTGCTAATATACCGTTAATCTAATATAAACAGTGCTAACATACAGTTACTCTAATGTAAACAGTGCTAACATACAGTTACTCTAATGTAAACAGTGATAACATACAGTTACCCTAATGTAAAGAGTCCTAATATACAACTACCATTAGGGAATTTTATTTTAATGGATGCAAGAAAAGGCCTCGCCAGACAAAAACTTAAAAACTCGTTAAGTAAATTATAACCTTGTTTAACCAGGTTTATCATATGTATGAAAGCCTCAAAACGATGATGATCCAATAGAACAAAGGAAGGCAACAAACAGAAGTGGGAGTCAACACACAACAGTGAGAGTCAACACACAACAGTGGGATACAACACACAACAGTGGAATACAACACACAACAGTGGGAGACGACACACAACAGTCGGAGACGACACACAACAGTCGGAGACAACGCACAGCAGTGGGATTCAACACATGACAGTGATAGACGGCACACAACAATGGGATACAACACACAACAGTGGGAGACGACACACAACAGTCGGAGACGACACACAACAGTCGGAGACAACGCACAGCAGTGGGATTCAACACATGACAGTGATAGACGGCACACAACAGTGGGATACAACACACAACAGTGGGAGACGACACACAACAGTCGGAGACGACACACAACAGTCGGAGACAACGCACAGCAGTGGGATTCAAAACATGACAGTGATAGACGGCACACAACAGTGGGATACAACACACAACAGTGAGAGACGACACACAACAGTCGGAGACGACACACAACAGTGGGAGACGACACACAACAGTGGGAGACGACACACAACAGTGGGATACAACACACAACAGTGGGAGACGACACACAACAGTCGGAGACAACGCACAGCAGTGGGATTCAACACATGACAGCGATAGACGGCACACAACAGTGGGATACAACATGCGACAGTGACAGACGACACAAAACAGTGACAGACGACACAACAGTTGTATACAACACGCGATTGTGAGAGACAATACACAATAGTGGGATACAACACACAACAGCGGCAGGCCACACACAACAGGGATATATGTACAAAACACTCACTGTAGGGCCACGCCATCGTTCCAGTCTGAGGTGAAGTTGCCGATGTGACAGTCCGGGATAACTGCCTGGAGCCAGGCCAGCATGAGCTTTTTGGGTGGGAATTTCGTTTTGCCGATTTGGTAGCGCAAGATGAGATGCCAGACAAGGCCTAGGATGAGCTTCAGGCTTCCATTGACGATGTCTTCACTGCCTGTGAAGGAGGGAAACAAGGAATGAGAACGCGTTGCCAGTTATGTCTATAAAAATACAGACCCCTGAATAAAAGTTATAATTTGGATGGGAGGGAAAAAAAATGGGACTTCAGTGAAAAATGTTGTTTGTTTGTTTTTTTTAAACACCCGAGGACCCTAAGAAAAATGGCTTAGTTACATTACTGGACGCATCAAATTTTAAGGGTGTGTGATTCACAGAGCAAACACATTTGAAATATGATACGGGGGGGTCAAATGTCATAATGAAAACTCAAGTTAACATTTGTCTTGTGGCCGACAGGTGAGCATTTAAGCTTTTTTAATGAAGCATGAACTGTGGTGCTTCAGACGCCTCTTACATTACCAAGTAATTTGGGGCACAGCTTACATGCAACATGGCGTCGCTCGCCTATCGTTCGGCGGTTCCCAGACAATCTAATTGTCCACAGGCCACATGCGCGGGGATCTTTCAAAGTTTAACCAGATGAATGTTTATGCCGTTGTACGGGCAATCTTGCATTAGGGCTCCTCACTTTGGGCTCTAGAGTGTGGCTCACGCCCATTTTTAAAGCAATTTAAAGAAAGAAGAAGACTTTTAACTTCAGGTGTCTCTTATTATTAATAAAAACCGAATATTTGACATTTGACTTAATAAAAATATCCCCCATTCCCCCCCCCCCCAACCATCCTGGATGTTTGATTGCGTTCAAATGTATGTATTTCTCTTTTCTAAGAACATGTGCTAAGTGAGGCGGGTGGGTGTGGGGGTGGAGCGAAAGGAAGCTCCATTAATCTCAACAACATAAAGCCCCGCCGTCCTATGACACAAACGTCAGGTGAGGGTGTGGCTAAAACAAATTCCAGCTGATGTCCAGTGACAAGACATTAGTCAACTCCCCCAGACAAGGTGCGACGCCTTGTACATCTTCTTAAGTGTACACATTCTAAAAGGGCTTTGTTCGTTTTTCCCTCGTAGATTGTTCGACATATCAGCTTCGTATTATAACGGTGCATCTTTGACTGATGTCTTTTTTAAACATATAACATATATTAGTATGCACAGTGTATGTGGTGTTAGTATGTAGAGTGCATGTGGTCTTAGTATGTAGAGTGCATGTGGTCTTAGTATGTAGAGTGTATGTGGTCTTAGTATGTAGAGTGTATGTGGTCTTAGTATGTAGAGTGCATGTGGTCTTAGTATGTAGAGTGTATGAGGTCTTAGTATGTAGTGTATGTGGTCTTAGTATGTAGATTGTATGTGCTGCAGTTTTAATGGAACTTTATATCTCGGTGAAAATTGAATGAACGATACCCACCTAGATAGAATTCGATTATTTCAGGGCTCTGTTTTTAAAATATTGGTCACTAATGTCTCATACAGTTACAGGTTTTGATGGTGGTCACTAATGTCTCATACAGTTACAGGTTTTGATGGTGGTCACTAATGTCTCACACAGTTCCAGGTTTTGATGGTGGTCACTAATGTCTCACACAGTTACAGGTTTTGATGGTGGTCACTAATGTCTCACACAGTTCCAGGTTTTGATAGTGGTTACTGATGTCCCATACAGTTACAGGTTTTGATGGTGGTCACTGATGTCCCATACAGTTACAGGTTTTGATGGTGGTCACTAATGTCTCACACAGTTACAGGTTTTGATGGTGGTCACTAATGTCTCATACAGTTACAGGTTTTGATGGTGGTCACTAATGTCTCACACAGTTCCAGGTTTTGATGGTGGTCACTAATGTCTCATACAGTTACAGGCTTTGATGGTGGTCACTAATGTCTCACACAGTTCCAGGTTTTGATGGTGGTCACTAATGTCTCATACAGTTACAGGTTTTGATGGTGGTCACTAATGTCTCATACAGTTACAGGTTTTGATGGTGGTCACTAATGTCCCATACAGTTACAGGTTTTGATGGTGGTCACTAATGTCCCATACAGTTACAGGTTTTGATGGTGGTCACTAATGTCTCATACAGTTACAGGTTTTGATGGTGGTCACTAATGTCTCACACAGTTCCAGGTTTTGATGGTGGTCACTAATGTCTCACACAGTTACAGGTTTTGATGGTGGTCACTAATGTCTCACACAGTTCCAGGTTTTGATAGTGGTTACTGATGTCCCATACAGTTACAGGTTTTGATGGTGGTCACTGATGTCCCATACAGTTACAGGTTTTGATGGTGGTCACTAATGTCTCACACAGTTACAGGTTTTGATGGTGGTCACTAATGTCTCATACAGTTGCAGGTTTTGATGGTGGTCACTAATGTCTCACACAGTTCCAGGTTTTGATGGTGGTCACTAATGTCTCATACAGTTACAGGTTTTGATGGTGGTCACTAATGTCTCATACAGTTGCAGGTTTTGATGGTGGTCACTAATGTCTCACACAGTTACAGGTTTTGATGGTGGTCACTAATGTCTCATACAGTTACAGGTTTTGATGGTGGTCACTAATGTCTCACACAGTTCCAGGTTTTGATGGTGGTCACTAATGTCTCATACAGTTCCAGGTTTTGATGGTGGTCACTAATGTCTCATACAGTTCCAGGTTTTGATGGTGGTCACTAATGTCCCATACAGTTCCAGGTTTTGATGGTGGTCACTAATGTCCCACACAGTTCCAGGTTTTGATGGTGGTCACTAATGTCCCACACAGTTCCAGGTTTTGATGGTGGTCACTAATGTCTCACACAGTTCCAGGTTTTGATGGTGGTCACTAATGTCTCATACAGTTACAGGTTTTGATGGTGGTCACTAATGCCCCACACAGTTCCAGGTTTTGATGGTGGTCACTAATGTCTCATACAGTTCCAGGTTTTGATGGTGGTCACTAATGTCTCATACAGTTACAGGTTTTGATAGTGGTCACTAATGTCTCATACAGCTACAGGTTTTGATGGTGGTCACTAATGTCTCATACAGTTCCAGGTTTTGATGGTGGTCACTAATGTCTCATACAGTTACAGGTTTTGATAGTGGTCACTAATGTCTCATACAGCTACAGGTTTTGATGGTGGTCACTAATGCCCCATACAGTTACAGGTTTTGATGGTGGTCACTAATGTCTCATACAGCTACAGGTTTTGATGGTGGTCACTAATGTCCCACACAGTTCCAGGTTTTGATGGTGGTCACTAATGTCTCATACAGTTACAGGTTTTGATGGTGGTCACTAATGTCCCATACAGTTACAGGTTTTGATGGTGGTCACTAATGTCTCACACAGCTCCAGGTTTTGATGGTGGTCACTAATGTCTCATACAGTTACAGGTTTAAATGGTGGTCACTAATGTCCCACACAGTTCCAGGTTTTGATGGTGGTCACTAATGTCCCACACAGTTCCAGGTTTTGATGGTGGTCACTAATGTCTCACACAGTTCCAGGTTTTGATGGTGGTCACTAATGTCCCACACAGTTCCAGGTTTTGATGGTGGTCACTAATGTCTCATACAGTTCCAGGTTTTGATGGTGGTCACTAATGTCCCATACAGTTCCAGGTTTTGATGGTGGTCACTAATGTCCCACACAGTTCCAGGTTTTGATGGTGGTCACTAATGTCCCACACAGTTCCAGGTTTTGATGGTGGTCACTAATGTCTCACACAGTTCCAGGTTTTGATGGTGGTCACTAATGCCCCATACAGTTACAGGTTTTGATGGTGGTCACTGATGTCTCATACAGTTCCAGGTTTTGATGGTGGTCACTGATGTCTCATACAGTTCCAGGTTTTGATGGTGGTCACTGATGTCCCATACAGTTCCAGGTTTTGATGGTGGTCACTAATGTCTCACACAGTTCCAGGTTTTGATGGTGGTCACTAATGTCCCATACAGTTCCGGGCTTTGATGGTGGTCACTAATGTCCCACACAGTTCCAGGTTTTGATGGTGGTCACTGATGTCTCACACAGTTCCAGGTTTTGATGGTGGTCACTAATGTCCCACACAGTTCCAGGTTTTGATGGTGGTCACTAATGTCCCACACAGTTCCAGGTTTTGATGGTGGTCACTAATGTCCCACACAGTTCCAGGTTTTGATGGTGGTCACTGATGTCCCACACAGTTCCAGGTTTTGATGGTGGTCACTAATGTCCCACACAGTTCCAGGTTTTGATGGTGGTCACTAATGTCCCACACAGTTCCAGGTTTTGATGGTGGTCACTAATGTCCCACACAGTTCCAGGTTTTGATGGTGGTCACTAGTGTCCCACACAGTTCCAGGTTTTGATAGTGGTCACTAGTGTCCCACACAGTTCCAGGTTTTGATGGTGGTCACTAGTGTCCCACACAGTTCCAGGTTTTGATGGTGGTCACTAGTGTCCCACACAGTTCCAGGTTTTGATGGTGGTCACTAGTGTCCCACACAGTTCCAGGTTTTGATGGTGGTCACTAGTGTCCCACACAGTTCCAGGTTTTGATGGTGGTCACTAGTGTCCCACACAGTTCCAGGTTTTGATGGTGGTCACTAGTGTCCCACACAGTTCCAGGTTTTGATGGTGGTCACTAGTGTCCCACACAGTTCCAGGTTTTGATGGTGGTCACTGATGTCCCACACAGTTCCAGGTTTTGATGGTGGTCACTAGTGTCCCACACAGTTCCAGGTTTTGATGGTGGTCACTAGTGTCCCACACAGTTCCAGGTTTTGATGGTGGTCACTGATGTCCCACACAGTTCCAGGTTTTGATGGTGGTCGCTAATGCCCCACACAGTTCCAGGTTTTGATGGTGGTCACTAGTGTCCCATACAGTTCCGGGCTTTGAGCTAGAGTATCGCAGCAATGGACTGAGTGGAAGCGCTACCCCAACAGATGAGCAGCTATTCCTTCCTCTAATTACAAGACGAAGCTTTTTAACAAATGACCGTGCGTCATCTGACCTTTGGGTTGGGGTGGGGGGATCGAGGGAATAGACACAGGTCATCTCACTGAATAAACAGCAACTAAAGACTATCAAGACACGCCATCACACTGAAACTCGACCGCCCCCCCCACCCCACCCCCCCCCCCACACACACGCCAGAGTAAGATTGCAAGAAGGTGTCCCGCCTCCTTACTCAATGTTGCTAAATGACGTGGTGGCGACCAATGTTGAAGGTAGATCTTTGTTTCAAAAATTTCCCCATGTCGTCTATGCCGTGGATCCGTCACTGCAGCCAACCAACCAACCCCCTCCCTCCTCCCCCCCCTTCCCTGCACACACACAAGCTCTTTCAGCCCACAGTTCGCGACTTACAGTATACGGTGTAGATGTTTACAGCCGGACAAAATTCAAACACGTGGGTGACGCGAATTACGGTACCGAGTTACTAAATTAATATTTTTGTTTAAAATTGATTGGTTTCTTGACATTTCAGCCTCACACTAAACATCAAATATACGGGGGTTTATGAAACCCCTATGCCTGCAAGTTATGACCCCGGTGCGTGTGAGGTATGACCCCGGTGCTTGTCACTGTCACCAGTCGATGAGCAACAGGTAGTGGAATAAGCATTGATTTCCAATAAGCATTTCACCAGCAGACAATAAAAAGGAAAGTTCACGAGACCTGCCTTGTTCCTCGTTCGTAGGCGTGCCCATGGCTGCTCTCGCTCGAAGGCTCGTTTATTAACATGTATTGTACTGTATCTATAGACACTATTCGGTGGCAGGTAAAAAGGTGAACCCTTTTTATAATTGTGAAAAAGAATGGTCAATTTTTTCTCTCTTTTTTTAAAAAAAAGAATAATTCCAAAGCTCAGTTTGTTAATAGTATAACATCATGTTAAATTTGAGTTCATGGAACGTTCATTATTTTTGTTAAGTATGTCATGACTAAAATGTGTGGTATTTTGTTAAATTGATCAACATTTACTAGTGTTTTTAGTCATTATCAAAAGTGGTCCCTTTTTTTCCTTCCACATTGTATATCATATGATCCCTTGCCGTTACCAAACTTCATTTTTTTATTATTTTTTTTTTTGGATTCAAGAACAATTATAGGGGGCGAAGATTTCCACCAACACCCCCCCACTCCCACTTCAAGAGTGCAATACTCGTGCATACTCCATGAGATGTTGCATCCAACGCTACGTTACTTTAAATTAAAACGCTATGCAACCAAAATGTAATGTAAAAAGCTACGGTGCAATAGAAATATACCAGAATGTAATCTATAGATCTATGCCAAAATTTAATCTATAGATCTATACCGAAATGTAATCTATAGACCTATACCGAAATGTAATCTATAGATCTATACCGAAATGTAATCTATAGATATGTACCAAAATGTAATCTATAGATCTATAGGTATATACTGTCACAATTACAATGTCTTATGAATTACAACAGAGGCGTAAGGTTTCAAATGATTACTAATAATGACTCACTACACTTGATTTATTACAGACGGTGACGATCACAATAATAATAATAAAAATAATAGTTAATACTTGAAATAGGTCTCATGTGTCGAACATACTAAATCCAAAAACTGTTGCAATGCATCATAAGTATTTCAATACACTATAACTTTTCACTTAAACACAAACGTATCTGTTCAACCTATCTTCCTACACAAACTTCGTGAATTCAACTGTCATATTATTTAGACTCCATTTTTCTCGTCTTGCTAGCCTCTCATTGTCCAGTTTTCTCAAAGTCCAATTTCTCCATATATTACATAAGTAATAATTCCCATATTACTTATCTCCCATATAGTTATATCTGTGACATATACCAAAATATAAAATACAGAGGTAAACCAAAATGTAAGCTATAGGTCTATACCAAAAAGAAAAATAAAGATATTTACGAAAATGTAAATAAGACTCAGATATTATCTGGGTCTCAAAACACGAGTGTTTGCAATGTGTGGGGCTATAAGATTAGCGTAAATATCTTCCACGACCCCCAAGCCAAGGATTTGTTCTACACGTGTATCTTAACGGGAGATATGAGGTAAAACACGTGCATCTTAACGGGAGATATGAGGTAAAACACGTGTATCTTAACGGGAGATATGAGGTAAAACACATGTATCTTAACGGGAGATATGAGGTAAAACACATTTATCTTAACGGGAGATATGAGGTAAAACACATGTAACTTAACGGGAGATATGAGGTAAAACACATTTATCTTAACGGGAGATATGAGGTAAAACACGTGTAACTTAACGGGAGATATGAGGTAAAACACATGTATATGAACGGGAGATATGAAGTAAAACACGTGCATCTTAACGGGAGAAATGAGGTAAAACACGTGTATCTTAACGGGAGATATGAGGTAAAACACATGTAACTTAACGGGAGATATGAGGTAAAACAAATGTATCTTAGCGGGAGATATGAGGTAAAACACATGTAACTTAACGGGAGATATGAGGTAAAACACATGTATCTTAATGGGAGATATGAGGTAAAACACATGTATCTTAACGGGAGATATGAGGTAAAACAAATGTATCTTAACGGGAGATATGAGGTAAAACACATTTATCTTAACGGGAGATATGAGGTAAAACACGTGTAACTTAACGGGAGATATGAGGTAAAACACAGGTATCTTAACGGGAGATATGAGTAAAACACATGTATCTTAACGGGAGATATGAGTTAAAACACATGTATCTTAACGGGAGATATGAGGTAAAACACATGTAACTTAACGGGAGATATGAGGTAAAACACATGTATCTTAACGGGAGATATGAGGTAAAAATCATGTATCTTAACGGGAGATATGAGGTAAAACACGTGTAACTTAACGGGAGATATGAGGTAAAACACGTGTAACTTAACGGGAGATATGAGGTAAAACACATGTATCTTAACGGGAGATATGAGGTAAAAATCATGTATCTTAACGGGAGATATGAGGTAAAACACATGTATCTTAACGGGAGATATGAGGTAAAACACATGTAACTTAACGGGAGATATGAGGTAATACACATGTATCTTAACGGGAGATATGAGGTAAAACACATGTATCTTAACGGGAGATATGAGGTAAAACACGTGTATTTTAACGGGATATATGAGGTAAAACACGTGTATCTTAACGGGAGATATGAGGTAAAACACATGTAACTTAACGGGAGATATGAGGTAAAACAAATGTATCTTAGCGGGAGATATGAGGTAAAACACATGTAACTTAACGGGAGATATGAGGTAAAACACATGTATCTTAATGGGAGATATGAGGTAAAACACATGTATCTTAACGGGAGATATGAGGTAAAACAAATGTATCTTAACGGGAGATATGAGGTAAAACACATTTATCTTAACGGGAGATATGAGGTAAAACACGTGTAACTTAACGGGAGATATGAGGTAAAACACAGGTATCTTAACGGGAGATATGAGTAAAACACATGTATCTTAACGGGAGATATGAGTTAAAACACATGTATCTTAACGGGAGATATGAGGTAAAACACATGTAACTTAACGGGAGATATGAGGTAAAACACATGTATCTTAACGGGAGATATGAGGTAAAAATCATGTATCTTAACGGGAGATATGAGGTAAAACACGTGTAACTTAACGGGAGATATGAGGTAAAACACGTGTAACTTAACGGGAGATATGAGGTAAAACACATGTATCTTAACGGGAGATATGAGGTAAAAATCATGTATCTTAACGGGAGATATGAGGTAAAACACATGTATCTTAACGGGAGATATGAGGTAAAACACATGTAACTTAACGGGAGATATGATGTAATACACATGTATCTTAACGGGAGATATGAGGTAAAACACATGTATCTTAACGGGAGATATGAGGTAAAACACGTGTATTTTAACGGGATATATGAGGTAAAACACGTGTATCTTAACGGGAGATATGAGGTAAAACACATGTAACTTAACGGGAGATATGAGGTAAAACAAGTGTAACTTAACGGGAGATATGAGGTAAAACGCGTGTAACTTAACGGGAGATATGAGGTAAAACACAAGTATCTTAACGGGAGATATGAGGTAAAACACATGTATCTTAACGGGAGATATGAGGTAAAACACATGTATCTTAGCGGGAGTTATGAGGTAAAACACATGTAACTTAACTGGAGATATGAGGTAAAACACATGTATCTTAATGGGAGATATGAGGTAAAACACATGTATCTTAACGGGAGATATGAGGTAAAACACGTGTATCTTAACGGGAGATATGAGGTAAAACACGTGTAACTTAACGGGAAATATGAGGTAAAACACGTGTATCTTAACGAGAATATGAGGTAAAACCCATGTATCTTAACGGGAGATATGAGGTAAAACACACGTATCTTAACGGGAGATATGAGGTAAAACACACGTATCTTAACGGGAGATATGAGGTAAAACACGTATCTTAACGGGAGATATGAGGTAAAACACATGTATCTTAACGGGAGATATGAGTTAAAAGAGAAAAGATACTAATCTAGACATCAACACGATAGCCTTGACTTCAACTAGTATTCGGTCATAAGTGTCTGTGGTAAGAAGTGTTCTCTTGCCATCCAACTGACCGCAACGACAAAGAAGCCATTCGTTCAGACTGACCACAATACGCATGCGGAAAATGTGCTGTAAGATTGTTAACTGCACACCGTGACATTGGGAAAATGTGCTGTAAGATTGTTAACTGCACACCGTGACATTGGGAAAATGTGCTGTAAGATTGTTAACTGCACACCGTAATATTGGGAAAATGTGCTGTAAGATTGTTAACTGCACACCGTGGCATTGGGAAAATGTGCTGTAAGATTGTTAACTGCACACCGTGGCATTGGGAAAATGTGCTGTAAGATTGTTAACTGCACACCGTGGCATTGGGAAGATATGCTGTAAGATTGTTAACTGCACAACGTGGCATTGGGAAAATATGCTGTAAGATTGTTAACTGCACACCGTGGCATTGGGAAAATATGCTGTAAGATTGTTAACTGCACACCGTGACATTGGGAAAATTTGCTGTAAGATTGTTAACTGCACACCGTGGCATTGGGAAAATGTGCTGTAAGATTGTTAACTGCACACCGTGGCATTAGGAAAATGTGCTGTAAGATTGTTAACTGCACACCGTGACATTGGGGAAAATATGCTGTAAGGTTGTTAACTGCACACCGTGACATTGGGAAAATGTGCTTTATATATGGCAGCGAACAAAGTTGTTTTTTTCTTTTGTTTTTTTAAACTGATAATGGTTTTTAAGAGAAGTGGTGAATCCTTTCTACACACGGCTGCACTGTTGTTAACTGCAGACTATTACAAAGGAAGTTTTATCCTATAATCTTTCGATTTGCTTATAATTCAAAATTAAATTTAAGAACTAAAAAGTACAGTTCCAGCTCAAACCTGTCGCGTCCAACCAGGGATATGGACATTTGAGGCGACTTGTATGAGCATTTGAAGTTGGCTATACGGGTATTTGAAGTTTTGTACATGGACATTTTAATTTTCTTAGATAAATTACGGCCATGTCAGAGTGCAAGATCCATGAATTCTGGGATTTCTGGTTGTTGTATTTTTTTAAAATTTTTCTTTAAATCCTTTATATTTATATAGCTTCCCCTTTGTTCGTGGTTGGCTTACAAAAAACTTCGGATGACTAATTGACCCGCTTACCATCAACGAAATACAATTTCACGAAACAAATTTACCAATAACTGCCCTAAATCAAATTCTTAAAAAAAAATCGCAAGTGCGTTTGGTGCGGGAGGGATATTGGTATATTAATATAAAATCAAATATGCATATAAAGGATTTATACGAACAACTTTGTTTCGATAATATCTCCAGATGTCGGAAGTGCAATTCTCAACAAAAACTTTTGCATTTAATTTGTTTTTGTTTTTTTTTGTTCTTTTAAACAACAAAGAATTCTCACGTTCACTACAATGTAAAAATGTCCTGAGCTCCAATGGAAATTTAATACACCTTTTCATGTGCTTCCATTGTGCAAAGCAACTGTCATAAAAATTCATACAATACATTTAATTGACACAGAAACCCTTATCACAGCTCGGGAGGGCAAATATTTTGAGGTCAATTGCAGTTCACTCGTGGTTAACTTCTCACACATATCTTAAAACATTTATACATATTTTTTTTCATATACATTTCTAAAAATTATTTGACAACGCGAGTTTTATATAGAGGGATTTTTAAACATTTTATTGGAGCGCCGTATGTCCTCTTGATTTCAGAATGTTTCCCCCGCACACTTCACTCAATACAAAATGCTAATAAAAAATTAATCTGATTTTCTCGGTCTTCCCGCAACCCCTGTTCAATTGACCCCTGTTCTATAGCCTGGTCAGTTGACCCCTGTTCTATAGCCTGGTCAATTGACCCCTGTTCTATAGTCTGGTCAATTCGCCCCTATTCTGTAGCCTGGTCAATTCACCCCTGTTCTATAGCCTGGTCAATTAACCCGTTCTATAGCCTGGTCAATTAACCCGTTCTGTAGCCTGGTCAATTAACCCGTTCTGTAGCCTGGTCAATTAACCCGTTCTGTAGGCTGGTCAATTAACCCCTTCTGTAGCCTGGTCAATTCACCCCTGTTCTTTAGCCAGGTCAATTCACCCCTGTTCTTTAGCCAGGTCAATTAACCCGTTCTGTAGCTTGGTCAATTCACCCATGTTCTTTAGACAGGTCAATTCACCCCTGTTCTTTAGACAGGTCAATTCACCCCTGTTCTTTAGCCAGGTCAATTCACCCCTGTTCTTTAGCCTGGTCAATTCACCCCCGTTCTTTAGCCAGGTCAATTCACCCATGTTCTTTAGCCTGATTAATTCACCTCTGTTCTTTAGCCAGGTCAATTCACCCCTGTTCTGTAGCCTGTTCAATTCACCACTGTTCTTTAACATGGCTAATTCACCCCTGTTCTGTAGCCTGTTCAATTCACCCTTGCTCTTTAGCCTGGTCAATTCACCCTTGTTCTTTAGCCTGGTCAATTCACTCTTGTTCTTTAGCCTGGTCAATTCACCCTTGCTCTTTAGCCTTGTCAATTCACCCTTGTTCTTTAGCCTGGTCTATTCACCCCTGTTCTTTAGCCAGGTCAATTCACCCCTATTCTGTAGCCTGGTCAATTCACCCTTGCTCTTTAGCCTGGTCAATTCACCCTTGTTCTTTAGCCTGGTCAATTCACCCCTGTTCTTTAGCCTGGTAAATTCACCCCTGTTCTTTAGCTAGGTCAATTCACCCCTGTTCTTTAGCCTGGTTAATTCACCCCCGTTCTTTAACGTGGTTAATTCACCCCTGTTCTGTAGCCTGTTCAATTCACCCCTGTTCTCTAGCCTGATCAATTCTAAATTCTACACCGTGTGTTATGAGCGGGTTTTTCCCAAGATTATTATTTTTTTTGTAATTAAATTACATGTATACAGAATATTTTTTTTTTAAACGCCGTGAGTAAATTTACCCTCAAAGTAAAGAGTAATTATTGGAAGTACTACGGCAGTTCTACTGTAACACCTTGCCCTAATGAATATAATGATTTGATTGGACACTGATATTAGTGGAAAGTTCAACGGATGTTGTTTGTTTTTTCTCTTTTGGTGTGTTGAGGAATATACGTCATAAGAAATGGGTAGTGAGTGAGTCGTTACGTAAATATATATATATATATATATATATATATATATATATATACAGGCTATATATACTTTTTTTTAAGTTGAGAACCACATCCCATTTTTAACTGCAAGCAAGCATTTATTGATATGTGCCTCTGAAGTTTACAAAGTGGCCTCTCCATCATCAATTTGAGACCCACCGCTTCTTTTAACCTGGCCCAGCAGACTCCCCTGCAGGAATCATGAGCAGTTCAACCAGACAATTTTTTTTTTTTTTATGTAGCTATCTGGGGGGGGGGGGGGGCAAACTTTCTGGTATTATTGAGACAAGTATGATTTTTAATGTAGTCATAGTGACAAAGTAGGATATCTAATGTAGTCATTGTGCCAAAGTAGGATATCTAATGTAGTCATTGTGCCAAAGTAGGATATCTAATGTAGTCATTGTGCATAAGAAGGATATCAAATGTAATCATTTTGACGATGTAGTATATCTAATGTAGTCACTGTGTCAAAGTAGGATATTTAATGTAGTCATTGTTCCAAACTAGGCATACTAGGATGTCTAATGTAGTCATTGTGCAAAGTAGGATATCTAATGTAGTCATTGCGACAAAGTAGGATATCTAATGTAATCATCGTTTCAATGTAGGATATCTAATGTAGTTATTGTGCAAAAATACTTCTTTATAAACTGCATTTTATTGAGTACTTTATTCATATAAAGAACATCATGCTCGGGGAGAGGGGGGCGGAGCTAAGAAAGTTTGATACGGGGGTGAGGGTAAATGACCGCGTGTGTCACATCTCTTTAAACTCTACTACCCGGAATGATTCCCCACATCTGACCGATAAACGCTGCTGCTGGCCGCCGTCCATGGCTTGTCATATTAAAGTTCTGGTGTGGATGAGGTGAATATGCATTAGATTTTGTTTTGTCTCTTTACATCTGTTCTTTATTATATTATATATATGTATTTTATGTTAATACCACCATTATGTCTCTTTTTTAATATTTTTATGTACAGCGCGTGTGAGCCTAGCCCTGGGCTGGGGTACCACGCTATATAAGACAACAAATAATAATAATAATAATTTCAACTCAAATACATCATTCCTATAAAACCTGAAATTGACAGTCATAAACTTTCTGTTGTGATGGTTGTCTTCTGTTAGAAGATGACGTCACTTTGACAAATGTAACGTGTTTTAGATCAAGCTCAACTAGTTGTGTTGTTTTTTGTTTTTGTTGCTTTTCGTTTCTTTGACATGTGTTAATGTCGTAAGTGTGGCGGGCTGTTGGTTTTTTTGTTTTGATGGGGGGGGGGTGTTGTTGGGGGGGGGGTGTCTGAGATTTTTGGCAGATTGTAACTGGGGGAGGGAGGGGGGATAATTATCCAAAAATAGCGTGACCCGGGTCTAGCAAGTGCCCTTTAGGTCTATTTATAAATAATGTAACGTGTCTTTATTTATTTCTTTAAATTCCTCCAATCGTGTTGTGAAAATGCATATGTACTAGTCCAGATGCAGACGTCACCAGCCGATAACCCCGCCCCCCAACACCCACACACACACACCATGTAGTTTATTTACATAGTGCTTCCTTTTATGGCCGTGGCCATTTTCCTGGTGGTTTGATATCGGAATATTAGTGTAGGAGTAGGAGGACATGATAGACTACATGAGGGCGCTTAGTCACGAGTTCCAGTCATGTAAACTTTGTAACAGTGATTAAGTCAATGCTAGTCACAAGTTCCAATCATGTGAACTTTGTAACAGTGATTAAGTCAATGCTAGTCACAAGTTCCAATCATGTGAACTTCGTAACAGTGATTAAGTCAATGCTAGTCAAAGTTCCAGTCATATGAACTTTGTAACAGTTAACAGTGATTAAGTCAATGCTAGTCACAGCTCCAGTCATGTAAACTTTGTAACAATTAACAGTGATTAAGTCAATGCTAGTCACAAGTTCCATTCATGTGAACTTTGTAACAGTTAACAGTGATTAAGTCAATGCTAGTCACAGCTCCAGTCATGTAAACTTTGTAACAGTGATTAAGTCAATGCTAGACACAGCTCCAGTTATGTAAACTTTGTAACAGTTAACAGTGATTAATTCAATGCTAGTCACAAGTTCCAGTCATGTGAACTTTGTAACAGTGATTAAGTAAATGCTAGTCACAAGTTCCAGTCATGTGAACTATGTAACAGCAGACCTGTTTACCATCAAACTCTTAAAATCGTACAATATCAACACAAAATCATTCAATACATTATCTTAATAGTAAAAATACAAAAAAAACAGTATATATAATCTATACACCTAAAATTCGTACATTGTACGCCAGAATCGTAAGAGTAAACAGGTCTGTAACAGTGATTAAGTCAATGCTAGTCACAGTTCCAGTCATGTGAACTTTGTAAAATTGATTAAGTCAATGCCAGTCAGAGCTCCAGTCATTTGAACATTGTAACAGGTAACAGTGCTTAAGTCAATGCTTAGTCACAGAAAGTTCATATTTCACGACCCGAAAAAAGGGTTTGGAACCTGTGGTCTATTTGATTCAAATTTTGTAAATTTAGAGTTAACCTTACTAAAGATCTGTAATTTGGTAAAAAGCTTTATAAGTTAAGTATTGCGTAATTTTTCAAAAACTTTTGGAAAGTTATTGTATCAAAGAAAAAAGATAAATTATGTCATTATTTTACTCGTGTCAAGTAATCCTAATTCCCATGTGTTAATAAATTTGTTAAAATGCGCTTTGAGTCGTTATGCCACCTTGTCTTGGTACTCAACATCTCTACAGAAACCATCTCGGCTATGAAACCATTGAATACCGTAACGTAATATGACAACCGATGGCTTAGCTGGAATAAGTGCCGCCCAGGGAGATGAGGAAATATTTTTTCCGCCCCTGCCACTAAAATATAATTCTGCAGTTGGCAGAAAACGCCGCCCCTCCATGTAAGATAACAAAGGCCTGCCCGGGGCGGACAGCCCCTCTGAAAGCCACCTCCCCACCACTTTTCCCTACACCACTGATTGAAGCACTGACAAACCCACATGTGGCAGCTGGGAGCAACATATACTCTCAGACAATGAATCATTTAGTTCGCATAGTGAGGGACTTGAGGTCTGAAGCAGGGCTTCTCAAACTTTCCAGTGTGGCAGACCGGTATGGAATGTATCCGCCGTGCAGCAATGACCAATGTCCAAGTGTATATATGGAAACGTGTTCGTTTTATTGTTTGTTTTTTTTCTTTCAAACTTCTTACAATTTTCAGCGGTGTTAACGGACTGGCGACTGGGGGATCGAAGACCAGGTGGTCTCCCAGGGATCACTAGCACTTTGAGAAGCACTGCTCTAAATGAGACCCTTCGGAACAATATCGACATAATTTGTTGTAGACGTGTTCTTTGGCCATCATTGATTCGTTAACGATTGGTGACGTGTCTTAACAACGTTACGGTTATTTTTAGAACGGAATGCCGCCAATTTTTCTTAATGATGTTTAGTTATTCCAATATTATATTACATCTATATAGTTCCACAACTAAAAGTTGGCCATAGAGAAAAAGGAAATAACTTAATGTGGCCAAAGGGAAATTGTAAGTAACTAAATGTGTCCTTAGAGAAATAATAAATAAATAAATGTGGCCATAGAGAAATAAAATAAAATAATTAAATTTTAAATGTGGCCTTAGAGAAATAAATACAATGGAAATTGAGGAGGAGGTATCATAAACTATGCGGCTATCCTCGGGAAAGGGTGGCTATGAAGACCAGGCACGCCCATAACCCTCCTTTTAAAATAAAAATAAAAAATTATATAGTTTTACAAAAAAAAGCAGACGATTCTACAAGTAATATAGAAATAGCTTGCTCCACTCTAAGACCTACTATCACTTCTATTGAAGACGCGCGTCTCAGTGAGTGTGTGGGGGGTATGCTTATCTTGTGTGTGTGGGGGGGTGACAAACATGGTTATCTTGTTTTGGTAGTTAAAATTATCTCTCGATACATTGAAACTTTTTTTTTAAAGTTAACAAAAATGGGCATGTGGGTTGAGAGGGGAGGGGTGGGGGGAGACAACTCCAGAACCTACCCAATGGAACACTTAAAATAATACCAGTGACTTCAGTGACCAGTGACTTCAGTGACATAAGTGACTTCAGTGACCTAAGTTACCAGTGACTTCAGTGACCAGTGACTTCAGTGACCAAAGTGACCTTTGACTTCATTGGCCTAAGTGACCAGTGACTTCAGTGACCTATGTGACTTCAGTGAACTAAGTGACTTCAGTGAACTAAGTGACCAGTGACTTCAGTGACCAGTGACTTCAGTGACCAGAAACTTCAGTGACCAGTGACTTCAGTGACCAGTGACTTCAGTGACCAGTGACTTCAGAGACCAGTGACATCATTGACCAGTGACTTCAGTGACCTTAGTGACCAGTGACTTCAGTGACCTTAGTGACCAGTGACCTAAGTGACCAGTGACTTCAGTGAACAGTGACTTCAGTGACCTAAGTGACCAGTGACCTAAGTGACCAGTGACTTCAGTGACCAGTGACTTCAGTGACCTAAGTGACCAGTGACCTACGTGACCAGTGACTTCAGTGACTTCAGTGACCAGTGACTTCAGTGACCAGTGACTTCAGTGACTTCAGAGACCAGTGACATCATTGACCCGTGACTTCAGTGACCTAAGTGACCAGTGACTTCAGTGACCAGTGACTTCAGTGACCTAAGTGACCAGTGACTTCAGTGACCAGTGACTTCAGTGACCAGTGACTTCAGTGACTTCAGTGACCTAAGTGACCAGTGACTTCAGTGACCTAAGTGACCAGTGACTTCAGTGACCAGTGACTTCAGTGACCTTTGACTTCAGTGGCCTAAGTGACCAGTGTTGACTTCAGTGACCTAAGTGACTTCAGTGACCAGTGACTTCAGTGACTAGTGACTTCAGTGACCCGTGAATTGAGTGACCAGAGACTTCAGTGACCAGTGACTTCAGTCACCAGTGACCTAAGTGACTTCAGTGAATTAAGTGACTTCAGTGAACTAAGTGACCAGTGACTTCAGTGACCAGTGACTTCAGTGACCTGTGAATTCAGTGACCAGTGACTTCAGTGACTTCAGTGACCAGTGACATCATTGACCTAAGTGACTTCAGTGACCTGACTTCAGTGACCAGTGACTTCAGTCACTTCAGTGACTTCAGTGACCTAAGTGACTAGGCTAAGTGATCAGTGACTTCAGTGACCAGTGACTTCAGTGACCAGTGACTTCAGTGACCAGTGACATCATTGACCTAAGTGACTTCAGTGACCAGTGACTTCAGTGAATTCAGTGACTTCAGTGACCAGTGACTTCAGTGACCAGTGACTTCAGTGACCAGTGACCAGTGACTTCAGTGACTTCAGTGACCAGTGACTTCAGTGACCAGTGACTTCAGTGACTTCAGTGACCAGTGACTTCAGTGACCAGTGACTTCATTGACCAGTGACTTCAGTGACCTAAGTGACTTCAGTGACCAGTGGCATAATTGACCTAAGTGACTTCAGTGACCTAAGTGACTTCAGTGACCTAAGTGACTTCAGTGACCTAAGTGACTTCAGTGACCTAAGTGACTTCAGTGACCTAAGTGACTTCAGTGACCTAAGTGACTTCAGTGACCAGTGACTTCAGTGACCTAAGTGACTTCAGTGACCTAAGTGACTTCAGTGACCTAAGTGACTTCAGTGACCTAAGTGACTTCAGTGACCTAAGTGACTTCAGTGACCTAAGTGACTTCAGTGACCAGTGACTTCAGTGACCAGTGACTTCAGTGACATAAGTGACTTCAGTGACCTAAGTGACTTCAGTGACCAGTGACTTCAGTGACCTAAGTGACTTCGGTGACCTAAGTGACTTCAGTGACCTAAGTGACTTCAGTGACCAATGACTTCAGTGACCTAAGTGACTTCAGTGACCAGTGACTTCAGTGACCAGTGACTTCAGTGACCTAAGTGACTTCAGAGACCAGTGACTTCAGTGACCTAAGTGACTTCAGTGACCAGTGACTTCAGTGACCAGTGACTGCAGTGACTTCATGTTAACTTTATTCACTAGAACAACTTATCTCAGATAGACGACCAACTTACAAAGTAGTTCAGATTATTGTTTCTTTACATTCCTCTTGTTTCATTTTTAAGTTAAAAGACGGATATTGCATGATGAACCTCCCGCCCCAACCAAACATTACAATCCAGTCAAATGATAACTTAGTGATAACACGACACCATGATCCATTGCATGAATTATTAATGAATGCTTGTCCTCCCATTGTTAGTGTTAAGTAGTTGGCGTCTCTTATATTTACCCTCAGAGAAGCGGTGGTAGCTTGTGTGTTGACTTAATTTATTGTTGTTCAAACCACCGTGACGTGGTGGCGCCGTGGCGAGCATTGTTTGTCACCCTTGTTGTTGTTGTTATGTCGCCACCAATTTACTTGGTGACACGCGCTGCCGCCCCCCCCCCCCCCAAACCGCCCTTGATCGGGAAAGTTTGTTTAGGTTTCCAGAATGATCTAATTGGGGCAGCGGTTCTCAACCTGGGGGTCGCACTACCCTTTTCACAGGGGTCACCTAGGACCATCTGAAAGCACATATACTGCACATTTATATTAAAAAGTATCAATGAAAAAAAAATTGTGGTTGGGGGTCACCACAACATGAGGAAATGTACTGATGGGTCGCGGCAATAGAAAGATTGAGAAACACTTACTTAGCGAGAGAAACTACTCTCCGGTGGTTTTTTATCTTCTTGTTCTTCTTTTCGATTCACTGCACCAAATCTTGAACTACGATCTCCGAGAAATTGTTCATGGCTAATAGGGCGAATTATAATTATATTAAAAAAAAAAAATTCCACATGTGAGGATTTGGAGTTTAACTTTATATATATCCTGGACGTTTGAAACAGATATTGCCTACTGTGTGAAGTCATTTTTACTCAAACAACTATGTAACTCTTGCGTTAACAGTAGCAAATGTGCTAATTCCATTCTGAGCAGAAAGTGGTAAAGGCAATGCAATGATTCTTATTTTTTTTTAATATGCGTCGGACCAGTGGCGTAACAACGGCTTGGCATTGGGGCAGTTGCCAAGGGAGCCGGCCTGCGCCAGTTCAAAAGGGCGCCGCTAAATCTCTAATTTTTAAATTTTTATTTAAATAAAAGGCGCCAAAAGTAAATTAGCCAAGGGCGTCAAAAACCCAGTTACGCTTCTGCGTCGGACATTTAAAAAAAATTACATTGTCGGTGATTTCTGGACAAATGTATAGTCTACCTGACTCTTTTATTGTTAACGAAAAACGACTTATGTGGAAACGTGGGGCGGGGGGATATGTGCTGATCCGGAAAATAAATGCAATGGAGGGGATCTGTCAGGCCTTTTTATAGATTCATCTCAGTGGCGTAGTTAGGGTTAGTGCTGCCAGGGGTACGCTAAGATTTTTGCTACCCCGCCCTCCACAAAAAATAATCTGCCGTTGGCCGAAAAACGCTGGCTCATCCATATAAAAAGAAAAGTGCCGCCCGTGAAGTACCGCCCCCTTTGCACCCCTTTCTAAGCCACAGATTCTGCTAGATTCACTTATGAAGGGGGGCACGCCTCTGCAACTGGGCGGATACCCCAATCCTAACCCCTGCCACCAAAAAAAAATAATTAAAGAAACTACGACTCCACGGCTTCACATAAATACCGTATCGTTCCAATGTATTTTCTCAATGTATATTTACAGGTGGTATTTTATATTGTCAACGCTCTTTCTCATCAACTCTCCAATGTCAAGGGCGCAAAAAATGGGCGGTGGAGAAAATGAACCCAAAACAAAGAGCAACAACACTAAACATTTTCTAGTCATTGGTAGTCAAGGAGTATTCAGTGGACAACCACAAAAACTGAAAACAGTTCAGTGTACAATGATATTCTACTTCGCGTCTTCATACAAATTCTCAGGGCATGCCCTGGGATCACTGGGATGGGTTGAGAGTTTAGGTCCCATGTGATGGGTTTGAGAGTTTAGGTCCCCTGTGAGCCTTGTGCGAAACAGACTGTTACTTATACCATATATAGGAGGAAAATATAGGACAGTGTGCAATGATATTTTACTTCACGTCTTCATACAAATTCCCATGGCATTCCCTGGGATGTGTCGAGAGTTTATGTCCCATGTGATGGGTTTGAGAGTTTAGGTCCCCTGTGAGCCTTGTGCGAAACAGACTGTCACTTATACCGTATATAGGAGGAAAATATACGAGCACAGGTTGACTCTAACTCTTCTAGTTAGCAAAACGGTTATTCAATGAATCAGTAGCATGCTTTAATCGTGGCTTCCTGGTCACTACGTCTAAATACAGGTTCCAGCTCAATTCCTATTAAATAACGGTACAGTTCGACCCGTCCTATTCGAAGTCTGCTACCAGAAACTGGGTCAATGACAGCACTCAATATTTTATTAACTCCTGGTGTGTAGATGAACTGTTTATTTGTAAAAACTGTGCTGAATGGCAGCAGAGGGCTCGCAGCGACTGTTGTAGAACTGCACTGAATGGCAGCAGTGGGCTCCCACATACTGTTTTTAACACGTACTTAATGACACCAGTAGACACCCATTGACTGTCATCACTAGCGATACAAGCAGAGGTGACATACTGTCAACTCAATAACCGGTTCTCTATCACTCCACTTCCATTCAGTTGCTCGTGTTACATGTCGAATTAAAACTGCCACGGGTGCTAAAAGTTTTATCATGAAATGCGCCCCCCCCACACATCTATTAAATAACGGTGGTGATAAGCCTCAAAAGCAGTGGCGTAGCGAGCTTAACTCGCGCCCGGGGCACAATACCTTTTTAACGTCCCCCCCCCCTATTCGAAAACCATACAATATTATAGTAAAATATACCATTTGGCGCCCCATTGTGAGTAGCGCCCGGGGCATCATGCCCCCCTTGCTCCCCCCTCACTACGCCACTGCTCAAAAGTGTCGCCTGCGGCACTGAACACCCCACCCCTTTTAGCCCCTCAGGTGTGCCAATGACTGTATATAATTGTGAAGCACCACCCTTTACCCTATAATGCCTATATAGCCTCCAGAAACGATACATTCCATTTTGACTTGCCTTTTAATAATGATGCAGCATTTCATTACAGCTGTACTGAATGCTGTCGCTGTTGATGGAGGGTGTTATTTTGTTATCGAATAAGTATGTGGCGTAAGTATCAAATGGTCAACTGTTAAATCGTGTGTGGGGGTGTAAAGAGGGACGCTAAGTTGCAACTTCCTGAAACGAAAGGCTCTAGTATTCGTAATGCAAGAATTATTCCAGCGATTCACAGTTTCATTCACGTCAGCAAAGGTTCTTTCTGCTCTACTCTCTAACAGTTGGTATACACTTCTATTCTTTGAAATAAAAAGCCCGAATTATACTATAATCTAAAACTTTTACGACTGAAAAGGCGACTCCTTTAATATGGCCCCCGGAACCACCGGGTATACTCTCAGGATACCCGTATCCAGCGTAAAGAGTCTGCACCAGGCTCACCCTACTGATTTCTCACAACCACCACTATCCGTCCACAGGACCCCCCCCCCCCCCGAACAAAAAAGTGAGTAGACGAGTCCACGCCAAGCTTTATGGTGACGTCAATAAAATAAGGGAAGGGGAGGGGAAAGGCGGTTGGAAAACGTTTGACAATTTTTATTTCAGAACGTCTATTACCGACCACCCAGTCAAAGCTGGACATAATTTATGACTGACCCAGTGCTGGTAAAAATCATCATACCTGTACTAGCCACATACCGTAAACACTCGTAAACACTCCCCCGACCACTACCAAGTCATAAATACGTGTTAGCGTAGTGTGAACAAAGGGGGTTGTCGTTATCTTATGGGCGTGGTTTAGACGTATCATTTTTGTTTAATAAACGCACTACAAATAGTGTCATATCTTAAGATTATGTGGGTTTTTTTTGTATGGCTTATATTTGTGCACAAAAGTAAATGTGGCGGAGCGGTGGCGAATGATTTTCATATCAAAGATTATCAACGCTTTATAAATACAGACCTGTTTACCCTCAAAATCTTAAAATCGTACAATTTCATCACAAAATCGTTCAATACATTATCTTAATAGTCAAAAAACACAAAGTATTTATAATGTATACACATCAAAATCGTACATTGTACGCCAAAATCGTAAGAGTAAACAGGTCTGTAAATATAGCACTTACACACAAATGTTAAACATTATGAAGCACCCATACAAAATATAAAAAAAACAAGTTCTGTAAGATTGAGTTTGTAGGCATGCACCTATTTTAAACGCAGAAATGGTGGGCCTCTTAGACTTCCTTCACAAAAGATCCATCATGGACCCCCCACCCCCTTGAACATAACAATAGCCACAAACTCTGTGTGGGCGTGCTTTTTGCCTTGTTCCGTCAGAACATAAATATTGGTATAACATTGGGGGGGGGGGGGGGTGTAAGGCGTCCACTAAGCAGGCCTATTGTCATCTGCTTTACAGCTATTATGTTTAATAATAGGACTCCCGGAGGGGGATGCATAGTGTACGTGTAGTTGCAAAATCCCCTTGAACCGTGGAACTCTTGATCATTTGTGTTGGTTTTTTTTGTTTATTTTCAGGGAGGGGGGGGAGGGCCTTTTTTTAAAATTGTTTACATTATGTTTCCAAAACTTGAAAACACTGAAGAATTTCTCAGATGAAATAGTACAATACAACATAAAGCAACATTGTGTGGCCAATAAATAAGTAAGAAACCGACAGAGAGGGAGAGGGGTGTGGCATTGAGGTGATTTCAACAGGTGACCTTTTAAAGGTGATCATGCCATAAGGTCACTGGCACTGTAATAGCAGTTAATTTACTCAGATTAGTTAGAAATCTGATCTTCTGAAAATGACATTACTCACCAATATTCACCAGCCTGACGTTGTCATCTGCGATGGCCCTCAGGGCAAGGGTAACATTCTCCAAACTCTGATGTTGATTTAGGGGGTTCTTGATGACCCGGCCAATCTTTCGGTTCTGCAGGGCTTCCACTAGGGCACAGAGCTTAACTCCATTATCGAAATCCACCTCAAAGTCTGATACAGTCATTCCTGAACCTTGCAGCTGAAGATTGACCCAGTTCATGAAAGTATTCTTCTGAATTTCTATCCAATGCTCACCTGCTTTTTGAGAAAGTCCCCGACCCTCACGGGACCGAGCCTTCATATCAATAATATCCGTTTCGGAAGTCATGGTTGCACTTTTAACTCTTGAACTAATTCAGATTTATTCTTTAATTAACGCAGACAATTTCAGGACTATTTTTTGAACTGTATATCCCCAGATCAATTCTGAAAGTTTACAAAATATATATATATTTTAAAAATAAATTAATGAAGCTTTTTTAATTTCCTCTTTTTCTTTTTCCTGGGGCATAAAATGTAAGAGAAGTCTTATTTCAAAAGCTACATGTGTCCAATTTCTTTATTGTTCCACTAAATGGGTGGGGTTATTTACAATAATATTAGGCCCTATACTATACAAAAGTGTTGCACATATTATATTGATGCTATCATTCAATAATCAAATAAGATCACATACACTCATGAACAAATGGTTTTATTTGTCTAGCAGCTTCTGTTGTTAAGCTAGCATGTAATCAATTTCATAATATAACCTATTACTATGCTATTTGTATGTGTAACTTTTTAAAGCATTTAAAATATGTTCTTCTTGTTCATGCAAAAAAAATAAAAAGAAGTGCATGAATAAAATATATAAAATAAGGGTTATAAATAGGGGCTACTATGAGTAAATGTAAATATGTTCATCAACAAGTATTACAAGATGTTGACAGTTGAAATGCAATGTTACTGATTATTTGGATAATTCGACAATTTAAAAAATTAATTTGTACCAATTTATTTAGCCTAAATGATTTTTAATTTAAAAAATATTAGTGTACACAGTGGGCCTATACTTAAATTTTAAAGTAATTTTTACTCAGAAATTTTACACAGTAGACTGCAGTTCATTTCATATTCATGTTTTAAATTTTAGGCCATTTCTTATATTATTCATGCTCCCTCTTACACTAAACAAGACTGATTAGCTGCACTGAATTAAGTTAATGAACTATTATATTTACTAACCACTAAACTAGAGCCTTAATTGAATGATATGGTCAAGGGGTGAGCAGAAAAATCAACTTCACTATTCACTGTCTTATAATAGTTATAAAGAAAATACTCATTAGGTATCACATTTAGATAACATTTCTTTCCAAAAGTATAATTGAATCAATTGGCTTGTTTTGTTGTTGCTATTTAATACTATTTATTAACACAATAATAATATGGCACTAATTAAATATATCATCACAGTCTTTCGATAAACGGAATGGGGTGGAGTCCCTGGTGAAAAACAAGTTAAGCATTTTAAGCATGAATAACCTGGGTGTCAACCGTAATCCAGTGAACATAGGTGCTACACGCTCTGAAACGCACCAAACATAGTTAAGGCTCTGAACATCGGAAGGTAAAATTGGAATTTTCGCCGCTGTGCTAGCGTGTCAAGGTAAAGCCCGCCCCATCCTATTATACTTTACACGGCGCATTGCAAAACCGGTTTTGGAGTTGAAGCTTGATAGTTGGCTGTCACTGTGTTGCTACCAAGAAAAACAAATAGTGATTAAAAATAGCGACTGGAAAAAGCAGTAAAACAGACTTCACTATGGACATTTTTATAATCAGTATTGATACATAATGTCAGTAATTAAATGAATGTATAATATGTCTTGAAAATATTATTTAGTGTTAAAATATTTTCTTTTTTAAATTTCATTTATAAATTCAATGCAGCAGTAGAATTTTTTAGACTACACCATCGATTCATTTTAAATCCTCTTTTTTAAATACTTAATTTCTTTTCGCAAATTACAAATATTTGTCAAACGTATGAATTTATATGACCAACTTCAGTATCAATAAATTAATAGTTCAAAGTAATCGAATGGCTTAAATCAGTGATTCCCAACGTTTTCTTTAGTAAGGCATCCTCTCACCTTTAAATGAATTGGGGGAGTCTCTGGCACACACAGCCCCCCCCCCCCGCCCCACCTTTTACAAAAGTAACTAACAAAATATTTTAAAATGTGTAAAATAATGGATATCTATTTTATTGCCAAGCGAACTTAAGAACGTTCATGCATGCGGCCCACTAGCATGTCAGGGCCCCTAAATTCTCACTGTTCCTTTTTCTTAAAACTCTAACGAAATCCACTCTGACATTATTTCAAATTCTGTTCCAATTCACGGCCACTTAAGTGCGAGTGAAAATTATTGTCAACCGTGAATAATTTTACCTTTGTCGGCAGTGTTTCTTTCAGGCATACCTCCGGGGGGGGGGGGGGCACTGCCCCCCCCCCCCCCCGGAGCAAGTCAAGTGCCCCCCCGGGGGAAAATGTGTAAGGAAAAAAAAATATTAAAAAAAAACTACTCTAAATTTAATTTTTATAAAATTTTTAAAAGTTATTGAAATGTGTGCCTTTAATCGATAACAATTATTGGAACAAATAAAATATCGCTTTGTTCGATATATATTGATGATCCATAGCGTTCAGGTTAATCTTGTTACAGGCTCGCAGAAATCGATTATAAATATAGTTTTGTTTTGAAAATTGGCCGCTCCTGATCATAAGCTAAAATCTTACTTTTCTGATTCGCAAATATCGGTATCTTTTATTTAATTACATTTTGCAGCTGCAAAAGTTGAAATACTTTTTAAATATAGTTCTTGCTAATAAATAAACATGTGCAATCTGTTTTTAAATGATATTGTATAATAGCATCATGCTTTAAAAAATCATTTTTAGCACATATTTTAATGTAGTAGATTCCATAGATGTATGCTGACATAGATAAAATGAAAATTTAAAAATAATAATAATAATAATTTTAAAACAAAAAATTAGGAATTTAGCGGTTACATACAAATAGTCGACATTTCATCATAAATATTAAATCGAGTGTTTCTAATTTTTTAACACAGTTTCGGGAACAGAGTAAAATGATTTTTTAAAAAAGTCTGTATTTATTAAATCACCAATGACTTTTCTCTGTTAATATAATAATAATAAACAATCTTCCCCAGCTGTTTGAACTATTTAAAAAAAAATCATATTTTAAAATATTTTTAAACAACGAATTAAAAAAATTGAGTATTTCGATTATCTTGTACACGCCATTTTTGGTAGTAGGTAAAAAAAAAATTATATGGAATTGGTAAAAAAATTGTTTTCAAGTATAATATTGAAGAGCCAAGTTGTAATGATCTGAAGCAAATTATAATAGTCTAAAAATCTTAATTATTAATTAACATTTAAATCAACTGAATATTGAGAAATTAAACTAAAATTTTATACGAAAAAAAATCACAGATTAATAAATATACGATGTCTTTTGTAAACAGTTTATGACTTCTGAACAATTATGTCGGTTTATATATATGATTTATAAATAAATACCAAATTTGAAAACCCATAAAGGTATAGTCTATTAATTGGGTTAATTTGGTGCTGATATATACACTGCCCAGCGGCGTGCCTAGTGTTAGCGCCACCCTAGGTGGGTTAACTTTTGTGCCACGCTACCTTTCTCGATAGAAACTCTGCAGATGTCCAAAAATCCCTCCGCTCTATCTAAAGAAAAAATGACACATGGGAAGACCAAATGTTCGCCCCCCCCCCCCCCCACTTCTACGTCACTGACGTGAGTCTTTGATAACAGGGGACAAGATTCATTTTTACCCCCCCCCCCCCCCCCCCCGCTAAACTCTGAAACCTATTATTTTCATCCATTAGCACTAGCCCATTAGATGCCCCGCTAGTCTGGCGCCCGGGGACATATGTCCCATCTGCCACCCCTTAGCTACGCCTCTGGCCACTGAAAAACTGGCACTGCCCCCCCCCCCCGAACGTCAAAAGTGCCCCCTCGGGGGAAAATTTCTGAAAGAAACACTGGTCTTCAAGTTGTGGACGTTTCAGCACTGTCACTGTTTGGCTCATACTGTTTGTAAATAATAGGTCTCCACCCCAGGGCCGGTGCTACCGTCAAGGGGATCTATGGCAGCCACCTACGGGAATACATCAGAGGCGTTCCATAGTGTCCCTAATTAGAGGGGTGCAATACTGACATGAGAAGGTGCAGAACTGATCTTAGATGGGCACATGAGCACTGACCACAAAGTGGCATTCACAGATTTACACTAGTTAATAGATAGTGGAACAAGGTGTGTGTAGGCTTGAAAAGAGGAAAGACAGTGAAATTAAACGGGCGTTTCGGCAAGGTGCCTTCGCCAGCAAACGATACAAAACAAGAAACAAAAGAGTCTTGATTAAAAATAGAAATTAAAAAAAACTTTTTTTTTGTTTAAATCTCTCAATATAGCTCTTCTATATTTAGAGCAGGTAGCGCTTTATTTTATTGTTAGATTACGGAAAGTTAAATTGTTCAAAACATAAACGTGTGTCCCAAATTATTATGTGGTGTGTACCATCAAGGTAAAAGAATGTATACATTATTGAATGAAAACTATTATTTTAAACAACAAAAATTGAGACGAGAAATGCAGGGAAATTGAGGATCACGAGTAAGAGAATATGTGATTAATTACATATCGTGACATAGGGCCGAAAATCGGAATTAAGTTTGTTTTCATTTTACACTCTCGCTAATGTATTAGTTGAAGAAATTAGAGCCGTGATGGATGCATCTGGCCGTGATGGATACATCTGTGCGTGATGGATACATCCGGGCGTGTGGATACATGTGGCCATGATGGATACATCTGGGCGTGATGGATACATCTGGGCGTGTGGATACATCAGGGCGTGTGGATACATCTGGCCGTGATGGATACATCTGGCCGTGATGGATACAACTGGCCGTGAGAAGGGATATAATATATTTTATACCAGTTTGCAGTTTTAAGAAAATAAAATTAGTCAGACCTAACTGCATAGCCAGGGACGTTTAAACGGGCGGTAGGGGTTGGAAGGAAGCAGCAGCTTCTAATCTAAGTTGGAAGGAAAGATTGCTATTAAATTGCTGGAAACTGTGAAATAGTTTGTTATCAGGCTAGGCGCCTCTGAGCATATCTAAAATTTTAGACCTGCATGGGCGTTCTTTCCTTGGAAGTTTCCAGACCTCCATTCGCACGAAATACTGTAACAGAGCAAATACGCTTATTCGGTTTCGCTAAGAAGCCCTGTCGTGACGCGATTCTCTCTTTTCAAATGAATGGATATCTCTCCAAGCCTAAGTCTCGGACAATTTTCGAGTGAACAAACTAACTAAGATTGCATTAAACGGAAGTTGTTATGAATGTATACTTCTTTATACTATAGTATATTATATAGCAGTGTTTAGCATTTAAAGTTTTCAATACATTATTTAATTAAAAAAACAACAGTTTTATTTAGTGACGGATTAAGTCCTGTGGAGACATCTAGGCAGACGAAATTTTGCCTCGCGCTCAGGTGGGAAAGGGGAGGGGGGTGCGGGAAGTAGGTGACCCTGCTTTGCGCACGAAATATAGGTCTATCAATAAATGTTGCACCCATTAGCGAATACGCCGATTACCTTTTACCAATGAATCGACCTGAGATAATCGACCTGAGATAATGGACATGAGGTAATCGATCTGAGATAATCGACTTGAGATAATGGACATGAGGTAATCGACCTGAGATAATCGACCTGAGATAATCGACATGAGATAATCGATATGAGATAATCGACATGAGATAATCGACCTGAGATAATGGACCTGAGATAATCGACCTGAGATAATCGACATGAGATAATCGACCTGAAATAATGGACCTGAGATAATCGACCTGAGATAATAGACCTAAGATAATCGACCTGAGATAATAGACCTAAGATACTCGATCCTTGCTCCATAGTTTTAACAAATTTATATTACAAAGGGTGTTCCGTAAATAAAAAAGTTTATGACTAAAATGTGTGAATATTTAAATAATTTGCCTGGATATGTTTACTAAATTGAGTTGTCAAACTGGTATACATTCAGGTGCTAGGCATTAAATATATACATTTATTACCGATAACAGGTTATACAATGAACTGCTTGAAAATAAGGTGAGAGTTAAACTATATACACATTATATTCAATCTTATAATCTGTGGGGCATCAAAATTATTTAAGTGCCCAGGGCATATTCATACAGGGGCCTTAATCAGGACCTGATCTTATTAAAGTAAAATACATGATTCTACATGTAACCACTTTATAATTAATGTCACTAACGCATTCACTAAATAAAATTCCCGATAACTGCGCTAAATGCGTTTGGTGCATACGTAATATTTTCCATTGGTTTGCTGAAATTGTTTCAATTTAAATGTGAGGTAGAAAATCTGCGGTTTAAAAAGGGATGGGACTCTATCACAATGCAATGTAGTTCAGGGACCTTAATGTATGCGTCGCGGTACCGGAGGGGGGGTGGGGTAGTACAAATTGAATGCGCATCACTTGAATGCATGTTTTGTCGAGTAACTTTAGTAGCTTGGGAAGTTAACGCATTGAGTCCGTCATTGTTTGGCGGGCTATTACTAGTTTGTAATAAATTATGTGCAATTTTTATATTTATGTTCATGAAATGAAAACTATGTTTCATGTTTGTAACAAAAATTATTTATTTTTGTTGCTATTTTATTTTGGTGTTGTATATGTGAAATATATTGTAATTATTATTGCTACTTCCAAACTAACAATATCCTAAGGTTCATTAACAATTACTAATTGAATTTTTTTTTTTTAAATAATGAAATTTTAAAAAAAAAAAATAGAAATCTCAAGTTAGGGCCAATGTACATCATTTTTAAAAAATTACAAATACAGTTGCGCCCAAACTAGCAGCAGGCCTACTAAAACTCCTGCATCTTGAAAGCGTCTGTGGGTTCATCAACGGCGCATAACTACAGCCACCACGTATTTCCAGACGTCAAAAGGAAGATATGCTGTACGGTGTTATTGGGAATGGCTATCCCGACAAACAGTGTTTCTTTCAGAAATTTTCCCCCGAGGGGGCACTTTTGACGCTCGGGGGGGGGGGGGGGGGGGCAGTGCCAGTTTTTCAGTGGCCAGTGGCGTAGCTAAGGGGTGGCAGATGGGATATATGTCCCCGGGCGCCAGACTAGCGGGGGCATCTAATGGGCTATAGTGTTACTGGATGAAAATAATAGGTTTCAGAGTTTAGCGGGGGGGGGGGGTGTAAAAATGAATCTTGTCCCCTGTCACCAAAGACTCACGTCAGTAACGTAGAAGTGGGGGGGGGGGCGAACATTTGGTCTTCCCAGGTGTCATTTTTTCTTTAGATAGAGCGGCGGGATTTTCGGACATCTGCACAGTTTCTATCGAGAAAGGTAGCGTGGCAAAAAAGTTAACCCACCTAGGGTGGCGCTAACACTAGGCACGCCACTGGGCAGTGCATATATCAGCACCAAATTTGGCTGACATGGCAAGTAATTTCTATCGGGAAGTAGGGCAGCAGAAAATGTGTGATTGTTTAACAATCAAGAGGTGCATTTTGGAGTATACATGATTCGAATGTTTTGATAAGACTTTCATTTGATCGGGGGAAATAATTTTTCAAGCGTCGTGGGAGGCATTATGGCGACCAGTGCCAGACACAAACTAAATTCATTCTGGTTGTGGTGTGCCGAAGAAAATCATTTGACACAAGATTAGATTCAACCCGGTAGTCACATTGATCGACGTCAAGGAAAAAAAATGGGGGGGGGGGGGGGTAGCAGAAATTGAGGAATCCGAAGAGTTTGAGCAAAAGTGAGGGCAGGGGTCACCTTAATTTAAAAATAATAAATTTAAAATGCAGTGATGCATTGTGGTGCAAATTTTTCTTCTTCTTCTTCTGTCTATTAAGGGCCCACGATCAATTTATTGATCATTATGGCTCCTATGAATGTAAATGGGATTTGCAATGTTTCTGTGCCTGGTGTTGATGCGGATATTTCAATGGTAACAAGAGTTACCTAGTGATGGTATCATGCACTGTATTCAATGTATCTTTAAGACAATGTGTGAAGGGGCATTTCAAACGTTCATATATTTACTGTTAGATGTCTCGTAGAAAATGCTAAGAATACATCAACATGCACCAACTATATGTGGACTACAAATCAGGTTATGATAGCATAGACAAGAAATACATGAACGATGCTGTGCTGGAACTTGGAGTCCTTAACAAACTTACCCGACTCATACATATGACGATGGATAACTACAAAAGTAGAATCAAAGTACAGAGGGAGTACTGGAGGGAGTTCCCAATCAATCTGGGCCTCAGACATGGAAATCCGTGTATCATTTTCAACATCACTTTAGAAAAAAGCATTAGAAACATACGTGTGAGCACTTGAGAGGTGTTACAGAACAACCATAAGGAACTTTATAAAGCCAGCCACTGCAATACCTGGCCTACACAGACGATATAGCGCTACTTGGTAGAAACAGCATTGATGATATAATTAAAACTTTCAGGGAACTTGAAGATGTGACGGTCAAAGCTGGTCTTGATGTAAATAAAGCGAAGGCAATATTTATGATAATGTCAGGAAATACGCACTGATGACTTCATCAATATGAACATCTACGCCTTTGAGAGGGTAGCTACTTTCAAATATCTAGGGGTGACTATAAATAAGCAAGAGGAAATAAAATCGGAGGTGCAAGAACGAATAACAGCACGAAACCGTTCTTATTTCAATTTAAAAAAGCTACCTCAAAGCAAAAATCTCGCTAAGGGAACAAAGAAGGCAGTATACACCTCTATTACAAGACCAGTAGTGAGACTTGGTTCCTACCAGAAAAGCAGAGAACCTGCTAAATATATGACCCGATGATAGACAATTTTGTTTTGGGAATCCGTACAAACTAAGAGCTATATCAATTGTACAAATACCCATCCATAGTCACAACAATATAAAAAAAGGCAGACTGCCCTAGGCAGGACACATTGAAAGGATGCAGGATTCTGGAGCAACAAAAACGATCTACAGGCAGAAACCTAGGGGCAGACGGCTCACCGGTCGACCAAGACTGAGATGGATTGACGATGTAGAGAAGGGCTTACAAAGGTTGGGGTTCGCACATGGAGGTGTAAAGCGATGGATCGATCCCAATGAAATATGGGGTGGAGCAGGCCAAGGCCCTAAATGGGATGAAGCGCCACTGATATAAACATTTCAGACATTTGGGTGGGAAGCGCTAGAAATAACGATAATAACAGGACATCACTAACTCTTCCACCAGCACAATATTAAATAAATTCAATCCAGTTGGGAGCCCTTAGGGTATGTTTTTTTATCGAGAGATACTCCTTAGATTATACTCGCCCCTTAAAACTTTATAGGCCCCGGAAATTTTTTGATCAATTAAAAATGCAAGAATGCATTTTTTTTAACATACCGTAGTTAAATTTAGTTTCGCATTATTATACACATAACTGTAGAGTAACGGGAGAGATGCTAGTTAAGATTTTATGTGTCATTTGACCTAAGAGCCATCGTGTGAGGTCTGCAATCCACATAGCTGCATGGGGCCTCGTATATTTTAGGGGCTTAAAGTTGGGCTGTAATTACATTAAATATCAACTTTTACTGCTAGGTAGGGAAGGAAAAAAAACGAAAAGTAGCACGGGTGCCATAAAAAAACAAGCGACGTCTCTGCTTGAATAAGTGTGGTATGCAAACATTTTTTTTTAAATTGAAAAGTAATGTATTTTTAAAGTTATTATTTTAAAATATTTTTGGGATCAACTACATAAAAATAATGAATTTACTACAAAATATTTTTAAAATTAAGAAAAAAGAATTCCTTCCAAAAAAGGTATCCATCCCAAAAAAAAATGCTAAAATAGTTTTACATTTTGAACGAAAAAGAAAAACCAAAAACATACGTTTATTTCTAAATATTTCCAAGTTTCACCAAAGTCAAAAAGAAAAAAAGCTTTTCTGTACAAAAGGTTATAGACTATATCTTTATTGGTTTTCAAAATTGGTATTTATTTATAAATCATATGTAACCGACATAATTGTTCAGAAGTCAAGAATTTTTACAAAAGACATATATTTATTAATGTGTGATTTTTTTCGTATAACTTATTAAAGTTTCAATTCTCAATATTCAGTTGATTGAAATGTTAATTAAGAAATTTAGACTACTATAATTTGCTTCAGATCATTACAACTTGCCTCTTCGATATTATACTTGAAAACATTTTTTTTACCAATTTCATATAATTTTTTTTAACTACTACCAAAAATGGCATTTACAAGATCATCGAAATACTCTATTTTTTTATTCGTTGTTTAAATATATATTATATTCTTTCTACTGGATTATCATCTTAAAATAATTTTTTTAAATAGTTCAAACAGCTGGGGAAGATTGTTTATTATTATTATATTAACAGGGAAAAGTCATTGGGGATTTAATAAATAAAGACTATTTTTTAAAAAATCATTTTACTCTGTTCCCGAAACTGTGTTAAAAAATTAGAAACACTCGATTTAATAATTATGCTGAAATGTCCACTATTTGTATGTAACCGGTAAATTCCTAATTTTTTGTTTTAAATCATTATTATTATTATTTTTAAATGTTCATTTTATCTATGTCAGCATACATCTATGGAATCTACTACATTAAAATGTTTGCTAAAAATGATTTTTTAAAGCATGATGCTATTATACAATATAATTTGAAAACAGATTGCGCATGTCTATTTCTTAGCAAGAACTATATTTAATTTACAGACATTTATATCGATGAAAAGGTAGTTTAATACAGGGTTATTAAAAAGTCTTTCAACTTTTGCAGCTGCAAAATGTAATTAAATAAAAGATACCGATATCTGCGAATCAGAAAAGGAAGATTTAGCTTATGATCAGGAGCGGCCAATTTTCAAAACAATACCATATTTACAATCGATTTCTGCGAGCCTGTAACAAGATTAACCTGAACGCCATGGATCATCAATATATATCGAACAAAGCGATATTTTATTTGTTCCAATAATTGTTATCGATTAAAGGCACACATTTCAATAACTTTAAATTTTTTTATAAAAATTAAATTTAGAGTAGTTTTTTTTAAATTATTTTTTCTTACACATTTTCCCCCGGGGGGACACTTGACTTGCTCCGGGGGGGGGGGGGCAGTGCCCCCCGGAGGTATGCCTGAAAGAAACACTGTTGAAGACGTACATGCGTTTTTCAACTGTGCATCGCTGCAACTGCCAGGTATTCCTAGTACACCCATACCTCGCTTTACGGCCTAGATACGTTCCGGAAAAGTTGGCCGTAAAGCGAAAAGCCGTATAATGAATCAATAATTTTGATATAAACCCATACAAATTTAATTGGATCTGTTCCAATTTTTGTATAAAATAATATAGTCGTTAGTTCATAAATCATTTTATTCTTTTCATTTCCTATAAAAATACAAGTACAAAACATTGTAATAGTAAACAGAAATTTAAAAAATAAACATATAAATTAAAAAACAAAAGAAATCATATGCACATATGTATACATAAAATAAAATTCACCAATTAATCCAAACAAACAAGACAGAAACAAACACGTCAACTTACCGAGTCACAGGATATGAATAAGGTGGGATAGCACAGGAAATAAGGCAGACTACTAAAGCAGAACCGCCTAAGGGGAGAAGCTGAAACTAAAGAGAGGATATCTATTGGCCGTATAATGAAACATCGTGGGCCGTAAACCAAAAAAGTGCCATAATTTAAAGTTGGCCGTAAAGCGAAAAGGCGTATAAAGAGCGGCCGTATAGCAAGGTATGGGTGTATTGAAAAAGAAGATATGTTGGGCAGTTGATGTTGGAAATTGGAAAAAGTATTCATAGTTGTACTTGCAAATATTACCTATGTATAGAGTATAGAGAATGAAATACGATCTCCCCCACGACACAGCACCCACCCCGAAAAAAAACAACAACAAAACTCAATTATTTCAATGGGCTCTTGGAATAATTTCAATATTTAAAAAAAAACGACCTTATAAGCGGTTCTATTAAATCCTTGAATATAGTTAACGACCCTGCTGGGCTGCACATCTATCCACCAAGAATTGTTGTTTGTTTGTTGTTGTTTTTTGTTGTTTTTGTTTCCTTTTTAAAAATTATATGATTTTTGAAACAATCTTTTTTCAAAAACCGTACCAAGACTGGTGTACGAATGACAGGATTGTGGTCAAAACAAAGGATTTTCTCATTATGATTAGTGGGGGTGATGACCTCCTTCGTGGATATGTTGGAACTTGTGTGTTTTATGTAGTGTGTTGTATAAAGTGTGTTGTATAAAGTGTGTTGTATAAAGTGTGTTGTATAAAGTGTGTTGTATAAAGTGTGTTGTATAAAGTGTGTTGTATAAAGTGTATTGTATAAAGTGTGTTGTATAAAGTGTGTTGTATAAAGTGTGTTGTATAAAGTGTGTTGTATAAAGTGTGTTGTATAAAGTGTGTTGTATAAAGTGTGTTGTATAAAGTGTGTTGTATAAAGTGTGTTGTATGTAGTGTGGTTTATGTAGTGTTTGAATGTAGTGTTTTTTATGTAGTATGTTGTGTGTAGTGTATTGTATGCAGCATGTTGTGTGTATTGTGTTGGAAGTAGTGTGTTGGAAGTAGTAAGTTGTATGTAGCGTGTTGGAAGTAGTGTGTTGTATGCAGTGTGTTGGAAGTAGTGTGTTGTATGTAGTGTGTTTGGAAGTGGTGTGTGTGAAGTAGTGTGTTGTATGTAGTGTGTTGGAAGTAGTGTGTTGGAAGTGGTGTGTTGTATGATTGATTGATTGATTGGATACTTCTATAACGCTGGTATCCACGCTACTTTAGCATGCTCACTGCGCTCTGGTGTCATCAAACCTATTAAACAAAAAAGTCTTTAAATGTTTCCTAAATAATTTTCTGTCCTTTTCAGTACTCCTCAAAGAGGGAGGTAAAATATTCCATAACTTTGGCGCTACCGTTTCAACAGAGCGCACTCCGTACGACTTTTTTCTGTGTTCATCCACACTGGGAATTTTCAGTAAGGACTGAGTTCAGGATCGCAGGTTCTTAAGGTTACATGTTTATAAGTAGTGTGTTGGAAGTAGTGACTGTTGCTCACCCCCCCCCCCCCGGCCATGAACGTTATAATCAAGCACTAAATACCACACTTAATACATTGATATTGTACATCTTATTGTTTAAGTTTAATGTACATGTTATATTATATTTATACCTGGCTGTTTTTATGCTCTTGTTGTCAGGTGCGTAGGTGACTTACAAGGGAGGAGGGGTCAACCTTAGCCATCATCGGATTTGGGTCATTAAAATCGTCCACCCCAGGCACCCTTTCCCCCGACCAGCTACATCCCTGTTTTTTTGTCTAGTTGTTGTCTCCCCCGCCCTCCCCACCAACCAGAGGCGTAGCGTAGGGGGGCAGGGGTACAGATGTACCTGGGCGCCAGCTAGTTAGAGGCGCCAAAATGTGCTTTGGTATTATTTTATTGATAAAATATTGGGTTTGAGAGTTGAAAAAAGGAAAAGAGGGCGCTTTAAAACGAATCTTGTCCCCGGGCGCCAAACACTCCAGCTACGCCGCTGTCACCAACCACAAAAAATAAGCAGAAATAAAATCAAGAAAGAGGGAATTTTCAACAATAAAAATCAATGTAACATTTATTTTTAAAAAACTGAAAAAAACAACAATATCAACCAAAAAAAGAAAAACAAAACAAAAACAATCACCCCCCCCCCCCCCGCCTCTCCTTAGGTAATTTGGTTGTGTTAATTTCTATCTAATTCGCCACAATATTATAAGTCTTAACTTCTTTTGAACAAAGTTATCTCCAATTAGAATCCCACTGAGTTTTATCAAAGTTCTGGAGCACAACGTACCATACTTGGGTGGTGACATGTTTTAGTTGCAATTCAGATCGCTTATTTGCGTGATCAGTCCTGACTGACCATCTACCCGTCAACCATATAGGTCACGCCTGTCAGTAGATTGCGACCATTGTCCGTCGCCGGTGACGCCCCCCCCCCCTTTTCCCCGTGAACTCGACACGAGAACATCATCGACGTCCGTGAGTTTGTTAGCCCCCCTTTAGAGATGTCACAGCTGCTCATAAACCACGGCATTGAGTCCAGGACTGGAAACAAAACGTTACGAGCTTGACACAAAATTCCCAATATTAAATATCCTTCCCCATAAAAATGAAAGGCCAAGCTTGCCGAATTATTGCTGATTACATTTTATTAAGAGCAAGCTGCGATGCCAGCATAGGCGTTATATAAAAGGTTCGCAGTTTTTATTTTCATTTATTTCAAATTATTTTGTTGTGAGAAGAGTCGTCGGGGTTCCATCCTGTCCTTGTATGTAATCGGCTCGATAGTTGACAAGTTTTCGGGGATTCGGTTTGGATATCTTATGAGGAACTATACCGTTGGACGAGCAACGCGGATGGTTTTATAGATGTCTGTGTTACGCCCACCAAGTGTCTTGAAAACGGCTGTGTTAAACTGTCTTGTTGGTGAGTTACATGCTTTTTAAATAGAAAATTCAACTTAATCTCCGAGAGCGGCTTGCGATTCACGTGGTTTACATCAAGTTTTAAACATTTGGTGTTTCGTCGGTCGATTATGAACGTTTATAAGTGTATTTCTAGTTCACGAGTGGTCGGCAAACCCGCGGCCCTGGAGCCGCATGTTGCACTTTTAAAGGAATAACTGCAGCTCTTGTATCTATAAAGGAAACCAAATGATGTATCCCAAACCAAGTTGACACGGTCAATCCTCCTGACCTAAAGTTGGCTCCTGGAAAGTCTGGTCATAATCCCTTTATCATAAAAGGTGAAAGTTAAAAAATCGTAAAATTTATGGGATAAAAAGTATTTTAAAAAATTAAACGATTTTAAATGTCTTCGTGGGACGTTCAAGTTAAGTTATTTTGTATTTGAGCAGTTGCTTTCAAAAATCTATTAAATCAGCGGTTCTCAGCCTTTGGGTCGCGACCCCATTTGTGATCGAATGACCCTTTACCGGGGGTTGCCTAAGACCATCCTAAAACACATATACACCACAGTTATGAAGTAGCAAAGAAAATAATTTTTTGATTGGGGGTCACCTCAACATGAGGAACTGTATTAAAGGGTCGCGGCATTAGGAAGGTTGAGAACCACTGTATTAAATGAAGGTCGTCGGTGTGCTTTTGTTTGATTCACGCATTTTTAATAACAGATTATAATGGGACAACTTCTAAATTTCTACTTGGCTATTTATCTGATGAATTATTTAGGGTTATTGTTTTAGTGATATTTAAAACGTCACATCATGGCAAGGGTCCCTACCGTGGGTCCTTATTTTCACTTTGATTTAAAACTCTGGAGTTATGACATTTTGTTCAGTTAGATGTTTTAGTCTCCAGATAATAACTAAATAAAATAGTCTTTTTAAACACATTTTTTGAAGGTTTAAAACACACAAATATTGAATTTTCCAGCAAGTCTATTTTGGTGAATCATGTTCGATTTTTACGGCAGTCAATAAATGTATCGATCGTTGTTAACAGTGGCGTTGCTAGGTGTAGTGCCGCCTGGAGTGGGCCGAGGTTTTGCCACCCTCTCCTTCCTTGAAATAAATGCTGCCCCACAATATAAAGACATAAAGGGATACCTGGGCGGACTGCAACCCCTGAAACCCCCCTTTCCTATAATACGACACTGGTTGGTAAACCTTAAGTGCTATCTCTCCCTGATATCCCACCCCACTATTGACAATCTTTATAAAAATGTGTGGGGGGGGGGGGGCGAGGAAGAATACCACAAGATATAGTTTTATCTTTTTTTTTTGTCTCCTTTTTTCTTCCCAAATCTCACGAATTCAAGAAAGTATAAATACTTGTGAATTTTTCATAATAAATTTTTTATCTTATAATTACAGCCTGGATGCTTGTATTCGCCATCTTTACACAGCCAACTCGCGGGAGGCCGTGGTTGGAAGAGCATCAAAATCACGTGATGTTTCGCTCTCATATCTGTCAGCCCTTACCACAGACGGATCTCCAGAGGCTCATGGGTTCCGCCTACGACGAAGGTTGGATGGCACCCACCCTGGACATCGCTAAACAAAGATTTGGGTCCGACCCAAAAGCTGACCCCAGTACCCCCCACGAAAACCATCCTCTCGACCGGCTGCGACACAAGAGATATGTAGATTATCCAAGAGGGTCAGTGGATTATCAAACAAACACAGAGCGAGGTCGCCATTCGATCCCTCTTCTCAGATCAGAACCAGAAAATCTCGAAGGCATCAACACTGCCAACACTGTGTCTCCACAAGACGAAACATCGCAAACTCTGAATGAAAACATTTCATCAGGTTATAATACAAAATCCTCGTCGGCGTGGTTGTCGAGGCGGCTCCAAAACCCAGGAGAGAGGGACAGCAACCCCCCACCGTGGGAGTGTAAGATGACATCAAGCTTACGAGTTATGAAAGAAGGGGTTTTCCCGCAAGTCGTCGTGGATGGACAGTGTATCACCAGCAAGTGTTTTTACGACCTCTACGAGTGCCAGCCGATCAAATACGCCCTAAAATTACTGCAGCGGGATCCCCGAAGATGCAACCCCGTTGCTAACTTTGAGAACAGGACAATATATGAAGAGCACTGGAACCTGATCCCCCATTACGTCACGGTGGGATGCAATTGTGTGACTGCTCAACGACCAAGGCTCATTCCAACAAGGACGCGAGTGAGGTGGGCGGGATGAGCTGGTTACCATTCAAATGTATGCAAATCTTGGATGGCAGCACGCGCGACATTAAGTATAAACATGGAGCCATAGACTGCAGCCGCCCTGTAGACATCAGTACGTAAATAAGATGCAACGGATTTTTTTTCAAATTGTCATGGTAAACCTCAGCCAAGAGAAGTTAACTTCACACATATTAAAAAAAAGTTATCCTGATTAAATTAAGGCCATCCTGCACTTGTGTGATTGTCAAATATAAACAAAGATATTTATATATTAGGGAAAAAAAAGCATATTTAAAACATAAGGGCTTGTTAAAAATGTACAAATATGGGCTGTCAAGATTTATAAAAACGTTTACTAGCTGCTTCAACAATTAGATCCAGGATTGGCTCCGCTCTTTTAACAGCACCGCATTGAATTTGCTGCTTTCAAATCAGATGTTATTTTATAACTCTGCGACAATGGATATTGATAGTAAGCGAGCATAATACAGGCTCTGCAGAATCAGCTGATGTTTTCCTGTGGTTGTTGAAACGCGAATTGCAGAGACTGGGGACAACATCAAAGGGTACCAGCTGCAACAAGGGGTACCAGCTACATCACGAGGGTACCAGCTGCATGACGAGGATACCAGCTGTATTAAGAGGGAACCATCTATATCATGAGTGCACCTGATATATCAAGAGTGTACAAGCTACATCAAAGAAGGTACCAGATGCCTCAAGAGTGCCCCAGTTGCCTCAAGAGTGTATGCAGCATAAAGATGTCTTCAAAGTATTCACAAGCTTACCATCATGGTAAGGAAGTTTAACTATTGTATTTCTATTTTGAAGAATTATATGTATTACACAAAAAACATATCGGACGTATTTGAATGTGTACGGTGGGTCAACCAGAGCGGCGCCCTGGTATACGTTTTACTTCACTTTATTTTACTCCTTAATTATATTACTCTCATGTAGAAAAGAAGATTTTAAAAGAAAATGTTTTGCAAAGACAAATTTGTATTTTATCTGTGGTCTATGGAGAGCGCTTCTACTTCTAGAATTCACAGTTGAAGCTAATGGTGGACACTTCGAAGACAAACTATAGTTTAATCAAAAAAATAATAAAAATTATCTTAGAATTAAAATGAGCTTTAGAATTTAAAAAGAAAAAGAAAAATATTTACTATTAGTTTTTATCATTATATCCTTTTTTCCGGACACAAAGTAATTTCGGGAAAGTGGTGTGTCTGATGTCTTTTGCTCAAATTCTCATTCTTTAGTGGCCGCCATTATAAATTTGCGTGATTGTTAAAATGAGTAGATAAACTGTTTGAAGACAAGGGGATGCTTGAAGTAAACAAAACAATGTGTTTTAAAATGGCTGCATGGCTAACAACATAAAATGAGTGACACGAAACCTAAAAATGGCTTATTCACAACCTAAAATGGCTGGCTAACAAACTAAGGAAAATTTCATGTTATGTACTAGTAGTATTTTGAACGTTTAAAAACTACGTGCAAGATAAAGAAGTATATAACAAAACATTATTTACCGCCCCCCTCCCACCCTCCCCCCCCCCCTGAGAAATGTGTTTGTGTAGTAAAAGGTTTCTATCAGGTACAGCAGAAGAGATCGTTGTCTGGTTCCGTACTGGTTCTCAAACTTAAATTACTGCACTCTGTTTTATTTCCTCGTCCCAGATTTACACAAGTAAAAACGTCTTTGCCCCCTTTCTTTAATATAATAACTTAAGTGACAATGTCAACCTCAAATGTTTGCTTGATACTCATATTTGACATTTTCTCCCTCCCACACAGCACTGAGCGTCAGACCACTGCAGAAGGAACTGTTGAATGACTGCAGAAGAGGATGATGATGTCAAACCACAGAAAACTTCCGAAACCCTTCAACGTGCCCTAGAATCTAGAACTGCAACTGCCATGCTGTACCCAGCAGAGTACGGCCATCTTGTCATAAGAACCGCCATATTGTCTCGAGACGAGTACGACCATCTTGCCATTGCAATTATTGTCTCTTTTCATATTCTTTCGGAAGCTGTTCTCTTTAAATATGTATTATAATATTTGCATGCACATTGTAAATGATTATAAAACGTTTAAAAATATTTATTTCAAGTTAGAACATGTTTAGAACTATGATTACTATTTCAAGTATTTATTTCAGGCTTATGTGACCTATATGTTGGAACTATAAAACTATGTCAAATATGTATTTCCAGTGGATTACATTCTAGAACTATGATTACTATTTCAAATGTTTATGAGCATTCAATAGTTTCACGCTTAAGTAAGTGTCTTGACTGAGGGAAACGCCATAGAAGGAATATACACAGGCTTACATTTCAAATAGCTCTTGATGTTTTAAAACTTAACTATCAAATTAGAAATACATAACCCACACCTGGTGTTTTTTTTCAAAAAAGATTAGCATTTTAATTCATCTTTAAATGGTTCATTTTCCACCTTAAACATGTGGACCTTAAAAGATCTCCTTCATAATGAAAGGCTATTAATTTAGTACAACTCTAATGTTGTATGGGTTATGTGCGAAAACGTGTGTGTGTGTATATGTTTTTACCTGTTTGCTTGTTATCAGCTTTATTCATCTGTGCAATTTTTACTTGTTAAAAAGAATAAAGAAATCAAAATACGCTTTATAATCTTATATCCCTTAAAAAAAACATAGGCCATACAAGCTTTAATAATATTCTACAGAGATGAACCTCAGTTACCATCGTTTAAAGAATAAATGAGGTATTTATTTTTCTAAAATTTAGAATATTACATATATAGCTGGCATCGGGTTAACTTTTCTACAATAATTTGAAGCGTTGTTTTGTGATAAAAGAGTATGTGGTGTAGGCCAAGGGTCTCCGATCCGGCCAACCACCCTTTCCCACTCTTATTCCCGACCCTCTCCCCACCATTTAATCCAGTGGTTCTCAACCTTCCTAATGCCGCGACCCTTTAATACAGTTCCTCATGTTGTGGCAACCACTAGCCACAAAATTATTTTTGTTTTTACTTCATAACTGTAGAGAATATGTCGTTATCAGATGGTATTAGGCGACCCCTGGGAAAGAATCGCGCGACTCCCAATGGGGTCGCGACCCACAGGTTGAGAACCGATGATCTAATCCTTATAAAATGCTTGCTTGAAACCAGTTTTTTGCTGCGCACAACTTTGCGTCTCAATGCTAATTTACAATGGAAATTTCGAAAAATTATATACTGAAACAATATTTCACTAAACATAGCATATCGCATTTATTTATAATAGGCACATGGTGGCCTCAAGAAGCTCAACGTTGGCTCTTAGGCCTAAGGGCCTATGCTTTTTTTAAAAACATGGGATAGACCCAAACCAGGCAAATCAACACTAGCAATATCAGAAATATTTTGAGAACATGTAAATCTCGAATAAAAACAGGGAATTGTACATAATCATAATTAATGTTACAGGCGTTGAAGCTTTTACAAAAGGCTGCACTTATTGGTACACAGGTACCAGAATAGAGAGGTTGGGATTAACAAACGATTTAAAATATTTTTGTTGGGTTTGTAAGACCAAATGAGGTATCAAATGAAAGATAATTGAATGTACTATACGTTAGTAAACTTAATTTTTCATTGTAACTAAAATAAACTACTACAAATGAAACCCGAATAGCATTAGTCAAAATGTGCACGGACACGCAGCGCCCCCTTTCGGACCCGGGACACATTAAACTCAATGCTATTCGGATGTCATTTGTGGTAGTTTATTTTAGTTAAAATGAAGAATTAAGATTTCAAACGTATAGTACATTCAATTATCTTTCACTTGATACCTCATTTGGTCTTACAAACCCAACAAAAATATTTTAAATCGTTTTTTAATCCCAACCTCTCAATTCTGGTAGCCGTGTACCAATAGCAACTTCGTTTACAAAATGTATCTTACTACAGTTCGTGAAAATGTTGATAATGAGTCTTATCTTAGTAGGGTATATGACACCAAGCCTTACGTTGACGTGATTGTCACAGCTAGGGTTATTGCAACATAGGGCGGGGCCAAGATTTACTCCCCCATCACGAAAAAAATTCTGCACTTGGCCGAAAATACCAATCTCTTTATTAAAAATAAGTGCCACCCGTAGTGTCCGCCCCCACCCGCAGCCCCCACTCCCTTTCCGTCCACAGTGGGTGACGTGAAAACATTATTTAAAAAAAAAAAGAGTTATAAAAATAAGTAAGACGCATTACTCAAAGATAATTGCTTATTTAGCTCATTTTAAATATATTTTAATTTTATTTTGAACAACTCAATTGATAGATTCTTTAAGTAGCATAGCCTATTACTAGAGTGACGCCTGGGATTGAAGGCGGTCCTTGACTTTGCCTATTCCCTCGCATAAGGAAATGACATCATACAGGAAACACATCAAAAAAATTAAAGCCATAAAATAATTAACCATTTTGTATTTTATTATAAAGTTGACCAAGGTACCACCCACTTAAATGTCTTAAAGTAACCAATCGGGGCATCTCCCCACCTCCCCCACCCCCCCAAAACCACCTTTTTCTGTTCTTAAGTTCCTTAGATAATTATCTTTCCTTTGTAAACAACCAATTTTTTTTTAAATTGAATTTTATAGAGTTTTTAACAGAGACAAAGGTTACAAGTGGGGGAAGAGAGAGGCTGTCTTAGAGTGCTATAATTATTATTATAATATAATTATTATAATTTAATAATTTATATTACTTTGGATTCCACTTTTTAAAGATTGTTTATGTACACGTACCTTCTAGTAATTTCATTGGCTCTTGCATCAACTTCCGAAAATGGCGGCCCCCATGAGAAATGTAAACAAAAATAGAAACTTGTAATCCAGTTTATCCATGTCCATACCTTTACTTTAACTTCAAAATACATAGACCCTTAGTTGTATTCTGGCAATTCATAGAGAAACTGATCAAATACACTTTCCGTTAAGAGAGACTATATTGAACTGTTGGTTATTATAATTATATTTGTAAGTATGAACTAACTATATTTTATAATTAAATTTATATTGAACAATAATAATAATAGTTAAAATTGTTAAAATAGTCACTAAATTTTGCTCAATTATACTCATTAACGTGAATGAATAACCTCCAAAGGTGACTAAAGTGAGTGTAGGCTAACTAAAAGTAAAGTTAATATTAAAAGTTAAAGCTTAATAATTAATAGTTAAAGGTAGCTTCAAATTCAAAATGACATTTCATTATACAGAATAAATATGGACATCAGGCATCAGACATAAGAAAAGACTTTAAAGTCATGTCTGTTAACTTTTGATTGATTCATTCGAAGTTATTAGAGTGATTTCTCTGTATAGGCATAACATACAGTAGAAGAACTAGCATGATGTTAGACAAAGTCTAGCTAGTGACCATGATTACAGTACAGCAATGATAAAAATCAGACACTTTATTAGACTTTATTCAAGAGTCACTGTTCACCTGTTTCATCCCAGCTGCCACCACAATGGTGCAGGCGGCAGCTCTCAATCCCTTGTTGCCTGTAAAGGAAGGCTGTCTACTTTTCCCAGTGGAAAGAGTCAGGTTAAAGATCAGAAATATACCGACCCTTAATGCTCTTCTAAGCAATTCATGCTAAAGTCTTGGTTATTTTTTATTATGCAAGGCAATTTGTTGCCTGGCCCTATTAGAGGTGTAGATTCACCCATTGCCTTGGGATAGAGTGGGCTGCAGAGAAAACCATGCAATTCTTATAATGACACATCTGCTGTGTCGAAGACTAGAAATGACATAAGTATGTTCCTCATGTTAATTCAATAAAATTACAATTGCAGTTTACAGTTATACATTTTAAAATTTCAAAACGCATGAGGAAAGTAGGCAATAATATTTTTATTCATTGAATGATAAAAATGCTATACATCATAAAATGATTTTGCATTGCTTTGACTGTGCTCACTAGTGTATGCTTAATTTTGGAATTATTTTTAGACTATTCAAATAATAAACATAAATAATAGTTTTTTAAAAACATATATTTGAAGTTGTTTACACCACATACATTTTCTTAACTTAATAAGTATTTTAGCAGCATGTCTTACATATTAAATTTGTTTCCACTTATTTATTTCAATATTTGTTTCTCATTAAGGAATTTCTCATCACATCTAAACCTTTTTTTTTTAAAAAATCAGCAAAAGTAATACACCAAAATGGCTGCCCCAAGAGGCAGAGGGATCAACACAGGGCTTACTTTGCTTGCTACTCAGATGATGCACTTTGGAGTGAAGAAAATCCCACCTGTTACGCTTGCTCTTATAGCAGGGCAGACGGCAGTATACCTTGAAATTTTTGATAGTATATTTCCTTCTCCCATGAGCGTTTGCATGAGCTCCTATTTAGGTTTGTACAAATAAGAATAAGTACAATGAGAGTATTCAGGCTAAATCCCAACAAAGTTATGAGAACCTTGGGAGGCTTTTTGATATCGATGGTTGTAAGGATAGAAAGATGGGATTGATGGTTGTTAAAGTTTTAGACTAAATAATCAGATTCAGACATTAGCCTAAAAATCTAAGCCTGGGGATAAAGTGCTGAAAGTATGTCAATATAAACTGTAGTTCTTGAGGGTAAATTGTTTGTCTGTTTTGTCCTCTGTAAGAACATAGATAAAGATAATAATTTTAAAAAAAATATTATTTGTTAGATTTTACATAACTTACATTGGCTTACATGCATAATTGTTGTTAAATTATTGCAATAATTAAGCTTAGTAATTTAAAAGTAACTATTTAATAAATTTTGTAATATCGATGCAAAATGTATTCTTACCAGAATAAAATTGGAATGATATACCTTATAATCAAATATTAAAACAAGTTACTGAATTTTAATTCTCCCTTGCATAAAACTACATGTTTTTGTAGAATGTATTCTATTGGAATTTTTTCATTGGAGGGGATATCCCTGCCTTTAAATTCTGTTTAACAAATATTTTAAAATAAATTTGTTAACAAACAAAATGTATTCCTTTAGGTTTTATTGAATTTAAAGGAACTTTTTTATAATCTGATTTTACAGTTTCTCCTAATTATATTTCTCAAAGCTTTCTATAAATATATCCTCTAAAAAAACAAGGAGTATGCACCATTCTCGTTAAGAATTTGTTTGTCACCACTTTACTCTCTTGCAGTTTACCATCACAGGGACTGGATGAGGATGATCAAAGGAACATTCTATCATGGTGATGACATGCATCTTTATTTCAACATGGCCAGTCTCATGTACAAGGGTTCATTGATAGAGACAGCTTATGGCAGTAGCTATTTTGCATACATGATAGCTGTTTTCACTGGCCTGACCAGCGCCACCTATGTAGGACTAGGACTTCTTCTCGGACATTATTTGCACGATCCCAGCTACATAACATCCTGCGCTGTTGGTTTTTCAGGTGAGGGGATAGAATTTGGCTCAAAATTTAACAATTACCTTAAAAACTAATGTAAATAATAATGAAATTAGTAATATTTCAAAGTAAAATTTGAAAATAAAATGTAACACTGAAAATAATAATTAAAAAAAAACTGTATTAATTTTTAATTTTGATTTCATTCCTTCATTCCTTTTTATCAATATTTGAAAGTCATCTTAAAACTTTGTAAAAAAATTATGTTGCTTCTATAGATTTTGATGCATGTTATATGATATGCTTTATGAAAAAAATTTTAGTCATGACTTCAATATGATCTTTTGTGAGGTAAAAGCTAATTCTAAAAATTCTTTTACAGGTGTTTTGTTTGCTTTGAAAGTTATAGTAACAGAGGCAAGTCCATCAGGAGTGCAATACCTTTTTGGCAGTATTCCCATCCCTTCCAAATATTTCTATTGGGTTGAACTTATAGCCATTCAATTGGTGGCTCCTAATGCTTCCTTTGTCGGTGAGATATCCTTAGAAATTTGATTGAAACTCCCTTTCATGACTCAACTAGTGAGTGACTCCTTTACATGAATCAACTAATGAGAAACTCCCTAATGTGACTCAACTAGTGAGTTATTGTTTTCTGTTGATTGAAACTCCCTTACATGACTCAACTAGTGCGTTATTGTTTTCTGTTGATTGAAACTCCCTTACATGACTCAACTAGTGAGTTATTGTTTTCTGTTGATTGAAACTCCCTTACATGACTCAACTAGTGAGTTATTGTTTTCTGTTGTAGAGTAGAATTTTTCCCCAACTTAGAATGTTATAATTTACAAAAATTATATGTATATTTTTTTCTTGTATGATACTTGAAAAAAAAAAATAGCACAATATATCTGATTCAGAATTTTTGATTTGGCTAGCTTATCTGAGAACTGTCTCTCTGACATTTTGTTTGTTGTAGCATTAAATAATTGCTCAAAGAACAGTTAGCCAAATTATATGGGCTGACGATTTTTATTTAAAACTTTAATTTCCTGTATTAAAATATATCTTCTACATTTAAACTGATTAACATTTAGCAAAAGGAAGGAAATAAAACCTTTCAGAGAAAAAAATTAAATCAAATTTGAATATCAAGAAAATTACTAGTCTCATTTCAATTAGGTTTAAATGTATATCCATGTATATGACAGTACTCCAGTGGATCTGTAATAAATTTCAGTTTTATTATATGCATTTGATTATTTTCAGGTCATCTTGCTGGTATTCTTGTTGGCTTGGCCTATTGTAAAGGACCTCTCAAATTTATCATGGATATTTTCCACCCACCTGGTCAGTGAAATGTTCTGAGTTTTAACAAATTTTTCTTCTGGTGCAAAATTCATTTTTTTCCAAGGAAAGAAATAGTTTATTCACATTTAAAAATGTTCAATTGAATAAAAAGAATGCTAAGAAATGCAAAAAAAAAAAAAAAAAAAAAAATTTGCATTAAAAATAAATAGTGTCAACAAATTTAAAGAAAAGATAACATTATTATTTCTTTGTGTTTTTAAATAAAATTAGATTCCTTTTAACCGTTGCAGCTGTCTTAGAATTGTTAAAAGAGGTTCTTCATTAAAAACATGTCAGGATGAGTTTTATGGAAGTGTTTATAAATTTGTTGCTCCTACTGAAGTGAACCTCAGTTTCATCAATTGTCTTCAAGCCGTGTTTAGCAAATATATGCACAGTTGGTTTGAAATATATAAAAAAAACTCATCTACAATGTTATTACAAATTTGTTTGCCATGCAGGGCTTCGCACAGTCAATAGGCCAAGGGATCATAGCAGCAGATTAGACCAGAGGTCTGGTTGGAGGGGATGGTTTGGTTCCAGCAGGTTTACGGGTAGCGGCCATTCAGGTCATCGTGATAGGGAAGCTCACCTTGCCTCCCCATTGTTCTCAGGTGACTATAGAAATGATCCCAGGTTTGAAGAGATAGAGAATATGTGGCAGAGATCAGAAGGCAGACAAGGGTCGTCTGCTGACATTGGTGGTGGTGCTGGCCAAGGTGGTGCCAGACCCTCGGGCCGACCTGGGTCCAGTGCACCTTATGGCAGGCAGGATTCCAGTGCACCTTATGGAAGACAGGAGTCTAGTGCATCTTATGCCAGGCCAGGATCCAGTGCATCTTATGGAAGTTCTGGGGCAAGTGGGGGCTCTCCAGGTTATCCTACATTTCCCAGACCAAAAGCCTCAGCACCCTCACCTGATTACAACACCAACGGAGAATACACAGGTAATGTCAACAATCTCGAAGAATTATAACAAAAAAAAGTAATGCAAATTATTCCTGTATAATTAGGATTGACAATGATAAATTTTGTGATAGGTTCACTGAAAATAAAACGACGTTTTTTTTTTTAATACTCTCTACACAAACTATTTTACAAAAAGAAAGACTTGTCTTGATGGACTGATTGATTGACAAATTTATCTATATCCACGCTACATGCCCATCTCTGGCTTGCACCCTGTAGGACATGGCATAATCAGTTAGCCCCCTACCATCCTGGGAATTTTGTTTAATAATAGTGTTGTAAGAGGTAAATAGCCATATTAATTATTTTATCATAAATATATAATATCCTGTATGTAACTTATTTTGTTTTAAAAAAAATTCCCCCACACATTTGTTATTCATCCTAGCAACTGGAAGGTAACTGGTAAGGCTACTGGTAAGGCTACTGGTAAGGCTACTGGTAAGGCTACTGGTAAGGCTACTGGTAAGGCTACTGGTAAGGCTACTGGTTAGGCTACTGGTAAGGCTACTGGTAAGGCTACTGGTTAGGCTACTGGTAAGGCTACTGGTAAGGCTACTGGTAAGGCTACTGGTAAGGCTACTGGTTAGGCTACTGGTTAGGCTACTGGTAAGGCTACTGGTAAGGCTACTGGTAAGGCTACTGGTAAGGCTACTGGTAAGGCTACTGGTAAGGCTACTGGTTAGGCTACTGGTAAGGCTACTGGTAAGGCTACTGGTAAGGCTACTGGTAAGGCTACTGGTAAGGCTACTGGTAAGGCTACTGGTTAGGCTACTGGTAAGGCTACTGGTAAGGCTACTGGTAAGGCTACTGGTAAGGCTACTGGTAAGGCTACTGGTAAGGCTACTGGTTAGGCTAATGGTAAGGCTACTGGTAAGGCTACTGGTAAGGCTACTGGTAAGGCTACTGGTTAGGCTACTGGTAAGGCTACTGGTTAGGCTACTGGTAAGGCTACTGGTAAGGCTACTGGTAAGGCTACTGGTAAGGCTAATGGTATTAACTTGCAGAAAGCCAAGTTCAAATCCCAACCCTAGTTGATTTTCCCAAAAAACTTTGACTTTACTTGTGTATCAAATCAATTTCACATGACTTGAAAGCTGAGGATGACCCTGGACAAATTTAAACCACACGGCTAAGTGACAGAAAACATTTTCATTGCATCACAGCGGCCACTATTGCTGTGATTATTGTGCAATGTCATTATTATCTACGATGCCGAGTTTTATTCCTGCAAATTCATCTTATGAAATTAACTGGCTTGAATAATAAACCTGTATTATTTTGTGGTTGTTTGAAAGCCCCATTGCCATGTGAATAGGCTGAATGTTATGATTAATCATTACGAGTGGCTTAACTTTCCAAGAAAGTGAGCCCTGGTGCTAGATAGTTCTTGTCACCACACTGGTAACTTTTATATCGGCCAGCTCTTAATTTTGAACTTTTGTTTTTGCAGGTGATTTGGATGAAGATGAACAGTACAACCTGGCCATAATGGAAAGTATTGAGAGCAGCAGACGAACAACTCAGGGTCAACATTCTCCAAGTAAGTGTTCAATAATTTATCACTTATTCATTCGAATTTAATTATTTTCATTCAGTTTACACATTTTTTTTCTTCACCTACAGAAATCTTTTCTTTTTTCGACACGATTTTGTAGTTTAGTTAAAAAACACAATAACACAAGAGTCTCTGCTCATTTTAAACTGTAAAATTAGATGTGATTGTGTCACCATTGGACAAAGGGTGTCTATTCTCACCCCACCACTCCCTGAGTGGTGATAGCCAACCCTCTTCCCCTCTAGAACTCAGACTTGATAAATGTTGTACCTTATCTTGCCAGACATTTGGTACATTTGGTGTTTAATTCGAGAGTTCACAAGAATGTTAGTAATACACAAAATTTAAAATTAAACAAATTGTTAATACATTGTTGACCATTCAGTAGGAATGTTGATAACACATGATCAACATTTTGCGTACAGCAAATCAAATTATCCAGTGCAATGATTATTAAAAAAAAATTTTTTAGTAAGACTGCAATTCTCTATTTCAGTTTTAATTATTAAAATTATAAAAATTGTCTTGATGGCTGTGGGGTCAAAACAGTATTCCATACAAGAGGATTTCAATTCAGTTCCCAGCCTATTCATTTAAAATAATTTTTTTTCCTCCAAAAAACAAAAATTTTCCCCAGGGTATCCCCTACCAATGGGTACACTTTAAGTTATACCCAAGATAAGGGGCAAACTTTGGCCAAAATCCATCAATTCACATAGAAGCCTATACAGTTATCTAGGCTTTCAACTTCATTTATGTACATAGCTTTGGCCATTATAAGGGTAAATTTATTTGAAACTTTACAGAACATTTCAAAAAAATCTTTAAATCTTCTTTTATAATATTCAAGGAAATTTTTTAAAATTTATAGAAACTTATAAGGCATTAATATAATTCTAAAACTGTTATAGAAAATATCAATATAAAACTTTCTGAAAAATTCTAGATTTAATTTAATTACCCCCCCCCCCCCCCCACACCTCCCTTTGCCTTAAACAAAATCCCACTCTCCCCAAAATCCCCCCTCCCCCTTCCTGAAACATTAAAAATGACTCTTCTACTTTTTGAAAACAAAAAGATGTACAACAAAATGCATATTAATAATACAATTTTTCATTCAACTTAAAGGAGGGGCCCTGCTGAGGGTCTATTCCATAAGGTGCCATCAAATAAATAATGAAGTTAACATTTAAAAGTTGTACAATTTAAATTGGTTGAAAAAGGGTGGGAGATCTAATATTTTAAATTATCTCAGGAAACTTCTAGACTGTCCCCCAATGGAGTGGGTATTAATACTTTTGAATCTACTGAACGATATTTTAATTTGGACTTTGAAGGGTATTGCTAGCAAGCTTGGCCCAGATCCATCATTCACGTAAACAATGTTGTCTAAGCCTATTGGTGTTTCTAAAGTTTATATAAGAAAAAAAATGAAATTGTGGCTCCGGGCCCCGTAGGAGTGGATAATAAGATTTTAATACCTTTCAATATTTACATATGGATAATCAAGTTTATGTGAACTAAGTTTGCTCTAGATCCATAAACCTATGTAGAAGCCATTGTTTTAACTATTTTTATATTACCTTATTAAAAGGGAAACAATTGGAATTAGGGGCCCCTGGCCCTGACTGGCATGTTTTGTAAAGCTCAATTGGTGGCTCCTAATGCTTCCTTTGTCGGTGCTTCCTTTTGTAAAGCTCAAAACCTATCAGTAGTTCAACCCTTTTTTTTATACAAAGCTTATAAAGTGATAATATGAATGGTAATTATATTTTCCTCTTTCAGGATTATATCCAGACTTAAGTGAATTGAGAGCTAAAAGGGCCCATTTCTACAAGTGAACAACATCAAACAGTTTCACATGAGCTTCTACTCAGCAAATCTCATTCCAAATGGCAGTATTATCTGTAACTCTGATTGCATCTCATCAGTAATCTTCTACAGAACTGGATTGAGACTTAAGTGGGACCCTGGATACAGTCAACAGAGGGCGACAGAAGCATCTCATTCCTTGTCCACAGAAGAACCGTCAGTTCTGGTGCATAGCTTTTTATCCTTGCTTGGGTCACTTAAATAATAAAGTTTCATTTTCCAACTTTATCTGGTAGCTTAAGTTTGTAAAAAAATTCTATACGGTAAAAGTATAAAACAAGGTCAGAACATGACATTATAAATCTAGTCATGCCACCTAAATTAGTAAAGAAAATGTTGAAATTTGTGTTAGTGATGGGAACAATAAAAAAAAAAAAACTAGGCCGGCAATGGCTACTTATAATGCAGCTTTAATCAGCAACATGAGAAATTCAACCCTTATCTTGAAAAAAGATTCTGAAAAAAATTGTTTTATTCATTTTTAATCTGGATTGATTAAAAAAAAATCTCCAAAATTGTGTTGCAGTGATGAAGCTGTAGCTATTTTTAAAACTCGTTTTTTTCTCACTTCGCCAGGTTAGCTGAAGATTCCATCTCATATTGTAAGTTAGCCAGGCTAGCTGAAAATTCAATCTCATATTGTTAGTTAGCCAGGTTAGTTGAAGATTCAATCTCATATTGTTAGTTAGCCAGGTTAGTTGAAGATTCAATCTCATATTGTTAGTTAGCCAGGTTAGTTGAAGATTCAATCTCATATTGTTAGTTAGCCAGGTTAGCTGAAGATTCCATCTCATATTGTAAGTTAGCCAGGTTAGTTGAAGATTCAATCTCATATTGTTAGTTAGCCAGGTTAGTTGAAGATTCAATCTCATATTGTTAGTTAGCCAGGTTAGTTGAAGATTCAATCTCATATTGTAAGTTAGCCAGGTTAGCTGAAAATTCAATCTCATATTGTAAGTTAGCCAGGCTGGCTGAAAATTCAAACTCATATTGTTAGCTAGCCAGGTTAGTTGAAGATTCAATCTCATATTGTTAGCCAGGTTAGTTGAAGATTCAATCTCATAATGTTAGCCAGGTTAGCTGAAGATTCAATCTCATATTATTAGCCAGGTTAGCTGAAGATTCAATCTCATATTATTAGCCAGGTTAGCTGAAGATTCAATCTCATATTATTAGCCAGGTTAGCTGAAGATTCAATCTCATATTGTTAGCCAGGTTAGCTGAAGATTCAATCTCATATTGTTAGCCAGGTTAGCTGAAGATTCAATCTCATATTGTTAGCCAGGTTAGCTGAAGATTCAATCTCATATTGTTAGCCAGGTTAGCTGAAGATTCAATCTCATATTGTTAGCCAGGTTAGCTGAAGATTCAATCTCATATTGTTAGCCAGGTTAGCTGAAGATTCAATCTCATATTGTTAGCCAGGTTAGCTGAAGATTCAATCTCATATTGTTAGCCAGGTTAGCTGAAGATTCAATCTCATATTGTTAGCCAGGTTAGCTGAAGATTCAATCTCATATTGTTAGCCAGGTTAGCTGAAGATTCAATCTCATATTGTTAGCCAGGTTAGCTGAAGATTCAATCCCATGTTGCTTTATTGTTTTACTGGTGGCGGTGAAATTTCAGTGTTTTTAATAAAGAGCAATCTTCTGCTGCTGACATTTTCATAAATCTATCCTTTGTTGTCAAATGCATTACTATTATTTATTTCAACATTTATACGCGATTGCTAGTTTTTATAGGTTTTTTAAAAATGCATATGATGTATTTAATATTAACGGAAAGAATTAATACATCTTTGATGGCTTTGATGATCTCTTTTTTACCACTGGATGTCTTTTCATTAACCAAAAAATAAAGTATCAATGCTTCTATTTGGTTTAACCGAGTCAACGAAAGAGCATTAAAATTAACATTTTAAATTTCAAAAGCCTTTGATAATTCTTAATCTATAATTTTTTTGTGTGTGTAAACTCTTCGGTAAAAAAAATATTCCTACAGTAAGTTTAGTTTCCTTGAATTTATTTCAATCTTTGATTCAAATAAACTGCAATTATTTCAAATGCTTCAATAAATGTACCCAAAAAAAAAAAAAAAAAAAAAAAAAAAAGTCAGCTTTTTTATGCGGTCCTTCATTTAACCCAGCTAGTCACCATGTTGTCACTGTATGAGAATTTCACCACTAAAATAATTTGTGTCATTCAATTTTGTTACCATAGTAATAGAAGTAATATGTGAACACAAAAATGTGTAAATTGTTGTTGATTTTGGGATTTCACATGTTATATAATTGTTGATATCAGTTGTTGTTGATGAACGTGCATGATATAATTATGTGTTATATAAAATGTTATATAATGCCAAACTCACTCTAAATAAAGTCATCTCATTTTATTTAAAACCTTGTTTTGTGAGTGGGGGGGGGGGGGATACGGGTAATTTTTACATTTAAAATTAACAGTGTTGCTCTCATTATGGTTCTCATCTTGAACATAGAAATAATATATGTGTATATAAATATATATAATCACTCCAGTGTTTCCCAATGTGGGGCCCACGCCCCACAGGGGAGCAATTTGATTGTTAAGCGGGGCCAATTTGAGAAAAAAAAACCCATCCAGAATTTTTAAACTCTGCGTCTACTACTACGACTACTACGACTACTACGACTACTACGATTTAACTTGCACTTAGAAGGAGACTCTTTAGAGTTTCAATATCTTAAAAGGACAATCGTTAGACTCTCAATTTAAAATAAAAGTTCGAAGTGCTGAAAGCAATTTAAATTTTGAATTTCAAAAATTATGTGTAAATCACATAGAGGGCATACGAATCTTAGTAAAGCTTAGGTGGGGCATGGCACCAAAAAGGTGGGCATGGCACCAAAAAGGTGGGCATGGCACCAAAAAGGTGGGGCATGGCACCAAAAAGGTGGGCATGGCACCAAAAAGGTGGGCATGGCACCAAAAAGGTGGGCATGGCACCAAAAAGGTTGGCATGGCACCAAAAAGGTGGGCATGGCACCAAAAAGGTTGGCATGGCACTAAAAAGGTGGGCATGGCACCAAAAAGGTTGGGAAACACTGCTCTAGTGTTAATTTATGTTACAAAAAAAACTCATCTAAAGGATGAAATTTCCCTTATAAATAAAATACCTATGACGGCTAGTGGCCCTATTGATTGAAGACTTAAAATTGAAATTAATTAAAATACAGTGAACTCCTGTGGAAGGGTGAGGAGACAGATCTTCTTGTTTTCTTCAAAAGCAAAACAAAAGTGATTCAAAAATACATTTGATTAGCTTATTACTAATGTTATGTTAGGTGCTGAGATTTGTGGAGACATGCTCCATAGTTTTCCTTATGTTAGGTGCTGAGATTTGTGGAGACATGCTCCATAGTTTTTCTTAACTATGTTAGGTGCTGAGCTTTGTGGAGACATGCTCCATAGTTTTCCTTATGTTAGGTGCTGAGATTTGTGGAGACATGCTCCATAGTTTTCCTTAACTATGTAAGGCGCTGAGATTTGTGGAGACATGCTCCATAGTTTTCCTTATGTTAGGTGCTGAGATTTGTGGAGACATGCTCCATAGTTTTCCTTATGTTAGGCGCTGAGATTTGTGGAGACATGCTCCATAGTTTTCCTTATGTTAGGTGCTGAGATTTGTGGAGACATGCTCCATAGTTTTCCTTATGTTAGGTGCTGAGATTTGTGGAGACATGCTCCATAGTTTTCCTTATGTTAGGTGCTGAGATTTGTGGAGACATGCTCCATAGTTTTCCTTAACTATGTTAGGCGCTGAGATTTGTGGAGACATGCTCCATAGTTTTCCTTATGTTAGGTGCTGAGATTTGTGGAGACATGCTCCATAGTTTTCCTTAACTATGTTAGGTGCTGAGATTTGCAGAGACATGCTCCATAGTTTTCCTTAACTATGTTAGGTGCTGAGATTTGTGGAGACATGCTCCATAGTTTTTCTTAACTATAAATAAGGTTTTCAATATTGTTTATCACATTTTGTAGAATTGGAAAAAAATTTAGAACTGAATATAATCATATGCATTGGACAAATTTTGATAAAGTATTGATAAAATAGTTTTAACAATATTTAAGGAAAATAGATTTAAGGCAGTGGTTCTCCTATGGCAGCGACTCTTAAATACAGTTCATCATGTTGTGGCGACCCCCAGCCGCAAAATTATTTTCGGATATACTTCATAACTATAGAGCATATGTGTTTTCAGGTGGTCTTAGGCGACCCCTAAAGGGGTCGCAACCCAAAGGTTGAGAACCGATGATTTAAGTTTGAAATTTTGTATATTGCTTATTAAATTGATTCTTAACATAGAATTTACAGCTCTTTATTTTCGAAACACTATCAAGCCATGTCATTTGCACCAAAATATTTTGCCACCATTAAAAAAATATATAACTTTTTAAGGTGATTTTTATTTTTTCAAAGTTTCCTTGCAGCGCAATAGTAGTGTCTTTGTCACATAGCTAAGAAGTAGCTGAGACCATAGCAGTTTGTTCGTGTCATAACTAATAAGTAGCTGAGACCACAGTAGTGTGTTTGTCTCATAACTAGGAAGTAGCTGAGACCATAGTAGTGTGTTTGTCTCATAACTATGAAGTAGCTGAGACCATAGTAGTGTGTTTGTCTCATAACTAAGAAGTAGCTGTGACCATAGTGGTGCGTTTCAGGGACGTCATTTGGGTAGGGTAGGGGGGACATGCCCCCCCCCTCCTGAATTTGCAGGTTTTATTTGAATTGCTATATACTGTGGTGCCTCCAGTAATAAACAACTTAATAAGCCCACCAAGTTTTGGTTTTTCCTGAAAAAACTGGAAATGACGCCCCTGGTGTGTTTGTCTGATAACTAAGAAGTAATCGATTCCATGGTGGTGTGTTTGTCTGATAACTAAGAATGAGGCGTTTCCAATCTCAAAGGGGGGTTCTTCCAAGCTATTGGCAAATACATTGTTGGATAGAGAGAGAGTGATCCCAGTCATGCTTCTATGTTTGGGGCAGCTTTTCTTGGGGCATCTGTTCTTAGGGCATGTGTTCATGGGGCAGCAATTCTAATGGACGAGCTGAAACACCTTAAACCAAAGGCCGGTCGTGATGGGATTAAACATTGAGCTATTAATGCTAACATGATGTTCAACACTGGGCTCTTTATGGTAGCATGGGATTAAGGGTCGGTTCACACGATCAAATTTCGCGTCAAATTGTTGTATGAACGCACTATTTTGTGCGTGGTTTCCTTTTGGGGGAATTTGATCAAATAATAATTTGAAAGTCGTGACAAGGCTTCATACATGAATTGCATCAAATGCTTGAAGGAAAATTTGATCGTGTGAACCGACCCTTAGGAAGGGCTATGATGTTAGGTGGGGAAAGCCATGTTAAGTCCGTGACCTGGATAGGTTCTAGTATCTGGAAGTGTGGCAATGTAGAAAATAATAAAATCTTAACCTTACAGTGTCCCTTGGGTGGAATGTCTGAAATGCTATTATAAGAAAGGCTTACCCTGTTTTAAAATCTGTTCCCATCAAAAGTCTTAGATTCAGAAAAGATATTTAGTCAGGAAAGTTGCCCACGTCCTCTGTGTCATCGCTATTTAATGCAACACCCTCCCACTCCTCCCCACCTCCAACAAAGAATACACACGAAAAACAACCAGAACAAAATAAAACAAGGCCAACAACATTGTTTTCTCAACATGTTTTTTTAATTTTATTTTTATAGTCTGAGAAATTGTTTTTGGTTTCTCCTTTGATAGCCAAGCATAATGCATTTACATCCGAGTTTTGTTTCAACAAACATCACCCATAGCGAGTGAGAATTCGCCCCCCACCCCCCCCCACCCCACCATTTTCCCCTCTTCCTTCCATGGCCGTGTCATCGTGAAATCGTCTAGTTAGTATCGCTAGGATTTAAGCGTCGCCATCACCACCATCTTCACCACCATCACTCGCGGTCGGTTCTCCTTTGAGGAGAAGACTGTCTGGAGTGTAGTAGCACAGCTGTGGTTGAAGGAGAGAAGAACATAGTATGTCTTTTATGTCTTGTATGTCTTGTGTGTTATATCAGTGTTTCCCAAACGTGTGCTTGTTTTGTGGGTAGGGGGGCATACGCCCTGCGGAAATGGTTGAATTTGACTAACACGGAGGGACATTTAGTAACCTGGGACTGGACATTTAGTAAACTGGGATTGGACATTTAGTAACCTGAGATTGGACATTTAGTAAACTGGGACTGGACATTTAGTAAACTGGAATTGGACATTTAGTAACCTGGGACTGGACATTTAGTAGCCTGGGACTGTACATTTAGTTACCTGGGACTGGACATTTAGTAACCTGGGACTGGACATTTAGTAAACTGGGATTGGACATTTAGTAACCTGAGATTGGACATTTAGTAAACTGGGACTGGACATTTAGTAAACTGGAATTGGACATTTAGTAACCTGGGACTGGACATTTAGTAACCTGGGACTGGACATTTAGTAAACTGGGACTGGACATTTAGTAAACTGGGATTGGACATTTAGTAACCTGAGATTGGACATTTAGTAAACTGGGACTGGACATTTAGTAAACTGGAATTGGACATTTAGTAACCTGGGACTGGACATTTAGTAGCCTGGGACTGGACATTTAGTAACCTGGGACTGGACATTTAGTAACCTGGAATTGGACATTTAGTAACCTGGGATTGGACATTTAGTAACCTGGGACTGGACATTTAGTAACCTGCGATTGGACATTTAGTAACCTGGGACTGGAATTTAGTAACCTGGGATTGGACATTTAGTAACATGGGACTGGACTTTTACTAACCTTGGACTGTACATTTAGTTACCTGGGACTGGACATTTAGTAACCTGGGACTGGACATTTAGTAACCTGGGATTGGACATTCAGTAACCTGGGATTGGACATTTATGTACCGCGGGTGTTTGTTTTATTATTTGTTTATTGTTTAAGTGCGACAGTATGAAATGGAACTCTTTAAAATAATACGTAAATTTTTTAATCACATTTTATTGCAATGCAAGCATATCTCAATTATGGAACATTTAATTATTATTATTACAATATAACAAGGTTTAATATCAAGGCCGCGAAATTGAAACTCTCTTGTGCTGACGGCAGAATGGAGAGAACTGATTAGGGGTCGTTCGCAAGCTACGTCTCGCTAAAAATGACATTTTTTTGCCCTCCCTGCCCCCTGTCACTGTAACAAAGTGTCACAAATTTTTTACCCCCCCACACACACCTTAATGTCACGCCATATCTAAACAAATTCAAAACATACATTTTTACAACTAAACTATGATGTTGTTTTATACTTTATCATTTTCCCATAATGGATTAAGATGTAGTATTATTAGAAAACTGTGACGTAAAACGCAAAACGAGGTCCTCCTGGAGCTGAATGTAAAATGGCCACAACAGTTTTTGCGTAATTTTTCTATATGAGTTTCGACCTCAAATTAATTTTTTTTAAAAATTAATTGAATAAAGATCTTTCAAAATTTTATATTTAAAAAAATTCTGCGTCACGTCAAAAAATGTTGACCCCCCTTTATCCCCCCCCCCCCCCCAGGTGACAAAGTTTCACAAATTCTCGAACACCCCCCCCCCCCCCCCATTTTTTCCTGAGCGTGACGTAATTTGTGAACGACCCTTTATTTTTAGCTCTTCCAGAGCCGTGGGTGCATTTCAACTACGACATGTATTTAGGTGAGGCAAAGAACAGAAAGGGTTGAGAACCATGAAAATGTAGGCATTATACTGACCTACTTTTGTTTACGCAGCCGTGTGACTGTCAAAATAAAATGTGACCTACTCTCCGTGAGTGACTTATCTGTCAAAATTTTATAAAAGGCGCTCCTATACTCCGAGCTACTTTTAGTTCTCTGTGTACCCGGTCCCGAAAATTGTGACTTTGTGTCTCAACAACACACATTGGAACGTCCACTTGAAAGAACCCATGTCGACTGACCCATAATGGGTCTACATGTTTTAAGATTACCTTTCTGCGCTGACCATAACGACACGTAACTTATGCATACACACAAGCAGTGGCGTAGGAAGGAGATGTGGAGGGTGTGCTCCATCCCCGGATGAAACTTTTTTATTTTTGTGTAATGTAGGGGCGGTATTTTCGACCAACTACAAAAACATTTTTCCGTGGTAAGGGGGCGGCAAAGGCCTCGCAGGCGCCCCCAGGCTACGCCCCTGTACACGAGGCTGGAATGTCCATATGTAATGTCTATTTAAAACAGTGTGTACTTACATACAGAGTGACATCGTTTAAGGTGTGGCGTGGGGTCTTTCCACTATTGGTGTCGAGACCCCTGTCGGCCGTGTCGTAGCGTATTTCCTCCACGACGTACTTCATTCCCTTGACACTCTGGCAGTTTTGGCTCTGAGGAGTGAGTGGATTCATTTGAAATGAGGGATGAGGAGGGAGTGGAATGATTTGAAATGAGGGATGAGGAGGGAAAGCATTGATTAGAAATGAGGGAATTTGAATGCATCGTTAGTCACCAGGGATGTCCTAATCATTGGGGCCTTTTGCTTGTTGTGGGTGGGGGTGGCTCATTAGAATCATCCTAGATGTTTCATTTCACTATGTCAGGCCCGTGTCGTGGCACCATTAAGTCCCAGTCACTATGTCAGGCCCGTGTCGTGGCACCATTAAGTCCCAGTCACTATGTCAGGCCCGTGTCGTGGCACCATTAAGTCCCAGTCACTATGTCAGGCCCGTGTCGTGGCACCATTAAGTCCCAGTCACTATGTCAGGCCCGTGTCTTGGCACCATTAAGCCACAGTTTAGCAGTGAAGAAATAAGCGCGTAAAATAGACCCGTCTGTAGAGGCGTACCGAGAACATCTGGCGTCTAAGTCAATAAATAAAAATACACCTTTATCTTTATATTTTTAGGCTTTTATAATAAAGGTTAACAAAATTCAAATCCAGGAAAACATAATTGAAGGGCTGAGTAGAAAAAGTACTTAAGTTAAATTTTTCCAAAAATGAGTTAAGACAGGCATTATATTTGATTACTTCCCCTGAATCATTCCTGTAAATGTCATTCATGAAAAATGTCCACAAGTGTTTGATACAGAGTTACCTCGAGCAGATTTTAATGTATTTAAATAAGAATTTATAAATTTTAAACTCATTTTTCTCAAAACTTCAAAAATACACTTAAGTACTTTTTCTACTCGGCCCTTGATATAGTCACCCATTTTGGTCGATTCATAGCATCTATAAGGCTTATATTTAAACATTTATCTTATGTTGATTTCAGGAAAATAATGGAGCCAGGAAGGTCATGGACCGCGTCGTGCGTCACAAAAGTCTAAGAGTTACTCCAGCGTCACAAAGTCTACAGAAACTCCAGCGTCACAAAGTCTAGAGAAACTCCAGCGTCACAAAGTCTAGAGAAACTCCAGCGTCACAAAGTCTAGAGATACTCTAGTGTCACAAAGTCTAGAGAAACTTCAACGTCACAAAGTCTAGAGATACTCCAGCGTCACAAAGTCTAGAGATAATGGACTCACTTGTCTCTGATACAGGTAGAATGGACTCACCTGTCTCTGATACAGGTAGAATGGACTCACCTGTCTCTGATACAGGTAGAATGGACTCACCTGTCTCTGATACAGGTAGAAAGGACTCACCTGTCTCTGATACAGGTAGAATGGACTCACCTGTCTCTGATACAGGTAGAATGGACTCACCTGTATCTGATACAGGTAGAATGGACTCACCTGTCCCTGATACAAATAGAATGGACTCTGTGTTGGCAGTGCAACGGACGTGTTGAACAAACTGTCGTTTCTATAGGGTTAAACAAACATTTCAATCAGGTTAAACAAACATGTCAATCAGGTTAAACAAACACGTCAATCAGGTTAAACGAACATGGCTAACAGGTTAAACAAACACGCCAATCAGGTTAAACAAACACGCCAATCAGATTAAACAAACACGCAAATCAGATTAAACAAACACGTCAATCAGATTAAACAAACACGTCAATCAGATTAAACAAACATGGCTATCAAAAAAAAGGATTACAAAAAAAATATATATGCGAAATTTGTATGAAAAATGCCGATTTTTGCGCCCTCTAAAAAAAAACAACAACACCAATTTGCTCCCACCCCTTTCTAAAAAAAAAAAAAAAATTAACAAAAAGCACATGTCCCAGTCCACAACACCCAGTTTTAATTAGCACACATCCGTTTTAGTTGTTCATTTCTTTCTAGAAACATTAGGCGCTAGTAAAGCCCGTACCTGAGGCCCTTAATGTTGTTGTTTCCGTTTCGCCTTCGATTAAAAATAACGTCGACCCACAGTGATTTCACAGAGTAAGAAACTGACGGGCAGCATACATAATGAACTGACGGGCAGCATACATAATGAACTGACGGGCAGCATACATAATGAACTGACGGGCAGCATACATAATGAACTGACGGGCAGCATACATAATGAACTGACGGGCAGCATACATAATGAACTGACGGGCAGCATACATAATGAACTGACGGGCAGCATACATAATGAACTGACGGGCAGCATACATAATGAACTGACGGGCAGCATACATAATGAACTGACGGGCAGCATACATAATGAACTGACGGGCAGCATACATAATGAACTGACGGGCAGCATACATAATGAACTGACGGGCAGCATACATAATGAACTGACCGGCAGCATACATAATGAACTCACCGACAGCATACATAATGAACTCACCGGCAGCATACATATTGAACTGACGGGCAGCATACATAATGAACTCACCGGAAGCATACATATTGAACTGACGGGCAGCATACATAATGAACTCACCGGCAGCATACATAATGAACTCACCGGCAGCATACATATTGAACTGACGGGCAGCATACATAATGAACTCACCGGCAGCATACATAATGAACTCACCGGCAGCATACATATTGAACTCACCGGCAGCATACATAATGAACTCACGGGCAGCATAAATAATGAACTCACCGGCAGCAGAATTCCACAGACAGCTCACCGACGTGATTTTCAGTGTCTATTGTCTCCGTAACTGGGACAGCTTCCATGTCCAACTCACTGTTCAAGGAGTCCGATGTCACCTCCCAAAACAACGTGATAATGCCGCGCTCGAAATCTGAAAGGTCGAAGGGGACACGGTTTAATTTTATTTGGTTCATTTAAAAAAAAAAAAAATCCGTTTCCATTTTCCCTCATGTCGGAACTGTACAGAAGTAATGGGAAAGGACAAATTGCCAAGGACAAACTGTAAAATAATCTTGAAAATCTAAGGCAAGAACAAGAGTGTAACCAAGCAAGAAGATTTAAATTATTTGTTAATATGTTGATTACGGCAAAGCACGAAATTGGTCAGAGCGGAAAGTGTCCGGCCATAGCGGGGAAAAGCCAGTGTCGCTATAAATTGATCGGTGAATTTCCCATATTTTCTTGATACAAAGATATGATCCGTATTGTTGGGTGAGTCCTTCACTGACACTGGCTGATTTGTAATTTTAAAAAAGAAACAAAGAAAAACTTTACGAGTACAGCATGCATGGTAAACTCAGAGATCCAGCCATGACAGCAACAACAACAACAACAACAACAACAACAAACAAACAACTAACACACTTCACCAAGTTAAGTTGATAAATCATAAAACTAACAAACAAAACAAAATAACGTAGTACAAGGAGATCTTATGATGCTTTTCATACTTGCCGGGCAATCCGACATGACGTTCAATGGATGTATGCAGTAGTCACCAGCTGGCCAGGGGTAGTGTCCTATAACATCGTGCTGGCAGAAGCTCTCGCGGATGTACGAGGAACTGGCATCATAGATCCTTTCACCTGTACACGGCAAATGTAGATGAGATGTAAGTTAAGGCAAAGGTCAAACGTAAGGTAGTTGTAGATGAGACGTAAGGTAATTGTAAAGAAATTTGCAGGCACTTTGTCCTTTGTCCATCCTGCCAGTCTTACCTGAGAAATGTGCAGGCACTTTGTCTGTGTTCATCCTGCCAGTCTTACCTGAGAAATGTGCAGGCACTTTGTCCGTGTTCATCCTGCCAGTCTTACCTGAGAAATTTGCAGGCACTTTGTCCGTGTCCATCCTGCCAGTCTTACCAGAGAAATGTGCAGGCACTTTGTGCGTGTTCATCCTGTCAGTCTTACCTGAGAAATTAGCAGGCACTTTGTCCGTGTTCATCCTGCCAGTCTTACCTGAGAAATGTGCAGGCACTTTGTCCGTGTTCATCCTGTCAGTCTTACCTGAGAAATGTGCAGGCCATTTGTCCGTGTCCATCCTGCCAGTCTTACCTGAGAAATGTGCAGGCACTTTGTCTGTGTTCATCCTGTCAGACTTACCTGAGAAATGTGCAGGCACTTTGTCCGTGTTCATCCTGCCAGTCTTGGTGTAGAAATGCACATCCACCACGTTCCATTCCCTCGGCATGTCCGGTGAACATCCAGTTTTGGTCTGAAGGAGTGAGTAGACACCGTCGGGCCAGTGCTCCAGGTACAGGTCAGCTGACAAGCAAACACGTGGATCATTTTGCAGTCGTGTCATTTAAAAAAGTATCTCCAAGAGTTACTAAAAGGATGACCTTTATTAGCTGAGCTCTGGAATCTCATTAGAGGAGAGGAAAGCTTTTTTTGTTTTAAAAAAATATAAAAATATTTGCTTTAAAAATCAACACTAGGATGCTGCTTAAAACGAACTACAGGAGGTTAAGTCAAAGATGTTTTCTGCCACAACATCTCTATTAGGATGAATTCGGCCGTCGGATCTCGGTGATTGAAGATACGCTACGTTAATAATGTATCATGCTTAGACAATCACATTTCTATCTTTTGCGGCGTTGTCAACAGGGTTTAAGTTTCAGTCAGGATGAGGCTACTCCTACGAAATTAATACCATAACGCGTAGCTAGGATTGGGGCCGCAGGGGGTGGGACGAGAATTTTGCAGCACCTCTCCTTCCTTGAAAAAACCACTGCAGTACCTCTCCTTCCTTGAAAAAACCACTGCAGTACCTCTCCCTCCTTGAAAAACCACTGCAGTTCGCCCCTTCATTAAAAAAAAAAGGAAATTCCGGAGCGTATCGCCCCTGCCCCCCCCCCTTTCCTACGCCACTGAATAAGACACATTTAGAAAAAGCTCACCTTTGCTGTCTAGAAAATCGATATAGGAATTGAATGTGTTCAACAAGCCGTCAAGTTTCGCCATGTTCTGACGATTGGATTTAACTGGAATATACAAAGTATTTAATGACAAGGATTGAGTGCTGTGGGATGAAATTCCGATTTCTTTTTAAACAGACTGACAAAGGATGCTAAGAGAATTGCTTTAGGAAGGGTGGGAAAGAGGTGGAGGTAGAGGGTGAGAGAGAGAAAGAGAGGTGGGTGGACAGAGGGAAGGATAAGAGAGAGAGAGAGAGAGAAAGAGAGAGAAAGAGAGGTGGATGGACAGAGGGAATGATAAGAGAGAGAGAGAGAGAGAGAAAGAGAGAGAGAGAGAAAGAGAGGTGGATGGACAGAGGGAAGGATAAGAGAGAGAAAGAGAGGTGGATGGACAGAGGGAAGGATAAGAGAGAGAAAGAGAGAGAGAGAGAGAAAGAGAGGTGGATGGACAGAGGGAAGGATAAGAGAGAGAGAGAGAAAGAGAGGTGGATGGACAGAGGGAAGGATAAGAGAGAGAGAGAGAGAGAGAGGAAGAGAGAGAGAGAGAGAAAGAGAGAGAGAGAGAGAAAGAGAGGTGGATGGACAGAGGGAAGGATAAGAGAGAAAGAGAGAGAAAGAGATAAACCAAACTAAAAGGCTCCATTACGAAAAACAAGAATTGGAAGTCTTTATTAAATTCTAAATGAAATTATTGACTTACTGGAATCTTTGTCTGTTCGTATCTCCTTTACCAGAGTCTCAATATCGGGTTCTGTAACGACACAAGGGTATAACAGGGTAAACAATAACGACACAAGTGTACAACAGGGTCAACTATTTGTCATTAACACCGCCAACTTGTCCATAAGTCAGTTGCAGAAGTGAACCAAAGATGTATGGCACCCATGGAAAGAATTCCAATTGCGACCCTAACACACCGTCGGTGACGACTCTGTTCACGTGCAAGATACATTTGGCAGCAATGCTTTTGTTTCTTTCTTTTGTGAACAGACTAAAATAGATGTTGCTTCCCTTTTGGGCATCAGCCCCAAACTTCTATGACCCTAGCAAACAAGTCGTGTGCGAGCCGCATCAGGTGGGCCCAGGTCTCAGGTGGACCCAACACCTCCTACGCGTTCCTGTGTGGGCCGCTCGGCTTGTAAGTGTTCTGCTGTTTCTGGTGCAAGAGCACATCTAATCCAGCGGTTCTCAACCTGTGGGTCGCGACCCTTTTGAGGGTCGCACAAACCTTTCCCAGGGGTCGCCTAAGACCATCGGAAAACACATATACTCTACAGTTATGAAGTAGCAACGAAAATAATTGTCTCGCTGGGGGGTCGCCACAACATGCGGAACTGTATTAAAGGGCCGTAGCGTTAGGAAGGTTGAGAACCACTGATCTAATCGATTGGAAATCTGGCGTTTTAGCCAGGCTTAGACTCCCCCTGGTGGATCATCGGCAAGTCGCGTTGCTGGTGGGCTTCCCCAGTCTGGCGCTAGTGGGTCTGCTTGCTCGTTCTGCGCTAACCCAACGTGACAAGGTACCGACTGGAGGATGACCATGCCATTTACTGTCTTCAGAATGGCACTGACTATTGATTAGTTTAAGGAGTACCGACCAAAAGTTTCAACGGCAAACTGTGATTCCGTAAAGGGATACAACAAAAGGTTGGGAAATTTTTCTTGACGCCGAACGACGGCGCACTTGTATGACGGCAACCAGACTTGATTCGTTCTCTGCACAGTTTTGCTCATTTGTTGCCACTGGGTGCTGAAATCTACTCTATTGTGTGTGCCCCAACTGGGCACTCCATAACTGCACCGTATCTACTCTGTTGTGCGTGCCCCGCCTGGGCACTGCATGAGTGCACCGAATCCAATTCTGACTTCACTTGCGAAGTATGAGCCGTTGGTGAAGACTTCGCTTTCTGAGTCTGTAAAGACTGATATCGTCCTTCCGGAGAGCTGGCCATCTTCCCCGCCACATGCATCCCAGTTAGTCATCCCAGTCAGTCATCCCAGCCAGTCATCCCAGTCAGTCATCCCAGTCAGTCATCCCAGTCAGTCATCCCAGTCAGTCATCCCAGTCAGTCATCCCAGTCAGTCATCCCAGTCAGTCATCCCAGTCAGTCATCCCAGTCAGTCATATATCAGGAAGAACATTCGGGAATCAGCCGCAGCTACTTCCTGGATAGTTCCCCCCCCCCCCCCCAAATCAGGACATCATCCATAATGTCCCATCCACAGAATGTTTTTATAAATTCAACAAGCAGGAAGCATTTCAGAATTTTATATTTGCACCATTCTACACTATTTTGGAATACAACAGGAGAAAATCTACTGCAAATATAAACGCCCAGGATATTATTATTATTATTATTAGTTGTCTTATATAGCGCGGTATCCCAGCCTAGGGCTAGACTCACCGCACTGTACATAAAAATACAAGGAAAAGATACATAATCGTGACAATAAAATAAAATACATGTATGTAATAAAGAACAGCTGTATAAAGACAAAACAAAAACAAATGCATATTCATCCCATCCATCCCAGAACCTTTACATGACAAGCCATGGACAGCGGCCAGCAGCATCGTTTATCGGTCAGATGTGGGGAATATGGTTGTGTTTATACAAATCTTGCATTTGTAGTTGTTTTATTATTTTTACCTAAGTTTTGATAGGAGCAATTTGAATGGAATAGTCACAAAAACCACAACATTTAACGATATGGGCCGCATGCGACCCACGGGCCGCGGGTTGGCCATCCCTGGTTTAGCAAGTGACCTCTTGCTTGAGAGCATTTTACACATTTTTAAAAAAAAATGGATTGGAATGTTTTCCTTTAGTATTGATCCTCTTGCTGCTGATCCAAGCTTTCTGTGTTACCAACTGAGACTGTAGATCATGTTCATACCGTGTTACCAACTGAGACTGTAGATCATGTTCATACCGTGTTACCAACTGGGACTGTAGATCATGGTCATACCGTGTTACCAACTGGGACTGTAGATCACGTTCGTAAGCTGTCCGTGTTACCAAATGGGACTGTAGATCATGTTCGTACAGCAAGAGCAGTAAACAGCTGAAAGCTGACCCCCATGTGATTAGTCTGTCGTCGAATATACACATTGATACTTGTACACATTGATACCTGTACACATTGACACCTGTACACATTGATACCTGTACACATTGATACCTGTACACATTGATACCTGTACACATTGATACTTGTACACATTGATACTTGTACACATTGATACCTGTACACATTGATACCTGTACACATTGATACCTGTACACATTGATACAGACAGAACGTTTAAGCTCAACCTCCGTGTCTTTACCCTTTGCCTGGAGCGAGATCTCTTTGGAGTAGCCCGTCAGCCAAGGAGCGTTGTAGTCGTCCTGGTAGCCCTGCACCACGCACTTGTAGTTTCCTGGTTGCAGTGATTCTGCGTGCTTGTAGAAAATGGTCAAGTGGGAATCATTGATCTGAGGACAGCAAGTAGAAATCGATCATGCCCACGGAGAGGTAGAAAAACAAACATGAGGGTGGCACTGAAAAATCTGAAATTGCATTAATTTAGATTTTTTTGTACATTAATTTATTAAGCGATTATTTTTAAAAAAAATCTAGTTTGTTGTATGTGTTTTTGGAGAAGCCGTCTGCGAAATTCAACAGCTCAGCTATCATATGATGCAGATAATTTGCTGCGAGTGAGGCAACTCTACGATATGTGTAACTATCAATGACGAGGTATGCGTACACAAAACGGGAAACACCATCACAGTTGACTGACGTACCCCTCTGATATAACCGGTCACTTCTGCACCATTGACCGACTTCCTTATATTGTTCACGAAGTCAATGCTGGCTATAGGAAGATAGTCGTGACCTGTCACAGACAAGGACAAGAAAAAGAAATGACAACAAAATTAAATAATTTGAACCAAATATAGCCGTTCAGTGCATGCGCAAATAGACCCTACAGTAGGCTTAGTATTAGGCGAAAATTGTTCGAGAAACACTAGAGAAAAATAGAAAATTAAACGAAACTTTTATAAGTTTAAGGTGCCATTAAATTTGAAGAAAAAACAATGCATACAAGTAGCGCACTTTATAAGAATCCAAAGTAGTGCCCCCCGCCCCCACCTTCCAAAGGCTCACAACTGCAGATTTCTTTAAAGCCCCAGAACTATAAAAATATGCTAATGATCCGCAAATTTATTTCACCAAAAAGGAAAGAAAGAAGCATTAGAAGAAAGGGGAAGTTAATATAAAGGATTAAACAAAATACATTAATGTTTCATTTATTTATTAGGGCCGGTCTCCCCCTCCCCCCCCTCACGCCGCCTCCTCTTCCCCTTCGTCTGCAGGCGTTTTGCTCCCACAGTGGTCTCTTTTGTTTCAACTTGTTAGTTTTTCCCCTTCCCGATATTAACGTTTCTTATTACAGCTGCAAAGAATACAAAGAAGTGTGATCAAGTTTTAAATAAGTGCTATGCGTTTTATCTTGCCATTCGTACTCCACCACCACACTCCTTAATGGTGACGTCACGAATATACTTACTGCTATCCTTGTGTTTGATGACGAGCTTCTCCAACTGTAAGCGTAATAACAATTTATGAAAAAAAAAAAACACAATTTATAATAAACACAATTTATAGTAAACACAATTTACAGAAAACACAATTTATTGTAAGCAATTTACAATAAGCACAATTTATAATAAACACATTTTAATAATACGCACAATTTATAAAAAAATACAATTTAAAATAAACACATTTATAATAAATACACAGAGGTAAAATAGTTCCATTTTCTAAAATTGTGAATTTGTTTTTTCCCGTCTTTGGATAGAAACTTTTTATGATCTACATTCGTGTATAGATAAGTTAAAGTAGGGTATATAAAGCAAATAAAAATAAAATGTTACATAGATGTTTAATTATGTTTCATTAAACAACCGGTAAAAACAATGTTTTTCGCATACATTTATTATAAACTGTAATATCTTTGATAAAACGCGCATTTAAGTAGCGCACTTTTTTAAGAATCAAAATGAGTGCCCGCCCCCCCCCACCCTTTTTTATTCAAGGCTTTTAACCGCACATTTTTTTCACGCCCCTGAACTATATTTATATTTTAATGACCCACCCGCCTTAACACCGCAGATTTATTTCAGCAACGATTTTAGAAACACAAAATAAACTATTACGCACAAAACGCACCTGCGGTATTTCTTTTAAAAGAATCTCATTTAGCGCAACTATCGGGAATTTTATTTTATCTTCTTCTTGAAAAACAGGAAAAATTATTTTTGGGGTGGGCCTGAAAATTTGATAGGGTTTTTTGTCATCGGCAACGAGTCAATGTGCTAAGTTTTAGCTCGATAGCTTGACGGGAAAAGGGTATTTAAGCCGTCCGAAGATTTTACCACCCATTTAGTCAGTCTAATTTCTTTTTGAACGCATTTTTTTTGTTTGACTATATACTCTAGTGCGTTCAAAAAGAAATTTAACGAAAATGTTAACGTGTGAGCTGAAGAAAAAAGATTCGACCAAATTGCCGTTCGATCCAATTTCCGTCGATCAATTTTCCGTCGACGGAATTTCTTTCATAACAAATTTCCGGCAACCATCCAGCCCAGAATGCATCCATTTCCTTTAAAAGTCTAAAAATAAATAAATGTTTACGACTTTTCCAAGTCTTCAAAAGGTCCAGAAGAAGTAGATTCCCTACACTACAATTCCAAAGCACACCCAGGGCCGGATTAAGCCATTTTAGTGCCCAAGGCACAAAACCCACATGGGTGCCCCCTTCTGCCCGGGGCCCCTGATCTTTCACTGACCGTGACCGCTGGTATGTTCAATATTATGCAAAGAAAACAGTTGTTAACAATATGTTTGAAGTTTGTACTACTATCACTTATATAAAACCTAAAATTAAATATTTCTGTATTAAAATTAATAGTTAATAAATTTTGAAATAATAATAGACAAAAATACTTTATCTTTTATTAGATGAAAAAATCAAAAATATATTGTCATTTACATTTTAAAGTTTTTTTTCCTAGATTTACATCTCGCGAAGTTTTTGAGTATATCGTCAAAGTTAATTTTGCGCAACACATCTGCCTCGATCATAAGCAGAGATAAGGAATCGAGCCTTTCTTGTTTCATTGTTGATCTATTTGGATTTTTTGTACGTTTCAACTGAGAAAAAGAGCGCTCAGTTGAACAGTTAATAACCATTAATTTTAAAATATGCGCAAGGCGATTTCAACATTTGGAAAGGCACACTCGATGTTGTCTCTAACTATTATTTGGTATAATTCTCCTTGATTGAACGTGTTGTTTTCCGATTTTGATGCAGGGAACTTGTGGCGAATATATGAATGAAACTGTTGTAGTTCAGTACATAAATTATTGTTCAGATCTTTAGGATAAGCATTTATTAGTTTTTCACAGCACTGAGATGTTTGTGATAGTGACACATCGACCAAACAAGAAAATCGAACTACATCATTATATACTTGTCCTCGTCTACTCATTTCTGTCTCAAGTTTGTCAACAATGGCGTAGAATGCAGATTTACGAAATTTGTCTATGGCATTCAGAGATACCTCAGGGGCATAACCATCAATGACCACTGTCGTTCGTTTATGATTATGGGTCAAAGTTGACTTATAATCTACACTTGGTGTTATTATTTTTGCAGCTTCTTCAAATCTTTCAAATTCATTCCTAGATTTATGCAAGTGATCTACTAGTGAAGAATACAAATCAGCACACGTTTTCCTGTTCACATGCTCATTTTGTGTCTATTACTAAAGGGTTCCCGGTCGAATTAATTAATTAATGTTATTATTTTAATATTATTTATTGAAAATATAAAAATGACTTAAATTTTTTAATAAAACTTCCCAAACATTTTTAAAATTCGAATATGACCGCATTATTTATTTACAAGCCGAGTGAGTCCGCATGGTCCGCATTTTGCTCATTACCATTTACCAGGAGTTTTTTACAAAATTTTATGCGCTTAATTTTTAAGCATTCAAGATTGTACCAAACTTGAATGTGAATTTTCATAATAATGTATTTCTTAATTTTCATAGCACTTGTTCAATTTTCAGTTGTTTCTGGACTTAAATTTGTTCCAAAAAAAAATTCAGTGAGGACTTGTTGTGCCCCCAAACGCTTGGTGCCCAAAGCACGTGCCTTGTTTGCCTAGAGGTTAATCCAGCCCTGAGCACACCCACACTCCCATTGAAGGCAATTCTAGAATAACTCACGTATCTCCAAGTGTTGTTGGGCAACGAGGGGAAGTCCACGTTACACGTGAGGTTGACCTTTTCCGTCAGGCTCGGGACAAATCCTCTGTGGGATGAGACGAGGAACACGCCCCCTGTTTGGTTTTGAACAAACGGATGGGGGAAAAAAATGGGGTTAAATAACAAAAAGGATGTTGCTATAAGTACACAAATGGCTTGAACATATTATGTGTACATAGAGAGAGAGAGAGGGAGAGAGAGCGAGCGAGATAAGGAGAGAGAGAGCGCAAGATAGATAGAGTGGTGAAAATGAGAGATAAAGCGAGAGAGAAAGAGCGAGAGAGTGAGCGGTAGATAGAAAGAGAGCGAAAGAAAGAGATAAAGCATATAGATACATAGAAGATACATAGAGAGTGGGAGACAGAGAGAGATAGAGAGGGAGTGAGAGAAAGAGTGAGATAGAAAGAGAAAAATATATATAATATATATATAAATAGATAGATAGATAGATAGATAGATAGATAGATAGATAGATAGATAGATAGATAGATAGATAGATAAGTAAATAGATAGACAGACAGACAGATAAACAGACAGACAGACGGACGGACGGACAGACAGACAGACAGATAGATAGATATATTGATAGATAGATAGATTCATAGATAGGGAGATAGATATATTGATAGATAGAGAGATAGAGCTATAGAGATAGGGATAGGGAAAGATATAGAGAGAGATAGAAAGAGATAGAGAGATAGAGAGTGAAAGAGAGTTAGAGAGAGAGAGAGAGGGAGAAAAAGAGAGATATGTAGAGAAGGTGCGTTAGCCACTACGAAATTCAACACAAAATATTGTTTGCGTATTTTAAGCTGTATGATTCTGAAACATTAATACATTGATTGATACGATGTCTGAAACATTATTACATGGCTGTGCCATTATCAAAATTGATTCCGTCCAACCGCGCTAATTTGCCTAATTGAACAAAGGATTATTGCACAAATTAGATAAAAAGTAAATAAATATAAAATTGTATGAGGTATGCCGAAACAGTATTCTACCTCACAACAGAAGAGTATGTCAATATTTTACCTCATAACCGAAGAGTATGTCAATATTTTACCCTCACAACAGCAGAGTATGTCAATATTTTACCCTAACAGCAGACCCCAACCCCCATTTTTTCACATAAAAATACAATCCTGGCCCTAGGCATAAAGAAATGTATTCCTATAATGTAAACCATTGAATTATATACAAACGAAAAGCAAGATATTAATTTAAATAATTTTTAAAGGACTTTGCCTACAATTTAAAATTATAATGTAACAAAAAAAACAACAACAAAAAAAATAATTTTAACTGGTGGTTAGGAGTAGATGTAAAGTGACTGGTGGTTAGGTGCAGATGAAAAGTGACTGGTGGTTAGGTGCAGATGAAAAATGACTGGTGGTTAGGTGCAGATGAAAAGTGACTAGTGGTTAGGTGGAGAAGAAAAGTGACTGGTGGTTAGGTGGAGAAGAAAAATGACTGGTGGTTAGGTGGAGAAGAAAAGTGACTGGTGGCTAGGTGAAGAAGAAAAGTGACTGGTGGTTAGGAGTAGATGAAAAGTGACTAGTGGTTAGGTGCAGATTTTAATTCATCACATTCCTACCTGTATCAACGTTGGTATTGCTGGTACCTGAAATGCAAGTAAAAAAACATTGTTAAAGGAAGACATCATAGCTTAGTTCTATCCTGTCACTAGTTTTGAACGTTATTTGAGAGGATAGCGAAATATCAAAGAGTCGAACAACGAATTTAAAAGGGATCTGACATTATGAAATGCTTTCTAAATATTATTTATATATTCCTTTTTATCATTAAAATTATTATTTTGCATTTTAAAAATTATTACACCATAACATTTTGAAATTTAAAAAAAAACAGAAATACACAAAATCAATTAATTTGAAAATCGCGTAAATTACATTTCAATATTTTCTATGAAATAAAGTTTGCGTAACCTGAATTCTAACATGAAAACTAATAAATATAAATGAGAATGGAATAAAAAATAATTTTAAAAAAAATCATTAAACGTTTTAACACATTATCAGAAATAAACTATAAATAATCTCAGAGGATGATACATTGTCATTATTGACAGATTGATAGAATAAATTATTTAATATAAATCAACATAATCCTTTGCGTATTTTTTTGCGGATAATTATTTTATGATTGATTTAAAGTCAACGGTCTTAAGGATGTCAATTTCCATGCACGTAAGTGAAAGTCAGTTCAAACGTTTTTGTCCCATTGTACTGCGAAGCTGATTCTTTATCAGCTTCAATCTTGAAACATTTTTACAGTTGGTTATCATCATTCACGCCGAGTGTCATTTCAAAATTAGGAAATACAGATTCGTCATTATTTTTTCATACAAAGCAGCGATAGTTTCGCAACGTTCACCAAGAACCAGGTAGTTCTCGAGATGCTTGCATTCTTTTAATAAGTCATCCTTTATTAATGTCTTTGTGATACATATTAGCTAGATCTTCACACTTTTTATTCAGCTCATCGGAATCAGTTGTTTTTTTAATTTCGTAAAGAAGGAAAACAGATTTCTAATCCAAGACTAAGCGTGTGTACGTTGTGTCAGGTCAGAGGTCAGGGAGTGTGTACGTTGTGGCAGGTCAGCGGTCAGGGAGTGTGTACGTTGTGGCAGGTCAGCGGTCAGGGAGTGTGTACGTTGTGGCAGGTCAGAGTTCAGGGAGTGTGTACGTTGTGTCAGGTCAGAGTTCACGGAGTCGAAAATAGGGAGAAAAGTTTCGATCTTGAAATTTTCCCATTTATCATATTTAGATAGATCTGTCATGTCTGTCACTTCTTCTGGTTCATCATATCTACTAAGACACATATCTGTCACTTCTTCTGGTCCATCATATCTACTAAGACACAGATCTGTCACTTCTTCTGGTCCATCATATCTACTAAGACACATATTAGATCTGTCACTTCTTCTGGTCCATCATATCTACTAAGACACAGATCTGTCACTTCTTCTGGTCCATCATTCAAAGCTACTAAATTTTTCTCTAATTTCTTAAAGATAGGATGTCGGAGATTCAAGAAGTTTTATGGCTACATGTATGTCAGCATGTTTTTACTTCATGACCTTACTTGTTTTGTTTTGAAATGATTCTTATGGTGTAATTAATCAAATCGATCTCTGTGTTTGAGCTATGTAAGATGAACACGACTTTGAGATTTTAACAGTGAGTACACATTATAATTATACCTAAATACCTATATATATATATATTTATGCCTCCAGCTCAGACCTACGATGACTGTTGGGTTCTATTTATCATCTAAATATGTTTTTCAGAAACAGAAAAAAAATATACTTTTCCGTTTAGAAAATATAAAAATATTTATTTGTTATTTTAATAATAATTTAAAAAAAAAAAAGAATTATTCATTGGTTACTTACAAATTCCTTTATATAATGCTATTTAACTTCAGTCGTACTTTAACTAGTGCTAGGATAGATTTTTCTCCACTTATTTCACTACTGAGAAGTGGCGAAGCTAGGGTTATTTCAGCCCGGGGCCAACATCTTTGTCTTACATGATTGTAAATAAAAATTATTACCGTATTATTTTCGATTTCCTATCTGGGAAAAGTAAAACCTGTTGACGAGAGTTATTCCCCTTAAAAGTTTTACAATTGTTCAACTTTGAGTCGCGTATATAATATTAATTTTGGAATGTGCTCATATTCATCGTGGGATAAAATTTACAAATCGGGAATTTTAAATCCAACTAATTGTCAAAATCTTTCAATATTCATTAATAATATGTAAAGCATGATGCCTCTATAAGAGTGAGTCTCCTAGAAACGTGGGGACTCTTACAATCGCGTGGCCCTGGGCCAGTGCCCACTGCTTACTGTTCGAGATTTTCACAATTTACAAAATTGTCTGATGTGAAGTCGGTAAAGCGCGACGTAATTTCTCCGAATGCAAAGGTTCGTGGATATATATATATATATATATATATATATATATATATATATACTTAACACCCACGGGCAGATTTCAATGAACTTAAATAGAATTATGCTCTACATTCCAATTATTCGCGACAATACCTATTAAAAAGAATAATTCTATTTAGGAAGAAACGGTTAAACATTCATAACTATCCATAGTAAAATTTTATAACTGCGTAAACCACTACCGATGGACAAGGAGATGGATCTCGACGCAGTTAGATTATAAAATCAACTAACGAATCCACGAAATGATTCACCATGAATTTAGCGAAGAATCCATTAATGAATCCATCAAAGAACAACTGAATAACCCCAAGTTACGAATCCACCATTCAATTCATCAATGAAGTGCTGAGCACACTTGATAATCGGGAACTTGGCCAATTCTCCACAGTCGCTACAAGTGTAGCGTGATGTAGCAGTTAACATTAGTAATCCACCATTACAACCACCATCCAATTCAGCAATGAATCACCTTCCGATCCATCAATACAAACACCATCCAATCCACCAATACAAACACCATCCATATCACCAATATAACCACCATACAACCACCAGCCTAATTACTACCACCATATTTTCCACCAATATAACCACCAGCCAATCCACCTAAGCAACCACCATCCAATTCATCAATGCCATCACCAACCTATCCAACAAAGCAACCGCCATGCAATCAACCAATGCAACAACCAACCAATCCCCCAATGTAATCACAGACCAATCTTTCAATGTAATCACCAACCAATCTTTCAATGTAATCACCAACCAATCTTCCAACATAATCACCAACCAATCTTCCAATGTAATCAACAACCAATCTTCCAACATAATCACCAACCAATCTTCCAACATAATCACCAACCAATCTTCCAATATAATCACCAACCAATCTTCCAATATAATCACCAACCAATCTTCCAATGTAATCAACAACCAATCTTCCAATATAATCACCAACCAATCTTCCAATATAATCACCAACCAATCTTCCAATGTAATCACCGACCAATCTTCCAATGTAATCAACAACCAATCTTCCAATGTAATCTCCATTAAAACCACCAATGTAACATCCATTCCACCAATACAACCATCATAAACCCAACATCCATTCTTCCACTGTAACCACGTGCAATCCACCAATACAGTTACAATCCAATACACCAAAGCAGCTCTCACCTAGCCTCCAAAGCAACCACCATCCAATCCAACAATGCAACCACCAACCTATCCACTAAGAAACCTCATGCACAACCACCAATGTACCAGCAGCCTATCCCCCAATGTAACCGCCATGCTATCCACCTATGTAACCACCATCCAATCCACCAATACAATCACAAACCTATCCACCCAAGTTGCGAGCATCCAATCCACCAATTCAACCACCATCCAATCCACCAATTCAACCACCATCCAATCCACCAATTCAACCACCATCCAATCCACCAATACAATCACAAACCTATCCACCCAAGTTGCGAGCATCCAATCCACCAATTCAACCACCATCCAATCCACCAATTCAACCACCATCCAATCCACCAATTCAACCACCATCCAATCCACCAATCTAACCACCATCCAATCCACCAAGACAATCATCCATTTTGAGTATTTTATCGAAATGTAAGAGTTACTATACTCTTTTCAGTATGAATCAATACATTCATTTTTTTATTCGCTAACGCATTTATAGGGAAAACCCCCAAAATGTCCATTATTTAATTTGTGAACAGCTCAAATGATTTCAAAAGATGTTTAATTGTTCATAAAGAACACCAAATTTGAGCTTTGCATCATCTACATTTGCTGAGTTTGACTTACTCTACATTACAACATTTTTCATTTGTTAATTTGTCAAGTTTAAAAAAAAAATAAACAATAACGTTTAAACCATATTTTTAATAAGAAAATGCCTTTAAATCAATTAAAAATAAAACTTTATCGCCCAATACAACTCATTAACTCACGTATCACTTGTCTCAATGAAACAAGCCACACACAGTTGCAATGGGTTCATTTTCTTATCAATATATCCAACTCAATATTATGATACAGATTTGAACTTACTTTTAGTTTTCAATGATAAATAAAATAACTAATATCTTGAAGCACACGGAATTATGCATTTAACTTGGAATTTAATTTTTTAATTTTTTCTTTTAGAAGGTTGAAAAATATTTGTGCTGAAAAAGAATGTGAATTCAGAATGTTAGTTAAATTCAGGGGCATGCAAAAATATGCGTATGCGTAAATATGAGCTTCACAACCAGGGGCTGATTATATTGATGTTTATTAAAAACAGGTAGGGGGTATGCTGTTATTTTATCTTATCACAGGCATCATAATTTACGCCTCTGTATTGAGAAGTGCATTTGAGAAATAAGGAAACCTCTTCTCAGGGGGAGGGAATAGGGTGTGAGCATTTTTTTTTTATTGAATGATAAGTTCTTCAAAATTAGAGTATTGAAGAAAGGTGTTAGATTTTTCTTTGACATGATGAAATGTTTTATACTACTTTCAGAAATAACAGTTCATGGCGTTGACACATTCTACGCACATAATATAAGCACCATTTAAAAACCCCTAAAATGGCACATAACAGATATGAATATTGGAAGATAGAATATGAAACAAAAAAACATACGAATTTTGTGTTTAAAAAAGAAAAAAAAAAAAAAAGAAAAAAAAAAGAAAAAAAAAATAAATTTAAAAAAAAAAAAAAATATTTTAAACTTTTTAAAGATAAGAAAAATTGAGTGTTTGTTTGGGTGCACACATTTTATCATAATTTCCAAGCACAATAACATCATAGAATTAAAATTTGGTAAATGTTTGAATTTAGAATAAATAACCATTTTCTTTAAATAAAAACGCAAGCATCTGTTTAGAGATTCTGTGTGTGGCCTGCTCACGCATCGACAAACCTTCTAATTTATTCGAGTGCGCACCAGACGGTAAAAAAATAAAAAAAAAAAATAAATAAATATTGTGTATATAAAAAGTAATTTAAAAAAAAACATAATTAAAATGCCGGGCACTCGCTTGTTTAGAATAAATAATCATTAAAAAAATAATAATGCAAGTATCATTTACTCCCCTTTCACTCCTCTAAAATATTTTTTTTCTCTCTAAACAAGACCTTAAATGACCTAATCTAAGTTATCACTAAATATATTACTTTTGTCACTAAAGAAGTGAATCGAGGGACGATTTCTACGCTAGAGAAATATTTTAGATCTACCCAATTTCGTGCCCTTGAACTACAAACGTTTTTTTTAATCTAAAAACTGTAAACAAAACATAATCTTAAATTTGCAAGAAAAAACCCTCTATATATGATATAAATATATTTTATAATAAAGTGACTTTTTTCGCAAAGTAAAAACAAAAATATATATTTATTTTTAAAAAATAAAATATTAACCCATCTCCATTTCTCAAAATTAAATTTTCGAGTGTGTACAATTTTTGGGTTTTAATATTCATGGGTATAATTATATAAATGTACCCACGTTTTGTTAACGCCATTGATTTTCTTAATTGGTAAACATAATGTTTATTTGTAAAAAGTGAATGTAACATCTCTTTTTTGCACAAATGTAATATCATAGAATTTAAATTTATTGTCATCCACGTAAAAAATGCACACATCATATGATCGGAGGGGTGGTTGGGTGAATGGATGATTGTGTGGATGGTAGGGTGGGTGGCTGAGTGAATGAATGGATGGATGGATGTTAAGATGGTTGGTTAGGAGGTGTATGGTAAGAAGAACAAACAAACAACCTAATAAATTGACCGATTAAAGGATGTATGCATATGTATTATGAGCTTTTACCATTTGCACTGCCGTCTCCTGCTACACCATCGAGGGTACTTCTTTTAGCTCGATTGTTATTCTCAATCAGTTCTTGGTTACCAGACGAGAGTCTGCCATTCGACCTTGATCTGGATTGGGTTTGCCAGAACAAAGATAAGCCTGGTGGATAGGTGCAGAGGAAAAGTGACTTGTGGCGAGGTGCAGAGGAAAAACTACTGGTGGTTAGGTTCAGAGGAAAAGTGATTGGTGGTTAGCTTCAGGGAAAAAGTGACTGATGTTTAGTCGCAGAGGAAAAAAGACTTGTGGGTAGGTTAAGACGAAAAGTGACTGATGGTTATGTTATTAGGAAAACTGACTTGTGGTTAGGTGCAGAGGAAAAGTGACTTGTGGGTAGGTGCAAAGGAAAAGTGACTAATGGGCAGGTGCAGAGGAAAAGTGACGTGTGGGTAGGTGCAGAGGAAAAGTGACTAATGGGCAGGTGCAGAGGAAAAGTGACTTGTGGGTAGGTGCAGAGGAAAAGTGACTAATGGGCAGGTGGAGAGGAAAAGTGACTTGTGGGTAGGTGCAAAGGAAAAGTGACTAATGTGCAGGTGCAGAGGAAAAGTGACTTGTGGGTAGGTGCAGAGGAAAAGTGACTAATGGGCAGGTGCAGAGGAAAAGTGACTTGTGGGTAGGTGCAGAGGAAAAGTGACTAATGGGCAGGTGCAGAGGAAAAGTGACTTGTGGGTAGGTGCAAAGGAAAAGTGACTTGTGGGTATGTGCAGAGGAAAAGTGACTTATGGGTATGTGCAGAGGAAAAGTGACTTGTGGGTAGGTGCAAAGGAAAAGTGACTTGTGGGTAGATGCAAAGCAAAAGTGACTTGTGGGTAGGTGCAGAGGAAAGACTGATGGGTTTGTGCAGAGGAAAAGTGACTTGTAGGTAGGTTCAGAGGAAAAGTTGCTGGTTGGTATGTGCAGAGGAAAAGTGACTTGTGGGTTGCTTTTTAACGACCGTTATGGTGCTGGTTTATGACCATTTAAACGGTGGGAAAATTTAAGTGCTTTAGATGTAGGAATAATATTAAAGCCCTGGAAGGAATCTCTAGGACGCGGGACTTATAAAAGGGACCGTTTGACGGGACTAGAGCAGAACTCTGCCGGACAGGAAAGCGGACTGTCGGGGAGAGCTCCGACGGATAGGAGTGGAGGACAGTCATGAGGACACAGTGGACAGAGAGACGAACCGAGGACAGTCATGAGGACACAGTGGACAGAGAGACGAACCGAGGACAGTCATGAGGACACAGTGGACAGAGAGACGAACCGAGGACAGTCATGAGGACACAGTGGACAGAGAGACGAACCGAGGACAGTCATGAGGACAAAGTGGACAGAGAGACGAACCGAGGACGGTCATGAAGACACAGTGGACAGAGAGACGAACCGAGGACAGTCATGAGGACACAGTGGACAGAGAGACGAACCGAGGACGGTCATGAGGACACAGTGGACAGAGAGACGAACCGAGGACGGTCATGAGGACACAGTGGACAGAGAGACGAACCGAGTACGGTCATGAGGACACAGTGGACAGAGAGACGAACCGAGGACGGTCATGAGGACACAGTGGACAGAGAGACGAACCGAGGACGGTCATGAGGACACAGTGGACAGAGAGACGAACCGAGGACAGTCTTGGGGACACAGTGGACAGAGAGACGAACCGAGGACAGTCATGAGGACACAGTGGACAGAGAGACGAACCGAGGACGGTCATGAGGACACAGTGGACAGAGAGACGAACCGAGGACGGTCATGAGTACACAGTGGACAGAGAGACGAACCGAGGACGGTCATGAGGACACAGTGGACAGAGAGACGAACCGAGGACGGTCATGAGGACACAGTGGACAGAGAGACGAACGGAGGACGGTCATTAGGACACAGTGGACAGAGAGATGAACCGAGGACAGTCATGAGGACACAGTGGACAGAGAGACGAACCGAGGACGGTCATGAGGACACAGTGGACAGAGAGACGAACCGAGGACAGTCATGAGGACAGTCATGAGGACAGTCATGAGGACAGTCATGAGGACAGTCAGAGTTGAGCGCGAGATGAGAGAAAGCCAAAGCGATGTAGCAGATCAATAAAAGAGCAAAGACTACAACCATCCAAGTGTTATTACATGATTGTTGCAGTACGAGAGACAGAATGAACGAGGTTATCATCCAGATCATGTAGTTAGAGAACAGAGACAACCCAAGCAGAGGCGTAACTAGGTCTTTGACGCCCTTGGCTAATTTATTTTTGGCGCCCTTGATATTCAAATAAAAATTTAAAAATTAGAGATTTAGCGGCGCCCTTTTGAACTGGCGCAGGCCGGCGCCCTTGGCAACTGCCCCAGTGGCATGCCGTTGTTACGCCTCTGCAACCAAGGTTCTCTACAGTATAAACGTGAAAGTATGTGCGTTTGTCTGTTTGTTCCAGAAAGGCTTTTACACGGATTGATGGATCTTGAAAAAACTTGGCACATATATCCATCATTATCCGGAAGGAGCTCTTAAAGGGTTCAGAAATTTAAATAACATTCCGATTGAGGCCGGGGGCCCCGAATTTGTTTTGTTTTCTTATATGACCTATATAAATAAAATGAAAAACAAATACTCCTACATGAAAATATGGATCTTGACCATACTTAGTACACATAAACTTGATTATCCATATACAAATACCGAAGGGTACTGAACTCTGGAGCCGGGGTCCCAGTTTGAATTTTCCTCATTTAAGCTATATAAATATCAAAAGGGTTGCAATATCTTTCATTGTCCGTATTGAAATATTTGTGGATTTAAACTAATAATATCCAATCCAGAATTTACAGAAAATTCGATAATTTTAAAGAGCTACATCTACAGCATTTTTAAATACATTTGAATCGGACAAATTTTAAATATTAACTTCATAACTTATCATAACTTATCTGAATGATTTTTATAGGGCCCCATCTCAGGCAAAACTGATTCTGTAAAATTATGGAATGGACCACCACTGGGCCCCCTCTTTTAGAGATTTTCTGTCAGGAAATGGGATGCTATGAGAGAAGAGGATCCCACCGGCAAATGGGGTACTAAAGGGATCAGCATCCTAACGGGATCGGGATCCCACTCGCATCGGAATCCTATAGGAAAACTCAAACCTACCGAGATCGGTACCATACCGGTATCGGGATCCCTCCGGTATCGTTATGCCCTACTTTCAAGATTCCACCGGGATCGAAATACCGACGGGATTGGGATCATCCCGGAATACTGATCGGATCCGCAGTGGCAACTGGTATACTAACGGGAGCGGGATACCCATGGGATTTGGAGACTACGGTGACCGGACTAATTATAAGGCTGTAGAAGTTATTTCGTTTCGAATGCTATCCCCGCAAATGCCGGGTATATTCTCTAGTATATAAATAAACGTGAAACATTTTTTGTGGGTTTTTCCACAAAAAGACTTTTACACGTATTTAAAGATCTTGACCAAACTTGGCACATATATCCCTCATTTTATGGGCACTGAACTCATAATATCCATTACACTGTGGCGGGGGACCATTTCATTTTTACTTATATAAGCTATATAAATATTAATAAACTTTGAGAACACTATAGGTTCCATATGAATTGATGGATATAGGCCTAGCGTGGTATCAATACACTTCAATGTCCGTATTGAAATGTCGGCATATTTAAAACTAAGAATATCCTATTTAGAATTTTCCAGAAAGTTCGATACCTTTATATATAGCTATGTCTATGGCATTATTAAATATATTTTATTTGGGACAATTTTAAATTTTAACTCCATAATTTATCTGAATGATTTTTATGGAGCCCCTATCTCTTGCAAACTGATTCGGTACAATTATGGAATGGGCCCCCGCTGGGGCATCTCGTTTAACTTAAATGCTCTATAGTTATATTAGTGCATTTAGTTGTATTATTTTTCGTATTAAAAAAAAATAATTACTTTGAACATTCATTTTTTGCACGTTTCGAGGAGGATATAAATTTTAATCTAGAATGTTCCAGAAAATTCTATAAATCAATATTCTTAATAATACCATATGGATGAATGGATATTGAAAAAATTCATTTCACATACACTTGATTATCCATTTTCAAATACCGAAGAGTTTTAAAGCTATACTATCCATTCTCATGTGGCCGAGGCCCCCATTTCATTAGACAACACTATAGGCTCTATATTCATTGATGGATTTAGGCCTAGCATGGTAGAAATACCCTTTATAGTCAATACTGATATACAGGTTGATTTAAATCTAAGAATATCCAATCTAGAATTTTCCTGAAAGTTCGATAACTTTAATAAGCTATATCTATGTCATTATTAAATACGTTTTAATGGGACAAATTTTAAATTTTAACTCCTTAATTTATCTGAATGATTATTATTGGGCCACGATCTCACGCAAAACTGATGCGGTACAATTATGGAATTGGGCCCCGCTGAAGCCCCTCTTTCAACTTGAATGTACTACAGTTATAGTAGTACATTTGGTTGTATAAATTTTCGTTTTAGAACAATAATACATATCATTTTTTACACGTTTCGTGGAGGATATAAATTTTAATCTCGAGTGTTCTAGAAAGCTCTATGTTGTTCTACTGGGACATCTAGTGGAATCTAAAAGCTTATTGAAATGTTAGTTTAGTTTTATACTTTCATGGGTATTTTCTTTAAACAGACCTTTCATAAGCCTACCGAGAACAAAATCCCAATTGGAACATGACCCTAAAGAGGATCCAAAAGGTGATTGAATAAACTGAAACCGAGAGGTAAAACGATCCCAACGAGTGACGGGATCAAATAGGGATCCAATAGGCAAACGGGATCCCTTTAGAGAAGAAGATCCCACTGGGATCGGGATAATTGGGATCCCAATTAGTAAAGGAATCCCAATCAGGCTCGAATTCTCAATGGGGTTGGGATCCCAATCAGGATTGAGATCCCAATAGGGTCGAGATCCCAATGGGGTCAAGATCCCAAATGGGATATGGTATCCCATTAGGAAACTGGGTCCTAATTGGAATCGGTATCCCATTGGGATCAGGATCCCATTTGTAAATGGGACAACACTCGATTCGGGATCTCAAATGGATCCTATTTAGAAACGGGATCCCAATCGTGATCAGTATCCCAATTTGGTCGAGATACAATGGGATCCATTTTGAAACGCGATCCAAATGGGATTGAGAATGAGATCGGAATACCGACGGGTTCGGGATCCCACCGGAATTGGGATCCAGAGGAATCGGGATCCCACAGGGATCGGGATACCGACGGGATAGAGATATCAATGGGATCGGGAGGCAGTCCCGTGCAATGCCGGGTATATTGGCTAGTTAAATATAAAGATTAGATAATTACTTTTAGTATTTTATCTGAATGTAAGATTTACGATATCCTTTTCACTATACAGCAATGACTTACTATTTATAAGTCGTAAATACCTTTACAGTGAAACCCTCCCCCCCCCCCCCCCCCCCGCGAAAATTCAGTTATCTTATTTTATGTTAACAGCCCAAGTGATATTCAAAATATGATTAATATTTAATATATCACATCAAATTTTATCACTGCATCTTATACATTTTATGAGTTTGCTGTTTTTTTTTTCATTCGCAAAATTTGCATTTATTAAATTTATCAAGCAAAAAAATACCCGTTTCAACATTATTTTTCACAAGAAAATGCCGTTTAAGCCATTAAAATGAAGTGCAAAATAAAATTCATCGCTAAATACAGTTCACTAACTCACTTTTCAGTGATCAAAATAAAACAAAAACCATATAAAGTCGCAATACTTTCATTTTTAAATCAATATATTAAAACCCATTATGTTGCTAATTTAAACTGAAGTAAAAATTTTAATGATAAATAAATAACTATAATATTTAAATTCTAGCGAGAACCAGGCATGCGTTGCAATGCCACTCAATGAAAAAAGTGTTCGTGTTTTAATTAAGATTCAAAGTAATTTTTAAATAGAAAATATTTGTTGTTTTTTCCCTCTGCTGTGGACACAAATAAATTAGACGTTTTTTTCGACGCGCGAGCAGGCAACATACAGCTGTCCACGTGAGAAGCGTGTATTTTCAAAATTTAGTCCACACACTTGTAGCAATTGATCCACCCACGCAGTAGCTCTGTTTTAAATTATATCAAGATAGCTCAAATATGTATTATATTTAAAATAAGGCCCCCGGCCTCAAACGCAAAATTTTAAAATGGTTGTACTTAAGTCACACACAAACTGAAATGTCGTTTGTATTTGATTGATTTCTAGCCACCCATGCAATAGCACTGATTGAAATTATATTTGTATAGCTCATATAAGAAAAACATAATTTGGGGCTCCGGCCCGAAAAGGAATATTTCAAAATGGATAAGCTAATTCAGAAACCTTTGGTGCGCACAACAACTTACAAAAATTTTATTGCAATCGGATGAATGGTATAGGAACGCATACGAAAATTATATTTAGCTCATAAAAGGGGGGGGAAAATAATTTAGGTCCACGGTCCCAAAACGGAATATAGTAAAATGTGTGTAATAATTCAGAAACATTTGCATTTTTTTACAATTCACAAAATTTTCATCACTTTGGATTAATGGTATAGAAGCACATACGGGATATACTTATATATGTATAGATATGGTTTACCGAATTAAGATACATTTTTTGCAATTATTCAAGGATGATCTGTCTGTCTGTCTGTCTGACTGTCTGTCTCTCTGTATGTCTCTCTGTCTGTCTCTCTGTTATTCTGTCTGTCTCTCTATTTGTCTGTCTCTCCATCTGTCTGTCTTTCTGTCTGTCTCTCTGTCTCTGTCTCTCTGCCTGTCTCTCTGTCGCTCTGTTTGTCTCTCTTTCTCTCTGTCTTTCTCTCTGTTTCTCTGCCGGTCTATATGTCTCTCTGTCTGTCTATCTATCTCTCTGTTGTCTCTCAAGCTGTCTCTCAGTCTGTCTCACTGTCAGTCTCTGTCTCTCTGTCTATCTCTCTGTCTCTCTTTCATTATGTCTGTCTCTCTGTCTGTCTCTCTGTGTATCTATCTGTCTGTCTGTCTGTCCGTCTCTCTGTCTGTCTCTCTGTCTGTCTCTCTGCCTGTATCTCTGTCTCTATGTTTCTCTGACTGTCTCTCTTTCTGTCTCTCCTTCTGTCTCTATGTCTGTCTGACTGCCTGTCTGTTTGTCTGTCTGTCTGTTTATATATCTATCATCTACCTATCTACCTATTTACCATCTACATGCCTGCATGCCTACCTATCTACCTGCCCAGCTACCTACCTACCTAACTATCTACCAATCCAGCTTCTATCTACAGACCTGTTTACCCTCAAAATCTTAAAATCGTACAATTTCATCACAAAATCTTAAAATCCATTATCTTAATAGTAAAAAAACATTCATTATATATAATGTATACACATCAAAATCGTACATTGTACGCCAAAATCGTAAGAGTAAAAGGTCTGTATCTATCTACCCATCTATCTAACTACCTATCTCCCTACCTACCAACCTACATATCTATCTACCTACTTACCTACCAACCAACCTACCTACCTACCTACCTTTCTACCTACCTATCTATCCATACATCCATTCATCCTCTCACCCACACACCCTTCCATCCATCCATCCTTTCATTCATCCATCCATCCGTCTAGCTATCTTTTATCTACATCTCTATCTATCTATCATCTATCTGTGTATTTGTCTGCCTGTCTGTCTATCTTTCTATCTCTCTATCTAATAAAATCTCTATTTTTAAAATTAAATTTTCACTTGTGTAAAGTGATTGGGTTTTGATATCCCTGGGGATAATTATGAAACTATTTTTATGTTTTGTTAAAGTCATTGATTTTCCTAATTGGTTAACATATGTTCATATGTAAAATGAGAATATAGCTTCTTTTTATTTTACAACTAAAATGTCATTGGATTGAAAGATATTGTCATCCAAGTAAAAATGCATGAACTCAATTTCCTACCATCGATATAAATGTATCGAAGAAGGTTAATTATTGATCAAATTTATTCTGAGGCTTAAATAGTGCTGCACTGGGCAAAATGAATGTATAGTGTACTCCCCGCCCACAGAGTTTTAAAAAAATAAATAAATCATCCACTGGATTGTAGCCCCTTTACTTACGCAGACAATTGTTTTTTTGCATTTAATATGCTTATTTCTTATCTAGATCAGTGATAAAGTGCATTAAAAATGCTATTTGGCTATTTAGTTTTGCTACACCAATTTAATTAAAAGGCATATTCTTATTAAAATTATTTTAAATGTAGAGTTTTTACTACTTTATAAATTTCATAAAAGTTAATTTTTGGAATGAATAAAAAGTAAAAACTTATTAAATGTTAAAAATACAAAGCTAAATTAGTATTTAAGTTTAGCAATTTAAAAAGCAATCAATGCTATTTATTAATTTTACTTATAAGAAGGGGAATGTACATCATCAGTTTTGTCACGCTCTTTTATTAAATCAGATAACTTTTAGCTTAGGCTAAATAGGCAATTCGCACTATGATGTCATTTGCGTGATTATTTAGAACTAATTAATTTTAATTTTATTTCGCCTTATTGACAACCCGCTAAAGAACGCACTAAAAACAACTGATGTTTAGGTTTTCCCGATAAATGTGATTACTGTGTATTTCTTTGATCATATTTTTTTCTATTTAATTTTTTTTCAATACTTTTAAACGCATATAAAATGCTTAAGATAGTTCCTTAGTTGTTTCTTTATATGTATTTGTAATTTATAATAATAATACTTAAACTTTTACTAAAATAAAAGCAGAAATATAATATTTTTTGCGCATGTAAATTTATTCGATTTCCGTAAAATAATAGAAAATAACTATGTTTGTTTTTAAGAGTCCGAACGTATCAAAATATTTTCGGCTCTTTGGCGTTATGTCCCTATAGCTCATTCTTATATAGTATAAATATATATATATATCATTATGCCTTGAAATTTAAAAAAACATATTTTTTTTAGAAAATGCAAAACATTTTGTGGTTGAAAGGCACTTAAGAATATAATTATAGTTTGAGGGCATGCAAAACACCTGTGGTTGCGCACACGCACATATGGGCTTGTCATCCACATATCAGGGGAAGGGAATAGAGTGTGCGTATTTTAATTTGGATGACAATATTTTACAATCTTCAAAATTACAGTCGTGAATAAACATTCTAGGCACATGTACTTAAGCTACACCATACCCGTTGACATATTCTAGGCATATGTACTTAAGTTACCTCATGCCCGTCGACACATAGTAGGCTCATCTACTTTAGCTACCCCTTGCCATAAAACTAAGCTTGGCTATTTCAAAATTAAAATTGTGACATTATTCATTTAATAATGTTCAGGAGTTACACTGTAAGGGTGAGACAATTGGCGTGGGTTTACGTTTTGAATAGTGTTTATGTACTTGTGTCCCTTCGTTTCCGTCATAGCAACTTTTAAGAACCCCAAATATATGACGAATTATAGATGTGAATATAAGTAGATAGACTATTAAATAAAAACTTTACTAACTTAAACAGTTGTTTTTTTACATTTCAAACTCAAGGCGATAAAAATTGAGTGGATAATGGATAGGAGTACAAAGAGAGGGTGGGGAGATTCTACAACAAAAGTCTACCTGAAATAATTAATGTCTTACTACAGCACCGAATTACTTTGTCTTATTACTGTATTACCTCTACCCTACTGCAATCGATTACTTTGTCTTATAACTGCATTAGTACTATCTTGCAGTACTGGATTACTTTAAATGCAGACTTTTACTGCAATTTTACTACTTTCCTCAATTTATATCGAAATAGCATATCAAGAAAATAAATATAGTCACTTTGTATTAAACTTCTATAATAAATAGATCAAACTAAATACTATTTAGTCACTTAAAATAAGATTTTAAAAAATAATGCGGGTGAGTGGATGGGTGTGTGGGTGGGTGGCTGAATAGTTGGGTGGATGGGAGGGTTGATGGGTGGATGAATGGGTGGGTGGGTGGATGGGAAGTGGATGGGTCGGTTGGGTGGGTGTATGAGTGGGTGGATGGGTGGTTGAGAAGTGGATGGGTCGGTTGGGTGGGTGTATGAGTGGGTGGATGGGTGGTTGGGAAGTGGATGGGTCGGTTGGGTGGGTGTATGAGTGGGTGGATGGGTGGTCGGGAAGTGGATGGGTCGGTTGGGTGGGTGGATGGGTGGTTGGGAAGTGGATGGGTCGGTTAGGTGGGTGTATGAGTGGGTGGATGGGTGGTTGGAAAGTGGATGGGTCGGTTAGGTGGGTGTATGAGTAGGTAGATGGGTGGTTGGGAAGTGGATGGGTCGGTTGGGTGGGTGTATGAGTGGGGGGGATGGGTAGTTGGGAAGTGGATGGGTCTGTTGGGTGGGTGTATGAGTGAGTGGGTGGGTGGTTGGGAAGTGGATGGGTCGGTTGGGTGGGTGGATGAGTGGGTGGATGGGTGGTTGGGAAGTGGATGGGTCGGTTGGGTGGGTGTATGAGTGGGGGATGGGTAGTTGGGTGGGTGGATGAGTGGGTGGATAGGTGGTTGGGAAGTGGATGGGTCGGTTGGGTGGGTGTATGAGTGGGTGGATGGGTGGTTGGGAAGTGGATGGGTCGGTTAGCTGGGTGTATGAGTGGGTGGATGGGTGGTTGGGAAGTGGATGGGTCGGTTGGGTGGGTGTATGAGTGGGGGGATGGGTGGTTGGGAAGTGTATTGGTCTGTTGGGTGGGTGTATGAGTGGGGGGATGGGTGGTTGGGAAGTGGATGGGTCGGTTGGGTGGGTGTATGAGTAGGTGGATGGGTGTTTTGGAAGTGGATGGGTAAGAGCGGAAAGAAAAAACCCAGAAACATTGACCGGTTAAAGCAGGTATGGATATCATCTTTTGATTTTACACAACTGGGAATACCATCATAATCTGTATCTTCCGATCCAACTGGACTTCTTTTAGCTCGATTGTTATTCTCGGTCAATTCTTGGTTATCAGACGAGATTCTGCCATTCAAAAACGATCTGGATCGGGTTTGCCAGTCCGAAGATAGGCCTGGTGGTTAGGTGTAGATGAAAAGTGACTAGTGGTTACGTTCAGAGGAAAAGCTACTGGTGGTTAGGTGTAAATGAAAAGTGACAAGTGGTTACGGTTAGGAGTAGATGAAAAGTGACTGGTGGTTACGTAAAGAGGAAAGATGACTTGTGGTTAGGTGTAGATGAAAAGTGGCAAGTGGTTAGGAGTAGATGAAAAGTGGCAAGTGTTTAGGAGCAGATGAAAAGTGACTAGTGGTTACGTTCAGAGGAAAAGTTACTGGTGGTTAGGTGTAAATGAAAAGTGACAAGTGGTTACGGTTAGGAGTAGATGAAAAGTGACTGGTGGTTAGGTGTAGATGAAAAGTAACTGGTGGTTAGGCGGAGAGGAAAATTTACTGGTGGTTATGTGCAGAGGAAAAGTGACTGGTGGTTAGGTGCAGATGAAAAGTTACTGGTGGATAGGGGCAAAGGAAAACTGACTGGTGGTTAGATACAAAGGAAAAGTGACTGGTGGTTAGGTGGAGATGAAAAGTGACTGGTGGTTAGGTGCATATTTTAATTCATCACATTCCTACCTGTATCAACGTTGGGATTGCTCTCACCTGTAATGAAAGTAAAAAACATTGTTTAAAATTAATGTTATTATTATTTTGCATTTTAAAAATTATTACACCATACCATTTTGAAATTTGAAATAAAAAAAAAGAAATATTCAAAATTCATTAATTTGAATATAGCGTAAATTACGTTTCAATATTTTCTATGAAATAAAGTTTGCGTAACCTGAATTCTAACACGAAAACTAATAAATATTAATTTGGAACAATTTTTAATATCGGATTCATTGTCACTCAAATCGTGGCTTTCGAAAATCAGAGGTTGAAACAACGCAAGATCTCCGAAAGCAATGGTTTGTGGATATATATATATTAAACACCCACTGGTTAATTTTAATAAACTTATATAAATATATATATATATATATAAAGTATGCTCTACATTTCAAATATTCGCGACAATACCTATTAAAAACAATAATTCTTTATTTCGGAGAAACGGTTAAAAATTCATAATTATCCATTGTAAAATTTTACACAACCCATGGACAGGGGATGGCTCTCGACGCAGTTAGATTATAAAATGAACTAATGAATCCAAGAAATGATTTCAACATGAATTTACCGACGAATCCATTAATGAATCCATTAGCGTATAAATGAATAACTCCCAGTAACGAATCCACCATTGAATCCATCAATGAACTGCTGAGGGGAGGGGGCCAGGGCGGTAGGGGTATGCTTTTATTTTATCTTATCACAGGCATCATAAGATACGCCTCTGTTTTGAGAAGTGCATTTGATAAATAAGGAAAATTCTTCTGTAAACACTTATCAGGGGGAGGGAATAGGGCGTGAGCATTTTTTTTAATAGAATGACAATTTCTTGCAATCTACAGTCGTGAAAAAGGTGTTAGATTTTTCTTTTACATAATGAAATGTTTTATACTAATGTCAGAAATTACAGTTGAGGGCGTTGACACCTTCCATGCACATCTAGGCAACATTAAAAAAAAGCACCTAAAAATGGTAAATTACAGATAGGAATATTGGTAGATAGAATATGAAAAAAATAACTTATGATTTCGTGTTTAAAAAAAAATATTTTAATTTTTTTAAAGAAAAGAAAAATTGAGTGTCCGGAGTGGGTGCACATTTGATCATTCCATCACAGATTTAAAATTTGGTAAACAATTGAATTTAGAATAACTAACCATTTTCTTGGAATAATAACGCAAGCATCGGTTTAGAGAATCTTTTCTAGATGTATTAATTCTGTTTTACAAATAGCTAAGCAGCGAGGTAGCGTGTTGTGTACAATTTAATGGAAGAGACCAATTAATCATATGCGTTAATGTGACATAGCTTTAAACTGGAAGATATATTTTATTTTAAATTAAGGACATTTTTCGGAAAATTCCTTTTTTTTATGATGTTCATTGGCATGCAAAAAGGCTGAAAAGGCTTTGAATAATAAAACGTCTCAAAACCAAATTATATTTAAAGTTTCAACATCTATAAATAAATCATCCTTTAAACATATGGAAAGTTTGCTTTACTCTTTTATAAAAAAATAATTTTTAAAGGGGTGGTATTATTTTTTTTATTTAGGATACAAGACATCAAAACCCGGTTCAATTAAATACTCTAAAATGCCTTTTCTACATGTTGTGACTTTGAAATAGCAGGAATTGAGTAACAAAATGTACCTTTCATTATTACCCGATTAACACCGGGTCATATTATCTACTACTAGTTTGTTACACAAAGTAACTACCTTTTATTTTGATCCCTTAAAGAACCTCTCTAGACTTTGTTGTGTTTCACACTTCTATGTTTTCTTCAACTTATTATTTTTGTCATGCAAAGTACCGGAACTTTGTTCGACACTGGTTTTCGAATGAATTTAAGTTTTCTAATTGTATATATATAATATATATATAATATATAGGCGATGTATGGAGGAAGGCCGTATTCCAAAGATGCTGTTGTAAGGAGAGTTGGCAGAAGGGACACGATCTATTGGACGGCCACGCCTGAGATTTATGGACGTTTGCAAAAAGAGCAGGAAGGAAGCCAACATTGAAGTCAACAAGTGGGAGATCACTACCAAACAACGTTCCAGCTGGCGAACAGCAGTATACGAATGAGTGAAAAAGGCAGAAGATGTGCGAAACGATGCCCTTGCAAGAAAAAGAACAGCACGGAAGGCCAAAATTAACCAGGAATCAACATTCTCCTGCGTGAAATGCAGTCGAGATTGTCACTCCAGGATTGGCCTAGTGAGCCACTCGTCGAGGTGTAGGACTACAATATAGCTACTCTATCGTCTCGCGAAGACGGAAGGATGCCATATATATATATAAAATGTTGCAAAAATCTGACTTCATCTACTTTAAAAATAAATAAAATAAATAAATAAGAATAATTAATAAATCTCTATATTGTATAAAATGTAAACTTCGTAATATGTTGGTTAGAAACGAATTTAATATACTTCTATTTTATTTTTTCGTATCTTCGCGAAGTTAGCGAGTTATTTATGTATGTATGTTTGGCATCTGTCCGTCTACGAGAGACGATATATTTATCTTTTCTGATTGCAGCTCTTGGTGAGGCTAGTGAGACCGATCCTCGAGTTGCAGTCTCTTTTGCATGTCCCACACACGAATGCGGCGGAGCAGTGTTTTCCGCCCTTTCTATCAATATATTTATAGATCAATGTAAATTAATGAGGAACATTACACATACATATAAAGGTCGTTATTTGCGTGTTAAGTGAATATGTTAATTCGTATAATGTACGCAAAAGGAATCTATGTGTTTGGGGTGGAGGAGGAGACAAAGGAGATTACGGCGTGCTGGTGAAAGAAGTCATACGGGGTGCTGGTGAAAAAAGTCATACGGGGTGCTGGTGAAAGAAGTCATACGGGGTGCGCTCTTTTGAAGCTATCGCACCAAAATTGTGGAACAGTTTGCCTCAATCTTTGAGGGACATTGAAAATGATAAAAAAGTCATTTAAGAACTATTTAAAGACTTTTTCTTTAAATAGCTTTTAGGACATACCACGGAGGACACGAGCGCTATAAAAGTACTCAATAATTGTCATCATCCTCAACATGATATGATGAGAAAAAAAAGGGGGGGTGGGTGTAGTTTGTAGGGACGGAAGGAAGATATAAAACATAGGGCAGTTATAAACCAGTAGGAGGGAGTGAAGACGGTCAACTGGCTACCTCTGCACCATCGGATACCCGTATATATGTACGCCTACCACTTAACTGAAACGAAGTTAGTAGAAAGTTGGTGGAACTCAAAACTTAAACTCCTGCCAGTGACGACATTTTAAGTACGTCGATAAAGAACAGGATGTTTTCTTTGAAGAAAAAAAAAAAGGTTTAATGTAAGACTTCACATAATCTGAGCTAGATTAAATTTGTAAAAAACCTGATCTTTTACTGATTTACTTTCTCTGTCTGGATAACTTTGTCTCATTACTGTATTGCCTCTACCCTACATCACTGGATTAATTTGTCTTATTACGGTATAGCTACTATCTTACAACATTGGATTATTATCTTATTACTGTATAGCTACTATCTTACAACATTGGATTATTATCTTATTACTGTATAGCTACTATCTTACAACACTAGATTACTTTGTTTTATTGCTGTATAGCTACTATCTTACAACACTAGATTACTTTGTTTTATTGCTGTATAGCTACTATCTTACAACACTAGATTACTTTGTTTTATTGCTGTATAGCTACTATCTTACAACACTAGATTACTTTGTTTTATTGCTGTATAGCTACTATCTTACAACACTAGATTACTTTGTTTTATTGCTGTATAGCTACAATCTTACAACACTAGATTACTTTGTTTTATTGCTGTATAGCTACAATCTTACAACACTAGATTACTTTATTTTATTGCTGTTATAAAGGAGATGTGTTTTGATGCCCGCTTTACCCGCTTTCCCCGTGCATGACCTCTTACAGCCGAGGCCGTTTTGGGGTGTGGCTAGCAAAATGTAACCTTATGTACATATAAGCTTATTATCGTCCGTTCCAGTCGAACATTGTAGAATGATCTCGAGAATGCGAGAAGCAGTTACAATGCGTCATCTATTTCGAGAATGATCGTCTGGAACAGAATATAAAAGACTGAACGACTGAATGAAGGGAGATCCTTTCATTTTATCACGAGACGTGCAGTGTCATTATTTAATACTAGACAGTGCTTTGTTGTGTGTAGATTTTGTTTCATTGTACAACTTGAACTCATTGTATTTTTACATACAGTACCGGTACCAGCCACACTGTAAGTTAATAATTTTAATTATATTCTCTTGTGTTTGTAATTCATTGAAATTCACATATTAAAAACGTATTAATTGTAATTAGCCTTGACTTTGTGTATCGTTCTAGTTGTTATTGTTTTTAAACTTTGGTATCGTCCTTTGTTATGGACTGTTTTGAAACGAGCCAATAAACTAAACTAAGAGATAAAATTCTCCATTAATAGCAGTCCGTAATATTGCTGTATTGCTACTATCTACAATACTGGATTACTTCAGTTGCAGACCTGCCTAATCGCAAGAATATCTCGTAATTTAAAAAGTTTTCCCAATAAATATGGAAATATGATTTCAAGGAAAAAAAATATAGTCACTTTGTGGTATATGGTTGAGTGGATGGTTGGGTGGATGGATGGCTGGTGCTCTGAAATAAATTTAGGGCGTGAATGTTTGGTATGGAAAAAATGTTTAGAAGGCATATGTGTAAGTGTATCTATTATGCTGAATTTTTGTGACGTATTTAGGCAAAGAGAAAAGACGCGTTAGTTGATGTGTATGGTGTTGAAGGCCGAGCAAAGAAACGTCTTTTTCTAATCGCACCATAGCTGTTTAATACTTAATTTTAACCCCAGACAACGAAGCTATCGAACTTGTCAATTCCGGTTTCGTAACAGCTCGGTGGATGGGTGGATGAGTGGAAGGGTGGAGTGATGGTTCGATGGGTAGATGGGATTTTGGGAGGTGGATGGCTAAGAACGAAAAAAAAAACACTATTAAATGGTTAAAGCAGGTATGAATGTGTCTTAAGATCTTATTAACAATGGGACTAGCATCTTTTTCGACAAGCCGCTCACTTCTGGTTTGTTATTCTCTGTCGGTTCTCAGCTATCAGTCGAAACTCTGCCATTCAGCTTTAATCTGGATCGTGTTGGCCAGTCCGAAAATAAGCCTTGTGTGTAGGTGCAGAGAAAAAGTGAAAGGTGGTTGGGTGCAGAGGAAGAGGGACCGTAGGGAAGTTGCTGAGGAAAAGTGACTGGTGGGTAGGTGCTGAGGAAAAGTGACTGGTATTTATGCATAGGAAAAGTGACTGGTTGGTAAGATGCAGAGGGAAAAGTGACATATCCTGAGAGTTCAACAGTGCCGGCATACCTCAGTTGTACAATTCGATCTTCGAACTTATGTTTGGTTTCTAGCTAATTTGCAAAGTAGAAGGATGGTGGTTTTTGGTGTATGTCGAAGTTTTGTCCAACTTTAGATCTGGACATTCTAAAACGGCTTCACATAAAAATGAAACACCGAAATTTTAAGAATCGTTGCAGATCTTCAACTATTTCTTAACGGCGACGTGAAGGTCTCATTTTATCACATGTTTTGAGCTATTCACTTGCAAATTACTTTGCACATTCAGTGCAACTAATGCATTATAAATATATCATTAAGAAACATTTAAAACACAATTTTCCGTAAAAATTTTTTGTGTTTGCATTTATGTGACTGCACGTGAAGGATTTTTAAAATACTAATCTATGTGCATGCAGACAAAAGATATATTTAACCCAAACACGTCACAAATACAAGGGACACGTCAACAGCGACACAATTAATCTCCTCACCCAAAACAAGCACCCATTGAACAGAAGAGCATTAACATCCCTGCCCATTGAACAGAAGATCATTAACATACCTTCCCATTGAACAGAAGATCATTAACATATCTTCCCATTGAACAGAAGATCATTAACATACCTTCCCATTGAACAGAAGATCATTAACATCCCTTCCCATTGAATAAACAGGAAAAACTGATTTTTCTGAGTCGGCGTTAAATATTTTAAAGAATGTGTTGTCATTGGCAACGAGTCTATATGCCAACGGGAAGTGGGTCAACGAACCTTCCGAATATTTTGCTGACAACAAGAAACGCGGAAAAACGAAGTTTTTAAATAAAGGATTTTTTTTTTAAAATCTCGATTATAATAAAATGATCATCAGCTTTTTCAAATTCAATCTTATTTTACTGTAAGAAAATTAAAATAAATAACGGGAAGATGTTAGACTGTTAATATTTGCAACAATAACACTGTATGTTACATCAGTTACACACTGCTAAATATCATTTCATCAGAAACTCCAAGCAACGTCAAAATTCAAACAATGCATAGATCAGGGGTTCCCAAACCTTTTCCCCTTTGAAATTGTTTGACTAAATCTCGCAACCACACGAAAGTAACTATGCTTTTATTGAACTTAAAAATAAACTGGAATTTTATTTAATTTGTTTTCAATTGAATTACAAAGAACCTATCAAGAGCATCCCTGTTCACTTCATCCCTTTACCTGCTTCCCCCCCCCCCAACCTGAAATGCTACTCCAGATTGGGACACCCTGACCCAGAGGAATGCTATATAATTGTTCTAAGTTCATATAAAGAAATATAGAACTTTGAAGGTAAAATGGAATATATACCTGGAACGCACCCCCCCCCCCTTTTACAGAGATATTCATTTTTTCCAATAGTATTTGTGCATTTTTCTTGTTTGATCTCTGTTGGAGAACATACCGTTACCTAGGGTATGTAATTACCATTTTTTTACAAACTATAAGAGTTATGTAATTTATAAACGATATTTTATCATCGCATTATTTCTTTAATTTTTTAAGTGTCTTTCAATAATGGTTAATAACAACTTATGACGTCATATTCAAGTGTTGGGTATTCATATCTGGAGTCGTAAATGTAACACGACTCTCTTTAGCTTACTTATAGAATTTATTTATCATTTTTTAAAAAAAATATGCCAATGTGTCACTTAGTTAAAGGGTTTTCAAACTTCGATAAAAAAGAAATTTGACCATTTACTTAATCGGCCTTAAATCCATTTTCCAACATGGGCATACGTTATGACCTAGTTTATTATCAAGTTTGGTGTGCGGTGCTGGTGGCTCCTGGCATGCGGTTGTAGAATTAATATAATGGGGACATAGCAATGGGGGGAAATGTAATGGGGACATGAAAGGGGGGTAATGTAATGGGTACATGGCAAGGGGGTAATGTAATGGGTACATGGCAAGGGGGTAATGTCATGGGGGCATGGCATGGGTGAGAAATGTAATTGAAACATGACAGGAGGGAAATGTAATTGGGATATGGCAGGGGGAAATGTAATTGGAACATGGCAGGGGGGAAATGTAATTGGAACATGGCAGGGGGGAAATGTAATTGGTACATGGCAGGGGGGAAATGTAATTGGGACATGGCATGGTGGAATGCAATGGGGACATGGCGGGGGGAAATGTAATGGGGACATGGCAGGGGGGAATGTAATGGGGACATGGCAAGGGGAATGAATGTAATCGGGACATGGCAGGGGGAAATGTAATGGGGGTATGGCAGGGGGAAAGGTAATGGGGACATTGCAGGGGGAAATGTAATGGGACATGGCAAGGGGAAATGTAATGGGGACATGGCAGGGGGAAATGTAATGGGGACATTGCTCAGTGGAAGAAGGTAATGGGGAATTCGCATGTGTGAGAAAAGTAATTGGGACATGGCAGGGGGTAATGTAATGGGGACATGGCAAGGGTGAGAAATATAATTGGGACATGACAGGGGGGAAATGAGGTGAACAACTTAATATAACAACTCTGGTTTTATGTGTTTATCTGACATAGACACGCGCATGCGTACTCACCTAAACCACCCATGACGTGCAAAGCTGTGAATGGAAAACAAAATCGTGTTAGACTTACCAATGATAACTTTGTTAATATAGTGATTTAACTTTTATATCTTTTCTCTCTAAAGCGTTGATAAGGGCGTATGTTGACGACAGCTTTGCTAGTTAGATGGATGGATGATGGCTGAAGATATATGTTGAGGAGGACCATGTCCATAGAGGACAGTTTTGATTTTTCCCCGCCAAATATTAAAAAAATAAATGATTTTGTGTATACATTTTCCAAATAAGTGGGACTGGCAGGACTCATTCATATTTAACTAGATATTGAAATGAATAGGTCTATCAGATGTACATTGGTTTATAATGGTTTTATCTCGGGGCTGCCTTGCAGCGCTAGGGCACGTAATAAAATGTGCTGCAATAGAAAGTTAGAAAAGTGATTTTACTGGATTTAGTTTCAACTGTCAAAGACTTAGATATCTGGAAGACTTTTAAGAAATATCAAGATCTTGGAAACCTGGAAGAGTTTTAGAAATATCAATACCTTGGACACCTGAAAGACTTTTGAAATTATCAAGATCTTGGCCACCTGGAATACTTTAAGAAATATCAAGACCTCGGACACTTAGAAGACGTTTAAATATATCAAGACCTTGGATACGTGGAAGACTTTTTAGAAATATCAAGATCTTGGACACCTGGAAGAGGTTTGAACATATCAAGACCAGGGACACCTGGAAGACTTTTAGAAACGTCAAGACGCAGGATGTCTGGAAGACTTTACAAAAAATATAAATCTAAGACATCTTTGTAACTTCAGAAAATATAAAATTCTAAGTAGGGTGAACGCCATCTTTAATTGTTAAAAATATTTGATGCCACATTTTAAAAAACAATGGGGAAGAGAAATGTTTGATGATGCATATATTCTACATGTCTATTGAAAAGGAATATTTGGAGAATAATTTTATTTAACGATCAAGGTACTTGCAAAAGCGGTAAAATCCTCTTAAATTGGAAGAATTTTTTAATTTAGTCACATAATGTTTAAGTAAAATATCCATCTACCCTGTTTTTTTCCCTTAGATATTGCGTTTAAAATTCTTAAGGTAAAATTCTACTTGCCAATAATATATTGCAACATTATAGAATACTGAATTTTCATCATTATAAAAATACGAATTACAAATTATTTAAAAAAAATTATCAGATGAATTAACTAATTTTTTAAAATTATTTTTGCAAAACCAATTTATCGTAATGCTATTTAAAGCAAAAAAGAATATTTTAAAAAAGTATCATAGGGTTTGCCAATTGATGGCGGAAATCTATTAACAGAACAACCGTGCGTACAGTCTGACCAATCTCATTAAGACATTAATAAAACATCCTGGTATTCCGTTTGGCCCATCACTCAACAGCTGTTCTATACTTCTACGTTAATGTGAGCCAGCGTAGGAGTCTTAACCTAGACAAAAACGTGTTTACAACTTTATTTTACGAAAGGTTTTACAAAAAATTGTTACGGCCATATATATGCGGACATACATTGTTAAAAGCTATGTTTTAAGAAAACATTGTCTAAAAATAATAGTAACATTACGAATTGCGATGTGACGTTTTCCGGTCTTAGAAATGACAAACCCTATTGACTTATTTGGGCTTAATGTAGAAAAGTCCAAGAAATTTGAAAGTGTAGAAATTGGATATAGTTTTTATATACATTATTTTGAAGTAAGGGCACGATATGCTGCGTTTGGAATGTGCTTCATATGCCCTCTATTTTGGGGAACATCAAAACATAGGACGCGAGGACAAAGTATGAAGGACGTCAAAGCAGAGGACACATGGAAAAGTATGATGGGCTTCAGGACATAGGACACGGGCACAATGTTGAAGATGCCATGGCATATGAAATGAGGAAAAGTTTGAAGGACATTAGGACATAGGACATGATCACGAGTTTGAAAGACTTCAGGACATGGGACATGATGACAAGTATGAAGGACATCGATACATAAGAAACTTGTTACTGCAATTAATGTAGATACAAACTACTTGAGTTAGCAATACTGACAGGTAGAACATATCCTACAATGAAAAGACCAAAGACACTTCGGAACGAAATCTTTACAAACGGTATTACCATTAACTAATTCTATTCCCCAAAAAGTGACTAATGGCATATAACCCCCCCCCCCTCCCATCGGTCAATGAAAAAATGTTAAAACTCACCTATCAAAAGTCCAACAACCGCACACGCTCTGGTCAGACCCATTTCCTAGGGAAAACAGCTGAGAAACACGTGAGTTAATAATTCATATTTCATATTATAACATCAAAATAACACATCTAAAATTGTTTGCAATGAAAAATCTTAACGTGACTTCTAGCATTACTAGAGTCTAATCTTTTTTTTTGTTGTTGTTGTCATAGTTAAATCCACTGAATTTGCTCTATCGGTATCCGTAATTTCAGGTGTGTTGCGGAAGGTTCAGGTGTGTTGCAGGAGGTTCAGGTATGAGTCACACGATTTGGATAAAGCAAATAAAAATTGATAAAATCCTTTTTTGGGGATTTGGAATGTGTAAGGCGTAAGGTGTTTGGGGGTGATGTGTCATTTATCAAATTATTTAGGTGGATGGGACTCTTTATTCTTGGATGTCAACTAATCTTTCAGAAGAAAAACTTTCAGTTAAATCCCGGAGATGGAGTCCCGTAGGTGTGTCCTCATGTTTGTCAATGTCCTCACATTTGTCACTGTCCTCATGTTTGTCACTGTCCTCATGTTTGTCAATGTCCTCATGTTTGTCAATGTCCTGATGTTTTTCAATGTCCTTATGTTTGTCAATGTCCTCATGTTTGTCAATGTCCTTATGTAAGTCAATGTCCTCATGTTTGTCAATGTACTTATGTTTGTCAATGTCCTTCTGTTTGTCAATGTCCTCATGTTTGTCAATGTCCTTATGTTTGTCAATGTCCTCCTGTTTGTCAATGTCCTTATGTTTGTCAATGTCCTCATATTTGTCAAGGTTCTCCTGTTTGTCAATGTCCTCACTTTTGTCAATGTCCTCATGTTTGTCAATGTCCTCATGGTCATTGGCCTTGGGGTGTTTCATTTTTATATGAAGTCGTGTTAATAAGAAAAAAGAGAGTTAAAGTCTAAGTCTAAGGATGTTGAAAGTTATTGCATCTCAATACTGAGTTAAGCTTTTTGATTGATTATTGAAATGAATATATTTTAAATCCAAATGTTTTCTTGATTGTAACATTGAATAAGTTCCGGATTTAGCCCTAATTGTGCCACCAGCTGTTCACAACTCACAAGACGTCATTACTTGAAAACCTATACAATGCTCTTCATAACAGGATATGGCATCCTTCCGTCTTCGCGAGACGATGGAGTAGCTATGTAGTCTTACACTTTGACAAGTGGCTCACTAGGCCAATCCTGGAGTGACAATCTCCACTGCATTTCTTGCAGGAGAATATTGATTCCTGGTTAATTTTGGCATTCCGTGCTGTTCTTTTTGTTGCAAGGACTTCGTTTCGCACATCTTCTGCCTTTTTTACTCCTTCGTACACTGTTGTTAGCCAGCTGGAACGTTTTTCGGCAATGATCTCCCATTTGTTAATATCTATGTTAGTTTCCCCCCCATGCTCTCTTTGTAAACGTCAATAAGTCTCAGACGTGCCCAATAAGTCATGTCCATTCTGCCAACTCTACATACAGCAATGGCAGACCCTGTAACCAATGAGGTTTTCAGAAAACCTCCTCTTTTCGCTTTCCGGACGGACAAGAGCCTTGGGGACATGCTAGTTAGAAGCTAGCTCCCGTCAATTCAGGCACATAAAGGCACCAACAGTTGCAATCGTATCCCATGTAACACATGTCCCTACGTGATTCAAGTTGATAAGATCACTTTCCCTCTGGAAGTATTCAAAATAAAGGATAATTTTACCTGCACAAGTCGCAACGTGATTTACACCATACTTTGTAAAAAGTGTGGTAAATTATACGTAGGAGAGACAGGTTGTCGCCTTGGAGACCGATTTAGAGAACACCTCTATAATATAAATAAACAGGCTCTCTGTCCGGTCTCCAAACGTTTCAATAGCACCAACCATGATGTCATTTTGTACATCGCAGTTACTGGTATACTGTATACTAGTAACACAACGTATAGCAGGGGTTCTCAACCTTCCTCGACCCTTTAATACAGTCCCTCGTGTTGTGGTGATCCCCAACCGCAAAATTATTTTCTTTGCTACTTCATAACTGTAGAGCATAAGTATTTTTCGATGGTCTTAGGCGACCCCTGGAAAAGGGTCATTCGACCCCCAAAGGGGTCACGACCCACAGGTTGAGAACCGCTGACGTATAGGATCCATATGGAGAATAAAATAATATCAAGATTTGGCACGTTAACTCCATACGGGATAAACCAAATCCACAATTTTACATAACTGCGATGTCTTTTGTCCTGATTGGGCTTTTAAATTTTACCTCTTTTTTCTTGACCTTGTTTCTGTCTGGTTTTCTATTTTGTATGTAGGATTTATCTCTCTCTATATATATTATGTAAATTTGATTAATACTTATTTGTATGTCTTGTACTGATGAAGGCAAGTGCCGAAACGTTTAATGATTTGTAATGTAAAATTATTATTATAGCTCAATATATATTGTTATATCGACACAGATTGTTCGTGTCTATTTAATCTACATACAGCAGCAGATTTGGAATACGGCCTTCCTCCATTCTCCTTACATAGCCTAACAAGAGCTAAGGCGCCTCTTGATAAGAGCGGAGAATATGCTACACATTGTGGCATGTTCCAGGACCTCTGTGTTAGTCACCTTGTCCTGCCAACGGATGCGTAAAATGCGACGCAGACATCTTTGATGGAAGCTCTTGAGTTTCCGCTCGTGACTGGTGTATGTGGTCCACACTCACTGCCATATAGGAGCTCATGTAAGGGCTGAAGTAGTATTGTTTTTTTTCATTTTTTTAGGACGTTTGGGGGAATGCCGTCAATCCATGGTGCTTTCCCATCAGCTTTTTCGAGCTCCTGCAAAGTTGGCTCTTCATTTAATTCTTCCATCATTGTCAAGACGGGAATATTATTCAGAGCGGTCTCAGTGACTACATTCACTGTTGCCCTATAGTTCAAGATAATGCTCTACCCAAAGTAGGAGTTGATCGTTTGGTTTCTGAATAATTTGACCAGTCTTGGACTTGAGCGGTGCTATTTTTGAAATGTGTGGACCTAATGCCCTCTTGATGCCCTAGTACATGTTCATTGCATCCCCGTTGTCGGAAGCCGATTGGATACAGTTGCAAAGGTCCAGCCAGTAAGTGTTGGCACAGCGGCGGGCCATCTGTTGGGATAATTTTTTTTGCATTTCGGAGAGCATGTAGTGTGCGAGTACAAGGTGCATCCCTATAGGCAAGTAGGGCACTTCTCTTCATCTCGGTTACGGGTTCCGGGTTCCATCACATTCCAATGCGCCTCGTACCAGTCATTATTTTTATGCTCCATTGTGCCGTAGGCGGACATGACTTAATCGTACAAAGCATCTCTTAAATGAGTACACTTAGAGTCAATAGTGCCATCGGGTTACCCTTTTGTAAGGCTATCCCGTAACACTTTTGAGAATTGCTGCGTCTTTTCCGGATTGTTTGAGCAGTGGATGTTAATTCATGGACGACACTTATTTTTAGCATTATGCAATTTTTTAGGCATTAGTCGTATCCTGCTTGCTACGAGAGAATGGTCCGTGTCTCAGTCGCTACTGTGGTAACTGCAGGCGTGAAGTACACTGGCTAGCTTCACGAGCCTAGTGATGACGAGATCTAGCTGGTGCCAGTGGCGGGAACGTGAGTGTCGCCATGAAGAAGGTGGTGGTAACACAGAGACCATGGGAGCAGCACAACTCCAGCAGACAATGTCCGTTATCATTAATCCTTCCTAATCCGTAATAACCAAGACATAAAGGCCAGGCTTCCTGATCAGCTCCTAACCTAGCATTAAAGTCCCCCAGATTGTACAATGCTTCGGATAACACAGCAATTAAAGTGGACTACGGATCTTCAAAGAAATGGAACACAGATATTAAGTATGCCTGATTTCTTGATTTCTTTAATCTGCAATTATGTCAAACTTTTGGATTGTGAGAACCTGAAATGGCAATGTTTGTGTATAGCTGACATGTAAAGTCGGCCATGTCTTGAATAAAAGTAGTCAGGTAATCTTAAATGTATTAACGTGTCCGCGGGAAATAGGCTGTGATCGGAAAGTGGCCCGGGGGGTGGGCCTGATACTGAGTCTACAACATACACACGACCATAGTGTGTGCCTGTCAATCTAAAGTCAGGTCACACGTTAATGGTGTTCACCTGTCAATCTAAAGTCAGTTCACACGATCATGATGTGTGTCGATAAATCTAAAGTCAGGTCACAAGATGATAGTTTGTGTCTGTCAATCTAAAGTCAGCTCACAGGATAATGGTGAGTGCCAAAGAAAAAAAAAGGAATATTGTACTCACAACATAAGAAGTGTGTACCATTTTAGTAGCCAGGGGTAGGTTGTACTCCCAACCTAAGAAGTGTGTACCATTTTAGTAGCCAGGGGTAGGTTGTACTCACAACATAAGAAGTGTGTACAATTTGAGTAGCCAGGGCTAAGGCCGCTCGAGGCGAGTCAGGTTTATTGCAACTCCACTTCCAAAAAAATTTCTAGGTGGCCGAAAATCCCGTCTCTGAATATAATGAGAAAAGTTCCACACCGCACCCTTCGACCTCTCTTCCTATGCCATTGCGGTGTAGACACACCAAAGGAACAAATGGAGATTGACTATACTCACCAAAGTCTCGATGATCTGTAGGAAGACAATATCTTCGTGCTCCAAGTTTGTTGATCAGCTAGGTCACAAATGGTATGTGCAGCCTGGTCATCCGGGACTTTTATGTCATCTTGTGGGATGAGCTTCCAACGTCAGACCAGGCCTTTGGCCAATAGATTCCATCCAGGTGCATTGACCTTACGTTGCCACTTATGTTGTTCAATATAATTCATCCACGTGCCTGGACTTTGAGCTGCTCCAACTATCAACCAATAGTTTTATTCCAGGTTTTCGATATTGACAGCCCTCGGCTCCACGTGGGAAATTCGGTCGCAATGCTGATCAATTAATTTCTACTGCCCCGGAATGTCGTGGTGAACACTGATTCTCAAATTGTTCGTTCTCAATCCCTTTGCTCCAACAAAATACATGATTTCATACGCTTACCGTCATGATCAAGCACCGATGCTCTGTCAGTGACATAGTTATTATGACACTAAGAGTTTTTTGTTGGTCATATTATGGAACCCAATAGATTATTTTCTTTATTATTTTTATTACACATATCTGTACAATTGAAAAATTAAGTAATCATGGTTATAAATCAACAAACAATATAAAGTAAATTAATTATTTAGAAGATATAGGCGAAAATCTATATTCGATAATGTAACTTCATCAATTATTTGCAAACTTTTATGAATTATACATTTATGGGGAAAGAACTAGACCATACAAATCCAGGTAGGTATACTTTTGAGACCAATTGAGAACCACTTCTTCCCCTTCTAACCCTAACACCCCCGCACCCACCCAAAAAAATGGTACCAATTTATCCAATAAGAATCCAACATTTGGTCGTTCCTGGAAGGGATAGCACGGCAGCCATGTTGTCCTTGAGGATGCAGGTCTCCCATGTAGGCGAAAGGGGACCGTAAACGATGCTGCCTACGCCGGTTAGATTGTTGGTCACGTGATGTGTTAATGGTTGCTGCAGGAGATGACACGATATGCCACCGTTGGAGGACCCAATGACACAGCCAATCAGCGCTTGACATGACCACAGACCTAATGACACGGCCAATCAGTGCTTGACATGACCAGGGTGTACCACCAGCAGTTACGTGGAAGTTTCTGCAGCTATGAAACAAAATATTAAAACTAGCGCTTAACCGGTTGCAGTTTTTTTTTTGCACCGGGTCCAAGCATTTTCAGAAAATACTCGGTGGGTCCAAGTGTTACAAAAGCTAACTTCGCATTTTCTATAATATATACCGGCCTTTAAACAATAGTCCACCAGGCCCTCCTACAGACAGTCCTACAGCAAGTCCTACAGCAAGTCCTACAGACAGTCCTTCAAGCACTCCTACAGACAGTCCTACAGCAAGTCCTACAGACAGTCCTTCAGGCACACCTACAGACAGTCCTACAGCAAGTCCTACAGCAAGTCCTACAGCAAGTCCTACAGACAGTCCTACAGCAAGTCCTACAGACAGTCATTCAGGAAGTCCTACAGACAGTCCTACAGCAAGTCCTACAGACAGTCCTACAGCAAGTCCTACAGACAGTCCTACAGACAGTCCGACAGACACCATACCCGGTTATCTTCATTAATTAATATAAAAGTCGCCTCCTCCTAAAGTCCTACAGCAAGTCCTAAAGACAGTCCCACAGACAGTCCCACAGAAGTCCCACAGACAATCCCACAGACAGTCCTACAGACAGTCCTACAGACAGTTCTACAGACAGTCCGACAGACAGTCACAGACAGTCCTACAGACAGTCCTACAGACAGTCCCACAGACAGTCACACAGACAGTCCCACAGACAGTCCCACAGACAGTCCCACAGCAAGTCCCACAGACAGTCCTACAGACAGTCCCACAGACAGTCCCACAGACAGTCCCACAGCAAGTCCTACAGACAGTCCGACAGACAGTCACAGCAAGTCCTACAGACAGTCCCACAGACAGTCCCACAGACAGTCCCACAGACAGTCCCACAGACAGTCCCACAGACAGTCTCACAGAGAGTCTTACAGACAGTCCTACAGACCGTCCTACAGCAAGTCCTACAGACAGTCCTACAGCAAGTCCTACAGACAGTCCTACAGACAGTCCGACAGACACCATACCCGGTTATCTTCATTAATTAATATAAAAGTCGCCTCTTCCTAAAGTCCTACAGCAAGTCCTACAGACAGTCCCACAGACAGTCCCACAGACAGTCCCACAGAAGTCCCACAGACAGTCCCACAGACAGTCCTACAGACAGTCCTACAGACAGTCCTACAGACAGTCCTACAGACAGTCCGACAGACAGTCACAGACAGTCCTACAGACAGTCCTACAGACAGTCCCACAGACAGTCCCACAGACAGTCCCACAGACAGTCCCACAGACAGTCCCACAGACAGTCCCACAGCAAGTCCCACAGACAGTCCTACAGACAGTCCCACAGACAGTCCTACAGACAGTCCCAAAGCAAGTCCTACAGACAGTCCGACAGACAGTCACAGCAAGTCCTACAGACAGTCCCACAGACAGTCCCACAGACAGTCCCACAGACAGTCCCACAGACAGTCCCACAGACAGTCCCACAGACAGTCCCACAGACAGTCCCACAGACAGTCCCACAGACAGTCCCACAGACAGTCCCACAGACAGTCCCACAGACAGTCCCACAGACAGTCCCACAGACAGTCCTACAGACAGTCCTACAGACAGTCCTACAGCAAGTCCCACAGAAAGTCCCATAGACAGTCCCACAGAAGTCCCACAGACAGTCCTACAGACAGTCCCACAGACAGTCCTACAGCAAGTCCTACAGACAGTCCCACAGACAGTCCCATAGACAGTCCTACAGACAGTCCCACAGATAGTCCTACAGACAGTCCTACAGACAGTCCGACAGACATTCACAGACAGTCCTACAGACAGTCCCACAGACAGTCCTACAGACAGTCCGACAGACACTTCTACAGACATTCCTACAGACAGTTCCACAGACAGTCCTACAGACAGTCCTACAGACAGTCTGACAGACACCATACCCGGTTATCTTCATTAATTAATATAAAAGTCGCCTCCTCAAAAAGAACTGAATTCAAACTAATTACATGAGCTCAACCATCACGCATGACGTCACGAATGACTCTCGCTACTTGACAGATTTTCCCCCACTCAGTATTATTAATATAAAATATTTTTAGTAGGGGAAAGGTCCGGTTTTGAAAAGTGAGCAAGGCACACCAGAAGCAATGTATATATAGTTGGTGGTTGGCGCCTTGAGAGTCTTTCATAGCAACTACACTAGTTACTGTAGTTGATGGCTGGCGCCCTAGGAGTCTTTCATAGCTACTGCACTAATTACTGTAGTTGGTGGATGGCAACGGATAGCAATGCAAATACCGTTAGTTCGATCCTTAATCAGGCATTATTTCCGTTTAGTTTCGCGATATTATTTCAGAATAACATTGTTTACTAAACTTGAGTTTGGCGGACAGGTGGCTTCATTTCCTACTCCACTGGGGACCTGTGGCTTCGTTTCCACCTTCACTGGGGACCTTTGGCTTCGTTTCCAACTTCACTAGGGACCTGTGGCTTCGTTTCCAACTTCACTGGGGACCTGTGGCTTCGTTTCCAACTTCACTGGGGACCTGTGGCTTCGTTTCCAACTTCACTGGGGACCTGTGGCTTCGTTTCCAACTTCACTGGGGACCTGTGGCTTCGTTTCCAACTTCACTAGGGACCTGTGACTTCGTTTCCAACTTCACTAGGGACCGGTGGCTTCGTTTCCAACTTCACTGGGGACCTGTGACTTCGTTTCCAACTTCACTGGGGACCTGTGGCTTCGTTTCCAACTTCACTGGGGACCTGTGGCTTCGTTTCCAACTTCACTGGGGACCTGTGGCTTCGTTTCCAACTTCACTGGGGACCTGTGGCTTCGTTTCCAACTTCACTGGGGACCTGTGGCTTCGTTTCCAACTTCACTGGGGACCTGTGGCTTCGTTTCCAACTTCACTAGGGACCTGTGACTTCGTTTCTAGCTCCACTCGGGACCTGTGACTTCGTTTCCAAATTCACTAGGGACCGGTGGCTTCGTTTCCAACTTTACCGGGGACCTGTGGCTTCGTTTCCAGCTTCACTAGGGACCTGTGACTTCGTTTCCAACTTCACTAGGGACCTGTGACTTCGTTTCCAACTTCACTAGGGACTGGTGGCTTCGTTTCCAACTTCACTGGGGACCTTTGGCTTCGTTTCCAACTTTACTAGGGACCTGTGGCTTCGTTTCCAACTTCACTGGGAACCTGTGGCTTTGTTTCCAACTTCACTGGGGACCTGTGGCTTCGTTTCCAACTTCACTAGGGACCGGTGGCTTCGTTTCCAACTTCACAAGGGACCTGTGACTTCGTAACTTACTTCACCAGGGACCTGTGACTTCATTTCCATCTTCACCAGGGACCTGTGGCTTCCTTTCCTACTTCAACAGGGACCTTTGACTTCGTTTCCATCTTCACCAGGGACCTGTGGCTTCGTTTCCTACTTCAATAGGGACCTGTGACTGCGTTTCCTACTTCACCAGGGACCTGTGACTTCGTTTCCTACTCCACCAGGGACCGATGGATACTTTTCCTACTTCACCTGGGACCTGTGACTTCGTTTCCTACTTCACCAGGGACCTGTGACTTCGTTTCCTACTCCACCAAGGACCGGTGGATACTTTTCCTACTTCACCAGGGACATGTGACTTCGTTTCCTACTTCACCAGGGACCTGTGACTTCGTTTCCTACTTCACCAGGGACCTGTGACTTCGTTTCCTACTTCACCATGGACCTGTGACTTTGTTTCCTACTGCACCAGGGACCGGTGGATACTTTTCCTACTTCACCAGGGACCTGTGACTTCGTTTCCTACTTCACCAGAGACCTGTGACTTCGTTTCCTACTCCGCCAGGGACCGGTGGATGCTTTTCCTACTTCACCCGGGACCGGTGGATAGGTTTTTATTTTAATTTTAAAAAAAATCTTTTTTGCATATACTTTCTTTGCTTAATGCAGAAACTACTCTGCTATGAACAACATTCTTATTTCTTAACACACCAAAGGTGTCACCTTTTCCGAATGTCTTACTTCTTAAGACACCAAAGGTGTCTCATTAATCTTAACAAAGAAAGGTCAGCATGTAGAAGTGTACTTGCTGACCCGTTAAATAGTTAAAATGGTTTACATATACTCAATGGATTGTCTTCTTTAGGCGTCCCCTCATCACACACAGACCGAATCAACAAATGAATCACATATCGGTTCAACACACAGCACACCTACCGACTCAACACATAACGCACCTACCGACTCAACACATGACACACAGACGGACTCAACATATAACACATAAGACCAAAGAAGGCAAGACGACTGCGTGATGATATGGTGGTAAAATAATTGGTTTTATGTCTTTTAATAATATCACAAGTACCTCGAGATTGTAAAAGTATAACAGAGAAGAGGAAATACCAACACTACATGAATGCCATTATGTGGAGAGGAAACATATTTGTGTTTAAGCATACACAACACCAGCATAACATATCCGTACATCAGAATCAAGGATTGTTGAGTTATAGCAGGGTAATGTATTCATCACATCTTTAACTTTTATATTGGGGGGGGGGGGAGGGGGGCATAAATAATAAACATAAAGTCATTATCCTTAACATGTCTATGAAAATACAGTCTTGTTATGCTGTTTCATTGGAATGAAAGGGGTCACGAGGGGCAGTGTGTCATCAATTAGTTGGACGACGACCCTTTTGTTTGTTTCGTTTATGCCCCGTTTTGTAAACTTTTCGGTTTTAAGTTTTGTAATCTCTTACACAATTTTAGGTAACATCGAACTTAATTAATATAATCTGTGCTCGAAATTATGGCATACGGAAATGTAAGTGGATTATCTGTTTATTTGATTTGTTATAAGAACCTCAGTGGCAAGCTGAACAGCTGCTAACTGCATACGTTGTTCAATGGGTTCATTAGTAACTACCCCAACATCAATATTACATGTGGTTATTTATTCAACAACAGCTTGCCTTCTCCCTTCCAATATCTCTTACTGCGACTCACTAGCAAAAACTATAGCAAAGAAACAGCGTGATCTCTCATACTCTCTCATAGGTCACAAATACAAAGCACATATCAACAGCACCACACTGAATCTGAACACCAAAAACACGCACCCATTGAAACATCCCTACCCTCTTCCTTGACTCCACTTGAAAAGGTGACGTCACACTCATACAAATCGTACACATCCGCTTATAACAACACAATGAACTTAATAACATGGCCATCAAACATAAACCAAACACGCCGTGTTAATGATTGGTGAAAATTGTCATCTACACTTAAATGTTTAAATGCACATAAAATTATCAATAATCAATGGAAGCAGACATCCCACAATCTACTTAGACGTGTGTATATTATTATTATTATTATATTTTATAAATTATAAGAAGTTTTTTTATAGCGTAGGGCTGGGCTCACCACGCTGTACATACAATTTAACAAACATAATCATGAACTTAAACTTAACATAAATTAATTAAATAAAACAAAACAAATGTGCATTCGTTTATCGGTCCGGGGGGGGGGGGGGGGGGTAATCAGTCAGGATAGTAGATTTTAAAGAGATGAGTTTTGAGTGAAGTTTTGAAGGCTGTGAGGATTGGTATATTGCGGATGTGTAGTGGAAGAAAATTCCATTGTGTGGGGGAACAGAAAGAGAAAGATCTTTCACCGTATGTTTTTTTGCATGTATAACACAAACACTCACCCCCAATCTAATTAGACGTGGGTATAGCACAAACACCCCCCTCCCTATCAAGCAGCGTTCAAAACAATAGCAATCCCCAAACGTTCTGGCCACACGTTCTATTTTTCTAAAGCAGTGTCTTGCCTTTTATTTGATCCGATGCCCTTATTTTATAACGTTCTAAGCCGTGACCACACTCCCCATTCCCCCACATTTGAAGCAGTGTCTTGCCTTCTATTTGAACCGATGCCCTTATTTTATAACGTTCTAAGCCGTGACCACACTCCCCATTCCCCCACATTTGAAGCAGTGTCTTGCCTTCTATTTGAACCGATGCCCTTATTTTATAACGTTCTAAGCCGTGACCACACTCCCCATTCCCCCACATTTGAAGCAGTGTCTTGCCTTCTATTTGAACCGATGCCCTTCTTTTATAACGTTCTTAAGGGCCCTGATCCACACACCAAACACCACAATTAAACAAAATAATATTTTTTTTTAAACTTTCATAAATCACAATAAAATGCCAGGGTGATTTAAACTAGATGTGCCCAGGAGAAAGTTAAAGTGACCTACCGAGACCAGGTCTGGTTGGTACTGGCTGAAAGGAACCCCCCCCCCCACCCCCCGACCAGGTTTGGTTCAGATTTACTGAATTGACCTCCAGAGACCGTGTCTTGTTGTGACTATTTGAATTGATTATTCTAAAGATAAGAATTATTTGCTTGCTCAATAGCGTATATGGGATTATGAATTATAATAATAATTTATTTATTCAAGTCACTCGGTTTCAGACATACATCCACAAACTTCAGACATACATCCACAAACTTCAGACACACATCCAACAAACTTCAGACATACATCCACAAAGTTTAAAATCATCGACAAATTTCATACATACATCGACAAATTCGAAATTCTATGTCTAGTTATCACATTGGAACTAAAATATATATTTTTTAACAATTTCTTTTGTGGACCCCTTCATGATAGAAGGCTTGAGGACCACTGACCCAGTTTGATGGAGAATTTAAACGCGTTAAGTGAATGTGAATGTTTTTTATGAAAACATCATCAAGTTAAAACTGGAGTGAAATGCGCCACATCGAGGTGCAGATGAGGGTCAAAACAACACAATTATGTAGTGCATCTGCAAAAGTTTATAGGTAGTGCCGTGTGCATCAATGATATACAGTGCCGTGTGCATCATGATATACAGTGCCGTGTGCACCAGTTTTAAGAAGTGGCGTTTCAAAGGGAGGGGAGATTGGGGGAATCAGTACCTCAGTTCATAATAGTCTTCATAGAATTATTTCATTGTAATATATAATACATATATCGGTATCACATTTTTGTTCTAAGCTATGCCCGTAGGTGAAATTTTGACACAGAGAAGTGTGTATTTTGATGATTGTGCCACTGACCGCGCGGGTAGGCCACAGCACAATCTGTGTGTGTGTGTGTGTGTGTGTGTGTTTAAAGCATAGGACGTGATTTTTTCTTATTTAGATTATAAGATGTGTTGTAAAAGATTTGTAGACGTGTTGAATATGTGCTGTAGCTGAGCGCTATATAAGTTGTGTATAGATGATAGATGTGTCAATGATATGTCGCTAGTGTTTTCTTACATACGCCCAAATAAATATGAAGATATTAACGATGTATATATCAATTCACATAAATAAATGAATGCATATGTAAATTGAGACTATGATCTTTCTGACTGACTCATATTTTGTAACCTTCCGGAACTTCTCCCTCACACAACAGAGGAGCTCCAGATTCAACTCCCCAGCTGCCGTGGGAAAAAAAAAGGGGGGGGGGTGGTTAAGAGGAAGGCATTACAGAGCCGTAATTTTTAATTAAAAAATCATAAGCACCGACGCTTAGGAAGGTGAGTGGGGCCTGACATCTTTCACCCGCTGGTACTAGTAAGGCCACTTCGTCGGTACATTAATGTTCAATTTCTCACTATGTATCCATTCTTCAGGGCCTTAATCTGCAGCATCTGTTGAGTTATGCAAGAATTTCCCACTCCATGGGTGGGTGTTCTTGACTTGAGAATGGTTCTTGTAAAGACACAATTATTTCACAAACATGTTTTGAACTGTTGTCCTGACCGGGTGACTCGCCGTGACATATTCGCTCCTTGTACTCTAAAATCTAAAACCATTTCGTCTTCAGACCAACAGTATATTTTGTAATGATACGTTTAGAAGAAGGTCCAATGTCAAAATTTGTAAACTTTCTTGCTTGAGTCTTATGGAAAGTTCAGACGTTCAAAGTACAGCCCTTGGCCCTATGATGGTCTAATCCCAACTCTATGGGTCTTTAATTACTGGTTTAGGATTGTTGTAACAAAATGAGTCGTTTAGGTCTCGAGTACAAGTACCGTCCCTTGAATAAACATTCCACTGTGGACAATGGAGGATGATCTCCCTTCCCTGTTGGCACTGGATGTACTTGTTGCATAGGGTGGGATGGGGCAAGTACTCCGGGCTGTTCTCCAGCAGACACCTGTTGCTGTTGACAACTGTAAAGAGGAGCGAATACAATTATGTTGGATTAATTAAAACCTACAGATCGATCGGGTTTCTACTTGATTAATTTGTGGTAAAAGCTTTTTTTGTTTTCTCTCTCCCTTGAAGCTGGATTAAAAAAAAAAATATGTCGATTTTTTCAGAACGTTTGTTAGTCTCTGAGTGCCGGATAGTTAAAATTGCCAGTCTAAAAAACAGTCTTAAAACAGTAAACTATATATTTTTTACAATAACGTTCGTAATATTTATAATATCACGAATTGACTCTATGTGTCATATCGAATTTCTCGGGATCAACAATAATTTGTTGTCACTTGTATTTGATCAATAGTGGGGAGAGAAAAGGTGGGGGGGGTGTGCATCCAACACATGAGAAGTGTTGTATGAAGAGGATGTCGTCTCATTTTGATACACACACAAAAAAAAAAAAGAAAACGGGAGCTGTTACCTGGGCCTTGATTCGGGGTGTGAATGTCACACTGCTGTGACGTCACGTTGAAACAAAGTGGGCGGTCACAAGACAACACTGACGTCATCGACTGCGCACACTGAATGAAATACCTGCAGTCACGTGGGTGGATCAGCAGAGTTGAGATGAGACCTCGACACGTTGAGTCTGGGGAAACAAACATTTAAGTGGCATCAATACATTGACATCGAACGGAAACACTGAAGTTTGTCATCATCATCAGTGGCACTACAGCCCATGTTGGCCTCTGATCTGCTTCAACAGATCCTTTAATTCCGAGCGATTAATTGATTTCTCTTTACAGGCAGAAACCAGTGGCTGACGGCTCACCAGTCGACTAAGACTGAGAGGAGTTGATGTTGGCTTACATCATCTTCGGGTCCGCTCATGACTCGTGTGGATTGGCTGACCTTCCATCGGGTGCATACCCAGGTGGTGGATAGGGGACCCAATCCCACCCGTTACGGTGGGTACTGGGGAATTAAAATATCCAGGACGGACAAAACCCAGCCACTACAGGCTTGTTACTAAAGGGATTTAAAAAAGGCTAGCAACCTGACCTTAAAAAAAGGCGGCTACCTACAAAGCTGTAAATCCCCCACTCTCAAATTCTGGGATGACTAACCTGTCTCTTGAAAAAAACAACCACTTTTACGAAAGCTACAACACCCATGGAATTATTATGATTCCAAACGAATGGATTGTAGATTTTTTTTAAAAACAAAGATTCTAGACCCGGGCTATTGCGAATCAAGGTACTGTAGTTAACATTTTTTTAAATTGTTGTGGGGTAACATGGTCGACGGACAAAATTTTGAAATTGGTGCACATTTAACTTTTCACCATTGTTTTAATTCAGGAAAAGTTACTCAGATTTGGAACTGATTCAAACTACGGATTCCAAGCCCCTAGTGAATATAGCGAAGCAAAAAATACATTCCTTTTGTCAGTGTTTTCCTGTTCTTTATGACTATAATTTTTGGGACACTTGGAAACCTTATTATTTGTAAATTTTTAATAAATTGTTGAATGAACCCGACTGTAGTAAGATTGAGACCTTTTTACAAAAAAATAAATACAATAATAAGAAGCGTTTTGATTTCTCTAATTCTGTTTAGAGACTCATTAATATTTCTGTATTCACGATTAATTAGGTAAAATATGTACTATGAAGATGTCTTTCCTTTACACTCACTTGGTAGAACAAAAAACTCCTGCTCCTCGCTAGATGTCGTTGAGCCCAACAGTGGATGCACACCACGGGCTGGTACCACATCGCACCGAAACACACTTCCATTCATGCGGCTCGGCTGCTCTATGGCGTACTCTCCAATCTGTTTCGTCATGCACGTTCCAAAGCTTTGGTTCGTTAGTCTGTCGAACGGGATGTCCCAGAATTCCTTGTCGTTGGCAAGTTTCATCTTCAGCTTCATCGTGGCCTCAGGTCGACCTAGAATGGCCTCGCATGTCACCGTGACAGACTTAATGGTGCCGTCAATGACAGTCCCCGGGACGTTTAGCATCGGGACGCCAGGCCTGCCTGTGAAGTAATTAAAACCAGTGAGGACCTGTTGCAATAAGACGTGTCTACACCAAAAGATTTCACACAGGTATTGAAAAAGTTACCCATTTTATACAAATAAAAATCAAATGATAAAATAATGATACTAAAATAATAGTTTAACATTCTTTAAACTAATCCCTATCTTTGTTGAGTCATAGGACATCTAACAAATCAAATCACATAGAATGGTTAGCAATGCTGAAAATTATTAACTCCCCAATATCTATACCTCCCTATGTTTTCAAAAGATGACAGGCGAGCTGCTATCTCCTATCACATTAAGAAGAAAAGTCTTCAAGGTTCTTTACCCTCGAGCATGTTGAATAAACTATATAAATGCCTGTAAAAATGAGCGACAAGCTTTATATCAACATTTAAGTTTACCGTAAACATGAAAATTCTTCGACTCCTCCATGACAATGCCTTCACTGCGCACCCTGCAAACGTAACTTCCGGCGTCAGCACACTTTAACTCGTAGATCCAGACTTCCAGCACGTGCCTCGCATGCAAGAACCGGAAGTTAGCTACTGCCCGCAAGCTCCACGTAGTTTCAAGCCATTGAATGGTGCCATTCGGGGTAACGACAACGATGTCTTCAGTTGACCCTTCACGCCGAATCGAGATGTCTGACCAGTCGGTGACGTTGTTAACCGAACATGCAAGACGTGAGAACCCTTGGTTGATGACGCCATGAGTTGTTTGAAAGATCATTGGGAGAGCTTAAAAATATAATCAGTGAAATTATGTTTTTTTTTACGTCTATATAGAATTATTTCTGAAAGAAAAAGTAAAATATGAAACTTAACAAAGAAAGAGATGCATGACTGGCTGGAAGATTCTTAACGTTAGACATCAAGAAATGTACATTCTCTATTATTTATACAAAATTTCTAAAACAGCCATACCCGCTGTAATATAAAAGTTTTAAAAAATATTTTAAATTACTCAACATCCTAGAAGTAATTACGTGAAACGTTCAACTATTTGTAACCATTTAATGACCGCCATCAAGACTGAGCATTACCACTGCGGAGTCGAGAAATCCGTCTTAAAGTCGTGAACAGTTACCTTCTGCTCCACACTTTCCAAACTCAAGGTCAAAACATTGACCTTTCGGACATGCCAGGACGCGGGGCATCTGGTCCACGCATTGGATGTAGAGAGAGCAGTTCTGGGAGTGAGACAGGAAGCTGGAGTTGACCGATGTGCTGCAGATTGTTTCTAGACCATGGAAGAGGACGAGCAATGGCAACTGATCAGTTTATTATGTGTTTAATTATAATCACTAGAAATCACACTGTTTTTTTTAAATTATATTTTGACATTTCTTGGTTAAATAGATACGTTTATGACACAGATCAAGATGGTTGGTGGATGAACATTGAGGATAGGTAGCCATAGAATGAGAAATAGATTTCAGATTGTTATGTAACTTTTGAATAAGCACGTGACTTATGTTTTGTAACATTCACATTTTATTTTCAACAGGGTTATCAACCAGGGGTTCACAAATTTAAATCCACACTCTGGAGACAATTCAATCAACAAACAATTTTGAAAGTTTAAGTCGCTGGGTCAAAAAGAAATAGCCCCCCCCCCCCCCCCCCAAAGAATAATCTAGCCAACCGGATCCACAAACTTGTGCCATCAAGCGTCGGTATATGGCCAATTATTTCAAAAAATTTAAAAATTGTTCTGAAGGAGATTATCAATGTAAAGGTTTTTGCTGAAGCGATTTTTATTTCTTTTATGATCCTATACAATCAGGATTTCTTCATTTTTCATTTGACTTCTTACCATTAAAGAATTAAATTTTTCACACATATTGTAGTTTTTTTCTGTATTTTTAAACAATGAACAGCGGAAGTTGTTTTTATCAGCTTATATGATGCATTAAATTAAACTTAGAAATTAAGCAACCCGAAAAAACATATTTTTTCGAATAAATCCTTTATGTGCATTTGTTTTTTTTTTTTTTTGGCATTTATGTAAGTGCACACGATTTATAATTTTATATGATTGTAGCAGCTGATTTTTTGGTATGATTGTGGTTATTATCAAACTTAGTGCATGTAAAACGTAATAGACTGATGACATGTTTCAACCTAAATACGCCATGAATACAACGCGCATAGCAACAGCCACACAATTAATCTCCACACCAAAACACGCTTCCACTGAACACATCATATTTCATTCATCTCCAAATGAGTAAGAGGAAAAACTGATTTTTGGGGGTTTTGGGTACGGGATGAAAATCTTAATTAATCCCAGCATCGGTAAATCTAACAAACTCAACAATTTAGCGAGGGGTGGGCAATTTTGGAGAATTATCCCCGTGGTGCATTTACTTAAGGTTCGTAACTGTACCGGACCAAAATGAACCTAACGCGAAGTTAAGTTGTAACCGAATCGAACCCCAGCTTCTTTTAGAGTGCTTTATTCGAGACTCTAGCTCACGGCTAGTGCCAAGATCACTCGGCCAACTAACAACGTGACATTTCCGTAGATAATAATGCAAGTGCCCTTGTAACATCCATTTAGGTTTCATGATATATAGCGCGTCTTCCCAACTCACCTTTGACAATGTAGAGCACAGCTTCGTCACTGAGTGCCGTGTCCCGATCTCCTGGCCCAATTAGCTCACACCTGATGGTCGTCCCGTTCACTTCCTGTATGTACGTGCCCAGTTGGTGAGACTGTGGACGGCAATCACCATACCTTAGGTATCATTCATTGAAACTATGGAGCTTCATAAGACAACTCTGATTACTTTCTTCAATATTTATTTCATGTGAATTATATTTTGTGTACAGCAACTGTATCCATGAACGATATTTTTTAAAGGGAGGTGGAGGAATGGGTGTTGGGGGTTGTCAGTATTTGATAAAGCTTTCAAAAATCAATTTTTTTAGTAAGTGTGATATATTTATATGATTTATAATTGTATATAATAGATGAGTACATTTTAAAAGTGAAGCATGAAATTTACAACAAAAAGAATGTTGTTTTTCTACGCTTATCATATTTTTGTTTTAGTAAGAGATTAGTGGAATTTAAATGTTTTGTCCTGATCTCATTACCTCTCTAAATGTTTTGACCTGATCTCATTACCTCTCTAAATCTTTTGACCGGATCTCATTACCTCTCTAAATCTTTTGACCGGATCGCATTACCTCTCTAAATGTTTTCACCTGATCTCATTACCTCTCTAAATCTTTTGACCGGATCTCATTACCTCTCTAAATGTTTTCACCTGATCTCATTACCTATCTAAATAGTTTGACCGGATCTCATTACCTCTCTAAATGTTTTGACCGGATCTCGTTACCTCTCTAAATAGTTTGACCGGATCTCATTACCTCTCTAAATGTTTTGACAGGATCGTATTACCTTTAGATGTTTTTTTTTTAAAAGGAGATACGATCTTGAAACTCTAAAGAAATATTTTCAGCGACTTCTTGAAACACAAATAGTCACCCATTAAAACATAAAAAGCAATTACGATGAATTATTTCAACTAATATTGTGTCTACCCCTCGAGTAACGAATTCTTAGGACAGCCTTATGGGCAGTTAAACCCAGGGCAAGCTGTTAAGGGAGATCACTGATTGAAACCAAATGTAAGTATTTAAAATGATGATTGTCTCCACTTGACAATGTTATCTTTTATATTTACCATTATTGGGAGCTAAGATTATTATTATTAATTTGAGTACTTTAAAGAACTAAAATGCACTTTTAAAAAAGTGTTTAAAATTTAACACCCTGCTCTCTTTTTGACATATGTCACTGACTTTCTCCCTGTCCGACTATGAAAATCTCAGTTATGACATACACAACATGGAAATGTCATGCTTCTATCAGTCTGTAAGCGACATTGAATATCTGCCATTTATTATTGTAATACACATCTGTAGCTTACTATTCTGACGATGCACCCATCCACCGTAGAGTCCGTCTCCGTAGGAAGCATGTAGATGGTACCGTTCGGCAACTTGGCTGTCAGCTTCATGGTCCACGGTGGATGTCCGACGTTGGCCTCACAGACAACCGGTCGCTTGATCTCTCGTTTCTCTATCACCTCGATGGGAAGGGTCAGCTTAGGTCGGGTCGGTGGAGCTGGGGGGAAAAAGACGTCACAATTTGACTTACCAATAATTTTTCTAAACAGTCAGAAATACTTTAAATGTTCATTTGATGGATGCATTTCTTTTACATTGTATTTATTATTTCAAAATTATTCATTTTTATTCTCCTTTCTTCGTCTTTTTTTTAAACCTCCCAATGGATCATAGGCCATTAACAAAATATTTCCAGGCGTTATCGTCTCATCAATCTTCTCTAACTCTTTCCAACTCTTTAAACGTTGTAATTAAAATACGTGTAAGTAATTATTGGTTTTGTATTGGCGCTGAGAATGTATTGTCTAGAAATAGTTATTAAACACAAAGAAAATGTTGGTCTCCCAGCTAAGTCTTAAATATGTACATCTGCAGATTTCAGCTTAATGTTGGATTCAAGAAAGTATATTTAAATGATATGGATCCTATAATGGACTATGAATATCAGTATGTAGACATATATTCTAGCCTCTAAGGGGCTATGAGTGTTAGGATGTAGATATATATTCTAGCATATAATGAACCGTGAATGTCTGGATGTAGATATAGATTCTAGCCTATGAGGCAGCGGTTCTCAACCTGTGAGTCGTAACCCCTTTTGGGGGTCGAACAACCATTTTACAAGCGTCGCCTAAGACCATCGGAAAACATATATACTCTACAGTTTTGAAGACGAACGAAAATAATTTGCGGTTGGGGGTCGCCAACACATGAAAAACTGTATAAAAAGGGTCGCGGCATTAGGAAGGTTGAGAATTACTGCTATAAGGGACTATGCTTATCAGGAAGTAGATATCGATTCTAGTCAATAAAGGACTATGAATGTCAATATACAAATATATATTATAGGCTTTGACTATGAAGGTCAGGACATAGATATATTTTCTAGGCTATAAGGGGGCTATGAATTTCATGATATCATTATATAGATATAGATTCTAGGTTAAAAGAGACTATGATTGTCATAATGTATTTACTATATGGATGGGGATTATGGATGGGGAGTTGTTGGATAAGTAAATGGCTTTACATAAATAGAAATAGACAGACGTCTTGATATATCTGTATGTTACTCATACTTAACTCACGTACCAGTGAGACATTACTTAACTCACGTACCAGTTATACTCAGTCTGCCTTCACGTGATGTCCTTGATCCCGATGTCTCCGTCAACGAGCACTCGATGACCCCATCGTCCAGACAGTTGACCTTGATGATGATCACGTGGACGCTGACCCTGGACTCTGATATGTCGTAGGTCGCTCTGACCCTTGAGGCGTACAGGTTCCCAAATGTGGCTAGGCCTGAATCAACAAGGAAACGAAACAGTTTTATAGTGCAGGTGATTAACTGCTGGCCTTGAATACCTCAGTTATTGTGTATTGTACAGGTGATTAACTACTGGCCTTGAATACCTCAGTTATTGTGTATTGTGCAAGTGATTAACTGCTGGCCTTGAATACCTCAGTTATTGTGTATTGTGCAGGTGATTAACTGCTGGCCTTGAATACCTCAGTTATTGTGTATTGTGCAGGTGATTAACTGCTGGCCTTGAATACCTCAGTTATTGTGTATTGTACAGGTGATTAACTGCTGGCCTTGAATACCTCAGTTATTGTGTATTGTACAGGTGATTAACTGCTGGCCTTGAATACTTCAGTTATTGTGTATTGTGCATGTGATTAACTGCTGGCATTGTATACCTCAGTTATTGTGTATTGTGCAGGTGATTAACTGCTGGCCTTGTATACCTCAGTTATTGTGTATTGTGCAGGTGATTAACTGATGGCCTTGAATACCTCAGTTATTGTGCATTGTACAGGTGATTAACTGCTGGCCTTGTATACCTCAGTTATTGTGTATTGTGCAGGTGATTAACTGCTGGCCTTGAATACCTCAGTTATTGTGTATTGTGCAGGTGATTAACTGCTGGCCTTGAATACCTCAGTTATTGTGTATTGTACAGGTGATTAACTGCTGGCCTTGAATACCTCAGTTATTGTGTATTGTACAGGTGATTAACTGCTGGCCTTGAATACTTCAGTTATTGTGTATTGTGCATGTGATTAACTGCTGGCATTGTATACCTCAGTTATTGTGTATTGTGCAGGTGATTAACTGCTGGCCTTGTATACCTCAGTTATTGTGTATTGTGCAGGTGATTAACTGATGGCCTTGAATACCTCAGTTATTGTGCATTGTACAGGTGATTAACTGCTGGCCTTGTATACCTCAGTTATTGTGTATTGTGCAGGTGATTAACTGCTGGCCTTGAATACCTCAGTTATTGTGTATTGTGCAGGTGATTAACTGCTGGCCTTGAATACCTCAGTTATTGTGTATTGTACAGGTGATTAACTGCTGGCCTTGAATACCTCAGTTATTGTGTATTGTACAGGTGATTAACTGCTGGCCTTGAATACTTCAGTTATTGTGTATTGTGCATGTGATTAACTGCTGGCATTGTATACCTCAGTTATTGTGTATTGTGCAGGTGATTAACTGCTGGCCTTGTATACCTCAGTTATTGTGTATTGTGCAGGTGATTAACTGATGGCCTTGAATACCTCAGTTATTGTGCATTGTACAGGTGATTAACTGCTGGCCTTGTATACCTCAGTTATTGTGTATTGTGCAGGTGAATAACTGCTGGCCTTGGATACCTCACTGTTACTGCCGATCTTACAATAAAGAAATCACAGTGTAGTGATTATGTAAGTACCTAAGTGTCAGCATATAGACCGAGTAGTGATATGTAAGTACCTAAGTGTCACATACAGATCAAGTAGTGATATGTAAGGAGGTGTGAACGGTAATAATAAGCTAACATGAAAACGGCCTATTTTTTAAAATAATAATTTAAAAAAAGACTAATCTCTCTGTAAAACAATACAAAAACAAAATCTCGGTGAAAAGAGACAATTTATTAACTTAACTTACTGGCTGAGGCAACAGAATCATGTTTCGCGCGTAAAAGACGGGAAGAGGTGCACAATCTATATTAAGAATACCAGATGACACTCCGTATATCCACCAATGCTTAGTTGTAGTGACTATATAAAGTGGTTGGTGACGGGTGCTGATGCTTTTTTCGATGGCTTGTGGGTTGTCAACGGGCGTACGAAATCAAAAAGCGAAGGAAATCAATTACTATCATACCCGAGAATACTTCGTGATTGTTCAAAAACCCTTCCAATACGAGTACGAAACCAATACCTTAAGTAAAAGTGGTCACCGAATCACGGCTCACAAGCCGCATGCGGCTCTTTAGCGACCTGACTGCGGCTCGGCCAGTCGGCCACAAATTAGGTTTGACTCCGAAAAACATTGTTTTTGACAGGTTCTTGAATAGAAATTTGCTCTCAAAACGTTTTGAATCGTCCTGCTGCTGATTTTTTGGCTTTTACGACCAATGAGTTTGACGACCTCTGCCTTAAGTCATTACCAGTCAGAGACCAGAAGAACCTAAAAATCCTAACTTAGTAAGCGTACGAAATGTAGAGTGATTACAGGTCACTTGTCCAGCTCTAAGGCTGTTAAGTCAAATAAATTTTGATTGCAAATTTCAAGGATTTAATATAATTTAACCATTTTTACAACTGATTTATTCATTAACCCGATCTACTAGGGAATTACTTTAATAGATTCTACAGTGCAACAATTTTGAACATATTTGAATTCACTCTCACATACTCGCGTGGGAATTCATTGTCCGACATCTAACAATCCATTGACTTATCACGAATATAAGTAATATCCCACAAACAAAACTACCTTCGCTTGAAGAACTATTTGAAGAAAAAGGTTGTAAAACTAAACAATTTTGACAATAATGCACCCCATCGTCTTCATCCCAGTTATTTAAGATCAGCTCGATCGGGGTGAATTTCTTTTAATTAAAGTAAGGAACAAAAGATATATACATTCTTGTATTTCTAAGGTAAGACTTGGATGTTTAGTGTACGACTGGCATGTATCGGGTTATACTTTGATATCAGGTTCACCAAAACATTTCATGGAAAAACTGCAGAAAGTTCAAAACTCAGCTGCTAGGTTAGTTCTAAAGCATCACGTCACTCCACTACTTCATTCACTTCATTGGCTACCCATAGAGGCACTCATTGATTACAAGATGTCTGTTCTCTGTCACAAACTTTTCTCTGGTTCCTGCCCTTTCTATCTTACCGAACTTCTTAATGTCTATTCACCCCTTAGAAAGCTTCGTTCCTCCGCTGAACACGCGCGCGTTCTGTTCACAGAACACGCACTAAAACAAATGGTGAACGATCTTTCTCTTTCTGTGCCCCCCCCCCCAAAAAAAAAATAAAAATGTAATTCTTTCTCATTACACATCCGCAATACAACGACCATCACAGCCTTCTAAACTGCCATCAAGACTCATCGCTTCAAACTCTACTATATCAACTCATTCTCACCCCCTCTGACTGATAAACAACGCTCGATTTTGCTGGGTGCTGTCCATTGCTAGACAGGGGTAGATAGTACTTGGGGGGGGGGGGGGTGAGGTCAAGCTTTTCACCAATGTTGTTTTTAAATGTATACTTTTCTGTGATTGCTAATTTTTAAGTGAGGCACAGTGAGCCTAGCTCAGGGTGGAATACTGCGCTGTATAAAACTTGTATGTATAAGGTTATACGAGTGTGTACTAAACTCTCCTGTTCTGTAAAGTATTTGTAAGCCCTGTGTACAGAATAAGCTTTAGGGGATATCATGTTATAACTCAATGTATGTCATCAGCCACTTTGTACAGCACAAGCCCCCCCCGACACAGCACAAGCCCCCCCCCCCCGACACAGCACAAGCCCCCCCCGACACAGCACAAGCCCCCCCCCCGACACAGCACAAGCCCCCCGACACAGCACAAGCCCCCCGACACAGCACAAGCCCCCCCCCCGACACAGCACAAGCTCCTTGAACAACCGAAGCCACTACAACAGCATAAGTCGCCCCCCTTCCCCCCCACCCCGAACGACATATCCGCATGGTAAAAAATGAACGCGTTTTTTAAATATAACTTTAACAATTATGACAGCTGACATGACAACAGCATTGATGTATGTGTGACAGCTTACATGACAACAGCATTGGGATATGTGTACCTCATGAAACCAGTAATTAACAAATGTGTACCTGATGAGAAAGACATTAATATAAGTGTGCACCTGATGAGATCATCATAGATAGATGGGAACCTGATGAGAACAACAATAATATATGTGTGTACATGATGAGATCAGCATTAATAGAGGTGTACCTGATTAGATCATCATAGATAGATGTGTACCTGATGAGATCATCATAGATAGATGTGTACCTGATAAGATCATCATAGGTAGATGTGTACCTGATGAGATCAGCATTAATAGAGGTGTACCTGATGAGATCATCATAGATAGATGTGTACCTGATGAGAACAACAATAATATATGTGTGTACATGATGAGATCAGCATTAATAGAGGTGTACCTGATGAGATCATCATAGATAGATCTGTACCTGATGGTTCCAGTTGGATGATCATGCCAGTTTGATGGGATTTCCCGATGAGTGACGTGTGCCTCATGACGACTACCGACCAATCGTTGGGGTTTATCACCTCGCACGATACGTTGACTTGACCTTCGGTAGATGGTGAGCTCACGTTGCTTAGTGTTATGACTGTGGACGTACGAATATTATGGAATCTAAAGATTTCTTTAATGCAATCGAAATAATGTCGCCCCCTCACAAAAAACAACAAACAAACAAACGAACAAACAAACAACCAAACAACAAAACAACAACATTTTATAATAATATTGCAAGACTTCAAACTAAATGACAAGATTCATTTAAATAACTAGCTACCAGCTGTGTAAGTACAAGGTGTTGATAAAACCTTCCACTTTGAGCTCTAAACGATTTATAACTCTCATTAGTGCCTAACACACTAATCTTTCCGTCATTCGGACAGTGTTCTCTCATAGCATCTCACCGGCAGTGCCCCACCGGAGTAAGTCAAAAGCATTCCCCCTCCCCCTTTTCCCCCTCCGGAGAAAACTGTGTACAACAATAAATTGAAAATATAATTTATTTTAAAAAAAACAACTAACAATTAAATTATCTTGTGACCGTACGGGGACGAAACTAAGATTTTACCAAAAGAATACCATTGGGCGCGCCAACACAGGAATGAAATCAGGTTATGCATTACACAGGATCAATAATGCCTAATTTGGACGCTGATTCCCCCCCCCCCCCCCACCCCCCTTTTCCTTGAAATGTCACCTCCCTGTTTCACATTTTCTGAAAGAAAAACAGAATTTAGCAATACGCCAAAATGCACATATAGATTTTGAATTATGAATATTTTTTTCTGGGGAATGGTTCAGGTGGCGACTGAACCCCTCCCCCTTTTCGCTTGGTAACCTTCAGAACTCCCACTTTATGCCAGCATAACCTATTCAAAATGACAGTGTAGGAAACTTTTAAAAAATCACAAAACGTGATGTTAATAATTAAGATGATTTTCTTGTACGGTCAAATATATTATTTTCCTTCAGTTTTGTAAACATAGTTGGGCCAAAAGAGTACCCTCTCCTAAAGTGAATTTAGATAACGTTGGGCGAATAGGAGAAAGGGGGCGGGGGAGTTTTTGCTGATCCTGGTCGTTGTTATGCCTAGCTTTGGCGAAAGCCAGGGACGTTTCTAGGGTAAGTGCCGCACTGGGCGGGCCAAGACTTTTTTTCGCCACCTTCCACCATAACACTCTGCAGTATACCTAGAATACCTCCCCTCCATAAAATCAAAACGACCGCCCAGACCACCCCTCCACCCACCCTTCCTACGCGTCAAGATAATACAAAACAAGAAACAACGAAAAATTGTGAATAAAAAAACAGATGTGTAAATAGTTAATTAATTTTTTTTTAAAATTATTAATGGATAAAGAGAGACAAGTCTTGCCGAAAAGTTCCCTATATAAAAAGGCCTATCCCCCTTGAGTGTAGCGACATGGCAATTCGTCACAAATCGGTACAAGAGGTACAAACTAAAAAATAGTAATTTCAAATATCTTTGTTTTTATTTTTTTCGTAAAAATTTTGGTTACAATCAGAAGTATTTGAATGAACTGACATTTGCTGTAAAATAACTGGTCATTGAAATGTTTGTTTATTGGTTTGAATAGAAATGTGAATCCCTCTCCTACTCCTCAGCCCCAACCCTAAATTTAAAAAATAACTAATAACAAATTAAAGAAACAATCTTTGGAACTTAAAAAAAAACCTCTTTAAAATATTTCTCTAACCTCCTCAAAATAACAGCTAGAAGTGTTTCAAGGGCTATGAATTGTGATTTTACTTCAGGGAGGTAAGTACATTTAATGTTTTCAGCTCATACTGTCATACTGACCTGTGGCCGCCGATTCGGTTGTCCTTGGTGACAGGGGAATGTCAGCTGTGGTAGACCATGGTGATGTCGTCTCGGTGGTAGGTATTGACGGACCCGTGTCTCTGATGGATGACGTCGTTGTCCCCTGCTGGTCTATGACCGCCGTGGCCGGACTTTGACCGATCGGTTGACGACTGTCAGGAAGAGTGATCGCCGTGGTGAGGATGTCGGTGGCGTTTGTTGTAACTGCGACGGTTGTGGTCGCTGATTCTGCTGCTGCTGCTGCTGTTGTTGTCGTCTTGATCGTTTGGTTGTTGGATGGCGTTGAGCCAAGAGTTAGTTCTGCAGAGATAATTTACATAAGGGTTTCAAGCATAGGAGCCATAATAATCAATCAATTGATCGTGGGCCCTTAATATATGGAAGAAGAAGAAGCATATGACTTTGAATATCTGCGTTTCTCAAAGTAGAAATTGGTCATTTTGTAAAATTGCTTCGTTCTGTAGAAATTGGTCATTTTTAAAAATTGCTTCGTTCTGTAGAAATTGGTCATTTTTAAAAATTGCTTCGTTCTGTAGAAATTGGTCATTTTTAAAAATTGCTTCGTTCTGTAGAAATTGGTCATTTTTAAAAATTGCTTCGTTCTGTAGAAATTGGTCATTTTTAAAAATTGCTTCGTTCTGTAGAAATTGGTCATTTTTAAAAATTGCTTCGTTCTGTAGGAATTGGTCATTTTGTAAAATAACGCTGTTTTATAGAATACGCCACTCTTTAGACATTTGTCGCCCTGACATCATTAAATTAGTCTGATATAGAATGTCATAACGTTGTTCGACTTTAATTATGTGTAATCGACAGTGGCGTAGGAAAGGAAGGGGCGCATTTTCGAGTTTTTTCTTGGAAGGGCCGGCAAAAAGCTTGGTCCGCCATGCCAGGCATTCTCCCTAACCACGCCACTGTTTTCCGTCATCATATTTTTCCACCATGCATATCAAATCGGCTTTAAGTATTTGCTAAGTACAAAAACCTTTATAAGGTGTTAAACTAATTTTGTGTTTAAACGCCAGAAGCATCAGTTGTATGGGCCAATGGTTTCGGTTTCAATCAGTGGCTTAGGAGGGGGTTGGGGTGAGGGCGAGGGGTTGTCGACCCGCAGATAATTTTTTTTCCATTGGTATGGATAAAATTACAACGGGAGATAGTGGATTTTAAGGATTATTTGCAACCAACAAGCTCTTTCAAAGTTATAGTGCAGATGCAATGAAGAAATCTATTTTTACTCGGTCTGTTTACTTACTCACAACAAGAGAACAACGTCGTAGACAAGACGAAACATGCAAATATGCACTTTGTTTTTAAATGGTGGAAATAATCCTTTTGTTAATTTGGATAGCCGGAGATTATGATATATCTAATTCCAAACTCATTTGTTGAATTATAAATGTTTTAGAGCTTGAATAATTAAACAACAAGACACCTCACACCAACTATAGTATGACGCTTAGTTCATTCCCCCCTTATTATTGTGGATGTTTCTTTGAAGTAGATCATATATAACGTGTTTCTGGTACACTTAAACTTCCCTAAGTGCTCAAATTCTTTAACTTATTATGACTGAACAACTCTTTGAAAGTTTATCTTGAGTAAGTGTCATGGTATCTTGCTCGTCTTTACGCTGAATGCTCTGGTGATATAGTGTTATCCGGCTGTCTAGACCTATAGAATTAATTATGTCCAGAAGAAAGGTGGGAATCTTCCACTAGTGACCAAAGGTATAGTATAACTACCATAAAAATCAAAATTTAAATGTGCATAATCTAAATCAAGGGATAAGGGTGGGGGCTGAGGTTTCTACATCTGGGATGCCACAAGCTTTCAGCCCAGCTGACATTCTGGCCAGGTCACTAGCTTTGGTGCCAGCTGTTCCTCTGGCCTAATCACTAACATTAGGGCCAGCTGATCATCTGGCCACATCACTAACTTTTGGGCCAGCTGATCATCTGGCCACATGACTAACTTTAGGGCCATCTGACCCTCTGGCCAGGTCACTAACTTTAGGGCCAGCTGTTCCTCTGGCCACATCACTAACCTTTGGGCCAGCTGATCCTCTGGCCACATCACTAACTTTTGGGCCAGCTGATTCTCTGGCCAAGTCACTAACTTTAGGACCAGCTGATTCTCTGGCCACATCACTAACTTTGGGACCAGCTGATTCTCTGGCTAATTCACTAACTTTATGGCCGGTTGATTCTCTGACCAAATAACTAACGTTCGTACCAGCTGATTCTCTGGCCAGGTCACTAACTTTAGGACCAGCTGATCCTCTGACCAGGACACTAACTTTCAGGCCAGCTGACCCTCTGGCCAGGTTACTAGCTTTAGGGCCAGCTGACCCTCTGTCCACGCTACTAACTTTAGGACCAGCTGACCCTCTGGCCAGGTTACTAGCTTTAGGGTCATCTGATCCTCAGGCCAAGTCACTAACTTTCAGGCCAGCTGACCCTCTTGCCAGGTTACAAAATTGAGGGCCAGCTGACCCTCTTGCCAAGTTACTAAATTGAGGGCCAGCTGACCCTCTTGCCAGGTTACTAACTTTAGGACCAGTTGATCCTCAGGTCAGGTTACTAGCTTTAGGGCCAGCTGATCCTCAGGCCAGGTCACCAACTTTCAGGCCAGCTGGCCCTCTGGCCAGGTTACTAACTTTAGGGCCAGCTGACCCTCTGGCCAGGTTACTAAATTTAGGACCAGCTGATCCTCTGGCCAGGTTACTAACTTTAGGACCAGCTGATCCTCAGGCCAGGTTACCAACTTTAGGTCCAGCTGATCCTCAGGCCAGGTTACTAACTTTAGGGCCAGCTGATCCTCTGGCCTGGACACTAACTTTCAGGTCAGCTGACCCTCTGGCCAGGTTACTAGCTTTAGGGTCAGTTGATCCTCAGGCCAAGTCACTAACTTTCAGGCCAGCTGACCCTCAGGTCAGGTTACTATCTTTAGGGCCAGCTGATCCTCTGGCCAGGTTACTAACTTTAGGACCAGCTGATCCTCAGGCCAGGTTACCAACTTTAGGTCCAGCTGATCCTCAGGCCAGGTTACTAACTTTAGGGCCAGCTGATCCTCTGGCCTGGACACTAACTTTCAGGTCAGCTGACCCTCTGGCCAGGTTACTAGCTTTAGGGTCAGTTGATCCTCTGGCCAGGTTACTAACTTTAGAGCCAGCTGATCCTCTGGCCAGGTTACTAACTTTAGGGCCAGCTGATCATCTGGCCAGGTTACTAACTTTAGGACCAGCTGATCCTCTGGCCAGGCTACTAACTTTAGGGCCAGCTGATCTTCAGGCCAGGTCACTAACTTTAGGACCAGCTGATACTCAGGTCAGGTTACTAGCTTTAGGGCCAGCTGATCCTTTTGCCAGGTTACTAACTTTAGGACCAGCTGATTCTCTGGCCAGGTTACTAACTTTAGGGCCAGCTGATCCTCTGGCCAGGTTACTAACTTTAGGACCAGCTGATTCTCTGGCCAGGCTACTAACTTTAGGACCAGCTGATCCTCTGGCCAGGTTACTAACTTTAGGGCCAGCTGATCCTCAGGCCAGGTTACTAACTTTAGGGCCAGCTGACCCTCTGGCCAGGTTACTGACTTTAGGGCCAGCTGATCCTCAGGCCAGGTTACTAATGTTAGGGTCAGCTGATCCTCTGGCCAGGTCAATTATGCTCATACCTGGGCTGTGGAGTTTTATCTCGGGTTTATCCCCAACGGTCACGAACTCCAACTTAGCTTCTGCGCATGACCGGCAGACGACGAACTCTCCAAGCTGCAGTGCGTCGTCCAGCTTCCAGTCGGTGGCCACCTCGGCAGACCCAATGACGTTCTCAACATCCTGGGGTGACCGTATCAGACCCTCGTCCACGAATGTGATGGATGATGTTGCATAGATGCTTCCGTTTCTAAGTGAGAAAACAGTTGGAGAATAATTTAACATATCATAATAAAAAAAAAACCGTTTAGAAAAAAGGTTTTCTTATACATCTTTAATGAAATGAAATTTCGAGGGTTGAAAATTTCACAAAACATGCATACAAGTAACACATTTTATAAGAATCCCAATTAATGCTCCTCACCCCTAAAACTATATTCATATTCTTATGAACCCCCGGCAGATTTAGTTCCAAAATTATTTCAACAAGAACAGAAGAAAATATTATGCACCTAGCACACTTGCTACATTTCTTAAGAATTGTATTTTGGCTACTGCAGAGAATTGATGCAAATAGGGATACACTTAGGGTTCACGCTAGATTTAGGGATACATTTAGGATTTATGTTAGGTTTAGGGATACATTTAGTGTTCAGTTTAGGTATAGTGACAGTGAATTATAAAAGTTCACGTGTCGTGGCAACCAAGATGGCAGCCGTGTGATGCGTCATGACACCAATTGCCTGCATTTACCAATTTTTTTTTTTAAATTTAGCACAGTTATCGGAAAATTTTCCTTCATGTTCCCTTTGAACAGCAGGAAGAACTGGGGTTTTTTTAGGGTTGGGGGTGGGGATGAAATAGGGCACCTTATAGGGAATCATAATAAGTGCGTTACTTGAATGTATGTTTTGTCAAGTTACTTCAGTAGATGGGAAGTTCGCGTATTGCGGCCACCAATGTTCAGCCTTCTATTGCTAGTGTTTATAATTAAAGATTACTTGACGTGATCACCGACCGCTGGAGTAAGTCTAAGCTAAAACTCCTGTACAAGACCGCAGGCTAAAATAAGAGACACATTTAGATGCAAAGATGCGCCAAACGGAATGACCGCTTGTTACAACGGATTTCATAGTGAACATTGTGTCATGGCTGTGATATATATATTTCAAACTCCATTTTCAAGGACTGTTTATTGCGGTCTGAACTGAACTAGGCGGGATTCAAGCTTTCTCAACATGCTTATAACAGCCGCTAATCAATTAGACTTTGATTACAACATTAACCCCATGGGCGTAGCTAGTCTCGGGGGGTCTTGACACCCCCCCTCCTGGCTGACGTCTCAATTGTTAACATTTTATAAAGCAGTAAAGAACAGCAGTGTGTAGTGCTCAAAGGATGGCTAAGGTTGGACCCCCACCATTGTAAAAGAATCACCTACGCTCCTGATTACCCCCATACATTTTCAGTGTGTACCCCCACCCCCAATCTGCCTCAAACTTATATCCACAGACTCACCCCACCCCAATCTGCCTCAGACTCCCCCTCTTTCCCAATAACCCAGCCTTGACAATAACTTAGGTAGCCTCTTGTTGCCGACCGATGAGAAGCCCACATGGTCACGTTTCCCACAAATTGAACGGTTCAATACACCTACGGCCTCCCACCGAGGGCAAAACAAGTGGGAAGATGGAAGATTAAGATAACAACAACAAATGTGTAATGTATAACTAGGACTTCCTTAAGCCAAGACGTAGAATGGCAGTGTTTTAAAATCTACATTCACTTGGTGCGACCTCAATATGCTAATTTTTAATTTTTAAAAAATCTTTAAATATTTTTTGTGTGTCTAAATTTGCTGAACAATATTGAGAAGAGTTCATAAAACATGATCTAAAAAAATCAATTTACGGGTTACCAATGATTTACTTTGATACAATCCTTTTCACGACATGTTTTGTGGACCTTCAGTTGCATAAAATATTACATTATAAGACCATAGCTACCACAGACCTCACACTGCATTGTCGTACTTCATACCTATCTATCAAGTTTGGTTTTGTATTATTTTGTTCTCATAGTGCTCTACATCATCTTTCCTTCTTTTTTTAAAAAAATCAATTTCTATCAATCATCAACTTAACGATGCCTGTTGTCTAATCTCTGATTTGCCAGCCATATTTTACATCTGACCACTTCTTTACACCACACACAATCCTTGACAGTTTTGTCATATGCCTGAAATAAATAACTTAAATACCAGAAAACTCCTATTTACCAAAACGGAAAAAATGTCAATTTATCTTCTGAAAACTGTACCACTAGCTTAAAATCAACATTGAAATGGACACTACATCGATAAGTCCGTTTAAATCTTATAAACCCCCCTCCCCCCCCCCCCAACTGAATTAATTATTCAGATTTACCTGAAATAAAGTATCTCATTTCTGCTGTAAACAGTTGACAGATTGGATCTCAGAAACAGGTCATCAATCTCCAGGCTGTAGGACACAGACAGGGTTTTGAACGCCTCAGAACTCTGGTCCAGCAGTTGGATCTGGAAGTTCCTGTTCAGTATTTTTAACGTCATGTTGGCCACCACGACGGCTGGGATAGATAAAATAACGGGCTTTTGTCTAATAACATACTCGAAGGAGGTGGTCGAGGTTGCCACACGATAAACGATGACGTCATTTATTATTTAAACTTCTCGGTCAGGCTTTGCCGTTTTGTGTGTTCAAAGTCACACAACAAGTCTTCCGTGTCTTTACCAATAAAAGAAAGGGGGCTTCTTAAGAACAACATCATGTAAATTTTGATTTTTAGTGGGAAAAGACAACAATAGCTTATCATAGTATTTTTTGTGCTGAGAATAGTCCACGACGCCTTATAGTATGATCTGAAATGACGCAATCTCAGTAACTGCAGATAGGCGCTTGTTGCACAGTATAAAATGTTAAGATTGATATTGTAATATCTACTTATGTAATACGTCACATAGGAGAGAGCGTCGGTGGACCGTCGAGCGCGAGCTCTTAATGCCCCCCCCCCCCGGCACACCTCCACACGGGCCAGACGCCGGGTCTCCCCGCCGAAAGACCGTGCGGCGGCCCACGGGGAATCTGCCCCCTGGCCTGGGGGACGTCGGGTCGACCGAGCACGCTGCGTTTAAAGCATTCGCAGTCCATTCTCCCAAAGGTCGTGACAGGTTTGCTTCCATCCCGGAGGGAAGGTGTTGCGGAGCCTAGGAGCGGCTTTCTCACGGCCGCGTAGTTAAAATCCTCGGCATGGGCTTTAACCGCCACCCAGGCCTCATATCCATCAACGGCAACAAGTAATCATGTTAGACACTGCTACTCCCGTTGCGTTGGGGTAGGGTTGATTGTCACAAAAATTGGCTTTTAGATATGAAAATAAGCGTATAGTTAAAATTGGATGTATCTTGAAATGTATTTTTCATGTGCATTTAAAAAGGAAAAAAAAAGAAGGGATTAATCAACTGACCATGAGAGAATGTGGCAGAATGCCAGAGAAAAAACTAGAGAGAGGAGAAATACACACAAAGAGAATGAGAGGCAAACAGATAGAGACACAGAGTGAGAGACACACACACACAAAGATAGGGAGAGAGTGAGAGCTGGAGAGAGAATAACACACACACATTCAAAGAGAGAGAGACATAAAGAGAGAGAGACAGACAGAGAGAGAGGGGGGAGACAGAGAGAGACACACATAAAGAGAGAAAGAACAAGAAAGAGATAGACGCAAACAGAGAGAGAGAGAGAGAGAGAAAGTGAGAGAGCGAGAGAGAAAGTGAGAGAGCGCGCGAGAGAGGGAGAGAGTGAGAGAGAGAGAATAAGATCCAATTATAGGGGTGCAGTGAGATTGACTATTTGTATAAATTCTGTATTCTTCTTGTTATTTCTATACCATTAACAAATCAGTCGGTTGTAAAGTATAACCTTTTTCATATTTGTTTCAAGAATCGATTTACGACTCTTATAAAACTGTTGTGCTGCACATTCCTAACAAAGAAGCGCCTGCTTTTCAATGGTTTAAATATTTGGTTGACAACCAAAAAAAGTTATTTTTAACAGTTCACAAAGATATTATATATTTATATTCATGAAAACTTTAATCCTGTTACGTGGAGAAGTGGGGCTATGGAGTGGGACAATGGAATGGCACTGCGGAGTGGGGCTATGGAGTGGGACTATGGAATGGGACTATGGAATGGTACTATGGAGTGGGACTATGGAATGTGACTACGGACTGGGGCTATGGAGTGGGACTATGGAATGAGACTATGGAATGTGACTATGGACTGGGACTATGGAGTGGGACTATAGAATGGGACTATGGAATGGGACTATGGAATGGGACTACGGACTGGGACTATGGAATGGGCTTACGGAGTGGGGCTATGGAATGGGACTATGGAATGGGACTACGGACTGGGGCTATGGAGTGGGACTATGGAAATTTATCTCGTGACTATAAAACCCAAAATTTTTTTTTTTCAAGACGCCTTGGTGGCCAATAGTGACACAGTTCTGTACAAGTGATGGGTGTAAAGACAACGAAACCGAGAATACTTACAATAGTTCCGAGGTGCTGCTGGTGGCAGTCTGCCTGTCAAACAGACAAACATAAACGTGTTACTGTGGGCGGTGAAGTTTATTAAGTTAAACAAATCGAGCAGTCTTTGGTGCATTCTCCTTCATCAACAAACGTGGCACGGGTCTACCCATCGACTCCCACGAATAGTGCTCCCATTCTAAAATTGGACATATACAATCACACCTGTTTGTCTGTCAACCCATATACCATCACACCTGTTTGACTGTCATCCCATATACCATCACACCCTTTTGTGTCAACTAATGTTTACGTAAATATATCTAACTTTAATTTTTTATTGCAATATTGAAGGAAAATGTGTATTAGTTTAAATGGATCTAAATAACAAGCGCAATTGTTTATTTAATAATCAAATTCCAGTTGCTTTGTACCGCGAAAAAATACTCTCTCACCTTGCCTACATCTATTTAGTTACCCTCAATACAAAAAATAATTACCTTTGGTAGTTCCCAGAGTGGCGGCTAAGACAGCGGCGATGACAGCCACCGCAACTATCAGCAACACAATGAGAAGAAATATCACGTGATTCCTCCTACGGCGTCTGTTCTTCTCGTCGAAATCCTCCCTCATTTTCGAAGACGACTCCCCAGCGCTCCCCGACTCGAACTCGCGGCCCGTATCCCCTCTGAATGAAACTTTGAAGGCGCCCTCGGGCACATTGTCCACATTGGCCTGAAACGAAGAAGCTGGATTCTCGTTCCTTGTAGGTTTTCGGGAGCTCCCGTGATGACTTCCGGAACTATCCGCGTTGCTGGTATTTTTTTTCGAAGCGTTCTTTGTCCTGTCTTTAGCAGAGAATCGATTTACTCTTTCCTCTTCAACGTTTTCCCTCTTGTCGTATATCTGTCGGATTTTTTCGAATTCGTTTTTGATTGAAATGTCAAGGTCGTCGAAGTTTTTGGGCAGACTGGACCGCTTGGGGACGATTTGGTTGTTGAAGTTAAACGAGCTCGGACTCGGACTTCCCGGCCTGTCGTTTGGGTCACTTCCGGTGAACGCACTCGTGGGGTGATAGGGTTGGAGATTAAATGACGTCGTCTCAACAAGGTAAGGATCTTGATGTGGAGACAAAATTGTTTTCTTGGGAACCTGTTGTATGGGATACGGCTTCCCTTTATCAGGTAAATTAAAATCCCTGCTAACCTTAAGGCTAGAATCGCCTCTCCATTGGCCTTGTAGCGGTGGTATGGGTTCGTATGACCTCGGGGCAGTGTCGTCATGTCCTACATAAGGGTCATGGCCGGGTCGTGAGTTTTGAATGCCCCAATAAATATCATCAAGTTCCCGTCTGCCCCTGTTGAGAATTGGATTCATCATCCAACCGGAACCGTAAGGTACAGAGTCCAAGTCATGTCCGTGCTGTCCATCACTGATGGTTGCGATGGCGTCATTCTTCTTATAAACGTGAGTTCTGTTTGTGGGATCGGCATCCTCAACCGAGGGAACCATCCCGCTGTGCCATCTGAGGCTGACACCACCAAAGGGCGTGGACGAGCCCTGGGCACCCTTTTCACTCATCTTTAGCTTCCGCCTCTCCCAAAGACTCGGCTTAGGTTTTTCCACGCCCCTGAAAGAATTGGCCCGGTGAGGATTTTCTGATCGTTGGATTTTAAGAGAGGGTAATTGTCTTGAAGGCGCAGTCCAGTAGGGTGAGCTGTGATGAGAATGTGCTGGGTTGGTCATCCCGTGCAAGTTGTCTGTGCTCGTGATCGAAGGATGGTCACGATTACGCTGGTATATCCCCGGATGGTGTGATGAGGGAGATGACATTCCTGCGTGGTACGAAGGTGGAGATGATGCTAATCCAAGACGCGGTAAACTGCTTATAGCGTACCCACTGTTCAGCGTGCCACCTGATGGCGTGTATTGATACGACTTAGGGCTGTCTCTAATGAGGTTATGTTTATCATCGTCGACTTCCCACGAGTCGTGTCTTCTGTTAAGGCGACCATCCATCGTTTAAAACCTAGAATTATAGTTAAAGAACAATAAGTTAAAAAAACAATGAAGTTTACAAAATTATTTCTGGAGGTTTCGAACTCCCTTCCTATGAATAAGTCGACAATTTTTCTACCTGGGAGTGATTTGCTAGATTTCCTAGACGCGAAACATACATGACGTAATAGACTCATGGGAGCCTTAAAAGATATTACTCTTTGTGGCGGGTACATATTAATATTTGGGGATTATACTTTTTCACGTGCTGTGCTATACGTTGATACAGGTTTTTTTTAAATTTATGGATATTCAATTTGTTAATTGTATATAAATTTAATAGTATAACTTAGTTAAATATTGTTGGTATCATCTTTATTTGTATGCTTTGTTTTCATTTCTTTGTTATGTATTGTTCATCTAACGACCGAACGCTTAAAAAAATAAGTTTGCACAACCGTATAACCTGCGTCACAAACTGGTGCTTCGTCGGATCATTTGTTTGCAGCTTTTCTTTTTGCCACTTTATTACTAGATCTGGTTGATCATCTTCATCATGTCCTTTAGTCCTGTGACCGTTGGGGCGCCACAGATGACATGAAAACTACCCTTCTCCAAGCCTCTCTGTCTTCTGCACTACGCATAGCATCGTTACTTACTTAAAAAAAAACACTTTATAAGTGTGCTCATTAAGCTTGTAAATTTACCAAATATATCCTTACAATTGACCTGTGTCAAAATGGACTTTGATGTCGAGACATTAGCCAAAAACATATTCAATTTACAAAAACATATAATGCTCCACGTAACACTGACGAACCGATAGTCTAGTATTAGGAAGGGGAGCCATCTGATATTGTAGATGTGAAGACGAGACGTCGGAAGAGAAGTTGGAGAAATGGAAATGAATTTGAAGGCGGGCGTTATCATCAAAATAAAATGAACCATTATGTGTGGGGATTAGGCTGTTAATGAACCATTATGTGTGGGGATGGGGCAGTAATGAACCATTATGTGTGGGGATTAGGCTGTTAATGAACCATTATGTGTGGGGATGGGGCAGTAATGAACCATTATGTGTGGGGATTAGGCTGTTAATGAACCGTTATGTGTGGGGATGGGGCAGTGAAGGATCCATTATGTGTGGGGATGGGGCATTGAATGATCCATTATGTATGGGGATAGGGAAGTGAATAAACCATTATGTATGGGGATAGGGAAGTGAATAAACCATTATTTATCACTTTCATAACTCGCCATAACACAAGAATGATACAGCTCGGTGTTTGATTGGATATTCCTAAACTGCTTGTTGTAAGAGCAACATTCTTATGTTTACAAGAACAAAACAAAAACAACAAACGAAACAAAAAAATGCAGACGCCCCAGGATGTTTCATAGAAAAGCCACCTAAACAATTCGTTCATCGCTCATAAACAAGGATGTGCTTTTCACAAAGTTGTCATGTCGGAAGATGAAATTTGAATCAGAGAACACATCCGAGCAACTTGGGTAATCTATCTATCTGTCTATCTATAAATTCATCTGTTCCCCCAGACCTATGGATGGAAGATGGTTACTCAAAAAATCAACAGTCATTTTTGTCATTTTTGAAGACCCCAATCTTAGCAAAGTCGTATGATTCATGGAAAAGTATGTATCCTGTATCAATAAATGAGACGCCAGACATTTGTGTTGTTTATTTGTTGTTGTTGTTTTTTTTTCGTAACCTTGGCTCATAGAAACAAAGAAAACCAAATTGCAAGTATGTATTTAAAAATTGACTTACAAACAATAATAGTTGAGTTTTAAGAATAAGTAGAAAATAATCCTTAATATGGGAAACAACAAAGGAGATCTCTAAAGTTTTTTTTTTTTTCTTATAACTGTGTTCTGTTTCTTATCGTATATATATTTGTCCTGTTCGCTGAAGAAGGCTCTAAGCTGAAACGTTCACATCTTATTGTCCTGGCAAAACGTTCACATCTTATTGTCCTGACGAAAAGTTCTCATCTTATTGTCCTGGCAAAACGTTCACATCTTATTGTCCTGACAAAGCGTTCACATCTTATTGTCCTGACAAAGCGTTCACATCTTATTGTCGTCACAAAACGTTCACATCTTATTGTCGTGACAAAACGTTCACATCTTATTGTCCTGACAAAACGTTCACATTTTATTGTCCTGACGAAACGTTCACATCTTATTGTCCTGACGAAACGTTCACATCTTATTGCCCTGACAAAACGTTCACATCTTATTGTCCTGACAAAACGTTCACATCTTATTGTCCTGACAAAACGTTCACATCTTATTGTCCTGACAAAACGTTCACATCTTATTTCCTGTCTTTTGATTCAAGCTTCAACATTTCTAGTCTCACTATCTCATCGAGTTTTGAGGAAGCGAATGGAATAATGGCTCTTGGAGCTTACATTGCTCTTTTCAAAATGGTTTTTTAAGCCAAAACGATCGACAAACTATTGCAATAATAAATGCAGAAAAGCGCTCAAGCTGTGTGAGGGAAATAGTGAAACACGGTATGTGGAAGCTGTGTGAGGGAAATAGTGAAACACGGTATGTGGAAGCTGTGTGAGGGAAATAGTGAAACACGGTATGTGGCAGCTGTGTGAGGGAAATAGTGAAACACGGTATGTGGAAGCTGTGTGAGGGAAATAGGGAAACACGGTATGTGGAAGCTCGAAATGAAAAGACCGCGCAATAAAAAGAGAAAGTTTCGGCCAAGAGCCTTCCTAATCAGCCTGGACAAATGAAGAAACAACCAGAAATAGAATTTAATTCAAAAACTAGAAACTTTGGAGCTCGACATTAATGTTACTGTTGAAAGTTGGGTTTTCAAAAAAAAAAAAAATTTTTTTTTAAAATGTCAACACTTAGCTATCATTAATCATTTTAATAGAAACATATAAAAAATGTATTTAGTTTTATGAAGACGTGTCATCACAAAATTTATCATACAAAATGTATATTAAAAAGGTTAATGATTTTCTTTCAAACATAGTGATAAAATCACATAGTGTACATTGTGGTGCAATACTAGGGAAATTCCATTTGGCTAAACATCCTAAGACATTTTAGTTCTCACTGCGACATCCAAGATATTAGTTTATAACTCAACTCACCTTTTGGTGTTTCGAAAGAAAAAAACAACATCTGTCATGAATTTTAACCCGTTCTAGGAGCCACCCTTCTAGCTAGATGCATTACCAAATATTTACACACATTAAAATCCGTTTAGGTAACACTTTGAATGGCGACAACGTTCAACTTTCCAGTTAAGGCAAACTTAGGATTCCGATCACATGGAAAGGAATACATACGTGTCTTGACTAGGATTAAAATAAGAGCCCAGTTTAAGAAACATACGTTATTAGTCGGGGCCGCAGTGGTCTGGGGGAGGTGGGGAGGGATGTAACGCACAAGACAGAAGACAGTATTTATGATGGCGGACGTGGCCGTGAAAAGTCTTACAGCTATCCAGGGCAGAATTCTATGTGAGCCAGACAAAGGTTCTCATATTTGGATACTCGTGCCCCGATATTACGTGTTTCTGGTCAGTCTCGAATACTGAACACGTTAAAAACTGTCGTCGTACTGACCGCAATGACAATTTTTGAAATAAATAAACCATGGACATGTTGATGTGTTACGCTGAGATGACATGTTGATGTGTTACACTGAGATGACATGTTGATGTGTTACGCCGAGATGACATGTTGATGTGTTACGCCGAGATGACATGTTGATGTGTTACGCTGAGATGACATGTTGATGTGTTACGCCGAGATGACATGTTGATGTGTTACGCCGAGATGACATGTTGATGTGTTATGCTGAGATGACATGTTGATGTGTTACGCTGAGATAAGCTTACTGAAAATTATGTTTTCAAATCTCTAGAAGTCACGAAAACTGTAGACGGGAAGGGGAGAGGAGTCGGGGGAGGGGGGGGCAGACTAATAGAACATGAAAGTAAAAATGAAACTCCGAGTCTGACTAAATACGTGACATATTAAAAACGTATTTACAAATTCATGAAAATTCTCAAGTATTCAATTAACTGTCAACGATAAACAGTATCTAGGGATGTTTTTAAACACAAATGAGACTTTATTTAAAACTCATCATATTAGAGATTATTCCATAATTTAAATTATAATCCAATTCGTTTCAGTCTTGGGCGCAAATTTATTTTTAAAAAAAAAATGTTTTTACATGATTGTCCCGGTGTTCTCTCGAAACACATATGTAACTGTCGTGTGTCTCAACGATCCGGTTGAGAACCACTGCTCTTGGCTGATGGAGTTCAGTACAAATAGCCAACACGATTGATGTCAATATTGTGTCTTAAAGAAGAATCGACTGTTCTTAATTTGAAATCACGAACAAATAACATCTCGTTAATAAATGAAGAAATCAAATATAAACGGTAAGTTATAAATTCAAATTGGAAGAGTGCAAAATTTTTAATAAACAAGAAATGTAATTGTCAGAATTTGTATGGCTTAATGTTTAATTCTTATTTTAAAAATACTTGCTCCACATTCATTCCCAAATTACAAGTTGGCTTGTCCGAACCGTCCTATAATATAAAAACAAAAAAGCCCAAGATACGTTAGTGGAGAGTGAAGTAGATTGTATGTCATGGTTAGTGGAGAGTGAAGTAGGTTGTATGTCATGGTTAGTGGAGAGTGAAGTAGGTTGTATGTCATGGTTAGTGGAGAGTGAAGTAGGTTGTATGTCATGGTTAGTGGAGAGTGAAGTAGGTTGTATGCCATGGTTAGTGGAGAGTGAAGTAGGTTGTATGTCATGGTTAGTGGAGAGTGAAGTAGGTTGTATGTCATGGTTAGTGGAGAGTGAAGTAGGTTGTATGTCAAGGTTAGTGAAGAGTGAAGTAGATTGTATGTCATGGTTAGTGAAGAGTGAAGTTGGTTGTATGTCATGGTTAGTGAAGAGTGAAGTAGGCTGTATGTCATGGTTAGTGAAGAGCGAAGTAGATTGTATGTCATGGTTAGTGAAGAGTGAAGTAGATTGTATGTCATGGTTAGTGAAGAGTGAAGTAGGTTGTATGTCAAGGTTAGTGAAGAGTGAAGTAGATTGTATGTCATGGTTAGTGAAGAGTGAAGTAGGTTGTATGTCATGGTTAGTGAAGAGCGAAGTAGATTGTATTTCATGGTTAGTGAAGAGTGAAGTAGGTTGTATGTCATGGCCAGCACACTAGCTGAACTTTTATTGTCAATATAATATAAAACTAAAACCAGTAATGTATATTTGTATGTTGTTTTATTTTCAAATTTACCTATCGCACCTGTAAAATAAACACACACCTGTATAATGTCTTAGCTCTGGGTTTTAATGATTTAATGAGGCAACAATGAGATGGGGCTGCGGGCTGGGGTCTAGGGGGTGGGGAAATGTTGTAGGAGGATGACTATATCACACAGCAAGGCACATGTACTGTTGTCTACACAAGTCGTGTGTCATAACGTTGGACGGAGAACGGTGACATGACACCGAGGTCAAAGGTCACAGTTGACAAGAGTGTTGCCCGTAGGGATTAAGGTTTCGCAATCAGTGGCGTATTGGGGCATTGTTGGGGGTTCTGGGCAGTGTGAGGTACTGGGCAGTGTGGGGGTACTGGGCAGTGTGGGGGATACTGGACAGTGTGGGGGGTACTGGGCCTTGTGGGCAGTGTTGGTTATTGGACATAATGGGGCACTGGGTTTTATGGTGTACTGGGCAGTATGGGGTACTAGAAAGTGTCGGGGTTTTGACAGTATGTGGTACTGGACAGAATGGGGTACTGGGTAACGTCGCAGTACTGAGCTATGTGGGATATTGGGCATAATTGGGTACCAATCAAAGGTACTGTGAAAGGTTTTCAAGTGACCCAAATCATTGCACTAAACTAAATCTTAATTTTTAAAACTATAAAATGCATTCTTTCATAGGTATCATATTACTCAACTCTTTAACAAGGGAAAACAAATTCATTAAAAAAAAACACTCAAAAATGTATCCAGACCGAACCGAGGTCTTGGGTGAAATTGTGCAATTTTTACTTTCAAATGTTTCAATCTTTCATTAGGAGGGAAGGTCAAGGTCAAGTCGTAGGGACGGATTCGACATTGAAATATAACCGGGAAGCTCCGCGCACCGGATGTGTGACACTGACCCTCTCCCCCAACCACACACACACACACACACTTCTACGTTGGGCACTTTCGTTTTGTCGCAACTCATTTGTTTGTGTACCTTGTTTATTTATATCGCTAAATGTTTTTTTCGTTGTATTTATATCACACTAGTTAGCCTGAGTTATAGGTTCATGTTTGAGGTCTTCAGGCTGTCATGACCTATACTTGACGATACATAAGTATCGTCCGTAGTTATATACAAAAATACGTCAATACATTCAACATATATATATATACTAGCGGATATACCCGGCAATTTGCCGGGATAACATTCGGAACGAAACAACTTCAACAGACTACAGCCTTATAATTATTCCGATCCCGGTGGGCTCCCTATCCCGTCGGTATCCCGCTCCCGTTAGTTTACATTTTGCGGTATGATTCTGATCCCCCTGGATCCCAATTCCGGTATGATCCCGATGCCGTCGGTATTCCGATCCCCAGTGGTATCTCGATACCGATGGGATAACGATAGCTGTCGTATCCCGATACCAGTGGGGTACCAGGCTAAGCCTATTAATATTTATATGTGGCTTAAATAAAGAAAAATTAAATGGGGCCCACGGCCCCCTTGGAATGGATATTATAAGTTCAGTTTTACCCGTCGGTACTTGAATATGGATAGTCAAGTGTATGTGAACTAAGTTTGGTCAAGATCCATCCATTCTTGCAGGAGTATTTGTCGGTCATTTTTATTTAAATTGCTCATATAACAAAAAAAACGAATTCGGGGCCCCCGGCCCACACGAAAGGTTATTAAAAGTTCTCAACCCCTTAAGAGCTCCTTTCGGATAATGATGGATACAGGTGCCGAATTTGGTCAAGATCCATCCATCCATCCATGTAGGAGTATTAAGCTTATGGACCTATAGAACTTTCTGGAACATTCTAGATTAAATATATTATCTCCTCGAACTGTGTAAAAACTGTCTTTTCTAAGTAATTATTCTTCGAATACGAAAAATTATACAACTAAGTGCATTTCTAAAGCTATAGTACATTTAAATTGATTGAGGGGACCCGTTGGGGGCCCATTTAATAAAATACCGTTTTATTTATGTCTAAAATTCGGAAAAAGGGGGGGGGGGCTATAACAATCATTCAGGTAAGTTATGAAGATAACGTTTTAAATTTGTCCCATTAAAATCTATTGAAAAATGCCATAGATATAGCGTTTTAAATTTATCGAACTTTCTGGAAAGTTCTAGATTGGATATCATTAGTTTTAAATCCACTGATATTTCAGTACGGACAGTGATGTGTATTGCGCTCACCCTAGGCTTATATCCATCAATTCATATAGAACCTATACTGCTGTCTAAGCATATTAATATTTATATGGTTTATATACGGAAAAATGAAATGGGGCCCCCGGCCCCAGAGGGATGGATATAATGAGTTCAGTACCCTTTAGTATTTAAATATGGATAATCAAGTGTATATATACTAAGTTTGGTCAAGATCAATCCATTCATGTAAGAGTATTAAGCCTATCGATATTTATATAGCTCATATAAGGAAAAATGAAATGGGGCCCCCGGCCCCAGGAGAATGGATATTATGAGTTCAGTACACTTCGGTATTTGAATATGGATAATCAAGTGTACGTGTACTAAGTTTGATCGATATCCATCCATTCACGTAGGAGTATTTGTTTGAACATTTTTTATATAGCTAATATAAGAAAAAAACGAATTCGGGGCCCCCGGCCCCACACGAAATGTAATTAAAAGTTCTCAACCCCTTAAGAGTTCCTTCTGTATAATGATGGATACATGTGCCAAGTTTGGTCAAGATCCATCAATCCGTGTAAAAGCCTTTGTGGAACAGACAAACACACAAACCCACAAATTTTCACTTTTATATATATATATGATATGATATATGATGATATGATATGATATGATAATATATATATCACACGGGCATACTAACAAAAGAAATGTGGTACTTTACAAAAGGGTAGATCTACTTCTCATACACCATGTTAAGTTCCTGTACACTTTCATCTCAATGTGCTCAAATGTTCCATGGGAAAACATGTGTACAACAGTGAGTGTAACACTCTTATTATGCCCCAAACATGATGTGAATGGACTGATGAGTACAGGAGGAGCTACTTTACAACGATCAAAGACCTTGATGTAACATAATTGTTATTCTAAATATAAATAGATATTTCAAAAATGAAAAGATAACAGATCTTTATTAAATTTTCTCTCTATATCTTTAATTTGAAATCATCATTTTGTATAGACAAACATTGAGAATAACCTTAAAGATTATTACTACGCAAAGATTCACGAAGACAGTGATACTGTTACGCATGACTAGCCAGCTCAGCATTCTAACCAGGAATATAATAATAGTTGGAGATTTACATTAGACTGTACAGTTTATTATGTAAGGTATTTAACAAGGCTACATTATACGTAGGAGAGACAGGTCGTCGTCAACTTGGAGATAGTTTTAGAGAATACTTGTGTAACATCAATAAACAGCCCTTAGTCAATGTCTTATTACCTGTTAGGTTTTTAAATTTTACTTCCACTCAATCCTTTTCGTTCTTATGAAATTTGGTTTTGTCAGGGTCTTGTGTACATTATTATTCTTTTCTCCTTTTTTGGTATTAAACATAAAAAATATATTTATATTATGAAAATTTAATTTATACTAATATGTTTTTTTTGTTAAAAAAATATTTTGTTGTTTTTGTTGTTGTAATCATTAAGGTATTTGAAGAAACGTTTGCATATCTATTCTCTGAAATAATTATTAAAGCTCAACTTATATTGTTATTTTTACACAAATTGTTTGTATCTTACATATATAAGAATGAGCTACGCTGATCGTAACGCCAAAATAAACGAAACTATTTTAAATACGTTTGAATTCTTAAAAACATCAAATTTTTTTTTTTTTTTTTTTTACAGAAATCGAATAAATTTAAGTGCGCAAAAAATATTATACATCCGCTTTTATTTTAGTAAAAGTTTAATTATTATTTTATTAAATTACAAATACATTTAAAGTAACACCTCGCAAACTATTTCAAGCATTTTATAAGCATCTGAAAGTTATCGAAAAAAAAATTAAATAATACAATTATAATCAAAGAAATACACCGTATGTAGGGGTAGACGTATAATTTATAGCAGGTAAATACTTCTCAAAATTTAATGATGTTAGAAACGTAAATATCGTTACATAGATACTTCTTTTTATAGCTAGGAATTGTCATGGTACACATTATTGCAAAGGACCCCTACCATTATTATCCCGATAACACCGGGTCATATATTCTAGTTTATCGATATCAAGTTAAGCTGACTGTATAGTTTATCTATATCAAGTCAAGCTGACTGTATAGTTTATCTATATCAAGTGAAGCTGACTGTATAGTTTATCTACATCGTTAAGCTGACTGTATAGTTTATCTATATCAATTTAAGCTGACTGATGCAAAAAATAAAGCATAAAGAGGACTGGGCATTCTTTCCCTGCAAAATGGATATTTCTTTAATTGTATGATTGATGCTTGGAATAATATGCGAGAACATGTTGTTTTTGCAGGCGTGTATTCTGTAATGAGCATTATGTAGAGAAGTTTGCATATCGCAGTATACCAAACTGGACACTGTATGGACAGTTCGTGTCTAGATTTATCTCGAAAAGGTAATTATAATCGCAGTTCAACCTCATCCCCCATAGGTCCTAGTAACACCCCCACCCTATGGGGCTCATTGGTCCTAGAAAGACACACTCATTATCCCCCGTAGGTCCTAGTAACACCCCACCCTCTTTGTTATCCACAGAACACTAGCCTATAATAATTTTAAAAAAATAAGATGTGAAAAATTCATGTGTGACACAACCATGACGCCTTTCAAGGCCGCCCACGCTTTGATCTGTCAAGAGCAGTACCAAACAGTGTGACGTCACCCACGCTTTGATCTGTCAAGAGCAGGGTCAAACAGTGTGACGTCACCCACGCATTGATCGGTCAAGATGAGGGACAAACAGTGTGAAGTCATGAATGGATCAAAACGTAACATGTCATAGAACAGCCGGTGATAACCTGCACTGTCCTGCTTGCGTAGAATAAACTGATCAAGTCTGACTTAGGGTAAAACTGTCCAGTGCTTGCGTAGAATAAACTGATCAAGTCTGACTTAAGGTAAAACTGTCCTGTGCTTGTAGTGGTGGTCAGATGTTAGTCCAGGAATTACATATTAGATTGCACACCCCCCCGCCCTTTTTTTTTTCCATTTCGCATAGTCATAGAAATAGGTTTTGAAATAAAAATTTAGATTTTAAATGAACATCTGGAAGTCAACACGTAATCCTCCAAGAGAGATATGTTCCCGTCACTCGGTATATTAACTTCACTCTACCTACCGCTCATTTTTTGAAATCTCTTTTCTACCTCTCACCCTCTCTCTCTCTCTCTCTCTTTCTGTCTTTTTATCTCCCCTCCCCTTTCTCCACTCTTTCTCTCTCCCCTATCTCTTTTTCTGTCTCTCTCTCCCCCCTCTCTCACTCCCCGTCTCTCTCCCCCCTCTCTCTCCCCACGTCTTTCTCTCTCCCTCTCTTTCTCTCCCTCTCTCTCCCACTCTCTCTCCCTCTCTCTCTCTCTCTCTCTGTGTATCTCACTCTCCTTGAAAACAAAATTTACAAAATATAAATAAACTGACATTGCTAACGTTTTATTGGAACCAAACAAATACACTGGTTGTAACGTTTTATTGGAACCAAACAAATACACTGGTTGTAGTGAACTATTTTAAGCGTAGAGACGTTTGGCATTGCTGACTGAAAGCGTGGCCCCTCCCCAGCCCCCTCCACCGCCCCCTCCCCAGCCCCCGCCCCAGCCCCCTCCCCAGCCCCCTCCCCAGCCCCCTCCCCAGCCCCCTCCCCAGCCCCCTCCCCCAGCCCCTCCCCAGCCCCCTCCCCAGCCCCCTCCCCAGCCCCCTCCCCAGCCCCCTCCCCAGCCCCCTCCCCAGCCCCCTCCCCAGCCCCCTCCCCAGCCCCCTCCCCAGCCCCTCCCCAGCCCCCTCCCCAGCCCCCTCCCCAGCCCCCTCCCCAGCCCCCTCCCCAGCCCCCTCCCCAGCCCCCTCCCCAGCCCCCTCCCCAGCCCCCTCGCCAGCCCCCTCCCCAGCCCCCTTCCCAGCCCCTCCCCAGCCCCCTCCCCAGCCCCCTCCCCAGCCCCCTCCCCAGCCCCCTCCCCAGCCCCCTCCCCAGCCCCCTCCCCAGCCCCCTCCCCAGCCCCCTCCCCAGCCCCCTCCCCAGCCCCCTCAAAATGCCTGATTCCTGGGAATTACGCCTCACTGTTATAAGCAGTGTTGACAAGTGCAATTAGTTATTCCACATATTATATGACTTGTGTAACTGTGTGTGTGTGTGTGCACCTGGTCAGATTCTCTGCACACTTAGGGCCCTAAATTAACACAGCAAAGCAATGATAATAATATGGTTTTTTTTATAAAAGTATTTAAAATAAACTTAGAAAGAGAAAAAGGTTATCCCATTTAGCATACAGTGGCGTAGAAAGCGGGTGGTGAGTGGTGAGGGAGCGGGCCTCGTCCCGGGCGGAACTTAATTTTCGATATCTTGATGGGAGGACATTTTCTGGTCTTTGCAGATATTTTTTAGTGATGGGGTGGCGGCAAAGTAAATTTTGGAACCCTACACCCCCACCCCTTCACGGACGGCACTTAACCAAGCTTCGCTACTTGGGAGGCAGCTCTTTTCATATAACAATATTAAAATTGATGTAGATTTCTTTGTGTCAAATCCATAAAGTATTTGAAACTGATTTGCTAAAATGCTTTTCTTTATTAAAAAAAACAACAACAAACAAACTGGGTGGGCTTAAAACGTGCAATTCTTGAATGGCGTGAAACGGTTGGGACAGTGGGGATGCGTTTATCTGAATTCAAAAGTCTGGAGATCACAAAATTCAGTGTTGTGAACTTTCAATGATCTTCTTTTGACGGAAGCCAATGACATCTTGGCTGTATGCAGTGTTGCATGAATGGGTGAGGTGTTATGGAAGGGGGCGGTCCGCCCCGAACGCCACATTTTTTCGTTGTATCGAGGGGCGACGTTTTTGGCCACCTGAAGAGGTTTTCGTGGAAAAGACGGTTGGGGGGGGGGGAAGCTGGGCCTGTAAAAGGTGGCATTAACCCTGGCTACTCCACAGGCTTATATGTAATCAAAGGCGGATATGAAATTAGAGGGGGTGGCGTTGAATAAGTGTGTCGAAGAAGAATTTTCTTAAGAACTAAGAAGTTAATGAATCATTTGGCTCCGAATAATGGAGACCTACTTCATGCCAGCTTTGTAAAATATTAACCATAAGGAGAAATTTTGAGTTTTGTGGTCTTAAAAAACATGTTACACAACCGAATGACTTAAAAAACATGAAAGTTTGAGTCATTTGATCTCATGACGTGTCATCAGATAGTAGGCTCTGGAAACCTTTTCCGAATTTGTAATTTTGGGTCATAAAAGGAAAAAAGAAATTGGTGAGCATTTATTTTTGTAGGTAAACTTTATATTCTACTTTATAGTTTCTCTCCCGCAGGTCTGGAGTGCTGCAGCAACGCATAGGAACATGTCCTTGTATTTATTTCTAAGGAAAAAATAAGGGGGTGGGGATATTTGGCGAGTCTGCTCACCACTCGACCACTTTTAAATAAATAAAAAAAAATTAATCGATGCTTAAGCTGATATATATAATTTGTTTTCTTCTTTTAAATAAATAAATAAAAACTTAATCGATGCTTAAGCTCTCTGACTAAGTCACGATATAAACAAGTTATTTTCTTCTTTTAAATAAATAAATAAAAACTTAATCGACGACTAAGGCACAATATAAATAAATTAATTTTCTTCATTAAGACTAAAGACAAGAAGACTTACCCCCCAAACAACTTCAAGAAAAAACAACACATAAGTAAATAGTTACAAATCTGAGCACACACACATCACACTGACTACTTTTAGCACACCTCGTTTTTTTTTTGGGCACTGTCAAAACGAAATTAAGTTGATGTATCTCTTCTACCACATCTTTTTCTTAATCGTCATCCCCTTCCATTATGACTTTCGTTATGACTCATGGTGGGTGGGGAAGGGGGGAAAGAATAGAGGCTTCTACTATAGCGACACGGTGCAATGCAAATTAGAGGGAATTTTGCGGACTAACCTGGCTTACATATCGGAGGACGGATTAAGACGCAAGTAAGGGCTGGTAATGCTCTTTTGGGGATTTATGATTATACATTAATTTATGGTGTTTTTCAAACGAATTTTTGTCCACTTGCATTGTGTGTGTGGGGGGTGGGGTGGATGTGGGAGATGGCCCGGGGGTGGGGATTATAAACAGTTAACTGTATTTAATGAAGAGACGTTAATTGATAAAAATCAGTTTTCAACAAAAAACTTATTTAAAATATATTTTTAACTTTACGGGTTTACTTTATATACCAGTGGTCCTCAATTGTTTTACATATTAAAATTAATTTGCAAGTAAAAAATAAAAAGTTGGGAGACATTGGCAAAGACCAATAACCTGATACATAATCGCATATTTATTTGACCAAAATTTGCACATTAGATTTTCCATTAAAATAAAAGTTGGTAAAGTAAGGGAAGCTCTATGTGTTTGTTAAAAGTTATGTCAATATGAACATCATAGCTTTACACTCATTATATGTGGATTACGACTATCTAAACAAGAGTTTCCCAACCTGGGGTGCTCGCTCCCACAAGGGGTGCAAATGTGACGATTCGGGGATGCGGGAAAATAGGTTTTATTAACACTGATTTTAAAAATATTTAATATATGGTGATTTTTGTAGGAGGATGCGAGTCTAAATGCTTAAATTTTAAGGGAGTGTGAGTCTAAAGTCATACAATTTTAGGGAGTGTGAGTCTTAAGTGATACATTTTACGGAGTGTGAGTCTAAAGTCATACATTTTACGGAGTGTAAGACTAAAGTCATACCTTTTTAAGCAGAGTCAGTCAAGAGTCAAACATTTTTAGGCATTTTGAGGCTAAAGACATACATTTTTAAGCAGACACAGTCAAAGGTAATACATTTTTAAGGAGTTCCATACTAAAATCATTCATTTTTACGGATCGCGAAGCTGAAGTTATACACTATTAAGGAGTGTGAGTCTAAAGTCCTACATTCTTAGTGAGTGCACGACTGCAGAAACGCTTGGGTGGCATTAGATCAGCGGTTCTCAACCTCTGGGTCGCGACCCCTTTGGGGTTCGCGTGACCCTTTCTCAGGGTCCGCCTAAGACCATCTGAAAACACATATACTCTACATTATGAAGTAGAAACACTAATAATTTTGTGATTGGGGGTCGCCACAACATGAGGAACTATATGAAAGGGTCGTGGCATTAGGAAGGTTGAGAACCACTGCATTAGATTAAGCTTTACTTTTAATTTTATGAATATCTGAACATACAGACTCATATAAAAACATCTTACCTTCTCATCTTACCCTGTGTGTCTTTCATATGCTAACTCCTTCCCGTCATATGTGGCGCATATACATATAAGATTCTCTCACAAATATATCGTTTTAGCGCTTCTTACTTTCCCCATGTGTGCCAACCCTTCAGGCTAAGGCAGTGTTAATGTGATCGCCTGCGATCTAAGGCGAGATTCTCTCTGCTGATAGTGGCTTTGCCTCTGTGCAGCTCTTGCGAGGTGGTGATCAGACCAGGGCAGTCAACAGGATTTCCGTCCATCTGTTTTGGGCTATTCACCTCAATAATTCTGGTTGGGTAAATTTGCAACAAATCTATGGCTTAAGTTTGTCTAATTTACACTCCTCTGATTAGCACACACCCCTTAATTTACACTCCTCTGATTAGCACACACCCCTTAATTTAGACCCCTCTGATTAGCACACACCCCTTAATTTAGACCCCTCTGATTAGCACACACCCTTTAATTTACACCCCTATGATTAGTACACACCCCTTAATTTACACCATTTGATTAAAACCCACCCCCTAATTTACACAGCTTTGATAAACATCACACTAAATTACACCACAATCATGTATACGTTTTCGTTGAAACCTTTTTGAGTCACACCGACTCGAAAACACCTCCCTGATTTCCACCCATTTATGTTAAGGCCCTTTTGATTTAAACCAATTATAGCGATACCCATTCGACGGAGAATGTCGCATAAGAGATGGAGTCGGTGGGCCGTCGAGCGCGAGCTCTTAATGCCCCCCCCCCCCGGCGCTCCCCCACACAAACCAGAGCACTGAAGGACTTAACCCGACTCCAGCCCGTGCGGAAGGGCGCCGGGAACCTCCCCCTTGACCTAGGGGAGGCCCGGTCGACAGAGGACGCTGCGTTTAAAGCGTCCGCAGTTAACTCTCTGTGGGTCAGGACGGCTTTGCTTCCACTCCGGGGGTTGGTGTTGCGTTACCACTCCCCACCGCCCAGGGAGTCTTTCGGTCGGGACGTTGGTAGTGGCGGGACGAAACGGTTGCCTAGGAGCGGCTTTCTCACGGCCGCGTAGCTAAAATCATCGGCATGGGTTTTGAGGGCCACCCAAACCTCATATCCATTAACAGCAACTAGTAATCATGTTAGTGGCAGCTCCCGTTGCGTTGGGAGTCATGCGTTTGGCCGGGGTTTTTTAGCTTCGGGTGGACAAGTCCCCCCTACTAGTCTGCCACGCCACGATGAGGCAAAACCCCATGTGGACGCCTCCAAGTCACCTCGAGGACGCTGCCGCTTACGCAGCACAGACCCATTCGACTGAGAATATTCTATTATGCCCGCTTCAATTTATACAGCTTTAACTTACGCTATACTCAGTGTACAACAACGACACTCTATAACAAATTTAGCGTGTGCTAGAGCTGTATGGATCTAAGACTTTCATATTTGATACAAACACACATGCAGTTGATAGTGTTATGTCAATAACTTACTGACATATCTATACCAATACAATACTTTAACATCTTGACCAATAACATACTGAAATACCTTGACCAATTACTCAAGAGCTGGACATCTCATTGGACATGTCATTGCTAGGAATACTATTTGCAAGAACGTATAAGAGGCTTTTGAATACAAAAATATCCTAGAAACGTCAAACTGGGTTTCAAGGGGAATAATTACACGCCCCCCCCCCTTAATACTAGTAGAGGTGCATTATGGAATACAAATACACACGGTCACAAAGGTGATCTTCATTAATTTTTTCAGCGACACCAAAGGTATACCAGAGTAGCTGACATACACACATCTTCTACTACTATAAAGAAATAAGAATCTTTTCAGAAGGTATCCAAAGGGTACACAACTAAGACTGTTAGTGTGCGTCCTTCAAAGAGGAGCACGACTATATTCATTGGTGAATGCGCAGGTGACCTGCCAGTCTTATGTGTACCTGCAGTGTAGCCTTTCCGCAAGTGGGACAACCCTTTGCTTGGGTCCTAGTTGGATTGGAGTCGGTTCTGCTTTTCCTTTCCGTGCGTTTTCTTTGGACGCGTGATCGGTGCGTTTACTCTCTGAGGATTGTGCTCTACCTATGAGTCTGCCACACCAGCTTGTACCATCCGACATTGAGTCAGCCTTGTCAGCTTGTACCATCTAACAGTGAGTCTGCCGTGCCATCTTGTACCATCCCACAGTAAGACTGCCTTGCCAGCTTGTACGATCCGACAGTGAGTCTGCCTTGCCAGCTTGTACCATCCGACAGTGAGTCTGCCTTGCCAGCTTGTACCATCCGACAGCGAGTCTGCCTTGCCATCTTGTATCATCCGACAGTGAGTCTGCCTTGCCGGCTTGTACCATCCGACAGTGAGTCTGCCTTGCGAGCTTGTACCATCCGACAGCGAGTCTGCGTTGCCATTTTGAATCATCCGACAGTGAGTCTGCCTTGCCAGCTTGTACCATCCGACAGTGAGTCTGCCTTGCGAGCTTGTACCATCCGACAGCGAGTCTGCCTTGCCATCTTGTATCATCCGACAGTGAGTCTGCCTTGCCAGCTTGTACCATCCGACAGTAAGTCTGCCTTGCCATCTTGTATCATCCGACAGTGAGTCTGCCACGCCAGCTTGTACCATCCAACAGTGAGTCTGCCTTGTCATCTTGTACCATCCAACAGTGAGTCTGTCTTGTCAGCTTGTCCCATCCAACAGTAAGTCTGCCTTGCCAGCTTGTACCATCCGACAGTGAGTCTGCCTTGCCAGCTTGTACCATCCGACAGTGAGTCTGCCTTGCCAGCTTGTACCATCCGATAGTGAGTCTGCCTTGCCAGCTTGTACCATCCGACAGTGAGTCTGCATTGCCAGCTTATACCATCCAACAGTAAGTCTGCCTTGTCAGCTTGTACCATCCAACAGTGAGTCTGTCTTGTCAGCTTGTCCCATCCAAAAGTAAGTCTGCCTTGCCAGCTTGTACCATCCAACAGTGAGTCTGCCTTGCCAGCTTGTACCATCTAACAGTGAGTATGCCTTGTCAGCGTGTAAGATGTATAGCAAATGTTTTCCCACGAATTAAGGTCAGTGTACAAGGATTTAAGGGGAGCTTGTGTATTTTGAGTTGTTTTTTTCCTACGGGCTAAAAGCTAATTTTCAATATGTTCTCTCTACACTGATACACAGATTAAGAAAAAACATAACGAATATATTTTGTGTGAAACATGTTTTATTTGAAACATACTTAGAGATAGAGTGCAGGGTGTTAGTGTTAAGTTCTTTAATGAAGTGAAGATTATATTTCGTAATTATTTTCCTAAAAATATGGAGCATTTTTATATAGCATTATTTGAATCATGTTATATGGTATTTGTGGAGCATGTAATGTGGCATCATGTGGAGCATGTCATGTGGCATCACGTGGAGCATGTCATGTAGCATCATAAGGAAAGTATAAACTGGCATCAAGTGTGAATTATATTTACAATCTAACAATGTATATATGAACACATTGGACATGTGAATAGACTGCTCATATTGAGAACCGCTGACTAGTATTTAAAAATTATTTATTACAATGATACATTCTTGTTCATAACTTTAAAGTCATAGTGCATACATGTTGAATGACGTGAGTGAATGACATGAGTGAATGATGTGAGTGAATGACTTGAGTGAATGACGTGAGTGAATGACATGAGTGAATGACTTAAGTAAATGAACATTGAGATCAGATTTATATTTTTAAAAAAAAACAGCTCGAATTATTGTTAAAAAAACACACACAAAGAAGAATAAAAATGTTGCTGGCATCAAATTTGTATTAATGTGTTAAGAGCATTGTAAAAATAAATATAACTAATCTTTTTTATTTTGTGGGTGAGCTGGATTAAACACCGTAGGTAGAATGACGCTACTGTAAAACTGATCTAACATTTCGAGCGTGTAGAAATTCGTTATTTTGGGAATAACTCTAACAGTGATTGACAATGTACAATGCAGGGAAGAATTGAAGATTTGAAAGCTGGAAAGGGAAATAGCCCATCAAAATTAGAATTAGCGCTAAGGGGAGACAATGTCAGGTTAGTAAGTGAGAAGAGAATGCAGAGATGGGATCTTTGTGGTTGATGGGATCTTTGTGGTTGATGGGATCTTTGTGGTTGATGGGATCTTTGTGGTTGATGGGATTTTTGTGGTTGATGGGATCTTTGTGGTTGATGGGATCTTTGCGGTTGATGGGATCTTTGTGGTTGATGGGATCTTTGTGGTTGATGGGATCTTTGTGGTTGATGGGATCTTTGTGGTTGATGGGATTTGTGTGGTTGATGGGATCTTTGTGGTTGATGGGATTTTTGTGGTTGATGGGATCTTTGTGGTTGATGGGATCTTTGTGGTTGATGGGATATTTGTGGTTGATGGGATCTTTGTGGTTGATGGGATTTTTGTGGTTGGGAAAGGTAGAAGGAAAAAAATAAGCAGATAAGATGGTCTGAATTTGCGCTAGAGAAAATGAAAGTTTTAACTATCGGCCAGATAGTGATACCTATTAGCGGACATTTGTGGATAATACAGAAATGAACATTATTGTTTGGCGAGAGGATATTATTTGACCAGTTAAACAGAAGTGAGCAAAAGATTGATGGGCCTCTGAAATTTAAAGGGGTCCAAAATCGGGATGTGGAAAAAATGTGTAAACCTTCCCCTTTGATTGCACAAAGCACTGAACAGAATGGTGGCAGGACAGGGCAGGGCAAACCCCCCACCTCCACCCAAAGCACACGACAGCTCCGGGCTATCTTGTCCTATTATGTGAGTAGCGTGACATTATATGAAAATTGAACATTATTTATTTCAATACTTACACTGTTAGAATTTTTACAGTATTTAAAATGGAGTAATCGATACGATGATTAAGATCAATCTTTAGAAATCGAGATTAACTACTGCTGATTTTTTTTTGATTGATTGATTTTTTAAATAATTCTGACAATAAAATAACATTTGAAAATACATACGTAATTGAAGCAAGCAAAAAAAAAAAACCCAAAAGAACAAAAAAATCAAAATCATTAAAAAAGTTAAAATATCAAATTATATGTACAATAAAACCATGAGATTCCTTGTAACACAGATTAGCTGTATGGAAAACTGGATAAATGCAAACAAATGGAAGATTACGACAAAATTACTTTTCATAGAAAGTAATCAAACAAAAAAATCATGGATATGATAAATTAATCATCTTTAAATGGAAACGTTATGAATCGATAACATAAATTGTATGACAGCTAACATAGGGACAACATGTATTCTTCATTTTCTGGATGCCAAATCGACAACATTTCTTCATAGAAGCTGACGTCAATTTGCTATGATTTGGTAAATGAACAACCACGTGGTCATTTCAATGTTTAAGATAAAGATTGTCTTTGAATTAACATCACGTGATCCATTCAAAGATAAAGAATGTCTCTGAATGAACATCACATGGTCTATTCAAAGGTTAAGATAAAGAATATATCTAAATGAACATCACGTGATCTATTCAAAGGTTAAGATAAAGAATGTTTCTAAATGAACACTAAGTGAACTATTCAAAGGTAAGGTATGTCTCTGGGCGAACATCACGTGATCTATTTAAAGGTTAAGATAAAGAATGTCTCTGAATGAACACATCGTTTGGCATAAGAAATAAGATTTTAATTGCAATTTGAAAAAAACACTTCACCTCCCCCCCCCCCCCTTTTTCCTCTCCATAGCATTATTGGAAACAAAGAATAGGACGGATTAGTACAGTCGTCAGCCATCGGTTGCTGACTTTTTGATTAGGGCAGAAGTTCCCGAATTGTGCACCACGGCGCCCGTGGCAGTCGCGGCTTTCTATTAGGGGCCCCGGGAAATATTCAAAATGTTTCATAATTTTTTTATGCCATTAAGAGCAACGGTGCGGTCTGTGAGCCTTATGATGGTGGTCCGCGGACCGGTGCGGTCTGTGAGCCTTATGTTGGTGGTCCGCGGACCGGTGCGGTCTGTGAGCCTTATGTTGGTGGTCCGCGGACCGGTGCGGTCTGTGAGCCTTATGTTGCCGGTCCGCAAAACAGTAGTCAATAGCTGGTGAAAAATAACTAAATTTAAAAATCGAAAAGTGTCTAAAGCATAATAATACCACCTCCCCTCTCTCACCGTTGTGCGCATCAAGAGGACCGGGGATAGCTGACGTCATTTGCCAGAAAAAAATTTAGAAACATGAAACCTATAAATGAAAAGAACAGACCAAAGAAAAGCAAACAAGTTACACAATACATTTCTTGAACTGGCAACAATAACAATTTTGCTAAGGAAAAAGGTGGGGTGCCAGATAACACACATAATAGTTGATGTATCGGCTCCTTTGAACTTTGAAGTCTCCCCCCCCCCCCCACCAACGAAAAAAGAATCATGTTAGTTTGTATCGCTTATGACAGTGGTTCTCAATCTTCCCAACGCCGCGACCCTTTAACACAAATCCTCATGTTGTGGCGACCCCTAACCACAAAGTTATTATCCTTTCTGCTTCATAACTGCAGAGTATATGTGTTTTCCGATGGTCTTAGGCGACCCCTCTGAAAGTGATTTTCGATCCCCAATGGGGTCGTGACCCACAGGATGAGAACCACTGGCTTATGGAAATATTAATGTTAAAACAGTGTTTACAATTTTTTTAACGGCTATCTAACATCAGATGGTATTAATTAAATGAGTCCTTTCCGATTGGCTGATTACGGATTCAAAAGTGTTTTACGACACATTGAAGGTAATTTTTAAAATAAATTAAAAATCTGCCACCGGTCCCTGGTGTTATGAAAACCTTGTTCATTGGTCCCTGGTGTAATGAGATACTAGTCTATCGGTCCCTGGTGTAATGAGAAACTTGTCCACCTGTCCCTGGTACAACGTGAAACTACTCCACAGGTCCCTGGTGTACTGAGAAACTTGTCCACCGGTCCCTGGTGTAATAAGAACTTTGTCCATTGGTCCCTGTTACAATGTGAAACTTGTCCACCGGTCCCTGGTGTAATGAGAAACTTGTCCACCGGTCCCTGGTGTAATGAGAACCTGGTGCACCGGTCCCTGGTGTAATGAGAAACTTGTCCACCGGTCCCTAGTAATGATAATCTTGTCCACCGATCCCTGGTACAATGTGAAACGTGTCCACCTGCCCCTGGTGTAATGATAATCTTGGCCACCGGTCGGCCGAACTTAAAAGTTTGGGAAACGCTGACCTAGAGGACCCCGTGCTAACTCGTAACTCAATCAAACATAAAGTTTTGCACATACTTCTAGAAATGGTTTCTCAAAGGCGCTTTTGGATCGTATTGAAGTGTTTATATTAATTTGTACCCAACCCTTTAAGAAAAATAATTGAAAAAAATGAACAAGTACTTGTAAGACTTTTGCCATAAGATGTCTGTGGTAAAAAAAAAACAAAAAAACAAACTGGATTCAGCAAGGGCGTCGAGAACCGAACACTTTTTGGGAACCCCGATGTTAGGGCGGAATTTGACATGTAACTTTACGATGGAAAACTCCCAAGAGTTACTCAATTTTTTAAATAGAGTTCACTCCACTTCAAAAAAAAAAGTATGCTAACTTGAGACACACATGGAAGTAGTTTAAGTCCTTTGCCACCCATGTCTGACACACACGGCAGTAGTTTAAGTCCTTTGCCACCCATGTCTGACACACACGGCAGTAGTTTAAGTCCTTTGCCACCCATGTCGGACATACATGAGGCATTAAAGTGTTGGACTAAAAATAACTCCACCGTTTACGGTATCTCACACACGCACTTAGAAAATAAACAACAACAAAAAAACTACCAAGCCTAGTTTATAACTTGTTAGTTTTCCGTCCAAATAGATCAGAATACCCCATTACATCGTGTTTTAAGGATCGGAATCAACCTTTGAAATTAGTAAAGTCGCGGGATATCTGGAGAGGTATTGATCTCCTTCGTAGTTAAAGGCAGGCACCATAGGTTATAATATAAAACTTGAATTCAATAATTGTTGTGACAGTGAGGTGACATAGAATCTCTTAACACAACAGTTATTTTACCGATGTTGTGTCAATGAACTGCCCCCATATCCAATGATACCACAATGATCGGTCCAGTGTTTTATTTTTCTTCAAATAAACTGCCAACAAACGCATGACATTACAATGATTGGTCTGTTTTGCCAAAGAACTGGACACCGTCTCATTATATACTGAAGGGTCCGGTGTTTTGTCAATGAACTGTCTCCAATCATGCGATAAAATAATAAGTGTTCCGCCAGTGTGTGTCCTTAAAATTACACTGAATCTCGGGTCTAGATGTTTCAATTTTTAGACAAAATAATTACATGTAACAGTTTAATGGGAGTAACTAAAAGAAACAAAAACTATCGACGTTACAGCATTTACGTTTGTCCACAGACTTAGGAATGGGGAGGCTGATGGGGAAGTCAACTTCCCCACCAAGGCGGAACTTAAGGGGGAGGTATTTTCAGACTTTTTCGTTATATGATATTAAACGAAGGACTGCGCTCAAAGTGTGTGAATGCAATAGAGCAGCAAGATATGTTTTTTAATAGGGCTTATTTTCTAAAGTGCATTCTGTATGTATCGCTGTTTTCGAGAATTATGGACGGCAAAGACCAAGACCAGCCCGGCTGTCACAAACTCCAGCGAACCCACTTCGTTTCGTACGGTTGAATTTATTTGCCAGGTTCATACGCTCTAAACTTTTCTACTCGAATATTGTTGATGGGACCTGCATTGTCCCTCAACATGAGATGCTACTGCTTTTAATGTTATTAATGGTTTATGTTAAGCATTAAAACAACGAAGGTAAAAACTTATAAATATATTCATCGTAGCCGAGAGTTTAGAAGTGATGGGAATGGTTAGATGTCTAAGGTGGTAGACGTTTTAAGAAGCCCTGAGCAGTTAGACTTTAAATACGTTGACTTTTTTTTGTATACTTCAATCGTATTTGTTTGTTTCTCCCCAGTCCTTCGTTTGTTGAGGTCCTGTCCAGTCCTTCATTTGTTGAGTTCCTGTCCAGTCCCTCATTTGTTGAGTTAATGTCCAGTCCCTCATTTGTTGAGTTCCTGTCCAGTCCTTCATTTGTTGAGATCCTGCACGTTAAACTTCAGTGACAGGCGTCAGGTCGTCGCCCAAGTCAACCACCGTGGAGTGATTTGTGTGGAAGCTGACGTCAGAGGATGACACCACTGAGCTCTTCGCCCGCTTCAGTTTGTCGTTTCCAAAACCGGTGCTGCTGCTGCTGGCGCCGGCGCCCACCGTGAAGGTGTCGTTGCCGTGGGAGTGTTTCCTCTCCGAGCCGAAGCCGCTGTCGTTGCTCTCGCTGTGCTTGTTTTTCAGAGCCGTGCCCGTGCCGGCCTCGAGGATGGTGTCGAGGGTTTCACCGTGGGATGCCGTCGACTCCTTGTGGTGGCCGCGCCCTGTGACGTTGATGTCAGCTGTGATGACGCTGGTGTTATTTTTAGAAGTACAAGAGTCTTTGTGATGCTCTTGGAAACCAGGAGATTTCGGGGGGTTCTCTTCAGATATCGCGGCGTTGGCGATTAAGTTCGGAGCTGAGCTGGACTTTCCTAAACTGTCAGCAGGGACGCTAAGGACGGAGTTCAGGTCAATCTTCATATCACCCAGTATAGAGTCGAGCCTGTAGAGTAAAATATAATGTTGTTATCATTTCCCAATTTGTTTTGACAAAAATTACTGGCGGAGGTATAACTACAATTTTTAGTTTCGCGGAAATTTACTTTGCAGTATCTTGAGTATTCAACTAGATAACTCTGTCAAAGCCAAGGCATTGCCAAAAATATGCAAAGTACATAACAAGGTAAAGCGCCCCCCCTTCCCCCCCGGCCCTATATAATGCTAAGATTTAGCTAGATATAAAATCATGGTCATTAAATTTGCGTCAAAGTAACAAGGTCCTTTACTGAAGGTTGTCACAGTAACAAGGGCCTTTGCTGAAGGTTGTCAAAGTAACAAGGGCCTTTGCGGAAGGTTGTCAAAGTAACAAGGGCCGTTGCTAAAGGTTGTCAAAGTAACAAAGGCCTTTGCTGGAGGTTGTCAAAGTAACAAAGGTCGTTGCTAAAGGTTGTCAAAGTAACAAGGGCCGTTCCTAAAGGTTGTCAAAGTAACAAGGTCCGTTGCTGAAGGTCGGTATAGCTGCTGGCGTCGCCAGGGCAAACAATGGCATCTGTTATGTGGCGCCATGGTTTTATTTGCTATGTCTACAGTTTTAGTAGTGTGACAATAGGTCCCTGTCTTTGTGGTATGTATCAATAGACCCCTGTCATTGTTGTGTGTGCAATAGACCCATGTCATTGTTGTGTGTGCAATAGACCCCTGTCATTGTTGTGTGTGCAATAGACCCCTGTCATTGTTGTGTGTGCAATAGACCCCTGTCATTGTTGTGTCTGCAATAGACCCCTGTCATTGTTGTGTGTGCAATAGACCCCTGTCATTGTTGTGTCTGCAATAGACCCCTGTCATTGCTGTGTGGCAATAGACCCCTGTCATTGTTGTGTGTGCAATAGACCCCTGTCATTGCTGTGTGGCAATAGACCCCTGTCATTGTTGTGTGTGCAATAGACCCCTGTCATTGCTGTGTGTGCAATAGACCCCTGTCATTGTTGTGAGTGCAATAGACCCCTGTCATTGTGCTGTGTGGCAATAGCCCCTTGTCATTGTTGTGTGTGCAATAGACCCCTGTCATTGTTGTGTGTGCAATAGACCCCTGTCATTGTTGTGTGTGCAATAGACCCCTGTCATTGTTGTGTGTGCAATAGACCCCTGTCATTGTTGTGTGTGCAATAGACCCCTGTCATTGTTGTGTCTGCAATAGACCCCTGTCATTGTTGTGTGTGCAATAGACCCCTGTCATTGTTGTGTCTGCAATAGACCCCTGTCATTGCTGTGTGGCAATAGACCCCTGTCATTGTTGTGTGTGCAATAGACCCCTGTCATTGCTGTGTGGCAATAGACCCCTGTCATTGTTGTGTGTGCAATAGACCCCTGTCATTGTTGTGTGTGCAATAGACCCCTGTCATTGTTGTGTGTGCAATAGACCCCTGTCATTGTTGTGTGTGCAATAGACCCCTGTCATTGCTGTGTGTGCAATAGACCCCTGTCATTGTTGTGTCTGCAATAGACCCCTGTCATTGCTGTGTGTGCAATAGACCCCTGTCATTGTTGTGTGTGCAATAGACCCCTGTCATTGTTGTGAGTGCAATAGACCCCTGTCATTGTGCTGTGTGACAATAGACCCCTGTCATTGTTGTGTGTGCAATAGACCCCTGTCATTGCTGTGTGTGCAATAGACCCCTGTCATTGTTGTGAGTGCAATAGACCCCTGTCATTGTGCTGTGTGACAATAGACCCTTGTCATTGTTGTGTGTGCAATAGACCCCTGTCATTGAGTTGTGTGTGCAATAGACCCCTGTCATTGTTGTGTGTGCAATAGACCCCTGTCATTGTTGTGAGTGCAATAGACCCCTGTCATTGTGCTGTGTGGCAATAGCCCCTTGTCATTGTTGTGTGTGCAATAGACCCCTGTCATTGAGTTGTGTGTGCAATAGACCCCTGTCATTGTTGTGTGTGCAATAGACCCCTGTCATTGTTGTGTGTGCAATAGACCCCTGTCATTGAGTTGTGTGGGAATAATGATTAGTCAATGCGCATGTAAATCGTTTATTCATAATAATTGCATGTTTAAAATCCAATGAATGGTCTTAAAGATATTTAAACTTTCTTAGATCTTGTACCAGAGCCCCCCCCCCCTTTCCCCAAAATCCCATGTATTAACTGGCATGTGGCGTTCTAACAATTTGGGTGATAACTTTTCCAAATAATGTTGATATCATTCAAAGACTCTAACCAACTGTTAACTGTTATTAAAAGGTGTACTATATTTTTAAACATTGTCATAACAATAGTTTCAATCATATCGGCTTACCCGTGTGTATTGTCGCTGAAAAGAAGAAAATAAAACAACCATTATTTATTATGTAGCATAGCATCAACATATTTAGACAAAGACATTCATTCCATTTAACACCACTGTATTTCAACAGGGATTTATGAATAAAAAAGCCATGATCACATTCGCGCATGCGACACCGTTGATGTCAATGACACCGTTGATGTCAATGACACCGTTGATGTCAATGACACCGTTGATGTTAATGACACCGTTGATGTAAATGACACCATTTATGTAAATGACACTGTTGATGTAAATGACACTGTTGATGTAAATGACACCATTGATGTAAATGACACCATTGATGTAAATGACACAATTGATGCAAATGGCACCATTGATGTAAATGACACCGTTGATGTAAATGACACCGTTGATGTAATGACAACATTGATGTAAATGACACCGTTGATGTAAAGGACACCGTTGGTGTCAATCAACATAACAAAATTACAACAAATCTTATCTTAGACAGGCAACTAGAAAGTTTTGAACGTACCCAACCAGCGCCGGTGGCTCTGGGAGCTCTTTATCAAATCCTTCCTTACCTACCAACCAGTAGGTACTGTGCATGCCTTTACCCTAGGGACACAAACAATTACAGTTCAGGCGCTGTTATTTGTAAATTGATTTTGTAAAGCGTATTCAGGAGTTCAAGCTGAAGTAGTACACGAAATAAAATATTAGTAATTTAACTCCTCACAGAATGGGGCTAACACGGTTGGTTTATGTGGCAATTATTTGTTTCGTGTGTGTGTGTTTTTGGTCGTGTTTTCTAATACTAGAACTCTTAGTGAGCGTATTTGGTGTAGAGATGTATTGCGTAGCTGTTGCTATGCGGTTTTGGTTGATGACGTATTTTGGTATGAGAGATGACGTTGTTTGCTGCTATGGATCGGCAGTTGAGGGTGAGCGTTGACGAAAAATATGTTTTTAACTTTAAATTGTTTGCTGCAATTTGGAGAGACACTTAATAAAATATAAGGACCGTAGACGAAGAGTTGATAATTTATACTCATCAACATTTATGTTTTTATCAATGGACTACGATGAGCCGATTGTTTTGTCGTGTAAGACTTCCGGTAGGCTGTCTGCAACACACTAGTCGCGCACAAATTTTTCTTTAATCAACTTTCTTCCTTTAATCATAACTGTATTATAATTATTGTCACATTTATGAATGTCATTAAAAAAAACACGTGTATTCAAGAATATTTTGAAAAGTAAAATTTTTAATTAACATTGGGGGAAGCGCTGATGGAGACAAACATTGTGCTTTAAAAGTAATGATAATGGCAATGGCTGATCAGCTGTTATCTGTTGTTATGTATTGTTATGTGTAGCATAGGCTACCGATAGGCTTACTCATATCACGTGACAGAACAAGGAAGTGACTCATCGAAGTCCATTAATGAAGTTTGCAACACATAGATAATCAAGACTTACCATGTTCTCTCTCTCTCTACCTCGCGTTTTTCAACTTTCTCTACTAAACATATTGATGTTGTACTACCTTACCTTTAATTCAGTCTGTCCTCTGTACTCAACCTTGTAGCCCCCCAAGATGTCCAAGGCAGTCTTACATTCCTGAGAAATGTGCACACGGAAGGCTGTGAACACACAAACAAACATATTATCTCACAGTGTTTAAACACTTGGATACGCATGAAACTCAAAAGCGTCAAACATTTTATAAAGCCTTTCCATGTCTCACAGCACAAAATGTTGTCGACCAGGGATGCACCCAAACAACGGTGCGCCCTTGGAAGGATGTTGAAGCTTTCCTTTACAAAATAACTTGACGCCGATACTTATGACCTGCAGCAGGGTTTGTGAATAGGTTTTGTTTGTTGTGTTATCTTATAAGATAGCATCCACAACCATGGGCGCCGGCAAGTAGTGGCAATGTGGGGCACTTGCCCCGCCCCCCCCCTGGATTGATTGATTAAACATTTTTTTTTAGACAAAAAGAAAATAAAGAGAAAGTGTTTTGCCCTCCCCTGGAAAATATTTTGCCCACCCCCCCCCCCTGGATTGATTGATTAAAAACTTTTTTTTAGACAAAAATAAAATAAAGAGAAAGTGTTTTGCCCTCCCCTGGAAAATATTTTGCCCCCCCCCCCCCCCGAGAAAATTTTCTGCGGGCGCCCATGTCCACAACGGCAATGCTCTACTTAAAAATAAAATTTTAAAAAAAACACTCGAAGCGACCTTGTCATTAAAATAAACATCAAGAAACTTAATATACTGTTTCAAGCAGAGGAAAGACAACTTCATTTTGGAGTTTTTTGACATCGTCGATAGTAACCGTTTGTTTAAGTCTGCAAAGTCCCACTTGAGATAAATCTATTTATTTATTTGTTTAAATTCTAATTTTAAGGTTGGGGAGATATATATATATATATATATATATATATATATATAGAGAGAGAGAGAGAGAGAGAGAGAGAAAGAGCGAGAGAAAGGGAGTGAAAGAGATAGAAAAAGAGATAGAGAAAGAGAGAGAAAGAGAGAGAAAAAGATATAGAGAAAGAGACAGAAAAAGAGATAGAGAAAGAGAGAGAAAAAGAGATAGAGAAAGAGAGAGAAAAATAAATAGAGAAAAAGAGATAGAGAAAGAGAGAGAAAAATAAATAGAGAAAAAGAGATAGAGAAAGAGAGAGAAAAATAAATAGAGAAAAAGAGATAGAGAAAGAGAGAGAAAAGGAGATAGAGAAAGAGAGAGAAAAAGAGATAGAGAAAGAGAGAGAGGGAGATAGACAGCCAGAAAGAGGGGAGGGGGCTTTTTAAAAGATAAAATTAAAAATAATTATAGTTTACAACAATTTTAAGAACGAAACCAAGATAAAAAACATGGCCAGTGTCAAGTTAAACTGTTTTAAGTTCAAATAATTGTTTCAGGTGAGGAAATGTGATTGAACATACCAGCACCAGTAGATTCCATCCTGGAGGCAGTGTTGACCGTGTCACCGAAAAGACAAAATCTGGGCATGGTCAGACCAACAACGCCCGCTACACAGGAACCTGACATGGACGTGAATAAAGGCAACATGTTTTAAACAGAGGCATCGCCTTCTTCAATTAAGTCATTTGGACTTTTGGCTAAGGCTTCTGGAAGCTGCTGATAGCTATGTAACATTTAAGAGTGTCGTATATATGACAGTTAAGAGTGTCTTTTATGTGACAGTTAAGAGTGTCTTTTATGTGACAGTTAAGAGAGTATTATATGTAACAGTTCAGAGCGCCTTTATGCGACAGTTAAGAGTGTATTATATGAGACAGTTCAGAGTGTCTATATATGTCAGTTAAGAGTGTCTCATATTTGACAGTTAAGAATGTCTTATATGTGACATTTAAGAGTGTCTTATATGTGACAGTTGAGAGTGTCTTATATGTGATAGTTGAGAGTGACTTATATGTGACCGTTGAGAGTGTCTTATATGTGACAGTTGAGAGTGTCTTATATGTGACAGTCATCACACTACCTGTATGTAAACCTATCCTCAGTCGAAGGGGCACTTGGGGCATGTGTCGAATGGTGAACTTGCCGCACTGACTCAGCAGCACCAGGGCGAGGGTGCCGATCTCACCAGCATGACGGTTGCCATTCCTGATGGGCAGACCACTGACCACCATGTAGGCATCACCGATGGTCTCCACCTGAGGAAAGTGATTTATAGCTCGAATTGTCTGATCTCATTTCACGCGCGGACTTAATTAAAGTTACCGGTGATCTGCTCCAGCTCCCTTAACTTTTAGGTTATTCATGCGTTTAGTTCAATATCATATGTTCCGTTCAATATCATATGTTTAGTTCAATATCATATGTTTAGTTCAATATCATAAATTTAGTTCAATATCATACATATAGTTCATATCATATGGCTAATTCAATATCATATAATTAGTTCAATATCATTTGTTTAATTCAATAGCACATGATTAGTTAAATATTATAAGTTTTATTCAATATCATATGTTTAGTTCAATATCCTACATTTAGTTCAATATCATACATATATTTCAGTATAATGTGTTTAGTTCAATAGCATGTGTTGAGTTCAATATCATATGTATAATTCAATTTTAATCAACTACCTCTTTGTAAATGACAGGGAATTATTTCATGAGACTGCCATAAGATAATAATGACTGATTTTAACGTAAATCTTTCAAACGAATTTTTATTAAGGCAAAACACCATTATGTCACATATGTATGACAGTACTGAAAATGACTGCACTGAATATGGCAGTACCGACTGTTATACATGAGTGCATTGGTGATGTCAAGTCACGGATGACTGACTCTCAGCCAGTTAAAGCTGAACGATGACAAAACGGAAGCACCCATGAATCATGAATCATCTTCTAACTCAGCTATCTCCAACTCGTTTCAAGTAGGTAGCTTTGATTTAGCGTTCACATCCTCTGCCAGGAATCTTGGTTACATTCTTTTTGACAACAATTATCATATTTCTCATATCTGCGGCTCTGCGTACACCGCTATCCGTGAGATCAGCTCCATCCGCCACTACCTCACAGTTAGCTCAACAAAGATACTAGTCTGTGCTCTTGTTCTCTCTCGTCTTGACTATTGTAACTCTCTTCTGTCAGGTTCAACAAAACTTTTCATACAAAAAAATTCCAAAAAGTTCAAAACTCAGATTCTAGAATTCTTTCTATTAAAGTTAGAAATAAAAGATATAAAAGTTCTTGTATTTCTAAAGTAAGACTTCAATGTTTAGTTTACGATTGACATGTATCGGGTAATACTGTGATGGTTACCGGAAATTTGATAGAAAGAAATTTCGTCGACGGAAAATTGATCGACGGAAATGTGATCGAACGGAAATTTGGTCGAATCTTTTATTCAGTCCAGACGTTAAAATTTTCGTCAAATTTCTTTTTGAACGCACTCTACTATATAGTAAAACAAAATAATGCGTTGAAAAAGAAATTTGGCGCACGTATAAACTAAAAAAAAGATTCGACCAAATTTCCGTTCGATCAAATTTCCGTCGATCAATTTTCCGTCGACGAAATTTCTTTCGATCAAATTTCCGGATACGTACTGTGATAGCAGGTTCACCAAAACATTTCATAGAAAAACTGCAGAAAGCCCAATACTCAGCTGCTAGGTTAGTTCTCAAGGCAAAGAAACGTGATTACGTCACTCCACTACGTCACTCACTTCATTGGCTCCCCATAGAGGCACTCATTGATTACAAGCTGTCTGTTCTCTGTCACAAACTTTTCTCTGGTTCCTGCCCTTCCTATCTTACCGAACTTCCTAATGTCTATTCACCCCTTGGAAAGCTTCGTTCCTCCGTAGACACGCTTTCTTTCTGTTCCCAGAACACGCAATAAAACATATGGTCAACGATCCTTCTCTTTCTGTGCCCCCAAAACAATGGATTCTCTCCCATCACACATCCGCAATATAACGACCATCACAGCCTTCAAAACTGCCCTTGAAACCCATCTCTTCAAACTGTTCTATACCGACTCATTCTCATCCCCATCTAACTGATAAACAAAGCTCGATTCTGCTGGGTGCTGTCCATGGCTGGACAAGGGTAGATAGCACTTGGGTGGGTGAGGTCAAGCGTTTCACCAATTGTTGTGTTTAAATGTGTACGTTTCTGTCATTGCTAATTTTTATGTGCAGCGCATTGAGCCAAGCCCTAGTCTGGAGTACTGCGTCATATAAAACCATCTAATAATAATAATTAATGTGGCTGTACCAAATATGACTGTACCAAATATGACTGTACCAAATATGACTACCAAATATGACTGTACCTAATATGACTGTACCAAATATGACTGTACCAAATATGACTGTACCAAATATGACTGTACCAAATATGACTGTACCAAATATGACTGTAACAAATATGACTGTAACAAATATGACTGTACCAAATATGACTGTACCAAATATGACTGTACCAAATATGAATGTACCAAATATGACTGTACCAAATGTGACTGTACCAAATATGACTGTACCTAAAATAAAAAATCCGCGCTTATGATAGTACAATGTTTATGGCTATACTACAGATGGCCTGTGACAAACACAGTTGTAGAGATCGTCACAGTTACACGATAATTACATCACATTTACATGACCATTACATCACAATTACAAGACGATTACATCAAAGTTGCAGGTCAGCTACAATATAGAAGTGTGACAAGTACATGACAATTACATCACGTTTACATGACAGATACATGGCAACCTCACCAACCTTGTAAACATCGTGGTCGTTGATGGTGGCGTCGAACATCGTGTACAGGTCGTTAAGTAGGTCAACCACTTGCATAGGCGTAGACATGGCGGAGATGGTCGTGAACCCCACAATGTCTGAGAAGTAGATCGTCACCTCATCGAAGCACTCCGCCTCTACATTTCTGCCGATCTTCAGACTTTCTGCCACTGTCCTAGACAAATAAATGCACATTTTTGAACTTAAATGAAATAATCCGGTAGTGTAGTTAAGATAATAATTGATGGACTGCATTCAAGTTGTGTAAATACAATATAAGGACAAGGTATGTTAATAAGTTAAACTTGAATTCATAGACAGGACAAAAGTTATTGAAGTTTCGGCAAAGTGCCTTCATTAGAAAATAAGACACAAAGAAGTATAACAAGTATCAGATGACAGTACAAAACAACTTTAGGACAACAATCTATTTTTTTTTACTGTCATCTGATACTCGTTATACTTCTTAATGTGGTATTTTCTGATGAAGGTTCTGATCCGAAACGTCAAAATCTTTTGTCCTGTCTATGAATTCAAGCTTAGCAAGCCCTGTTCTTATATTATACTATTGTAGCTAAGGTTTGTGTTACACCATTACTGTGACACAAATTGTCAGTTATCGTCTTTAATATGTTTCCAGATTTTGTCTATTTTTTTCTAGAAAAATCATTGTTAACAAGAAATGAATAATTCTTTAATGGTATAGCTGGAGGCACATAGCTGGAGGCATATAGCTGGAGGCATATAGCTGGAGGCATATAGCTGGAGGCATATAGCTGGAGGCTGGCGTCCTTTTTTTAAATCACAAGTCAAGGGATATAACTTAAGCAATGTAGCATACATGTTTGTTTATAACAGTTTGTGCCCCTTAATAATTCAACATTTCTTAACTTCATTTGCTCTTAAAAATGATTTTTTTTAGAGTAGACTAATTCTTTTTTTAAACCCAGTACCTGAATTTTTTTTTTTAAATGAAATTATTGTATTTCTTGTTTCCTGTTGACTAATTTATCAACTCTCATGAGAGAAACACTTTTCAAACAACGCCACGTTTTTAACTATTATTTCCAAAAGCACGACACATATATATTAAAACAAGGTAACAACCCCAAAATCTCCCGTCTCTCTACTCACGGTGGCAACATTCTAAAGAGAAGCTGGTCCGTCTTCTTCTTTTCCTCCTCCAGTTGCATAGTTCTCTCAGCCACGATGTCCTCCAGGTCAGTGGAGTATTTCTCCAGCATCTTAAACATTGTGTCCACAATGTTGGCCTTCCTGTGAAGGAGGTTTTGGGGGGGGGGGGGGATTAATGGAAATGTCCAAGTAAGAATAACGATATGATTTTCATTTAAAGAATCCGCTAATGTTAATTTCAAATCTATATCTACATATAAATATCATACGATCAAGACAGTGGAACATATGACATGTCATTATTTAAGGATATATGTAGCTTAATGAACTTAAGGGGTCTGGTGTCAAGAGCGTAAGATTTAAGATAGTAAGATATATAGATGGCATCCTTCAATCGTCGCGTGACGATGGAGTACTGTGGACAATCCAATTGCTTACGAGGCCGATCCTAGAATGGCAGTCTCGGCACTTCTTGCAGGAGAACCTTGACTTCTGGTGACATTTGGCCTTTCGTAATGCTATTTTGGTTGCAACGACTTTGTTTCGCGCATCTTCTGCCTTTTTGACTCCTTCATACACTGCTGTTTGCGAGCTAGAACGTGGTTCAGCAATGATCTCTCACTCATGGATTTCTAAATTGGCTTCCCTCATATTCCTTTTGCAGACGTCCTTAAATCGTAACCGTGGTCGTCCAATAAGCATTGCCCCTTTTGTAAACTGTCCATAAAACAGATCATTTGGGAGATACGCTTTTTCCAATCTCCTTACATGACCTAACAAGTGAAAGCGCCTCTTGCTAATAGCTAACAACATGCTGCACATTATGGCTCCTTCCAAAACCTCTGTGTTAGGCATCTTGTCCTGCTAAATGCGACTCTTAAATGAGCATACTGAGCACACATTTTCGAAAGACGCTTAGTTGGACCATTCCACACCCACCTAGTTGATGCTGCTTTTGCGATACTGAGTGATTTTCACCTCTTCATCAACAAAGATATTGGACCCTAGGGAAGCAAAACTCTCAACTACTGACAGATTGTGTCACTCTATAGATATTATTGTATTTTGGGGCGACTATTTTATACAGGATATATTTATTTTTAATTGGCATCCGTCCGTCACAATGTGACGATGGTGTAGACTTCGCAGGACGAAATACACAAGGCCAGGGATTATTCGTCGCAGAAGTCGTCGGAATGTTTCATTGTACCAACGTTATCCGCCTACGGGACTCCATGATGTTTTTGCTTTACTGGGCTTTGATGTGGATTGAACTCCAGACCATCAACTTGAGCTAAGTTTAGACCACTCGGCCAGCCAGCACCCAAACAGGATATATATAGCTGTAATATTGATACATCTCTGCCAATAGGTAACAAGGAATAAGTAGCATCCGCGTAAATAATTTAATTGATTTTGCACAGTATCATAGGCAAAATTTAACAAAAAAATGAATTTCATATCCTTATCGAAAAAAGATTCTGGCATTGAAGCATCAATTTAATTTTGGGGTTATGTGTACATATCATATTCTTCCGGTAAATATTATTCATTTTTAGAATATTTGATTTGTATTTGTAAAATGAATCTTTTAAACAAGACTCACACTTTAAAAAAATGGCGCTCGCGTCCTAACACTTGGGGATTTTCGTACACTAGGTCAATAGGCAGGAAGGCAGTCCTTGCATTTAGGGGAATTTTTTGCACTAAATCAAAGGCAAGATGGCAATCCTTGCATTTAGGGAATTTTGTACACTAAATCAAAAGCAAGATGGCAATCCTTGCTTTTTAGGGAATTTGTACACTAAATCAAAAGCAAGATGGTAGTCCATGCATTTAGGGGAATTTTGTACACTAAATCAAAAGCAAGATGGTAGTCCTTGCATTTAGGGGAATTTTGTACACTAAATCTAAAGCAAGATGGTAATCCTTGCATTAAAAGAATTTTGTACACTAAATCAAAAGCAAGATGGCAATCCTTGCGTTTAGGGAATTTTGTACACTAAATCAAAAGCAAGATGGCAATTCTTGAATTTAGGGAATTTTGTACACTAAATCAAAAGCAAGATGGCAAGCCTTGTACTTGGGGAATTTTTGTACACTAAATCAAACGCAATGGAATTTTGTGCACCAATTCAAATGCAAGGGAATTTTGTGCACTAAATCAAACGCAATATCGCAAAGAATGTAATGACCTATTAGAACGTCCAGTGCCAATGATATTTGTTGTTTACATGTTGTCTTCTCAAGAAATATCCTCATACCTCGTCTCTCACACAACAACCGATTTTTTTTAAAAGAAAGACCTAATGTTATAAAATATTATGGTTGACCCAGTTATGAGCTTTAAACGTCTTATTAAATCACCAAGTTGTGGGCGGGTGGAGCTAGGGAGAAATCATTTATTACGAACATACAATACAATTTAAAAAGACGGCCGGAAAAAACCTAATGGCAGAAATTTTGGTTTGTCCTTTACCCCAAAAATCTGGCAGGCAGGGCTTGAAAATAAAGGTTTAATAATTACCGTCACGACAGATGAACCCTTGAGAATATTTCCTTGGAAAAATGTGGAAGCTTAAACTGACAAGGGCAAGAACTGATTTTCCCCTCCTTATAGTCTCCCTTGACATATGAGCGTTCCTGGAGGAAACTATTTTAAAAGATTTTTTTTTAAAAATACATTCTTAACGGCTGTCTCCCCGTGGCCCAGTTCTTTAGCTGTCTCCCTGTGGCCCAGTTTTTTAGCTGTCTCCCTGTGGCCCAGTTCTTTGAGAGAGTTAACTGACTGACCCAATGTGTTATAAGGACGCCCACATCTAAAAGTTCATTGTTGCGATTGTTAAGATGAGGTTTGGAGTCGATGTAACTGACTCGAAATGTAACTATAGGATAAAGCTTCACTAGTTATTGATTATTTTAGTTTAAAGAATCGTATGGTATTTCTTAGCACCACAGCATAACACAGCCAGGCAGGAAACTTAGTTCATTAGCACCATCTCATAGCACAGCCTAGAAGGAACTTAGTTCATTAGCACCATCTCATTGCACAGCTAGGCAGGAAACTTAGTTTATTAGCACCATCTCATTGCACAGCCAGGCAGGAAACTTAGTTCATTATCACCATCTCATAGCACAGCCAGGCAGGAAACTTAGTTCATTCGCACCATCTCATAGCACAGCCTGGCAGGGAACTTAGTTCATTCGCACCATCTCATAGCACAGCCTAGCAGGAACTTAGTTCATTAGCACCATCTCATTGCACAGCCAGGCAGGAAACTTAGTTCATTAGCACCATCTCATTGCACAGCCAGGCAGGAAACTTAGTTCATTAGCACCATCTCATTGCACAGCCAGGCAGGAAACTTAGTTCATTAGCACCATCTCATTGCACAGCCAGGCAGGAAACTTAGTTCATTAGCACAATCTCATTGCACAGCCTTGCAGGGAACTTAGTTCATTAGCACCATCTCATAGCACAGCCTAGCAGGAACTTAGTTCATTCGCACCATCTCATAGCACAGCCTGGCAGGGAACTTAGTTCATTAGCACAATCTCATTGCACAGCCAGGCAGGAAACTTAGTTCATTAGCACAATCTCATTGCACAGCCTTGCAGGGAACTTAGTTCATTAGCACCATCTCATAGCACAGCCTAGCAGGAACTTAGTTCATTCGCACCATCTCATAGCACAGCCTGGCAGGGAACTTAGTTCATGACAATGTTGGAAAAGGCCTTCTAAAGTTATTTGCCAAGGAGAGCATCTCATTGCCATTAAAGGTATATCGTGTGTAAAAGAGATGAAATTGACAGCTAGGATAGAGTCGAAAAGGAAAATTGTTAGTGGTGGTTTGCTGGACAGGGCATTGTCAAGGCATGGTAAAGCCTTGAATAAAGGTGCATCGTATGGTCAAGGCATGGTCAAGGCATTGTCAAGGCATAGTCAAAGCATGGTTAAGGCATGGTCAGAGCCTGGTCAAGGCGGGGTCAAGGCGTGGTCAAGGCATATATATATATATATATAGATATATTATGTAAATTTGATTTAAACTCATATATATGTCTTGTTCTTGTGCTGATGAAGGCACATGCCGAAACGTCTGCTTATGTATAACATAAAATTAGTATTAAAGCTTATCATATATTGTTATATTGACACATATTGTTCGTGTCTAATTAATTTAGAAACATTACAAGAAGAACACATACAACTATAGATAAAACCGTTATCAGAGCAGCTGTAAAACACGTAGGTGAAACGTGGAACCTAACAAACACGACACATAGCCCATTAAACACATGGGAGAGAAAAAGTTCTTCGGATAAAATATGGACCAACAAAGTCTGAATATGGATGGAGAATACGAACCAACCAGGAAGTGTATAGTCGTTATGAGGATCACACACCCATAACAGAAATAAAACAAAAGGGTGCATCACCACAAGCCTAGATGAAAACGGCTCAAAGGCAGACCCAGGCTTAGATGGATGGATGATGTGGGGAAAAGATCAGCGGGGAAACCAAGCAGGAAAAGAAATGCATCAGTTAGATCTGAGGGGAAGGAAGTGGTGAGGCAGGTCAAAGCCCTGCACGGACTGTAATGGAATGGATGGATTATAAGTCGACGAATGTAATTACATTGTGCAACAGGCTGACGAATGCTAACGAATTGGCCATTAAGTTTATCAACCAAGGATTACAAATAACTGATCTATCCCATGAGCAAAGCTGTCGCTCTGGTCCTGAAACCCACGGTTGGGCTTTAGACATTGAAGGAGCCCACTGTTGGGCTTTAAACATTGAAGGGGCCCACTGTTGGGCTTTAGACATTGAAGGGCCCCACTGTTGGGCTTTAGACATTGAAGGGCCCAAATGTTGGGCTTTAGACATTGAAGAGGCCCACTGTTGGGATTTAGACATTGAAGGGCCCACTGTTGGGCTTTAGACATTGAAGGGCCCAACTGTTGGGATTTAGACAATGAAGGGGCCCACTGTTGGGATTTAGACATTGAAGGGACCCACTGTTGGGCTTTAGACATTAAAGGGGCCCACTGTTGGGCTTTAGACATTGAAGTGCCCACTGTTGGGCTTTAGACATTGAAGGGCCCCACAGTTGGGCTTTAGACATTGAAGGGCCCACTGTTGGGATTTAGACATTGAAGGGCCCCACTGTTGGGCTTTAGACATTGAAGGGCCCACTGTTGGGCTTTAGACATTGAAGGGCCCACTGTTGGGATTTAGACATTGAAGGGCCCAACTTTTGCGCTTTAGACATTGAAGGGCCCAACTGTTGGGATTTAGACATTGAAGGGCCCACAGTTGGGATTTAGACATTGAAGGGGCCCACTGTTGGGATTTAGACATTGAAGGGCCCACTGTTGGGATTTAGACATTGAAGGGGCCCACTTTTGGACTTTAGACATTGAAGGGGCCCACTGTTGGGCTTTAGACATTGAAGGGGCCCACTATTGGGCTTTAGACATTGAAGGGGCCCACTGTTGGGCTTTAGACATTGAAGGGGCCCACTATTGGGCTTTAGACATTGAAGGGGCCCACTGTAGGGCTTTAGACATTGAAGGGGCCCAACTGTTGGAATTTAGACATTGAAGGGGCCCATTGTTGGGCTTTAGACATTGAAGGGCCCAACTGTTGGGCTTTAGACATTGAAGGGCCCAACTGTTGTGCTTTAGACATTGAAGGGCCCAACTGTTTGGCTTTAGACATTGAAGGGCCCAACTGTTGGGCTTTAGACATTGAATGGCCCAACTGTTGGACTTTAGACATTGAAAGTCCCAACTTTTGGGCTTTAGACATTAAAGGGGCCCACTGTTGGGCTTTAGACATTGAAGGGGCCCACTGTTGGGCTTTAGACATTGAAGGGCCCGACAGTTGGACTTTAGACATTGAAGGGCCCCACTGTTGGGCTTTAGACATTGAAGGGCCTACTGTTGGGCTTTAGACATTGAAGGGGCCCACTGTTGGGATTTAGACATTGAAGGACCCACTGTTGGGCTTTAGACATTGAAGGGCCCAACTGTTGGGCTTTAGACATTGAAGGGGACCACTGTTGGGCTTTAGACATTGAAGGGCCCAACTGTTGGGCTTTAGACATTGAAGGGGACCACTGTTGGGCTTTAGACATTGAAGGGCCCAACTGTTGGACTTTAGACATTGAAGGGCCCACTGTTGGGATTTAGACATTGAAGGGCCCAACTGTTGGGCTTTAGACATTGAAGGGGACCACTGTTGGGCTTTAGACATTGAAGGGACCAACTGTTGGGATTTAGACATTGACGGGCCCAACTGTTGGGCTTTAGACATTGAAGGGATCCACTGTTGGGCTTTAGACATTGAAGGTCCACTTTAAGATGAGAAAAACAATTAATCATTAGGGGGAAACCTGAAAAAATACGAAACAAAAGAGTAAATGTTGCGACTGAAAGCATACAACAGCAAAGAAAAAAAGAAAACAAATTGTAAAGGGAACAGACCTTAAAAATGAACAAAGAATAAAGAAGATCAAAGAACAAAAACACAATTAGCTTAGTAGTAGTACACCAAAAGGAAATAGTTTCCAATGAAATCTAATAATTTTTCGGATGAGGTTAACAAGAATCATCAAATATAAAATAACAGGAGGCAAATCAAATACAAAAGCTGACGAAATCAGGCGGCCTCCAAATGTCATGCGACGGCTCCGCCCTTGAGGTGTGCACACTTAATCCCCGACTGTTACCCCCTCATCGGTCTAATTTAAATGTAATCCTTTTTTTTTTTTTTTCACCAGGGCTACAATTTTGCTCCAACATTAGGTTCAATTGAGGACAAACCGCTGGTACAATAAGGGGCAGTAACTTATCGAGGTGTCGAGCCGTTGACCTCTCCGACCATCAAGCCAGGGACAGGGTGTCAAGCTTGGGTGCTTCACTTTAGAGAAAATGGGACTCCAACACGCTACTGTTTCCTGTTGGAGAGGTTAACGCCCTGTAGGGCAGCGCGCTCCTTGGTGACAACCGTAAGAAAATATGGGAGCTTGCACTGTCTCAAAACTGTAGCAAAATATGGGAACTAGCACCGTCTCAAAACTGTAGCAAAATATAGGAACTAGCACCGTCTCAAAACTGTAACAAAATATGGGAATTAGCACCGTCTCAACGCTAGCAATATATGGGAGCCAGCAACGTCTCAAAACTGTAGCAAAATAAGGGAACTAGCACCGTCTCAAAGCTAGCAATATATGGGAGCTAGCACCGTTTCAAAGCTAGCAATATATGGCAGCTAGCACCGTCTCAAAACTAGCACTATATGGGAGATTGCACCGTTTCAAATATAGCAATATTCTGGAGCTAGCACCGTTTCAAAGCTAACAATATATGGGAGCTAGCACAGTCTCAAAACTGTAGCAAAATATGGGAACTAGCATTGTCTCAAAGCTAGCAATATATGGGAGCTAGCACCGTTTCAAAGCCAGCAATATATGGGAGCTAGCACTGTTTCAAAGCTAGCAATATATGGGAGCTAGCACCATTTCAAAGTTAGCATTATATGGGAGCTAGCACTGTCTCAAAACTAGCACTACATGGGAACTAGCACCTTCTTAAAACTGTAGAAAAAAATATGGGCACTTGCATCGTCTCAACACTAGCAATATATGGGAGCTAGCACGCCGCAAATCTAGCAATATATGGGAGCTAGCACCGTCTCAAAATTGTAGCAAAATATGGGAACTAGCACCGTCTCAAAACTGAAGCAATGTCTCAAAAATGTAGCAAATATGGGAGCTAGAACCGTCTCAAAGCTGTAGCAAATATGGGAACTAGCACCGTGTCGAAACCGTACCAAAATATAAGGCTTAAATAATTTATCAACATTCAGGCACGACTGGTCTCGGCGCGCTAAATTGAAAAGTACCATCCACTTACGAACTTCCGGTGAGTAATCGTTGAATCAAGAGTAATCGATACTCCACCGAATAAGACTATTTCTCCGTTTGGAGGTTATAGTTAAGACCTTTGCTAAGTCAATGACCGGTCGTTAGTTGTCGTGATTAATGAGCCAGGTTTTCTCTCTCTCTCTCTGTTACTCCCTCTCTCTCTCTCCCTCTCACTCTCTCCCTCTCTCTCTCCCTTGCTGTCTAGGAGGCTAATAAACTAGCACCTGTCAATGTGGGGTTTACCGTGTAATTTATCGCAGGGGTTCTCGTGTTTTCATACTGATGAGAGGTTTTATTTTTACTTTTTTTCAAAACTTTTTTGTACAGTTTGCTGACGAAGGCTTTTAGCCGACACGTTCACTGTTTTGTATCGTCTTTTTTCAGGTCATCCTAGAAAGCTTTATATATTGCACCAGGTCCGTGCAGGGATTTCATTTTGAGTGGCCTACTGCACCAACGAAAGCTACAACTTGTATTTCTTTTAACACTGTTGGTAACTCTTCATTCTCTACAAACAATCTTACGGTATAAAATAAAACATTAAAAATGATGCCTCACTTCTAAGAGAGGCTGTTTATGGCTACCTTAACATATAAGACACCTGCTGACATAATCATAACATTATAAGCATTTTTACATATAAGCACCTGTTCATATTGTCATAAAATTACAGGCATTTTTACAAATATGAAGCATGCAGTGGCGTAGCGAGGGGGGGCAAGGGGGGCATCATGCCCCAGGCGCTACTCACAAAGGGGCGCCAAATGGTATATTTTACATATAATATTGTATGGTTTTCGATTGGGGGGGCGCTAAAAAGGTATTGTGCCCCGGGCGCGAGTTAAGCTCGCTACGCCACTGGAAGCATGTTGATATTGTTATAAAATTTTGGGCATTTTGTAATTTTGTTATATTCTGACTAAGATAAATAAGTTAGTATACCCCCAAAATGGACTCCGGTTGACTTAAGTAAGTGCCTTTGGGGGCTGGGGGCTGAAAGTAAAATTGTAGATAGATGGAGTGAACACGCAATATGAGGAAGATGAACACTATTTTCAAATATGCACTTTAGTGGCCCATGGTTAACGCAACATACTCGCAAAAACGCCGTGGATAAATGTTACACCATAAGAAATGCACTCTCAAATACATAAAATAGTTCATCTGTTTCAGTAGTACTCTTACCAGTGCCAGTCTCATCCGCGCGCAAGGCAAACACCTTGTAAACATATTCATTGTTATAGTGGGCAATCGATCCTAGCGTTGTCCGTAGGAAGATGGTTTTCCGGAAGCCTGATAATTTTGGGAAACACCGCAGTAGTGCTTCGTTGTTACCAGTCTATTAACAGTGGACTTACTCCCACTAAGTAACTGAACCGTAACGATGAAAGTTACACGCGGCCGTTCTGATGTTCCAAGGCGTAACAAATCATTAAAAAAACAAAACAGCCCCTAAAACAGAGTTTCTCAACCTGTGGGTCACGACCCCTTTGAAGGTCGAACGACCCTTTCCCAGGGTCGCAAAGACCATCAAAACACATATACTCTAGAGTTGTGAAGTAGCAACGAAATTAATTTTACGGTTCAGGGTCGCCACAACATTAGGAACTGTATTAAAGCGTCGCAGCATTAGGAAGGTTGAGAACCACTGCCCTAAAAAAAAGTTTTTGGTATCAATATTAAGCAATGAGGGGGTGGGGTTCCACGTATGACAAAAAATATCTACAAGTAACGCACTTTATTAAAATCCCAATTAGTGCATCTCTCCCCCTCCCCACAATTCAAGGTTCGAAACGGCACATTTTTCAAACAATTATTTCATCAACAATTTTAGAAAAACAAAAGAAAATATTACGCACCAAACGTACTTGCGATTTTTAAATTTTTTTTTAATGTATCTAATTTAGTGCAGTCATCGTGAACTTTATTTTATGTTCCCCTTGAAGAAATGGAAAATTTGATTTGTGGTGGTTGGGGCTAAGGGGGTTGGGCTGAACATGTAATAGAATGTGTTGTCATCGGCAACGAGTCTATGTGCGAGTTTCAGCTCGATAGGTTGACGGCAAGTGCGTCAAATAGCCGTCTGAAGATTTTGCCAGTCAGTCAGTCAGTCAGTCAGTCAGTTAGTCAGTCAGTCAGTCAGTCAGTCAGCCAGTCAGTCAGTCAGTCAGTCAGTCAGTCAGTCAGCCAGCCAGTCAGTCAGTCAGCCAGTCAGTCAGTCAGTCAGCCAGTCAGTCAGTCAGCCAGCCAGTCAGTCAGTCAGCCAGTCTGTCAGCCAGCCAGTCAGTCAGTCAGCCAGCCAGTCAGTCAGTCAGCCAGTCAGTCAGTCAGTCAGCCAGTCAGCCAGCCAGTCAGTCAGTCAGTCAGCCAGTCAGTCAGTCAGTCAGTCAGCCAGTCAGTCAGTCAGCCAGTCAGTCAGTCAGTCAGCCAGCCAGTGAGTCAGCCAGTGAGTCAGTCAGTCAGCCAGTCAGCCAGCCAGTCGGTCATTCAGTCAGCCAGCCAGCCAGTCAGTCAGTCAGTCAGTCAGTCAGTCAGTCAGCCAGTCAGTCAGTCAGCCAGTCAGTCAGTCAGTCAGTCAGCCAACCAGTCAGTCAGTCAGTCAGTCAGCCAGCCAGTCAGTCAGTCAGTCAGCCAGTCAGTCAGTCAGTCAGCCAGTCAGTCAGTCAGTCAGCCAGTCAGTCAGCCAGTCAGTCAGCCAGTCAGTCAGTCAGTCAGCCAGCCAGTCGGTCATTCAGTCAGCCAGCCAGCCAGTCAGTCAGTCAGCCAGTCAGTCAGTCAGTCAGTCAGTCAGCCAGTCAGTCAGTCAGCCAGTCAGTCAGTCAGTCAGTCAGCCAGCCAGTCAGTCAGTTAGTCAGCCAGTCAGCCAGTCAGTCAGCCAGTCAGTCAGTCAGTCAGTCAGCCAGCCAGTCAGTCAGTCAGTCAGTCAGCCAGCCAGTCAGTCAGTCAGTCAGCCAGTCAGTCAGTCAGTCAGCCAGTCAGCCAGTCAGTCAGTCAGCCATCCACGAACAAAAGCGAAGTTACAGTAAAGAATTTAAAAAGTATTCAGCCTTTAAAGTCAGCGACTTCTTTCTTACGCCAGACGTGTGGACGCTAGAGCATATCGACCCGTGGAAACCTATGGTATTGTTGGCATAATGGGCAGTTGCCTTCTAAAACCCCTGTACTTCAGATGTCTTGTCTCCCCTAACATGTTATCTGTTGTCTCCTCTAACGGTTGCCGCCTGTTGTCTCCCCTAACGGTGGTCATGTCTTGTTTCCTCTAACGGTGGCCGCCTGTTTTCTCCCCTAATGGTGGTCGTGCGCTGTCTCCGCTAACGGTGGCTGTTTGTTGTCTCCCCTAATGGTGGCCAACTGTTGTCTCCCCTTACGGTGGTCACCTGTTGTCTCTACTAACGGTGGTCGTTTCTTGTCTCCCCTTACGGTGGCCGCCTGTTGCCTGCCATTACGGTGGCCGCTTGTTGTCTGCCCTTACGATTGCCGCCTGTTGTCTCCCCTTACGGTGGCCGCCTGTTGTCTGCCCTTACGGTGGCCACCTGTTGTCCCCCCTAACGGTGGTTATATGTCTTCTCCTCTAGCGGTGGCCGCGTGGACGCTAGAACATATTGACCCATGAACACCTGGGCTAAATTTGGAAGGGACTGGTGTGCTGCGAGGCGAAGCTAGGAACAAAAGGGACAATGATTGACTAAGTTAGAGGCAAAAAACGGGATAATGTTGACTAAGTTAGACGCAACAAAAATTACAATGATTGACTAAGTTAGATGCAACAAAAGTGACAATGATTGACTAAGTTAGATGAAACAAAAGGGACAATGATTGACTAAATTAGATGAAACAAAATGGATAATTATTGACTAAGTTAGATGAAACAAAAGGGACAATGATTGACTAAGTTAGATGAAACAAAAGGGACAATGATTGACTAAGTTAGATGAAACAAAAGGGACAATGATTGACTAGGTAACAAGCTTTCAAAGGTTTGGTGTCAAATATCAAAGTACATTTGCATTTAGCAGGTCATGTTAGTAATAACTGCATTTTTTTGTAATAACATACTATTTTAATTGTATGCCAACCGTGCTGCGAACACGGCAGAGTCTCCGAGGAAACTTGGGGATGCCCACATGGGGTTTGCCTCTTCGTGGCAGACTAGTAGGGTGGACCCGAAGTTAAAAAAAAACCCGACTGACCGCATGACTCTCAGTGCAATGGGATTAGCAGTGTTGGCGCTGATGGACATGAGGCCTGGGTGGCGGTCAATACCCATGACGAGGATTTTTAGCTACGCGGCCGTGAGAAAGCCGCTCAAAGGCAACCGTTTCGTCCCAACTTTTCCGTCCCGGAGAGGAAGCTAACCCGCCCAGACCCTCAGGGACAGTTGGCTGCGAATGCATTGAACGCAGCGTTTTCGGCCGATCGGGCGTCCCTATGTGACGTAATTGTATGCTATAATGTAAGCATTTCTTTCTGTTAAATCATACATATATGTATATATATATATCTACAAAGTTAAAAAAATAAAAATTTATAAAATACCATTTTAAACATGGATTTAAGTAGTTTGTATTGAACTCAACTGATTTATGAATTTTGGAGCATTTTTTAGAACAAGTGTGTTTGAATCGAAAAAGATACAGACCGTGCCCGGGCTGCTGAACCTAAGCGGACACAACCTAAGTCTATGAGGTCCAAAGAGTTAAAATGGGTGAACAGGTTTGTAATTTAGATTCCGCAACGAACTGTCTGGATTTTAAAATAAAAAAAACCAACATCATCTCTTATTCATTTCTTCTTCTTCTTCTTCTATATATTAAGGGCCCACGATCAATGTATTGATCATTATGGCTTCTATGAATGTAGATGGGATTTGCAATGTCTCGGTGCCTGGTGTTGATGAGGATATTTCACTGGTCACAAGAGTAAATGTTTGAGGGTATCATGCACTAGGGGTTGGAAGGCCTGAATTAATAGACGCAAATGAGTCAAGTGTTGTCGCCTCAACTGTTCCTTTTGGAAGCTTGTTCCAGTCCCTTGCTAACTCAGCAATATTTGCCACGATCTCTGTCCCAGATTAAATAGACCTAAAAGCAATAATGCTGCACCTAAGATAGTGAACTCTCTTCAAATTTCATTAACTTTTTTTTACAAAATGATAGAAGGAAGATGTATTTATGTTCGATATTTTGTGACATAAAGGGCTAAGCTTCTAATTTACTTTCGATTACAGGGTATCGATTCCAGTCCAGATGGCAGACAGCGGCCTTCAGATATCCATTTTCTAGTGTTGTCTGACCTTCGGGCTAATATGATGTCATGCTTTTCAATTACGGAACAAAATTTAAACTAAAGTATGATTAATATCATGATATTATGGCTCAACTTTGAAGGTCTGTACTCTTCTTTCTGAACTAAAAAAATAATTCAATCTCCATGACCACGAGGCAACAATTTATTGAGTTAGCTTGCGTTACGATTTTTCAATAATGCTGCTAAAAACGGAGGAAAGGGACACGGAAAATACCCGCCGCCTCCCCTTTAAAAAAAACCCAATGAGGACCATGTCATAATTTATGAGATAGCCTCAAGCAGAATATTATCTAATGAATCATTGAGGAAAAAAATCCGTCCAACCCGTTGGCACTAGCAACCTGTTCGAGTTGAGAATATCAATACAACACGTAGGCACTAGCAACCTGTTCAAGTTGAGAATATCAATACAACCCGTTGGCCCTAGCAACCTGTACGAGTTGATAAAATCCGACCAACAGGGTTGACCTTAGCACACAAAATGGACTCAGACACGCAGCGCCGCCATTCGCACCCGGGTACCATTAGACTCAATGCTATTCGGAAATCATTTGTAGTAGTTTATTTTAGTAAAACTGAAAAATTAAGATTACAAACGTATAGTACATTCAATTATCTTTCACTTGATACCTCATTTTGGTCTTACAAACCCAACAATAATAGTTTAAATCGTTTTTTTATCCCAACCTCTCAAATCTGGTACCCGGGAACCAATAGGTGCAGCCTTTAAAAAAAAAAATCAGTTCCCAAAAATGAAAAAATAGCGTTGCGTTTATGGCTTTGCTATGTATTTATTTTTGTGTGTTTTCAGTGTGCTACGTATTTATATTTCTATCTGTGTTAATACACATTTGTCGTTCATGCTTGAAGTTTTTTTTTTTAAATGTATTATCTATTAGTTTAAAAAATGTATTCGCCAAATTTAGAGTCGTAAATCTAAGCCTCGATAATTTTTTTTTAAATTCGGAAGACGTATCCTTTGACGTGCATGTATTAGCGAACCTTCTTCGTCTCTGCTCTCTAATTAATTTGCAACCTTGTTCACTCTGTCTCTCGTGTGCACCAATATGACAACTCAATGATGGTTATAGTCTTTGAACATTTATTGGTCGTATCCTTTGTTTTCACTTTCTCTCGCTCTCTCTCTCGTACTCCACTCTGACTGTCACGGTCCCTCTCTAACTCCCATCCGTCCACCTGCCTGCCCGGCTGAGTTCTCCCCGACTGAGTTCTCCTTAGTCCCGTCCAACTGTCCCTTTTATAAGTCCCAAGTTCCCAGGGCCCTAATCCCCTTCTTATGTAACACACCGCGTAATAGGTCATCCATCCCGTCGCAGGCTTGACCCTTGTTTGATCAGTTGGTCTTAGGTCATAAAACCAACGCCGTCATCCCATCGCGGACAATCTGACACGGTTGATCCTTTGTTTAGTCTGTACCGATCTGGGACTCCCCCACCACCCCTTACGGGTCGACTATTGTCTGGACACTCCACAGGTCGACTATTGTCTGGACATCTGGGCACTCCACGGTTCGACTATAGTCTGGACACTCCACAATATTTGTCTGTTTGATGTATTACGCATTTCTAATTACATCTGTGAGCTTGATGTATTAATTAACTTGCCTCTTTAATGATACACATGGTCTTTTCTCACAAGCAGTCCAATATTTGTAATGATGAAAGTTGCATGTATTTACATAGCATTGGTGCTCAACTCACGTATGATTAAAAAAAAACCTTCTTAATGTATCGACAGTTTTCATTTTTTTAAATCAGTGAATGAATGCCGATAATTATAGGAGATTTTATTTGATCTGTTCTACAAATCTAATGGAAGAAATGGATTTTTTTGGCCCAGTAACGAAACAAACAAACAAACAAACAAACAAACGAACAAACGAACAAACAAATCTAATAGATTAACTATCGAGGAGACGGTGTCGTATAAAAAAAGTCTCACAATTTTTTCTGCCTACAATTATTAGAGTAGTAAAATATCATTGCATAATACTGTCCTAAGGTCTCACTAAAAATATTGCCTGACTAAGACATCTAATTACATTTTAAGGCTTACTACTTGCTACGACTGTATCCACACACTTCTGTCCCTGGCGTACAGCTGCATAGAAGGCTCTGCAACGGAATATCTTAAAGAACTGATTTATAAACGTGTATCCTTAAAGAACCTGCGGTCTTCTGCACACTCCTTACTGAAAATTCCCAGTGTGGATGAACACAGAAAAAAGTCTTACGGAATGCGCTCTTTTGAAGCGATAGCGCCAACAATTATGGAATAGTTTGCCTCAATCTTTGAGGGGTATTGAAAAGGATAAAAAAAAATCATTTAAGAAACATTTATAGACTTTAAACAAAACAGATTTAAGAAAACCAGACCGCAGTGAGCATGCTAAATTAGCATGGATACCAGCGCTATATAACATCAGAGTGCAGTGAGCATGCTAAAGTAGCATGGATACCAGCGCTATATAACATCAGAGGGCAGTGAGCATGCTAAAGTAGCATGGTTACCAGCGCTATATAACATCAGAGGGCAGTGAGCATGCTAAAGTAGCATGGATGCTAAAGTAGCATGGATGCTAAAGTAGCATGGATGCTAAAATAGCATGGATGCTGGTGCTATATATTTATCCAATAAAAAAAAGATATCTAAAACTGAAGTAATTTTTCTTTTGTTTTATGTCGCAAGCTTTTATTTCCAATGATCATTAGATGTAGCTTTCATTCACGAAAGATGTAGCTTTCATTCACGACAGATGTAGCTTTCATTCACGAAAGATGTAGCTTTCATTCACGAAAGATGTAGCTTTCATTCACGAAAGATGTAGCTTTCATTCACGAAAGATGTAGCTTTCATTCACGAAAGATGTAGCTTTCATTCACGAAAGATGTAGCTTTCATTCACGAAAGATGTAGCTTTCATTCAAGAAAGATGTAGCTTTCATTCAAGAAAGATGCAGCTATCATTCAAGAAGGTATCAAACACGTTTTGGACAAAAAATTTAACAGTGCAATTCTGAGCCAACATTTGAACGCGCAATTAGTATTTGTAGCATTGTAAAACGTGCGCTATTAAGTTCATAGTTAATTTCAATTTTACTATTTTAAGACAAGTACAATCACATATTGAGGATTCATTATCTTGTCGTTCTTTTGAATCTGGCAACCAGGAGTTGAAGCTGAAAGATCATTGAAAATATATCTTTCCCCACGTGATATGATTTATGGAGATCAAACTGTTTCCTAAGTAACAGGTTTCAACCTAATCACTCAGACAAGTAGTTATAAATTATAACTATAATCATTAACAATGGACTTGACCGTTTTTAGTCATATATTGCCTATGGACCTGTTCGTGTATTGAAATGTAACTTAACATTATAACATATTACTATTTTACCACAATCTATGACAGTTTGAGAATCAAACTTTCATTTGAGCATACGAAATCTTTTACTCCCTGACGCTCTGATCAACCAGTCGCCATATTAGCGCCATGTGTCAAAGTCCTATCTTTTTGCCTCGAAAGTACCCAGTAATGAGACGGTGAGAGACGCATAGGTCCAACCCCCCCCCCCCCTTTTTTTTCCACTGTTAAAAACCGATCAATACCTGCTGTTAGCTGCTAGACAAAAATTATCAGTATGCTAATTGGACATATTCCAGTACAGATAAAAATGTTTCATGTGCCGACCGATTGATAAGATCTGTCATCATTATCGTAATAAGTGAAGTTTAATGAGCAGGAATCAGATCGGTCAACTTAAAAAAAAAAATCTTCGCAAGTAATGAATTGGTTTATCTCACATTCGATGCGTTGTTTAAAAAACAATATTGTATAAATTTTGTGGACAGTGACGGATATACGTATATGCTAAACAAGCTACAGCTTATGACCTCACAATCTGCCAGCTATATATTTTTTTTTACCACCTCATGTAATTTCAAACGGTAGGGGGCCTCTGGAGTTTGTATAGCTTAGGGCCTCCGCAAGTCTAAATTCTGCCCTGTTTGTGGACATATTATTCAATTCGTTGTCGTTTAGGAGAATGTTTTACGTAACTGTTATAAGAATGTTATTAGTGTAGAATGCAAAGATTTGCCGTTCGTTAAGCTAAAGAAATAAGTTTTGAATAGAATTTCGGCGAGAGAAAGTGTTAGCCAAAAAATACATATTTTAAAAAAAATCCTGGGAAAGGAAAATGAAGGTTAAAAAGCATTATTTCTATAAAACTTCTGTCATTAAACAATATTCAAGCAAAAATTATCATTACCCAGTAATCCTTTTTTAAAAAAAAACAACAATAAATTCATCAACCGACTGACACGCTCATCTGATAGGGTGGAATCCAATGTTTGCAGACCCTCAAGCAAATGTTTAGAACTGAACTCGATGAGAATTCAGACATAGTCGTATGAGAGCTCAGCCATAGTATTATGTCAACTCAGCCATAGACTTGTGAGACCTTGGCCACAGTCTTATGAGAACTCAGCCCTAGCCTTATGAGATCTCAGCACTAGTCTTATGAGAACTCAGCCCTAGTCTTATGAGAACGAAGCCCTAGTCTTATGAGAACTCAGCCGTAGTCTTATGAGAACTCAACCATAGTCTTATGAGAACTCAGCCCAAGTCTTATGAGAACTCAGCCCTAGTCTTATGAGAACTCAGCCATAGTCGTATGAGAACTCAACCATAGTCTTATGAGAACTCAGCCCTAGTCTTATGAGAACTCAGCCCTAGTCTTATGAGAACTCAGCCCAAGTCTTATGAGAACTCAGCCCTAGTCTAATGAGAACTCAGCCATAGTCTTATGAGAACTCAGCCATAGTCTTATGAGAACTCAGCCCAAGTCTTATGAGAACTCAGCCCTAGTCTTATGAGAACTCAGCCCTAATCTTATGAGAACTCAGCCATAGTCTTATGAGAACTCAGCCCTTGTCTTATGAGAACTCGGCCCTAGTCTTATGAGAACTCAGCCCTAGTCTTATGAGAACTCAGGCCTAGTCTTATGAGAACTCATCCTTAGCCTTATGGAAAATCAGTTCTAGTCTTATGAGAACTCGACCATAGTCTTATGAGAACTAATCCTTAGCCTTATGAGAAATCAGCCCTAGTCTTATGAGAACGAAGCCCTAGTCTTATGAGAACTCAGCCCTAGTCTTATGAGAACTCAGCCCTAGTCTTATGAGAACTCAGCCCTAGTCTTATGAGAACTCAGCCATAGTCGTATGAGAACTCAACCATAGTCTTATGAGAACTCAGCCCAAGTCTTATGAGAACTCAGCCCTAGTCTTATGAGAACTCAGCCCTAATCTTATGACAACTCAGCCATAGTCTTATGAGAACTCAGCCCTTATCTTATGAGAACTCAGCCCTAGTCTTATTAGAACGCAGTCATAGTCTTATGAGAACTCGTCCTAGGCCTTATGAGAAATCAGCCCTAGTCTTATGAGAACGAAGCCCTAGTCTTATGAGAACTCAGCCCTAGTCTTATGAGAACGAAGCCCTAGTCTTATGAGAAGTCAGCCCTAGTCTTATGAGAACTCAGCCATAGTCTTATGAGAACTCAGCCCTAGTCTTATGAGAACGAAGCCATAGTCTTATGAGAACTCCGCCGTAGTCTTATGAGAACGAAGCCATAGTCTTATGAGAACTCAGCCCTAGTCTTATGAGAACCCAGCCATAGTCTTATGAGAACCCAGCCCTAGTCTTATGAGAACTCAGCCCTAGTCTTATGAGAACCCAGCCAAAGTCTTATGATAAATTAGCCTTTGTCTTATGAGAAATCAGCTATAGTCTTACAAAACTTGCTACATGACAAAAGTTCTATCGTAAAAATATCTACAAATACAGGAACACAAACGGAAGAAGAAGAAACAAATATTTGAACGACAGGCCGATTTTTCTCAAAGAATGAATAATTATCTGATTGTAAAAATTAAAAATAAAATAATATAAAAAACCGCTTTCTCAATTCCTTGTTTTGAAAAGAAAATACATTTGAAATGATGCGCAAATTAGAGAGATATTTATACATTTGACATCAAAGAACCTTGTTTGTTGTATCCCTTAATCATGTAATACAGACTTGTATTGTGGTGCAGTTTTAGCAGTCATACACATAAATAATAAGTTTATTCAACGTAGGCGCATTATAAATTTATTTAGGGCAGTGGCGTAGCGACATTAGGTGTTACCCGGTTCGGCAAACTTATGGTGCACCCCCCCCTCCCCCGACGTCCACAATGGATTTCTTCTTGTTAAAATAAGTCCAACGTAGAACAATGGCAAAGACAAAAACAAATCTATTAAAGGTCAGGAGGTCAATGTTTTTAAGAACTGTAACAACGCTCAGTTATAGTTTTTTTTACTTTATATTTACTCTATTTACAATTTTCAATTTTTTGGTCTTCGAAGCTGCAAACCTGTCAGTCGTGCTCAAGTGTTAAAGGGCGGTGTTATTGACGAATCATCGAAAATATTAATTTTTGAGTACTTCTGGGTAGCGATTTATTTGGTTTTCCAAAACCTTTTTACAAATTTAAAAAAAAATAAATGTAAAGTAGTTATTAAGAGATTAGAAACATTTTATGAAATATTATTTTGTTAACCCTAGAAAGGGGTACAAAGTCATTTTTTTAAATGTTTTTAATTTTTACCGATTCAAATCATGTACTTAGAATCGCCCGACCACATCGTATTTGGTATTAATGGAAATATGTATTTCTCAGAATTAAGATAAATATAGCTTCTATCACTCAACAAAGTTACCGAACACTTCAATAGGCGTGGAATCGGGGCCAAAACCGAGTTTTTCTGATCTTATTTTAGGGTCACCTCATTTCCGACTCAGCAACTTTGAATTTTCGATAAAGCACACATTTGGATAGCTCACATGTGTGATAAATTGACGTGTCATCAGTCATCCTTTTATAAAATTAGATTATATCGAGCAGTATATGCTATTTTTCAATTTGGTGTCACCCAAGTGAAATGGTGTCACCCCAGGAAATGGTGTCACCCGATGCGGTCCGCATACCCCGCAAACCCCCCCCCCCTTTTTTTGTTTATGCTCGCATAAAAAACACGAATTTATGGCCCCGAGTCCTATCCGGACCATTTTTAAAGTACAAAACTCCACAAGATCCATTAATCCTTGTAAAGACGTATGCGAAACAAAGAAACAAACAAACAAAGCCACACATTTTCACTTACATATATGATATGATTTTCTTTAGTCTTTTATTTAAAATCTATTTATTAACTAAACTTCGAAAATTGAAGGGATCGCACCGAGTTTTTACGCTATATGGCGCTGAATATGCACTGATCTGCACGACTGAAAATTGGCGCCGTGGCTAAGATAGTTATGGCAGAATCTGTCTTTGTCATCAGTGACTTTTGCCACCACTGCTTGTGCACCAACGTACTGCATGTGCACCAACGTACTGCTTGTGCACCAACATCCTGCACGTTCAAACATACGATTTATGTAGTATGGTAGAGGAACATTTGGAATTTAAAATTGTTATCTTCCATGGTGTCCATGCAATGCTTTTTCCTATCGTGGAAGATAGTTGATGGCGCCCTAAGCACATGACACCCGGCCAACCACCCGAGTTACCGGTACCTTGAACCTACATTGTTGTTACCCACGATCAACAGTGGGACGTTACTCCTAATAATTACTTGGACCGTAACTCTGAAAGATACGCACGACCGCCGTGACGCGGTGAGGCATAACAAAAGCAGTAAAAAAAAAGACTGAACTTTCAAGAGTCCCTGTCTTCTTTCTTACGTCAGCCGGGACGTGTGCACGCTAGAACATCATAATCGACCCGTGAAACCTATGGTTTAGTTGGCATAATGGGCCGTTACCTTCTAATACCACAATACTTCAAATATCCTGTTTCCCTTAACGGTGACCGTGTGTTGTCTCCCTTAACGGTGGCCGTGTTTTCATTCGCTAATGGTAACCTTGTGTTGTCTCCCTTAACGGTAGCTATGTTTTGTCTCCCTTAATGGCGGCCTTGTGTTATCTCCCCTAACTGTGGCCTTGTGTTGACTCCCCTAGTGGTGACCTTGAGTTGTCTCCCTTAACGGTGACATTGTGTTGTCTCCTCTAGTGATGACCTTCTGTTTTCTCTCCTAACAGTGGCCTTGTGTTGTCTCCCCTAACGGTGGCCTTGTGTTGTCTCCTCTAGGGGTGACCTTGTATTGTCTCTCCTCACGGTGGCCTTGTGTTGTCTTCCCTAACGGTGGCCTTGTGTAGTCTCCCCTAACGGTGACCTTGTCTTGTCTCCCCTAACGGTGGCCTTGTGTTGTCTTCCCTAACGGTGGCCTTGTGTTGTCTCCCCTAACGGTGACCTTGTCTTGTCTCCCCTAACGGTGGCCTTGTGTTGTCTCCCCTAGCGGTGGCTATGTGTTGTCTACCCTGACGCTGAACGCACAATTGCAAGCCAAACATAGTGCTTCATTCCCCATTCTGCACCGCACTGCACACCAGACATAGTGTGTAATGTCACGCCTTGTAGCCAGATCGACACACGTGTCTACGTTGTTTAGCGATACACTTTGTGGCACAACAAACACTACTCACTTTCCTCCCGTGAGCTTCTTGAACTGGTCATACACCTCATCAATGTTGGGTCTCATCTCGGGCATCTCAGACCAGCACTGCTTCATGATCTGGATGAACTGGGGTGGAGCAGCCTGGGGTGTCACAGACGGTCTGATCAGAGGCGGAGGTTTCTTTAACTTCTTGATAACTTCTGGAAAATAAATCAGAAAGAGAAATATGAATAACATTATAATCTTATATGAGTAAGACCAACAATTCATAATCTTTAATACAACCCCCCTCCCCTTTTTTTATACCATATAATAAAAAAACCAGGAATATAGAAACAAAAGTGTTTTTGCAGTAACACAACACCATCACTCCGTGTCTCAGTCCGACTCCTTTCAATGACATCATGCTTAATTGTTTTTTTCTAAGGCTATAAAATGTACTGCTCTATATTTCCTTGGATCTGGATGCTGTGAGAAAGTGTGACGTCATTGATTTTGTGGCGTCCTACTCTGAGACAACAGAAGATTCAGTGAAGGACGCCTCATCATTGATTTAAAGTTTCGTCTTAGTGAACCACGCAGTAAGCGTCCCTTAGTGAACCACGCAGCAAGCGTCCCTTCGTGAACCACGCAGAAAGCGTCCCTTAGTGAACCACGCTGCAAGCGTCCCTTAGTGAACCACGCAGAAAGCGTCCCTTCGTGAACCACGCTGCAAGCGTCCCTTCGTGAACCACGCAGAAAGCGTCCCTTAGTGAACCACGCAGCTAGCGTCCCTTATTGAACCACGCAGCTAGCGTCCCTTAGTGAACCACGCAGCTAGCGTCCCTTAGTGAACCACGCAGCTAGCGTCCCTTAGTGAACCACGCAGCTAGCGTCCCTTAGTGAACCACGCAGCTAGCGTCCCTTAGTGAACCACGCTGCAAGCGTCCCTTAGTGAACCACGCAGAAAGCGTCCCTTCGTGAACCACGCTGCAAGCGTCCATTCGTGAACCACGCAGAAAGCGTCCCTTAGTGAACCACGCAGCTAGCGTCCCTTATTGAACCACGCAGCTAGCGTCCCTTAGTGAACCACGCAGCTAGCGTCCCTTAGTGAACCACGCAGCTAGCGTCCCTTAGTGAACCACGCAGCTAGCGTCCCTTAGTGAACCACGCAGCTAGCGTCCCTTAGTGAACCACGCAGCTAGCGTCCCTTAGTGAACCACGCAGCTAGCGTCCCTTAGTGAACCACGCAGCTAGCGTCCCTTAGTGAACCACGCAGCTAGCGTCCCTTAGTGAACCACGCAGCTAGCGTCCCTTAGTGAACCACGCAGCTAGCGTCCCTTAGTGAACCACGCAGCTAGCGTCCCTTAGTGAACCACGCAGCTAGCGTCCCTTAGTGAACCACGCAGCTAGCGTCCCTTAGTGAACCACGCAGCTAGCGTCCCTTAGTGAACCACGCAGCTAGCGTCCCTTAGTGAACCACGCAGCTAGCGTCCCTTAGTGAACCACGCAGCTAGCGTCCCTTAGTGAACCACGCAGCTAGCGTCCCTTAGTGAACCACGCAGCTAGCGTCCCTTAGTGAACCACGCAGCTAGCGTCCCTTAGTGAACCACGCAGCTAGCGTCCCTTAGTGAACCACGCAGCTAGCGTCCCTTAGTGAACCACGCAGCTAGCGTCCCTTAGTGAACCACGCAGCTAGCGCCCCTTAGTGAACCACGCAGCTAGCGTCCCTTAGTGAACCACGCAGCTAGCGTCCCTTAGTGAACCACGCAGCTAGCGTCCCTTAGTGAACCACGCAGCTAGCGTCCCTTAGTGAACCACGCAGCTAGCGTCTCTTAGTGAACCACGCAGCTAGCGTCCCTTAGTGAACCACGCAGCTAGCGTCCCTTAGTGAACCACGCAGCTAGCGTCCCTTAGTGAACCACGCAGCTAGCGTCCCTTAGTGAACCACGCAGCTAGCGTCCCTTAGTGAACCACGCAGCTAGCGCCCCTTAGTGAACCACGCAGCTAGCGTCCCTTAGTGAACCACGCAGCTAGCGTCCCTTAGTGAACCACGCAGCTAGCGTCCCTTAGTGAACCACGCAGCTAGCGTCCCTTAGTGAACCACGCAGCTAGCGTCCCTTAGTGAACCACGCAGCTAGCGTCCCTTAGTGAACCCCGCTGCAAGCGTCCCTTAGTGAACCACGCAGCTAGCGTCCCTTAGTGAACCACGCAGCTAGCGTCCCTTAGTGAACCACGCTGCAAGCGTCCCTTAGTGAACCACGCAGCTAGCGTCCCTTAGTGAACCACGCAGCTAGCGTCCCTTAGTGAACCACGCAGCTAGCGTCCCTTAGTGAACCACGCAGCTAGCGTCCCTTAGTGAACCACGCAGCTAGCGTCCCTTAGTGAACCACGCAGCTAGCGTCCCTTAGTGAACCACGCTGCAAGCGTCCCTTAGTGAACCACGCAGCTAGCGTCCCTTAGTGAACCACGCAGCTAGCGTCCCTTAGTGAACCACGCAGCTAGCGTCCCTTAGTGAACCACGCAGCTAGCGTCCCTTAGTGAACCACGCAGCTAGCGTCCCTTAGTGAACCACGCAGCTAGCGTCCCTTAGTGAACCACGCAGCTAGCGTCCCTTAGTGAACCACGCTGCAAGCGTCCCTTAGTGAACCACGCAGCTAGCGTCCCTTAGTGAACCACGCAGCTAGCGTCCCTTAGTGAACCACGCAGCTAGCGTCCCTTAGTGAACCACGCAGCTAGCGTCCCTTAGTGAACCACGCAGCTAGCGTCCCTTAGTGAACCACGCAGCTAGCGTCCCTTAGTGAACCACGCAGCTAGCGTCCCTTAGTGAACCACGCAGCTAGCGTCCCTTAGTGAACCACGCAGCTAGCGTCCCTTAGTGAACCACGCAGCTAGCGTCCCTTAGTGAACCACGCAGCTAGCGTCCCTTAGTGAACCACGCAGCTAGCGTCCCTTAGTGAACCACGCAGCTAGCGTCCCTTAGTGAACCACGCAGCTAGCGTCCCTTAGTGAACCACGCAGCTAGCGTCCCTTAGTGAACCACGCAGCTAGCGTCCCTTAGTGAACCACGCAGCTAGCGTCCCTTAGTGAACCACGCAGCTAGCGTCCCTTAGTGAACCACGCAGCTAGCGTCCCTTAGTGAACCACGCAGCTAGCGTCCCTTAGTGAACCACGCAGCTAGCGTCCCTTAGTGAACCATGCAGCTAGCGTCCCTTAGTGAACCACGCAGCTAGCGTCCCTTAGTGAACCACGCAGCTAGCGTCCCTTAGTGAACCACGCAGAAAGCGTCCCTTCGTGAACCACGCTGCAAGCGTCCCTTCGTGAACCACGCAGCTAGCGTCCCTTAGTGAACCACGCAGCTAGCGCCCCTTAGTGAACCACGCAGCTAGCGTCCCTTAGTGAACCACGCAGCTAGCGTCCCTTAGTGAACCACGCAGCTAGCGTCCCTTAGTGAACCACGCAGCTAGCGTCCCTTAGTGAACCACGCAGCTAGCGTCCCTTAGTGAACCACGCAGCTAGCGTCCCTTAGTGAACCACGCTGCAAGCGTCCCTTCGTGAACCACGCAGCTAGCGTCCCTTAGTGAACCACGCAGCTAGCGTCCCTTAGTGAACCACGCAGCTAGCGTCCCTTAGTGAACCACGCAGCTAGCGTCCCTTAGTGAACCACGCAGCTAGCGTCCCTTAGTGAACCACGCAGCTAGCGTCCCTTAGTGAACCACGCAGCTAGCGTCCCTTAGTGAACCACGCAGCTAGCGTCCCTTAGTGAACCACGCAGCTAGCGTCCCTTAGTGAACCACGCAGCTAGCGTCCCTTAGTGAACCACGCAGCTAGCGTCCCTTAGTGAACCACGCAGCTAGCGTCCCTTAGTGAACCACGCAGCTAGCGTCCCTTAGTGAACCACGCAGAAAGCGTCCCTTCGTGAACCACGCTGCAAGCGTCCCTTCGTGAACCACGCAGCTAGCGTCCCTTAGTGAACCACGCAGCTAGCGCCCCTTAGTGAACCACGCAGCTAGCGTCCCTTAGTGAACCACGCAGCTAGCGTCCCTTAGTGAACCACGCAGCTAGCGTCCCTTAGTGAACCACGCAGCTAGCGTCCCTTAGTGAACCACGCAGCTAGCGTCCCTTAGTGAACCACGCAGCTAGCGTCCCTTAGTGAACCACGCTGCAAGCGTCCCTTCGTGAACCACGCAGCTAGCGTCCCTTAGTGAACCACGCAGCTAGCGTCCCTTAGTGAACCACGCAGCTAGCGTCCCTTCGTGAACCACGCAGCTAGCGTCCCTTAGTGAACCACGCAGCTAGCGTCCCTTAGTGAACCACGCAGCTAGCGTCCCTTAGTGAACCACGCTGCAAGCGCCCCTTAGTGAACCACGCAGCTAGCGTCCCTTAGTGAACCACGCAGCTAGCGTCCCTTAGTGAACCACGCAGCTAGCGTCCCTTAGTGAACCACGCAGCTAGCGTCCCTTAGTGAACCACGCAGCTAGCGTCCCTTAGTGAACCACGCAGCTAGCGTCCCTTAGTGAACCACGCAGCTAGCGTCCCTTCTTTCAAATCTAGCAATAATTCACGAGAGAAAATTGAAATATTACAGGGAAAGCTGCTAGGGGAGAGGTTTGAAGAGGGGGGGGGGAGTGTTTCGTCTAGATTTCGATGAAGTCACTTGTGTGTTACCAAAGAGCGGGAGCGGGGGGCGATGGGGAGCTGGGGGTGTGAGAGACTCGGGTTATTATTTCGTCAGCTCGGGATATTGGCTGGAAAACAGAATTATGGGTCTGCCCAGAAATTGGTGGACTCCTTTTTAACTCGTGTGGGATTTGGTAGGGAAATTTCCTGATCCGTTGTATCGATATTTTTTGGTGGTATTCGGTTACCATTCTTTTTTTGAATAAATTCTATTGTCTCTTTAAGCTTTTGTCATTACAGAACAAAGTAAACAGAGCAAAGTAAATATTTGCAAAATTTTATTTACGATTTTGTTATGAGATTTCTGGTTAAATGCTTTTACACTGGCAACATGCTGAATGTTTTTCTTGGAAATATAAATGGGAAAAATATTTATAATTTTAAGATTGGACGAAATGGTGGGGGGTCAGACATTGGACCAGTAACATTTGAGTCAGAAATAATGGGTAGTATGGTATTATCACAATAGAAACGTTTATATATATATATATATATATATATATAAATATTGCAATAATTAAAAGCTAAAACTTAGTTCCTTTCTATGCATATAATTTTTGTACGCAATTTAGACTGTATAGAAATAATATATGGTATTTATTTATTATAGTTGACTGTGTGGACCAGTGGCGTCATTCAAGAAATCAAATCTGTGAGTTATTTTGGTTTTGATAATTTTATTTATTTGCTTTTATTCCTCACCATTAATACTTCACACGTCTCACCATTAATACTACACACGTCTCACCTAAATGCTTCATACGTCTCACCATTAATACTTCACACGTCTCACCATTATTACTTCATACGTCTCACCATTAATACTTCATACGTCTCACCATAATACTTCACACGTCTCATCATTAATACTTCATACGTCTCACCATTAATACTTCATACGTCTCACCATTAACACTTCATACGTCTCACCATTATTACTTCATACGTCTCACCATTAATACTTCATACGTCTCACCATTAATACTTCATACGTCTCATCATTAATACTTCACACGTCTCACCATTAATACTTCATACGTCTCACCATTAATACTTCATACGTCTCACTATTAATACGTCATACGTCTCACCATTAATACTTCATACGTCTCACCATCATTACTTCATATGTCTCACCACAAATACTTCATATATTTCATTTTCATCACGCTTCTTATAAACATTAACTGTATCTCTATTCTATGGGTATTTCTCTGAGTGACGGCATGGGCATTTCTCTTAAAATTGATGGGCATTCTCTGAGTGACGGCATGGGCATTTCTCTTAAAATTGATGGGCATTCTCTTAGTGACTTATTGGGCAATTCTCTAAGTGAATAGATGAACATTTCTCGTAGTGACTTTATGGGCATTTCTTTGAGTGACAGCATGGGCATTTCTCTGAGTGACGGCACGGAATTTCTCTTTATTTAAGTACATAGAAGAAGAAAATATTCAAGTATCGTAGCCTTATTTAACTATTATATTACATAAACAAAGACACAAAAATACAGCGTACTCTCAAGCAAACAGTGATATCGATGCTCAGATTCCAGCCTCGATACCGAAGACTCGAGACCGTCCATTTGTACGGATATTGACTGTGTGTCGAGGGAGAGAGAGAGACAGAGAGAGAGAGAGAGAGAGATAGAGTGAATGGTCATCAAGCATGATGAGAAGGTCGAAGATCTTGGGGTCCGTCCTCACGATTTTTTTTGTCCGACTGATTTCCCATGTCAGGTTTTGTTTCTGTGGGTCGAACGTTCATAACGACAAAGTCGGTCTGCGTTAGGACACGCTTTTCAACACTTTCTTTTTCAATTGATTTGTGTTTCTCCTCAACAAAGATTGGATTCCGTAAACTATTTCTCAGCACCGTAAATTGTATTTTATTGCAACACTGTATTTTTATGACATTTGCTAGCCGTTAAAAGTGATCAACAAGACACAAGGCCATAGAGATACGGTACCCTTGAGATGACGCATGCCGTACACGGAGCATAGGAATCGAATGACATTAGTGTCGAATACCAACTGCTTTTGTGTGGAGAGTGTTTTAAAACTAAAAGATTAAATGAATAGCTGCTCCAAAGGGTTGTGAACAGGGGACTTTTTAAAGGAAAAAATGAAACACGACACTTGCAGTTAGTTAAGTTACCTCGGGACAAAACTGCCTTCAACCGTAGCACAAGGCGGATATATGTATGATTTAAATGTTTCAGTTACTATTTAGGAAATATTTACAATGTAATTGCGAGATTTGTTTCAAAAAGGAAAAGAAATAGAGGAACCATCAACATTTCGTTGGTACACAAGAGAGTATGTGTAAGGAGAATAGATTATGTGGGGTGAGAAGAGAGTTAGTGTGGGGAGAGGAGATTATGTGTGGGGAGAAGAGGGTATGTGTGGAGGTAAGAGAGTACGTCTGCGGAGAAGAGACAGTGATTGGGGATACGACATTTGTGGGAAAAGACAGTATGTGTGGGGAAACGATAGTATGTGTGGGAAGAAGTAAGAGTGTGTAAGGAAAAGAGAATGTGTGGGGAGAAGAGATTGTCTGTGGGGAGAACAGAGTATGTTTGGGGAGAAGAGAGTATTTGTTGTTGGAAAAGAGTATTTTTGGGGGAGAAGACAGTATGTGTTGAGAAGAAGATAGTTTGTGTGGGGAGAGGAGAGTATGCGTGGGGAGAAGAGAGTATGTGTGGAGGTAAGAGAGTACGTCTGCGGAGAAGAGACAGTGATTGGGGATACGACATTTGTGGGAAAAGACAGTATGTGTGGGGAAACGATAGTATGTGTGGGAAGAAGTAAGAGTGTGTAAGGAAAAGAGAATGTGTGGGGAGAAGAGATTGTCTGTGGGGAGAACAGAGTATGTTTGGGGAGAAGAGAGTATTTGTTGTTGGAAAAGAGTATTTTTGGGGGAGAAGACAGTATGTGTTGAGAAGAAGATAGTTTGTGTGGGGAGAGGAGAGTATGCGTGGGGAGAAGAGAGTATGTGTGGAGGTAAGAGAGTACGTCTGCGTAGAAGAGACAGTGATTGGGGATACGACATTTGTGGGAAAAGACAGTATGTGTGGGGAAAAGATAGTATGTGTGGGAAGAAGTAAAAGTGTGTAGGGAGAAGAGAATGTGTGGGGAGAAGAGATTGTCTGTGGGGAGAACAGAGTATGTTTGGAGAGATTAGAGTATGTGTTGTTGGAAAAGAGAAGACAGTATGTGTTGAGAAGAAGATAGTTTGTGTTGGGAAGAAGAGATTTTGTGTGGGGAAGAAGAGAATATGTGTGGGGGAACATTTCGTTTAGATATATTTATATGAGACAAAAATAATTAATACTTCAATGTGAGATTTTATTACGTTTGCGATTATTAAATGGTATCGAATCCTTTTGTTTTTATGAGATTAAGAAAGCACATCAGACAATACAGCATTTAGCATTACCAATTTCAAATTGACATTTTCAAGAGCACATAACTTCGTCACAGATGAATGCCATGGAAAACCAGAGCAGAGTCGATATGGAAAAACAGCATTAGTGTCAACAGGTAAAGGGAAATAATAATGGTTAAAAGCCCCTCTGATAGGATATCAGATACGTGTGCTACGACCACGGTGCGTAAGGTCTAAGAGAGAAACAAGCACCACAGGTCGACGGATTACATGCTACGATATGTAGTGTTGACCTTCTACTACACCACAACGCGGGGGAGGGGGTGGTTTAAACCACGAATCAAGCTGTGGTGCATGGTCCATATTTTGAGACTCGTTTTATGTGACGTAATTCGCTAATAAATTCACAACTCAGAATATAAACACAATGTGTATATGGCTAAATGTTATAGGACCTATTTCTTATATCAACTGTCTGATGGCCTTTGCGCGTGTGTCTCTCTTTGACGCCCCACGGTCTCTCGTCCGGTTCACTAACATTATGAGTTTACTAACATTATGAGTTCACTAACATTATGAGTTCACTAAAATTATGAATTCACTAACATTATGAGTTCACTAACATTATGAGTTCACTAACATTATGAGTTCACTAACATTATGAGTTCACTAACATTATGAGTTCACTAGTTGTTCTTTCAGATTTTGTTTAAAAAATGTGATCATTGTCGCAGTGTTTCCCAGCATGTTTAGCTTAACGCTTCGCCCCTCCTCCCCGAAATGAGCACCTAATAAATGTGTATGGACGCACCCCATAAGGCCGACCGAAAGATTTGTATTTCAATCTTGGGGCCTCTTTAGGTCCCGCCATTAAACTGTGTGGCCCAAATGTACTGTAAGTGAGAAATATAAGTAGTGCAATATATGACAAAAACAGTTAATAACATTTTTAGTAGTTCTGTCTAACAAACCCCATCCCCAACCGAAGTCCTTAAAAAAATATCCTAAATTCATTTCCTATCTCAAAGCTCACATGTCCCCCATAACGGTCAAGTTGCCTTCCTCTCCCGTGGAGTTTCCGCCCCAGTGGGGTGCACATCCTTCTTTGAGAACTTCTGCATTTAGGATAAAGTAAAAAAAAAACACCCTTGACCTGGATATTTTTTGTTGCTTTTGAATTACTATGACACCGGTGGAGATGGCGCCCCAGATCTAAATGCAATGCATGTGGGGGTAGGATGGGGTGCGGTGAATCAAATCGATTACGTGCTATCATACATGCTGCAATAAATTTCCAATAAGTCAACCGGACTTTTCTCTCCGTTCTGAAAATAAAATTTAAAAAAATTATTGTCACATTACATTTGATATCGCTAGGCTGATGAACGGTAAAAGCGTTGCAAATCAAAACAGTAATAAAAAAAAAAAGATTTAAAAAGAATAATAATGCAATATAGCATTATAAATACTTAAATTCGTTTGTGGAAGTCTGTTTAAGGAACACAAAATAACGCAGTATCGATTGTTTCCAAGCAAACCTGCCATTGGAGCAGGACACCCTATGGAGCTGAACACCCATTCTAGCAGGCCACCCATTCTAACAGGCCACACATTGGAGCAGGCCACCTCTTGAAGCAGAACACCCCTTGGAGTAGGCCACCCCTTGGAGTAGGCCACCCCTTGGAGTAGGCCACCCCTTGGAGCAGGACACCCCATGGAGTAGGCCACCCTTTTGAGTAGGACATCCCTTGAAACAGGCCACCCCTTGGAGCAGACCACCCCTTGAAGCATGTGACAAAAACGCTAGGCTTCCATAGAGGAATAGAGAAATTTCTTTAAGACAAGAGTAAAATAAACATCCTAAAATATTAACTTTCATTATCTTACGAAAATCTTTGTTAAAAATCGTGTAATTTAGAATGTGTAATTTAAAACCAGGACATTTGAAAATTTTCATGCACTTGACTGCGCGTTACGGAGAAAACATCACTCCGTGAGACGGACAAAAATTGACCAAAGTAAAATGTTTGATGCTTATTTGGATAAATTATTCATATGTTTTAGCTGTTTTAATTAAGTATTCCTGGATATCAGATGTGTCCGATCTTTCGCTAAGTGGATCATTTTTTAAACGTATCTTTTTTAGTCATTAACTATAGGCTATAAGGTTACAACATGCTACGAACCGGGACACAAGTCCGAAAACCAAAACTGTTGTGGTAAACAAAACCCAGTACACACGGTCATCTAAATCTTAATCATGTGTTTTGGGGGGAAAAAGGAAAATAAAACGTTATTAGGAAACTCTGAGACGGAGATAATGAGTGGGGAAAACCTGGAAGGTGGGATGGAGTTGTTTGTGGCGGGCGGGGTTGCGTAAAATTTAAAGACAAACAGATCTTGAAAGGAACAAATAAGCAAAGATCATAGAGCATAAAATTTTGGGGGGGGGGGGGGGGTTGGTAGACACATAACAAGTAGTTTGTGTGAAGGATTCGAAGTTGAAGAAGAAGCTTATGTAAACGTGTTCTTTTTTAATATAGGAAATTTAAACAGGAAACATAAAATACGTGAGAAATAAATTAAGATGAATGACACCACTGTTTGGTGTAGAGAGTAAATGACACCACTGTTTGGTGTAGAGAGTAAATGACACCACTGTTTGGTGTAGAAGGTAAATGACACCACTGTTTGGTGTAGAGAGTAAATGATACCACTGTTTGGTGTAGAGAGTAAATGACACCACTGTTTGGTGTAGAGAGTAAATGACACCCCTGTTTGGTGTAGAGAGTAAATGACACCACTGTTTGGTGTAGAGAGTAAATGACACCACTGTTTGGTGTAGAGTGTAAATGACACCACTGTTTGGTGTAGAGAGTAAATGACACCCCTGTTTGGTGTAGAGAGTAAATGACACCACTGTTTAGTGAAGAGAGTAAATGACACCACTGTTTGGTGTAGAGAGTAAATGACACCCCTGTTTGGTGTAGAGAGTAAATGACACCCCTGTTTGGTGTAGAGAGTAAATGACACCACTGTTTGGTGTAGAGAGTAAATGACACCACTGTTTGGTGTAGAGTGTAAATGACACCACTGTTTGGTGTAGAGAGTAAATGACACCACTGTTTGGTGTAGAGAGTAAATGACACCACTGTTTGGTGTAGAGAGTAAATGACACCACTGTTTGGTGTAGAGAGTAAATGACACCCCTGTTTGGTGTAGAGAGTAAATGACACCCCTGTTTGGTGTAGAGAGTAAATGACACCACTGTTTGGTGTAGAGAGTAAATGACACCCCTGTTTGGTGTAGAGAGTAAATGACACCCCTGTTTGGTGTAGAGAGTAAATGACACCACTGTTTGGTGTAGAGAGTAAATGACACCACTGTTTGGTGTAGAGAGTAAATGACACCTCTGTTTGGTGTAGAGAGTAAATGACACAACTGTTTGGTGTAGAGAGTAAATGACACCACTGTTTGGTGTAGAGAGTAAATGACACCACTGTTTGGTGTAGAGAGTAAATGACACCCCTGTTTGGTGTAGAGAGTAAATGACACCACTGTTTGGTGTAGAGAGTAAATGACACCACTGTTTGGTGAAGAGAGTAAGTGACACCACTGTTTGGTGTAGAGAGTAAATGACACCACTGTATGGTGTAGAGAGTAAATGACACCACTGTTTGGTGTAGAGACACCACTCTTTGTAGAAAGTAGAAGTGAATATAAAAAAAAATGAATGACCGATAAACAAGGGGAAAGATACAAAAAGTCCAAGACTCTATAGAATTATCATCTTCACGTGCACCACCACACTATGATGTGGTGCACCAATAAACTTTAATATGTGGCACCACAAAACCATAATGGGTTGCACCATAAAACTTATTGTGTTGCACAAACAAACCATTAATTATAATGTATTGAAGCACCAAACAATAATGTGTTGAATCACGAAACCATAATGTGTTGCTCCACCAAACTATGATGTGTTGACCCAAAAAACCTTAATGTGTTGCCCCACCAAACTATGATGTGTTGCTCCACCAAACTATGATGTGTTGACCCAAAAAACCTTAATGTGTTGCCCCACCAAACTATGATGTGTTGACCCAAAAAACCTTAATGTGTTGCCCCACCAAACTATGATGTGTTGCTCCACCAAACTATGATGTGTTGACCCAAAAAACCTTAATGTGTTGCCCCACCAAACTATGATGTGTTGACCCAAAAAACCTTAATGTGTTGCCCCACCAAACTGTGATGTGTTGCTCCACCAAACTATGATGTGTTGACCCAAAAAACCTTAATGTGTTGCCCCACCAAACTATGATGTGTTGACCCAAAAAACCTTAATGTGTTGCCCCACCAAACTATGATGTGTTGCCCCACCAAACTATGATATGTCACCCCAACAAACAATGATGTGTTGCCCCACCAAACTATGATGTGTTGCCCCACCAAACCATAATGTATTGCCCCACGAAAGTATGATGTGTTACCCCACTAAACTATGATGTGTTGCCCCACCAAACTATGATGTGTCGCCCCAACAAACTATGATGCGTTGCAATACATTCGAGACAATATAATCGTTATCTTCAGTGTTGAGAATAAAGGAAGGTTGTTAAGATTTGGTATTTTTTAACATGCAGACTTCGATGACCCCCCCCCCTTTTCCCATCCTCTAGCATCCCGCCCCTTGTCCACGTGTCAACAGCTCAATCTATGTTGACCTTTAGTGACGTACCGATAGATTGGCGCTCCAATATGTTGTTTCCATAAATCAAATCCATGCCGCTGATTTAACTTTCCTTAGAGACACTTTCATTCTTGTTATTATTAAAATGTCTCACATGAGGTAGTAGGAAATTTCAGTAATGTTTGAAAACTCAGAATTACATACATTTTTGGGAACACACTCAACAGAAAAAAAAATAATTAATTTAGGATATCCTTAGATCAGAACTTAAAATATTTATTATATCTTTAAAAAGCAACATATTTTGATCTGGTCTGCAAAGTATGTCGAGCAAAATGGGTTCAAAAGGGTCAACTCCAGAATCCGTTTCAAAGCTTTCACTCTTCTTGACTGAAGTTGTATACCAAACAAGTGTCTTGACTGAAGTTGTATACCAAACAAGTGTCTTGACTGAAGTTGTATACCAAACAAGTGTCTTGACTGAAGTTGTATACCAAACTAGTGTCTTGACTGAAGTTATATACCAAACAAATGTCTTGACTGAAGTTGTATACCAAACAAATGTCTTTTCTGAAGTTGTATACAAAACACATGTATTGACTGAAGTTGTATACCAAACAAATGTCTTGACTTAAGTTTTCTACCAAACAAATGTCTTAACTGAAGTTGTATACCAAACAAATGTCTTGATGAAGTTGTATACAAAACACATGTATTGACTGAAGTTGTATACCAAACAAATGTCTTGACTCAAGTTGTATACCAAACACATTTCTTGACTGAAGTTGTATACCAAACAAATGTCTTGACTGTAGGAAAATGCAAACATCGTTCTTTTACTGGTCAATGTAATCAGATTTTTAAAAAACAAAATATTCGATTATATTTTTAATGTCAAATAACAAACATAGATTTCTGCTTCTTTGTATTAATAGGAATTCGTTTTTGAAACAAAATCTCGAGTATTTGCGAGGGCTGTGTGGCCGAACATACGCAGGTTGACAGGTTGAAGAGGTGACCAGGAGGATGAATGCTTCTTTAAACGTTTGATTTCCGGTGGCCTAACTTCCGGTCCCTGAACACTTTGTCAGACCGACTTCCGGCAAGGAAATGACTCCCCCAAAGTTCAATCCGTAAAATGTTTGTGGGTGCATCATGGCCTCACATGGCCAGGGTGTGTGTGAGAGAGAGGATAAGTGTGGGGGTGTCATGGCCAGACATGGCCTGAGGTGAGAGATGGTATTTGTAAGTGGAGTCGTGGCCAGGCATAGCCTTAGATAAAACATGTTAAGTGTGTGTTGGGGGAGGCGGCGGGGTGAGTGTCACCGTGGGACTGCAAGTTGTCTTTATACTGTGTGGGGGGATTGTCATGATAAATTATACAGTGTTACAACCAGTGATGATATCCAACTCTAACAAACACATTCTGGTTGGAGTTTGAGCTTACGCTCTTACAACATCGGCTAGGAGAGTGGCAAATGACCACGTCGGATGAACTATGCCATGCAACCTTGTTTGGACGTATGACTCGCCACCACTCTGGCCTCCCACATAACATCCAGTGAGGGGCACGAAGATGCTAGATCTGCTACTGTTTCCGGGGCCAGCGTGCTATTGCCTGCAAGTCGAGTCTCTGGTGTTTGTATATCCCGTTTAAGTAAGAATTAGTAATCAGTTTTCAGTTTGCATTTGGGTTACCCGACTAAGATGTTTCCAACCCAGTTTCCACCAGGAGTCAGTTGTGCTAGGACGTGGCATGTTTGAGTATGCAGCTCTAACTTTGCGTACTATATATTGGTGCATATTAACTTAGCTAAAAATGAAAACCAATGAACACTATAAAAAATATAGCAGAAATTAATCCTTTTCAAAAATAATTACTCGACTTTTTCTCTGTTATCCTCATCTCAGGTGTAAGCTTTAATAGTTTCAGTTTTTTTTTAAAAATAAATAGGTTATTGATTTTCTGTTTGATTGATTTCCAGTTTATTACGGCGTGTTCTTTGATTGCCTTGATTTGCTACTTGAGAATGTTATAAAAAAAAAACTATAGAAATGTGAGCTGCCAAGTCATGGTTAATTAATAAACATAATACCACACAATTGATTCACACTTCATTTTGTTAACGAAAAGTTTTCCGTGAAATTGTAAATACAATTTTAAGTGTGTATATATATCATAATGGTATATATATATTATAAATGCATATACTTTTACGTTAAACAAAGAACATATGCCTTCTAGGGGCTCAAAGATTTGAACAAAAGCTGAATAGAATCGATGATCCAGTATTAGTTTTAAGGTTCTAAATTAGTTACACATTTCATGCTCACTTTATATGTTTGATACGCCCCACGCTTCAAATTACCGACACCTTCAAACATGGATAGTTAAAGACACCTTCAAACATGGATAGTTAAAGACACCTTCAAACATGGATAGTTAAAGACGCCTTCAAGCATGGATAGTTAAAGACACCTTCAAACATGGATAGTTAAAGACACCTTTAAACAAGGATAGTTAAAGACACCTTCAAACATGGATAGTTAAAGACGCCTTCAAGCATGGATAGTTAAAGACACCTTCAAGCATGGATAGTTAAAGACGCCTTCAAACATGGATAGTTAAAGACGCCTTCAAGCATGGATAGTTAAAGACACCTTCAAACATGGATAGTTAAAGACACCTTCAAACATGGATAGTTAAAGACGCCTTCAAACATGGATAGTTAAAGACGCCTTCAAACATGGATAGTTAAAGACACCTTTAAACATGGATAGTTAAAGACGCCTTCAAACATGGATAGTTAACGACACCTTCAAGCATGGATAGTTAAAGACACCTTCAAACATGGATAGTTAAACCAACCTGATACTTAGTACTTAGCTCTTGTTTGTTAGATATTTGATCTTTCAAACATGTATGGGTTTTTTCCTTTTTTCGTTATTTTAAAAAATAATACTTTAATTCCATTTCATTTGTGGAAGAAATATTATTTAAGAAATAATGGTAGTTGTGGATAGCGGAAAAAAACAAGGTTTAATTGAACAGGATATTCTGTCAACATGATGGTGTGACTGGTGAGAGAATCCTGGTGACAGAATCGTAGTGACAGTATCCTTAACACAGAATCTTGATCACAAAATTCTGGTGACGGAATACTTAAGACATAATCCTGGTGACAAAATACTTAAGACATCATCCTGGTGACAAAATACTTAAGACATCATCCTGGTGACAGAATTCTGGTGACATAATCCTTGAGACATAATCCTGGTGACAGAATCCTTAAGACATCCTCCAGGTGACATAATTCTGGTGACAGATTTCTTAAGACATAATCCTGGTGACAGAATCCTTAAGACATCATCCTGGTGACAGAATTCTGGTGACAGAAACTTAAGACATCATCCTAGTGACAGACTTCAGGTGACAGAATCTTTGAGACATCATCCTGGTGACAGAATCCTTAAGACATCATCCTGGTGACAGAATCCTTAAGACATCATCCTGGTGACAGAATCCTTAAGACATCATTCTGCTGACAGAATCCTTAATTAAGACATCATCCTGGTGACAGAATTCAGGTGACATAATCCCTTAGACATAATCCTTGAGACAGAATCCTTGAGAATCGATCTGAGCCTTAGTAAGTCTCACACTAGAGTTCTAGACATTCTCACGTGTAAAATACTGGAAGAGGTGTATAATATATCATAATTATTCCAGATGGACGTATTTTGAAGGTTCTTTTGCCCTCATTGACCATGTACCAATTTACTTTTTACAATTTCAAAAAGCTTATGATCAGAATTTCAGCCGAACCTCTTTGGTCAATCATTTCCACAGGTATGCGTTTTTCAACATTACGAAGTTTTATGAGGACATGGCAAGATGGAATATCTCGTTTTTAAAAAAAACAAAATGTCGTAAATATGTGTTCTTTTGTGTGTATTTGGTGGGTACTCGATCAAGCGCATGACGGGGAGACTGCGAATGAGAGCGCATCACGGTGCGCAATGAGAGTGAGGTGGAAAAGATCCACCCGCGAACAATTATTATAGAGACACGTCACCGTTGTAAGTTACTGGGTCCGTAACCAAATATTTGGCCAGAAGTAATGAAGAACATTTATTTTATTTCTCAAAATGCATATTTCTTAGGCTGCCCCTATTGGTACACGGGTGCCAGATTTGAGAGGTTAGGATTAAACAACGATTAGAAATATTATTGTTGGGTTTGTAAGACCAAATGAGGTATCAAATGAAAGATAATTGAATGTACTATACGTTTGTAAACTTAATTCTTCATTTTATTTAAAATAAACTACTACAAATGACACCCGAATAGCAAAAATCAAAATGGACCCGGACACACAGCACCGCCATTCGCACCCGGGTACCATTAAGCTTAATGCTATTCGGATGTCATTTGTGGTTATTTATTTTAGTAAAACTGAAGAATTAAGATTTCAAACATATAGTACATTCAATTATCTTTCATTTGATACCTCATTTCGTTAAATCTTTTTTTAATCCCAACCTCTCAAATCTGGTACCCGTGTACCAATAGCCACTTCGTATTTGTTACGTCCCGAAAGAAAAATAATGTTCACAAGTACAGAAAATAAAAGGTTAAAATAATTCAAACATAATGTATCTTATAAATGTATCTGAAAGTTCATTCTCTGTGGTCAGATATATACGGTTTAAACTCCATATTATGATTCCCGGTATTGAAAGGTACAAAAAGCGCGCCGTGAAGGTTACCATGGCAATGTAACATAGAATCCGAAATCAGACTGTTCACGAGAAGACCCATGAAGTGGTCCCAAGACAGGGGACATCACTTTGGAAATCTCAGGAGAGAAACGTGAGCGATAGAGAAAACAACATCGAAGAAAAAAATGGGTTGTGTGTTTGTGTTTGAATGTAGCTGAGGATTGGGTGACTTATATGAAACTATGTAAGAAAACGACCTGTAGAGAGATTAGAGAGGTAGAAAGAAAAATAGTGTGTGATAGGTAGAAAAAAATAAAACACACAGAGAGAAATAAAGAGAGTGAGGAAGATAGAAAGATAGACAGCCAGACAAAGATATATAGGGATAGAGAAATAAATATTGGGAGAGAAAGATAGAGCAACATAGAAAGAGGGGGGGGATATATGAGGACCAAAAAAACATCAGAAAGAAAGAGAAAGAGAGAGAGAGAGAAAGAGGGGGGGATTGAGTAGGCGTAAAGTACAAAATAAAACAAAAACCAACAAAAATATTTGGGAAAGCGGAGTTGGGGGTCGTCCCCCTGTCCTTCACCAGCAATACTTAAGTAGGTCCCAGACTTTTGTGGCCATAAAGTTATTGAGATGGACACATGGAGGAGTACAAACATCAACCCACATATACCCCTCCTACAACTAAAAAGTCTGTTCGCTTGGAATTTTTAAAAAAATTACTGTCAAACCTAAGATGTTCTTCCATGTTGTTCCAGATTCCACAAAAACGTTTCAGCTACAACATTAGCTCTTCTGCGTCTGGCTCCAAAATAGGTATTTCAGACGTAGCTCCTATAAACCATGACTCCTCTAGACCATGACTCCTCTAGACCATAACTCCCAAAGATCAGGACTCCATAGATCCTAACTCCTATAAACCACGACTCATATGGACCATGACTCCTGTAAACAGTGACTCCTATAGGTCGTGACTCCTATATATCTTGACTTCTGTAATCATGACTTCTATAGATCTTGACTCATATACATCATGACTCATACAAACCACGATCCATATAGACCATGACTCATATAGATCGTGATTCCTATTAAACCATGACTCCTATAAAACTGTGACTCCTATTAGACCGCGACTCCTATAAGCCAGGACTCCTATAGACCATGGCTTCTATAAATCGTGACTCATGTAGTCCGTGACTCCTACATTCCGTGACTCCTATAGAGCGTGACTCCTATAAGCATTACTCCTATGGACCGTGGCTTCTATAAATCGTGTCTCCTGCTAGACCACGACTCCTATAAATCGTGACTACTATAGTCCATGACTCCTATAAATCGTGACTCCTAGAGACCGCGACTGCTACAACCCGTGACTCACATTGATGACTCCTATCGTCATTAACTCTCCACTCAGACTTTTCCTAATCCCAATGGTAGTAGATATAAAATGGCTTCGGTGATTATATGAAACATTACCACCACCACCCCCCCACACACACACACTCTTTTTTCTATGTATTCTAAATACTTTTTTAAAAGTAGCTTTCTTTCTCTTCCTCTCATTTTTTGTTCAGTCCACTTTGAGTATATAAAATTGTACATATATTTGGCTCTCTCTTGGAAAGATCTGTTTACTTTCCATAACAAATATTTTTCAACCTATTCTTTTACGAAACTGTGACATGTATTTTCACCAAGAGTAGATTTTTGTATAGTTTCTCTAGGGATCTCCTAGACAAGTTGTCCCCCTTGTAGCAATTCCTAAAGGCCCCACCAATCGGTGGTTTAAGAATAATCTTGCATATAAATAGACTTTTAATGTTTCTTTGCACTTTACATAACGGGGGAAATCCCGTACCGAGAGACAAGCATTGCCAAGAAACCATGCTCATTGAAGGCGAAACTAACACAAAATAATTCGTGTACTTTTCTTTTAATATCCACGAATATTTTTGTCGCCATAGAAATATGAATCGGTTATACCTTTTCTTAAAATATTTCTTGTCCGGAGTGGTCACCCCAACGTTTACTACAGCCCATTTGATTTCCTGGTATTACTTTGTTCCGAAAACTGTATCAAAGCTTTTGTTTTATAAAATTAGTTTTTATTTTATAATATAATTTTTTTTTATTAATTTGTTTCTTCCAATCTGTGACCCTCAACCAAATCTTCAATGGGACACCAAACCCTTGTTTGTAATTATTTTAGAACCACTAATCACAAAAACAACTGCCAGGGCTTGTTATTCCAAAGTCAAGTCCCTGGTGTAATTTATACTTCATCAACCAAGCGCTCTTAAACCCCAAGGCCGCGGCGAGACCACAATGAAGACCATAATTTCAACACAACCGATGGCGCTGTCTCGTTTAATGACTTCATTTGATGTCCTCCACGGCTTCAAGTCTGGTTGTTTGGGTAATGATGACAGAGGATGACGCCGTGGCGATGTACAGAGGTTCGCAGACACAGGTTCTAAACGTTCATTCATAATCTAGCATTAGTTCCATTTATCAAATAGTTACTCTTTCATTTATATCAACGTTTCTCAACGTGGGGCGTGCGTCCCCACATTGGGACAATTTGAAGATTTAAAAAAAAAGGGTGGAGGCCATTTTGCATTTTCTTTAGGAAAAATAATCAGGTCTTGAAAAGAAAAATATGTTGAGGACGTATGTGCGAGGGGAGGGGGGTATTAATAGGCAGGCCACTGTTATTGTGTGTGTGGGGGGAAGGAGCCATTACTAGGCAGACCACTATTTCAAATTAACCACTGTTATTGTTTGTGGGGTGGGGAGGCATGATTAGGCAGACCACTATTTAAAGTCAAACACTGTTATGGTGTGCCATTTATTGTGATACAAATTGTGTACGTTTCTCTCCTACATCGTTAAATCACTAGGTCTAAAATGGCCTCGAAGTTTAAAGTTCAGCCATCTAAAGGGCAACATGAAGAGCTTTTGTTTTTTTTTAGTTCTCTCACTAAACTAAACGGATACAAGGGGGTGGAGATGCAAACATTTATACGTGATGAGGTTGGGACATGGGAGTTGAAAAAGCGCTGGGAAACACTGATTTTAGAACCTCTGTGAATGGAGAGGAGAAGATTGATTCCTAATGTTATCTCTCTCTCCTGTCGGTAAAAACAAAACTTAAATTATTTCATGGCCTTCTTTATGATTGATAGCTTCCGCGTTTTGAAAGAACTCCTTCGCGCGAAGACCGGCAATGAGTTCAGTTTTGAAAATACAAAACAGCTTAACAGCGTCACAGCCTTGTGCTATGGAGCCTTATCGTCCAATGTCTTATGTATTGCGTGCAAAAAGTCTTTTTTAATCACTTTAAATATGCGCTTAAAAAATCAAAGATCTTGTTTAAAAATACTTAGTTTTTCTAAAGGGGAGAAATGTCACCGTATATGTTGAAATTTCATTGAAATTTGTAAGATTAAACTATTTCCATTACTGCAGCCTCTTGAATAGTAAAAATCAGTATCGCTTACCATAATATATAAAATATCATATATAAATATCATATGTAAGTATCATATGTAAAATCATAATTGAACCTAAAATACCGATGATACAAAACATGAGGTTTCATGAGTGTCATTAGATTATTCTCGGTGAGATAAAAATGCTGAAAGAATGGGGAGAAGACGGTAATTATGAAGGATGTTGTGAAATGTCTTTTTGATAGATGTGTTACTGATATTGGGTACGGTGGAAGAAACTAGTTCTGTGCCATGGGAAATGCCTGGATCCGGAGGTCCGTGTCGTCCAATGTAGTTTTTTTGGGGAGTGAAAAGGTTTAAAGAGATGACGCGTGTTGTGTGTGTTCCGTCCCGGAAGTCACCGAGGTGCACAACTTAATCAGAAGATGGACGCACCACGGTGCGGCCCTGTGCGGGGACGTACGGCACTGCGACTGAACGTCCTTTTAGACCTCTGATTGCTAATACAGAAGGGATATTGCCCTGGATGTTATTTTTTAAAACTGCCCTCAAAGGTTACAATGTTGCCAAATCGACGCCGCAGGAGTTTAAATACCCTGCTAGTTATTTTGTAAGTCTGTTCACTTTACTGCATTTGTCAAGAAATAATTTGAAATCGATTGACTAAAAGTAACTTCACTTTTAGGAGTACGGTAATTTAAGATAAAGACGTCACTCTTTTTCGGTCAGAATACAAAATTTTAAACATAATTCTGGAGCCCACCATTAAATATCGTGTCATAATTGAAACCCAATGTATAAAAGGGTGTGGGTGGGGGGGGGGGACGAAACTTGAAACACTGAAAATCCTTACTCTAAGTAACTCATTTTGTTCATACTAGTTATTTAACCCACTAGTTATTGACTGACCTTCGGGTGTGAGTCCTGTTGTACTGTACGGCTCAGTTCTCAGCGCCACCTCCTGAAAGATAATGGCCATAGCATACAGGTCACCTTTGTCAGTCCCCCTGTGGAGCAGAACGGGGTCACGCAAGAGTTCTGGGGCTGACCACAGCAAATCTGAGGACACAGACAAAGATGACATTGACATCTTCTAAATGACAGACGCAATAACATGGAAAGGTGTGCCCCGGATAACAAAAATCAAAGGAGTTAACGAGTGAAATAAAATAGGAAAGCTATCTACTTTGACAAAACACACAGAATTGGAAAATGAACAGGTGTCAAGCGTGATTAAAAGCGAGACGGCAGACGACATGACATTAAAACAGACGATGAAAGCATGACACACAAAATGAATTTTTCAAAGATTTGAGAAGAACTTAAATAATTGAGATAAATAGTATTTCTGAATTTTTATTTTGGCAGGCAACATAATTTATGATGACCACCAGGAGTTCCATTTTACCCGGTGCAGTCCCTATTTTCACACCCCCCGTCCCAGCGTCCCCTAAAGTTCATTAAATGTCCCGGTCTGTGACTTTTACAAAGAACTGCCTAATGTTTCCTACACAAGGACAAAAGCTCCCACTTTAAGAATCTTTTCTCTGATTAAAACAATTTTGTGGACGCCAGATCAATCACAGTTCAAAGTAGTGACATCTCAAACGTAAACTGGTTGTCAAATGCAATTTCATCGCTTCATGTCACAAGTTTTATGATATGTTTTTTATTAAGTCCTGATGTCCTAAGAACTATCCACTTATCTCCGACACATTAGTGTCTCATGATTATGACAGTAATAATTACAATTGACTTGCTGATAGATGCCTCATATTTCTGACAAACGTCGAATGTGCCAATTTATTTTTTTACTTTTCAACACCATTTCAGTTCTTATGAGTCTAGTTAATTACTCACTAACAAGCCATTTATTAGCATTGAAAAAGTGACATGTTCAATATCAGATTCAATGTCGATACCATGCAGTATCGGTATTTTAAAAAATGTACACATGTACACTAATGACGACGTTCTTTGTCTGTCTTTCAGTCAATTTTCACCAACCGTTTTTAGCTTGTTTTTTTTTTTGGGGGGGGGGGGAGGTTAGGGGGGGTCGGGTGTCCCCAAACCCTCAGGTTACCCCCTGAAAAATATGGTCACTGTACATAATGAGATGTTCAAACATGGAAAACAAATGACTAAACTCTCTTTAGCGGTGGTTCCCAACCTGTTCCCTAAGGGCCTTACGTGCATTTCTCAGGTCTCTGCGCTCGCTCCATCAAACTCTTAAACACCATTAACTTGAAAGACGCCGGGTAGGCCTGAGGTAATACCCAATAGAAATTGATGTTTAAAAAGGGGTCTCGGCGAGTTAAAAATATTGGGATCCCCTGCTCTAGGATATGGCGAAATAAAAATCTTCTAAACAACGGTCACAAGGTGTATTTGGATAAATCCGCTTTTCATGAACACAACGCTACGTTTACACAGTCATCATTCATGTATTAGCGTCCCAAAAAGCAACCTTTGTATTATACATTTGGACCTGAGTACTAACCTCTAGCTTTATATTGTATCATTATATTTGAACCTTTTTATATTCAATTGAGACCTGAGTACTAGCCTCTAGTTTCATATTTTTATATTATATTTTGTGGACCTGAGTACTAACCTCTAGCTTTATATTGTATCATTTTATTTGAACCTTTTTATATTAAATTAAGACCTGAGTACTAGCCTCTAGTTTCATATTTTTATATTATATTTTGTGGACCTGAGTACTAACCTCTAGTTTCATATTCCTTCAACGCCTTGCACCGCTCCATGATCCCTGACACACCGTAATCTGTGATCTTCAAGACAAACCGGCTGTCAATCACACAGTTCTTCGATGTTATGTGTCCGTGATGCTTAAGTGGCGATGAATGGAGGTACCGGACTCCCTGCGGGAAAAGAGAACTCGTCTCATTCACAACCTTCACAGTTGTAACAAACTAATATCAAAGCGGCGATATTTATGATGACCATCTGTCAGAAATTATACCAAACGTTTTCTTATATTCAATCTTAAAGAAAGAAAGAAGAAGAAAAAAAAGTGGCGAATTAGTTTCCTCACGTGCTTGACTGTTGTTAAACGGATTCTGTTTATCGGATGTGATGTCACAATGACTGCAGTTAAACGGATTCTGTTTCAACGGATGTGATGTCACAATGACTGCTGTTAAACGGATTCTGTTTAATCGGATGTGATGTCACAATGACTGTTGTTAAACAGATTCTGTTTAATCGGATGTGATGTCACAATGACTGTTGTTGAACGGATTCTGTTTAATCGGATGTGATGTCACAAACCTTTTAAATTATCTTCTGATTAGAGAGTTTACCATTTTCATTTACATGATTGATTTTGTGATAATCCCCCTTATTTCAAAGATTAGAAATCCTAATTTCAGATATTGCCCCTTTACTGTTTGGCCAATCAGGGAAATCAATCTAAAAATAGTTTTGTGTTCATTTATATGTCTCACATAAAGGGACTGGTCGAGCTCTCATTACTTCGCGGGTCATAATGCTATATAGAACTGTTCCATAAATTCAAGATTGGAACAAAATTGATTTCCTACACACCACCCCCCCCCCCCCCCCCGGCCAACATTTTTTTCAAGGTATTTGTAAAACACTACAGAAATGAAATTGAACACATCCTTGGAGTCTCCAAAAGTTAAAATACCCCAGGAGAAAAAGCTATTCCCAGACAAAACCGTTGTTAGAAGAGGTCTATAGACACCTGGGGAGCCCCAAAGGTCAGCCTACGTGAGGTCGCCTGGAGTGTACGTCCAACTGAACGAAGGAGAAGTGACGTAGGTTTCCCGTTTAATGATCAGACTCCCCCATTTAGGATGTGACGCGTGGAATTAACCTGATTACAAATGATTAATCTTTACGCTAAACCAAAACCGGAAGTGTTCAGCTGGTGTCGTCGGTTCCCAGGGGGCGAGTTTTTCTCTGACCGCGAGGCGAACATTTAACTCGTATGAACAGAACGACCAAAAGACCCGGGAATTCTACGACTGACCCATGACCATGACTCACCCTGACCAGGTCTGTCAGTAAGGACAGCTTGAAGTCCCAGTCCAACTTGAAGTCTTCGTTGTGTATGACATCATTGAGACTGCCCCTGCTGCAGTACTCCATGACGATGGACGGTCGGACAGGGTCCGCCAGGAAACCGACGTAAGGGTTCAAGTTCTCGTGACGTAGGTCTCGACACTGAATCCAAAGGAAAAAACACATTAATTTTTTTATGAGCAATGAATTCCTACACACAATTATAACCTTGTTGAAATTACAGGTGCTTGGTACGGTTAACGGAAATTTTTTTAAAAGAAATTTCGGCAACGGAAAATTGATCGACTGAAATTTGATCGAAAAGAAATTTGATAGAATCGGTTTTCTTTTTCAGTTCATACGTTAAAATTGCCGTCAAATTTATTTTTGAACGCACTATACTATATAGTAAAACAAAATAATGCGATCGATTTTCCCGGGGACGAAATTTCTTTCAAACAGATTTCCGGATACCACTTGGTACACACACGTCATGGACATCATGGTAGTCCAACTGTTACGAAACGGTAAAATTAATATTTTGTCAAATATTCTCTGTTTTTGTTTTCTTTAAATAACCATTACAAAATAGGTATCTCCATATCAAATGACACGTCTAACCTTGCAACAATTTATTATTCATTTTTGCGTCCATTCTTTGTGTTTTGTTGTTGTTGTTTTGTTGTGTTGTTTTGCGGTGGTTGCTTTTCGTAAGTGTGCAGAAGATAAACAAGTTAAGGGGAGTTTTATTTAAGATACAATTTCAGACCAGAAAGCCTTAACGTTAAAATGTTTGTGTGTCTCTCAGACTTATTGAACCAGTGGACAGCTGCCTCAGCCGACCAGTGTACAGCTGCTTCAGCCAATCAGTGGACAAGCTGCGTCTTATATTCCTTGAACCGTCCTGTCTCGTAACTACCAAACAATGCAGTGTTCAATAATTGGTTCGGGTCAGTGGCGTAAGAAGGGGAGGGGGTGCCGTCCTCCCCGGGGTGTTAGTTTGTTTCTTTATCTACAGGGTTCGCATTTTCGGCCAACTGAAGAGTTTTGAGCATGGAAAAGGGCGGCGAAAATCTTAACCCGTCCCAGGCGGAACTAACCCTGGTTCAGTCAAAAAACATTAAGCCCATCATGCAGTATCATTTTATCACCATTTAAAAACACATCCACCTAAAAAGTATAATTACAGACACACACACGCAGTTAACGACATAATAAAGAAAATATATTTGAACTATTGGCCTGTATTGGATAAAAATATGTTGAAAAGAACATTTGTTGTGGCAATTTGAATTTGTTTTTAATTGCCATTTTTCCAAAGTGCTCCATTTGATGGCTGTAAAGAGGCAATTTAATAAGGAAGTCATTTTAGGGGAGTGGGTTTTGGTCTGGCTGAACAACAGTGGTGATCAAGTACATTAGTGAGACCGGGGTGGGGTGGGGAGGGGGGGAGTTATGAGCATGTGTTTTGAAATTTGTGCTTGGCACTGCAGACGTGACATCAACTGAAGATGTCAGTGGGTGCATGGATGGCTATGTGATTTTGATTGGATGGATTGTACTTTCATGAGCTTTACTGTACTTTCAATAGTTTCCATGGTACTTTCATGGCACTTCCGTAAAACTTTTCCGGTACTCAATGAAGTTTATGGTACTTTTGTGTTAATGACCTCTTCATGCCTGGTAAGATCATGCAGTTGAAAACTGCACTTCTCTGGCTACTGATCCTTTTACGCAGTTGTTTAGCACTTTCAGGGGGTTGAGGGAAATTTTCTGGTCATGATCTTTTTATACCAGTTATCATGAACAAGTTTCAATCTTTTCTTATTTATTTGTTTGAAAAGTTTTTTTAAACATGTTCTGAATTAATATTCTCTACCTTACTGTTATAGTTTTAAAAGTGACTACTGTGAGCTGACATTTGACTCTAAACCAACTATTTCGTCTGCACTCACCATTCGTATAAAAGTCAGGAGTTTGCTCCTCATCTCAAACCCTTTGATCTCCAGCTCCTTGACATGGACCAGGTCACCCTGAAAACAAAAGCCCAAAGTAGATTGAAACGTTTCATGCTCGCCTGTTTCTATTTCAGTGTTTAACTCTTCATCTAACAAACACGTTTTGTCATTTTCATTGTAGAACGCTGATTAATCCCCCCCCCCCCCCCAGGTTACTGCACGCTTGTAAAAATGGTCATCAAACAGATTAAGTGGAAACCAGGGAAGTGTTTTCCATAAAACTTAGTTTAAGTCTTCTTAACGCTCTAACCACCTTTAGCGCTGCGGAGAATATTAAACTATTTCTGGAAGGGTTCAAATGTCATGTCAGGTGCTGTATCAAATGTCATGTCAGGTGCTGTATCAAAAGTCATGTCAGGTGCTGTATCAAAAGTCATGCCAGGTTCTGTATCAAATGTCATGTCAGGTGCTGTATCAAATGTCATGTCAGGTGCTGTATCAAATGTCATGTCAAGTGCTGTATCAAATGTAATGCCATGAGCTGTATCAAATGTCATGTCAGGTGCTGTATCAAATGCAATGTCAGGTGCTGTATCAAATGTCATGTCGGGTGCTGTGTCTTAATCACAAATGAATCCTAAGTGTGGTAATTCAAAATTTGATAAAGATTTTTTTTTTCCAAACGAAGTCATTATTAATTAATCAACAAGCCAGGGGTGAATACTACTGTAGCTTTAAAAAAAAATCGTTTAGAATTCATAATGTTAATTTATTGTTGTTCAGCCAGGTGGTACCAAGGACAACAAGTGCAACGGAAGAGTTGCATCGCCTGTTGCAAGCGTAAATATATATATATATATAATAATTATTTTAAAAAAACATGTATCTTAAAAGCCTGCTGTTGAAAGTTGTTTTGTCTTTGAAGGATAATTAGAAAGAAGGCCAAATTCATGTAAGACCTACCACTGCTAGTGACCATCATAAGTTCTTTTCTTCTTTAAATTGTTTGCAAATAAAGTATGTTTTTTAACGCTTGACAATTTATGTTAATGCATACGGCTCACTAACGGAGAGTTTAACATCTCTGTATCAAACATCTCTCTATCAAACATTTCTGTATCAAACATCTCTGTATCAAACATCTCTGTATCAAACATCTCTGTATCAAACATCTCTGTATCAAACATCTCTGTATCAAACATCTCTGTATCAAACATCTCTGTATCAAACAACTCTGTATCAAACATCTCTGTATCAAACATCTCTGTATCAAACATCTCTGTATCAAATATATCTGTATCAAACATTTATGTATCAAACGAACATCTCTGTTTCAAACATTTCTGTCTGTGAATCATTCGTAACATCTGCAATTAATTCTACGCTAAGATTATGATATACAGCCCCCCCCCCCCACACTTTTTTTGTGTGCAAACATTCTAGTTCATTAGAGTAAGAGGTAACATGAGTCTATTTTTGAAGCTTGAGTTTCGGTGATTACCTTCTGACGTTGAGCTTTTGATGGTTGACTTTCGGCGATTACCTTCTGACGTTGAGCTTTTGATGGTTGACTTTCGGCGATTACCTTCTGACGTTGAGCTTTTGGTGGTTGACTTTCGGCGATTACCTTCTGACGTTGAGCTTTTGGTGGTTGACTTTCGGCGATTACCTTCTGACGTTGAGCTTTTGATGGTTGACTTTCGGCGATTACCTTCTGACGTTGAGCTTTTGATGGTTGACTTTCGGCGATTACCTTCTGACGTTGAGCTTTTGATGGTTGACTTTCGGTGATTACCTTCTGACGTTGAGCTTTTGATCGCCGAATTTCAAATCTCGATGGTCGGTTTTTGTTGTTGTTTTTTGTCATTGTTTTTTTCGCTGTTTTTTCGTCCGGTTAAAATGTCTTGGTGAAACTTGTTGGTCAATTTTGTTGGATATGGTAATGTAGTTTTAACACTTGATTACTTACATTAAATCTGGCAGTTTCGGTATAGTCGCTTAGCTCATTGATGCTTGCCATGGAGCGGTTGGGATCGGATCCGCGGATCAAATCAGGGGCGTTGTCCTTCTCCAGAAGCGTTGCTCTTGACTTTAGAATCTGATGAAAGATTATTAAAGAAATTGGACAGTGTTAATATTTCGATGTGTCGATTCCTCCATTTAAATTTTTGCGGTTTTTAAGGACAATTATGACTGAATGTTTTTTTTTCTGAGTGTACTGAATGTGTTGAGATGCCTGTAGACATTGTTACAGTGATGTCTTTTCGCAATCTTCAGGTAATGGAAAATGGTGCCAAAGTCAATTTAATCATTTAAAAATGTCCATCTAAATTTCAAAATGAAAACGCTCTACGGATTATAACGTTTGTGGTTTATCTGTAGTAAGTTTGTGTTATATATATATATATTATTTTTTGGTAATTTTACCAAATTTAATTGTAAACATTAAGAGGTAATGACATCACTACTTAAATTAAACAACTTCTAAGAACAAAGTTTTTCGTATAAATCCTCAAAAAAATTGTTAAATAGAGTAATGGGGCTGGGACTGAAAATTTGACAAGACAGCCATAAAGTAACGCACTTTATCTGATACCAATTAGTCCCGCCCCCCCCCCCCCCCCGCCCACCAATAGCTCGCAAACGCACATTCTTTCCACGCCCCTGAACTATATTTATCTCTTAATGACCTACCCGCTTTTACACAACATATTTATTTCACCCGCTTTTTCATAAAAATTAAAGAAAACTGTAAGCACCAATTGCTGTACTATTTTTTTAAAGAATTTCATTGAGCAGAGTTATCGGGAATGTAACTCCATGTTCTCCTTGAAAAACTGATTTTTATGAATTTTTGGGGGTGGGGCTGAAAATTTGATAGAATGTGTTGTCATCGGCAACGAGTCTATGTGCCAAATTTCAGCTCGATGCCATTGCGCCACCCAGCCAGCCGTTCCCCACGAACAAAAGTGAAGTTCTTTGTGGACTTATTTTAAGTTGAAAAAAAGGGTTACTTCTCCAATCGGTGGTCCGCGGGCCGACATCTGACAATAGTGGCGGCCGACGACAGTCGTCGTTTAGCCAAAGGCGAAACATATATGGAAATAAAGTAATGAAATACCGGCAGTGGCGTAGGAAGGGAGTTGCGGAGGTGTGATCCATCCTTTGCCGGCACTTTTTTAAATTTATATGGAGGGGCGGCTATTTTGGCAAACTACTTAATTTTTTCAGAGGCAATGGGGCCGCAAAATTCTTGTGACACTCCGGGTAGCGCTAACGCTAGACTCGCCGAACGATAACGGTCCTTGCTACAGTTCGGATACCATCAGACAGTTCCTCATACCATCAGACAGCTCATCATACTTAAAATTTTAAGAAGCACCCTTATAAAATTCCGTCTTTTTAATAAATAACGAATGGAAAATCTATTCGATTTTCAAATTTTAAATGAAATTTCTTTGGCTCGGTTCTTGGCTTGTACTTTCCACATTTTCTAAAGTGCACTATGTTTCCAAGGGACAGAAATCGAAAGTCAGTCTTCTGTCGTCTCTACTGAAAAGACAAAAACTTGGATAGATTTGTAACGGCTTTTTCAATGGAACCAATGTCAAGGTTTTTTTTGTTGGTCTTTTTTGCGTGGGCTCGGCTAATTGGACACCAGGTAGACTTAATTTTTTTTAAAAGTAACAATACCCTTCCCTAAACGTATCTTAAAAAGAAATGGCCCTGATTTTTTTAAAACTTAAAATTTTTATTTCCTTGAAAAAGAAGAATGTTGTTTCGTTAAATTAGAAAATAATTCTTTCGGCGCAAACTAAAAATTAGATTAAAAACTTTGAAAGCAATATGCGACCCTTGACGAATGAACTCAGTTGCGAAAGTCCTTAGTTTATGTACTACCCTGTTTCGTCCGATTGCGTGCCTGCTGATAAAAGCGTTTACTGAGAGCATCTTTTGACATGAGTCAGTCTCTAAATTTTATTTTAACAACAATTAAGTGTACTTTGCAAAGTCAGTTAACCGTACATATGTTATGTTTAAAAATGTTTCACATTATATATGAAAATATGTAATGTTTTATATTGCACTCATTCTACAAGTGCAAGTAAACGTTTGCATGTCCTTTAAAATGTGTTTGGTTTGTTAAAACGAACAAAGCAAACATCAACATTTAATATAGAAAACTTTATGTTTGACAGTCGATGATTCTATGTTTTAAAGTCGATGAGTCTATGTTTGACAGTCGATGATTCTATGTTTGGCAGTCGATGATTCTATGCTTGACAGACGATGATTCTATGTTTGACAGTCGAGGATTCTATGTTTGACAGTCGATGATTCTATGTTTGACGGTCGATGATTCTATGTTTGACAGTCGATGATTCTATGTTTGACGGTCGATGATTCTATGTTTGACAGTCCATGATTCTATGTTTGACAGTCGATGATTCTATGTTTGACGGTCGATGATTATATGCTTGACAGTCGATGATTCTATGTTTGACAGTCGATGATTCTATGTTTGACAGTCGATGATTCTATGTTTGACAGTCGATGATTCTATGTTTGACAGTCGATGATTCTATGTTTGACGGTCGATGATTCTATGTTTGACAGTCCATGATTCTATTTTGACAGTCGATGATTCTATGTTTGACGGTCGATGATTCTATGTTTGACAGTCGAGGATTCTATGTTTGACAGTCGATGAGTCTATGTTTGACAGTCGATGATTCTATGTTTGACAGTCGATGATTCTATGTTTGACGGTCGATGATTCTATGTTTGACAGTCGATGATTCTATGTATGACAGTCGATGATTCTATGTTTGACGGTCGATGATTCTATGTTTGACAGTCGATGATTCTATGTTTGACAGTCGATGATTCTATGTTTGACAGTCGATGAGTCTATGCTTGACAGTCGATGATTCTATGTTTGACGGTCGATGATTATATGTTTGACAGTCGATGATTCTATGTTTGACAGTCGATGATTCTATGTTTGACAGTCGATGATTCTATGTTTGACAGTCGATGATTCTATGTTTGACACTCGATGATTCTATGTTTGACGGTCAATGATTCTATGTTTGACAGTCGATGATTCTATGTTTGACAGTCGATGATTCTATGTTTGACGGTCGATGAGTCTATGTTTGACAGTCGATGATTCTATCTTTGGCAGTCGATGATTATATGTTTGACAGTCGATGATTCTATGTTTGACAGTCGAGGATTCTATGTTTGACAGTCGAGGATTCTATGTTTGACAGTCGAGGATTCTATGTTTGACAGTCGATGATTCTATGTTTGACAGTCGATGATTCTATGCTTGACAGTCGATGATTCTATGTTTGACAGTCGATGATTCTCTGTTTGACAGTCGATGATTCTATGTTTGACCGTCGATGATTCTGTATTTTACAGTCGATGATTCTATATTTGACAGTCGATGATTCTATGTTTGACAGTCGATGATTCTATGTTTGAAAGGGAACTGTTTTCTACAATTAGATATTCTTATACTAAACAAGTAAATATTTATTTGTTAAGTGAAGGTGATGGGCTTCAAACCTCTGGGTGATGGGCTTCAAATGTCAGGGGGATGGGCTTCCAATTTCAGAGTGATAGGCTTTGAATGTAATGGTAATGGGCTTCGAAAATCAGAATGATGGGCTTCGAATGTCAGGGTGAGGGGCTTCGAACATCAGAATGATATGCTTCAAATGTCAAGGTTATGGTCTCGGAATGTCAGTGTGATGGGTATCGAATGTCAGGGTTATGGCTTTGCAATGTCACATTCCAGTGACGTATCTAAAGTACCCTGAAAAACTGTGATTCAACAAACATGGTTTCAAAACGGTTCTCACTTATTTGATAATATTTGAGCTTAAATTTTATAAAATTATTCATGAGTTGACGAATGGATGTCATGTTTTTAAAGTACATTTTCTAGCTTGAAATGATTGATTAATAAGCACTTCTGTGACAAGATTCTATGGGAATTTTGTTGGTTTATGTCCTTCAAATTTTTTTTTTTGAATTGACATCGTTCTTGCTCTTGTCAACTCAGATTAACCCAGCATTAAAACTGCATGTGTGTGTAGTTGTGTTGTGTAAACTACACACATATTTAGCTGCACGCGTTCACACTTGCTCCATAATGTAGAACACCCCACCAGCTGATGATGACCTGGAATTGTTACATAACGCATGGAAGAAGCCTGATGGTACCGAGGTTGTCTCCTTTCATGGTCGGCAGCAGACGTGGAGGGCGGTGTCCGAGTTTGTGTCAATGTTTGAGTTCATGTGAATGCGGACTTATTAACTGGGTAGCTGAGTGCCTGGTCTGAGAGGATGGTGAAGGGGTGTGTGGGGGAGGGATGGAGCTGGTCATTTACTGGTGGCAGCGATGTGGGACGAGTACAGTGAGGTTTTCTTAAGTAGGTCTTTACTGATGGCTGAAATCTTTAAATGTTGGTCATAGTTCTTAGTTTTAATAAGTAGTCATTGCTGTTGGTATCGAGAATTTGTATCTAGGGGAATGCTAATCATGGGAGTCAAAGAAGCTAGATCAGTAGCTGAAAATTATATGAAATTAAAGAACTCTTAAAGATAAACGTGCTCGTATAATTCCTTTATAAAATGTAATATCGAACAATGAGGGGGAAGAAAGGGGTGAAAAAACATGCATACAGTAAAGCACTTTATAAGAATACGAATTAGTGATGTCCCCCCTCTCGTGGCTTTCAACCGCAGATTATATTCACACCCCTGAACTATATTAATAGAATAATGACCCTACGGGTTTCACACCGCAGATTTATTTCATGAACTGTTTTAGAAAAACAAAAGATATATTACGCACCAAACGCACATGCTACTTTAAAAAAAAACAAATATCTCTTTTAGCGATATTTTCGGGATTTGTATTTCGAGAAATCATATTTTCTTTATCGTCCCTTTGAAAGACAGTAACAACTGAGATTTGGGGTATGAAAAAAAAGGGAAGGGGGGGAGAGTATCTAAATATTTGAGAAAATGTGTTGTCATCGTTAATAAGTTTCAGCTCTATAGGTTGCCGGGACGTGAATCAATTAGCCGTTTGAAGATTTAGCCAGAAAGCCATGAAAAAATGCAAAGTTAATATAAAGTTTTAACAGGGGAAATTAAGATTTCTCAAAATCAGATGACGATGCATACAATGTGGACTGCGCACGTGTGGGTGTATACTAAGCCCTATGTCTATTGGAAGGAATGATCTCCACGTCTACAGTAACGCGAACACTTTACCAAGAATTTGAGTTTCATACATATATATATAACTAAATGCCACGGCGGTTTTTCATTTTTTTATGGTGAGATTTCACAGCTTCAGCAAGCGTCCGTTTAAGATGCGACATCCCCAGCTAACGTCTGTCCAAGATGCGACATCCCCAGCTAACGTCTGTCCAAGATGCGACATCCCCAGCTAACGTCTGTCCAAGATGCGACATCCCCAGCAAGCGTCCGTTCAAAGGCCCGACTGTATATCTTTTTTTCAGATGAATGCTTTACCAGACCGGAATGTTAGTCAACACAATTAGCTGTCTAGACGTTCTGAATTTTAGGGTTCTAGAGCGTCCATAATTCTCACAGCTACTGGTAATGTAAGCCGATTCCTTTGCTATGGGTTGTCAGATCAACAACTCTATGTGATCTATCTTGGCAATGTGGTCAACAAAATGATCACCCCAACTCTATCTCATTTTTTTAAAGGAATGCCTAGTGTTACATGAATGTTTAATATTGAAAACTATATATCTTATAGTAAACATGATGAAAGATAAAACATTCATACAATCAGAAGAGCTGTATTTACAATCCTAGAGCCGACATGATACTGAACAATTCTCAAATTAATAATATTTTGATATGATTGTGTTTCACTGGATAATTTAATTATCTACACCAGAACAGAAGTAAACCCTAGATGTAGGTCGACCTGAATGAGAGCATCAAGGTAGAACAAAAGAAAAGTGGGACAACAGAAGGAAAAGCGGGACAATAGAAAAGTGAGTCCATACAAAAGTGGGTCCATAGAAAATTGGGACAAAATAAAAATGGGACAACAGACTGTAAGCTTGAAACAGAAAGAGGTACATCTCCAATGACAATAGACAATTTATACAACAAAAAAATAGGGGGCGGGCGGGACAACAAAAAGTAGGACAACAGAAAAGTGGGGGAAATATAAAAGTAGGACAAAAGAAAAGTGGGACAATAAAAGGTAGGACAACTGAAAAGGGGGACAACATAAATTGAGCGGAGATACAACATAAATTGAGAGGAGATACAACATAAATTGAGCGCAGATACAACATAAATAGAGCGGAGATACAACATAAATGCTGGACTAAAGAACATTTGGACGAAATGCTACTGGCTGATATTGCAAAGCACAATGTCTCAAATGTTAACCAAAGCACAATGTCTCAAATGTTAACCAAAGCACAATGTCTTACATGTTAACCAAAGCACAATGTCTTACATGTTAACCAAAGCACAATGTCTTACATGTTAACCAACGCACAATGTCTTACATGTTAACCAAAGCACAATGTCTCACATGTTAACCAACGCACAATGTCTTACATGTTAACCAAAGCACAATGTCTCACATGTTAACCAACGCACAATGTCTTACATGTTAACCAACGCACAATGTCTTACATGTTAACCAAAGCACAATCTCTCTCATTTTAACCAAGCAAAATGTCTCAAATGTTAACAAAAGCACAATGTCTTACATGTTAACCAAAGCACAATGTCTTACATGTTAAACAAAGCACAATCTCTCTCATTTTAACCAAGCACAATGTCTCAAATGTTAACCAAAGCATAATCTCTCTCATTTTAACCATGCACAATGTCTCAAATGTTAACCAAAGTACAATGTCTCACATGTTAACCAAAGTACAATGTCTCACATGTTAACCAAAGCACAATCTCTCTCATTTTAACCAAGCACAATGTCTCACATGTTAACCAAACACAATGTCTCACATGTTAACCAAAGTACAATGTCTCACATGTTAACCAAAGCACAATCTCTCTCATTTTAACCAAGCACAATGTCTCACATGTTAACCAAAGTACAATGTCTCATATGTTAACCAAAGCACAATCTCTCTCATTTTAACCAAGCACAATGTCTCACATGTTAACCAAACACAATGTCTCATATGTTAACCAAAGTACAATGTCTCACATGTTAACCAAAGCACAATCTCTCTCATTTTAACCAAGCACAATGTCTCACATGTTAACCAAAGTACAATGTCTCATATGTTAACCAAAGCACACTCTCTCTCATTTTAACAAATCACAATGTCTCACATGTTAACCAAACACAATGTCTCACATGTTAACCAAAGTACAATGTCTCATATGTTAACCAAAGCACAATCTCTCTCATTTTAACCAAGCACAATGTCTCACATGTTAACCAAAGTACAATGTCTCATATGTTAACAAAAGCACAATCTCTCTCATTTTAACCAAGCACAATGTCTCACATTTTAACCAAGCACAATATCTCACATGTTAAGCAAAGCACAATCTCTCTCATTTTAACCAAGCACAATATCTCACATGTTAAGCAAAGTACAATGTCTCACATGTTAAGCAAAGTACAATGTCTCATATGTTAACCAAAGCACAATGTCTCACATGTTAACCAAAGCACAATGTGTCACATGTTAACCAAAGCACAATGTCTCACATGTTAACCAAAGCACAATCTCTCTCATTTTAACCAAGCACAATGTCTCACATGTTAACCAAAGCACAATCTCTCTCATTTTAACCAAGCACAATGTCTCACATGTTAACCAAAGCACAATGTCTCACATGTTAACCAAAGCACAATCTCTCTCATTTTAACCAAAGCACAATGTCTCAAATGTTAACCAAAGCACAATGTCTCACATGTTAACCAAAGTACAATGTCTCACATGTTAACCAAAGCACAATCTCTCTCATTTTAACCAAGCACAATGTCTCATATGTTAACCAAACACAATGTCTCACATGTTAACCAAAGTACAATGTCTCACATGTTAACCAAAGCACAATGTCTTACATGTTAACCAAACACAATGTCTCACATGTTAACCAAAGCACAATCTCTCTCATTTTAACCAAGCACAATATCTCACATGTTAAGCAAAGTACAATGTCTCACATGTTAAGCAAAGTACAATGTCTCATATGTTAACCAAAGCACAATGTCTCACATGTTAACCAAAGCACAATGTGTCACATGTTAACCAAAGCACAATGTCTCACATGTTAACCAAAGCACAATCTCTCTCATTTTAACCAAGCACAATGTCTCACATGTTAACCAAAGCGCAATGTCTCACATGTTAACCAAAGCACAATCTCTCTCATTTTAACCAAGCACAATGTCTCAAATGTTAACCAAAGCACAATGTCTTACATGTTAACCAAAGCACAATGTCTTACATGTTAACCAAAGCACAATCTCTCTCATTTTAACCAAGCACAATCTCTCACATGTTAAGCAAAGTACGATATTAACCCAAATTCCTCAAACTTGCATCGCTCCAAGCGACAAAAAAGTTAAACCAGAGCGTCGGGACTCTTTTTAGCTCCAATCCCTATGTATTCCTATCTAATCATCTCAAAATGTTCCTATATTTAGCTCCAATCCCTATGTATTCCTATCTAATCATGTCAAAATGTTCCAATATTTACCTCCAATCCCTATGTCTTCCTATCTAATCATTTCAAAATGTTCCTATATTTAGCTCCAATCCCTATGTATTCCTATCTAATCATGTCAAAATGTTCCTATATTTACCTCCAATCCCTATGTCTTCCTATCTAATCATCTCAAAATGTTCCTATATTTAGCTCCAATCCCTATGTATTCCTATCTAATCATGTCAAAATGTTCCTATATTTACCTCCAATCCCTATGTCTTCCTATCTAATCATGTCAAAATGTTCCTATATTTAGCTCCAATCCCTATGTATTCCTATCTAATCATGTCAAAATGTTCCTATATTTACCTCCAATCCCTATGTCTTCCTATCTAATCATGTCAAAATGTTCCTATATTTAGCTCCAATCCCTATGTATTCCTATCTAATCATGTCAAAATGTTCCAATATTTACCTCCAATCCCTATGTCTTCCTATCTAATCATTTCAAAATGTTCCTATATTTAGCTCCAATCCCTATGTATTCCTATCTAATCATGTCAAAATGTTCCTATATTTACCTCCAATCCCTATGTCTTCCTATCTAATCATCTCAAAATGTTCCTATATTTAGCTCCAATCCCTATGTATTCCTATCTAATCATGTCAAAATGTTCTTATATTTACCTCCAATCCCTATGTCTTCCTATCTAATCATGTCAAAATGTTCCTATATTTAGCTCCAATCCCTATGTATTCCTATCTAATCATGTCAAAATGTTCCTATATTTACCTCCAATCCCTATGTCTTCCTATCTAATCATGTCAAAATGTTCCTATATTTAGCTCCAATCCCTATGTATTCCTATCTAATCATGTCAAAATGTTCCTATATTTACCTCCAATCCCTATGTCTTCCTATCTAATCATCTCAAAATGTTCCTATATTTAGCTCCAATCCCTATGTATTCCTATCTAATCATGTCAAAATGTTCCTATATTGTCTCTAATCAAATCTTTCTAAAAACCTTATTCCAGTTAGGTCAAATAACAGAGTAAAGGAATAACATATTTGCAGTATGACAGTCAGAAAGCTACTCCTAATAGCGGCTAAGAACAAGCACACTAGTATTTTTAAATATTCAAGACGAGGACCAGCCAACATGTGTGGTTACGCCACAGGTTGGGGACATGTGAATGTTGACTTACATTGGAGTTGTTGGAATTACTTCCAAAGCCTTTTTTCTGTGGTAAGGGAAAGAAATTTGGGCATTATAACTGATGGCAATAAATCAAGGCTGCATAGCAGGACTACATAACAGGGCTACATAACAGCTAGGGCTACATAACAGAGCTACGTAGAAGGGCTACATAGCAATATTTAAGCACTTTTGGTCACGGTTGAATTGATAATCAGATTTTTTAAAAATAAAATATATCGTGAAATTTTAAAAACATTTTTCCTATTATAAGTAAAATATAAAGTTGCTGAAATAATGATTCAATGTATATGCACATAGGTAGTGTATATGTTTCTCTTAACTCGTATGTGTATATGTATACATATCTATCTACTCGCCTGTATATAACGCCTATTTCTATACAAATCTTTCTATTCGAATGTGTGAAACACATATTTGTATACATATATATCTACTCGTATGTGTATAACACATTTTTATATGCATCATATGTGACAAGAGTTCAAGTTGTTTACCCTTCAAATGAATATTTTGGGATTCTGTTAAAGTACTTATCTATGGCCAATGTTTATATTTAAAAACATTCTATTTTCGTGCTAATACATTAAAAAGACTTGTTTTAAAACGGAATGGCTCTTCACTTATTCTTTATTATGGGTACTCTAAAAACAAGGAACCTGATCTACATCATGCACCATTATTTCATTTCTTTCACAGCAACTTGTGGAATTCTATTTTCCTATTCCAGCTTTATTAACTTGATTTAATTTCAATGTCTACGCAACGTTTCTATGAGCTTAGTGTATTCTTTTCTTTTCGTCTGATTTCTTCTATACGTGTTCGATTCGAGGATTAAGGTTTTTGGCCTATGTTTCAAATGTTTTGTTTTATTTTTATTTTCTCAGGCTTTCCGTACAATGTTCTTCATATTTGCCAGATATACGTGTTAGTTTAGGGCTAGGATAGGGATACATATTTTGTCTCGTTTGATTTAGGTTTTGCTTCGTGTCTAATGCTCCTGGGTCGCCCACTGCATGAAGAAATCCATTATAATCTTCAGCCAAATTATTATGTCTGTGCACATGTAAGTTTGTTGAAGTATGTGCACATGTGAGTAAGTTTATTGTAGTATGTATTTTGATTGTTCGTCTGCCTGATTTGATTGCACGGATTTATCATTAGCTAACCAGGATTGCAAAATGTATCAATAAATTTGTCAATGAGAGTGAGGTCGTAAAAAATGGATCGACGATGTAGAAGATGACTCACACCCGCTGGTGGTCCGAGCGTGGAGGCGGCAAGCCGTGGATCGTTCCAAATGGAAGGATGTGGTAGAGCAGATCAGGGCCCTACATGGGCTGTAGTGCCACTGATGATGGTCTTAAATTGTACACATTTTCCTCTTCTTAACTTAAATATCTCTTTTGAATTATAATATTAGGCTCCACTAAAAAGCCTGACTTGGAGCTTCACTTCCATACATTAATTTATTTTTAGCTTGAAATGTAAGCTGCTTACCCATCAATCACCGATTACGCCTTAAATAACAACGTTTCTCAAAGCATTTATGTTTCTGAGCATGTAGGTCTCAATGAAATCAGTAACGAAACTGAAAGGAAATTTGTGTAACCTACAGTCTATCAAAGTTTTAGAACCGTTAGCGCTTCTTGAGGGTGGGATCTATTATAGACATCACAGGTTTTGACAGAAGTTGAGATTTCAACCCTCTTCCCCCCCCCACACTTCTTTCACCCAGCACTTACAATACGCTTACAATTGTCAAATGGCCATCGCAAATTGTCCATATCGTCATTGCTTTTGTACAAATCGTCATCACTTTTGTCGAAATGGTCATAACTTTTGACCAAATCATCATTGCTAGTGTCCAAATGGTCATCGATATTGTGCGATTGGTCATTGCTTTTGTCCGAATGGTCATCACTATTGTACAAATGATCATCGCTATTGTCAAAATGGTCATCGCTATTGTTCAAATGGTCATGACTATTGTTCAAATGGTCATCACTATTGTCCACATGATCATCGTTATTGTCAAAATGGTCATCTCTTTTGTTCAAATTGTCATCACTATTGTCCAAATGGTCATCGCTATTGTCCAAATGGTCATTGCAATTGTCCAAAGCATCATCGGTATTGTCCAAATGGTCATTGCAATTGTCCCAAGCATCATCGGTATAGTCCAAATCGTCATTGCAATTGTCCAAAGCATCATCGGTATTGTCCAAATGGTCATTGCAATTGTCCAAAGCATCATCGGTATTGTCCAAATGGTCATTGCAATTGTCCAAATCATCATCGGTATTGTCCAAATGGTCATTGTTATTGTCCAAATCATCATCGGTATTGTCCAAATGGTCATTGCAATTGTCCAAGCATCATCGGTATTGTCCAAATCGTCATTGTTATTGTCCAAAGCATCATCGGTATTGTCCAAATGGTCATTGCAATTGTCCAAAGCATCATCGGTATTGTCCAAATGGTCATTGCAATTGTCCAAATCATCATCAGTATTGTCCAAATGGTCATTGCAATTGTCCAAATCATCATCGGTATTGTCCAAATGGTCATTGTTATTGTCCAAATCATCATCGGTATTGTCCAAATGGTCATTGCAATTGTCCAAAGCATCATCGGTATAGTCCAAATGGTCATTCTAATTGTCCGAATTGTCATCGAAATCGTCCAAATAGTCATCGCTATTGTCCGAATTTATTGCTGTTGTCCAAATGGTCATTGCTATTGTCCAAATGGTCATCGCTATTCCAAATGGTCATCCCTATTGTTAAAATTGTCATCCAATTTGTCTGAATGGTCACAGCTATTGTCCAAATAATCATCGCCTAATTCACTCAATTTTCTTTGTATAACTCACATCTTTTAAAACAATATTTTTTTTTCAAATAGCGGATACTGGTTCAAGGCATGTAATGGACATGCTTAGATCAAGAAATAAAGAGGCTTAGGGTAACAAAAACAAGACAATTAAACTGACGTTTCTAATGAACGCCTCTCTTCATTTTATTATTGGCAATTTCCTGCCCAGCAACTGTCTCTATTTTATTTTGTTTTCATTTGATTGTGTTATGTTTTGTTACGAAGTAAGGCATTCCGATGGTATGAATAATTTGTTTTCTTGTTTTGTTATACAAGCTTCAACATATTTGGCTCTCAATATTTCTTTAAAAACATTAAAAACATTGTATCGGGAAGAGATAAAAATAGATGATGGGTAGGGCGAGACGCGCCTTAAGCATCTTGCGCAATGGGTAGAGCGCAAAGCGTAAAAAGGGTAATTCACTATGGGTAGAGCGCAATGCACTCAACTCGCCCCACCCAGTAACTTTGTTTAAAAAAATCTTTGAAAATTATAATAATTAAAAAGACATTTTTCGGGCCGTCCCAACGTAAGGTGGTGACGGTTTTAATTCCCTGTCTTAACATAACCATGTCAATACTGGAGTTACTTACCCTAGATCCTTTGCCCATGTCTTTCCTCATTACAAACACCAGGTCCTCGGCACTAAGAATAACTTTATTGGGTCCCTTGGTCATTTCCTTGTTGACCCAGTAGCGCCTGAAATCGTATGGAAACAAGATGTTTGTGAGTAATAGGTTTAGAAGATGTTTGTGAGTACTAGGTTTACAAGATGTTTGTACGTACTAGGTTAACAAGATGTTTGTGAGTACTATGTTTACAATATGTTTGTACGTACTAGGTTAACAAGATGTTTGTACGTATTAGGTTTACAAGATGTTTGTGAGTATTACATTTACAAGATGTTTGTGAGTACTAGGTTTAAAAGATGTCTCTGAGTATTAGGTTTACAAGATGTTTGTGAGTATTGATTTACAAGATGTTTGTGAGTATTAGGTTTACAAGATGTTTGTGAGTACTAGGTTTACAAGATGTTTGTGACTATTAGGTTTACAAGCTGTTTGTGAGTACTAGGTTTACAAGCTGTTTGTGAGTACTAGGTTTACAAGATGTTTGTGAGTATTAGGTTTACAAGCTGTTTGTGAGTACTAGGTTTACAAGATGTTTGTGAGTATTAGGTTTACAAGCTGTTTGTGAGTATTAGGTTTACAAGCTGTTTGTGACTATTAGGTTTACAAGATGTTTGTGAGTATTAGGTTTACAAGCTGTTTGTGAGTACTAGGTTTACAAGATGTTTGTGAGTATTAGGTTTACAAGATGTTTGTGAGTACTAGGTTTACAAGATGTTTGTGAGTACTAGGTTTACAAAATGTTTGTGAGTATTAGGTTTACAAGATGTTTGTGAGTATTAGGTTTACAAGATGTTTGTGACTATTAGGTTTACAAGATGTTTGTGAGTATTAGGTTTACAAGATGATTGTGAGTATTAGGTTTACAAGATGTTTGTGAGTACTAGGTTTACAAAATGTTTGTGAGTATAAGTTTACAAGATGTTTGTGAGTATTAGGTTTACAAGATGTTTGTGAGTATTAGGTTTACAAAATGTTTGTGATTATTAGGTTTACAAGATGTTTGTGAGTATTAGGTTTACAAGATAATTGTGACCATTAGGTTTACAATATGTTTGTGAGTATTAGGTTCACAAGATGTTTGTGAGCATTTAGTTTACAAGATGTTTGTGAGCATTTAGTTTACAAGATAATTGTGACCATTAGGTTTACAAGATGTTTGTGAGTACTAGGTTTACAAGATGTTTGTGAGTACTAGGTTTACAAAATGTTTGTGAGTATTAGGTTTACAAGATGTTTGTGAGTATTAGGTTTACAAGATGTTTGTGAGCATTAGGTTTACAAGATGTTTGTGAGTACTAGGTTTACAAGATGTTTGTGAGTACTAGGTTTACAAGATGTTTGTGAGTATTAGGTTTACAATATGTTTGTGAGTATTAGGTTTACAAGATGTTTGTGAGTATTAGGTTTACAAGATGTTTGTGAGCATTAGGTTTACAATATGTTTGTGAGTATTAGGTTTACACGATGTTTGTGAGTATTAGGTTTACAAGATGTTTGTGAGTATTAGGTTTACAAGATGTTTGTGAGTATTAGGTTCACAAGATGTTTGTGAGCATTATGTTTACAAGATGTTTGTGAGTATTAGGTTTACAAGATGTTTGTTAGTTATAGGTTTACAAGATAATTGTGAGTTTACAAGATGTTTGTGAGTATTAAGTTTACAAGATGTTTGTGAGTATTAGGTTTACAAGATGTTTGTGAGTATTAGGTTTACAAGATGTTTGTGAGTATTAGTTTTACAAGATGTTGTGAGTATTAGGTTTACAAGATGTTTGTGAGTATTAGGTTTACAAGATGTTTGTGAGTACTAGGTTTACAAGATGGTTGTGAGTACTAGGTTTACAAAATGTTTGTGAGTACTAGGTTTACAAGATGTTTGTGAGTACTAGGTTTACAAGATGGTTGTGAGTACTAGGTTTACAAGATGTTTGTGAGTACTAGGTTTACAAGATGTTTGTGAGTATTAGGTTTACAAGATGGTTGTGAGTACTAGGTTTACAAGATGTTTGTGAGTACTAGGTTTACAAGATGTTTGTGAGTATTAGGTTTACAAGATGTTTGTGAGTACTAGGTTTACAAGATGTTTGTGAGTACTAGGTTTACAAGATGGTTGTGAGTACTAGGTTTACAAGATGTTTCTGAGTATTTGTGAGCATTATGTTTACAAGATGTTTGTGTGTATTAGGTTTACAAGATGTGATGTCTGTAGGTCAGTCACTTAAAGGATTAAATGGACGAGACACAGCCAGCTTATTTACACAGTTGTACACGTCAGCTATGCTTCTGTTTTCATTCAAGTACTAATGGATACGTTGAAAGTGCATCGGGTTATTGTTTTGTGTGTGTCTCGTCGTAAAAAAACACTGTTGAAACAGACGTCACCCCCGCCCTCCGCCATCTTTTAAACAAAAACCTGGCATGTTAACAAAACATGACGACAACAAAACAATCTACTAAACATCATTCGAAGAAATCAGGGTAGGACAGGACAACGAGGCTTTCTTCCACCTGTTGTTTTGGGAGACGTCAGATCACAGAGCCGTAAAATTGATGAACTGGATTGTTGCTGTAAACATTTCTATTAATTATGTGAACACTCTTTAATAGGCCTGACAGAAACATTGCTTAACTAAACACTACCTGATTCACTAGTGGCACTGGAGGAACGTAGCCTCTTTAGTGCCGATGGAACAACCAACAGCGGCAAATCCCAGGGGAGATGATCGGTAATATATGTCAAGACAAATTATTTTAACATCAACAACAGTACAGCGAAACGCGTAGTTTGTACATCGACATTGACCTGTTATACAATACCTTAAGGTCATACTATCTGTCAAGGGAGTTCAGCCATTGCTGTATTATGCTCATTTACATCCCATCTAGTGCTAACATGGACAGGCTACCGATAGTCTATCGGATATAATCCATGATTTTAAAACAAAAAAAAACCCAGACTCCGATTGTCTTGCTAAGGAGGACTTCATTCACTTGTTCCCGGACAAATCCATACCGACATACAACCAGTGTGTTACACTTCATTCACTTGTCACTGGATAAATCCATACCGACATACAACCAGTATGTTACACGTCATTCACGTGTCATTGGATACATACATACCGACATACAACCAGTAAGTTTCACTTCATTCACTTGTCACTGGATACATCCATGCAGACATACAACCAGTATGTTGCACTTCATCTACTTGTTACTGGATACATCCATAATTTAGAAACTATTTGGTTGCGTTGTTTATTTCATCGACACTAACAAGATAAAATACACATGTTAAGGTTGATCTGAAGAGGCGTTTGGAGCAAGGTATGTAGTTTTGGAGAGTATTGATTTCAAGTGGCTGTTATGGGCAACGAACTCAAACAGGGAAGGCAGGTGGTGAAATGGCAATGGTTTAGGGTAGGGATCAGAAACGTTTTATAGTAATGAGAAATTTTTCAAAATTAATCTGCTTAGAAATCATTTAGGGTGACGCGGGAGCGGCTAGATTATTTAAATATCATTATAGTTTTTTTTATTGTGCATCTGTTTCTTCAAAGAGACGCTCGTAGCCCTTCAAAGAGACGCATATGGCCCTTCAAAGAGATGCATGTGGCCCTTCATAGAGATGCATGTGGCCCTTCAAAGAGATGCATGTGACCCTTCAAAGAGATGCATGTGGCACATCAAAGAGACGCTCGTAGCCCTTCAAAGAGATGCATTTGGCACTTCAAAGAGACGCTCGTAGCCCTTCAAAGAGATGCATGTGACCTTTCAAAGAGATGCATGTGGCCCTTCAAAGAGACACTCGTAGCCCTTAAAAGAAATGCATGTGGCCTTTCAAAAGGACGCTTGTGGCACTTCAAAGAGATGCATGTGGCCCTTCAAAGATACGTTGTGAACTTAAAGATGCGGGCCGGCAACCACTGGAATAGGCGATTTATATAATAGATCTTCAATTTTTCGTCGGGTTTTAAACGACTTTATATATACATAAATATATTTAAAAGGTGGTACAGACTACGTGGTAGATGGGAAGCGTTAACTTCGATGGCAACTAAGAGAAGACAAAATCTGAAATAAAACCCGGAAATGGAGTCCCATAGGCGGCCTGACATTGACAGAATGAAAAGTCCGATAACTCCAGGGACGTGGAAAGCATAAAGAGCGCAATAAAACACACGCAATTTTAATTTAATTTTTTTTTAAATGTCACTGCTGTTCATTTGCTGTATGCTGGTCTATTTCTAGTTTTCTTGACTCAGTCTGGCCATTGGATCCCATAGGAAAGGACGAGAGAGTGAGGCTGACGAACTGAACAACTCTCTCTCTCTCCCTTAAAACAAAATACAGTTCAAATCAAGGGCTACCACTCAAGTCGAATAATGTCTTGGTCAGCTTGGCATGTGAAGGAAGAACAATAATAATACGCAGTTCTACTCTACCATGACCTGTGACTCATTCATCGGATTCGTCCAAACATCGTAGCAAATATTTCATGGAACAAATACCACGTTGGAGTTGGAGCTGTGAGATGAACGTCAAGTTAGATTCGAGAGTTTATTCGAGAGAACAACATATAAATGGGACTTATGGTTGCACAGTTGTGTGCTTAAACTTTTCGAAACTCACTTTCAAGGAGAAAAGAAGCACAATAGTATACAAATAACGAAGCGCAATAGTATACACGTGACGAGAAGATAAAGATGTACAACTGAATTTTACATCGACAATTCTGTGAGGAGTTATGACGGCATGAGCTGCGTTCTTCTAAAGAAAAGAACTATGTTTTCCAACATATAAAGGGATTTTGTTTCTATTTCTTATCTATCATTATTATTTTTTATTATTTGTGTAGTGAGTGTGTGGAGGTCTGGAGCAGTGTGCATCTAAGATTACAATATGATACAGATAAAGAAAAAAACAGGTTAATGAAAAATAAATAATATTAGTTGAAAGATTATTTTAAATATTTTAAGTATTTTTTTTTAAATTCAACGATCACTTTTGAGGACCACTGATTGTAGAGTAAAGCATGTGACAATCGTATCTGGAAATTCGTTTGAAAGAAATTTCGTAAACGGAAAATTGATCGACGGAAATTCGATCGAACGGACATTTAATCGAATCTTTTTTTTTTTTTTTCAGTTTGCACGTTAAAATGTTTCGTCAAATTTCTTTTTTAAACGCATTATTTTGTTTTACTGTATAGCATAAAATTCAAAAAGCACAGAATATTGCGGCTGAAATTGTTCTTCGTAAACGCAAATTCGACCACGCTAAAACTCTTCTGAGAGAACTGCATTGGCTGCCGGTGCGCGCTCGCATAGAGTACAAAATTGCAACTCTGGGCTACCGCTGCTTGCATGACCTGGCGCCGTCCTATCTCCAAGCGCTCATGACGCCATATGTACCGACTAGACAACTCAGCTCATCCGATAGTGGCAAACTCTCGATACCGCGTGTTCGCCTTGAGACTTACGGAAAGCGCACGTTCGCATTTGCTGGCCCAACTATTTGGAACACCCTTCCTGACGCTCTCAGACACAGCCAGACGCTGGAGTCCTTCAAGACAAATTTAAAAACTCATCTATTTCGCAAACACTTTATGGGGTGAAGTGGTCTACCATCTTTTTCAGCTAGTTATTAACTCCCAGCTTTGTTTTTGTACCGCTCTTCGAGCCTTTGGGGATGAAGCGAGATTTTTCAAATGAACTTTGTTATTATTATTATAGCTGGTCGACGAAATTTCTTTCAAACAAATTTCAGGTATCCGTTAAAAATATCCCACAAAACTATCGGATGCGTTGATGACAAAGATTTAAATGTTTCAATATTAAAATTGACACATGGAAGCATAAAAATCAATTGATCGATTCTTAATCATTTCTTACCATTTTTTTCACTTGACTTTTCCGTCGGTCAGTCGAATGCGAATGACCTGATTTAGTCGACTGGAAACAAGTGAATTCGGGTCAAGGTTCAACCCTGTACCAGTCTCCGGCCACCATTGCCCCATTTGTACAGCATCTATCTAATGTGGGCCACGCATCTCATTCCCCGGGACGTTGGGGTCAGACCAAGCCGTAGAGTTTTATGGCCATCGGATCTGTCTTCGAGACGCCGTATCTCAAAGCGTTTTATGGACGTGACATCAGACCGGACCGAATCCATGGTGGTATTGGGGGACACAAATGTCCACATGATATTCGAATATTGGTGGTGTATGGTTAAAAAAAAACGATACTTTTATTTGTTGATTTTTTTCATCCCTTATTTTATGATATAAAATGTTACGTGTTAGAATACGAAGATGGAATGTTTCTGCGACAATAGCATTGCAGTGTGCTGGACTGGCAAGCTTCTCATTGTCTCATTGTATCAAGATAAAATCATTAAATCCAGCGCGTAATCATTAATATCAGTATGTGTATCTTTGCACACTGCCATAAGAACGCTAATGACATCCAACAGCCATAATGACGCTAATGTGTTACCCATATGACATCCAACAGTCATAATGACGCTAATGTGTTATCCATATGACATCCAACAGCCATAATGACGCTAATGTGTAACCCATATGACAGCTTACAGCCTTATATACTCTGTATGATACGCACATTCAGTTTCTGTAATATTGAAAAATATAGACTGACGCAAAATGTTACTGGTAATAATTTAACAGGTCTGATTAGCATCGAAACGGTGCGGGGGCGGATGGGGGGGGTGGTGTCGGGATAAAATTTAAAATAATAAAAAAAATTAAAACTTGTGTCATTTTGATCTAATGCAAACAGCTAAATAATATTATTTTTTAAATGTCAGAACCATTTGTTTGTCCTTTTTTTTTTACTAGTAAGAGCACTCGTTAGAGTTGCATTGAAAATGACGTCTCCGCTATCACCACCATCATCTCCCACTCCACACACACACAAATCAATCGGCTAAAACATCTTTAAACACAATCATATGTTCTATAATTTTCCTTGATAAATATCTTCAGCCAATATTCCCGATGACACGGCCATCTTTAGCACTGAGTCTAACACTCCTCTAAACAAATCACTTATGTGTTTAAAGACGACCATCTTTAGCACTGAGTCTAACACTCCTCTAAACAAATCACTTATGTGTTTAAAGACGGCCATCTTTAGCACTGAGTCTAACACTCCTCTAAACAAATCACTTATGTGTTTAAAGACGGCCATCTTTAGCACTGAGTCTAACACTCCTCTAAACAAATCACTTATGTGTTTAAAGACGGCCATCTTTAGCACTGAGTCTAACACTCCTCTAAACAAATCACTTATGTGTTTAAACACGGCCATCTTTAGCACTGAGTCTAACTCTCCTCTAAACAAATCACTTATGTGTTTAAACACGGCCATCTTTAGCACTGAGTCTAACACTCCTCTAAACAAATCACTTATGTGTTTAAACACGGCCATCTTTAGCGCTGAGTCTAAAACTCCTCTAAACAAATACTTTCTTTTTTTTTTTTAAACACGGGCATCTTGACAATAAGGCTAAAAATAATACGCGCTTTTTGTGTGCCGTCTGCTCAACTCAAGTTGACCAGATATGGCTCGAAGTCGGGATAGGAATAAAATATGAACCCAAAGCCGCAAGAAAAAAAAATCTGGAAAAAAAAATAGCTGGGACTAAAACGGGAAAAACGTTTTAGAGGTTTTGGGGGGAGGGGGGAATAGTGGAATTTTCGTTGTCCTTGGTTTACGACTAGGTGAAAAGCTGAGGCGGTGGGACTGATTTATTACGAGTGGGATATGTTGACCCAGCTGAAATAAAACAAATACGAGTGAGATGGATGGAGAAGAGACGAGAGAAGATGGAGGGTGAAAGGATCGGGTTGAAAGCAAGAAACATGACCAAGATGGAGTACGGAACTCTTCAGTGTGGAGGGCTTGCCAGTTTGATGAACTCTCTAGATGGCAAAGTTTAAGAATTTTTTATTTTTTTTAAGTCCATCATTTGATGAAAATACTTTTGGGTTCCATATTTTATATTTATTTTTTTAAATGCTTTTTGTGGTGTTGGTTTATTTATTCACCGGTTTAAATCGTTGTCAGTATGTGCAACAATGATTTAAACACTGTGTGATATTATACCACAGTGTATATAATCAGCTAGATAGAATCAGATAAATATAATCAGATATATATAATGAGATAGATATAATCAGCTAAATATAATCAGATAGATATAATCAGATAGATATAATCAGATAGATATAATCAGATAGATATAATCAGCTAAATATAATCAGATAGATATAATCAGATAGATATAATCAGATAGATAGAATCAGCTAAATATAATCAGATAGATATAATCAGCTAAATATAATCAGCTAAATATAATCAGCTAAATATAATCAGCTAAATATAATCAGCTAAATATAATCAGCTAAATATAATCAGATAGATATAATCAGATTGATATAATCAGATAGAGTGTAAGCATTTATGATTTATCAAGTGTGGCTAGCGTGTCGTAACCGTTCTCTAAATTGTGTGAGCTACCAGTCAGTGGAGATACTTAATTTTTGGGCGTGATGGTTGGGGTCGTCGTAACACATATGTATGTACATATATTAGAATTATATGGCGATAAACATTTGTAAAGAGGACAAGGTAGAATTTTTAAAGATGAATTGTGTTTCTTTTAAAAAATTAGTTTAACGAAGACATTATGTGCACATATATTAGGATTTTTATCGATGATTATAAATGAGGTGATACTGCAATCAGACTGTATTTACAGAAATCAAAGTCCCAATACATAGATAAAGAGATCCATCAAAAATTATTGAAAAAAAAAAACAAGAATCGAATAAAAGCCTTCATCAGTAAAAAAGAAAAAAAGATGGTAATCATAAACATTAAATCCAAATCTGAGACTTTACTCGTAGACATTTTTTATTTAATGGCACCAAAGTTAAACAATGGTTCGGCTGCTTATTCTTCCAAACATCAACAAAGATTAATTAAAACAAGGAAGTAGTCTATTCCAATTGTCTGGCTTCCTTTGGGGCTGAAGAATTACTATTATAATCACACAATAAATATTACTTTAAAAAAAATATTAGTAGAAAATTATTCACTTTTATATTACTTTTAAAATGCATGTATCTACATTTCACCACTACAGATGATAGCTTGCCATGTTTCTACATATTTTACAGCTACAGATGATACCTTGTCATGTCTCAACATTTCACCACTACAGAGGATACCTTGTCATGTCTCTAAATTAATGTAAGGTTTTCACGTCTTTCCCATTTCTTCTAACGATAGCTGAGAGAAGCGTTTTTTATTACGAGTGTTACGAACTGCTAATTGTGGGGGGGGGGGGGGGGAAATTAACAGTTCTATGGCTTCATTACGTCTTGGGATAATTGTTTAACAACACAATGATTTATATGACATGTGGCTCTTTATTGAACAAATGGCGCATCCTCTTTCATCCGCTTTCTCTCTGCAACTCCATTACCCTTATTAAATCATAAAAACAACAACGTCATCTCCCTTACTCAAACACGTTTCAAATACAAAGCACATAGCAACAGCTACACCGATACTCTCAGCACCAAATACTGGCCCCTCCATCCAAAACACGAAGAAATCATTAAGAACGAGCCGCTTCACATTCCAGCCCTGAGCTTGTTAAACTAGGACCAGATTTTCCACATGAGTGGAATGACCGCTTCTGGTATCATTGAGCGTCCTTACGGAGACATCAGTGTCTAAACCAGATTTTGTGTTAACGTGATCGGAATACAAAAGGAGCCCGGCCCCGGTAATTCAATGGATCACTCATTCCGTCTAGGTCATAATCAAATCCACACTGTATCCATACAACCTTGAACTTCATTGCATCGATTGAGCCTTTGCGATAATTTCGGTACAATTACTTATCTTATCCTAAACTTGAATTCTCAATACATGTTTTGGTTTCCGTCACTCGAAAAGGTTAAAATTAGGTTGGTGATTGTTCTGCCACCAATGCTGACTGTCCTTACATGCGTTTCCAGTGCATCTGACATTATTCTCAGCCTTGTCGAACTCCAACCGTGGTCTTGAACCATTCTCCGATGTTATTGTTGAAGAAGAGTGTGCTGGTGGCCTTATCATAGAGGCTGCTTATCATTCTGGTTAAGTTTATGTTGATGTTGTAGTGTCTCATGGTGGCCCATAAAGCAGCATGCCAAACCCTGTCGAATGCCTTCTTGAAATCCACAAAGACGTGGTATAGGTTTTTTTGGTGTTGAGCATATTTCTCACATAGTATCCAGAGGTCTAGGATCTGATCAGTAGAAAATATGGAACGACAAAAATATAGCTCCCAGCACAAAAATCAGGCTGATGCGCTCATTAGTCTTCTCCATTTTCTTATATGCCTGTGAGTCCTGGACATTAACAGCAGAACTTGAAAAGAAAATAAAGGCGATGGAGATGAGATGTTACAGAGGCATTCTTGGCATCTGCCATAGAGACCATAACACCAATGAACAAGTAAAAGAAAAGATTCGTCAAAACAACTGGGCAGTATGATGACCTCCTGGCGTCTGTAAAAAAGCGCAAACTTGAATGGTATGGCCACGTGACCAGAAAACAAGGGCTCGCAAAAGAAATCTTGCAGGACACAACTAGAGGAGGAAGAAGAAGAGGAAGACAGAGAAAAAAATGGGAAGATAATATCAAAGAATGGACGGGATTACAACTAGGCGATGCTATGCATAGGGCAGGAGACCAAAGGTCGCAAGACTACTGGGCATGATGATGATGATGATGATGTTGATTCTCTGTTATCATGTACTAGAAAATATAACCCGGTGTCACCGGGTGTAATAATGGATGACTTACTGCCCTATTTTCTACCAGCAATGGCGAAATCTCAACATCTACAAATTCAATATTTTCCCGTGTAACTAATTTGGTTTTGATGCACTGTACTCTCAACATATATATAAAATTACAATTTTCAACACCCTTAAAATATATATTAAGAAATATTAAATCATTCCTTCTAAAACAATGAATTTGTATGTATAGATGTCTACGTTTCTAAAATTTTTATCGTCTTTTATTAACTTTGCCTACGCAACAATTGGTCAAGCCCCTGAACTAAAAAGAAATCATTTTCTACATATTGTAAAAACCTATCATTAATTGTTTATCAAAAATATGTGTGCCATTTTAATTATTATGAAAATTGACGTAGTATTTATCTTTATCATGACAATTATTATTGTGTTTAACAATCTGAGCGTAACGCATCTACATTGGCGCCTTCATATCTATATCTATATATATATCTTTGTGAAAGTTAGTATGCCAGTCAAAGTATTTCTTTGAAATTCAATGGATTAACTGGAATTAGTCTTGAAGATCGGTTTACAGAGTCTAAAACTATTTACTTCAATAAGGTGTCACCGACATTGGGCCACTTAGTGATAATGAGGTTTTAAGATCAGGTTAACCTTAACAATCATCATACTAAACACAATCATCATATTAAACACAATCATCATACTAAACACAATCATCATAATAAACACAATCAACAACAACAACAACTCGATTATGTTAAATGTTACAAGTGGGCAGAGGCGTAGCTAGAGTGTTTGGCGCCGGGGACAAAATTCGCGCCCGGGGACAAGATTCGCGCCCTAGGACAAGATTCGCGCCCGCGGATAAGATTCATTTTAAAGCGCCCTCTTTTCCTTTTTTCAACTCTCAAACCCATTATTTTCATCAATCCAATAATACCAAAGCACATTTTGGCGCCCCTAACTAGCTGGCGCCCGGGTACATCTGTACACCCCTACGCTACGCCTCTGCAAGTGGGGAAGCGATGTCACATATTTGCTTTGCGCTCATGCTGCGATTTTGATAAGATAAGACTATGTATAGACAAATGTCCATAATGAAAATAGTATTTTGAATTATGTATCTTTCATATTTTTGCATGATTGTATGGTAGACATTTCAGAAGCTGACTTTTTAATGTATGTATATTTAAACGATATTGATTATTGTCGTGGACAATGTACAGCAAACATGCTAGACAGCTAAAGCATTTCCACCTACGCTGTCTACCTAAGCTTCTTTGCATAAGATGTCAGGACAGAGTCCCTGATACAGAGGTCCTTCAACGGGCCGATTGTATCAGCATCCACGCGCTTCTACACAAAAGACAAGCAACATGGGCAGGGCATGTCACAAGAATGCCAGACAGAAGACGTCCCAAATGACAACCGTTCGGTGAACTCTCCAGTGTGAAGCGCTCAGTTGGCCCAGAAAGCAAAATGAACTCAAATCCAACTTGAACCCAAAACAACGTGTGTCCCACACGAGGGAAAGCTTTCCAGGCGCAGGTGGTGTTGGCAGGCCACCTGCGTACTCACCGTGTAAAATAAGCTTAGTCATCTTGCATGCGAAGGACGAACAACCTACGAACAGCATCGAACAACAATTAATCCTAACCAGTTTTATGCAATACATAGCGTGAGAACCACCGCGATAGTGTCAGTTTTACCAAATAGATTTCATCCAAAGAAGTGTATACTTTTATTCCTCTCGGTGACAACAGGGTTTTGAAAAACGTCACAACACATTACGCATTGCTACTATTTTAGACAATTGTGTCGTAAAGATTGGCCAAAATGAATACCCGGATGTTTAATTAAAATCGTTCCCCATTTAATGATATTGCCCAAACTGAATGCCCGGATATTCTCAATTTATATTCCGCCATTACATGACAAACCACATTGCTCATTTTAAAATAGAAAAAACATGTTTGCAAGGCGCGACGATGTTCCATTTGATCTATTGTTAAATTTAAAGAGTGCTTGAGTGTCTCCACTTACTTCCAATCTCTGCTCACACTCTAAGCCTATGCTGTGGACTCGATTTTATTTTTATTTCATTATTTTTAATGGAATGTGTTTTGTGTGTTGTGACTACATTTCATTTGTACACAGCTATTTCATAGAACGCCACACAAACTTCTACCCTTTGAGAGTTTACCCGTGTCTTGTGGTTTGTTGTGTAATATTCACATGTCAGAAGCTCGACACAGACAATGCAAAATGGTCTCATCCTCGCGGGGGCACGACTGACATGTATGTTTTATACAACTAAATAACACACACCCCCCCTGATATTTGACGGGTTGCTCTGTCCCAATCACCCCACCACATACCACCACTACTTTCAGGATTTAAATATTGTTTTTAACTCTGTTTTAACAGTTCGTGTGTTTTTTTTTAATAAAGAAAAAGCTAGCTAAGCACACCAAGATGTGCCCATTGTTCCATTCTATGTTCGGATGCTATATTTAAATGTGTTACGGACACGCATTGCTTTAGTTGAATTTCAAATAACGTCTCGACGAGTGCCCCACATTCTAATAAAACAGTCTAGAAATTCCTCACAATAATATTTCTTCATCATCCATTGAAATGACGCGTGCTCCAATTGCCTCGATAACAAAAGAAGACACGTCCTACGATCATAAATGAGAATCGTATTTGCCGTTTTTTAAGCAGATATCGACGGTTAAATAATAAATGTTTCGTTTTCTATGCAAACCATTTCGTCTCGCAATCAACCATCCAATTAATTATAGGCCATTTCTATAGTGCCATCCATGCGGCTAATGTACATTCATTAAGAGCGTCTTTTACTCGGGCATCTTTGTTAGCATGTTGTAGTTACAGCTAGGACCGTGTGATCAATAATACCCACACCGTGCTCCATGCAGAACATCACCAGAATATGTGTATCCGAATACGGCTTCTTTCCCACGACTCGATCTCTACATCCCATATTCTCCGATAACAGTTTATGTCCCACGAATACGACACTTTATCCGACATATTCCGATTACAGCTAATCGAGTACAGTACCGTACCAACTATGTAGTCCGATTCCATCTCATGGCACACGATTCCACGCGTAGATTCAATATTTTCAGCCTAAATCTTAATGATCATTTCTACTTGATTCATCATGTCTACTTGTTTGATCATGTCCACTTGTTTTATCATTTCTACTTGTTTCATCATGTCTACTTGTTTTATCATTTCTACTTGTCTCATCATGTCTACTTGTTTTATCATGTCTACTTCTTTCTTCTTTAGTTTTATTACTTTTCTTTACTACATTTCACAACAAAACTCTTCAGTGCAGACCCTTACACCACAGACCCTTACACTACAGACCCTTACACCACAGACGCCTACACCACAGATCCCTTCTTAACGGACCCATTAGAATCAGAACCATTCACTAAAGACTCCTTTACAAAAAATCCAAAACACATCGACCCCTTTAAAGCAGACCCTTTCACGGTAGACCCCTTCACCACAATGTATTTCACCACAGTCACCCCTCACCACAGTCTATTTTACCACAGACCCCCCTCGAGACCACTGATGTGTCTTCTTCACACGACGATCTAAGCCGGTCAATATCGTATCTGGTCTCCAGGGAGCCCGTCAGTCAATCTACAAATTGGCGGCCATGTTCGGCCATCGGTTAAATTGACCGCCGTTATAAAATATCCGATGTGACACCTTCTGGTCGCACTTTAACCCCCCTACCCACAGCCCAGGCTACCCAATCCTAAACGTTTAGTCAATTACAAACATGGATGCGGAGCTGAAGGCGAATTTCACCAGATACGATGGAGTGGCATACTTCTAAGGAAATGATCGAGTGGCGTAATCCTCGAGATATAATGAAACGGCCTACTTTTCTAGATATGATGGGTGGCCTACTTTTCTAGATATGATGGATGGTTTACTTCTCTAGATATGATGGAATGACTTACTTCTCTAGATATGCTGAGTAGCCTACTTTTCTAGATATGATGTGTGGCTTACTTCTCTAGATATGATGTGTGGCTTTCTCTCTAGAAATTTCTCGCAGGGATTTTTTTTGGTTTTGTTTTGTTTTTTCTGGCATCGGCCCGTCACAATGTGACGACTGTGTGGACTTATTAGGGCGATAGCCACGGGGCCTGGGATTATTCCCCAAGGATTAAAAGCTGGTTCCCAACAGCAAATTGCCTCTCTCCACATCACTGAATAACCCAAGGGAACACCATGTGGATGACACAGCTTGGGACCAGTGGCGTCGCAGGAGTTTTCGGAATGTTTCACTGTACTAATGATATCCACCTACGGGACTCCATCTCCGGGTTTAAAATCAGAGTTTCCGTCTCTTAGACGAGTTGCCATCCGAGGTTAACGAGTCCCATCCACCCGGGGTGCCGCCCAAGGTTAACGAGTCCCATCCACCCGGGGTGCTGGTGATGTTTTTGCTTGAGTGGGCTTTGGTGCGGATGGAACTTCAGACCATCAAACTGAGATTTGCTAACAGTGATTTTAAACATAAACAAACAACACAAACAAAATGAAAAAATCAAACAGTCAAACAACAACAAAAACAAAAACACTGGATTTGAGAGAAGATCCATAATAACTGCCGACTTCCGTCTTTGTCTGTTCAAATTTGAAACTGTGACATTTTTCTGTTCAGTTAGTGAATTCGACCGTGTAGAACAAACGCAACAAATGATGTAACATGATAACAGGCGCGAGCACGGCACTTGGTTCTGGGGTCAGCTTAAGTACAACTTTCGGGTTCGGCGTCTGGAAAAGGGAAATCACGCGCCTGTTCTTAAAAGTGATTGTTTACTGAAAGTCAGACCAGGTCCACCACAAGTAGATTGGGGTTAGTAGGTCAGTATATAACTCTTCAAGTAGACGGCAGGCATCTCACGAAATAGCAAAAGGAACATCGCCAGGAGCTGAATATAGTAAATAAGGACCGGCTTCCAGAGATAATAATTAGGATAAGCCCCCGCCCTCCTTTGCCCCACTCGAGACCCCCCCACCCAAAAAAAATAGATCTTCAAATGATACAGACACATTTAATAATGTCTGTAGGTATGATACGTTTGGAAAATTTGTTAAACTTTAATGAACAATTTAAATTGAAATATTAATGATCCCTGACATTTGTTCATTAAATTAGTGAATTCTGACATATGTCTGTTAAATTAGTCTATGCTGACATTTGTTTGTTCAACTTTGAATCTATGACATTTGTCTGTTAAACTTTGAATCCCTAACATTTGTCTGTTCAGTTAGTGAATTCTGACATTTGTCTGTTCAACTTGGAATCCCTAACATTTGTCTGTTCAGTTAGTGAATTCTGACATTTGTCTGTTCAACTTTGAATCCCTAACATTTTTCTGTTCAATTAGTGAATTCTGACATTTGTCTGTCTCTTTAATTTCCGGCTGCCCTGATGTCTCATGATCAAATATTTGACCATTCTTTCTTTTTGTATTTAATATTCCAAGCCTCTTTTGTTTATTGTATGATTTTATGTAAGAAATATTGTAATTGCATAGAATCCTAGAACAACGTTTCAGACGAAAGGCGATTATGTCATGTCTTTACTGATTATAACTATAATCATCCGATTGGATTATGTTCATGTTATATCAACAGATAGCAGCCCTGAGATGCTCTCAGTAGATATACACATGTATTGATCTGGGAAAAGGGGGTGAAGACGAGAGGTATCGCTCGTTTGGGGGGTGTGGCTTGAACTTTGATAACAATGCGCAACTTCTGGTTAATACCGTACACAATTATTATGACATTAAACTTGTCCCTACCCCCCCCCCCAACCCCTTTTACCCATTGCCCTAATTGTTCAAAACCCTTGGCATTCCCAAGGTCAAGCAAGTGGAACTCGGTCACTTTTGTTGGGGGTGGAGGGTTCTGTTTTTGGTTTTCGTGAGGCCTGAATTCGATGTCCTAAAGGTCGGGTCCCTCTTAGTATATTGGAGGCAGATGTTTATAGGGGTCACCAGACTCTCGCGTGAGTGCCCCAGAATGCCTTATTTCCCATCGGCCCCCACATGCCCATAGGCGTAGCGTAGGGAGGGCAGGGGTTTACAGATGTACCCGGGCGCCAGCTACATAGGGGCGCCAAAATGTGCTTTGGTATTATTTTATTGATGAAAATAATGGGTTTGAGAGTTGAAAAAAGGAAAAGAGGGCGCTTTAAAATGAATCTTGTCCCCGGGCGCGAATCTTGTCCCCGGGCGCCAAACACTCTAGCTACAACTCTGCACATGCCACATGTCACACCGGCCCCCACCTCCGCGGAATGCCCCATTTCCCGCCGCCCCCACTACAGCTCGATCCCGGCATCTTGTCGATTGCGGTTTATGGGATCATGCAGTAGACTTAAAAGTCAGAGCCATCGATCTGTAAAATTACTATCGGTTATTTGAACACGTGTTATCTCTAGTTACATAATTATCATCTGTGGTAATGACGGGGTCATCTCGGCTGTCGCTAGTGAGTCTCTTTTTGTATATTGCCAGCATGACCTAGAGTCTACATTACGGCTATCTTAACATCTTCCTTTTGATGTCATCGGTAACATCAAGTGATGGTTCCACTGTGTAGCTATTCTCAGTGAACTTCTCCATTGTTTTGAAGCTAAACAGAGATGTGTGAAACACAGCACTTCTAGGATCGAAAGCGATCGTGTAGAGCTCTGCAAGCCATCGTGTAGTTCTCTGGCAAGCCATCGCGTAGTTCCCTGGCAAACTATCGTGTAATGCCCTGGCAAGCCATCGTGTAGTTCTCTAGCAAGCCATCGTTTAGTTCTCTGGCAAGCCATCGTGTAGTGCTCTGGAAGCCATTGTGTACTACCCTCGAAAGCGATCGTGTAGAGCTCTGCAAGCCATCGTGTAGTTCTCTGGCAAGCCATCGCGTAGTTCCCTGGCAAGCCATCGTGTAGTTCCCTGGCAAACTATCGTGTAATGCCCTGGCAAGCCATCGTGTAGTTCTCTAGCAAGCCATCGTTTAGTTCTCTGGCAAGCCATCGTGTAGTTCCCTGGCAAACTATCGTGTAATGCCCTGGCAAGCCATCGTGTAGTTCTTTAGCAAGCCATCGTTTAGTTCTCTGGCAAGCTTTCGTGTAGTTCTCTGGCAAGCCATCGTTTAGTTCTCTGGTAAGCCATCGTGTAGTTCCCTGGCAAGCAATCGTGTAGTACGCTGGCACGCCATCGTGTAGTATGCTGGCACGCCACCGTGATGGAAAGCCATCGTGTAGTGTCCTGGCAAGCCATCGTGTAGTACCCTCGCAAGCCATCGTGTAGTGCCCTGGAAGCCATTGTGTACTGCCTTGACAAGCTATCGTGTAGTGCCCTGGCAAGCCGCCATGTGGTTCCCTGGCAAGACATTGTTTAGTGCCCTGGGAAGCAATCGTGTAGTGAACTGACAAGCTATCGTGTATTGCCCTGGCAAGCCGCCATTTGGTTCCCTGGCAAGACATCGTTTAGTGCCCTGGGAAGCAATCGTGTAGTGAACTGACAAGCTATCGTGTATTGCCCTGGCAAGCCGCCATATGGTGCCATGGCAAGACATCGTTTAGTGCCCTGGGAAGCAATCGTGTAGTGAACTGACAAGCTATCGTGTATTGCCCTGGCAAGCCGCCATTTGGTTCCCTGGCAAGACATCGTTTAGTGCCCTGGGAAGCAATCGTGTAGTGAACTGACAAGCTATCGTGTATTGCCCTGGCAAGCCGCCATGTGGTTCCCTGGCAAGACATCGTTTAGTGCCATGGGAAGCAATCGTGTAGTGAACTGACAAGCTATCGTGTATTGCCCTGGCAAGCCGCCATATGGTGCCATCGTGGACATGACATTATTGTTACCGTATTTTATATCTATCTCAATGAACCAAGAAAAATGTAACAACTTTCAATTTTAAACAATTTAAATTGTACAATTGTGGGCAGCACCATTTTTGTATGCATTTCCGCTTTCATAGAAAAGTTTTAAAGAAACGGACAGTCCGATGACAGACGTGGTAAAATGTGACGAAATATTTGCAAAGGCTCACAGAAATAAAGATATTTGAGAATCACTGATTTAGTCGAAAGTATAATAGATGACCTAATAAAGGAGGAAGAAAGACAAAGATCGCTCTGGGAACTAGATGTCTACACCTGGAAACTAAATGTCTACATCTGGAAATTAGAAGTCATTATGTATTATTTTAATCCATTTTTTAAAATGGATTATAATGTAGCTATGCCAATGGCTTATCCAGTTGGATTCTCCTTGCTTGTGGACTACCATCACTTTGTTAAGTTTGATTTCACTCATTCTTTATGACCGTAGGTCAATACTTGCTTTTGCTGCTGTTTTGACTCTTTCTAAAAATGTGTCTCATTCTTCCTTTTAAACTGAGGTTATGAAGTACCATAACTCTTAAAAACACTCTTGATTTCTATGCTTACTTCCACCTTCTCTATGCCATCATCAACTGTATTTTAAAAGCTGTGTATATTCTTAAGAACGCCTCGCAGGCACGTATAGACTCGGGCTCCTGATTAAATGTATTTTATGTTATTGTCACGATTATTTCTCTTTTGCTAATATTTTTATGTACAGCGCGGTGAGCCTAGCCCTGTGTTGGGGGAACGCGCTATATACGAAAACTAATAATAATAATCTGGAAACTAGATATCTGCACCTGGAAACTAGATGTCTGCACCTGGAAACTAGATGTCTACACCTGGGAACTAGATGTCTACACCTGGGAACTAGATGTCTACACCTGGAAACTAGGTGTCTACATCTGGAAACTAGATGTCTACATCTGGGAACTAGATGTCTACATCTGGAAACTAGATGTCTACACCTGGAAACTAGATGTCTACACCTGGAAACTAGATGTCTACATCTGGAAACTAAATGTCTACACCTGGAAACTAGATGTCTACATCTGGAAACTAGATGTCTACACCTGGGAACTAGATGTCTACACCTGGGAACTAGATGCCTGCACCTGCAAACTAGATGTGTGCACCTGGAAACTAGATGTCTACACCTGGGAACTAGATGTTTACACCTGGGAACTAGATATCTACACCTGGGAACTAGATGTCTACACCTGGGAACTAGATGTCTACACCTGGAAACTAGATGTCTACACCTGGAAACTAGATGTCTGCACCTGGGAACTAAATATCTACACCTGGGAACTAGATGTCTACACCTGGAAACTAGATGTCAACACCTGGGAACTAGATGTCTACACCTGGGAGTTAGATGTCTACACCTGGGAACTAGATACCTACACAGACGGGCACGGTATAACCGTAAATAAATGAACATTTTACAGATTGTTTTCCTACCCTTCAGCCACGAATACTTTTCGTCTGTCAAATTCGGCGTCTCATGATGACACAATCCAGGGCTTATTATAATTATTACAGAAGTGAATTTAAGAAGGTTTTGCCTTCGTATTAATTATAGCTTACAAAAGAGAGACAACCCCGAGGAAATCCGGATGTAAAATGCTAGTGGCTCATACAATAAACGATTAAATATAATTATGGAGTTGTTGAAAGTAATGAGTTGTGTAACAATCAATGACAACAGGCGGGTTCGATGTTGATGATGACCTCTGGGCAGTGAAAGATGCGCCAGGGCCGGAAATTAATTCGCCCTATTCACTAAAAATGTATTTTTATCAATACACATGTTTTACATATTTTTTTACACACGTGGATGATTGTGGGTTCCCGTGTCATGTCACTCTCACACATGGATGATTGTGGGTGCCCGTGTTATGTCACTGTTACGGACCGTTATTATCGTGGAGAATTTTATCTCTTATTTAATAGTTCGTTCCAAAACAATCCATAACAAAAGACGATACCAATGTTTAAACACAATAACAAATAATACGATACTCAAAACAGGGCTAATTACAATTAATACGTTTTTAATGTGTGAATTATAATACACTAGCGAGTACCCGGCATGCGTTGCAATGCCACTCATCGAAATAAAGTGTCTGTGTCTTAATAATTTTGTTGTAAGTTCTTCTAATAACCACCTTTTTTTAACCGTCTGGTGCGTATTCGAATTAATTAGAAGGTTTTAAGAAGTGTCAGCAGACCACACGCAGCTGCCCGTGTGGGAAGCATGGATTTTCGAAATTCAGTCCCAAAACTTATAGCGATTGATACCCCCATGAAATAGCTATGTTTGAAATTATATTTATATGACTCATTATTTACATATATACAAATTTAGGGCCCCCGGCCCCAAAAGTAATATTGTGAAATATTTGTACTAAATCAGAAACCTATTTATTAAGTCACATATACAAAATGAAATGTCTCAGTTTATATTTAATGTAATTCCACCCACTTATGTAATAGCTCTGTTTGACGTTATATTTACATAGCTCATATAAGAAAAAAAAAAGAATTTAAGGCCCCCGGCCCAAAGCGGAATATTGTAAAATATTTGCACTTCTTTAGAAACCTAATGCGGGCCTGCACACAACAACTCACTGAAAGTTTATCGCATTCAGATGAATAGTATAGGAACTCATACGGAAATTATATTTAAATAGCTCATATTAGAAAGAAAAACTACTATAGGGCCCCGGTCCAAAACTGGTAATTCTTTGTAAAATGAATGGGTTTTGATATTCATGGATATACTTTTGTAAATGTATTTAAGTTATGTTAACGTCATTGATTTTCTTAATTCGTAAAATGAGAATATAGCATCTATTTTTCACAACAGTAATATCATTGGATTTAAAGATATAAAATTGTACACACCCTATTTCCTAGCCCCCATATATATGTACATAAGAAGGCAAATTATTTGTCAAATTCATTTTGAGACGTATAGTGTGCTGCCATGTGCAAATTAAACTATTGAATTACAACTTCCCCCTCCGCCAAACAGAGTTTTAAAGAAATTAATAAAATCCTACATGGGATTGTAATCCACTTACTTACGCAAAAACAATTTTTTTGCATTTCAAATGCTTTGTTCTTATTTAAATGAGTGATAAGTGCATTAGTGGATGCTATTTGGATATGTAGTTTCGCTGCACTGATTGCATTAAACGGCATTTTCGTATTAAAAGTATATTTAAAGGTTAGTTGTTTTGTTTCTTTTCTTATTTATACATTTCATAAATGTATATTTTTGGAAAGAATAAAAGTAAACATTTATTAAACGTTAAAAATAAAAAGCTAAAATTGTATTTCATTTTTTAAATTGTAGCAATTTAAAAAGCAATCTATTATATTTATTAATTTTACTTTTAGGAAGGGGGAAATACATTATCAATTTTATTACGCGCGGTTATTAAATCAGACTAAATAGACAATTTGATTTCTGACGTAAGTTGCGTTATTATTTAGAACAAATTTAATTAGTTTTACTTTTATTACGCAATCTTTGGAACGTACTTAAAAAATGCACTAAAATCAACAGATGTTTTGGTTTCCTCGATAAATGTGATTACAGTGTAATTCTTTGATCATAATTTGTTTTATTAATTTTCATAACTTTCAACCACATATAAAATGTTTAAAATAGTTCCTTAGTTGTTACTCCAAATTTATTTGTAATTTATATTATTAATACTTAAAATTTTATTAAAATTAAAGCGAATATATAATATATTTTTCGCATTACCATTGATTCGAGTTCCTTAAAATAATAGAAGAAAACTATGATTGTTTTAAAAAATGGGAACGTATTTAAACCGTATCGGTTTTTTGGAGTTAAGGTCAGCATAGATCATCTTTATATAATAGATGAATTACTACATCATTGCTATTCAAAATCACAACACATTTACAAAGCTATATCCGATTCTAAAATACGTCACAAAATTCAAGCTTATTTATAAAAACAACAAAAATACTCTCTATACTAAACATGCAAAAACATGTTTTCTCTGCTCTTGCTACAAATTGATGTCTGTTGGCATTTGTTCAAGGGCGGTTGAGTTGATAGATCCGATTGAAATTATTTTGATAAAGTTTGTTAAAGAAAACAAAACGAATTTAAGGACATCGGCCCATGCGAAATATTGTAAAATGTTGTTCTAATTTATAAACATTTGCGGGAGCGCGCATATCAATTCACCAAAGTTTTTATCGCAATCGGATGAATGGTATAGGAATGCATACGATAATTATATAGATAATATAAGGGTGGAAAACGAACTAAGGCCCCCGGCCACAAACGGAATATTGTAGAATTGTTGTATTACTTCAGAAACCTACTTATTATATCACAAAATTAAAAAAAGAGAAACATATTACTGAATTTGTATCGTATTCAGATAAATGGTATAGGAGTGCATACGGATATTATTTTTTACAAAGCTCATATAAGAAAAATAACGATTTTGGGGCCAACGGCCAAAAACGAATTATTTTGAAAGTGTTGTAACTACTTCAGAAACCTAATTATTATGTGACACACATAATTTAATGTCGCTATTTGTATTTGATTAAAAATATATCCATCCACACATTAGCTCTGTTTGAAATTTTATTTGTATAGCTCATATAGGAAAAATAGAACATAGGGCTCCTGGCTCAAAACAGAATATTTTAAACGGATGTAATAATTTGAAAAGCTTTGCGGACGTGGGTAAAACATTTTACTAAAGTTTTATCGCATTCAGATAAATGGTATAGGAGCGCATACAGAAATTATTTTGTACAAAGCTCGTATAAGAAAAAAAAAGAATTTGGGACCAACGGCTGAAAACGGAATATTTTAAAAGTATTGTAGTTACTCATTAACATGCGCGACCTTATGGACAACCTTTCAACAAAGTTTTGTTGCAATCGCATGAATGGTGTAGGAGCGCATACGATTTGAAATTACATTTATATAGCTCATATTGGAAAAAATAGAACATGCGGCTCCTGGCTCAAAACAGAATATTTTAAACGGTTGTAATAATTGGAAAAGCTTTGCGGGCGTGGGAGAAACATCTAACTAAAGATTTATCGCATTCAGATGAATGGTATAGGAGCGCATACCGAAATTATTTTGTACACAGCTCATATAAGAAAAAAAAAGAATTTGGGGCCAACGGCTGAAAACGGAATATTTTAAAAGTATTGTAATTACTTATTAACATGCGCGACTTTATGGACAACCTTTCAAAAAAGTTTTGTTGCAATCCCATGAATGGTATAGGAGCGCATACGGTTTCAAATTATATTTATATAGCTCATATAAGAAAAAACGAAAATGGGGCCCTTGGCTCAAAACGGAATATTTTAAAACGGTTGTAATAAATTAGAAACCTTTGTGGGCATGCTCGCAACATCTCGTCAAAGTTTTAACGTATTCGAATAAATGGTGTAGGAGCGCAGACGAAACCTATAGTTTACAAAGCTCATATAAGAAAAAAAAAACGATTTTTGTGCCAACGGCCAAAACTAAATACTTTAAAAGTGTTATAATGACTCAGTAAAATGCGCGAGCTTGTGAAATACAGCTCTCCAATGTTGTGTCACAATCGCATGAATGGCGTAGGAGCGCATACGGTTTAAAACTATATTTATATAGCTCATATAGGAAAAAACGAACACGGGGCCCCTGGCTCAAAACGGAATATTTTAAAACGGTTATAATTATTTCCAAACCTTTGTGGGCGTGCTTGCAGCATTTTACCAAAGATTTAGCGCATTCAGACGAATGGTGTAGGAGCGCACACGGAAATATTTTTTACAAAGCTTGTATAAGAAAAGAAACGAATGAAGGGCCAACGGCCGAAAACGAAATAATTGAAAAGTTTTTTAATGACGCAGTTAAATGCCCAGGTAGGTGGTCAACAACTCACCAATGGTTTGTTGCAATCGCATGAATGGTGTGGGAGCGCATACGAGACAAACATACATACATACATACATTCATTCATTTTTATATATATAGATAAGATTACAAACCCAAAAGAATATGATAAAAACTATTGACTTACAGTTTGGCTGTGTTCAGAAAAAATACAATAAGCAAAAGTTGTACAATGAGGAAAAGAAAATCTACACACAACAAAGCACTGTCTAGTAGTACAATAATGACACACGCTCCAAGTCTGGTGACAAAGGATCTCTCTCTCTCTCTCTCTCGCTCTCTCTCTGGCCTTGACTCAATCTTCAGCTTTATATATATATATATATATATATATATATATATATATATATATATATATATATATAGTCATTTCCTGTCAGCTCATTCCAGAAACAGAATTCGCATTGTAACTGCTTCCAGCGTACTCCAGATCTTTCGACAATATTCGACTGGAACTGACTATAGTATGGTAAACAACAATAAAAGGAGACTATTATTTCGCTAGCCATACCCCAAAACAGCCTCGAGTGTGTTGACTACAAGAGGTCATGCACGGGGAAAGCGGGGAAAGCGTGCATCAAAACAGTTACTCTCACACATGTATGATTGTGGGTGCCCGTCTCATGTCACTCTCACACATGGCTGATTGTTGGCCCCCGTGTCATGCCACTCTGACACATGTATGATTGTGGGTGCCCGTGTCATGTCACTCTTACACATGGATGATAGTGGGTGCCCGTGTCATGTCACTCTTACACATGATGATAGTGGGTGCCCGTGTCATGTCACTCTCACACGTGGAATGGGAGATAATTGGACACTGAGATTTGCTTACAATGCTTTACAGACGCTGTTTTGCCTCACGATTGTAGAACTTAGTTCTTTCATTGATGTATTCCTTTTTTTTTTTGTATGGAATGACAACACATTTATACTTTATATGAAAGCCATAGGCTATTTCTGAGTCACAGGCTATTTCTTATTCACAGGCTACTTCTGAGTAACATGTTGTTTCTGAGTCACAGGCTACTTCTGAGTTACAGGCTATGTCTGAGTGACTAGCTATTTCTGAGTCACAGGCTACTTCTCAGTAACAGGCTATGCCTGAGTGACGGGCTATTTCTGAGTGACGGGCTACTTCTTATTCACAGGCTACTTCTGAGTAACATGTTACTTCTGAGTCACAGGCTGCTTCTGAGTTACAAGCTATTTCTGAGTTACGGAATATGTCGCAGTTACAGGCTTGCTCTGAATAGACAAAGCCAGCAGTATTCAACTACAGGAATACCGATGCTGGTCTCACACTATTAGAATAACTTCAAGAGTGAAACACAATGTCCTTGAACTTTTTAAGTTTGGCTCCATGTATTCGGATATTACCCGTCTGCTCTCACTTCAGCATTGCTGTCCTTGAGATCTTAATGCTACTATATTGAATGACATTAAAAGGAAGCTAAAAGCGGTGCATGTATTCTTAACTTGCCAATGTTTTTTATTAAAAAAATGTTTTCATGGCATTATTGGCCAGGGTGGACAGAATGGGTTTTAAAAGCTTCCCGAGGCTATTGTGAAATATTAAATAACATTTCAGCGGCTGAATTTTTAATGACATTTATTCATTAACTTGCGCTCATCATTGACATCAGCACAAAAGCCTGACAACATCAACTTCGCGAGCTATTATGAAAAATAAAATGAACAGAAACATAATTTTAAAACAAAATATATTAATGGGTTGTACTACGATAAAGATTTCAAAATATGAGAACAAGGTTTGTGGAGGCTGGAATCGAAAGACAAGACAATAAGAGAAGAAAGTTTCGGCTATGAGCCTTCCTCGGCAGACAGCAAAAATGAAAATAAGCCAAGGAATAGTAACAAGTTATAAATTTAAGCGTTCGCCATTGTTATTGCCGGAAGTTGGATTTTCTAAAACCAAGATTTCAGGATAAGTATATAAATGAGACACAAAGAATATGTGCGATATAAATAATCTTATATGTGCTGTTTTATTACACAGAAATCTTTTTTTTTTGTTGTCTCATCAATCTTATTAAAACAAAGTATGAAGAAATAAAGGAAAGTAGAGTGTATTTTCTATATGTAACTGTAGCTACACGTGTTGACACACACCGAAATAATGTACGTCTTCAAACACCCAGTGGCGTAGCTAGGTCTTGTGCCGCCCGTAGCGTTCTTAAAATTTTGCCACCCCCGTCATCTAAAAAAAAAACCACGAAAATGCAACCCTCAGTATAAAGAAAGAAAAGTGCTGATCGAGAAAGCCCGCCCCGGTCGCACTCCCTTCTGACGCCCCTGCTGGCACTTCTGTGAGCGCGAATCTTGTTATGTATTTTATTCATTTACTAAAATATCCACGTCAATGTTGTCCGATTTAAAAAATATTGACAACTGTCAATGGAATGAATTTGAACCATCGCTAAGTGTAGCTTTTCTGATAAACTTTAGAACCACTGTTTCTTGTCTCAGTAATATTCCTTGATTCACTCATTCGTAAAGGAGTTTGAAGGCCAATTATTATATTTATTTTTTTAAAAATAATCAAAATCGAAAAATCTAATTAAAAGCAACAAAACAAGAAAAAAACTCGACATTTCCCCACAATGCATTAGATTAAATGATTAATAGTAATAAGGTAGACAAGCAAACAAAAAATTGTTGTCTGCCTAAGTCTTCACAGATGAAATAACAAATAATTTCGATTTTTTGCGTTCCGCCTTTCTCAAAAGGAATTATTAAAACCTTACCTGATAAAAAGCGTTGCAGTGACAACGACAATAGCAAGGACCAGAGCTGACGTCACGATGGCGGCGATGTATGAAGCTTGAAGCCCTGTAAATGAATAGAGAGCAAAATATAAGCAATAATATACGTTTAACATAATTTAAATAAAAGATGTTGTACTGATCAGTCAAGTTTGAGAATATTATGAATAGTTACCAGGCTATTTCCAACCCCACTTAACCCCCCCCCCCCACCTAACAAATCCCCCCCATCCAAAAAAAAAGAGAAATTGTCTGATTTGACAGAGATTTATTTAATACTCAAATCATGAATATTTTAACTACTGCCCTTTAATTTTTTTAGCAGAGTCGAGTTCCCCCTCTCCCACAATTTGAGTTGAGTCCATTTTGTCTGGCTTCTTACCCTCATTGCAGTTGGGAACCTGTTTGTAGCACTCGTCCGGTGCCAGAATGTAGCGGTCCGGCCAGGATATGACCCCTAGCGTCGTCATGGACCAGCTGGTGGCGTTGGTCGCCTCGTAAAACACTCTGCGCTCCATGACGCCCGACGAACTGTTGAAGTCATAGACGGCGAAATCGAAGGTGACCATCTGATCGTCATCGACCAGATACATCCCAGAATATCCTGAGATGTTCAGGTCGGAGACGGTCTGTATCAGCTTGTACGAGTTGGGCAGCGTGCCGCTGCTGGAGTTGTGGACGTACCGAAAAACGGCGTAGGCGAGGATGTACACCATGTCGTAGACAGCATTGACGTCCATGTCAGTAAGATGGAATGTTTGCAGGTCCCGTTTCGAGCGCTGCTTCAGCCCCGCGATGTGTGGAGCTGGTAAGGCCGCGCTGCTCTCGCGTGGAAGCTCATCTGGGATGTTTCCGTGTTCGCTGGTAAAGAAAAGGGAATTTTGTAATTCAGTCAGTTCTGATGTTGACTGCCATGATTCGTGCTTGCTATCTAGGTGCTTGCTGGCCATCTTCCAAGACGAGGCTTCGGGCGAATCTTTTTCACCTTCATCTTGGGAAAAACCGGAAGACTTTTCAGATTTATCGATGATGTCATTTGTATGGGGTGGGTCCTCTGCTTGCGCCTGCGCGAGAAAGAGGTCGTCCTTTGATTGCGTTAGAGGCACGTGAGTATTTTTGTGAACGGCTGGAGGTCTTGGCGATATTGCTGTGCTATTGTAAATAGACTTATTTACAAGATTATCATTTTCACTAATCACATATACGTTGGAATGACTGTTCTGCCACTTTAAATTTGAAATATGACTACTTACAATAGAACCGGTTGTGGGAGCATAAGGCGCACGCTCAATTGCTGGTATGTCCTTTTCTGAAAGAAATGTTAAACTATCCGACACACCAGGCTTTAAAGCTCTTGTCCTAACACTTGTGTCGCGCTTTGACCTCTGCCCCCTTGACCCCATGTTGTCTGTCTTGTGATAATCTTGTGGGAAGGAAGTCGCAATGGCGAACACGCTTTCAAATATGTTGACATTTGCAGCTTTGCTGTCGTTGGTAAACCTCGGCTCTGACGTCACGTCCGTTGTGACACCTAGGAGAGTCAGTGACGTCACATCATAAGGAGTCGTGGAGAATGTAAAAAAGGCGTGTTGCTTCGTCATGGACAGTGAGGACGCCGCCGCAAGCAGAATCAGCTGATCCTGGACGTCCAACAGCATGAGGATCACTGGGGATTAGTTCAAGACAGGAAAAACGTGTCAACATATTTGGAAATTTAACAGAAAAGCTTCAGAATATAATGAATTTAAAGTAAAGCACATCAGTATATAGTGCTTAACGATGTTTAAGGTTGGACCCCCCCCCCCTTTTCCCGTCAAAAAAGTCACCCACGCCCCTTGTAAAAAAATTATTCAAATTAATTATTAGTAGGGTGTTTAACAGTAACTTCATCTTACCGATACTCCAGATTTTTTAAAACATTTAAAATCTGGAGTTTCCAAATTAAAAAAAAATGTGTTGTCTTATCGCCATTATTACGGACTGCTATTAATGTAGAATTGTATCTCTTAGTTTAGTCTATTGGCTCGTTTCAAAACAGCCCATAACAAAGGACGATACCAAAGTTTAAAAACAATAACAACTAGAACAATACACAGAGTCATGGCTAATTATAATTAATACGTTTTTAATTTGTTAATTTCAATGAATTACGAAAGCAAGAGAATATGATTAAAATGATTAACTTACAGTATGGCTGGTACCGGTACTGTATGTAAAAATACAATGAGCTCAAGTTGTACAATAAAAGAAAATCAACACACAACAAAGCACTGTCTCGAGTTGGTATAATAATAATACACGCTACACGTCTTGTGATAAAAAGAGTCCCATTCAGTCATTCAGCCTTTATAGTCTACTTCAAATGATCATTCTCGAAAAGAATACGCAGTCTCATTGCTTCCCGCATCCTCTGGATCATTCGACAATTTTTCTGAATGGACAATACTAAGCTTTGTAAACAAGGGGAAAATTTCGCTATCCACACCCCAAATCGGCCTCGACCGTAAGAGCTCATGCACATGGAAAGCGGTTAAAGCATGCATCAAAACACGCCTCCTTCATAACACCATTGATTAACGAAAACCACAGCAAATGTCCATGATAGTATGTGAGATGTGCAGTGGTCAAATTATTTTTTTTTTAAGTTCAGATCCCATCACAGATAACAAATATTCGCTTTTCAACTGCTTTACCTAAAATGGCCCATGACACGAAGTCCCACCTAACCAAACTAACCAACTGTAGCATGTTACCTTAGTCTTTATTTTCACAAATGCAGATTGAAATTTAACTAAACACTGGAATTAAACACAGCATGACAGCTGCAGTGGTTGGTGTTCTGTTAAACACAAAACTTAACATAGTTATTTCGTTCTCTTTCTCCTTTTCATCAATTATCAGTGGTAAAATCAAATTATCTACACAATGGAGCACATATATCCTATAGAAGTCCAAAGCAGAGATCCCTTGTGGGACAGAAGTCTGGTGGGACATTGCATGAGTACTTTTGCGTCTGATACAAAAGAACTGTACTGTTACCAGATATGACCTCAGTAAAAAAAGATTTGTAAAAGTTTGATTTGTGTACAGTTGTCTCGTAGAGTGTAGAACCACTGCCACTACCGTGAGACTTCCTTTTCATCTCCATTAATTAAAAAAAGAAAGAAAGATAGAAATGAGATATTCAGAGAGACAGCTTGGCAGAAAGAGAGAAATGAAGATTGCATTTAAAGAAAATAACTATAACACAGCTAAATCAAAGGATCTAAACCTATTTTTGTTTCTATCACCACTTTTCCAGCCAGATGAAGACCACGGAACCCTTCTTAGAACAATGTGTCTAATACATATGACATTCTTACAAAGGGAATGCACCTTCTCGTGGACGTGAGAGTACGTGCAACCACAGTTTATGAACCTCGGACCCAGCTAGATTTTTCAGGAGCTTCCATCATTAGCTCTTTAATGAGCCCGTCTCAATAACCCCCGTAAACAGAAGTGTGAGAACCCATGATGTTTTAATTAAAGCCTCACCACGTCCCATCAATGTGCACTCAGATCCCTGAGACAGCTTAATACCCAGGATCTCTGCCAGAGTGGACACAGCGACCACATCATTGGTGTTAACTGGGATTTGCTCTATCTCTCAATGGACTCGGGAACTGGACGCTTGAAGCTGAACCACCACTGTTCATATTTGTGTTCACTGGGTTTACCTTCACTACCACCGAGTTCATCAAGGGGGGACGTAACGCGTGCATGCACTTTTACAGACCGGCAACGCCCATGTCATTAGGGTACGCTGGTGGGACTAATGTTTGATCAGAGAATAGTGTTCTTTTTGGTTTCTACTTTGGGAGTGTAGACGACAAACAGCGAGTTCCAGGGCTGATTTGTGTGTGTGTGTGCGTGTTTCTTTAAGATGAATTCATACCAAGACGGAAGTGATTCTTGGGTGGCGTGGAACCTAACGAGGAGTGGTGTTGAAGAGTGGTAGCAATGAGTGCGTTCTAAGCATGGGAAGGGGTGATTTGGGGGGGGGGGGAGTTGGATATTAAAAGTGTTAAACGACGTCCGATTTCGGCACTCTGAAGTTATAGAGGCAACCTAGTCTAGCTGATTGAGTCAACTCAATCTATGGAATCTAAGAGTCCATCTTGTCTAGATGATGACATGGAATTTAGAGTCAACTCAATCTAGATATTAATATGGAATCTAGCGTCCATCTTGCCTGGACGATGATATTGTATGTAAAATCAACCTTTTCCAGCTGACACCATCTAAAGACGAGTTATTTTGCGACCTCGCTCTATGAAGTAATTCCTTTCAGATATCAAATGTTTCATAGTTTAAAAAAAATATATATCTAAATGTTATATTTAGCCATAGACGAATTCACTGTGAGCTTTGTAAAAGTACATTGAAACTGTCTCGTATTGGAAATTCCTGCCTTCAGCCTTGGAGAGAATCTAAGGAACACTTGTGTTACCTAATAAACCAATCGTTGCTGTTCAAATGACGTCTTTAATAAAGAAAGAATTTCAATTAAAGCTGTTGATCTGAAAATGTATTATATGTCTCTGACTCCGGGCTAGACCATGTAGCAGTGGTAGCCATTCATTGCTAGCCGACTAGGACATGAAACGCATATTGAAAAAAAACGTTTTTTACAAATTATAAAAGTAGTTCCCGAAAGGAATTTTAAAACAATAAATCCTTAACTGAACTTAAAGCGATAAGATATCAGAAAAATTATTTTGTCTCAAAACACCATTTTCTTTAACGTTAATATACTCTAAGAATATCTTCGGATACATTTGATATGATCATTAGTTCACACATGTTTTAGATCCATCGTCCAGGCATCATTTAAAAATTGATTTCAATATTGCCACTTCCCCCCATCCTCTTTTCTAGCCAATCGCGTACTATCAGATGGGAGAGAGAGAGAGAGAGAGAGAGACAGAGAGAGAGAGACACAGAGAGAGACAGAGAGAGAGAGGACTATTGAAAAATTCAACTTATAATTTGGAAATGGACGTATTAAATACTGTTAAGTGACTTCCATTGGAACGTATCATTATATACTGTAATAGTGTCTTCTATTGGACCATTTATTATATATGGTACGACTGAATTCGATTTTTTAGGGTGAGGTTGATCGTTTAAAGCATCTCAATAATTCACGTGCCATGGCCGCAGGGAAAAAATACGCGCTAGTGAATTGAATGAAGTTCAATGTCGGTTGTATGTGGGGAAGGGGGTACTGAGACCGACTTACTCCAGTTCTCCCCACCACCATTTTTCCATACCCCCCCCCACTCACACCTTCCTTAGTACGCTATATAAAATACAAAACAACAAATATATAAATATATATATATTGTTTTGTATTTTGTCATATATCAAGTAGGAAGTGTTACACTGTACCCCACAGTACTCACTATATTATCAAGATTCCTGTATGTCTGTACACTATACCCTCTAAAGTGAAGCGAATAAAGAAAGTTGAAATTATTTTGATTAATTTGCTTTAAATTACAATAAATGTATGGACTTCCATGATGAGGTCCTGGGTAATTCAACTAATTGGTCCTAAGTGGTGACAAAGTTTCAACCAAACTATCAAGAGAAAGTCTTAGTTAAGCAGCGTTACTAGGGCGACGAAGTTGTATCTTCTTCCCAGGGAATATTTAGCCCGCCCCCCCCCCTTTTTAAAATCTGGTGGAGGAATGGGAAACATCCACGTATCATCTTATCGAATCCAGAGTAGAAAGAGATGTTTTAAATGTATGGTCTTATTTAGTCGATAAAAGTCACAAGACTTTACGCGGCTACTGTAATCTGCACACCAAGGAAAACATCAGCGCTTGTGTAGGTTCCCGGTTGTGCAATAACTACACAACGCGTGGGGAAAGAACACACTGCATACAACAAAAGCCATTTCCTACTTAATATTGATTCGACATTTCTCACATTGGAATTCCCTACACAATTGCATAATACAACTTATTTAAACAAATGTCCATCGCATTGGAATTTTCGATTAGAATAAACTTAACTTGAAAAGATGCCTGGTTGGCTTTTTAAAAATATTTTGTTTTTTGCTGTTTTTTTATTTACTTTTATCTTTACTTAACAGTCTGTTTTGTACTTGACAATGTTTTAAAAAAATATTCCTCTTTCGTTTGGAATTGTATTATTATTATTATTAGTGGTCTTGTATAGCGCGGTACCATAAAAATATTAGCAAACATATCATGAATATTGTCGTCATCATTTATAATTGACTGCATCGTGTTATCAGGAGGTGTTATTTGTTTGTTTATCGTTTCCGGGTAATTTATTGAAAAATAATACACTGCCTCCGTTATTTACTCAGACTAATGTATCATCATGGCCTTAGGATGGGAGCCCAAGGTGGGGGTGACCGGGGAACGCGTACTCAAGTCAGAATTTAGTGCCTAGATATAGATGGCATCCTTCCGTATTTGCGAGACGATGGTGTAGCTATAGACACTTCATCAAATGGCTCACTAGGCCAATCCTGTAATGACAGTCACAGCTTCATTTCTCGCATGAGAACCTTGACTTCTGGTTCATTTAACACATCGGTAAATATGCCTTTAAAACATGTCAATAATAAATTCAGTCCTAGATCTAATCCGGTCTGTTCACCTATCGGGAAATACTTGATGGTAAACAGTTCTGCATTTAAAGTGGAAAGTTAAAAAATGTTCCACATCTCAAATATCCGAGGCCACCTGCAGCCACATGGGTTGCAGGACCCACGCGACGGTTCTGCCTTGATCCATCTCATTTCTATATCTAATGTTTCCCATTTTTCTCCTCCATATGTAAAATTTGACCTCTCAGTTGAAGTAAAAAGTTTAGTGTCTGCATCTAAACATATAGAGCTTTGAAATAATAACAAGAAAAGAAGACAACTTGTCTGGACCATGTGATCTTAGTCTCTTTGAAAGATCTGATGTGAAAAGACATAGAACCAAATGGTAAAATCTTATTTTTTTTCATACATTTTCTTTTAAAAGCTCTAAGACATTCAAATTAAATTTTACTTTCTTTACCACGGCTTTTAAACAAATACTAATATAGTTATAGATTTGTCATTACGACATTACGATTTCAACTGGCATGTATGCTAATATGCTACTATGCTACCATGCTATTATGCTACTATGCTATTATGCTACTATGCTACTAAGCTACATTTTTCTTCGAAATAATCGCTATCACTTCTCACAGTTTAATGAACATCCACTCGTTCATCTCCCCACTTCCGACTCCTCTTCAGCGTAAACGTGCTGAGGACTTGGTTGAAAGGATTTAACTTTTGGAATCTAATGAGTGCTACTGAGTTTACAGTCTGGGGGCTATTCAGGTCTGGGGCGTGGGGGCGACAGGACCGAACTGACAGTCTCGGAATCAATGCCGGATGTGCTAATCATGGAAGCGGTGATCGAAAGAAAGTGTGAAAGGGAGGAAGAGAAAGGAATTAACGGCCCCCCTAAAAAAAGTGTTATGGCTTGTAGAAGAAGTAGGATAGAAAGAGAGAGAGAGAGTTAGCAGGGAGAATGGGTGTGTGGGGTGGGTTATAGTAGAAAGGGTTTTGAGGAATGGCAGAAAGATAATTGGTTTAACACTGGCAAGGATTTTTTAAAAAATGGGTTTCCTGGAGATCTTGATGATAGAAAAGGCAGGAAAAGAAATTTGTTCTGTGGTTATTTTATTTTTTTTTATTTTTGGGGGCGAGACTTTAAAATGTTTAAGAAATGTGCTTTTTGGCGTCTCAAATCTAGCAATGCAGGAAGCTCATCGATCATGTTGCAATGTAACTTAAGAGAAGTTTGTCTGGACCTTCATGTGTGCCAGTTGTAGTGAATTGTTCAGCTCGATGAGAACACGCTGGTTAAGAAAAAGCTTAAGTGCAGTTGGGTTTGTTGGTTCGTTTGTTGATTTGTTTGTTATTTTTTTTTGGTTTGTTTGTTTTTTAGTTTGTTCGATTGTTGGTTTCTGTTGTATGATGGATACGTTTGAAGTAAGTTTTTATGTTGTTTTTTTTATTTCTATCTTTTTTTACCACTTCTATCGGTTATCTAATTACTTTTTCTTATAAAGAGCTGAAAATGAAAAGCAATTCTCTAATGGATGAAATAATAAAATAATTGGGAAAACAATTGCCAGTTCTATTGATATGACGTTATATGATTAGATTGACAATTTTGCCCTACTTTCATTCTGGGGTAAATGACCTAAAAAAATATAAACCCAATTATACATTGTAAAAAAAACTGTCAACTAAAGATTAAAGTTAAGGGAGAATACAACGCAGCTTTGACAGACATAAAAATAAACCGCGTGCCGAGTTCAGAGAAAACAAAACAACCAACTTAATGAAAAAAACGGAGAATTTCGGCCCACAAAACAAGATGTGACGTATCTAAATGTCAGTTTGAAAAATGACAAAACCAAATTTGTAATGATAAATGATTTGCCGTAAAACTGGGAAAAGACGGGGGAGGGGAGCGAAATGAGACGATGATTGGACGTTTTTTATTTAAAAGGTGCGTTGAGAGTAAACGCCAAACTAAAATGCAGTTTTGTCAAACGTAAAGACAGCTGGCAGTAGAATAGCGATGATATGAAAGAGAACCTTTGGATTGAGTCGATGTGCTGTGTTGTAACGATGTGCTGTGAACCAGTACTCTGTTTATGTCTGTTCTGTGTTATGAGGGATGACGTATTTTGATTCACGCTTAGCCCGTCTTCCACGTGCATGACCTCTTTTCAGTCAAAGCCGTGTTGGGGGCGGCTAGAAAATATCCCTTTGTTGACATTTATGTTTTCTATCGTCCGTTTCTGTCGAACATGATAGAATGATCTAGAGAATGCGGGAAGCAGTAAGACTGCGTATTCCATTTCCAGAATGATCATCTGAAACTGGGTATAAAAGGGATAAGAATAAATGACGGGGGAGAGATATTTTCCTTTCCTTGATTATGAGATGTGCTCTGTGTCATTATTCAGTACTTTGTTGTGTGTAGAGATTTTTATTTCCTCGTACACTTTTGTGCTCATTGTATTTTTATATACAGTACCGGTACCAGCAAAATGTAAGTTTATAATTTTAATCATATTTCTCTTGCTGTTATTATTTAATTGAAGTTCACAAATTAAAAAGTTACTACTTGTAATTAGCTCTGGCCTTGATTGTCGTTTTATTTGTTATTATTTTTAAACTTCGGGTATCGTTCTTTATTATGGACTATTTTTAGAACGAGCCATAGACTAAAATTAAGAGATTAAATTCTCCATTTATAAAGGTCCGTAATATCTGTTTAAAACCGAACGAAGTATCATGATGAATATTTGAAATTGTTTTTCCGACAAAGGCTAAAACATACTTGAAATGATTTTATCGTGTGGTAGAGAATATTTTTTTTAAAAAATACGAATCTTTATCAAACAATTTTTTTGTGAAAAACCATTAAAAAGAATAAAAGATATCATCTCAGGGAGACAATAAAAATGTTCAAAATTTCATATGCCTTGAGTGCTGAATCTATGGAATATGAAATTCTCAGCAAAAGTCATCATCTGTGAAGAACCTTTCATTTCTACTATTTATGTTTCACTCGGCATATATCCTGCAAAGGCTAACATCTCTATGGCACACCATACAGTTCATTCATAACGTTGTCTTCTATCCATTCATTCGGTGGAGCTTTCTTGCTTGCGCGACACAAAAGGTCTGTTCATCTTCACATGCGGATCTGTATTCACAAAATCCCCGGAGCAGCGGCGTGGCTACGATCATTGCTAACGGGGCTGGTGCTGTAAATTGTGCCCCCCTCCCCGATTTTCAGTTGACAAAAGTGCCGCTTCGGACGGATCGCCCTCTCCGAAACCATCCCACCTCCCTTCCTACGCCACGGTCCCGGAGTTACACTCTAATCATAAACAGGTCGGACCGAGATGAAGCTTAGGTAGATAAAAGTTACTAGCATTTACACTTTTAAAAATAGTGTTATTTACAGGTTGGACCGAGATGATGCTGAGGTAGATAAAAGGTACTAGCATTTACACTTTTAACAATAGTGTTATTTACGTGTTAGTGGCTGGTTATCTTTTCTATAACGTCAAATTTGGGTTTGCGGTCAATCCTTGTGCTACATTGGTTGCAACCCAACTTATTTGTTTAACCTTTTTAACAATAATAATTTTTGAATTAAAAAAAAAACGCATTCTGTCTATAAGTGAACATTATGGGGATTAATGCGTTCAGATTACATCAATATGTAATAGAACATACAGAGTTGGGGAAAACCTGAAAGTTTTAACAATTTAACAATGAAGTATCGATTCAAAGAAATCTCTTCAAAAGCCACACAAGAGAGACGTAAAGAAAAAAACTTAGCTGATGAAACTTAGTTTTCATGAGGCCACCTAGATTTGCTTGACAATAACTTTGATTCGTTGTAAACATTAAGTGAAAAGCTGGCCTGTGAGACTCAAGATATCACTGAGATGATAAACAGAGCTGAACTGTCAGACTCAAGTTATCACTGAGATGATAAACAAAGCTGAATACATTTTTTTTAAAAAGCCATAAAAATTTGCTAGTATAATTTTTTGACAAAGAAAAATGAAATCTCAAGATTTATATTTACATGATAACAAAGACAGTGACGTGTCTTCACATCAATACGATTTTTTAAAAAAATGTTTAGTTACCATATAAACAAGTGAATATCCCACACACATATTGTGTGTCTCAATACGACTATGAGGATTAATACAATGAGTAGAGAAAGTGAGAAGAACAGTATGCACTCTTTGATCTAGGACAGGGGAAGGGCCATATTTTCAAATGTAAAGCTATTGGCGGCCACAAGTATATTATGTCTAGTTTTTACATGTCGATAAACATTTCTCCATATTAAAATCAGGAAATTCTCATTTTAGCTTTACATGACAAAAGTCAAGGACTGTTTTAGAAAATTGAAAATTAGAATGAAATTTGATCAAAAATGTTAAAACAATCACAACGGTACAACATAACGGTACAACATAACGGTACAACATAAAAGTACAACTTAATGGTACATCATAACGGTACATGAAATTCTGTAAAATTCAACAAAATAACTTAAATACAAAGTATTTTTTATTAATTTCTAAATGACTTCGAGGGCCGCATAATATCAGTTACCGGGTCGCATGCGGCCTACAGGCCGTAGCTTGTCCAGCCCTGATCTAGGCTGAACTATAAGGAGTCTACTTTACAAAAGTTCAACACAAGAGTCCATCTTCCCTCAACGAAACAAATCCATAATAATTAGGAGATTGGGCGCCAACCCATTGTCAATAATTAATCGATATTTGTATAGAGTATTGCCAACGAAATGTACCCTAAGGCCTAAGACGGACCTATTATAGCGTTGCCAAATTTGATTTTCAGTGTTTAGAAAAATGTTATTTGTATTATTGGATGTTTTGTTCACCTCTATTTGTATTTTTTTAAAAAAATCTTTAATTATTTTATTTCTTTGTGGTACGGTATCATTGTGTCTTGCTCTACTTTTTGAGTCTTTGTGTTTGGTTAATAATTTAATAAACGAGACTTGTGTTGGTTATTTTGTTAACGGGTTTACGACCAAGGTTCAACCAAAGACAAATATTATAATTTAAAAATATTGGTCCGTTATGTTCATGGAATCGCTCGGGACCTGTTTTTTTTTTGTTTTTTTTTTGGGGGGGGGGGGGGGGGAGTGTAAATCGTGTCTATATTTAGTCAGTGCCGAGGTGCTCAAAATTGATTTCAGGCAGATAAGCTGATTTTAATGGAAGGGCGGTTAACAATGATTATATAGTGAAACCTTAAGGTCTGGTTACGCCATGAACACAACAGCACAATGTGTAGAGCATCAACAGATCTTCTGGAGCACGAGAAGCTAGAAATACGAATAATTCTTTATCAGGTCGACTTCGATGAGCTGCAGGCAGCATTTGGTGGAAAGGCCAAATTGCAGATGTTATGGCATTACATGTAGATCTATTTTTAGCCACCACCACTTGTCTCCCATTTGTTTCCCTTTGGTAATGACGTCACCAGATGAATGTGCTGTGTGTTAAAATATTCTATTACTCGAGTTGGGAATCTTCGAGTATATTCTAGCAATGTTTGATGACGGTACATTACAACACTGTCTATCAACGAATGCACAGGCACACCGACTATTGGAACACAAACACTCTATGAATGACAAGGGTTCTTCTGTAACACAGATTCACCTGCAGTGGCGTAGCGAGCTTAACTCGTGTAAATCGTGTCTATATTTAGTCAGTGCCGAGGTGCTCAAAATTGATTTCAGGCAGATAAGCTGATTTTAATGGAAGGGCGGTTAACAATGATTATATAGTGAAACCTTAAGGTCTGGTTACGCCATGAACACAACAGCACAATGTGTAGAGCATCAACAGATCTTCTGGAGCACGAGAAGCTAGAAATACGAATAATTCTTTATCAGGTCGACTTCGATGAGCTGCAGGCAGCATTTGGTGGAAAGGCCAAATTGCAGATGTTATGGCATTACATGTAGATCTATTTTTAGCCACCACCACTTGTCTCCCATTTGTTTCCCTTTGGTAATGACGTCACCAGATGAATGTGCTGTGTGTTAAAATATTCTATTACTCGAGTTGGGAATCTTCGAGTATATTCTAGCAATGTTTGATGACGGTACATTACAACACTGTCTATCAACGAATGCACAGGCACACCGACTATTGGAACACAAACACTTTATGAATGACAAGGGTTCTTCTGTAACACAGATTCACCTGCAGTGGCGTAGCGAGCTTAACTCGCGCCCGGGACACAATACCCTTTTAGCGCCCCCCCCCCTATTTGAAAACCATACAATATTATATGTAAAATATACTATTTGGCGCCCCTTTGTGGGTAGCGTCCGGGGCATGATGCCCCCCCTCGCTACGCCACTGTTCACCTGGTTACAACATCTCCTTATAACTACATGGTCTTTCCAGAACACATGAGCTATCACTCACGAACGTCTCTTGACTATCTCCTTAATCAACTCTTAATCAATCTCTTCCTCTCTCTCTCTCTCTCTCTCTCGCTCTCTCTCGCTCTCTCTCGCTCTCTCTCTCTCTCTCTGTTCTACTCTTTCTATCTCACACCTTATATCCACACACTTGTTTATTCTTCTACTCCTGCCATCCATTGAACATATTCAGACTCAAAAATAACACTCATGACACAACTCATGGACCAAAACAGCGTTCACACTTACAGTGGTTCTCACACCCTTGAAACTGTGCCTATCTTAACCCACGCCTACCTTGATAGTAAATAGTTGTTTTCTAGCGAATGCGTTCTATTTGTTTCAAAGAAAGCTATCATGTGACGCAATGTATAGCATTTCTTTACGAGATGATTCTGATTCAATTCCTATATATAGACCGGAAGCTTTTCTAGCCGGGTGGGGGGGGGGGGGGGGAAGGGTGTGGGGGGAGATTTTGCTCTATTTCCTAACATATACGAGACGTTATACAAGTCAAAGATTGTACTCATTATGTGTGTGTGTGTGTAAATTAATATTTGTGAATTTTTCGAGAATTGCATCATTTCTATTGCCTTTGTTGTCAGTTGATGTAGTTTTTGTTTCTGTATATTTAAATTTGTATTTTTACAGCAATTTAAAAGTATACAAATTGAATATCGTTAGTATCACCAGCTTCGGTATCGTACCAGCTTCGGTATCGTTTTTCTTCTCATCCTGGTTTTCAATCATTTGGTGCGAGCCAAATCGTATCACCTATTCAATGTTGAAAACATATAACGGTACGTAGAGTTGAAGAGAAAATAATCGCATTCCGTTGTTTTACTATTTATGTTTTCCAAAACTTTTTATAACTTAACCTTTCAATGAATTTGATAATTATAAAATCATTAAGAAGCTACTTTATTTTACCTGTGTATCTTCATTATTGTTTGTTACACGGCTGAAATTTAAGCAAAAAACGCACCATGAAGATGTGATTTAAAAATTACTACTTCATACTGACACACAATATAAACATAACAGAAAGCTGAAGAAAGAAATACGCGAAGGAAAAAAAAATGCGATATATATTAAAGAAAACTATTTTTTTTTGTCCATAAAAATGTACATGAAAACCAACCCAAACAGAATTGGTGCCTGTCGCATATGTATGGATGTGTTTTGACACATCAAAGTGGATCACACGTCGTAATCTGATTAGATCTAACTGAACGCAAATCCTGTTTCAGGAACTACTTAACCTTTAACCCAGGCTTGTCCATCATCTGGTCGTACAATACGTAAACACGTATAACTCAGTTGGCTAATGCAATAACAACCTTCTCACTCAATGATCAGACTGCCACTGTCAAACACATAGCAAGGTACACAAAAGACAGACTGTCACAAAAGACAGACTGTGGATCAATGTTCCCTCTAAGGTTTGCTGGTTCGTGTGCAAAATCATAAAGTTGTGTGCAAAGTTTTACTTTGCAGAGTGCAGCAAATCTGTTCGAATGTGTTTTATAAATATTTACTGCGCGGATGCTCAAAACTGCTGCGCGGCATCTGTGAGGTAGCCGTGCAGCCGCGCAGCTTAAAGGGAACATTGCTGTGGATATTACGTCACGGATATATCACGTAAGGTATATATAATACTGCGTCACAAACTGTGTGGCGCCTAAAGCTTTCATTATCTAAACTAACCCACTTCCCACAATAAAACACCAAATAGGGCGTGCAACACCATTCAAGGTGGTATCCATTCTTGGCGGTACCCTCTCATTATACATGTAGATTACTTGTTTATTTTTAAAGCAATGTGAATATCAGATACACCACTTTATTAATAATTCATATTCAAATTCGCGTCTTTTCATCTCAGCAATTCAAAGATGTTTTCTTTTATCATAAAAACGACACCTTACATATGACTTATAAAACCATTGCCTAAAACGAACTAGTTGCCTTTAACTGAGAAGAAGTCACTATCCTGATATACCATGGTTATTCAATAGTGAAACGCGACGATTTGGCTTGTAAAACAAACTAGAACGCCTTCTTCAGCAAATACTTAACAAGAATAACAATTATTGGAAGTTGAGAGATAACTTCATTAGAGAAAACATGTCATTATTCCCAAGATCACAATGTAGCTCTCTCAGTCTCTGAGTAGATACAAAGGTCGAATTCACCATACCACGAAAGCCTTTGCTTTGCAATGAAGGTATGATGCTGTCATCGACAGGGTTGTGCTTTAACATAACTTAAGAACCGTTGCTCTGGATTTACGACTAGTCGTTGTCATCCCTAGGGCTAATCATTATTTTGTTTCCTCCTCTTCCAGCTTAACCCTAATTTATAGGTTTCCTTTCAAATTTTCCATGCTTTTAATGAAACCTTACTTAAGAATAATTGGACTTGGCGAACATAGTCAAGTAAAGGTTAAGTAATCCTAATTATATCTCTCTTTATTGGTCTATCAAGAGTGTTAAATATTTTAGATTTTAGAATTATCAAGATTGGCCGCATCTATTCGCAAAAAGAATCCTCTTAATAAATTAAATAACTGGATGTAACTATTTTCCCCAAACACGAAGCTAATTGCCGAAATGAACCAATCATTACACGAAAATTGCAGCCACTTACGTCCAAATATAACATGTTATTTCTCTTAATCAATTTCATACTTTTTTTGCATTAGAAGAATCACTCCCCTTTGATTAGTCATGTTTCCTTTTTAAAAAAACTAAAAAAATTATCCTCCATAAAAATCCCTTTCTTACCCACAAATATCGATCTCAACGTGACAATTAATGCTACAGTGCTATGTGATAAGTTGGACTTATGTCTCTCTTGAAAGGAAGGGATGAGTGGACAGTGGGTGGAAACAGGGGAGGGTGTGGCGAGTTGTAGGGCCAACAGGGAGTGGACAGTGAAGTGCAGACTGACGGAATATAACCGACTAGACAGGTTAAAATTGCGGATTGATAGAAGCGTAAAAGAATTATAACAGGTAGATGACCGTTTGTCATTAGGAATGAGCTCGCTATTACAGGTAGATGACCGTTTGTCATTAGGAATGAGCTGACATCAATGTACAATTAAAAATGTGGACGTCAAATAACCCAACGCCTCAGTGAATAATAAAAACTTTAAAAAAAACATGAGAAAATTCGTTGAAAATCGCTTTTTTAACTAATTAAAGGTAGTACATATTTTAATATGTTGAACTAAATTCATTAGCTATCAGTCTTTAATGAGTATAGGGCAGTAGTCGACAAACTCAAAAGAGCCAAACATCAGCAGCAAGACGATAAATAAATTTTGAGAGCCAAATTTCTTTGCAAGAACCATTTTTTTCGGAGTCAAAATCGATTTGTGGCCGAATTACTGAGCTCCACTCAGGTCGCTAAAGAGCCGCACGTGATTTTCGCAGTGTAGAGTTGATGTCATTTACTTAAATTGGTACAGACAATGTCATACGACTGATTCGAGATTGGCTCACTCAGACCATCACCATATTTTTTCAGCAAGTTCTCTCCTCCCCAGTTCCCACACATTTGCCAACATGTACTTGCAGTTATGTCTATTCTGACACTAGAGCTGTTTAAATTCTGATAATCTGCAAAAATAAAACGCGAATGAATAGTCTCCATATGGACACGCCTACAGCCACACCTCCAGGGTAAGTAATTCATTTGATAGAAAACATTGCTCCTGCTAGAATCTAATTGAAAGCGACAACTACATTAAAATAAACAGAAAAAAATTTTAAACATAAAAATATCTTCACTTTCTTAAACCGCCCCTGGTTATGAGAATGCATCAAATGAAGTGTTTAAAACAATATTGACTTTCAAGATGTTTGCAAGCTATGACATTAGTATATTGAATGAGATATGTTTTTATTTTGCCTTCTTAAATCATCATGATATTTCTTTTTTTTGAATTGATTGAAATAGTCGACAGTCCAAGATGATCACAAGGGACATAATCATTTCACATTGATGTAAACATCAGCTTCCGATGAGACATCATATGATGAGTTCTAAAATCTACAGATTTTGTCAAGACCAAAATGTGTCGCACATAAAAAAAAAACGCTTAAGATGGACTAAATTTGTTTTTAATCTCAAAGATCCGAAAGCATTGCCAATTAACATCTACTGCAATACACCATAGCACTAAATACAGTACCGAAAAGCACCAGGTACAACAGCACCCATCACCAGGTACAACACCACCCAGGACTAAGTACAACACCACACAGGACCGAGTACAACACCACCCAGGACCAAGTACAGCACTGCAAGGTCAGAGAGTTTGGGCGACACTTGAAGTATAAAGCAATTTAAACTTACCAATTGCGTTTTTGTATAAACTAACCTGACAGAATTAACCAGGTTAAAAAAAAAGTTCCCATGAGCAACAATTAGAATATCACAAAGAATAGACCTTAAGAGTTATGCCTGCTGAATTAAAATCCTCGACATTTTTCTTTGCCGTCTTTGACGACAGCGCATACGTCATTCATTGTGTCGTAGAATGTGTTCTACACAAACCCGCCCACTATCACTCTCACACGCTCAAACACTCACACACATACGCAACATTCACAGATGAAACAAAATGATTCGAAAGACGAGGGGGGGGGGGGGGGGAAACCCGATTGGAAAATGTCAGGAGAAATGAAATAAAATGAAGAGTACGAATGATTTCTGCTTGCGTCTTGCTGAACATTCCGTGTCCGCAGAGAATTGAGTCCGCTCCGCACATTAATTACAAGCATTATAACTGAGGAATTCCGACCGAATGCCCATACAATTTGTGTTAATTCGATTTCATTGAGGGAATGGAACGTAGGGTAAAGGGGGGGGGGGGGGTAGGGGGTTGGCAGCTGAATTATTTTGCTATACAGCTAAGGAAATGTATAGCTGTTTAAAATAGTTGACCTTGAGGTGTTTATATCAGTTAAAGCATTCAATACTTTACCAATACATAGAATTCTCTAAGTAATGACAGAACGTATGGTTCAATAGCGCGCGCAAAATGAAATTCCCGATTACTGTGGTAAATGGTGTGTAAAAAATGTATTTGCACGGTAAAAGGCACAATGTAATAATCCGCGATGTAAAGGGGAATGGGCAATTAGAATATTAATATAGTTCATGTGCGTGAAAAAAGTGTGCAATGGTGTATCGCAATTCTTGGGATTCTGAGAAAGTTCATTAACTGCGTACATGTTTTGTCAAGCACGTTGGAAGTTCACGCATTGCCGCCTCCATTGTTTTGCGGGCTTTGGCTAGTTATAAATATTGATATATAAAAATATATTTATAATAATCTGTAAAACATGTAACCAAGCCGGAAATTATTAATTAATTTTTAAAAATTTCAATATGATGAGGCTCACGATTATTTGTATGCCACTGACTGTCACATAAAGTACAGCGCTGACACGCCTAGTCAACGATGTAGCATACCAAGCTTGAGTAACTGGTCCTAAGTCTAGAAAAAAATTTCATGTAACACCTTATCTTGGTCTTCTCAATATCTGGCAACGTGCCCCACTGGCATTCTCGAATCCAAAATTTATTTAAGTCTATGTTATAGAGTCAATGACTTAAAAGTGTTTTTTTTTCCTAGTTATAAAATATTTTGACAACTATACAAGCAAGCATTCATCTCATTTAACCCCGGTTGTACCCAAACTTTGTTTGGTCTGTCATAAATGTCTTACCCTAAAAAACCATAATCTGTCCCATGTGAGAACAGCTAAACTTTTTTCTAAGTATTATTAACGCAGAACAATAGTTTAATTTTCTAAAAGATGGACGCAAATTTTAAGCTTTACAAAAAATGTTTTCTCAGACAGGCAAATGTCTGGTAATATTTCTTTTATTATTTTTGTTTAAATATATACCTTGTTATTTATTATGACAATAGACAGTACCTCAGTGTCAAGGTCATGGAATCAGTGGCAGAGTGTGTTTTGATTTGGGTGAAATGGGGCATGTGAGCGAGGTGAACGATTGTCATGTCACGGTCGAGTGAATGACTTGTGAGATGTTTAAGGTATAAAAGGGGGTTAACTGTTATGACTAGAGAGAGAGATATTATTATGTTAGAGAGAGAGGTTGATATGTTCACGAACGAGCTGTGTGTGTCCGAGTCTGACAGGGACCTATTGTGAACGAATGATTTGCTGTGTACCTCCGGACTGTGGAGTTGGTATTATATGCATTGCGAGATGTACTACTGAGAATAAAGAGCATTACCCAATGGACTTATTGTGCTGTGCCTCGGACTTAATAGATTTATAAGTGTACTAGAGAGAGAAGCAGAGATATCGTTAATGATCGTCAGAGTAGAGTATAGTCGCACTCTGCCGCTCGTCGACCCTAGACAAACATCATGAGCCATCATATTCTGACAAGGGACCAGAATATTTGAACTCAGCCTAGGGCTGGACTCAGTAGTCTTATATAACGCAGTACCTCAGCCTAGGGCTGGACTCAGTAGTCTTATATAACGCAGTACCTCAGCCTAGGGCTGGACTCAGTAGTCTTTTATAACGCAGTACCTCAGCCTAGGGTTGGACTCAGTAGTCTTATATAGCGCAGTACCTCAGTCTAGGGCTGGACTCAGTAGTCTTATATAGCGCAGTACCTCAGCATAGGGCTGGACTCAGTAGTCTTATATAGCGCAGTACCTCAGTCTAGGGCTGGACTCAGTAGTCTTATATAGCGCAGTACCTCAGCCTTGGGCTGGACTCAGTAGTCTTACATAACGCAGTACCTCAGCCTAGGGCTAGACTCAGTAGTCTTACATAACGCAGTACGTCAGCCTAAGCTTGACTCAGTAGTCTTATAAAGCGCAGTACCTCAGCCTAGGGTTGGACTCAGTAGTCTTATATAGCGCAGTACCTCAGTCTAGGGCTGGACTCAGTAGTCTTATATAGCGCAGTACCTCAGCATAGGGCTGGACTCAGTAGTCTTATATAGCGCAGTACCTCAGTCTAGGGCTGGACTCAGTAGTCTTATATAACGCAGCACCTCAGCCTAAGCTTGACTCAGTAGTCTTATATAGCGCAGTACCTCAGCCTAGGGCTAGACTCAGTAGTCTTTTATAACGCAGTACCTCAGCCTAAGCTTGACTCAGTAGTCTTATATAGCGCAGTACCTCAGCCTTGGGCTGGACTCAGTAGTCTTACATAACGCAGCACCTCAGCCTAAGCTTGACTCAGTAGTCTTATATAGCGCAGTACCTCAGCCTAGGGCTGGACTCAGTAGTCGTATATAGCGCAGTACCTCAGCGTTGCACATAAAAATATTAGCAAACACAATCATGATATAAAAAAATTATGTAAATTTATTCAGTCAAAAAACAGCTGTATGAGAACAAAAAAAATACATATATATGTATGTATTACCCCGCCCACCTCAGAACTATTTACATGTCAAGCTATGAACGGCACCTAGCAGCATCGTTTATCGGTCATAGTGGGTCGGGATAGTAGCGTTTGAAGAGATATGTCTTGAGTGCAGTTTTGATAGCCTGGATGGTCGGTATGCTGCTATGTGTAGTGGGAGAACATTCCATTGTCTGAGGGCTCAGAAAGAGAAAGATTGTTCACCGTATGTTTTAGTGCGTGTCTTGGGAACATAAAGAACACTCTTGTCTGCGGAGGAGCGAAGCTGTCAAAAAGGGGTGAATAGACAAAAAGAAGTTCGGTTAGATAGGAATGGCAGAAATCCGATAAAAAATTATGACAGAGAACAGAGAGTTTGTAGTCAATGTGTGCTTGTAAATAGAGCCAATGTAGTGAGTGGAGCACTGGACATAAGCGTTTTTTTTTTTTGCGAAATCTATAAACACAACATCCGGGCGAAGAGTCTGGCCAAACTCATTAAGATATTAATAAAAAATTCTGGTATTCCGTTTGGTAATCTTACAACAGCTGTTCGTTTCTTCTACGTTACTGTGAGCCATCGTAGTGGTTCTTAACCTAGACGAAAATATCTTTTTTTTTTTTTTTTTTTTTACATCTTTATTTTTATTGAACGATTTTACAAACAAATTGCTACTCCTGTATATATACGAAAATATATATTTGGAAATTATGTTTCACAAAAAAAAAACATTTTCTAAAAATAGTAACACTAAGTAATGCTATGCGACGTTTTTCGGTCTTAGAAAAGACAAACCCTATTAACATTTCATTTATAGAAAAATAAAAAAAACAGACCAGATTCCTTCATTAAACTCATTAAACTCAATTGAATGTCAATGTCATTTGGAGATTGCCATCGATTCAACTTTACTTTCTCAACTTCTGAAACAGTTTCTGACCGAAGGTAAACAGCAACCATGATGTTTTGTGACACATTGATGTTTTGTGACACACTGATGTGTTATTACATTAGATTGTGATGTGATACAATGCAGCCTGGTCCCGGAGACACTAGCGCACCTGTTGACCGAATGTCTATCACTAGATGTCCCGGGGGAAGCCAGGGTGGTTGGGGAACCATATATACTGGATAGATAACCATATACCGTCCGTCAACTCATATAGAGTGGATCTTGTATACTGGTCCCCTTCACTCCAGGGCACCGCAACTCTGTGGAATTACATTATGCACGGTAATCGTGTCAATGCGAACGTTTTGGGACCTTAAGAATATGGGATTTAAATTAAACAACCCATAAAAAAAAAGTTTTTCGTATTAATCTTTCATATTCATTTTTGAATTATGTTATATTAATATTCTAATGAGCCATCTGCTTTTACGCCCTCCTCAATTTCACCAACTATTTCACCAACTATTTCACCAACTATTTCACCAACTATTTCAACAACTATTTCACCAACTATTTCACCAACTATTTCACCAACTATTTCACCAACTATTTCACCAACTATTTCACCAACTATTTCCCCAACTATTTCACCAACTATTTCACCAACTATTTCACCAACTATTTCACCAACTATTTCACCAACTATTTCAACAACTATTTCACCAACTATTTCACCAACTATTTCACCAACTATTTCACCAACTATTTCACCAACTATTTCACCAACTATTTCACCAACTATTTCACCAACTATTTCACCAACTATTTCAGAGAAACAAAAGAAAATATTACGCACCAAACGCAATTGTGATATCTTGTTTTTTAAGAATCTCATTTAGCGCATTTTCATCTGCCCCTTAAAAAATAAAAAAATGATTTTAGGAAGTTGGGGATTGTGAAATGGGGTTGACAATTCGAAAGAATGTGTTGTCATCGGCAAAAAGTATGTGTGCCAAGTTTCAGCTCGATAGATTGATGTAAAGTTGGCCACATCACCATCCGAAGATTTTGCCATAAACACATTGAAAGAATGTTCCATGCCGTCGATAAGTAAACAAACAGAATAAAGTACACAAAACTTAAGAAAACTGTTGACATGTGTGCGAATGTCATTAAACTGTTTTCATGTGTTCGAATGTCATGTCTACCGATGACATGTAAACTGCTATCTTGTGTAAGAATGTCATGTTAATTATGTTTTTCTAACAGAAAACAATTGTTGTGGAAAGACAACACGTTACGCAGGATACTTGCGCTTTGGAAACATACTTTAAAAAAAAAAAAAACATCTTAATTCTACGTAAATCTACAATACCTGTCGGAAATAGTCCCCACCTCCACTCTCCACCCAGACTCACCTGATGGCTGCCCAGACTTATCGCCTAGCGAGCCATTGGAAATTCTAATAGAATAAAGCAGCAAGACACATACATTTGGGAGTGGCACCCTGCTGGCCCATACCCATTTCAGCTGAGGGGGAAAATCCATTTGAACTGCTTCGCGATTGAAACTTCAGACTTAGTGCATTGGCTGAAACAGTTTGTCTATTGAGAACGGTTTCAAACACAAACTTTGAACTGCACACGACGTGTACATAGGCTAAATTGGGCAGACGTGGGGGTGGGGGTAGGATGGACGGATTAGGGGTAGCTCCGAAGTGGAAAGAAAAGTCGGGACTAGTGGAGTCAGGTTATATAATGTGGAGTATATATTCAGATTATAAAGTATATGTAAGGTTGTTAAAGTATACATTGAGACGGTAATGTATGCGTTCGGATGTTAAGGCATGTGTTCGGATGTTAAAGTATAACATTAGATTATAACATATTAAAGATTATACAAATATTAAAGAAAAATTAAAGAAATTAAAAGATATATTCAATTTCTTTTCTCTGCCTGCCCACCCCCAAAAAATGCCCACAAACACATGAAGAATCTTCCAATATAATAAAAGTAATAAACCGTTAGCCACTTACAGTGAAATACAATTTTGTTAATCTAAAAATGATTCCTATTTATTAAATTGGAAAGCATTAAAGGTGAAGTTAAAGGTTTTCGATGGTGGCCAACAGTTGCCATCTTGCACTGACCAAAGCCGGTACGTTACCTAAACATATATTTGTGCACTAGCAGTGCTACAAGCATTGAAGGTAAAGCAACACTGCTTTTGGCTCATGGATTTATTATTATTCTAAAATATTTAAAATGCCTTCTTGGTATCATCCGGTTAAATTTTTAGTGTTCTACTTTATTTTAATAGGAGGTGAGAACATAGATGATATTATGTAGGATTAAAATTAATTAGTTATTTTCTTCAGCCCCGTCCTGGACAGTGAGGAATTAATTGAAGGGTAGTGCCAAGTCAGCAGCACACGTATAATAGGGTGTACAGATGGAAAGGGGATAATAATCATAGGAAAGCCAATGAAAAGTTCTGAGAAAATGAAAATATTGAGAATTGCAATAAATACTATTCAAAAAGAAATGGAGAGTAATAGGATTAAGTGCAATGGTGTGGTAATATAACTATACATATCAAACCTTAGTGCCATTAGAGGGGTATCTCAGCTAACAGTTTGTGACCCGCTGTCGTGCGCGTTAGACGGTGATAGTGTCCCGGTCTTATTTATGGCTTTCATGCTTGTTTTGTTTATTCGTTTATTTTCTTACTTCGCATTTTTTCAGCCGCTTGTACAAACGGAAGGTCACAACGTGAGATAGACTTCAACGTCGAGAAGGCTCACTTTCGCTCTCTGATGAGCGGATCTGGAAGCACGGCCTCGCACACAAATAACTTCCATCCGTGCTATCGCCTGTCTAATGACATGGAGAGTCATTGCTGGATAATGAGATGAGCAATAAATGAAGAGAATAAGGCCTGGCTACGGAAAAAATGGGAAGGGAGATCATCAGTGTGCTAAGGAAGGTTTGAGAGTTGCCTGTTGATGTTTTTTTGTTATAAAACGATAATGAGAAGTTTTTTTTACAGAATTAGAAATCTCAAGGATGAACACGTGTTAAGGTTTTTCTAAAAGTTCTAATTAGAATTGAAGTTTTGTTCTCGTAAACGGCTGTTGTCTTATAATGAGAAGGTCAATAAAAATGTGTATCTGTTTTTGTCTTAGCTGGGTTAACATGATGAGAATATTATTTAAACATGAATAATTTGTTTAGAAATGTAAGTTAAGTCCAGCAGTATAAAACACAGGGATTAGACAATGCACAACAGAAAAAAAAATAACTAACCTCGTTGTTGTCTTTTACTAGGACTGGACTTCTTCTTCTTCTATATATTAAGGCCCCACGATCAATGTATTGATCATTATGGCTCCTATGAATGTAGATGGGATTTGCAATTTTTCGGTGCCTGGTGTTGGTGAGGATATTTCACTGGTTACAAGAGTGAGGGTATCATGCACTGGGGGTTGGGAGGGCTGAGGCAAGAGACGCAAATGAGTCAAGTGTTGTCGCCTCAACTGTTCCTTTTGAAAGCTTGTTCCAGTCCCTGATTGTCTTTGGCAGGAATGAGCAGTTCCTATACTGGCTTTTCGCTGGTATGAGCCGGAACTGCCTGTCATGGCCTCATCGCTGTCTTTGGGGAAGAGGGACGAGTTTCTGTTTAATGCCAGAACAGTGGACTAGTCCATTATTTATCTTGTAAATCATGGAGAGCCTGGATTGTCTTTGTCGTTCCTCCAATAGTGACCAGCCCAGTATTTCCAGTATGCTGCCAACACTAGAGGTATTCCTGTAGCGGTTCAGCACAAAGCGTGCTGCCCGTCGCTGTACTGCGTCCAAACTGTGGATACTCTTCTGGGTGAATGTGTCCAAGACCGAAGATGCATAATCTAAAAGCGGCCGGACAAAGGCACTATAGGCTCTTTCTTTCGTGTGCTACATAACTGACAGTTCCTGTTTCCACCATTTGCGAGTTCACATTTTTAATTTTAAGTCATAGCTCGAAAAATGCTTAAACAAGTTCATGTTTGTGTAATTTGGTCTTTAAGAATCCTAAATATAGTGGATCTTACATAAGTTTTGTGTATGAAACTGTATCCCTTTTATAATTTATACTATTTTTTGAATGCCAAAACTGCTAGAGCTAGGTTCATCCCTTATTAAGTAAAGGCATAATTGCTTCGGGTATTTTAAGATCTATCCATCGTGTTATGTGGTAAGAACGCGTGTCACCTTACTCAACATCTGTCATTTCATTCATATTATGTGCATTTCTTGAACAACTTAAAATCTAGACATGCTCTAGATAGAATTGACTTCTAATTGGCATCATCGTAATAAATACATACAACCCCAAATATGTTTTACTCTCAGAAGCAAAATCATTCTGAACCAGTGGTATCTGACACAAACCCCACGAACGCACAATTTGCGGAGATGGGTAAATTTCAGACAGATTTACAAAAAATGTATTTAAAAATAGCAGTTTACAATGAATAAAAACACAATTAGTTTGTTGGTAACTTTATGTTTCTCTTCCACTTTTTTTATTGTTTCAGTGTTTTATTGTTTCACATTTTATTGTTTCACTATTTCATTGTTTCACTGTTTTATTGTTTCACTATTTCATTTTTTCACTGTTTTATTGCTTCACTTTTTATTGTTTCAAAGGGTGTCGTAGAATCGAGGCTAGAAAATACTCCAACTATTTATATTTACCGTTTCCTAGTTGTTTGGGTGGAGTGGTGGGGGTTACCTTAGGTTACTAATAAATAGAAAAAAAGTGTCATGGTCAGAGAGGCAGGGACAGTCCAATGCCCGACTTGGAGGAACACAGGCTGAAGAGACGAACTGTGCATCAGTAGTATAGTGTATGGGCACATCTATTTATTCAAGCCACTAGTAGTGTGGATGGACGCATTTATTTACTGAAGCAGGTAGTAGATGGATGGACACATTTATTTACTGAAGCAGGTAGTAGATGGATAGACACATTTATTTACTGAAGCAGGTAGTAGATGGATGGACACATTTATTTACTGAAGCAGGTAGTAAATGGATAGACACATTTATTTACTGAAGCAGGTAGTAGATGGATGGACACATTTATTTACTGAAGCAGGTAGTAGATGGATGGACACATTTATTTACTGAAGCAGGTAGTAGATGGATGGACACATTTATTTACTGAAGCAGGTAGTAGATGGATAGACACATTTATTTACTGAAGCAGGTAGTAGATGGATGGACACATTTATTTACTGAAGCAGGTAGTAGATGGATGGACACATTTATTTACTGAAGCAGGTAGTAGATGGATAGACACATTTATTTACTGAAGCGGGAAGTAGATGGATGGACACATTAATTTACTGAAGCAGGTAGTAGATGGATGGACACATTTATTTACTGAAGCAGGTAGTAGATGGATGGACACATTTATTTACTGAAGCAGGTAGTAGATGGATGGACACGTTTATTTACTGAAGCAGGTAGTAGATGGATTGACACATTTATTTACTGAAGCAGGTAGTAGATGGATGGACACATTTATTTACTGAAGCTGGTAGTAGATGGATAAACACATTTATTAACTGAGGCGGATAATTGTAATAGTAAAAAATGATATCAATTGAATATGTCTAAAGTTATTTTTGCTAAAACCTTTAAAAAAAGAGTTGTTGACTTTGGATATTTTGGCTTGAACTATTAACAAAAACGATGCTAAATAAATTTGAACAAAAATTAAGTTGGAGGTCGAAATTAACAATTGAAAAAATTTTATCCAATGACCGCGCCAATTGTATTTCTACATTAATACACGTTTCAAAGTGATATGAACAGTTGTTTTTTTATGATAAGATTGCTGTTTGTTATATACGACATGTTCTATTTCTAAACACGTTCCCTCTTTTTTTCACGATTTCATACATTATAAAGCAACAGCGGTACGTTATAAGGAGTAAAATAATTCGATAAGCATGAATAGAGATAAAGACATTTTAAATGTATGTGTTGGCAGATATAAGGTGGAGGGTGTGTGTGAGGGTTGTGTGAGGGTGTGGGTGATTGTGTGTGTGAGAGGAGTGGGTAGTATCACTCGGCCCAAGGACTTTCCCGAAGTCACAGTTATTTTGTCTTCGCCCAATCAACCAGTGCAACAGGTCGTTAAGGAATGTGGAGTGCGTCCTAACTGTCAGATTTGTGTTCTAATGATTCTGCACTTACTTGCACCGTACGGCACTTAAAAATGTTCAAGATAAGCGCATCTCTGCCTATTGTTTTCATTTCACTCTCTCTCTCTCTCTCTCTCTCCCTCTATCTATCTATCTATCTATCTATCTATCTATCTATCTATCTATCTATCTATCTATCTATCTATCTATCTATCTATCTATCTATCTATCTATCTATCTATCTATCTATCTATCATCTATCATCTATCTATCTATCTATCTATCTATCTATCTATCTATCTATCTATCTATCTATCTATCTATCTATCTATCTATCTATCTATCTATCTATCTATCTATCTATCTATCTATCTATCTATCTATCTATGTATCTATCTATCTATCTATTTATCTGTCTATCTATCTATCTATCTATCTATATATCTATCTATATATCTATCTATCTATCTATCTATCTATCAATCTATCTATCTATATATCTATCTATCTATCTATCTTTCTATCTATCTATCTATCTATCTAATCTATCTATCTATCTATCCATCCACCCATCCATCTCTTACGTAATCTCTGTCTGTCCATCTGTCTGTCAATCTATATCTTTCTCTCTATCTTTCTCACCATCTCTCTCTCTCTCACACACACACACATTTTCTCCCACTCTCTCTATCACTCTCTTTCTCTCTCTCTCTGTCTATTTCTCTTTCAGTCTCTATTACTATATATCTCTCTATCTTTTTCTCCATATCTCTCTGACGCTCTCGCTGTGTATCTCACTATATATTTCTCTTATACCCTTTCACTCTTTCTCACCCTCAATATGAAATTCTCTCACTATCTATATCCCTCTTCTCTCTCTCTCTCTCTCACTGTCTCTCCCCCACTCCTTTTCACTCTCTCTCTTACTCTTTCTCAATATCTCTCACTCTCTCTCTCCCACTCGTTCTACCAGTGTCTGTCTGTAACTCTCTCTCTCTGTCTCACTCTCTCACAGAATCTATCTTACTCACTCTCCACTCTCTCTCCCACCGTCTATCTCTCACTCTCTCTCACTCTTTCACACACTCTCTCTCACCCTCTCTCTCTCACTTTCTATCTCTTTCTCAATTTCTCTCCACTCTCTCCCATTCTCTGTCCCACTGTCTATTTCTCACTCACTCTCTCTCACTCTCTCTCTCACTTTCTCTCTCTTTCTCAATTTCTCTCCCACTATCTCCTATTCTCTGTCCCACTCTCTGTCTCTCTCTCTCTCTCTCTCTGAAAATCTGAAAAGGACCGAGCTATTGCTCTTTAATGGCCCCGGCAAGTAAGGTACAGGCCTGCCTCATCTGGTGGGCAGTCCCGTAGATAAGACTCTCGACATGGTTGGCTGGGAGGGCCCCAGTCACTCCAGTCGCCAGGGTTGAGCACTCATCTAGAACGGGCTCGATCGTCTCCGGTGCCTGACCACAGTGGCGGTGCAGTGGGTGTAATCTATTCAGATAGCTGCGGGTAGGGCAATGTTCTGTTCTCATCTGCGTAATGAGACTCTGCTGGTGGCGTTTAAGACTCTCTCTCTCTAACTCTATCTCTCTCTTTCTCTCTCTCTCTTTCTCTCTCACTCTGTCTCACACACACACTCTATATCTCTTTCTTTGTGTGTGTTACTGTTGCCCTTATTTAATGTTTACTGTTGACATTTAAACAGGACCTTGACTATCTAAATCTTTGCCTTGCTTTGTCTAATGCAGGAGTCACCAATCTACGGCCCGCGGACCAGATCCGGCCCTCGAGGTCAGTTCATCGGGCCAACTGACAGTAATTGAACTTGCTTGATAAAAAGTATGAAACACGAGACGTTGTGATACAATTTCAATATTATGTTTAGAATACTAGGAGATATTCACACTTATGGAGACCTACTGGCTGCTATGCTCTTTAAATTTACCATTTTAAATTTTAAACTATTGTATCTAGATTTTCTTGTTATTATAGATTTAAGATATGTTTACCCTCGAACTCCTACAATCGCACAATATCGTCTCAAAATCGAACAGCATCTTAATAGAAAATAAATAAACATACAGTATTTAAAATGAATACAATAACTGCTTGCATCGCAGTGTCTAGTGATCCAGTTAAGCTGGTGCAAAAAAAGTTGACTTCTAAAAGTAGATGACCCACGTTTATAATAGAATCTGATGTCACTTAGTTTTGCAGACGTGTATTCGCTATTGATATTATTTTATATTGAATGGACGTACAGATCACAGTATCACAGTATATCACTAGTAAAAATAAAGTTACTGGTGAAATTTAACGTGGTTCAAACTCGAACTACGATCATAATAAAACAAGATGTATTTAATGATAATAAATTAACAAATGATGACATTAAAAAAATCTACCAAGTAACTTTATTTTTTTTTTTATAAAAGACAAACTGGTTTTAAAAAATATATATAAATTAAGAATCAATTTCCATTAAGTATATTCCGCTAATATATTATAGTCTGAAAACTAATACAAACTGGGGAGTGAATGGGTGAAAGAAATAGGAGTCTTATACAACATACGGGGATATTAAGATCGTCGCCGCTGTTGGAATAAACAGCCCTTCGGCAAGTTGTGCGGAGACCATAAGAATTTGGAGAGAACAAAGTGCTGCAGATGCGTGAGAAAGCTAGGAACTTGATCTGGTATTCTCTGGCACTGGATGAGTCTACTGATCTTCACAATTTCTCGTGTTTATTTGTGGTGTCAATTTGGACTTTCAGGTAAGGGAAGAGTTGGCATCCGTTTGAAGCATGCATTATGTCTGTGAGCAAACATTTTCAAAAGTAATGTATGTGAAGTCAACACATCGAACACGATGGATTGATGAACATTTGAAAAAATTCTTTTGATTGGATGCAGCAATTCCAAATCAAACATTGATGATATCTTGAAAGCCAAACGTCAGTTTCAAAAATCTCACTACAGTTTTTTCTGCTGCTTAGTTTGTGAGATTCGAATATGTGCGCACTATGTCTGATGTAACTACATGTATCTACAGTGGAACCCCGCTACAACGCGCACCGACATAACGCGAATTCGGATATAACGCGGTCGTAGCATGGCTCCTGAAATTTTGCATATTCATTCACATGGAGAAAAAAATTTGGAGAAAAGTAAAAAAAACAAAACAAGAAATTAACTTCATTTTGGGCATGAGATTAGTTGCGACTTTTAAAATAATATGATCGTGGCATGGTTCCTGAAATTTGAAATTCATTTACTGTATCTTTTTGCTAACTTCCTTGATAACTTTTTTTTAGTAATTAAATATGTTGGTTGTCCTTGCGTTTTTGCATCGCACGCCACTCAACCACGATTAACATGGAATATTAAACATAGTGTTTCGTCTGTTTTTCCCTCAGAGCTATCGTTCTGGCTCGCAAGTATTGATCAGAATGTTTATCCGGCCCGCGCTCGTCATCTTTGCCCAGTTACGCTGCCCGCCGTGAAAAGAGTTTGGTGACCCCTGGTCTAATTTATATGTACTGACAATTATTTCCTTGTTACTCTGTCTTTGTCTTGCCATGTCTTGTCATGTCTTGCCGAGTCAAGTTAAATGTCTCGTCTCTGTGTCCGTTCCGTCTCATCGCGTCTTTCTGTGTCTTATTGCTGTGCCTTGAGAGGTTTTGTGTCGTTTGTCTTATGTCTTATTTCTGTGTCTTTTTTGTCTTATCTGTATATGCATATGTCTTGTTTTAGTCCATTGTTTCTTGGTGTGTCTAGTCGAGTCCATTGAAACACTTAACATAATATTTAAAACAATGATAGCCTACACATCAGAGTCATGTAGGGTAACCAAACAATTTACCAAGACTAACTGGCAATGGTATTTAGACCAACAGACAAGTGTTTCATCAACTCAGCGACGAGTCCCATATCCTGGACAGGTTTACTTAACGTAATACCCTGACACATCCTGACATTTAATGGCTGTTGGTCATAGACCGAAACTCAACCAAGAAATCATAACTCACGTAGCAGATTAATACATACGATGAATTCAGCAAAAGACGGGACTATTTGGGGTCAGCCCTATTGGCGCGCTTGAAAATTAGTGTACTCTTAGAATGTTAGACAGGAAGGCGTATGAATCGATTGTCTACCGACACTTGTTTCGTTGAATTCATAATAATTCTCTTAACTCAGAGGATTGCTACTAATTATTTATTTCATACTGATTCTGTGCATTTTAGCATTTATTCAAGTATTAGATGTCAAATGATATATTACAAGTAATAGACTGATGTTTGAGCATTCTTCGACTTTGACATTTTGATTTGACCCAAAAATGCTATCAGCACCACTAATATATAACCAAATGAGAGAAAGTTTAATTGGTTACATACGCCAAACAATTCTCAAATTCGTGTACACTGTAAACTGCCCTTCTCAATCTAAAAACAAAACAATCAAAAAAAGAGAGATGAAATAAAGGCCAAGAATCTTAACCACCCAACTGCAACTGCTGCATTATCTCCCCCCTCACCTTTCCCTTCTACGTACCCATGTTGTATTTTCCGTTCGTCTGTATGATGCACTGAATGCCCTCTCATCAAGATTGACGCTTTTCGATTCTTCGAGCCGCGCAGTGATACGAAATTACATCCGCGCAAGAATACATCCTGGCAGATAACATCCAATCATCGCAGATTACATGCCAACATGAAAACTGTGATTTGTTGCTACGAGAATTTGTTAATGACGTAAAGAGCTTTCCATGTGCTTAGAGCGGTTGTTTGGAAGCGTTAAAATCCTTGGCTACAGTAAACAGTTGCTATTGTGTCGTTAAAGTACTTAATAGCTCATGGCGACTTCACATTCAATATGGGGTTTGCTGATAAATGATTACATGAGTTTAGTCGCTCAAGAGGAAAAGATTTTCTTTTTAAAAAAAAAAGTTCATGATAATTTATGAAGTGGATCAATAACCTTGACCTGAAATTTGGTTTGAGGGCAATCGGTTAAAATGTGCAAAAATCGTTATTTTATTTACTCTTTCCGGGTGTAGTAAACGGGTTTTCGTAAATTCCTTTCGAAACATTACAGTACACGAAGCTTGAGAATGTGTGTAAAACCTTGTTAAATCTGTTATTATCTGGCACTGGGTGAGTCTACTGATCTTCACAAGTTAGATCTGTTATTATCTGGCACTGGGTGAGTCTACTGATCTTTACAAGTTAGATCTGTTATTATCTGGCACTGGGTGAGTCTACTGATCTTCACAAGTTAGATCTGTTATTATCTGGCATATGGGTGAGTCTACTGATCTTCACAAGTTAGACCTGTTATTCTCTGGCACTGGGTGAGTCTACTGATCTTCACAAGTTAGACCTGTTATTTTAAAGTGAATATAGTTTAACTTTATTGGTGGGTTATAAATTGAGTGGTACACTATGGTAACACATTCACTTGCGGGTACAGAGAGTGCTATGAGTAAGAACGTTTTCTTTTATTACAATGGGAAAAAAAACATTACTTTCTACTGCCATTTAAGATGCACCTACGCAGGGACACCTTAGGTACACCTCTGTACACTATTTAAAAACATTATTTTATAACAAACATTTACATTTTTAGAAAGTGGTTCCGAAATGCAACTTTCTCTTCCAAATTCAGTGATGTTTATATTTGAGAATCACCATAAGCACTAGCACACTTGAGCATGTAAATTCATCCATCATTCTAACATCCACCCAACGCCCTATTACCTCCCCCTCACACACACACACACGTACAAAACGCCGGACGGGTTGTAATGAGTTCGGGTCTAAAATTGAAACACGTTCAAAACAGGCAATCAGGCACAGCTCCCAGGATCTAATGAGCAGTCTGCGCACCAGATGATTTTTTTAAAATTGTTAGTTTATAAATGATAAGTGGCAGCTTGTACCACGTGAGCAGTAAACCCCCCCCCCCTTTCCCGGCCACACACGCCGTGTATAGAATCAACTGCACTCATTCTGAGATCCATTTACAACAACACCACCAACAACTATGTCGATAAGTTGTACAATAAAAATGGATGTGATGACCGAGTAGCATGATAATCAAACATAATTATCGCCAACTGTAATTGAATACACGATTTGTTTCCTGAGCGCTTCTAGACACCAGAAGTCCAATGATACATCGTCTGACCAACACTGCCTACAGCAAGCCAATGAACTAAGTAATCGTTATATTTTTCAAGCTGTTGACATTAAGCATATTTACGCGAATTTGCCTATGCAGATAGATTGTTATGTAATTCCCCTTCTGTCACTACCCGGGTAACACCGGGTAACATATTCAAGTTTCTTATGTGTCATGTTATAAAGTCTTATGTGTATTTTATTCTCAATCGATGTCGATCATCCTGAGAGATGCAGCATTATTTCCTTTTGTCATATCATTCTCTATGTTAAACAACTTTTATTTTTACATTGAAAACTTCAAACCTCTTCTAAATCATGCTTGAGATTAATACGTTTGATGATCTCTCTCATCAATAGTGATCGCCGATCATTCTACCCAATCATCCCTAACAACGATATTTCTATTCAAAGAAATACTTAACATACGGTTTAGGGCATTGTTTGCAAAATTATCTGTCACGAGCCGGTACCGGGCCACAACAGCAAAATTACCGGTCACGAGCTGGTACCGGGCCACCACAGCAAAATTACGGTCACGAGCTGGTACCGGTACCGGGCCACAACAGCAAAATTGCCGGTTTCGTCGAAAGAATAAAAAAAAAAAGACGTTACCGGGTCACAAACTTTTTTTTCCGAAAATAAAATATTACGCGCCAAACGCAGTTGCGTTATATATAAATATATCATTTAGTGTAGTAATCGGTAATTATATTTTGCGCACTATTGAACCATACTTTCTTTCAAACATTTAGAATTGTTTGTAATATACTCTCAATACCAAAGTCGCTGATTAGGAAGCAGTAAATTAGGAAGCAGTCCACGAGTCATGACAGAAGCGTAATATATATATAAGAGACTAGGGCTTAAACGGGTGCATTTGTTTGTTTTTGTGTGGATTTTTACACTGGGTCCAGGTATTTTGAGACCCAATGTGTCCAAATGTTACAAGAAAAGAGTTAAAGTCTCATTTTCTAAAACATACAGGCAGTTGCAGGGTCCCAGAATAGAGATGACGTTGTACCCATAAAGCTCGATTTATGACAGAGAAACACGAACAATAACAACACCGAATACTTGTCGCCTCCGCATTAAGAAAAAAAGCTTACCAATTTATCCGAGTTCAGACGCTACGCATAAAGCTCGCTGCGTGACGGTTTTTCCCTCTCAGTATTATTAATATAAAACACGTGGCTTTGGGGGGGGGGGGGGATTGCCAAAGGAAGCAGGACGCACAAATAGCAAAATATATATCAGAAATAGCATCTAAAGGACGTCATTTGGGTAGGGCAGGGTGTGGCATCCCCCCACCCTAAATTTGTAGGTTTTATTTAAATTGATACGTACTGTGGCGCCTCCAGTACTAAACAACTTAACAAACCGACGCAGTTTTGGTTTTGCCCCCGCCCTAAAAAATACATGAAATGACGCCCCTGTAGCAGCTCCGCTCTTTGAATGTTGTTGTGTTTATAGGTTAGAATTTTATGCCATAGTGAAGCCAACACCTTTGACAAACTCGCTATTGCCCCTGGTTATATACATGCAGTCTTGAATTCTCCCCTTGGGGCTAACACATTTATCTTTTTCTTTAGACAATGTTATGAAATTCAAATACTCGGACCGTTACCCGGATAAAAAAGGTAATCCGGCTTAGTCCTACCACACACGAACGAACGAACGTTTCGGCCAAAAGCCCTCTTGAGCTTAAAAATGATGATTTGTAAAACAGTTTTAGAATATAGCCTGAAAAATGTAAAACGTGTTAATTTATATCACATTTTACAACTTCACCGCAATCTCTTCAATGCAATTCCTATCATTCTCTTCATCCAAGTCTTCTAGACTTCACTATTGACCATCAATCTCAAGATGCCTATCAGCCTTATATACCTCACTATTGACCATCAATCTCAAGATGCCTATCAGCCTGCTATACTTCACTATTGACCATCAATCTCATGATGCCTATCAGCCTTATATACCTCACTATTTAACATCAATCTCAAGATGCCTATCAGCCGGCTATACTTCACTATTTACCATCAATCTCAAGATGCCTATCAGCCTTCTATACCTCACTATTGACCATCAATCTCAAGATGCCTATCAGCCTGCTATACCTCACTATTTACCATCAATCTCAAGATGCCTATCAGCCTTATATACCTCACTATTGACCATCAATCTCAAGATGCCTATCAGCCTTCTATACTTCACTATTGACCATCAATCTCAAGATGCCTATCAGCCTTATATACTTCACTATTGACCATCAATCTCAAGATGCCTATCAGCCTTATATACCTCACTATTTACCATCAATCTCAAGATGCCTATCAGCCTTATATACCTCACAATTTACCATCAATCTCAAGATGCCAATCAGCCTTATATACCTCACTATTTACCATCAATCTCAAGATGCCTATCAGCCTTATATACCTCACTATTGACCATCAATCTCAAGATGCCTATCAGCCTTCTATACTTCACTATTGACCATCAATCTCAAGATGCCTATCAGCCTTATATACTTCACTATTGACCATCAATCTCAAGATGCCTATCAGCCTTATATACCTCACTATTTACCATCAATCTCAAGATGCCTATCAGCCTTATATACCTCACAATTTACCATCAATCTCAAGATGCCAATCAGCCTTATATACCTCACTATTTACCATCAATCTCAAGATGCCTATCAGCCTTATATACCTCACTATTGACCATCAATCTCAAGATGCCTATCAGCCTTCTATACTTCACTATTGACCATCAATCTCAAGATGCCTATCAGCCTTATATACCTCACTATTTACCATCAATCTCAAGATGCCTATCAGCCTTATATACCTCACTATTTACCATCAATCTCAAGATGCCTATCAGCCTGCTATACCTCACTATTTACCATCAATCTCAAGATGCCTATTAGCCTGCTATACTTCACTATTGACCATCAATCTCAAGATGCCTATCAGCCTGCTATACTTCACTATTGACCATGAATCTCAAGATGCCCATCAGCCTTCTATACCTCACTATTTACCATCAATCTCAAGATGCCTATCAACCTGATATACTTCACTATTGACCATCAATCTCAAGATGCCTATCAGCCTGCTATACCTCACTATTGACCATCAATCTCAAGATGCCTATCAGCCTGCTATACCTCACTATTGACCATCAATCTCAAGATGCCTATCAGCCTGCTATACTTCACTATTGACCATCAATCTCAAGATGCCTATAAGCCTGCTATACCTCACTATTGACCATCAATCTCAAGATGCCTATCAGCCTTATATACTTCACTATTGACCATCAATCTCAAGATGCCTATCAGCCTGCTATACCTCACTATTGACCATCAATCTCAAGATGCCTATCAGCCTTCTATACTTCACTATTGACCATTAACCTGAAGAAACCTATCAGCCTTCTATACTTCACTATTGACCATTAACCTGAAGAAACCTATCAGCCTTCTATACTTCACTATTGGCCATCAACTTGAAGAAACCTATCAGCCTTCTATACTTCACTATTGACCATTAACCTGAAGAAACCTATCAGCCTTCTATACTTCACTATTGACCATTAACCTGAAGAAACCTATCAGCCTTCTATACTTCCCTATTGACCATCAACCTGAAGAAACATATCAGCCTTCTATACTTCACTATGGACCATCAACCTGAAGAAACCTATCAGCCTTCTATACTTCACTATTGACCATTAACCTGAAGAAACCTATCAGCCTTCTATACTTCACTATTGACCATTAACCTGAAGAAACCTATCAGCCTTCTATACTTCACTATTGACCATTAACCTGAAGAAACCTATCAGCCTTCTATACTTCACTATTGACCATTAACCTGAAGAAACCTATCAGCCTGCTATACTTCACTATTGACCATTAACCTGAAGAAACCTATCAGCCTTCTATACTTCACTATTGACCATTAACCTGAAGAAACCTATCAGCCTTCTATACTTCACTATTGACCATTAACCTGAAGAAACCTATCAGCCTTCTATACTTCACTATTGACCATTAACCTGAAGAAACCTATCAGCCTTCTATACTTCACTATTGACCATTAACCTGAAGAAACCTATCAGCCTGCTATACTTCACTATTGACCATTAACCTGAAGAAACCTATCAGCCTTCTATACTTCACTATTGACCATTAACCTGAAGAAACCTATCAGCCTTCTATACTTCACTATTGACCATTAACCTGAAGAAACCTATCAGCCTTCTATACTTCACTATTGACCATCAACCTGAAGAAACCTATCAGCCTTCTATATCAGCTGCATCAAGCCTCTCCCGTTTCCCAGCCACCCAAACAATCAGCTGACTTCTGCCACTACCACAACATCGTCACTGATGGGATCAAAGTCTAATCACAGAGGTATAAGTCTTGATAGCTCCAGCACCTGCAATCTCACGGACACTTCCTCTGTAGCAGACGACTTATTATCGCGGCTTAAGTCAATTTGGCGGCACTTTTCCGAGGCAGCGCCCATTCCGTCAGTGACAGGTTTTTATTGTGCGTGCGTTATTGTGTGGTTTGTGAGTGTGTTTGTGTGTGCGTGGTCTGTGAGTGTAGGTGTGTGTGCTATTTTGTGGTCTGTGAATGTGCGTGTGTGTGACCTAGAGAGAGAGAGGGGGGTAAGGAAAGATAGTGAGGGTGAGATAGAGAGAGTGAGGGTGAAAGAGCGAGAGAGAAACGAGGTGGAGGAAGATGGTGGAAGAGAGGCTGATAGACACAAGGAGACAGGACAGTTGTGGCATATCGTATAATATTTAAACATAAATTTCTTTGTCGAACCAGTTAAAGTTGTGTTTCTACAGGTCAGCTTCAAATTAATTTAACAATGCTTAGGTTGTCAGATACATTGAGTCTGACTGTGTGGATGATGCTGTGACACTAGGGGTGGGGTGGGTATCAGATAAACTGAATGTGACTTTGTGGATGATGCTCTACGTTGACCTGGGACTGTAGCATATTGGTTTAGATGAAGTGAAAGATTAGTTAAGGACTGTAGCAGACTGAAATAGGTGAAGTGACTGATGAGTTAAGGACAGTAGCAAATTGACTTAGGAAGTGTCAGATGAGTTAAGGACTGTGGCAGAAGCAGTTTACAAATGACTTATGTTCCATGCGACGTGACTTAAATGAGCAGCAGATGATTTATGTCTATTACTAAATGTTATAATTAAATAAGCGGAATATTTATACAAATGGCTATATGACTTAGTTGCAGTACACAATGACTTATATGTGGCATTGGAGTAGTATGTTGCAGCAGTACATTGCAACAGTATATTTACAGCAGTATATAGCAACCATTGATTGCAGTATTATATTGCAGTAGTATATTGCAGTAGTATATTTCCACATCATATTGCAACAGTGTATTTGCAGCAGTAAATTGCAACGGTATATTGCAGTAGTATATTGCAGTATTATATTGCAACAGTGTAACGCGGTGGATAAATTTACTTACTCGGGCAGCACCCTCTCCAGATCTATCATCAGGGATGACAAAATGAATACCAGACTCGCAAAAGCTAGTGCCATATTTGGCAGGCTCCGCAGTACTGTTTGGGACAAGAGAGTTATCAGACGGGAAACGAAGATCAAGGTCTATAGCGCAGCAGTCCTCTCGACATTGCTCTACGGATGTGAAACGTGGACAGTGTACCAGCGTCACGCCAAAACACAGAACCATTTTCACACAACCAGCCTCAGGAAACTCCTCACCATCAGGTGGCAAGACAAAGTTCCTGACAGAGAGGTCCTCGCTAGAGCGAACATACCTAGTATCTTCACCACCCTGATGTAGTATCAACTCCGTGGGATGGGACACGTTGCCCGTATGGAAGACCACCGGCTCCCTAAACAAATATTCTATGGGGAACTCATGACAGGCAAGCGCTCCCAAGGAGGTCCAAAAAAAACGTTACAGAGACCCACTGAAAGTGGCACTAAAGGCCTTCAGCATCGGTCCCACTAAAGGGGAGCAGACAGCTCAGGACAGAGGCAGGTGGAGGTCAGTGGTGAAGATAGGGGCTAAATCTTATGAAGCCATTAGGATGGTCACCATTGAGACACGCAGGCAAGCCCGAAAGTGCATTATTAAATCACCGACTGCAGCAACTATCCCCTGCCCGCGGCGCAAGAGATTATTCCGAGCACAGATAGGATTGGCAAGCCACCTACGAACTCACCGTAACTCACCCCCTTAACCGGATCACTGGAATGTCCTAGTCGATTTGACGGACGAACTACAACAACATATTGCAAAAGTATATTGCAACAGTATCTTGCAACACTATATTGCATCAGTATGGTATGGTATGGTATGGCATCTTTCCGTCTACCAGAGACGATAGATTTATCTTTTCTGATTGCAGCTCTTGTTGTGGCAAGTGAGACCGATCCTCGAGTGGCAGTCTCTTTTGCATGTCCCACACACGAATGCGGAGAAGCAGTGGTTTTTTTTTGGCCTTTCTCTGCGCTCTCATTACAGCTGCTTCCGCCCTGTAGAGCTCCTCGGCACGTAGTAGCATCAGTCTATTGCCGTAGTATTCGATGCATCAGTCTATTGCAGTAGTATTCGATGCATCAGTCTATTGCAGTAGTATTCGATGCATCAGTATATTGCAGTAGTATTCGATGCATCAGTCTATTGCAGTAGTATTCGATGCAACAGTCTATTGCAGTAGTATTCGATGCAACAGTCTTTTGCAGTAGTATTCGATGCATCAGTCTATTGCAGTAGTATTCGATGCAACAGTCTATTGCAGTAGTATTCGATGCAACAGTCTATTGCAGTAGTATTCGATGCAACAGTCTATTGCAGTAGTATTCGATGCAACAGTAAATTGCAGTAGTATTCGATGCAACAGTATAGTGCAGTAGTACAAAGCATCAGAACATTGAAGCAGTACACTGAAGATGCACTCCTGGGGCAGTCGATCGTGTCCACTTAGTGTATGCGCAGTGTCGGATCGACTGGGTGTCCATGGGTTGGGGCGGCTTCCAGTGGAAATCCCGTTTTAGCGGACTCGGCTGGGGGACGTCTTGGCAAAGGGACATCTCCAACGTGCCGCTTCGCAGCCCTACTTTCGGGCTTAGGGGGTGCTTTTGGGAGGTCATAAGGAGCAATAGCTCGACGGCCCATCGATGCCATTTCATAATGTGACATTGAAGCTGTACACTATATTAGAGACCGACCGAATTTGATTTTCTGATTTCGGCCGAAACCGAAACTAGGCCGAAAGTTAAAAATGACCTACGGCTAAAACAAACAGCTTAACGAGACTTTCGGCCGAAACCGAGGCCGAAATTAAGAGCTAATCTAGACTTTCGCCTGAAACCGAAGCCGAAGCCAAATCCGATATATGTAGATATTTTGAAATTCGTTCACGCATACATTCTCCATACATCGAAAAATGATGGGGGATAGTGTCAATATGTACATTCTTTTTATAAAATGAGATCATCGTGAATATTAATAAATAAACATCTAATAAATAATTTAGCTTTTATCATTTTAATTAAAAATTAATTTAAATTTCTAAAAAATGTTTTTTAAAGTAGGATGGTATGAGGAAAAAAATTGGGTTTTGGGGGGGGGGGGGGGGGGAGAGGGGTTCATGTAAAATAGACCCTTGAGTGCCTTTTGCTTTTATAACATATTTACAACCTTGAACATAGACCTACAGTAATTAGTGTGGCTTTAATAGAGCCAATTGTCACCTAAATATCAATTATTAAGGTGATAAAAATACCACCACAATGTTTCGCGGTTTTCGTCAAACTTATGCTTTGTGTTTTCTTTAAATATCTGGCAAGATTTCCCTGTCTTAAACACTTAGCCTAGTACCAACACATTTGTCTGTCTGAGCGGGTGACGTAATTATTTCGTTCGGCGACCAACCTCCCTCACCACCATTGTTGGGGGGAAAAAATAATTTAACCTGATCTCTTAAAAATTGTTATTCTGGCATGACTTCGACGGCGTATCTCCAAAGACATCTAGATTGGTCGCCAAAATCATAAAAGTAAACAGGTCTACAGTAGACCTACTACATTAGTATTGTACGAACTAGTAATACATGCACGCGTGTTATTTCGGCAATAACAATGATTATGAGCATTACAATGATGAATTTCAAGAAATTAATCAATTAAAAAGACTAACTTACCTTAACTTTAGTAAAAAATAAAACAAAAATTATAATGGAACTATTACCATTCCTTGTGATTATTCAATATTATTTACCTTTGCCGATGACAACGTTGATGAGCATGATAATGATAAATCAAAATGACTAACACAAATTAATGAATTCAATAAACCTAGGATTTTACCTTTGAAATTTAAAAAAAATGATATAAATATTAACATTCCATTAGTTTTTCGTCCATAAAACTGTTTACATTTGCCTGGGCCTAATTGAAATTAAATTTTGGGAAATAAAGGACAAGTAGGTCAACATGCAGCTGTGAGCAGTTTTCGCAAGTGTTAGTCTCTAACATACGATGACATCAAGACGTCGAGCAATAATGACTATCGGATTGCGGCCTAGAGACTGACAGACAGTCTGACTTCTGGTAGAAGACCCAAAACATCAATTACTTTCGGTCATCTGGCTCAAAGTCTCAATCACTTTTGACCGAAACCGAAATTAAACCGAAAGTTAACTTTTCTAGTTTGCCCGAAACCGAAAATTAACCGAAAGTGAACTTTTCTGTTTCTGCCGAAACCGAAACTAGTCCGAAAGTGATTAAACGGCACCTATCGGCGAAATCGAAGCCAAAGCCGAAATTCGGTAGGTCTCTATTGCACCCTGAAGCTGTACATTGTGGAAGTACATTGCAGTAGTACATTTCAGTAGTACATTGCAGCACTACATTGCAATTCATCTTTATTTTTTGGTAGGATCAATTCCGATTCCCGTATTATGATGAGATTGCCTTGTATCGCCATAAAGCAATTTGGTAGATTGAACCAAGAAGTCCTTGCACGTCACAGTCAAAGATATAAAGTAACCTGACGTATTTTAATGGCCCCATGCGCCATCAAGTTGAGTAACTTGACGGACAACAGACGAAGAAGAGTTCACAGGAGTGCATCTGCACTGCCACGACCAACATTTCCCTTAAATAGATTAACTTAAGCATTTTTCATTTTTTTTTATAAAAGGTTTTCACAGTCGCTTTTCTTCCTACATGCAACCGTGAAGACCTTCTTGTGACCTCTTTGTCGAACCCTGCCCCTCCCCCCCCCCCCCCCAAACATGCATCACACCAAGACCAGTTTTAATCTTTTAGGCGTAATTTTCCACGCAGAGTGTCAGGCGTTTTCTGTGACAGAGTGCTACGAGTGGGAGTGGCTTCAAGCCTATAAATATAATTACAACATTGAAACAGGAAACTGTCATACAAATAGTTTTTTCTTTTACATCATTCTTGAGCATGGGTTTCTACAATATATATATAAATATAGGTATAAATTTGGGGGGAGGGGTAAATTAATGAGAGCGAGGCGGAAAAGATTCATTCTGGAAATATTCGTATAGATAGGAATAAAGTGACAGATTTAATGGAGACCACTCATAAATAAAATTGTCATTGTTTTTATACCAAGACGTGAGGGTGACACCAAGAGAGAGCTAATACAGTTTTTAGCTACAAAATTACCAAAGCCTGTCTCTAGGATTCGTTGTCTTTAAAGCCACTAGATCTATTTAATATCCAGGCCCTAATTCTCGTGGAAAATCATCTAATAATCTCCTTGACTGTACAGAAAATAGCCTCGAACCCGAAAGGTGTCTTGACACAAGTGACGCAATGAAGGTATGCATGGTTTTATTGTAGATGATTTTTTCGGGGGTGAGGGGGAGTTAGAAAATAATGGGGGTGGGGGAATGGTGGACAGAAAGAGAAAGTCAGCAATTTGTTCTCTAATTATCGCCACATTCCCTCGATTTTGGTAATAATCCTTTTATTTATTGTCACAATCCCTGTATTTATAGTCTCATTCCTGGTATTTATGTTCTAATTTCCTCTATTTATTGTCGTATTTCCTATATTTATAGTCAAATTCATTGTATATTTGGTCACATTCCTTCTTTCTGTCATCACATTCCCTGTAATTACAGCCAGTTTTCTTTCAAAGAGATAAATAAATAAAATAAAACACTTTTCACAGATATTCCTCTCAATTTGGAGACTTCCGGCCTTGAGATTATCTCTAACTTTTGATGAAGATGCTCGCTATTAGAGAATGGTGAGAGATACTTCATCATGAATGACCCTTGGCGCAAGGCTCCAAAGTCCTCGGCTTAGTCTTCTTTCTTCTCTTCCTTTGTTTTAGACAACGAACAGTGGAGGCGTGGGCAGAAATTAATTTGTTTGATTTTGAGAGATAATGTTTATCTTTGCAATATTCGATTGATTTAATTCCTTTAAAAAATGCTTATGTCTGAAAGTGTTCCTGACTTTGACAAATCTTTGCTTGAATTTTTCTTTTTTAAATCCCAATTAAAATCTTACATTGAATATCAATCATGAGAAATTATCTGAGCTTTGGTTGATCATACGATTATCAATAAATCTGAAGTACGTAGAGTCGGATACAAATATATCAGATACCAATATTGAAATCCCTCTTCCGAAAGACTTTTAAATTATGAGCCAACAAAGGCGACATCTATAGAAACCACAGTTAAAAACAAAGTTTACGGCGAATATTATGTCACCATGCTTACAGGGAATGTGACCATGCTTACTGGGAATGTGACCATGTTAGAGGGAATGTGACCATGCTTACAGGGAATGTGACCATGCTTACAGGGAATGTGACCATGCTTACAGGGAATGTGACCATGCTTACAGGGAATGACACCATGCTTACAGGGAATGTTACCATGCTTACAGGGAATGTGACCATGCTTACAAGGAATGTGACCATGCTTACAGGGAATGTGACCATGCTTACAGGGAATGTGACCATGCTTACAGGGAATGTGACCATGCTTACAGGCAATGTGACCATGCTTACAGGGAATGTGACCATGCTCACATGGAATGTGACCATGCTTACAAGGAATGTGACCATGCTTACAGGGAATGTGACCATGCTTACAGGGAATGTAACCATGCTTACAGGGAATGGGACCATACTTACAGAAATAGTGCAAAAATATGCTTTATAAAATAGAATTTGATAAATTGTATATCTGAAAATCCATTTTATGTTTTGGACTATTTTTCTTTACACTTCACAAATTCATGAACATTTACCGCTATAAGGATCTCGAGCGATGTCTTCAGATGGCCGCCAAAATCATAAACTCCATCCAAAATGTTTGTATTAAAATATTTTATTTTGAGAAGAATGTGCCTAAATTCAGGGCTTTTCCTCCGGGGCGCAGCTGGCGCTTGTTTCGGCCCTGACCCCCCACCCCAGACGTTCTATCAAACGAACCCAATAACTCCCTAGTGAACTCATCAGCTCATACACCCAAACTACTTCACATACTAATCCCCACTCGAACTGCACGATTCAACTTTAACACATACACTCCGCCCCACCCCCAATACATAGCTGCCTGCCTAGAACACACAATACTCCGAGATCGCGATTTCCAGCGAGCTTAACAGCTACTCTCCTCAATGGGCTTACCAAAACTACAACACTGACAAGACAATTATAGAAGAACTCTGTAACCATACAAGCCAATTCAATAAACAAAACAAATACTCGACTCCCATACTGCGCCATATAGCTCTTAACACACTCAGCAGACCTTAACAAACCATCTTCTCTTCTGACTTACTACAGATATTCCTCGATGGCATAGATAGCCATTACAGACCCATTGTCACACGACACTAAGAACATCAGTCTGCAAGATAAGAAGAAACATAGCATCCTACCCAGTGGATATATTCCAAAGTTACACAGACGGGTCAGATTTTAAGAGAGCCTTAAACAATGAAGGCTAGCGTGTACGATCAGGTGACGAACTTTGCATCCCCTGTAGGGCAATCTGTAGTAATTATGGAGCAGAAGCTATTGAAGTGGAGTTACAGAAACTGCAATCTTCACAGTTTATACCAGCAAAGAAATGTTGTCATCTACTCATATAGAAAACCAATGCTTCAGGCAGCTGAGCACCAAGATCTCACAATAACAATAGTAAAATCACTACATCTTAAATTAACACTTTCCTCAAAACCTACTCAGTATGCATTCCAGCTAACATTACAGTGGATGCCAGGTCAACACAGTATACCAGGAAATGAAAGCCGAACATAACCTGAGCCGGAATTTCCAAAACCCATTGTACAACCTCGAGCCGGCACTTCCAACACCTTATGTACAACCTTGAGTCGGCACTTCCAACACCTTATGTGCAACCTTGAGCCGGCATTGCCAACACCTTATGTACAACCTTGAGCCGACACTGCTAATACCCTAGGTACAACCTTGAGCCGGCACTGCCAACACCCTAGGTACAACCTTGAGCCGACACTGCTAAAATCCTAGGTACAACCTGGAGCCAACACTGCCAACACCCTAGGTACAACCTTGAGCCGACACTGCTAAAACACTAGGTACAACCTGGAGCCGACACTGCTAATACCCTAGGTACAGCCTTGAGCCGACACTGCTAATACCCTAGGTACAACCTTGAGCCGACACTGCTAATACCCTAGGTACAACCTTGAGCCGACACTGCTAATACCCTAGGTACAACTTTGAGCCGACACTGCTAATACCCTAGGTACAGCCTTGAGCCGACACTGCTAATACCCTAGGTACAACTTTGAGCCGACACTGCTAATACCCTAGGTACAAACAAAGATCATTTCCAGAGAGTGTGTTCATTATTCACCATGGTCGTATTGCCCGCCACCCCTGCCCACAAACCATTTTGTTCTATTTTTCTGACACAAGACACAAACAATAACAAAGACTATTTGGGGCACCTTATTAAATGGAATGTTTTATTTCTTTTGGGACCATTTTTATTTCTGAAAAAAGAAAAGGTTAAAAAAAAAAGTGTGTGTGTGTGATTGTGGGGCGGGGGTGTTAGCTTAGAGGCAGTAGTGATTTTTTTTAAAAAGATCCCCCCCCCCCCCCAAATCCTGATAAACTCGCTTGTGCTGCCCTTGCTACCAGTGAAATATCATCTTCAATACCAGGCACAGAGACATTGCGATTCCCCTCTACATACATAGGGGCCAGAATGATCAATAAATTGTGTTAAGCCCTTTTAATAGATAGAAGAAGAAAAGTTAAAAATCGTGTTTAACAGAGAGAAAGAACAAAAGTGATATAGTTAGTAATAATTTAAATTGGGTAATTTAAGGTCATGTTTAGATGTTTTTTAATGTAACAATGAGCGGTGTTGATTGTTTATATTACTATAAACATTATGCGTAAAAGTAGATTAAACGGATTAATATTTCGTTCAAAAAATCATATTTGAAATAGGATTCCACTCTAAACAAAAGGAAAAAAAACAACCAAATTACTGATAGGGTGCAGGTCACACATAGGTTGGTTTTTTTTTTTTTGGGTAAGTGAATTTTGTTTAAACCAACATAGATTTCAGTTTATCCATAAACGAGTTATCCTTAATGTGTTTATGGATGCACATTACCTTATGGATTGTCGTTGTTGTTGTGTTTCTGTTAGCAGACGGTTTCTACTGCTGCTAGTTCAATTGCTTTGAAAATCTGAGTTTCTCTACCATTTCCAATGCTCTACGTTTCATGTTGATAAAAAGGGATATGATTAACACAATGATAATTGTCCCCACGTGACTCTGGTGGGTAGCAATACTATACTGTTTATTGTAACTACGGCAATCTCTTATATACATTTTGCTTCTGGTGTGGCCGCTTCCTTTCCACAACCGTCCCCCTACTCAACACGTTTTATGTAATACTACTAGGTGAAGAGAAAAAAAATCTGTCTTGTGATTATTATATTATTATTATAAGCAGTTTTTTTATAGCGTAGTACCCCAACCTAGGGCTGGGCTCACCACGCTGTACATACAATTTAACACACGTAATCATGAACTTAAATATTAATATGCATTAATTAAATAAAACAAAACAAATGTGTAATCGCCCAACAAAGAACCACTGATATAGTGTAGTACAGTCCGTCGGGCTGTATATAAAACTTTCTGTAGGACTAACTGTAGAACAGTCTCTAGGCCTATTGTTTAAAGGCCGGCATATATTATAGGAAATGAGAAAGTTGAAAAAAAACTGCCCCCCCCCCCGCTTAACCCCTAGTATTTTATATTTCAATCTTGAGCAGTCTCCTCATCCCTGTGTCCTCGTTGGTTGCAGTATTATTAGTATTTTGGCTTGTTTTCAAAATAATTTTTATTTTCCTTTTTGGCGGGGCTTGAAATAAAAAGGGTAATAACTCAAAATCAAGACCACTCCGTACGAGTCCAAGATGACTTATTTAAAGGCAACTTGTAACTGTCCGAGGACCACTGAAATCAGTTTGTGTATGAACCAAAGCCTCGTGCCTGGCACAGACTTCAGCTGATGCTTGAATGTGATTTGATTACAGAACGGCTTTTCAAGAAAACTATTACTGACATAATTATCGTAATCGGCAGAGATCGGGGTTTGATGAGAATCGATATGATTGTTTATATAGCAAATAATGGCGTAGGAATACATGAATCGATATCGCAATATCAAACATAGAAGTGGGCAATTCGTCTGCTTTATGTTGTTGTTACGTGATCGTATTGTGAACAAAATGGTCACTAACAACAAAATGAATCTTTCGACTAAAATTAAATTTTTTAACGAATTAAACTTGACAAGGTTAACACAAAAATCTGATTTGAACAAAAAAAAATGTAATTTAATTGAGATTTATCTCGTATCTGGCAATGGGTTTTAAAATCCCCATCAAGTCCTAACCTCATTTTTACAGTAGTTGAATGAGGATAACTTAAACATATTTATTTTTAAAAAATCCAAAAGAAAATTGCTAATGAGCAAATGATTTAGCACATAATCAAAAACATAGCTGTCAAGTGTTTGAGAATCACCGGGTGAACTGATTGTCACCGTGAATTGTGACCATTTGGGCTAATTACTGTGGCTCAATTGTGGTTGGATAATAAAGAAGTGTGTTGAATATAAGCTGTGTGTGATCGGGACAAGAGTTGAGTTCTAGTTCACATGGGCTTCACGTTTCGATCTAGGAGTAGCCCAGTAGATGGGGTACATAAGCCAGAAAAGGGTGGCTAGTGGAGGTTAGTAGGAGTAGCCCAGTAGATGGGGTACATACGCCAGAAAATGGTGGCTAGTGGAGGTTAGTAGGAGTAGCCCAGTAGATGGGGTACAGAAGCCAGAAAAGGGTGGCTAGTGGAGGTTAGTAGGAGTAGCCCAGTAGATGGGGTACAGAAGCCAGAAATGCATGGCTAGTAGAAGTTAGTTCACGTTTCGCTCTAGTTTGATGAAATCTTGCTGCCTCTAGTATTTAGTGTTCGTGCAGAGTGCTGCTGGGATATAGTTGAACCGAGACAACGTGACACTTGGTGAAGAGTGCTGCTGTGTTTTAGTTGAATCTAGACAACGTGACACTAGTGCAGAGTGCTGCTTTGTTTTAGTTGAATCTAGACAACGTGACACTAGTGCAGAGTGCTGCTTTGTTTTAGTTGAATCTAGACAACGTGACACTAGTGCAGAGTGCTGCTTTGTTTTAGTTGAATCTAGACAACGTGACACTAGTGCAGAGTGCTGCTGTGATTTTTAACCTAGACAACGGTGCCAGATATTCTTGACGTAGTCTTGACACAGAACCCAGTATTTTGACACTAGCTTCGACCTTTTAAGTTGGATAAGGGCCGGAGAGCTATGTCCATTAAGGTGGGACAGGCATAGCGACAAATGTGCTCCTTTAAGTAGTATAGGATCCAAAGTAAACGATGTCCTCTAAAGTAGTAATGCGCACGCAGGAAATTATACCCTTTAAAGTAGGATATGGCCAGATAAAACTGTCAATACAAAAATAACATGTCATAGCTTTACTCCAAATACAACAGTACCATCTCATAGCATCCACCCATCACAACAATACCATCTCATAGCATCCACCCATCACAACAATACCATCTCATAGCATCCACCCATTACAACAATACCATCTCATAGCATCCACCCATCACAACAATACCATCTCATAGCATCCACCCATTACAACAATACCATCTCATAGCATCCACCCATCACAACAATACCATCTCATAGCATCCACCCATTACAACAATACCATCTCATAGCATCCAACCATTACAACAATACCATCTCATAGCATCCACCCATCACAACAATACCATCTCATAGCATCCACCCATCACAACAATACCATCTCATATCATCCACCCATTACAACAATACCATATCATAGCATCCACCCATTACAACAATACCATCTCATAGCATCCACACATTACAACATTACCATCTCATAGCATCCACCCATTACAACATTACCATCTCATAGCATCCACCCATCACAACAATAATATAACATAGCATTCCAACAACAAATACGAGGCTTTTTGAATCACTGTCGTTAGTTGTAAGTTGGTTGTCACCATGAGTTTGTAGTTTTGTGTCTAAATTGTGAATGACTGAACCGGGGGGGGGGGGGGGGGGTGTAGAAATACATGATCATATAGATTATAAGGAGGGTCAGATCGAGGGGAGAATTAGTAAGAGATTTAATGTATAGCAGCCCAGAAGTGTATAATTAGCTGTTGTTAGATCAGTGCCAGTCCAAGAGGCGTGTGTTGGGAGTGGACAGTGTTCCGGTGTGTCACGTGGTGTGGTGACCTTGTTAGGTTTTGAGTAGTAAAGAACAACTAGCGTATGAAATGTTGATGTCGTTGTACAACTGTTTCTCATTGTATCACAGTACCGGTACAAACCAAACTGTAAGTCGATAGTTTTAATCATATTCTCTTGCATTTGTAATGCATTGAAATTAACACATTATGCCCTGGTTTTGAGTATCGTATTATTTGTTATTGTTTTAAAACTTTGGTATCGTCCTTTCTTATGGACTGTTTTGGAACGAGCCATAGACTAAAATAAGAGATTAAATTCTCCCTTAATAACAGTCCGTAATAACCACCAAATGCAACAATACCACCCAAAAGAACTACCACCAAATGCAACAATACCACCCAAAAGAACTACCACCAAATGCAACAATGCCACCCAAAAGAACTACCACCAAATGCAACAATGCCACCCGATACAACAATACCACCAAATGCAACAATGCCACCCGATACAACAATACCACCAAATGCAACAATGCCACCCGATACAACAATACCACCAAATGCAACGATGCCACCCGATACAACAATACCACCAAATGCAACAATGCCACCCGATACAACAATACCACCAAATGCAACAATGCCACCCGATACAACAATACCACTAAATACCATAAAATACCACCCAGTACAACCATACCACCCAGTACAACCATACCACCCAGTGCGACAATACCACCTAAAACAACTACCCCACCCAATACTGGAAACAACCACTACAACTATACAACCCAATAAATACAAGAATACCTCTGAATGCAACAATACCAATGAATACAACATTACCACTTAATACAATGACACCACGAAATACAACAATACCACCAAATACAACATTACCACTGAGAACAACGACACCATGAAATATAACAATACCACCAAATACAACATTACCACTTAATACGACACCACCAAATACAACAATACCACCAAATACAACATTACCACTGAGTACAACGACAGCACGAAATACAACATTACGACCCAATACAGCAACTACAACAACCCAACATCGCACTTGCCAACCCGTCCTTGTTATCGTTTGGTTTTGTTGTCAGATCGTAATCGATTTTAGTCAACCGGAATCTTGATCCGATTCTAGAAATCTTACAAACTCTAACCTTCACCTTGTTGGGACTTCCCTCGAACGCTGTAGGCTGAGAGCTAATGTGATCACCTTTGATGTATGTTTGTTGTCATGCAATGGCTCATTTTCGTTTTCATGAGCGAACTCGCAAGGTCTCTGACGCATGTTAGGAGTGAAAAACATGAAATCTTGAAATAACAGTGGGCTGACACAGTAGGAGGACACAGTGGGAGGACGCAGTGTGGGGACCCAGTGGGAGGACACAGTAAGAGGACACAGTGGGAGGACGCAGTAAGAGGACACAGTGGGAGGACGCAGTGTGGGGACACAGTGGGAGGACACAGTAAGAGGACACAGTAAGAGGACACAGTGGGAGGACGCAGTGTGGGGACACAGTGGGAGGACACAGTGGGGGGACTCAAGGGGAGGACACAGTCGGAGGACACATGGTATAGAGAGAAATACAGAAAAAACATAAAGAAAGGAAATAGACCCCAATTATAATTTGTTTAACCGATCCTACGTTTTGATGAAATATCAGATCGTGACACTAGTGCAGAGTGCTGCTGTGATTTTTAACCTAGACAACGGTGCCAGATATTCTTGACGTAGTCTTGACACAGAACCCAGTATTTTGACACTAGCTTCGACCTTTTAAGTTGGATAAGGGCCGGAGAGCTATGTCCATTAAGGTGGGACAGGCATAGCGACAAATTCATAAAACAAGATATTTGAAGATGACGCCATTTAGACAGACATTGAGTGAAATCTTTCCCTATAAGAGGGATATTCCTTTTGTCGGGTCAAACATACTGGATCATCAAAAGATTCGAATGAAATGTTTCCTCGGATCTGAACCACCAAAAGACTCATATAACGCACGTCATATAACGCCAAACAGAAGAAAGTCTCACACTAAAACTTCCACCGTATATTTTCATATTTTATTGATTAAAATACAAACTTGTTCAATTAGGTCCCCTGTAGCTTGTTCCGAATATACAGATAATGGAAATAAAAATGATAAAAATACTGAAAATGACAAAAATAAAAAATTAACTTAGTTATACATAGCATGACTTTGTCCTTAAGTCTCATTGGAATAGTTGGGTGGAATAATGAGGATGATGTGAAATTGAAATTCTGTCATTTTAAAATTAGTTAATGTCTTTTTTCAAATGTAAAATGGAGTGGGGTACTATTCTACAGCTTAACTGCTGATAATGTATGCATTACTGTTAAAATGAGAACTAATAAGTCCCTGATATGGCTAAGAGAATTCACTGAATGGCTGTTTTTGTCAATTTAATATAAATGTCTTGTGTTCAAATTGTTTTATTTATGTGCTGAAAATTTACAAAGCAATCAAAAAACAGTTCCATTTGTTTGGATCCATAAAAGAATCGTATCTTATCCTATCTTATAATATAGCCTGTACCGTGGCCTATTTTTCTCTTTTAGTTAGAGCTATTTTTAGCCACCATAACTTGTCTCGTTAGTATGTCCTTGATATTGATGTCACCTTGTAAATGTGCTGTGTCACTCCTTCCTTGCTCGCCCCTTTCTTGACTGGGAAAATTGTGTTTACATTCGATTGTGTCCTATTTATTCCATAGAATGCCAATAGGTGATGCAATTTCTAGAATGTTTAGAATATTTATGAGTTGGTTCCTATATATAGGATGCGTGCTTTCTTAGCAAACAGACTTAGAGAGACAAAGCGAGACAGATAGAGAGAGCGAGACAGATAAAGAGAGCGTGGGAAAGATTTTTGCTTTACGAGACTTTGTATGATTGTGTGCGTAAATAAAAATTTGTATTTTGAGGAGTGTACCTTTTTTAATTGCTGTAATTTGATAAAGTTTTTGCTATTTTACTGGAATTAAATGTTTGCTGTTTTTTTCATTAGAAATGTATTTGTATAATTAAATTGAATAGTTTTAGTATCACTAGCTTTGGTATCGTTTTCTTTGCATATTGTCTATCTCAGTCCTTTGTTACGAATCTCTGCATTTATGATCACGTATGCGTATTCTACGAGGCAAATCTCAACACAGATTAATGGCGACCTTGTAAATGTCGATACATAAAGAGTGTTGACATATTCAAATTGCCCGAAGGAGCTACACAATAAACGTATTTTCTAATGTGAACGTGTTGCCTCTTGGTTTGAAACTAAATTATCTGCTCTTTGCTGTCCTGAGAATATATAAGTGTTAGGAACGCTAAAAGAGTCGGTAACTCATTTTGACTAGCTTCTCACGGGTCAACAAAATCACCCAACGTTTCGCCTGACTTAGCCGGCTTAATGACACATTCAGAATAGTGGGCGGGTGGTTTAAACCCTGGTCCATGAGATGACGCAAGGGCTTTATTATCCCAGAAAGTGACTTGCCCAATCATGAAATGGGCGATGAAATAATGAAACTAAACTTTGGCGTCTGACTGACGCACAGCTATCAAAACTGCCAGACTGACGCCAAAGTCGTGGACATTAGGGATAATTTCACGGAACTTATAAAAAAAAAGTGAAAATATTACGTTAGAAATGGCCGCAAATTTTCAGAGCAAACCATAAAAGTGAACGAAACATTTTTAGGCATGTATTCATTTATTTAGTTACTACCTACAGCCCACCAATTAATGGCGACCGCAGTGCGTGGACTTTCCATTTACTAAAGTTACTTGACAACACATGCATTCAAGTAACGTACTTTATAAGATTCCCAATTAGCACTACCCCCCCCCCCCGGTACGCCACCGCCCCTGAACTACATTATTGGTCTAATGTCTCGCCCCCTTTAACACCGCAGATTTATTACAAAAATTATTTCCGTAAAACAAAAACCAATAATTCCACCTCACACTTGTGATATTTTTAAGAATTTCAATTGGCGCAATTATTCTGGATTGTATTTAATTAAATAATCGCCATCTTGTAGCTTTAGTGACATTGTTACATAGAGAATTATGTACAGCGTCATCTGATAGCTTTAGTGACATTGTTACATAGAGAATTATTGTACATCGCCATCTTGTAGCGTTAGTGACATTGTTATATAGAGAATTATGTACAGCGTCATCTGGTACCTTTAGTGACATTGTTATATAGACAATTATGTACAGCGTCATCTGGTAGCTTTAGTGACATCGTTACTTAGTGAATTATGTACAGCGTCATCAGGTGACATTGTTTTATAGAGAATTGGTTATTTTGATGATATACTGATTCACTTATTATGCTATTAATTTCCTAAAGACCAACATATGTGGATTGGCATCCCCTCCCCATATTCCCCGTGTAGAATCAACATAATCAAGAAGCGTATGAAGTTGCTTCTTTGGTCGTACAACAAAAGCGGGTACATGGCTCTAGACCAGTGGTTCTCAACCTTCCTAATGCCGCGACCCTTTAATGCAGCTCCTCATGTTGTAGTGACCTCGAACGATACAATTATTTTCTTTGATACTTCATAAATAAGTGTTTTCCGAAAGTCTTAGGCGACCTCTGTATAAGGCCCATTCGACTCCCAAAGGGGTTGCGACCCACGGGTTGAGAATCGCTGCTCTAGACTGAAGGCGTGCCGTACCTAGACTAAAGGCGTGCCGTGCCGTACCTAGACAAAAGGTGTACCCTACCTAGACTAAAGATGCACCTTACCTAGGCCAAAAACGTGCTGTACATTGACTAAAGGCGGGCCGTACCTAGACTAAAACGTGCTGTACCTTGCCTATAAACGTGCAGTACATAAAATAAAGGCGTGCCGTACCTAGACTGATAATGATCTTGAAGAGAAAAGGTGGGCTATCACATAATAATCTTGACGAGTAAGTGGAATACCAGATACTGATCTTGGAAAGTGGGATACCAAATAATGATCGTGGAGAAAAAGGTGGAATACCAGATAATGATCTTGGAGAGAAAGGTGGGGTACCATATAATGATCTTGATGTATTTTGTTACCAATTTTATATTTAACATAAAGATATGTCTGAGCGATTCAGGATCTACTTTTGATTAACATTACAATTTGGTTGACGAAACCATCTTTTGATCTGAGGAAGATGAAGAGATCTAATTCACCTTTAAAATGATATAGAGCTGAGGTCAGAGGTCAGGGGGTCAAAGCAAGAGATTTAGCTCAAAACTAATTTTCAAATCATGTTCCTGCACGTTGGAAATTTGTAAAGAAACTTCTTGTTGCCTTGCTAATAGTAGTATTTGGTGGAGCACAGTTTTAGTGGTGTTGTAGCAGAACGTGGTTTTAATGTATTTATAGTTGAGCGAGGTTTTAGTTATAAGTATATTAAGATGTATATTGTCTAGGAAATTTAGCGAATCTCTACCGTTTGGGAGAGCAGCCGGCGTATTTATAGGGAAAGAGTTGGATAGCTCCAGAAAAAAATTCTAAAAAATGGCATTACTCGATAGCATCCTTTCGAACAAATTAGAACGTAAAAAAATTTTACTAATCAAGGGAGGAGAAGGTGCGGTACACAGTTAGTCGGTGACGCCTGTATCAAAACAAAAATGTATGAACAAGTGGTTGAAGACAAATTAGGTCAGCACACAGGCTTTAACATAATATTCGTGATTTATAATTTTCCTACCTTAAAAGCTGTGGATGTGGTATCGTTGGATCAAGGTGGTATCGTTGGATCAAGGTGGTATCGTTGGATCAAGGTGGTATCGTTGGATCAAGATAAACAACTTAATTTGTATTTTTTTTTAAAATTTAAATACGGTCAACACATTTTCATTTTACACTGTTATATTTGATTCTTAAAAGCTTGGCCCAAACTACTTATTATGAAGATTATTTTAACAGGTTAAGATAAGGGGACGGTGGGGATGTGTTTTTGGCCTGTAAGGGGCAGTGTACGGAAACCAAATTGAGAACCACTGTTCTATATTACAAGCATCTCTACACAATTCATCATTTCTATCACAATAACATTACAGTAACTAATATATTCACAGTAAGTATCCCGTTTAAATCAAGGCAGTTGTCACTCTTTCCTAAACGTCAATTTTATTATTACCAACCTACTACACACTTCGTGACTTCCATGTGATCTACTTCTTTTCTAGCATTTTCTTCACTGCAATCAATCCAGATGGTGGTTCTAACAATACAACTTCTCCCCAAATACCACAATGCACAATTCAACTTATATTCCACAATCAGTACTTCTGCAAAAAATACTGATTTTATTGTTTCAACGTCGACCCTGACAACTCTTCTGTTTCCAATTCTAACTCTGCCACATCTTCTGTTGCCAATTCTAACTCTGACACCTCATCTGTTGCCAATTCTAACTCTTCCACCTCTTCTGTTGCCAATTCTAACTCTGACACCTCATCTGTTTCCAATTCTAACTCTGACACCTCATCTGTTGCCAATTCTAACTCTGACACCTCATCTGTTTCCAATTCTAACTCTGACACCTCATCTGTTTCCAATTCTAACTCTGACACCTCATCTGTTTCCAATTCTAACTCTGACACCTCATCTGTTTCCAATTCTAACTCTGACACCTCATCTGTTTCCAATTCTAACTCTGACACCTCTTCTGTTGCCAATTCTATCTCTTCCACCTCTTCTGTTGCCAATTCTAACTCTGACACCTCATCTGTTTCCAATTCTAACTCTCACACCTCTTCTGTTGCCAATTCTAACTCTGACACCTCATCTGTTGCCAATTCTAACTCTGACACCTCATCTGTTTCCAATTCTAACTCTGACACCTCATCTGTTTCCAATTCTAACTCTGACACCTCATCTGTTTCCAATTCTAACTCTACCACATCTTCTGTTGCCAATTCTAACTCTGACACCTCATATGTTGCCAATTCTAACTCTTCCACCTCATCTGTTGCCAATTCTAACTCTTCCACCTCTTCTGTTGCCAATTCTAACTCTGCCACATCTAACCGCTACCGTTTCTCATTGCAAAATGTAACTGCATCTCCACCCATCCAACCCAAAGTAATACCCCCTCCCCCAAGCTATGTCTCAGCCTACAACCAACCAGCCCCCCTCATCCTCCAACTCTCCACAATACCGTTACCCCGGGGGAGTAACGTAAGGGCTAGTCTGGGGCCAGCTAATGGTCAGGGCTGGACAGTGGTAGCCGGGACACCCCGGAGATTTATACCCCCAAGATGCTACGTTGACCGGAAGTCAGGTCCTGGTCAGTCCACGCCGGCGCATAGAGTTGCTATAAGTGGATCTATTTTTCTCTTCCTTTTTTTCCACTGTAGAATTATCCCTGAGATTTGTTGCCGTTAGTAAGAGTCGGTGGAGAGAGTCGGTGGTGAAAGTCGGTGGAGAGATTGATATCTTTTAATTTTTTTTAAAAAAGTGTAAAAATCAATAATAATAATTATAAAATTGTATAATTCTAGAATTCTGGTAATCATATAATAATTGAATATTTGTCAAGTGCTTCATTCATAAATCTATCTATAAATTGTGTACTATCAAAATATTCGTGACATCCATTGGAATCGAATACCTGTTTCTGTAACACATTCATGATACTGGAATCCCATGGATCCCCCCCCCCGGGGGGCCATCTCATGCTTGCTCACTCATCTTTCTTTTAAAGTCAGTGAGTTGTTCACAGTGGCATTTTGAGTAGGTGCGTGACATAAGAATGGTAACCAGGGGGGGTGGGGTGATACAAAGTGGAGCTTCTCTTCCTTTAATCCATTGTTCCCCCCCCCACCTCAGGGTGAACTGCGACACATCATTAGTTCATCTTAAAACTTGGTGTTTCTCAAAGTATGGGCAATATTGTTCGGCATGGGAAATATTGGTAGGCATTGGCTAAATTTGTAGGCATTGGCTATATTGGTAGGCATTGGCTATATTATTAGACATGGTCATGGTAACGCTGGTGAGCTACTCAATAAAAGTGACATGTAGAGAAGATGAGATGATGGCGAGTGTGTGTGTTTGTGTGTGTGTATGTGTGTGTCTGGTGGGGAGGGGCGGGGTCACAAGCTACTAATGTCAGTTAGTTCAAGTTTTTCGTAGCATCAAGTATAGCGCTGATATGGCCATAACATTAAGTATATCGCTGATATGGTCATAGCATCAAGTATATCGCTGATATGGTCATAACATTAAGTATATCGCTGATATGGTCATAGCATCAAGTATATCGCTGATATGGTCATAACATCAAGTATATAGCTGATATGGTCATATCATCAAGCATAGCACTGATATGGTCATAACATTAAATATAGCGCTGATATGGTCATAGCATCTAGTATAGCACTGATATGGTCATAGCATCAAGCATAGCACTGATATGGTCATAGCATCAAGTATAGCGCTGATATGGTCATAACATTAAATATAGCGCTGATATGGTCATAGCATCTAGTATAGCACTGATATGGTCATAGCATCAAGTATAGCGCTGATATGGTCATAGCATCAAGTATAGCGCTGATATGGTCATAGCATCAAGTATAGCGCTGATATGGTCATAGCATCAAGTATAGCGCTGACATGGTCATAGCATCAAGCATAGCGCTGATATGGTCATAGCATCAAGTATAGCGCTGATATGGTCATAGCATCAAGTATAGCGCTGATATGGTCATAGCATCAAGTATAGCGCTGATATGGTCATAGCATCAAGTATAGCGCTGATATGGTCATAGCATCAAGTATAGCGCTGATATGGTCATAGCATCAAGTATAGCGCTGATATGGTCATAGCATCAAGTATAGCGCTGATATGGTCATAACATCAAGTATAGCGCTGATATGGTCATAGCATCTAGTATAGCACTGATATGGTCATAGCATCAAGTATAGCGCTGATATGGTCATAACATCAAGTATAGCGCTGATATGGTCATAGCATCTAGTATAGCACTGATATGGTCATAGCATCAAGTATAGCGCTGATATGGTCATATCATCAAGTATAGCGCTGATATGGTCATAACATCAAGTATAGCACTGATATGGTCATATCATCAAGTATAGCGCTGATATGGTCATAACATCAAGTATAGCGCTGATATGGTCATAACATTAAGTATATCGCTGATATGGTCATAACATCTAGTATAGCACTGATATGGTCATAGCATCAAGCATAGCGCTGATATGGTCATAGCATCAAGCATAGCACTGATATGGTCATAGCATCAAGCATAGCACTGATATGGTCATAGCATCAAGCATAGCACTGATATGGTCATAGCATCAAGCATAGCACTGATATGGTCATAGCATCAAGCATAGCACTGATATGGTCATATCATCAAGCAAATCGCTGATATGGTCATAGCATCAAGCAAATCGCTGATATGGTCATAGCATCAAGCATAGCGCTGATATGGTCATAGCATCAAGCATAGCGCTGATATGGTAAGGTACTTTCGACTTAAGAAATTCTTTTTCGGCTTTGCTTTGCGTCCATCTTGAGCATGTGTCATCATTTAATAATGCTCTGGTCATCTCTCTTTTTTTGTGGGCAGACATTTTTTTTTCTTTTCAGTTCATTTCGTTAATATTTTTATGAGATGCCATTTCGGTTTTATGAATTACCATCGCTGTTTTATTAATTACCTTTACAGTTTTACGAATTACCATTGCTCTTCTCTTGAATTACCTTGCACTTCTTCATTGTCTTTCAAATATTTTTTGTTATCCACGTTATTTGATCTTATGTGTTCCTTCAGATTTTTTAACACAGATCTCCTAGACTGTCTGTTCAGTCATTCTATTTCAATCGTCGACACACTATTCTGCCCTTCTGTCCATCTCTGCCCATCACCTTGACTAAGGATCCGGACTATTAACATTCTGCCCTTCTGTCAATCTCTGTCCATAACCCTGGCTAAACATTCTGACCTTCTGTCCATCTCTGTCCATCCCCCTGACTAACGATCCTGACTAAAGATTCTAACCTTCTGTCCATCTCTGTCCATCCCCCTGACTAACGATCCTGACTAAAGATTCTGACCTTCTGTCCATCTCTGTCCATCCCCCTGACTAACGATCCTGACTAAAGATTCTAACCATCTGTCCACCCCCCTGACTAACGATCCTGACTAAACATTCTAACCTTCTGTCCATCTCTGTCCACCCCCCTGACTAACGATCCTGACTAAACATTCTAACCTTCTGTCCATCTCTGTCCATCCCCCTGACTAACGATCCTGACTAAACATTCTAACTTTCTGTCCATCTCTGTCCATCCCCCTGACTAACGATCCTGACTAAACATTCTAACCTTCTGTCCATCTCTGTCCACCCCCCTGACTAACGATCCTGACTAAACATTCTAACCTTCTGTCCATCTCTGTCCATCCCCCTGACTAACGATCCTGACTAAAGATTCTAACCTTCTGTCCATCTCTGTCCACCCCCCTGACTAACGATCCTGACTAAAGATTCTAACCTTCTGTCCATCCCCCTGACTAACGATCCTGACTAAAGATTCTAACCTTCTGTCCATCTCTGTCCACCCCCCTGACTAACGATCCTGACTAAAGATTCTAACCTTCTGTCCATCTCTGTACATTCCCCTGACTAACGATCCTGACTAAAGATTCTAACCATCTGTCCACCCCCCTGACTAACGATCCTGACTAAAGATTCTAACCATCTGTCCATCCCCCTGACTAACGATCCTGACTAAAGATTCTAACCTTCTGTCCATCTGTCCATCCCCCTGACTAACGATCGTGACTAAAGATTCTAACCTTCTGTCCATCTGTCCATCCCCCTGACTAACGATCCTGACTAAAGATTCTAACCTTCTGTCCATCTGTCCATCCCCCTGACTAACGATCCTGACTAAAGATTCTAACCTTCTGTCCATCTGTCCATCCCCCTGACTAACGATCCTGACTAAAGATTCTAACCTTCTGTCCATCTGTCCATCCCCCTGACTAACGATCCTGACTAAAGATTCTAACCTTCTGTCCATCTGTCCATCCCCCTGACTAACGATCCTGACTAAAGATTCTAACCTTCTGTCCATCTGTCCATCCCCCTGACTAACGATCCTGACTAAAGATTCTAACCTTCTGTCCATCTCTGTCCATCCCCCTGACTAACGATCCTGACTAAAGATTCTAACCTTCTGTCCATCCCCCTGACTAACGATCCTGACTAAAGATTCTAACCTTCTGTCCATCTGTCCATCCCCCTGACTAACGAACCTGACTAAAGATTCTAACCTTCTGTCCATCTCTGTCCATCCCCCTGACTAACGATCCTGACTAAAGATTCTAACCTTCTGTCCATCTGTCCATCCCCCTGACTAACGATCCTGACTAAAGATTCTAACCTTCTGTTCATCTGTCCATCCCCCTGACTAACGATCCTGACTAAAGATTCTAACCTTCTGTCCATCTGTCCATCCCCCTGACTAACGATCCTGACTAAAGATTCTAACCTTCTGTCCATCTCTGTCCATCCCCCTGACTAACGATCCTTCTGTCCATCTCTACCCATCACCCCGACTAACGATCCTGAATAAACATTCTGACCTTCTATTCATCTGTGCCCATCACCCTGACTAAGGATTCGGACTAAACATTCTGCCCTTCTGTCCATCTCTGTCCATAACCCTGACTAAACATTCTGACCTTCAGTCCATCTCTGTCCATCACCCTGACCAACGATCCTGACTAAACATTCTGACCTTCTATCCATCTCTACCCATCAACCCGACTAAGGATTCGGACTAAACATTCTGACCTTCTATCCATCTCTGTCCATAACCCTGACTAAACATTCTGACCTTCAGTCCATCTCTGTCCATAACCCTGACTAAACATTCTGACCTTCAGTTCATCTCTGTCCATCACCCTGACTAACGATCCGGACTAAACATTCTGACCTTCTGTCCATCTCTGTCCATCACCCTGACCAACGATCCCGACTAAAAATTCTGACCTTCTGTCCACCCCCCTGACTAACGATCCTTCTGTCCATCTCTGTCCATCACCCTGACCAACGATCCCGACTAAAAATTCTGACCTTCTGTCCATCCCCCTGACTAACGATCCTTCTGTCCATCTCTGTCCATCCCCCTGACTAACGATCCTTCTGTCCATCTCTGTCCATCACCCTGACCAACGATCCCGACTAAAAATTCTGACCTTCTGTCCATCCCCCTGACTAACGATCCTTCTGTCCATCTCTGTCCATCACCCTGACCAACGATCCCGACTAAAAATTCTGACCTTATGTCCATCCCCCTGACTAACGATCCTTCTGTCCATCTCTGTCCATCACCCTGACCAACGATCCCGACTAAAAATTCTGACCTTCTGTCCATCCCCCTGACTAACGATCCTTCTGTCCATCTCTGTCCATCACCCTGACCAACGATCCCGACTAAAAATTCTGACCTTCTGTCCATCCCCCTGACTAACGATCCTTCTGTCCATCTCTGTCCATCACGCTGAAACATTTTTCTGATCTGTCATTGTGTATTTTGTTAAGGCCTAAGTGCTTAGCTCGGTCTGGTTGGAGCTTAAACGGAGGCGAAGGAGCTGCAAATGTTTGCTCTCTGTCGTTATCTCAATGAGATTATCATGGCTGAGATTTACGCACGTTCTCTTACTTTACTTTTTCAATCACCTCTCACTCTCTCTGTCTCTCTCTGTCACTCTCTGTCACTCTCTGTCTCTGTCTGTATCTGTCTCTCTCCCTCTCTCTGTCTCTCTCTGTCACTCTCTGTCTCTCTCTGTATCTGTCTCTCTCCCTCTCTCTGTCTCTCTCACTCTCTGTCTCTCTCACTCTCTGTCTCTCTCACTCTCTGTCTCTCTCACTCTCTGTCTCTCTCACTCTCTGACTCTCTCACTCTCTGTCTCTCTCACTCTCTGTCTCTCTCACTCTCTGTCTCTCTCACTCTCTGTCTCTCTCACTCTCTGTCTCTCTCACTCTCTCTGTCTCTCTCCTTCTCTCTGTCTCTCTCCCTCTCTCTGTCTCTCTCACTCTCTGTCTCTCTCACTCTCTGTCTCTCTCAATCTCTGTCTCTCTCACTCTCTGTCTCTCTCACTCTCTGTCTCTCTCACTCTCTGTCTCTCTCACTCTCTGTCTCTCTCACTCTCTGTCTCTCTCACTCTCTCTGTCTCTCTCCTTCTCTCTGTCTCTCTCCCTCTCTCTGTCTCTCTCACTCTCTGTCTCTCTCACTCTCTGTCTCTCTCAATCTCTGTCTCTCTCACTCTCTGTCTCTCTCACTCTCTGTCTCTCTCACTCTCTGTCTCTCTCACTCGAATATCACATTAGGAAATGGCGTCAGCGGGCCGTCGAGCTCACGCTCCTTATGCCCTCCCCGGCGCCCACCCGCACCTGCCGGCCGCCTCGGCGGCAGGCCGTGCGGAAGGGCGCCAGAGACCTCCCCGGGCGTGGAGCGTCCCCGCCCGCAACCGCTCGATCGGGTTCGCCGACGGAGACCCTCCCCGACCGGAGACATCTGGTCGACCAAAGACGCTGTGTTTCAAGCGTCCGTAGTCCACTCTCCCAGTAGCCGGGACGGTAAATTAACGTCCTAATATCTCCCCCCACCCGTCCCGGGGAAGCATCGGACGCCCTCTAAGAAGGATTCTACAGTGGGTTTCCACCTCGCGACTAGTTCGCGAAATAGCTGGGACGAAACGGTTGCCTAGGAGCAGCTTTCTCAGGGCTGCATATTTAGAATCACCGGCTATAGGCTTCCACCACAGCCTATAGCCTCATATCCCTTAACGGCAACTTGTAATCATGATCCCTACCCTGTGTTTGCCTTTTCTTCCCCCTGTGAAGCATCACAGGTGGCAGCCCTGTAGGAGCTGTTTATTCCAGCAACTACCATGCATGGCCGTGTCTGCCACGCGGGACACGCAATGGTTGTAATGTGCCCCGGGTTAACGCCGAGGGGGTCGGTTGCCAGCGCTTCCAAATCGGCAAGTCACTACAGACTTGTCAACCGGATTCCAGGGGGAGGTCTCTCTCACTCTCTGTCTCTCTCACTCTCTGTCTCTCTCACTCTCTGTCTCTCTCTGTATCTGTCTCTCTCCCTCTCTCTGTCTCCCTCTCACCAACTCTCTCTCTCTGACTCTCTCTCTCCCTCTCTGTCTCTCTCTCTCTCTATATCTCCCTATCTATGTCACTCCCCCCTCTCTCCTTCTTTCTGTCTCTCTCCCCCTCTCTCTCTCTCTTCCTATCTCTGTCACCCACTCTCTCTCTCTCCCTATCTCTATCACTCCCTCTCTCTCTCCTTCTTTCTGTCTCTCTCACCCTCTCTCTCTCTCTCTCCCTATCTCTGTCACTCCCACTCTCTCTATTTCTCCCTATCTCTGTCCCTCCCACCCTCTCTCTCTCCATATCTCTATCACTCCCCCCTCTCTCTGTCACTCCCCCTCTCTCTCCTTCTTTCTGTCTCTCTCCCCCTCTCTCTCTCTCTATATCTGTAACTCCCCCCCTCTCTCTCTCCCTATCTCTGTCACTCACCCTCTATCTCGTTCTTTCTGTCTCTCTCCCCTCTCTCTTTCTCTCCCTATCTATGTCACTCCCCCTCTCTCTATCTCTCCCTATCTCTGTCACTGCCCCTCTCTCTCTCCCTATCTCTATCACTCCCTCTCTCTCTCTCTCTCTCTCTATCTATCTCTATCACTCCCCTCTCTCTCTCTCTAACTCTCTCCTGTCAAGGCTCGCTGACAAACCAACTACTTTCCACCCCCTCCCCTCACTCCACCACTCCCTCACCGTCCCACCTCTGACTCCTTCTTTGTTTACTCTTCTTTGTGTTTACGTTTTATTCATTCAATCAGCATTTTTTATTCTCGTCATCCCCCCCCCCCCCTTTTAACATTATTTTCATCATTTTCTGAACCAAACCTGGTTGTTCTTCCATCTTCTTTGGACTTTTAAAATTAATTCTTTGCCAGTGTGTCAGTGTGGAGCTGATAACATCTCGTCATTACACCCCCCCCCCCTTTTTAACATTATTTTCATCATTTTCTGAACCAAACCTGGTTGTTCTTCCATCTTCTTTGGACTTTTAAAATTAATTCTTTGCCAGTGTGTCAGTGGGGAGCTGATAACATCTCGTCATTACACCCCCCCCCCTTTTAACATTATTTTCATCATTTTCTGAACCAAACCTGGTTGTTCTTCCATCTTCTTTGGACTTTTAAAATTAATTCTTTGCCAGTGTGTCAGTGGGGAGCTGATAACATCTCGTCATTACACACCCCCCCCCCCCCAGAAAATTCGCACCACGTATTCTCCTCACAACCGAATGTGTTCTTTGAACTTCCTGCCCTCTGAATTCTTTCCGTTGTGTCTTTTGACTCATTTTAAAATATTCCTATCTTATTGTCTGTCTATATGTATGTCTGTCTGTCAGTCTCTTGGGGCTCTCATTCTTTCTCTCACTCTCACACACATACTCACTCACTTATTCTTTCTGCTAAGTTCTTTTGATCTCATTAATGAAGATACGTTTAGTATATAAATACCACTTATCTCTTAAAAAGTATCTCTCTGCATAGTACATACCACTAAATATGTTGCTAGTGAAAGCTACTGCCCGGTATCCTTCTTGTTGACAACATAGTATTACTAAAGAATTATTTATATTGCAGAGACCAAATCGATAATTCCATTTTCCCCAAACATAAAGCTAGCAAGTGCAGAAGACTTTTGGAAACTAATGCCACATCATCTATTTGACCGGAAATTAATGCCACATCTTGTGATGGACTGGAAGTTAATGTCAAATCTTCTATCTGACTGGAAATGAATGCCACATGTTGTGTTGGACTAGAAGTTAATGATACATCTTCTGGCTGTCTGGAAATTAATTTTCACATCTTGTGTTTGATTGGTATACGTTATATCACTTCTTGTGTTGGTCTGGTAGTTAATGCCACATCTTCTGTCTTACTTTAAATTGATGCCACATCTTCTGTATAACTAGAAATTAATGCCACATCTTCTGTATAACTAGAAATTAATGCCACATCTTCTGTCTTACTAGAAATTAATGCCACATCTTCTGTCTTACTAGAAATTAATGCCACATCTTCTGTCTGACTGGAAGTTATATCACATCTTGTGTTGGTCTGGTAATTAATGTCACATCTTCTATCTCACTTGAAATTAATGCAACATCTTTTATGCTGCTAGGCGCATGTTACACTGGTAAGAAAAAAATATTAATAACACATTTCTCGTCCGCCCTAAATAAATTCATTTTATGCGCAACTTCAGTGACATTATAAATTCATGGAAAATGAGACCAGACTATCTACTCACCAACTAATATCCATTTCATTTCTTTAGGCAACTCATCCACCTGAAATATAATGTCCATTTCGTTTATTTATGCAACTCATCCGCCTAAAATCTAATATCCATTTCATTTCTTTAGACAACTCATCCACTTAAAATATAATATCCATTTCATTTCTTTAAGCAACTCATCCACTTAAAAATCTAATATCTATTTCATTTCTTTAGGAAACTCATCCACTTAAAATCAAATATCCATTTCATTTCTTTAGGCAAATCATCCACTTAAAATATAATATCCATGTTATTTCTTTAGGCTAATCATCCACTTGAAATCTAATATCCATTTCTTTTCTTTAGGCAAATCATCCACTTAATATCTAATATCCATGTCATTTCTTTAGGCAAATCATCCACTTGAAATCTAATATCCATTTCATTTCTTTAGGCAAATCATCCACTTAAAATCTAATATCCATGTCATTTCTTTAGGCAATTCATCCACTTGAAATATTTTATCCATTTCATTTCTTTTGACAACTCATCCACTCAAAATCTAATGTCCATTTCATTTCTTTAGGCAAATCATCCACTTAAAATCTAATATCCATGTCATTTCTTTAGGAAAATCATCCACTTGAAATCTAATATCCATTTCATTTCTTTAGGCAACTCATCCACTTAAAATCTAAAAACCATTTCATTTCTTTAGGCAACTCATCCACTCAAAATTGAATGTAGACTTTCTTTACTTTGAAGATTGAAAACATGTGCCAAGCGTTCGAAATAAAGTTCAATTTCTTGATATCAATATCAACCCCAATGTTATCGGAAATTTGATCGAAAGAAATTTCGTCGACGGAAAATTGTTAGAATCTTTTTTTCAGTTCACACGATCAAATTTTTGTCAAATTTCTTTTTGAACGCACTACATTATGTAATAAAACAAAATAATGCGCGCAAAAAGAAATTTGACGCCAAATTTTAACGTGTAAACTAAAATAAAAAAATTATTCTACCAAATTTCTGTTCGATCACATTTCCGTCGATCAATTTTCCGTCGACGAAATTTCTTTTGATCGAATTTTCGGATACGCAACCCCAGAACTGATGACATATCCAGCTGAGATTTTCTGACATCCAGTTATCCATCACAACACACTCACTTATCCACTAACCTGTTAAACTGTCTTTTCTTTTATGGGGGTTACCCAGCTGCCCAACCAATACCAACACATATATCCAATTATCCAATTACCATTAATCAATATACCTTTAATCCACTTATCCATAATCTTCTCTCTTCCCCCACCGACCAGCCCACCCTGGTGCATCGTCTGCCCGTCTCGTGTCTGCTCATCTTATAACCGAATCAACCAATTTCACTAAGTAGCATGTGTTTTCTGCGGAGATGAGACAATTACTTAATTAGATTGACTCTTACGTAACACAGAAACAATATTTCTGCATTGTTATACGGCTAATTCTATGCCATACTTACCAGAGTTACCATGGCATGGTATCTGCATTTTTTTTACATCTAACTGTATGCCATACTTACCAGAGTTACCACGACATGGTATCTACATTGGAACATGAACAATGCCCCCCATCCCGGCTACCATCGAAATTCCTAATCCTAGAGTCTTAGAAAGTTTAACTATTCCAACTTTAATTGTGGGATGTAGTCTCCGCCCAGTTGACAAAGGACCGCACACAGGTGATGAATAAGAACGTATTATTTATAGAACGCCTCACATGTAGGTGTCCAAATAAGTAGATGCATGTATAACAGATAAGACTTTATTAAAAATCATATCATAAAATATCACATCTTAACAGATCACATAAAAAATATAATAGATCACATTATAATAGATCATATCATAACATATCACATTATAACAGATCACATTATAAAAGATCACATTATAATAGAGCACGATATAATAGATCACATTATAATAGATCAAATTATAATATATCAAATTATAATAGATCACATTATAATATGTTATGTAGATGACTTGTTTGCATCATGCTTTCCCCATGCATAACCCCTAGCAGAAAACAAACTCGAGGCTGCTTTTAAGGTGTGGTTAGCAAATTAATAGTCTCCCTTTAACCTTGTTTACAACAAGCTTAGTATTGTCCGTTTCAGTCAGAATATTATAGAAACATCTGGAGAAAACTGGAAAGGAAAACAATGCATCAGGTTGTTCTCGAAAGATGAGTAGAATAGACTATAAAAGCGTGTGGAGACAAATGACGACGAGGCAATTCATTTATCACGAGATACTTGGCTACTAGGGGTCGCAAAACCGGTCCCTTTTGCAAAAACCGGTATTATCGATATTGAAGTTTACGAATACCGGAATACCGGTATTTTCGATATTTACAGAATTTGTAGTCGAGATTCGAGATTAGAGTTGAGGATTTATCATTGAGATAAAAACATTCAGAACAAATATCGCATTTTGATTTTTTTAAAAGCTTTTAACAATGACACAAATGTTTATCTTTAGACTTTAATCAAATGGAAAAAAAATATTCTTAACTTTTTAATTTAAATAGTTTTTTTAATCAATTATTAAAATAATTGGTGTTGTTTGAATCTTTGGTCAAATTTCAATAATGATATTGTAAAATGACACGTTGTCTAATGTTTGGTCACTTAACTTTGACCGAAAATGGTTACAAAGGTAACCTGATGAAGAGAACACCCGCTCAGAATCCACACTGGTAGGAGGAATAGACCTTAGGCTATCATACGCAATTTCTAGATATTTTCCTCTTGAACCGCATTTCACGAATAAAGCCATTTCTACTTTTACCAACGTATCAATGTCTCCATCCGTTGGTCTGGAAGTATTATCCTAAGCCTGAAGTTTTTTTGTATTTCAATTTCTCATTGTCTCTAAAGCGGCAGTGTATCATCAAGTTTATCATGCTCAGATCCAAGATGTTCAATTTCATTGTTCAAAGATATTTCCAACAAGGAATCCGCTGTCGACCAAGCTTTTGAATATCCACGATATGTTTTCGTATCTCGTCGCAATCTGGCCTTAGAAATACGTCCACGTAATCACTGGAATGTGCAGACTTTAATTGAGAGTGTAGGCCTGAAGTTGTTCCTCCCAATGTTTAAAGTATCTTGTTACATCTAATACATTTAGCTGAGAGATTGCAGCTTTCAAGAAATTATGCCAAATAGATAACTTTGTTTCCGATAGTTTCATATGCTTTTCAAATTTAGGTTTATTTTTTTCAGGGTCCCTCATTTCTTTCTATCAAACTGGGAAAATAAATTATTAAAAAAAAATTATTTATTCAATCGATTTGGTTTGACGTGTAAAACTTTTTTAATGTTTAAATTGTCATGTAAATCTTTGACTAAGTTCGGTACAGACAAACTGGGACATTCAGTCATATAAATTTGGAAATTCAGACTGCTAGAAAATAGCTCGAAAATCAATTATGAGTTGAATGTAAATAATTAATATTTGTTATCACAAAATAGAAGTAACATTATTTATCCGTGTCTTAAACTTAAGGTATTGGATTATCAAAATACGGATTTACTCATACTTTTAAATAAGTAGGTTTTTTGGATTAATTAAAGAAATCAAGTAATAAAAAAAATTAATTACAAGTTGACCCAGTGATTTGAGTGCAACGTTTTATTATTTCAATACAAATTCTTAATGTAAGTCAACATTCGATCGTCTTTCGACAATACCAATTACTTATTTGGCAATAATATGAAAACATTTACATACCAATCCTGTACCTTCTGGTCGTCACTCGTCTGCACTTACACACTACACACGCACGATGAAAAAAATAAAACTAATCACAACGTCATGGATCTTGACAAATAAGAGTATACAGATTTAGCTCGTCGGTCGGCAGTCTTTGAACTTGAGACAAGTGGTGTGACGGATTTGCACATCTCATAAATTATTGATATGTCTTGCTTTAACTACGACGTGAAAATTAAATCCCGGGATTATCGAAAATCCCGTTTTTCACAAATCCAATCCCGGTATTTTCGAGCATCAATTATGGTCCGGAATTCCGTTATTTTCGAAATTTGGGATCCCGGATTGCGATCCCTATTGGCTACGAGACAGTGCTTTGTTTACTGTGTATGTTAGATTTCTTTTCATCATTGTACAACCTTTTGCACATTGTATTTTATTAACATCGTACCGGTACCAGCCAAACAATATACTGTAAGTCAATAGTTTTACTTATTTTTCTTTTGATTTTGTTATTTATTATAATTAACATATTAAAACGTATTAATTGTAATTAGCCCTGGTTTGAGTATCGTATTCTTTGTTATCGTATTTATCATTTGGTATCGTCTTTTGTTATGTACCGATTTAGAGCAAGCCATACACTTTCTCCATATTTTAATACATTACGTAACAAATAGATCACACTGTCTTGTCACGATGAGCTACAGCAGATATCCACACGTTGATGACGTAGCAGATCAAAGGAGTTTTAAGAGTAAATACAAAACAAACATTTCATTTCTTTAATTTTATTATAATAACACGTTTTAAAATATATGTTGTCATTAAACTAGTTTTTAAAATCAATTTTCATCCATTTAAGAACAACAACTTTCTTTTACTTTTGCTAAAGATTGTAAACAAAAAAAACACCAAAAAAATAAATAAATAAAAATCACATGATGCAATGTTTTGTAATTCTTTAGAATCAATAGGTTTGTCAGTTCAAGGAACGTCTTATGAAGGATTTATTTTAATATTTAAAGTAAAAAAATATTTCATTTCTAAACCCCATTTTTTCATTATAGATTGTAAGACTTTCAATGTAGAAAAAAAAATCTGGTCTGTTTAAAAGTGCAACACCGATTTCATTTCCACAAGCACAAGAAAAACGAACTTTTGGACCTTAAATCTGTCAATGGAATGCTGGACAGATTATAGGTCTATACAAGGGCATAGGTCAAAAAAATGTATCAGGAATGACGCAACCGATCACCTCCAAGGTCTAGTGCAACGTGTAAGGCCGGTGGGTAGTTACCTCATTGCACGGTCTAGTGCAACGTGTCAGGCCGGTGGGTGGTGACCTCATTGCACGGTCTAGTTCAACGTGTAAGGCCGGTGGGTGGTGACCTCATTGCACGGTCTAGTGCAACGTGTAAGGCCGGTGGGTGGTGACCTCATTGCACGGTCTAGTTCAACGTGTAAGGCCGGTGGGTGGTGACCTCATTGCACGGTCTAGTTCAACGTGTAAGGCCGGTGGGTGGTGACCTCATTGCACGGTCTAGTGCAACGTGTAAGGCCGGTGGGTGGTGACCTCATTGCACGGTCTAGTTCAACGTGTAAGGCCGGTGGGTGGTGACCTCATTGCACGGTCTAGTGCAACGTGTAAGGCCGGTGGGTGGTGACCTCATTGCACGGTCTAGTGCAACGTGTAAGGCCGGTGGGTGGTGACTTCATTGCACGGTCTAGTGCAACGTGTAAGGCCGGTGGGTGGTGACCTCATTGCACGGTCTAGTGCAACGTGTAAGGCCGGTGGGTGGTGACCTCATTGCACGGTCTAGTGCAACGTGTAAGGCCGGTGGGTGGTGACCTCATTGCACTGTCTAGTGCAACGTGTAAGGCAGGTGGGTGGTGACCTCATTGCACGGTCTAGTGCAACGTGTAAGGCCGGTGGGTGGTGACCTCATTGCACGGTCTAGTACAACGTGTAAGGCCGGTGGGTGGTGACCTCATTGCACGGTCTAGTGAAACGTGTAAGGCCGGTGGGTGGTGACCTCATTGCACGGTCTAGTTCAACGTGTAAGGCCGGTGGGTGGTGACCTCATTGCACGGTCTAGTGCAACGTGTAAGGCCGGTGGGTGGTGACCTCATTGCACGGTCTAGTTCAACGTGTAAGGACGGTGGGTGGTGACCTCATTGCACGGTCTAGTGCAACGTGTAAGGCCGGTGGGTGGTGACCTCATTGCACGGTCTAGTTCAACGTGTAAGGCCGGTGGGTGGTGACCTCATTGCAAGGTCTTGTTCTGATGCACAATAGGAAATTAGTAGAACACAGTAAGGTTAAACCTGATAAAAGGAACGCAACAAAACAACGAACGTGTCGGCAGGAAGTCTTCATCAGCGAACAAACACAAAAACGAATAAAATGAGAATGTATAAAAAAAATATATATAATATAGCACTTAGCTCAGAAGTCGTATCCCTAATCATTTGCTGCCCTCTTGGATACGACTTCTGAGCTAAGTGCTATATTATATATTTTTTTTTTATACATTCTCATTTTATTCGTTTTTGTGTTTGTTCGCTGATGAAGGCTTCCTGCCGACACGTTCGTCGTTTTGTTGCGTTCCTTTTATCAGGTTTAACCTTACTGTGTTCTACTAATTTCCTATCGTGCTAACCTGACTGCAGTCTCCCCCATTGTTACCTTGTTCTGATGCATGCGGTCGTAAAAGGCGGTCACCGGAGATCAAAGTAAAAGTTACAATTTTATTTCCACCATCATTGTATAACTTAAATTCTTTTTTGTCTGTGAGACATGTGCTCCGTGTTTAAATGTAACGTCAATGTAGCAATACCCCCCTCCCCAAATCCACCAATAGACACGTCACCTAAAATAGTTTTAATACTGCGGTGTTCATTAGTTTTGTGTTCACTCAGAACGTAACTATGTTTTGTTGAAATGTTATATTCTTTTGTTAATAACATTGTTAACATTAATTATGATTGTTATTGTTATGAGAATCAGAATTCCCTTTGTATTTCTGTGTAGCTGTAACTTTGTGTTCAATGGCGCGCAAAATAAAATTCACAGAGGTTAGCACTTATCGGGATTCCTATAAAATTGGTTATTTGAATGCAAGCTTTGTCAGAAACTTTAGTAGATGGGTAGTTCACGCATTGCCGTCTCCATTGTTAAGGGGTAGTGGGGGGGTATTTTAGTTATATGCATTTTATTATTGCTCTTACAAGATACAAGTTATTTGCTCTCTTTACTATAAGGAGCATTAGAAAATAAGAGAAAGACATACACGGGAAACAAACTCATGGAAACAAATTCAATTACAGTCATTTCGGTAATGAGAGATGACTGCAGTAAAACAATAGATGTAATGGACTCAGGGTAAACCTGCACACATTTCTAATAAAACAAGTGAGTATAAACGCGCCCACCCACGACCGCCCCACCCACACCACCCCTATATCTGTCAAGAAAACTAAAATCACTTGATGTATCTCTGTGTTTCTCTGAGCAGAAATCCTGCCACGGTGCTTTTCATCGCTATAGAACTAATGTGAGTTTAATGATGTGTCGGCTGTGTTACCAGCAGCGTTGGTATACATTGACGTACAGGACGTCACAGTATGTCATTTTGAGACGTTTGTAGGGCTTGAAAAGATTACATAGCTGAAAAGAAGTCATATTATGTAGTTATGAACGTATGACTCGGCAGTATCACTTGCCGTGCAGTCATACCTTGCTTTGCATTAAGCGGTACGCCATAGTTTGAACTCGGCATGAAATCAGCATTTGACGATGTCACTGAATAAGTACAACGTATAGTATTAACGTATGAACTTATTGACCAGCGATTCAGCCATACATACAAAATGCATACATTATACCTAGATGATTAAGTCTCATAATTATAAGGGTGTACAGGGGGGGGGGCGGTGGGGTTACTTGGGGATTAGAGGGGGTCTGGTCCTTCAATTAGTTTCAACGTATCATCTTGGTTTACTGAAATTGAAAGGAGCCACTCTTGACTTGTTGGTTAGGATTTATTGACTTTTTCTATAAAGTCTTGAAGACAACACAACTTGTGTTGAAATAGGGGGAATACAGCACAACTTGTGTTGAAATAGGGGGAATACAGCACAACTTGTGTTGAAATAGGGGGAATACAGCACAACTTGTGTTGAAATAGGGGGAATACAGCACAACTTGTGTTGAAATAGGGGGAAGACAGCACAACTTGTGTTGAAATAGGGGAAGACAGCACAACTTGTGTTGAAATATGGGGAAGACAGCACAACTTGTGTTGAAATAGGAGGAAGACAGCACAACTTGTGTTGAAATAGGGGGAAGACAGCACAACTTGTGTTGAAATAGGGGGAAGACAGCACAACTTGTGTTGAAATACGGTGAGTACAGCATAACTTGTGTTGAAATAGAATAAAGACAGTACGACATTATACTGTCGGATCTCTCAGTACAACAAGGCAATAAGGTTATTGATCTAAAAGCGTGGCCTCAAGACTAGACACGTGACTGCAGGTATTTAAACATAAGACGTCACGCTACTCGAAAAAAAAAACAACCCTATATCATTATAAAATACAGAACCGTCATTATTGTTATGATGTGAGAACCTTCCGTAAGATAGCTTTAAGAAGTATATCATGTCGTAACATTTCCTATACGTTTTCTGTTGTTGTGGCTACATCAAATGATTCACTGGATTTTATAATAATAATAATAATAATTTAAAATATCAAAACCAAAGAATGAACAAAGTTTAGCTATCCCTGTGTCTATATGAAACATTTTGTGTAAACATTATTTGAAACTTTTGAAACTATGCAGCATCTTTTGAAGTTTGTTTTCACCCAGGACGTTTGTTTTATAAAGAACAAGCGAGTACACGGAATGCGTTGCCATGCCACTCATAGAAAGAAGGTGTTTGTGTTTTAATTATGTTTTTTGAAGTACTTTTAATAAAAACACAATATTTTTTTTGTTTTTCCGCCTGGTGCTTACACTAATAAGTTAGAAGACTTTTCAACGCCTGAGCAGGCCACATACAGCTGCCCATGTAAGAAGCATAAGTTTTCAAAATTTAGTCCACACACTTGAAGCGATTGCTTCACACATGCAATTGCTCTGTTTGAAATTAAATCGGTATAGCTCATATAGTAAATAAAAACGAATTTAGACCACCACCCCCCCCCCCCCCCCCGGGGCCCAAAAAGGAAAATTGTAAAATGGTTGAAATAATTAAAAAACCTATTTATTATGTCACACATAAACTGAAATGTCGCCTTTTGTATTTGAATCAATTCCTTCAACCCATGCGTTAGCTCTGTTTGAAATTATATTTATAGCTCATATGACCAAAAAAACGGATTTAGGACCCCCTGCCAAAAACGGAATATTTTAAAAAATGGTTGTACTTATTTACAAACCTTTTGGGCTCGAGGACAACAACTCATCATAGTTTTATCGCAATCGGATGAATGACCTAGAAGGACATACAGACATTATATTTTTATAGCTCATTTAAGAAACAAAAAGAATTAAGGGCCCCCGGGCAAAAATGGAATATTGTAAAATGGTTGTAATAATTCACAAACATGTGCGGGCTTGTGCACAACAACCAATCATGGTATTTTTGCAATATAATGAATGGTATAGGAGCACATACGGGACATACATACATACAGACATTCAATTATATATAGATATTTATTTATTGATACTTCAAACAAACATCCATGTCATCCTGATATTAAATGAAAATATATATTTTTTTAATATGGAAACGAGCCAACGATCACTTGAATATGTGTTTCATTTTCATCATTAATGCACTTTTTTAGTTCATTCAAGAGCTGTAATTTCATATCACACACACACACACACCCATCAATTCCATGAAATTGTACATTTTAAAAGATTGAAAAGTGGACAATCATGCGCCGCTCAACATCTCTCAGCCATATCCCTTCCACGTTCCACCCTCTCTCCATTTTCACCGACAACCTCATTCTAAAAAACACCAAGAAAGTCACGATACGTGTCTTCCACGGCGGCAAGAAATCTTGAGTTGTGCTTATGTCTCACTTAAATAAGACAACATATTTTTTTCTTGAAATCATAGAAAAATCCCTCTACTTTGGCTTAATTAACTGTTTGCATGAGTAAAACAGAGTGGGTGCACGGCGGCCGATTGGTTTAAACTAAGCGTGTGGACTGGAGTTCGATTACAAGCCTAGACAAGCAAATGTAAAACACCAGCGCCCCCCCCCCCCCCCCCACCAGCTGAAGAGGAGGCAAAGCCTGAAATGAAACTCGGAGATGGAGTCCCTGCTTCCTGGTCTATTATCAGTTGTCTTGACTAAGTCATTGGAGTCCCCGCATCCTGGTCTATTATCAGTTGTCTTGACTAAGTCATTGGAGTCCCTGCATCCTGGTCTATTATCTGATGTCTTGACTAAGTCATTGGAGTCCCTGCATCCTGGTCTATTATCAGTTGTCTTGACTAAGTCATGTCATTGGAACAAATAGGCAAGGACGAGAGACCGAGGCTGACGATTTGAGCAACACTCCATCACTTTAAACAAAAAATTTCAATTCAGGGCTATTACTCAAGCCTTGGTCATCTTCGCAATAAGATAGTTATGCTTTTATTGAAAGAAAAAATGCAATGCAAAATATATAGCATTGAGCACAATGATTATTTGATAGAGAAAATTGTGATTCCATTTTGAAGAGGAAAAAAAGCCTACTCGTATATGATGTCATGTGTGTTAGCAGCCGTGGAGTGGCATATAATTAGAGTCAGAGTCATACAACTCTTGTCTACTTTCTCTGATGGCACAAGTCCAATATGGTCAGTTTGGAACGTGGCATTAAACGATTTTTTTAGAGATTTTTTGAAGTGAACAATATCTCAAAAGTTTGAGAACCTATATTAATTCATTTGAGTTTGTCGTGAAATACTACTATTTAGCGCTCCTCATAAACTCTCTAAAGCAAAAACAAAGATTTGTATGTCATATTCGACATTAATTTGACTACGTCACATATGTGCGTGTCGTAGCTAAAACTCTCCTTTACTCACTAATATTCTGCACTGTATGCAAGCGACCTTGCGCGGTTCACGTAAACACATTTCTGGAATGTGTTGCATTGTATCATCTCGTACAAAACCAAATCCCCAAAAAAATCCATAGCTGTTAAAATCTATAGACCACGATCCATCATCCAAAAATTAGGTCAGTGTTTACAGATGTTTCAATATTTCATCAACATCTGTGTTTGTTCATGTCGTACCTCCTATTCCCTCTAGTGTTTTTATCAAACAATTTTGTTTAGGTTGGGTTCGAAAGTGTGTCTGGATAAAATCGTGTCATCAATTATTTGTATAGTTTTGTGGTTTAAAGTACAACATTGTTTCCCAAAGTGGGATGTACGCCCCACAAGGAGGGGGATAATATAAAGATTATGAGAGGACATGTAGTCTCTGGGGCGAAATATATTTACATTTCAAAAGTGGGGCGAGGGGGTAATGTTAGGGGGGACAGGAGGAGCATTAAATCTTGTTTATTTTCTCTGATGGGGGCATGGGGAAAAAAAGGCTAGGAACCAGTGCGCTAGACTGGCATTTTTTTTATATGGAGATACTTAACATGCTTGTTAAATCTCACTGTATAGATTATCCTGGGTCCAAATTATGGTGTGGACGGAATGTTGGGCCATCGCACGTTAAAAAAAACCTGGAACTCGTGCAGACTTTGTCGGAACCAGATCCCGCATCTGATCACAGACGAGCAGAACGTGTTAAGGAATAGGTGGGGCATAAGCGAGAAAGCTTCATTTTTTCTATTATTTTGTACCAGCTGGTGTCCAATGCCCAGGCGATGATAGAACAATCGATTTATTCTCTCATCAATTCAGTGAACCCTGTTCATAGCACAAGTTTGAGCTTGATTGCTTGGCTTGTACAGCTTGAACAATACGGACACACAGTTCGTGAACCCAAGGACACATGAACATGTCGATCCCGGGAAGATTGCGTCATGTTTGTATCGTCATCTTCTGGGTTTTTCAATTAAATTGTTTTTATTTTTACTCGACGTCACAAAGCTGTCTCCTTTATACGCTTTGTGACTGGCATGCAATCCTTATTTCCAGAACAGTGGACATAAAGGCGGTCATAAATGTGGAAACAAAGATAGACATAAAGGTGGAAATAAAGGTGGGCTTAACAGTTGCATCCTCCCCCTCCCTTTTCTGGAATATTCTTCTGTCATAGCGTTTCTATTTATGTTCACATGGGCGTGTCTTTGTTGGATTTTACTAACACCCTGTTGTAGGAAAAGTTGAGAGGAGGTGCTGGAGGTGGCACTAGCTAGGTCACTGAGTATAAAACTACTTGCTTAGCAGACTGGTTACCTGTCATAAAATTCTTACTGTCACAGACACAATTTTTCACAGACACGCTCTTTGTTCACTTCTGAAAGAGACTGGATATTTTTATATATTAGATACTTTCGACATATCAGTGAAGATTCTATTGACTGACACATTGGTCAACTTTCTAATTCTCTTACACATTGGTCAACTTTCTAATTATCCGATACATTGGTCAAGTTTTCAACTCTCTGATATATTGGTCAACTTTCTAATTCTCTTACACATTGTCAAGTTTCTAATTCCCTGATACAAATATTAGGGAAATAGAAATGTTCAAAACAAATACAGACAACAAGGTCAAGACCTGGTCAATCTTTGGTCAGTGCTTTGGCCATTTATTCATTCACGCTCACCTTCTACGTCCTAAACATGGCTATCCCACCTCCTACCTTCAGCTTCGATGTCCGTTTATAATTAAATATATGGTGATGTTCCCGACGGGGGGCACACCTTTAGACTCCGTCTATAATGGTAATAGTGATTTGGTGATTTTAAAAAAAAAATTAATGGTCATATGTATTTATAAATTTTTAGGAGGAAATATTTTGAGAATCGTTGTAACGAGCAGTCTTTCTGGCAACATTTATCCCGAGATGTTCTCGGATCTGTGAGCTAAGCTGGCCGGTAAAGTCAACAAGACAATTTTTTCCCTACACTTGTGCCGGTCATTTCTTCATCATTCATATGCTTTACTTCGTAGAGTTAAGGTGTCTACTTGTTGGCGACAGACGTGATGCAGATTGCTTAGCCAGACATTGCTGTGACCCAGAATTTCATATAAGATGGCGGTATTTTTACACTTAAGATGAAAAAATAAATAATAAGAAAAGCACGGAAACAATCAATGTTAGCTTGATACAACATTTAGAGATATATTTAGCTTGATATAACATTTAGAGACATTTTTAGCTTGATACAACATTTAGAGACATAATTAGCTTGATACAACATTTAGAGACATATTTAGCTTGATAAAACATTTAGAGACATAATTAGCTTGATATAACATGTAAAACTTTTTTCTTTATCCTTAGGGGCGGCATTTTCAGTAAACTGACGAGATTTTTTCGTGGAAGTGGGGCGGAAAAATTATCCTCCCTCCCCGGGTGGCACAAGCCGTAGCAACTCCACTGGATAAGAGCCCACATTTTGGCGTCGTTATCTGGAGTTGGAGTACGATTTTTAGGTAATCGATATTGAGAAGTGTAACAAATTCTTTTTGTTTTGAGGCTACTTGTTTCTATGTAGCACAGCTGTTCATTTGTTTCCTTTCCTATGACCAATAACTTTCACTAATTGTCTTGTTATTAAATGAACAGAAACACATATCTATTAAACATTTGACCTCGTTGCAATGCACACAACAAGGCGTTTTGGATATAAGTTGTCCCCCCCTCTCCTCTGAGAACAATGGGGAACGCTAAAAAAAAAAAATCACAGATGCAGATTTTGGAATAATGATGACGTCCCTTGAGGGCGTAGCTATTTTATAATTGAATCTCCGTTCTTAGAGAAACTGTTTTTTAACTCTTGTCCTGTGGAAAAGGAGACCTGGAAAGATGAATCTGTAGGTTAAAACAAAATAAGATAATTGTACTGGCGGTGTCTAAGATTAAATGAAGTGACTATTGTGTCAGTGGGTATTGAGTTAATCCAATGGTATTGTGTCAATGGGTATTGAGTTAATCCAATGGTATTGTGTCAATAGGTACTGAGTTAATCCAATAGTTTAGCCATGCATTTATTATTATTATTATTTTTTCTGCATTATATTTCCTGAATGCTACAAGCGGGGTCGTTTAAACAAATTGTCGACTTTACATTCAGAATTTCAGCACAGTAGCATAATGGTGGTGGCTTTCTTCATTTGATTTTTAAAAAAAGAAAGAAAAACACCTTATAAACCTCAATAAACCACGGACTTGAAAGATGTAATCGTTCGTCCAACTAATCCGCTTTTAGGTGATCGATTGTGATGATATCAATAAGTCATTTCAACGTTTCAACTTTACAAATCTGTTAAGACCACTTCAATTAAGACCACTTCTATTAAGACCATTTCTATTAAGACCATTTCTATTAAGACCACTTCTATTAAGACCACTTGTATTAAGACCACTTCTATTAAGACCACTTCTATTAAGACCACCTCTATTAAGACCATTTCTATTAGGACCACTTCTATTAAGACCACTTCCATTAAGACCACTTCTATTGAGATCACCTCTATTTAACTATAGGACAATGAACTATAGGACCGATCAGGACATTTAACCATAGGACAGATCAGTACATTTAACCATAGGACCGAGCAAGACATTATTATCTGCTGACCACTGACCTAGACACTAAGAAACTGTGAGGTCATAATGATTGTCTGCAAATCTTTGTACAAATTAAACGGTTACTTTAACAGAGTTCTAGTTTAAGGTAAAACCACTTCACACCCTCACCATGACGGGTATGAAAGTTGGCTGACCTGTCTACCTGACAAACAATCGTGCTGTGTGCTCAGAGACTGACCGTGATGTGTTTTCAGAGACTGACCATGCTGTGTGTTCAGAGACTGACCGTGCTGTGTGTTCAGAGACTAACCGTGCTGTGTGTTCAGAGACTGACCGTGCTGTGTGTTCAGAGACTGACCTTTCTGTGTGTTCAGAGACTGACCGTGCTGTGTGTTCAGAGACTGACCATGATGTGTGCTCAGCGACTGACCGTGCTGTGTGAACAGAGACTGACCGTGCTGTGTGTTCAGAGACTGACCGTGCTGTGTGTTCAGAGACTGACCGTGATGTGTGCTCAGCGACTGACCGTGCTGTGTGAACAGAGACTGACCGTGCTGTGTGAACAGAGACTGACCGTGCTGTGTGTTCAGAGACTGACCGTGCTGTGTGTTCAGAGACTGACCGTGATGTGTGCTCAGCGACTGACCGTGTTGTGTGAACAGAGACTGACCGTGCTGTAAAGTTCAGTTTTTGTACTGTTCATCACTTTATAATTTATCATTCCATTTAAAATATAAAAAATCGCTTAACACAAAAACAATGGCAAAAATATTTCGTTTGTAACAGTTTAAGAACCAGTGATTTCCACACACACAAAAAAAACAACAACCAACAAACAAACAAAAACACAAAAAATAGCAATTTTATCCATTGAAAAACATTTTGATTACAACTGGACAGTAATATCACAATCCCGGCATAGTAGCTCCTACAGGTCGTCTACACAGTGTCATATCAAAATGTCTTCTTTGTTTACGTCAGAACTCATGACGGGGTTTTTTTCGCATTAGTTTCAGAAACTTACATTCCCCTTGTGACTTGTGGATCTTTTATTTTATTCATTTTTTTTCTGTGTGTCTTTCTGAAATGTCTTGAAGAACGCTGGTTTATAACTCTCTACATGTCATTCTATGAAATTGTTCGCATATTTGTTCAATGGCCTAATCTGGTCAACATTGCTTACAATACAAGGACAAGCACACCAAAACTCAGGGCATTTTCAACATGTCCGCCTGATCTCTTCAACATGTCCGCCTGGTCTCTTCAACATGTCCGCCTGGTCTCTTCAACATGTCCGCCTGGTCTCTTCAACACATCCGCCTAGTCTCTTCAACATGTCCGTCTAGTCTCTTCAACATGTCCGCCTATCTCTTCAACATGTCCGCCTAGTCTCTTCAACATGTCCGCCTAGTCTCTTCAACATGTCCGCCTAGTCTCTTCAACATATCCGCCTAGTCTCTTCAACATGTCCGCCTAGTCTCTTCAACATGTCCGCCTAGTCTCTTCAACATGTCCGCCTAGTCTCTTCAACTGCCAAAACAACAACATTTATTTGTAAATCTGGTACACGGACGTTACAAGCAAAATCTGCACCCGGGGTAAACCCCAAATGTAGGCGCCTTTTTCCCAAATTAGTATAAATTAATACACACTTATGTTGAAATGTAAACTGACAGCTGTGGCTCTATCTGAAAAGGGCGCCCTAATCGGGTGCCACCTTTCCCCAACTCCTTATCACAGCCTTGAGTGTTAGGATATTTACTTTTAAGTAAGGTGGTGGGGGGGGGGGATTACGACACACACACAATAACATCTTCAACAAGATTTAAACCAAATCTGTATGATAAATCGACCATTTAACGGATCCCAACGGACTAGGCACATTTCCATCTATGGACCAGAGGAGTTTATTTTGAGCAAGTCCGAATGATCATAGCTCGACAAAGAATTTAGACATTAATGAGATGCAAAGAGTGAATGTTCCAAACTTGTGTTGTTTATCGCCTAAATGCCGTGGCTAGCCTCGAAGATGATCATCTCACCAAACTACGTAGCATTTTGGCTAAGAGAGTAAAATCGGATTGCTTCGTTTCCAAGGTGACGTTGGACTCTGGTCGTACAAGTCGTATGTTTTGTTTGTTGTGGCAAAGTATGTTTGTTTTTAAGGTGAGGAGATGATGTTGAATAAAACATATTTTATGGAAGATTGTGTGTCTGTTGGGGGAGGTATGAATAAATAGTTGTACTTTAGCAAATCTCGGTTAGGGAGAAGAAAGGAGGGGATTTTGTAGATAAAACAGGCACGAATAGATAAATTAGTATATTCAAATGGTACATCATTTTATTTTCATTTTCAATTCAATGTTAGCTTAAAGAATGCGACGTTCAGTGGGCCTTATCGCAATCAAGTAATGCACCTTGTTATAATGTCAGGAGAAGTCTCTACCTACTACTTAAATTAGTCCCAAAAAATCGCTTTTTTCGGAGTAATTTTGTTGAAATTTAAACTAAGATGACCTGCAAAATCTGACTTCAACTTCGCCGCCTTAACCATGAAAATTTAGTATCTAGACAAAATATATTAACCATAACATTTTAAGTTTTGTATTGTAATGTTCATGTCCATGAGATCCATTCAACAATACTTAGCTGTGGAAAGATCAAGGAAGATAAGTGCACATTTTCTGTATCAGATCAGAGCGAATGTCATTAGAAAACCTACTAGCGTCTACCAATACCGGAAGTGACGTGTCTGATCTACGTGCCGGCCTCGATGTGGGCGTAATGTTAAAAGCTGACGTGCTGAAGGTGCTTGAGTGCAAACATTTCTTACGAGAGTGAGAAAACCTTTTTTTTTTCCTTTTTTATTTATTGATAACGGTTTCATGGTCAGCTTTAAATAAATTTGTTTTGAAATAATGCATTTTGAAGAGAAAGTTTAGCTATACAAAAGTGATAAATGTCTGAGCATTGTGGGAAGGTGATGATTTATTCTATTTCACTTACAAATACAAAAAAGAAAATAATATATATAAATATATATATTAACAACCATTTTTAAAAAAAGATTATCTCTGAAAGATGAGTTTAAACGCACTAAAAAGGAGTTTAAACTCACTAGAAAGGTGCTTTTGAACGCACTAAAAGACGAGTTTAAACGTACTAAAAAGTAGTAAATAATTTAAAATTTATGAAGCCAAATGTTTCGAATTGAATGTGGACGAAACTTAAATATGTTTTCTTTGTTTTTTTTCTGCACAGAATTTCTTTGGGTAATGCGTTTTGTGAAAGTTTAAATTTTGTTCTACACGTTGAGTCAGAGGGAATAGCATGTTTTTTTATTTTATTAAAAAAAAACAACTTTGTGAATTAATTTATTGATCAGCATCATTCATTTATTGTTCAAGACAAATAGCACGCGAAAGATTCGCTTGACAATGACAACTCCAATGAGGAAAAAACTCTCAGGAGGGACAAAGAAAGCCATATACACCATTTTCATAAGACTAGTTGTACGCTAATAAGAATTGGACCCTCGCCCAAAACATTAAATAACACGCTCAATACAGGTGAGAGTAAAATCCACATGAAAATATACGGTCCAATGTTCGACAATGATGGATGGAGAATATTTACCAACCTAGAGATAATCCAATAGTTCGAAGACATTCCCATAATCGCAATTTAGAATTTTTTAAAAGTCAGACTGCGCTAGACAGGACACCTTGAGAGGAATGCGGATAATAGAGCAGTTAAAGTGATCTAGGGGCAGAAACCAAGTGTTAGACGGCTCTAGGGTCAACCAAGACTGACATGGATAGACAATGTAGAGAGGGGCTTTCATCAGCCGGGGGTACACGCAAAGAAGCGGAAAGCTCGATTTGAATGGAACGATGTTGTGGAGCAGGTCAGGGCCCTAGATGTACTGGAGTGCAACTGATGACGTGACAGTTTCGGTTTAATATAAACTTAAAGTAGTTAAGCGACTATTGACCCCAAATTTAAAACAAAACATGGCGAGGAAAGGTGGAAAGGGGTTGGGGGGGGTGGCCAATTTTTTTTTATTCGCACATATATTTGAAATTTAATTGATTCGCAAGTTTTCGGAATTGTATAACAAGTCTTTTTAAATCATATTCACACGGCTCAATGGCTGTTGCCTCAAACGAATGAGTGTAAGAGTTTTGGACTGCGATATAATATAGGTATAAAGAAGATATTTAGACACAAACCATTTATGTTAATAAACAACAAATGTTTCTCTTTAATGATGATTCTGATTCTCTGGTTCTGGTGGAGTACGTTGCTGATTCCATCTACTGGCATATGTGCAACGGTTGGGTATGCGATGCTGGTATTTTAACGGTGACCAGCGGATGCTAGGGCATTTTAGAAGCTCTCGATTGACGTCGAGTTTACGGCGGTATTGTCCATGTTGTTTCAAGCGATGATTGTACATAAGGAAAAATGATTGTTTTTAATGAACTGTTACACCAAGGTATAGTGAAGCATTTACTATTGTTCTGGATCTAATTGCTTATACAAATGTAAACCTAAAATACATGCTCGTTACAAGCCACCTCCCTGCTATTAAAGCCCATATAGGCACCAAAAATTGCCAACGTAGCCGCTGTAACACATGTCTCTAAGTGGTTGTAGTTGAAAATATCACTCTCCTTCTGAAAATATACAGAATCAAAGATGGTTTTACCTGCACAAGTCGTAACATGATTTACACCATCCTTTGTAAAAGGTGCGGTAAATTATATGTAGGAGAGATATGGTGTCGCCTTGGAGACAGTTTTAGAGAACACCTTTATATCATAAATGAAAAAGCCATTTGTTCAATGTCCAAGTATTTCAATAGTACTGACTATGAAGGAATTTTAGATATTGCAGTAACTGGTAAACTGTATTCAAGTAAGACATAGAATATGATTTATGTGAAAAAATAAATTAATAACAAGATTTGGTACGTTGACACCAAATGGTATAAACCAAATCCACAATTTTACGTAGCTGTATGTCTTTTTCTGTTTGGATTTATAAATTTTACCTCCACTCACTCCTTTCCTTTCTTTTTTTACTTTCTCTTTTTCTGGGTTTTGAGCCCAGTCATATTCTTTTTCTATTTTTTAGATGGGATACATATATATATATATATATATTTATTTGTTTATTTATTTATTTATGTATTTATATATTAAGTAAATTTAATTCATACTTATATTAAGTTATATAAAATGTTGTTTTTTTGTGCTGATGATGTCATTTGTCGAAAAGTTCACATTTGTATTCTGTAAAATCATCTTTAAAGTTCAGGAATGCCTTCGTGTGTTACCGATTTGTCAACGGGAATTTCCAAATAGATGCCACAAATAAATAGATAAACTTTAGTAAGGGAGTCACTTTCCCTGGGATGACTAATTAGAGTTTATAATGTGTTAAGTAATGTTGCAAAATAACAAGTTTTGTATGTCAATTACATCCCCTGAAATAGCTTTATTTGACCTTGAACTGACTATAAATTTATATTTTTAAGTAAATGGAATCATTTAGTTACCTATTTTAAAATAAAAACATGTATTCCTTCTAATGCTGGCGTAAAGTTTGGCTGTTTAAAGCTTAAAATGCAAAGTAGTGTAAAAATGTTTCGTAACACTTCATTAAATTTTAATAGGATTAAATGTAACACTAATCGTTGCTGTAGCCAGGGTTTCGGCTCTCTGGGTCATTGATATCCAAATTAACAAAGTGCTCACATAATAGACCTTTTTCGGCATAAGCCGCGTAAAAGGAGCGTGTAATGTTTGTAAAATATAAATGAATGCTACCAACCAACAAATTAATGAGGATTAGAGAGTTTACTCCCTGTGTTTCTGAGATTGTGTAGGGTGGAAAAAACGCTTTTCGTGCCATGGGAAATGCCTGAATAAGGGGTCCGGATGGTCCAAGGAAAGTGTTTGGGATGTGAAAAGGTTTAATGAGGGCACATGTTGTTTGTGTTTCGTTGAGAATTCCCCGAGTCACAACTTACACGTAAAATAGTCAGAAGATGGATGCAGCACGATGCGCCCCTCCACGGGGACGTACGGTGTTGGCACAGAATGCCCATTCAGGCATGTTGCTGCTCTTACAAAAGGTATATTGCCCTGAATGTTGATGTTCCCAGACTGCTCAAGGTTTTTATTTTGCCAACTTGATGACACATAAGAGCCAATTCTGCTTGTTATTTTTCTAATACGCGCTACCATGTAAATGAATACAGTTGAAATCTTTTACTTTGAGAAAAAATATAAAAAGTTTTTTATTTTTTTATTTTTGTATTTCAGGAGTTCATGTCTGCCAAAGCATCTATTCTTCTTCTTCCATATATCTATATATTAAGGACCCACAATTAATGTATTGATCATTCTGGCTCCTCTGTATGTAGAGGGATTTGCAATGTTTCTGTGCCTGACATTGAAGAGGATATTTTACTGGTTGCACCGGCTACTGGGCGAAGATATTAAATATTAGGAACTGTGGTTTAGAAAGGCCTGAGGCAATAGACGCAATAGTGTCAAGTGTTGTAGCCTCAACTGTTTCTTTTGGCAGCTTGTTCCAGTCCTTAACTGTCTTTGGCAGGAATGAGCATCTCCTTTACTGTGTTCTTGCTGTTTTGAGCCGGAACTGATTGTCATATCCTCGTCGCTGTCTGGGGCGGGGGGGGGGGGGGGGGGAGGGACGATTTGCTGTTTAATGCTGGAGCAGTGGATCAGCCCATTATTTATCTTGTACATCATGGAGGTCATGGATAATCGTCTTATTTCCTCCAATCATGACCAGCCCAGTGTTTCCAGCATGCTGCCAACACTAGACGTGTTTCTGTAGCGGTTCAGAGCAAAGCCTGCTGGGTGTCGCTGGACCGCCTCCAACCTTTCGATGCTCTTCTTGGTAAATAGGTCCCAGAATGAAGATGCGTAATCTAAAAGAGGCCAGGCAGGCTTTATAGGCTCTTTATTTCACTCCGGAGTTGCCTATCTTCCAATTTCGCCTTAAGAACCCCAAGGTCTTGTTTGCCTAGTTGCACACATTGTTAATATGCTTGTCCCAGCGGACCTCTCTTTGAATGATAACACTGAAGTACCGTACGGAGGAAATTTGCCTTGCAGTATGTATTGATGGTGAAGAGGAGTACCGCCTCTAGCGACTGACAGTGCCTGGCACTTGGCAAAATGAAATTCCATGTCCCAGCACATCTCCCACTCAGCTAACCGATTGAGATCTTGTTGTAGCTGGTCTTGGTCAGAACTGTTGGCGATCGCTATATACACCACCCTGTCATTTGCGAACAGTCTAGCTTGGGATGTCAGTTTCTTGGGTAGGTCATTCATGCATTCTAGGAAGAAACAGGGGCCTAGCACCGAGCCCTGGAGGATCACTGACTTAACACCGACAAAGGAGGAGCTTGTATGGTCTACCACTACTGCTTGGCATCAGGAAGCTAGAGATCCATTTTTAGTAGTGCCTTGGATCCCATATCTCTGAGGTTTGTGTAAAAGCAAACATGTTCAAATGCCTTTGAGAAGTCCATCACCAGTACGCCAGTTTGTTTTCTGTTCTCCAGATTGTTTGTCAAGCCTTCTACAAATTCAAGGAGCTGGGTCTCACACGAACTATTCAAACGAATGCAAGTAAATTATTGTTTCTCATTGTTCTTTCATTCATTTTAATATATTTTAATAATGTTTTTGTTACTTAAAATCTTAAAGTTTACATTAATCATAACTAAATCTTTTTACTTCGTACAATCTCTTGGATAGAACAAATGTTTAGGTTTTAGACAACACAACTTTAGTCAATATAATAGCGCTTCCTCTTCTATAATTTCCCTCCAACATAGCGAAATCCAGACACTTGAGTTTTTTTTAATGATTTTTATGTCTCCTGAAGAAGGCTTTTAGCAGAAACGTTCTCGTTTTATTGTCCTGTCCTATCATTCCCCTATTTTTTCCACTATTGTCTTGCACAGCTTGACCTCAGTCATCTTCATTTAGTATGCATGAATATTGAGGGCTATGCCATTCTGTTAATTGGAATGCTTTATTAATCATATAATCATTCCCCAGGATTATTGAGCTGTGGAGTAATCTCTCATTTTAACACACACTTCCGAGTTCTCGACATCCTGCGCGCACCATAATGTGTTTACAAAGGACATAACTCCGCATTGTCAGGTGCCATAACCCATAGCTGTTGATTCGTTTATTAGGCGCCATAACTTGATTTTGTCGAACTCTAACAGGAAGCGTCATAGGATGAGACCACGAGAACATACAAACGAAAGCCCTTGAGTCGGGTCTGATCAGTGCCATGGTTTTGTGGTGGTATAAAACCAGAAATTACAGTAAGGGTGGCGACGCTGTGCACACATAAATAGATAATCTGTGATATGGTGTGTAAACATAGTTGGCTAATGTTGGGTTTGATGTGTACACATAGATAGCGAATGTGGCATATGTGGTGTACACATAGATAGCTAATGTTGGGTTTGGTGTGTACACATAGATAGCTAATGTTGGGTTTGGTGTGCCCAAATCGATAGCTGCTGTGGGATATGGTGTGTACAAATAGATTGCTAATGTTGGATATGGTATGTACACATTGATACGTAAGGATGGATGCGGTTTATACACAAGATATGTAAAAATGGACATTATATGTACATATCGATAAATAGTGATGGAGATTTTATATACATATATAAAAATTCCTTCTCATAGATCAGCTGCCTTCTCATAGATGAGTCGCCTTCTCATAGATGAGTTGCTTTCTCATAGATGAGTCGCCTTCTCATAGATGAGTTGCTTTCTCATAGATGAGTTGCTTTCTCATAGATGAGTTGCCTTCTCATAGATGATTTGCCTTCTCATAGATGAGTTGCCTTCTCATAGATAAGTTGCCTTCTCATAGATGAGTTGCCTTCTCATAGATGAGCTGCCTTCTCATAGATGAGTTGCCTTCTCATAGATGAGCTGCCTTCTCATAGATGAGTTGCCCAGGTGCTGGGATGGTTTCCGCTTGTCTAGGCTTTTATCTGGGGCTGCATCTCCTGTCCACAAGGTTGGGATTGCAAACATTTTGACGGCTAAGTAACGCAGTGTGCGGTATATATTATTTTATTGGGGTACTTTACATTAATTGATTGATTGGATACTTCTAAGGCGCTGGTATCCATGCTACTTTAGCATGCTCAATGCAGTCTGGTTTCATCAAATCTATTTTTAAAAAAAGTCTTTAAATATTTCCTAAATGATTTTCTGTCCTTTTCAATACTCCTCAAAGATGGAGGTAAAATATTTCATAACTTTGGCGCTAGTTTGTAGAACATACTAACAAATAAATGTGTACACTGCATCGCTATCATTACTTATCTATGTATGCATCGCATCTCCATCCTTACATTTATATGTGTGCAAGCCATATCCATCCTAATATGTATATGTGCGCAAACTATATCAATCCTAAAATATCTATGGTTATATATATATATATCTAGAAGATTGATTTTTAAAAAATCTTATATTTATTTCAATTCAGCTGAATATATCCTAACACACACACACATATATATATATATATATATATATGTGTGTGTTTGTGTGTGTGTGCTAACGTCGCAAGATATGTCAGCACATAGATAGAAGCAAAGATAGTCTATATTGTCCAGACATATAGATAGCGTCAAGATTGCCATATTAGTACAAATGTACAGGTTTGGTGTGATTTTCACAGTTGTAAAACTACGAGTTACAACAGAGAATTAGTAAATATAGGTTTCACTAAATTTGTCGATTGACTAACAGAGATCACGCTATTGATCAAATGTGTAGCTCTCTAGCGTGGAAGGAAATGACCTGAACTTAGAACGTCAAGGACTTTTTGACAAGTGGGTCACACTCTTACTCGGGAACATGTGAGGTGTAATGAAAATAGTTCTCATTCGTACCCCTGATGTGTCCAGTGTTCACTCCCCCATTTACTAATAAGAACTATATTAGTCCGTGATCGATAGATATTCGAAGATCATTATCCAATAACCTTCACTACAAGCGGTAAAAATTGATAAAGTCAAATGTGTTAGGGCTCGTCCGTTAATTATGTCAACAATTTTTACACAATGTCCCCCCCCCCCCACCTTTGTCAACAACTGTCAAACTTTCAATGACCCCCACTATTTAATTATGTACACATTTTCGCCCCCCCCCCCCCCCCCAAAAAAAAAATGAATTATAATATAAATACATTTATAAATACATTTTACTTTGTGCTGATCTATTTTAATGACACACAATTGTATGAATTTGTTTTTATTACATCATTTGCTTGTTAATTAACAAGTTAAAAAGTTTTTACACTTAAGTAGAATCAATTAAAAGTTTGTTAAAGACTAAACATCATTGCTTGTGATATAAATATGATTATTGTCAGTAAAGCTGACAATTATAGTATAGTTCCTAGCTGCTATCATCTTCCCATGGAGTAGCCAGGTGTTGGTCTAACGTAACAATGGACATCAGGGACTTGATTTGGGTAGGGTAGAGGGCATTCGCCCCCACCCCTGAATTTGCAGGTTTTATTTCAATTGCTATGTACTGTAGCGCCTCAAGTAATAAACAACTTAACAAGCCGACCAAGTTTTGATTTTCACCCCCTTCCCCCCCCCCTTTAAAAACCCCTGACGTAACGCCCCTGATGGGCATAGTCTATAACAGCTGATTTATCATGTTCATCTTTCGGAACTGATATACCAGACAAGTCAACATCATCCTCATCTAACCATTAAGAACATAAAATAGAAGCATTGTCAGTGAACAGAAATTGCCACAAGCTTTCTCTGTATCCTGGCAGCTTCTTGCATTGGTCGAAAACAATCTCTTTTGTTGAGTAGCAGGTGCTATTTCTTATGCTCAAGAGGGTATTGTCAGTGCTGTTGAACATCCTTTTTCAACATGGCTAGTGATGCAAAATAGATGTTACAGATTTTGCAAATCCGTTCAAGCAGCGATGTTGATATTATTACTTACTTTACTTTCCACTAGTTCTCAAAATATCGTATTCCTACTCTAACAATATCATTTATCTTGACTGCACATAACACTTGACCCTTGGCCTTGTTCCATACCTGCAACATGATCGCAAACATACCGCCCTAGTCATTTGCGACAAAACAAAATCTACAGGTGAAGGGAGGCCAACTTTTGACTTCTCTTGCACTAACAAAGTGTGTTAACACTCTGACCAGCCATCTGTCGTGCACAAACAGACACACATTAAATAAATATTATATTGTTAAAAGCCTAAAAATTATATGACTATTTAGACTCATTTACACCTGTAAATTTTTTAAAATAATAAAATATCCAGTTAATTTTTAAGATGAAAATTCTAATAGAGAAAACTTTATTGTTGACGTAAACTAATCTATCCCCCCCTTTTTTTTTGTCAACAACTGTCAAGCATTTCCAAACCTCCTGCCCCCTATTTTGTTGACATAATTAATGTTCGCCCATTTAGCATTGTGAGCTCATTAAGCAGATTAAAATTAATGAGAAACAAACAATTTATGTAAATAAAGCAATTTATGTGAAGCTTTAAATATGATTTGAAAAACACAAATTCAAACATTGCGGATAATGCCTACATCAAGTCAAAATGAGACACATTAATATAATTATACTTGGGACTTGGAATACTTGTCCTCAAAATTTGAACAAAAAACACAATGTACGTAACAGACATTTTATCTATATAATCTTTAATAAAATATTCTGATTACAAATAACAATGACTGACTCAGTGGCGTAGCATGTGATGGAGCTGGCGGTCCGCCGATGGCGACACTTTTTCTCATCATATAGAGGGTCGGTATTTTGGGCCATCTGCCGAGGTTTTTGTTTCGTGGAAGGCGGTGGCTAAATTCTCGTCCCACCCCAACTGGCAATGACGCTAGCATCACCACTAGATTGAGTGTTAGCATCATAAGTTAAAGGTAAGGTACATGAATTGATCAAATACATAAAAGGGGGGAAAAGAAATGGAAAGCCCCCACAACCCATAAAAAAGTTAAACCAAAAGTAGAAGTGATAAGAAAGGAAGAGGGCGGAAGTGTAGCACTATGAAAAAAAAACTGGAAAACAATATTTTAGATATGTTAAAATTATGGATTATGTCTCACGCCGTAAGAAGTAATGCGAAACCAAATAAAATTTTAATCAATTTATCCAGCATGAATCTTCTGTCCGGTGTACTCTTAGCATGCTATGATACAGTAGAGCTCTTAGCATACAATGATACAGTAGAGCTCTACTACAAAATCTGATATCGCACAGTGACTAACACTGTTTGTAATTGGACATAGTGTTATTTGCGAGTTAAATTTTTTATCTTATACATTTTAGTCACCAGGATAATTTTGTTCCTGGTGTTAGGTGCAGGGTGGCCTAGTGGTCTAAACTGAGAGGATCCGAACCGGAGTTCATTCCCCAGCAAATGCCAAGACAAACAAAAACAGCAGCAGCAGCCCATGTGGATGGGAATAGTTAGCATTGAACGGCATCTCATCTAAGAAAATGAAAACATTGAATTCAAACCATCTCAGATGGAGGCCCGTAGGTGGTGTGGCATCGACACAATTAAAACTCCGCCAACTTTTGCGTCGCTTCTTCTGCCAAGCAGTATCATACACAACTGATTTTCCCTTTCCAAGTTTCTAGAGAACAACAAAGAACATTACGAAGAAATTAAAGACTTTCGTCTACACTTGCCTTAGAAAGATCGTGAACATCAAATGGCCAAACACCATTACCAACAAAGTTTTACTGGAAAGGACATACCAGGAGCCTATTGCTGAAGATATCATATGGAAAAGATGGCGATGGATATGGCAGACTCTCCGCAAGTCACCAGATAACATCAACAGTAGACGACCTAAAAGGCATCAGTAATTAAGTAAGTGATGTTCCCTTTTGGTTATCCATATGCGTGGAGAGACGATTTTCTGTCAATGGAACTAGCTTATCATAGTAAAGAAATGTCCCAGGCTTCGTGATTTCGTGCTGCGAAGTCTACACCATCGTCACATTGTGAAGTCTACACCATCGTCACATTGTGAAGTCTACACCATCGTCACATTGTGACGGACGGATGCCAGCAAAAAACCAAAGACCAACCATGTTCGCTTCATATAAAAGTGGCACAATCCTTCTGGTTGAACAAGTACTAAGCTCAAAGGGACTCAAATTACACTTACCCTGAGTTTCATTCTTTTGAATATAAAAACGAAACAAAAACTGTTTTATATTATTCTGCTCAGGAAAGATTGTATAGCTAATGTTGGCGGGGGGGGGGGGGGGGGGGAGGAAAAGGGGGGGGGCAGAATAAAAATCGTTAACAAAAAAAGTTTGCAAGATCGGAAATAAAATGCTGCAACATTTTGAGCTGGTGTAAAGCTGGTGATACCTCACCATCGTCTTGGTGGAATACTTTCGTAAAGAGAATGACGATTTCCCAAACAGTTCATTTCTTTGTTGAATGTTTGCCGACACATGTGTTTATTCGGCTTTATCTTATTCAATCAAAAGTATCACAAAACATAAGATATTGTATCATGATCTTTTTTCAGTCGGCTTATGGCTTTTAATTGTTACATTTAAATTATGGTTTACACACCTGTCAAATTATTACTTCTTTAGAAAAGGATCCAATTGCTTATCACTTCAAGCTGAGCACTTCAATCGTAGCACTTCAATCTCAGCACTTCAATCTCAGCACTTCAATCTCAGCACTTCAATCTCAGCACTTCAATCTTAGCACTTCAATCTTAGCACTTCAATCTTAGCACTTCAATCTTAGCACTTCAATCTTAGCACTTCAATCTTAGCACTTCAATCTTAGCACTTCAATCTTAGCACTTCAATCTTAGCACTTCAATCTTAGCACTTCAATCTTAGCACTTCAATCTTAGCACTTCAATCTTAGCACTTCAATCTTAGCACTTCAATCTTAGCACTTCAAATCACTGAGTTATGACTAACTATCCAATAATACCTATTCAAATATTTGCTAAAATGTGTACTTTGATTTTTTTTTTTTTTGCCTGAAGTTTATTCACGGATTGATTTTAATTTTAAATTCCATATCTCGCACCGATTATTCATTGGCTCCATCATTTATGACGTCACAATCTGAATCCCTGAGGTTCACCCCGTGGTCCACCCCGTGGTCCACCCCGTGGTCCACCCTGAGGTCCACCCCGTGGTCCACCCCGTGGTCCACCCTGAGGTCCACCCCGTGGTCCACCCCGTGGTCCACCCTGAGGTCCACCCCGTGGTCCACCCCGTGGTCCACCCTGAGGTCCAACCCGTGGGCCACCCCGTGGTCCACCCCATGGTCCACCCTGAGGTCCACCCCGTGGTCCACCCCGTGGTCCACCCCGAGGTCCACCCCTGAGGTCAACCCCGTGGTCCACCCTGAGGTCCACCCCTGAGGTCCACCCCGTGGTCCACCCCTGAGGTCCACACCTGAGGTCCCCCCCGTGGTCCACCCCGTGGTCCACCCTGAGGTCCACCCTGAGGTCCACCCTGAGGTCCACCCCGTGGTCCACCCCATGGTCCACCCCGTGGTCCACCCCGCGGTCCACCCTGAGGTCCACCCCGTGGTCCACCCCATGGTCCACCCCGTGGTCCACCCCGTGGTCCACCCCGTGGTCCACCCCGTATCTCATCAATTACATCATTCATCACCATAACTCCTTCCCCACCGACCAGTTCCCCCCCCCCAACTTATTATCGTGTTAGTAACCACAGCTCGTGTCACCAGATAACAAGTTGATGGACGCCCCATGCCCCCCCCCACCGACCAGCAGCCGCCCCCAACTTATCATTATCGTGTTAGTAACCACAGCTCGGGACGCCAGATAACAAGTTGATGTAGCGTTTGTTTGCTCCATCGAGATTAAGTTCTCTTTGCAGACACCCAGTGGTCACCCACTGCAAACTCGTCCTTTCTGTCCTGTCGCTTTCCCTCCCCTCTCCCTAATCCATTAAGGTGAGCCGTGTTTACATCGATCTGGATACGGCTCAAATGAACAGGCTTGAGGTATGGGGGCCGATTGGGGTGGGGTATGGGGGATTGCAGACGTTCTTAATAAGGCATTTTATGGGCATTCATTGGAAAGGCATTCAAAACGCAACGCGCCTTTAGGCGGAAGGGGGGAGGGGGGGGTGCGGATAAGATTACAGTTTTGACCAAAAAATATACACTGAAAGGTCGGAGAAGGAAGTGGTGAACAAGAGTAGTAGTGGGACATCGTGTTAGAGAGGTAGTGGGGTGTTTTATTACAAAGGTAGTGGGACATCGTGTTAGAGACGTAGTGGGGTGTTTTATTACAAAGGTAGTGGGACACCGTGTTAGAGAAGTAATGGGATGTTTTATTACAAAGGTAGTGGGACATCGTGTTAGAGAAGTAATGGGATGTTTTATTACAAAGGTAGTGGGACATCGTGTTAGAGAAGTAATGGGATGTTTTATTACAAAGGTAGTGGGACACCGTGTTAGAGAAGTAATGGGATGTTTTATTACAAAGGTAGAGGGACATCGTGTTAGAGACGTAGTGGGATGTTTTATTACAAAGGTAGTGGGACATCGTGTTAGAGAAGTAGTGGGATGTTTTATTACAAAGGTAATGGGACATCGTGTTAGAGAGGTAGTGGGGTGTTTTATTACAAAGGTAGTGGGACATCGTGTTAGAGAAGTAGTGGGGTGTTGTGTTAGCGAGGCAGTATGGGGTGGGACAAGGAGTGGGGGCCTTGTGTTGGACATTGGGTGGCATATGGGGGAGTAAAGGTGTGGGACATGGGGTAGGACATGTGGTAGGACATGTGAAGAGAAATCACTTCATAAAGCTAATACAAGGGACATTTTTTTCTCGGGCGTTAGGAGGTGATTGCTAGAATTTTAAGAACCGTAGCGGAATTTTAGGATTTAGAATATGAATTGAATTGATGATCTGTGTGTTGTTATTTATTTCTTAAGATCATGGTGGGGGCTTGAGGGCAAGCACATACGTCATGTGCTTCCATTTTTTCTTTTAAAAAGAACTCCTACACGACACCCCCACCCCCCCCCACTACCACCCAAAACCCTCTCCTCCCCACGAGTATGTAGCTTGATAATCTCAACAAAATCAGGCCAATTACTCTCCAAACTGAATTGGACTAGATCACTCGTCTTGTGTATGTCAACTATTCACCTGTGCAAACAAACAAACAAACATACAACGTGGAGCAACTACTTTAGGTCTTTCCTTATTTCCCCGTCAGATGATCTGGTGGGAGGTTGATTCTATCCTCTGATGTCAAGGATATCACTGACAACGAATGGTGTCAGATGATACTCAATAATATAGAGTCGATAACAGAAGAGCCCGATAAGAGTTACGTGCTCTTGATCTGGCTAATATCAACTTTTCTGTCCCCTGAACATGCAGTAGTCCTCAACAACGATTAAAAATTATGTAGTTTTGAGTTTGTTTTACATAAAAATTTAATTTATGTAAGTAATTGATTTATAAATAACTCATTGTAATACGTGTGGTATATGTTTTAATATGTTTGTAATAGTTTTGTAATATGTTTGTAATATGTTTGTAATACGTTTGTAATATGTTTGCAATACGTTTGTAATATGTTTCTAATACGTTTGTAATATGTCTGAAATACGATAGTAATATGTTTGTAACATGTTTGTAATACGTTTGAAATATATTTGTAACACTTTTGTTCTACGTTTTTAATATGTTTGTAATGCGTATGATTAAACTTAAACCGTGTAACAGTAGAGAAATGTTACCAGAGTAATGAAACAAAGGGCAAGCATAATGAAATGAAACAGAAGTGGTGTACGTAGAGTTGACCTCTTACTAAAGCTGCAATACTTTTCAATTATACCTCATAATTAGACCTGTCTACTTTTAACTAACATTTATTTTTTTACTTCTTTGTCAGTGTCTAATGAAAATTGTAAAGCGTGTTAGTTGTTGCTTTTCAAGCCTTTACTATAGTCTAAGAAAGGCAAGTGCGATTTTCAATGGTATTAATTTCCTGAATATGTATTTAAAGATAAATAATATCTAGTTGAAATAAATTTATGGCTATTTTTTTATCACAAGAAATGAAAATGTGGGGTGGGGCGGAGTTGAGGTGGGGAGTTGGTGTGGGGAGTTGGGTGGGGTGGGGGCGGGCGAGCGGGCGCCAAGATGTTCGGGTACACGAGTATCACTCATGAATCTGGTAAACCAGCAGTTGGTTAACTTGGGGTACCTGGGTGGGGGTCATGTGGTTATTTTATTTGCTTAAAGTTAAGGCGTTCAAACGAGCTAACATAACCTAATGAATGGCCTAAGCGTCAAACATTGGGTACATTAAATTTTAAGAAGACTTCATTGAGTTGAATGTTTGTGGCCGTCGTTGAGAAGATGGACATGTCGAGGACTGTTAGCGAAATTGTCGACAGTAAATATTGAATGAGTATGAGTCAGCTACAAGCAAGGGTTACCACTTAAAGTAACCACTAATTTCTCTGGCGGGTGGCGTGGCCAGCTCGTTACAGTTTACTTCATGCATGGTACGTCCGTTACAATTGATCCACGCCCCAGGTGTTGGACAAAAGAACCAACTGAAACAATCCGGTTCAGGTTTCAATCGTTATGATTGAGGGACGAGATTTTTCACCACGTGACCGGAAGCTATTTTTAGAAAAACCCAAAGTAGATAAGCATTTCCGAAACTTTTAAATCTGGCAGATCGCTGCATGAGTTTCGAAATGGCACCAGGAACCGGTACCAGATTTATAATTATTTATTTATTTTCTTTTGATCATAAATATTCATGTTGTGCATACAGGACACGTCAGGCTCTCGGACCGGTGCCGATCCTCGCAACACCAGTTGAGTGAACGCTGACGTAGGTGACGCACGGTTTCAAAAAACTGCGGGCGATGAGTCAGTTCTTGGGTACGAATAAGAACTAGTTGACTTTCAGATATTTTCAAGTCTTAAAACTGGATCTTAATGAAAGTACCTTATACTGCTATAGCCAAATTTATTTAGTAAAATATTTTAAAAAGTTTATGTCATTTATTCGTCATGCCTTGAGTTCGAACATTGGATCCTAATAGGAGAGCCTAATAGGAGAGCCTAATAGGAGAGCCTAATAGGAGAGCTTAATAGGAGAGCCTAATAGGAGAGCCTAATAGGAGAGCCTAATAGGAGAACCTAAGAGCCTAATAGGAGAGCCTAATAGGAGAGCTTAATAGGAGAGCCTAATAGGAGAGCCTAATAGGAGAGCCTAATAGGAGAGCTTAATAGGAGAGCCTAATAGGAGAGCCTAATCGGAGAACCTAAGAGCCTAATAGGAGAGCCTAATAGGAGAGCTTAATGGGAGAGCCTAATAGGAGAGCCTAATAGGAGAGCCTAATAGGAGAGCTTAATAGGAGAGCCTAATAGGAGAGCCTAATAGGAGAGCCTAATAGGAGAGCCTAATAGGAGAGCCTAATAGGAGAGCCTAATAGGAGAGCCTAATAGGAGAACCTAAATAGGAGGGCCTAATAGGAGAGCTTAAAAGGAGAACGTAAGAGCATAATAGGAGGGCCTAAATAGGAGGGCCTAATAGGAGAGCCTAAGAGGAGATCCTAATAGGAGAACCTAAGAGCGTAATAGGAGAGCCTAAATAGGAGGGCCTAATAGGAGAGCCTAATAGGAGAGCTTAAAGGGAGAACCTAAGAGCCTAATAGGAGAGCTTAAAAGGAGAACCTAAGAGCCTAATAGGAGAGCTTAATAGGAGAGCTTAATAGGAGAGCCTAATAGGAGAGCTTAAAAGGAGAACGTAAGAGCCTAATAGGAGAGCTTAATATGAGAACCTAAGAGCCTAATAGGAGAGCTTAATAGGAGAGCTTAACAGGAAAACATAAGAGCCTAATAGGAGAGCTTAATAGGAGAACCTAAGAGCCTAATAGGAGAGCTTAATAGGAGAGCTTAATAGGAGAACATAATAGGAGAGCATAAGAGCCTAATAGGAGAGCTTAACAGGAGAACCTAAGAGCCTAATAGGAGAGCTTAATAGGAGAGCTTAACAGGAGAACCTAAGAGCCTAATGGGAGAGCTTAACAGGAGAACCTAAGAGCCTAATAGGAGAGCTTAATAGGAGAGCATAATAGGAGAGCATAAGAGCCTAATAGGAGAACCTAATAGGAGAGCTTAATAGGAGAACATAAGAGCCTAATAGGAGAGCCTAATAGGAGAGCCTAATAGGAGAGCTTAATAGGAGAGCTTAATAGGAGAACCTTTGAGCTTAATAGGAGAGCCTAATAGGAGAGCCTAATAGGAAAGCTCTGTGTAAACAAATCAACGTTTTTGATGACTTCTTGACATATTTCTTTAGCCACATTTATATTGAATTAAATTAATCATGACGCGCAACAAATGTTGACCTATATTTTTAAGCAGATAAATCACTAGGGTTGGTGCCGCCCGGGGGGGGGGGGTCCCATATTTTTCCGCCCCCTTCCGGGAAAAGAAAATATGCAATTGGCCAAAAGTGCCAATCTCAATATAAAGAAAAAAGATCCGGCCGCGGCGGAACACATCCCTTCGCATCACCCTTCCTACGCCCCCGATTTTTACTGTCATCCACGAGTTAAAATAATTTACTTTTATTTAACTTTATTAAAATATTATTTTAAAAAATATTTGCTTTCATTATTTCTAATCCGTTCGAACACGTCAACTGTAGGTCTCCTGGCTATCAAGTCATTACGTCAACTGTAGGTCTCCTGGCTATCAAGTCATTACGTCAACTGTAGGTCTCCTGGCTATCAAGTCATTACGTCAACTGTAGGTCTCCTGGCTATCAAGTCATTACGTCAACTGTAGGTCTCCTGGCTATCAAGTCATTACGTCAACTGTAGGTCTCCTGGCTATCAAGTCATTACGTCAACTGTAGGTCTCCTGGCTATCAATTCATTACGTCAACTGTAGGTCTCCTGGCTATCAAGTCATTACGTCAACTGTAGGTCTCCTGGCTATCAATTCATTACGTCAACTGTAGGTCTCCTGGCTATCAAGTCATTACGTCAACTGTAGGTCTCCTGGCTATCAAGTCATTACGTCAACTGTAAGTCTCCTGGCTATCACGTCAATACGTCAACTGTAGGTCTCCTGCTATCAAGTCATTACGTCAGCTGTAGGTCTCCTGGCTATCAAGTCAGTACGTCAACTGTAGGTCTCCTGGCTATCAAGTCAATACGTCAACTGTAGGTCTCCTGACTATCAAGTCAATACGTCAACTGTAGGTCTCCTGGCTATCAAGTCATTACGTCAGCTGTAGGTCTCCTGGCTATCAAGTCATTACGTCAGCTGTAGGTCTCCTGGATAAGTCATTACGTCAACTGTAGGTCTCCTGGCTATCAAGTCATTACGTCAACTGTAGGTCTCCTGGCTATAAAGTCATTACGTCAACTGTAGGTCTCCTGGCTATCAAGGCATGTGCAATTTCAAGGCCAGGCTTTCAAAGCACGAGCCAAATCGACACATCACGAGATATAACAAATATTGAGTCGTATGCTAAACGCCTTGGGGTTAGAATTTACATTGATTTTATGCCTCCATATTAGCTTTGGCTTTTTTTTCTGTATTTCTTTTTCACGCCACAGCCAAATCTCTTTGCATGAAACTGATTATTGTGAATAAAAATTGAATTTTTTTTTTCATCGTTGGACGAGTTCTTTTATCTGGCAAAATTTGTAAATTCCCCGTGTTGTTTTTGTTATTAATGTTTTTGTTTGGGTGTCTAATCGTGGACTGGTCGTTCATGAGCTCATCGCACAGATAAGCAGTGTGCATCTTTTAATCTGTTCCTCTGGGTGCATGTGAGGCACAAATAACTGTCGAGCATTAAAGTGAATATCAAATGGCAGGGCTATAGTTAATGGTATAGAAATGGAACGTCAAATTATGGTCCACTTTAGTGTAGTCCTTTTTCATCCAACAGACAGAGTTAGTTGATGATAACATATTCTCATAACATTACCTTCTATAGTCTATAGTTTATACGGTTTGTTACAAAGCATGTTAATACCATGAAATAAACCAAGCATTTTTATGGAGACGAGTATGTCACAAATCGGGTAAATTCTCCAAAATTTGTAAATTTATTCAAACGTATGAATTTTTAACCCAATTTAAACAGTTTTTCTCTAATACTTGCAATAATAATGTTAAATATATCTCTTGTAAGGATCTATACAAAAACTAAGTATTTAATAGAGTTTTTACAGGATCAAAAAAAACGTTGCTCTACTGCAAAGGTTCTGGTTGCTCTACTGCAAAGGTTCTGTAACTGGGGAATGCCCCCTTGTGGCACCAAGTTTTATTTCTTTGAACACCTCGTAAATAGAAAGGGGGACTAACACACACACATGGTGCTTCGGTTCATGCATCAATAAATAAGAAAATGCAAGTAACAAGAATATAAATAGAATAGAGAGGTCAACTGCAGCGTGCCCAAAATACCAGAGCCTGACAAGAATTTGTATATAAAATAACATAACTTAGACATGATTTAGACATGACATATACATGACTTAAACATGACTTAGACATGACTTAAACATGACTTAGACATGACTTAAACATGACTTAGATATGACTTATACATGACTTAGACATGCCTTAAATATGACTTAGACATGACTTAGACATGACTTAGACATGACTTAAACGTCTTGCAGCGCTTTGGTTATGTTTTGTTATGTCTCTACACTTGCTTCCACATAATTTAAAACAAAAAATAATATGAATGATATTAAACGGATTCTCCTCTCGGATACTTTAAAGGATAAGTATATGAATTTCCTGTATACGCTGAAAGCGATCTGACGTTACGTCATTGATTGGACGATGTACTTGTGGGGAATTAAAACCATTAAACAGAAACTCGTCCCTCTCCCCCATAGACAACGACGAGGCCATGACAGCAAGTTCCGGCTCATACCAGCGAGAAGCCAGTATAGGAACTTCTCATTCCTACCAAAGACAATCAGGGACTGGAACAAGCTTCCAAAAGGAACAGTTGAGGCGACAACACTTGACTCATTTGCGTCCCTTCCAACCCCTAGTGCATGATACCCTCAAACAGTTACTCTTGTAACCAGTGAAATATCCTCATCAACACCAGGCACAGAGACATTGCAAATCCCATCTACATTCATAGGAGCCATAATGATCAATAAATTGATCGTGGGGCCTTAATATATAGAAGAAGAAGTTAACGCCATCTTGTGAGTGTGGAGTAAGATTAGCAATGTTTCACATACTTAAATATTTTATACCCTGTTCAGTTTCGCATTGAACTCAAGTGTTCAGAACTGTGTGACAGTAAGAGTGGCTGTTTTGACTGACCAGTAGTGTTGTCGTGTGTGCTTACTGAGCTCAGTGACCTGCTTGTCCTGCGTTGTTGTCAAATTGTCTGACTGAACGTGGTATTTTGTTTCTTTTTTCATGAATGTCTAAATATGTGTGAAAATTGGTCGGATAACTGGAGTGGCAGGTCATTTGATGTATCATGTGATGTGTCATGGGATGTAGGGTATAAAAAAAAGAATGTAGATTTGAGAATAAAGTTAGTTATTACACAGACCAGTGACTTGAGTGTATATCTTATTATACTATTAAAGAAATGTCTATAAAAGTTCGACCAAGCAATTGAGATACAACTAAATTCATTGAAGGGCATAAATAAAATAGAATGCGTTTTAATGCTTCTGCACATTCTAAACATGAACACACGTTTGTATAATACATGTATAGTATAGGCCAATGAAGCTATGAACTAAACATTTTTAATTATACTTCTACTTTTGACCTCTGACGAGGTGAGAACCCCCTGATAACAGGTAAGTGAATTACTTTATGAAGAAGTACAGGTGTAAGTGTGACAGATTGGGTGGCTGGCGTAGGAACTTGTGTGAACAAAGGAGGTAAGCTTTTTGGTAAATGGGGGGTACGGACAGAACAGTCCAGAAAGCAATGTAGTTACATTGATCGCCTTAAGGGGTCGTTGTTTTTGCTAAGTTTGTTAGCGAAACTTACTGTACTCATTGGATTATTTATGTAAGAGTTTGTACTAATGAAGCGACTTACTGTACTCATTGGATTATTTATGTAAGAGTTTGTACTAATGAATCGACTTACTGTACTCATTGGATTATTTATGTAAGAGTTTGTACTAATGAAGCGACTTACTGTACTCATTGGATTATTTATGTAAGAGTTTGTACTAATGAAGCGACTTACTGTACTCATTGGATTATTTATGTAAGAGTTTGTACTAATGAAGCGACTTACTGTACTCATTGGATTATTTATGTAAGAGTTTGTACTAATGAAGCCACTTACTGTACTCATTGGAATATTTGTCATAGAGTTTGTATTGATGACACCTTCGATTGGTTGTTTTATTTTTTATTAAAGCTTAACAATTAATCATTGAAATGACTTAGTGTCAAGTGTTATTCGTGTGAACTGATGTAAGATTCCAGACCCTAAACAACAACACATAGACGTGCAATTCAATGCACGACAACCTCCCACTTTGTAGCCCCCAAAACAAAAAGTCCCCTTCTTGACAGAGCCGCTTTTGACTTGTTACCTGTACGTCGAATGACAGTAAATACACGTATGCTGATTTTTCCCCTACCTTTACTGCTTCCGACTCCTTTCAAGGCAACGATAGCATCCTCTGAAGACAGCGGTGAACTTGGGACCTCCTGGACAATGGTCAGCTTGAAGTTCGACAACGTCATCTCAAAGTAAAGCAGCGTGGCGAAATTCTTCCACACGTTGAACTTTGTGTACACGATGTACACCGTCTGCCACCTGTACATGTCCAGCACCCGAATAAGCATCTTGGCCTGCTGGGTGAAGGACGGCGACAGGCTCAGCGCGTGCGCCTTGGCCAGGAAAGGGACGTAACTGTTGACCGTGAGGTAAGCCTTGCTGTAGATCTCGGCCAACGGGACGAGGGACGAGTGGACGTCATAGGTAGCCAGCGCCATGATGGCGTGGGTGGTCGAGTTATCCAACAGCTGATTCAGGTTGCCGACCACGTTCTGGATGGTGCAGTATGGGTAGATGAACGAGGAGATGTTAAGAGGGATTGGGTTTGAGCCTACTTCCTCCTGCATTTGCTGTCGGATGTCGTCGATGGCCTTTTGCGCCCTTGCGTTGATTTGAGATAAGACGTTCGCGTCACATGACTCCACCACCAGGATCCCAAGGTTTAGTTGAAGGGGGGTCGAAGTCAAGATGGATGAAGACACTATCACGTGGAAGGAAAAAATAGAAAGCACTACCGATGCGCATGACAGGAAATCGCGTTTAAATCGCCATAATCCGGAAGTTCTTGTTTGGAATTTCCGCCGCGCGGCGTGTTTCAAATTCGATCTTGAGCTGAAGTTTTCAGTTTGATCGGGTTGTGACTGTTGGGATGGACATGTAGGGCATTGGGGCGAGATGGGCTCACAGACAGACAAGCCGGGTCGCCAGAGGCACTGCTGTTGAGAGGCAGACGATCGAATAGGCCGATCTTTTCTTTCTTTGACGATTCGAAGGAAGAGGCTCTCCTTGCGGTGACCACAGCTCATCGCACTCACGTGTTTGTGTCACAGGTCATCGTCCTCATGACGCTGTGTGACAGTCGCACCTACTCCCGTGACAGTCGCGCCAACTCCGAGATAACCCCCGTGTGACAGTCGTGCCTCCTCCGGGACAATGTACGGGGAAACAGGGAGTCCTGCAAGAATAATGCACGAAGAGATTTGAGTAATTACAAAATACCTTAACTAGAAATTTACTATAATGTAGCCATTATTAGAGGTAATTTAAGAAATTTAATTTGAGTTCATTATGTTACATTAAAACTAAATTGGTAATTGTTGTGTGGGGTGGTTTGTAAAATAACTTTATATTTTTTCTTAATTCAAAATGAAAAATACACTTTTTTTATATATTTTACAATGGATTATTTGAACTTCCGTTATGAAAATAATTATATGGCAATGGTGTTTTGGATTATTTACAGACCTTCAATAAATTAGGCTGTGACGGATAAGGAAAAGTAACAAATTATATACAATTTAAAATATCAATTTAAAAAAATCCTATGTATTGGCAGTGTTGTAGTATACTAAAATAATCAGATTTTTCAATTTAAAACAAAAGTTGAAACTGCCCTTGGGTGGGGTTGGAAAGGGGTATTTTATATTTATAACCTTAAATAAATGTGTCCTAGAAAGAGAAGGATAAGGGAAGGGCTATAGTTATACATCTAAAATTGTCCATCAAACCAGGCCCAGCTGTTTGATCAGATCTCACAAGGCATACAAACGAACGTGGCCACATGACCGGGTTAAGTATGTCTTTATTGTATTCAAATGGACGGTGATGAGATTCTCGAGGACATCAAAGACATGGCGTGGGTAAGCCAGGTAAAGAAGTAGACATGGTGTAATGGTAAATTGGAAGTAGTTTAAAAAAAAAAGTGTCTCTACATTTTTAATGTACATATATTTAACGTTATTTTTATAAATAAAATTCACCATTTTGTTTGCGTCCCACTCTTTGTTATTGTTAAGAGGTGTACGTCGTATGTAGTGACATTGTTGTAGTAGTGTTGTATGCGCTATATATAGTGACAGTATTATATACGCCCTTTATTTTGACAGTATTATATTAGTGTTGTATACGCCCTATATATTGACAGTATTGAATGAGTGTTGTATGCGCCTTATGTATTGATAGTGTTGTAGTAGTGCTGAATACGCCTTATATATTGACAGTGTTGTATTAGTGTTGTATGTACCCTATATATTGACAGTGTTATAATATATTCTTCTCTATTTAAAAAGTTTTAGTTTTGTGAATACTTCTTATTTCTTAAATTATTTTTGTTTTATAATTTTGCACAAATAATTTGGGCTTTATTTTGAGAACCTCTGAACAGTATACTTTCTATTGCAGTGATTCTTAACCAGTGGTGCTTACACCCCCTTTGGAGTGCTGGAGGCAGTGGAGTGGGGAGAACCCGAAAATCAGGTTTATTCATTTTTGTTATGGAAATTGGGGTGCAAGAAATGTACTGCTGCAAACGAATGTTTAAAACACATGCTTAGGGCGGGTTCAAGGTACCGCCGACTCGGGCAGTTGCTCGGGGCGCCATATGCTCAGGGCGTCTTCACCAATCTTGATAAATATGAAAAAAGCATTGCATGTGGCACCATGGAAAACATTTTTTTGTGCCAAATGTTTGTCTGCCATACTCCATAAATCGCATGTTGGTGCACAGGAAGTGCCGACAAAAGTCGCTGCTAACAAAGGTAGATAGAATTTTTTGGCAATTTCGTCCATATAAAATGATAAAATGCAATGAATATGAACATAGAGAGTGCAATAAAAATATTTGCGAATATAAAGGCTGGGAAAAAAGTCTTTGATAGGCCATTTGTTAATACTGACCAAATACAAGTCCAAATACAAATTAAGATAAGCTTCCTTGGGGCGCCAGCAACCAGAAATCAGCACATCATAATATATTAGCACCATACCACGTCTAGCAGAATTTGATTCTCGGCGTAAAGTGTGCGATTACTTACTTTTAAAAGTTATTTTAACTCATTGATATCTATAGTCTTCGTATCGATGGACGTGGTGTGGTCAATGCACAAGACCCAACTGTATTGTCTAAATCAGGTAGATCCGTACGTAAGTCTATTTTTATTTACTGCTATCCCCATCATGTACACAATGAATATGTCCTGGACTGATGCCCGGCCCGCCACATCGTGTGTCTAACTTTAAGGGCGGCTATTCTCATCCCAAAGATCCGCTCCTGCATCGTCATCGATCCTTACCGAAATATAAAAGAAAAGCCTGGGAGGATTTATTACAGATTTACACGAAGTCTTATGTGTCTTTGTTTAAGGCTGACGTCACTGAATCTATGAGAGAGTGGGGTCTACCATGGCAATGTCAGCGGTTCTAGAATTTTAAGCGTAACGCACCATCAAAGCAGTATACATTCGCATTTTCTTCCCGCGTGATAATGTGCCCTACTACACTTGTTATTTACAAGACAAGATGAGATAAGATAAGACAACATAACATAAGATAACACAATATAAGATAAGATACTTATATTGATCCAAATAAATGATTTTTTTTCGTTTTTCGTTTGTAGTTTGTAGCAAAAATGTCGTCCAATAATTGTGCATTTTAAATAAGTGTGAGTTCCTGATTGTGAGTTGTTATTTTGAACGTAGTCTTGGCTTTTTGTTGGAACGTAGTCTTGACTTTTTTTTGGAACGGAGTCTTGGCTTTTTGTTGGAACGGAGTCTTGGCTTTTTGTTGGAACTGAGTCTTGGCTTTTTGTTGGAACGTAGTCTTGGCTTTTTGTTGGAACTGAGTCTAGACTTTTTGTTTGAACGGAGTCTAGACTTTTTGTTTGAACGGAGTCTTGGCTTTTTGTTGGAACGGAGTCTTGGCTTTTTGTTGGAACGTAGTCTTGGCTTTTTGTTGGAACGGAGTCTTGGCTTTTTGTTGGAACCTAGTCTTGACTTTTAGTTGGAATGGAGTCTTGACTTTTTGTTGGAATGGAGTCTTGGTTTTTTGTTGGAACGGAGTCTTGGCTTTTTGTTGGAACGGAGTCTTGGCTTTTTGTTGGAACGTAGTCTTGACTTTTAGTTGGAACGGAGTCTTGGCTTTTTGTTGGAACAGAGTCTTGGTTTTTTGTTGGAACGGAGTCTTGGCTTTTTGTTGGAACTGAGTCTTGGCTTTTTGTTGGAACGTAGTCTTGGCTTTTTGTTGGAACTGAGTCTAGACTTTTTGTTTGAACGGAGTCTAGACTTTTTGTTTGAACGGAGTCTTGGCTTTTTGTTGGAACGGAGTCTTGGCTTTTTGTTGGAACGTAGTCTTGGCTTTTTGTTGGAACGGAGTCTTGGCTTTTTGTTGGAACCTAGTCTTGACTTTTAGTTGGAATGGAGTCTTGACTTTTTGTTGGAATGGAGTCTTGGTTTTTTGTTGGAACGGAGTCTTGGCTTTTTGTTGGAACGGAGTCTTGGCTTTTTGTTGGAACGTAGTCTTGACTTTTAGTTGGAACGGAGTCTTGGCTTTTTGTTGGAACAGAGTCTTGGTTTTTTGTTGGAACGGAGTCTTGGCTTTTTGTTGGAACGGAGTCTTGGCTTTTTGTTGGAACGGAGTCTTTGCTTTTTGTTGGAACGGAGTTTTTGCTTTTTGTTGGAACGGAGTCTTTGCTTTTTGTTGGAACGGAGTCTTGGCTTTTTGTTGGAACGGAGTCTTGGCTTTTTGTTAGAACGGAGTCTTGGCTTTTTGTTGGAACGGAGTCTTTGCTTTTTGTTGGAACGGAGTTTTGGCTTTTTGTTGGAACGGAGTCTTGGCTTTTTGTTGGAACCTAGTCTTGACTTTTAGTTGGAACGGCGTCTTGACTTTTTGTTGGAACGGAGTCTTGGTGTTTTGTTGGAACGGAGTCTTGGTTTTTTGTTGGAACGGAGTCTTGGCTTTTTGTTGGAACGGAGTCTTGGCTTTTTGTTGGAACGGAGTCTTTGCTTTTTGTTGGAACGGAGTTTTGTCTTTTTGTTGGAACGGAGTCGTTGCTTTTTGTTGGAACGGAGTCTTGGCTTTTTGTTGGAACGGAGTCTTGGCTTTTTGTTGGAACGGAGTCTTGGCTTTTTGTTGGAACGGAGTCTTGGCTTTTTGTTGGAACGGAGACTTGGCTTTTTGTTGGAACGGAGTCTTGGATTTTTGTTGGAACGGAGTCTTGGATTTTTGTTGGAACGGAGTCTTGGATTTTTGTTGGAACGGAGTCTTGGATTTTTGTTGGAACGGAGTCTTGGATTTTTGTTGGAACCGAGTCTTGGATTTTTGTTGGAATGGAGTCTTGGATTTTTGTTGGAACGGAGTTCTCGTTTTCTTTGTTGGTGTTTATTATTATTATTTTTTTTTCTTTAAATTTGTTGTTGTTATTCTTTTCCAAGATTACCAACAATCCTTATGCCTGTAGCCGATTTGTCTTTGGGTGGTTTTCATATGACAGAAAAGACAATGAGACAAAATGAAGGATACAACACAAAAAGGATGCCAGTTACGCGTATCAGTCAACCTCACATGTCTCAAGACACACGCTGATACAAACTAATTTAAAACTACTTTATCATTATCCCTGCACAAGTCTCGTATCAACGTTTTTTTTTTTTTTTTGGCAATGCCGTCTCGTAGAATAACATTGAGTTAATTTACCAGCGATTAGACTGATTGGCCCATTTTTTGAAGACAAGATTGTTAGCTCCATTTAACGTTCCTTTAAAACAAATATATCATTTTACACTAATTAAATTTTACTTTTCCGTTCGCTTGTTTTCCAACAAGTCATCAAGTCAATTTAGTATGTTATGAGTCATGATTACAAAATAGTACGATAAGCCAAAGTACCATAGCAATAATGTTGTACAGTATGATAAGCCGAAGTAACAGCAATGTTGTTGTACAGTATGATAATCCAAAGTACCATAGCAATATTGTTGTACAGTATGATAAGCCAAAGTACCATTACAATGTTGTTGTACAGTATGATAAGCCAACGTAACATAGCAATATTGTTGTACAGTATGATAAGCCAAAGTAACATCAATATTGTTGTTCGGTATGATAAGCCAACGTACCATAGCAATGTTGTTCTTGGTTTTTTCCATTTCTTTCTGACCTTAGCGTTGCAGATCCAATACTTCCTGGTAAGGTTGTTCAACGGTCTCGCTTCTCGGTTCTAACTGCACCGAACATTTCAGAAAACAGAAGACTACCGCATAGATAAAATTGTCGTCTTGTGGGCCTGTACTCGGTTTTACATAGTTTTTTAAAATCAGTTTTAGTCGGGGGACCCCTTTTGCTTGTCAGGTGAAGGCCACGCACCCTTTTGCTAGTCAGGTGAAGGCCACGCACACTTTTGCTAGTCAGGTGAAGGCCACGGACCATTTGGCTAGTCAGGTGAAGGCCACGCACCCTTTTGCTAGTCAGGTGAAGGCCACGCACCCTTTTGCTAGTCAGGTGAAGGCCACGCACCCTTTGGCTAGTCAGGTGAAGGCCACGCACCCTTTTGCTAGTCAGGTGAAGGCCACGGACCATTTGGCTAGTCAGGTGAAGGCCACGCACCCTTTTGCTAGTCAGGTGAAGGCCACGGGTCATTCCTTTTAATAAAATATATAAATGAAAATATTAAATTTACAAAGGAAATGCAGCTCATGGACGTCTTATTAACTTTTTTACGGCACCCAAAGAATTACAGTACTATAGAATTACTTTTAAAACTTTGAAGATCGTATGGACGCAGTTTGGTCACTGATTATAAAATAGGTCAAGGTCTGATCCCAAGCTGCATTATACTGAGAGTTGGTTTTAACTGTTCTAAACTAAATTTCAACTACTTCTTTTGATCTTATAGAATATGTTGGTCTGACCTGTTCATGTGAGAATGCATTTCTAAAAACAGATAATCGGTAAAAAAAAAAAAAAAAAACCGGATTACTAAAAGAAATAATTTCAGTGCAAAAAGAAAAAGAAGGGAAATAACATCATCTTTATTAATTAGCCTATTTACAGGTACATAATTTTGGGGTTGTCCTATTTTCTAGCACTTAATTTTTTTTTTAAATGTCAACATATTTCTCCTCAAGTTATCTCCCGTTGCATGTTTCAAACAAGTGTAGTAGTTTAACTAATCGATATTTTAACATGATTCTTAATGGTTACCGGAAATTTGATCGAAAGAAATTTCGTCGACAGAAAATTGATCGACGGAAATTTGGTCGAATCTTTTTTTCAATGCACACGTTAACATTTTCGTTAAATTTCTTTTTCAACGCACTATACTATACAGTAAAACAAACTAATGCGTTCAAAAAGAAATTTGTGTCAAAATTTTAACGTGTAAACTAAAAAAAAAAGATTCGACAAATTTCCGTTCGATCAAATTTCCGTCAACGAAATTTCTTTCGATCAATTTTCCGGATACGATTCTGAATGAAAACGGATTTTTAACTCTAAAAAAAACCACACACAAAAATAATAGTTATTTATTCCAAATATTTCTAAAACTAAATCGAGTTTCAGAATTCCTTCAACTATAATCAGCTTGTAATAAATAATTCCACCAAAGTCTTTGCTATTTTATAAAAGAAACAAAGTCATGTCAAAGCGAGTCGAAAGATCAATTTATTTTATGTGCCTCGCCATACGCTGCTTCCCTCTCTCTCGATAACTCAACGAGCTGATACCGAGGGTGAATATCCAATCTATCAAGATGTATCCGATCGACCCGGCGTTGCAGTACGTTAACTTCGCATCATGACATCCTCACACCCCACCCAAATCCCAGCTCCCCACACGACCCAGGACACACACGTCCCGCTTGGCACAGGGAGCCTATATGGGAGCTCACATATCACGCCATCTTTCTTACGGTAGGAAAGCTGCCGAATAAAAAATTAGCTGGGAGTCAAAGGTCAAGCGAAGAAAGATTTATTTGGTGAAACATTCACCCCCCTTCCCTTTTTTCCCCCTCCCTTCTATTCCAAACCCCATGCCCTAGTAACTTCATTACAAGTGATTTCGGTACGAATGTAATGTTGAACGATGTCATGGTAATGACTTGGTTTTATACTGGTGATATTGTAGTAGTAATACAATTGTAAGGGCAAAGGATTTGGTTTACACTGGTGTTATTGCAGTGGTAATACAAATGTAATGATTTGTTGTTTTTTTAAATATGTAAATATATAATTGTACTGATAATTGGATGAGTGTAACATATTATTACTGATTGTAACTAATTGACCGAATGTAACCTATTATGTATTGTAATTAGTTCAACGAATGTAACCTATTATTGACTTTAGCGATAGATTGAGTGTAACACAGTTTATATCAATCGATCTGATTGCTGGGTGAGTTCAATGTAATATTATTGATTTTATTGATAGGTGGCTGGAATTTAGGCAATATCTTTGATGCTATTGATACGGTAATTATAAGGTAGTAATATTGATTCTGGTAATAGCCGGGTGGACATTCGCGTTAGGGCTAATTTTCTTCCTTTGAGATTTTTTGTGTGCGCGCGCGGCCTGGCAATGGCTGCAAGATTGTTGTACGTGAACACCAATGTGAATACTTTTAAATATGTAGAAATTAATGATGATACTTTACTGTGGTACTGTTAAGGGCTCATGATGATTACGTTAAGAGTGTTGATAGCCATGTTAGTGTTATGTTAATTTTGATGGTAAAGATGTTACAGCTGAGTGCACGATGGTATTGAAGATGGGAGGGTGGCACAGCTGAGTGCACGATGGTATTGAAGATGGGAGGGTGGCACAGCTGAGTGCACGATGGTATTGAAGATGAGAGGGTGGCACAGCTGAGTGCACGATGGTATTGAAGATGAGATGGTGGCACAGCTGAGTGCACGATGGTATTGAAGATGAGAGGGTGGCACAGCTGAGTGCACGATGGTATTGAAGATGAGAGGGTGGCACAGCTGAGTGCACGATGGTATTGAAAATGAGAGGGTGGCAGAGCTGAGTGCACGATGGTATTGAAGATGAGATGGTGGCACAGCTGAGTGCACGATGGTATTGAAGATGAGAGGATGGCACAGCTGAGTGCACGATGGTATTGAAGATGGGAGGGTGGCACAGCTGAGTTCACGATGGTATTGAAGATCGGAGGGTGGCACAGCTGAGTGCACGATGGTATTGAAAATGAGAGGGTGGCAGAGCTGAGTGCACGATGGTATTGAAGATGAGAGGGTGGCACAGCTGAGTGCACGATGGTATTGAAGATGAGATGGTGGCACAGCTGAGTGCACGATGGTATTGAAGATGAGAGGATGGCACAGCTGAGTGCACGATGGTATTGAAGATGAGAGGGTGGCACAGCTAAGTGCATAATGGTATTGAAGATGGGAAGATGGTTTATCCTAATGAACGATGGTATTGAAGATGGTAGAAATGTACACCTGGGTGTATGATGGTATTGAAGATGGTATAAAAGAACATCTGGGTGTATGATGTTATTGAAGATGGTAGAAAAGTACAACTGAGTGTATGATGGTATTGAAGATGGTAGAAAAGTACACATGAGTGTATGAGGATATTGAAGACGTTAGACGCATAAGTTTTCTTGCCTACAACCATTATTATTGAGGCGGTTGGAACAGAGTCACGTGACTCTGACTCCTGACTGACCCAGCCATTTTGAACTCTATCACATCTGATTCACGTTTTGAGAATCTAAGAGGCTTGGATTCAAATTGTTGAAAGCATCAAATTTTTGTATCTACCGTCAAGTATCGATGCCTGACGCTTAAGCGGTTTGAGTTAAAGTGTATCCAGGGGCGTTAGTCGGTAGTTTGAGGAATCCTTGGTATTGACATCAAGACACAGCTTGGACTAACCCACTGGTCCCGTGAGCTGATCTGGTACTGTCAGCTCATCTAGTACTGTGAGCTGATCTGGTACTGTGAGCCCAAAGACATGAAAATGAAAGGATTTTTTCAACAGCGCAAAGTAGGACGACATGTTACAAACTTGCTTTGGGATGGGGGTGTACAAAGGAGCAATGTCGATAGTTACAAAAATTGTAAATAATGGGATCAATCGTATTTTGCCTTTCCATTCATTGTTATCATTCTGAGATAGACAAAAATATCAACATGAGAAAGGGTGCCATATGAATTAAGCCTTCCATTGTATGAGGTCTGTATAGAGATCTATTCACGGCTTCGCTGCTTTTAAACGAATTCTGTTTAAACGGAAGCAATGCTATTATTGTGTTCAGGCCATAGAAATCTCACGGCGGGAGCAAATTTAATCTGATCCCTCACAGCACGACACAAGCCTGAGACACAATGACATGTGCTAAAACAGAGGACGATACACAGCCAGACACATCACACCTGTGCTATTTAACAGACCGCGACATAAACCAAGACACATCACACTTGTGCTATAGAACAGACCACGACACACAAACAGACACATGTGCTAGAACAGACGCCACACAACCAGGCACATGTGCTAGAACAGACCAGAACACACAACCAGCACATGTGCCAGAGCAGACCCCGACACACAACCAGGCACATGTGCTAGAACAGACCACGACACACAACCAGACACGTGTGCTATAGAACGTCTGGCACATTTATCGTGAAGCCCCTGGAATTGTTTCCCTGGTCCAATCTCCAGCTGACATTTGATGATATGTTACAGTGGTCACACGTGTTGATGAGTTAACGTTATGACTAAAGATAGCGTTGGGAATTCATTTTTTTCTTTCCTTCAATGGACCCCCTCAGGGCATCGATAGCAAGAAAAGAATGCATTCCATACATGCGTCTGTTATACAAATTCGCTATAACATTAATGTGTTGCTGTTATAAGGCTGGACCCATAAATTATCTATTATGTTTCAGAAAGCGCATTACTATGTAATTTGTATTGTACCTCTCATTGTTATTTCCACTACACATTGCACCCTCCATACCATGATGGTTTATCACAACTTAATACAAATTAAGGCGGATAATATTTAAATGACGCTGCCGGCAGAATGACCTGGTTCGGCCGAGGCTTTGTGTTGTGAAAGGGACCCATAACAACAGCGGTGGCTGGCTGTCGTTGATGGGAATCCCGACTAACAGCGACAAACAGAGACTGCACAGTCCGGTTATATTACAATCACACATTAACATTGAATATTGTTTAATTCACCGGTTTAAATGCTCTAGTCCAGAAAGTTTTTTGCCCAAAGACTGAGAAAGCTTCATTGCGATCTGGGGGACTCTTAAATATTAGCCATTTCAAATAATTTGGATTTCTTTTTTCACATAGTCTGCAGAAGAAGGCGTTTATCCGAAACCTTCTTTTACTTGTTCTGGGTTTTTTTTTAAGCCTAAACATATCTTTTACCCTATTTGTTTACTTCAAACGACTTGAACGCAGCCCATCATACGTGAACAAGCTTACCAACCGTTTAGTAATTGGCGATAACTTTGCTTTTGATGTCCTTCTCCCAAGCAGCATTTGTTATTATTTAGTATAAGCAAATGTTGTTTTGTAACATTATCTTTCTCTGCCTTTCTTAACTAATCCTGTGACTCTGAAGTCCTGAAAAAGATCATGTCGGTGACAATGATTATATGGGTTTCAATAAATTTTGCCTTAATTAAGTCATATTTAATATTTAATTATATTTTTTCCATATGTCGACAGTTTTAATGGATGCTGAAAATAATATACCGCCATATTTTGATTCGGGGCCATCCGACAATCAGCCATTGACACCAGTAACGACTACGTAGAAATTCCAAGGACGTCACCACGCTAAAGTACATCCTGACATTGATAGAACTAATAGTTATCTCACTAATACACCCCTCATGATGGGCGTGTGTGTCAGTGTTGTGTGTGTTTCAATTGTGGTATGTTTGTCGGTGTGGTGTGTGTGTTGGTGTGGTGTGTGTGACGGTGTGATCTATGTGTCAATGGGGTGTGTGTGCGTCGGTGTGGTATGTGTGTCAATGCTGTATGTGTGTCGGTGTGGTGTGTGTGTCCATTTGGTGTATGTGACGGTGTTGCGTGCTGAGTGTGTCAATGCGGTGTATGTGAGTCGGTGTGGGGTGGTGTGTGTGTCGGTATGGTGTGGTGTGTGTGTCAGTATGGTGTGGTGTGTGTCGGTGTGGTGTGTGTTGGTGTGGACACACGAGATTGTTATGTTGACCATTCTGTTCTAGTTTTTTCTTCCCTGCGAACGAGGTTTTCTCTTAATACTTCCTTAACTCATTATGTTACATTTTTCCTTATCGAACGCTTATAATAAGGTGACATGCCATGGACACGGCCAGCTTCTGTATACTGAACAACCTTAAAAACAAAGGTTTTCCTATAAATCCTTTATAAGATGTAATATCGGGCAGTGGGGGTGGGACTAAACGTTTGACAAAACATGCATACAGGTAACGCACTTTATAAGAATGCCAATTAGTGCACTTCACCTCCACCAAGGCTCGCAACCGCACATTTCGTTCACGCCATAGAACTATATTAATATTCCAATTCACACCCGCTTTTGCACAATAGATTTATTTCACCAACAATTTTAGAAAAAACAAAATGAAATATTACGCACCAAACGTACTTGCGATATTTATAAATAATTTTTTTTAAAGAATCTCATTCAGCGCTGACATTGGTCATTTCATGTCATCTTCCCACTGAAAAACCCAAAACAGAAAAAATGTTGTTGTTGTTTTTTTTTTGGGGGGGGGGGGAGGGCTGAAAATTTGATATAATGCATTGTTATCGGCAACGAGCCTATGTGCCAAGTTTCAGATCGATAGTTTGACGGGAAATGGGTCAATTAGCCATCCGAAGATTCGGCCAGTCCGGCGGTCCGCCACCCAGCCAGTCACCCACGAGAAAAAGCGAAGTCAATATAAGGTATTTACAAACTGTACCAACAAATTGTACCAGCAAACTGTACCAACAAACTGTACCAACAAATGTCCTGTCTTAAAATATTGTACAATTTCTGTGTAAACAAACAAGTTATTAACTTATTCTACGGTGCAAAAATTGGAAGCCCACTGAACTTCAGCAGTACCAGCTGGTGTGGGAATTCATCGTCTGACATCAAACACCGTTTAAATAGACTTATATCAAGCAAACTAAATTTCAATATCATTCACTTAAAGAACGAGATGAAGACAAATGTTCTGATACACCCCACAATACATCCCACCCTACACCCCACCCCCACATCCCACCCTAAATCCCACCCACTTCATCACAGACACCTAAGATCAGCTCGATCAGAACGAATTCTTTCTCTTAAAGATAGGACCGAAAGATATACACATTCGTTTGTTCTCTAGTCTATACGAATTGATCAGCGTGTTCCCCCAGTGGTTATCAAATCTGAAAGATCACTAATCAAATCACTGATGGCTGATTTCCACGCCAGGGAAATACTTAAGATGTCTCGTGTTGAAATTGTTATAATTATAAAATGTCTTGTTTAAAATCAGTATTTATTTATGGGCTGAAATGAATATGTACAGTGTAATAAAGTATCTTATCTTATATTATCTTATCATAAAGGAGATCAATGAACTAATTCTTTGACATTACAATGTGAGGGGTTGGCGGGGATGGGAGCAATTTCAGAATACTCTAGCCACGATATTCGTATGTGTATGTAACTTAGTATCGTATGTATAGGTAAAGTAGTATCGTATGTATAGGCAAAGTAGTAACGTAATTGCATGTAACGTAGTATCGTATGTGCATGTAACGTAGTATCGTATATATAGTTAAAGTAGTATCGTATGTATAAGGAAAGTAGCATCGTATGTATCGGTAAAGTATGCATAGGTTACGTAGTATTGTATGTATAGTATCGTATGTATATGTAAAGTAGTAATGGTCAGTGATGTTTTGAAATGATTGCTATGATTTACTTTTAGCTTGATATCATTTAAACTCCTCCTGTGGCTGAAACAAAAAAGAAAGGAAAAATAAAACAACTCCCCAAAATGTCCCTTTGACATTCTCGCTATAACGTGATTGAATGTGTGTAGCAAGGATTTGAACATGATTTTGAAAGGTGTGATAAAACAATATTTGTTCGCATCCCCGTACCAAATGTTTCTGCTAACCGCAAATGTAGCTAAATGAAGGCCGTATAGGTAAAATAAAAAAAGTTGACATACTTTGGTGAGGCTTCTTATGAAGACCAACTTTAAAAGATGTACCGGGAAAATCCCATTTTCAAAGAAATAGAAACAATGCGGAGACTTTTCCTTTTGTTATTCCAATATCCACATCCAACAAACACACACACACTATTCCATTCCTTTCCTTTCCTTTCTAATAGTATTATTATTATTTATAAATTAATTAATTTTTTTGAAAGGTTTGAAACTTGGAAACATTTTGTTTATCCTTCAGCATCGTTTGAAATCGTTATGGGAAAATTTTAAAAGGTCGTTTCCTAAATAAGTTGCAATATAACACAAAACACGTATTTAGAACAAAATTCCTAGTAATAATTTTATATCAATTATTCTCTCCTAGACTTATCCCAGAATTATTTTCCGATGAAGAAAATAAATTTCACATACACATTGTTAAAAATGCGAATTTCCACATGGACACGTTACTATAGAAGCTCAGTCGTATCTAAGGAGAACACACACCAAAAACCGAGATAAACCAGAGAGGCGAGTCTGGTATCGGTCACGCAGTGCCAGAGATGATCAAGGGAAGAGTGGACAACTCTCGCAGCGTCCTCCATCTCGTTACCGCTTATTGATCTCAGGTTCAACCAATCAAAAGCCGAGGAACTGTGACTCTCAACCAATCGTTAAACCAGAAAACGTCACGAAAACGCTGATGGAAAAATGAAAAATATGACGCCGAGGAAGACGATAATAGGGTCAAATTAAGAGACACGTAGACGACTAGGTGTCCAGATCAGAGCTTTTCAAAATGTTCCAAGACAAGCTTTTTAAACATTTATACATAGAAATTATTTTGTGTTCTAAATTAGAAAATAAACAAAGGAGTTATAGAAATGCATACTGAATGGGGGATGTATAGGGTTGCGAAAGGATTGGGAATAGGTTCACAACTGCAACTTTCTTTCCAAAACTTAAAAGATGTTTACCATAATAAAATGGTCAAAATGAAACACTGATTTATTTCAAACATTTAGCTCTGTTATTGTCATCTTCATTGCTACATATCTAACGCTGCGGATGCTATTCATTGTATTTCTCAGTTCTAATCAAATCAATGGCGTAACCTGGCTACGTACCATCTGAGGCTAACTCCCGATTTTGGCCTTCCCCCTCCCCCTTTAGTCATTTAGTATTCATGTTGATAATAAACATTGACAACAGAGAGAGAACATGAAGAAAACATGAATTTTCTTTAAATTTAATAATTTCAATGGCAACTGTAACAAGGATAAGGTCAGCTGTAACAAGGACAAAGTCAGTTGTAACAAGGACAATGGCAGCTGTAACAAGGACAAAGGCAGTGTCACAAGGACAAGGGCTGCTGTAACAAGGACAATGTCAGCTGTAACTAGGACAAGGGTAGCTATAACAAGGCCAAGAGCAGCTGTAACCAGAACAAGGGCAGCTGTAACAAGGACAAGGGCAACTGTAACAAGGACAAGGGGAGCTGTAACAAGGACAAGGACAGCTGTAACAAGGACAAGGGCAGCTGTAACAAGGACAAGGGCAGCTGTAACAAGGACAAGGGCAGCTGTAACAAGGACAGAGCAGAAATCATTTTAATTCAAAACTTGACTATTCGAGTCTTAAGGTTCGCTACATCTTCTGATGCTGCCATCTCTCCTCCCATCCACATCTTCTGACGCTGCAATCTCTCCTCCCATCAACATCTTCTGACGCTGCAATCTCTCCTCCCATCCACATCTTCTGTCCCTTCAATCTCTCCTCACATCCACATCTTTTGTCACTGCATTTTATCCACAATAACGAAATATTAGCGAAGCATCCTTTGACAAAGCTGATAAACAGTGGCGTAGCGAGGGGGGCAAGTAGGGCATCATGCCCCGGGCGCCACTCACAAGGGGGCGACAAATTGTATATTTTACATATAATATTGTATGGTTTTCAAATAGGGGGAGGGGCGCTAAAAAGGTATTATGCCCCGGGCGTTAGTTAAGCTCGCTACGCCACTGCTGATAAATGATGTCGGGGATTGAATCAAATTGACTTTGATAGTAATAAAACAAGCAGTTTCTCTCTTAGACAGTTAATGTGCAAACTCTTTCCAAGTTAAGAATTTTGAAGGATGTGTAGACATTTCCTTTGTACTACTTTGACATTGTTTCAGCTTTAACCAGTGACTTAAGTGTATGTGTATAATTGATGAAAATAGGCTTGTTTTTGGTACATCGATTAAAACAGTCGAATTTCTTAACATATAAGTCCGTTATGTTTTCTATAGAATATAAGAGTGCGAGAGAGAGAAAGGGAGAAAGAGAGAGAGAGAAAGAGAGAGAGAAAGAGAGAGAAAGAGAGAGAGACACAGAGAGAGAGAGTGGGGGGGGAAGAGAGAGATTATTTTAAAAGTAGATTTAAATGTTTTGATTTCAGTTATATATATTTTAAAAAACCCAAACTACCACCCCCTTAAAAAGTGCTGTCTGGGGCTGTCACCCCCTTTCGCTCCCCTAGGTTCGCCACGCTCGCAAACCTTAATTCTGCAAGACTAAGAAGCCCAACGCAACTATAATTATTTTTTTTAGGCTGCCCCAGTTATTGCGCCCTTCACCCGTTCCTTTACCAGGACAGTTGGTTTTTTTTTTACTTGAGCTGATTTCTAAGGATTATTGAGACATTGGCATATATTGACTCAACTTAAGCGTGGCCTATGGCGAGTAAGAGAAGGTTGAATTTGAATTAAGCAAATGAAAGCGCGTGTTTGTTCATATGAAGAATCTAGACATGTGCAGTGTTGTTAATAGAAAGGAAAATGGAAGAGGTGGGGATGGGTAGAAAGGGAGATGACAATGTAATTGCCAACAAGATTTCTTATTTTTATTTAAAGAAATTTATTATTAAACCTGTGTGCGTTCGTAAAATGAATGTGCGTAAAAATTTGATTGAACCTTTTGAGACTCACTGGGCCTAGCGATTTCTTGTGTTTATAAGAGTATTTAACTTGGAAAGCAGGGGCGTAGGGGTAGTACGCCCCGGGGGACAATTTTTTTCTTTCTATGAAGGGGGCGGCCTCTTTTTAAAAAAATTGCAGATTTATTTTTGTGGGAGGGGAAAGGTAAAAGTTTTGACCCGCCAAGGTCGGCGCCTACCCTAGCCACGCCGCTGTTGGTGAGGTACGCAATTATAGGCAGCATCCGTTTTGTGCAATATGCATAGAGAGAATTCAGTTGTACGATTTCAAGAACTTTTGCCTATTTTCATTGAACATTGTGTAATTTTATTTCTCATGTGCTAATAACTCTATGTTAGATCATACATAAACCTTTTGGAAGTTATGTAATATGCGAAGTGTAGAGGCAAACCTGAAGTAGGACAATAACAGAAAGTCAACGATATGGCCAAAAAAGCCTTCGACATCAAAAGCAGTTTTGTGTTGCCTGTCTAAAATTCTTCTTCTTATCTATATATATCTGGTCCCCAGAATGTCGAAATTGGTACTTTCAGAACAGGGGGTATATATATAGATAAAGGTCCCTAGCACTACGTTGATTAGTATTACTATGACTATGTCTAGGGAATGATTACTACAATCAACAGTTATACCAAATTATACCTCACTCACAATAACGTTCCTATTACTAAAAAAACACCAGTGGTTCAGGCACAAATAATTATTTAATTACTACAATACAAAATATATAGAAACATACAAATAGTAATACTTAATATCGATACAAATACAATGCTTTACTAATAACTCGATGTTATGATGCTGGACGTTCGGTGGGACGGTCGTCTCGGCTTGCCCTCTCTTGCCTGCTTCTCGTCTGCTATACACACTGCCAGACTCTTACAGCACACAACAAAGCCACGGAAGGGTCGCCACTGGTCACTCAGATGTGCAGGGGGTGGGGAGGAACTGCTCGCCACGCTCTGCTACCTCTACAACACTTCTGTTTGGGTCGTCTGCTGACCTTATCTCTTTAGTGCGTTACTCGCTCGTTATTATCTGCCTTGTGCAATTACTGCGTCAGGGTTAAACAGTACTGAGTTCTAGTCTACTGAGCTCTGCTATGGCATATGCTTCGATAGCCCTGAGCCTAATCTCATTTAACTGACTGAACTGAACTAACGTACTAACTGTATTAACTTACTAAACTAACGACTAACTGTACTAACTAACTAAACTAACTACTAACTGGCTGTAAAGAGAATAATAGATACAACATAAGCTACAACTAAGAATTACAGTCTTACCACAATATTACTAATCATACATATAACGTAGTATTCTAACAATGACTTGATAACTAACTATAATCCTAACATATCCTCTAACAAAATGCTAACATTACAAACATGTGAAACTAAGACCAATACTAATATTACCAACCTTATAACTTTTGATTAGACACGCTCTAAAAAAAGCAAATAGTCATAAGCCAGGCTCATACTTGTCTGTCAATTACACTACCGTAATTACAGGGACGAGAGAGAACGACTAACTGGCTTACAACTCTATTTATACTTGGATCCAGCTAACGCTGACCTAAGTCCAGTTAACGCTGACCTAAGTCCAGTTAACGCTGACCTCTGGGTCATACATATGATTAATATAATATATGCTAATTTTTCGTCTGGTCAACCAATGGTTCACAAGCTGACCCTAGGTCAATGGCTTGGTCACACGCGCTGGACATGGGCGGTGTTTCGTATAACTGACCATTTTTCTGGTTGACCGGGAACTTCCATTGTTTCTGACTATGAGTCATAATTATCATCAGTACTGGCCTAATTGACAAGCGACTGACAAGTGACCGGTAGGTTGTGTGAGCCAGCGGGTCTCACACAAGTGAGGACCAGCGGGTCTCAACATTGCCCGGAGCGCGTCAAGTTTTGTTCCTCCCCACCACCCTTCCTCGACAAACCCAGTTCTGCATGTTAGTAAAGAAAAAAGTGGCGCCTGGGGCAGACCGCACCCTGCCCTCCGCCCTTCCTACGGCGCTGTAGTTTATTAACAACTACCAGAGAATTTTTTGTTAAACCCATTTCCTTTAAAACACGGAATCTCTTTTACTCTGTTTTCTTTTAATCTCAAAACATTTTTTACGGAATATTGTAAAACCTCACATTAACGTGATCAGACTTTATGGACCCCCAAATGTCGCGTTGTATCACGTGTCCACTGTACTGTATGTTCGTTCTTGTTATAAGTTCCACAAGCAATCGCAGTCGCGTCTCCGCAATTAAATTTATTATGGTGATTTTAAATTGTCGGTTCAAAGTTGAGGGAGGCCTACTTGAACTGTAGCGAACTTGGTCCTTGTCTTTATATTTAGGTTGAAATACAAAATAAACCGGTGAAAAATGAAAATTGACAGAAAAATTGCTTTCACCTCTTCAGATAAAGTGTCGGACGAATAAAATACTCACATAGTTTCAATGTCGCTTTTAAAAAATAAAGGCTGATAGAAATCAGATGTTAAATCGGGGATAAAAACAATAATTTCATTGATGACATTTTGGTCTGTGACATTGATGCCCTAAGCATCAAACGACCGGTGCCTGCCCCCCCCCCCGGCCCCCCACCAAGTGTGGTGCATTTTGTTTTACACGAGTTGAACTCAAATTAATTTCTGATTTAAGTGCATACAAAATGGTCAAAAGTTCAAGTTGATTACATTGTGCATACCAAATGGTTAAAAGATCAAGTTGATTACATTGTGCATACCAAATGGTCAAAAGTTCAAGTTGATTACATTGTGCATACCGAAAGGTCAAAAGTTAAAAAGGTCAATACATTTCATTTTTTTATTTTTTAACGTGGGTCTTAAGACAGTAATTTTTTAAATATTTATTTGTTATCACTAAAAAACTTAAGACTCGCTTTTCCATCTTATTCTTGTTTGGACTGAGTGTAAAATGGCTGCATTAAAAATGTCTCCAGAGTGTATACAAAATACCAGCCGTTCTCACAAATTCGGGTGTCGGGTAACATTTACATATCAAATTATTCTACAGCAGCGGAATTCTCTGGCCCAAAGCCTTGTTTACCGCTCTTAGGTGTGATAACTCAAACAAGACGGAAATCATTATCGATCGTGCCCCCTCCTCCCCCCCCCCGCCCCAAACCACCGCCCTGTCACAGTCACCGCGGGTGAAGGAACGTAACTGCTGAACAAGTGGAGTAATTTGCGAATATGAGGTAAATAAATTTTAATACTGGCGGTCATGGCAAGCATTTAACGTCAGAAGAAAATGGTGGTGGGATTGTGAGTGTTTGTGGAAGGGTGGGAAGGGGAGGGGGATTAACAGCTTAGATGCTTGTTGTTGTTGCTGATCGTCCTTCGCAGGGTGAACAACATTGTATTCGAGGGTGAGTACTCCTGTTGCTTGACAGTCTTACTTGTGCCTGGATTTCTTTCCCGCCAATCGTGTCTTGGGGATCACCTGACGTCACAGTGGATACAATGGCGTTGGAAGGCGGATTTTGGAAAAGGGGGGGGGGGGGGCTTTCTGCCCAGTGCAGTACTTTACTATTTATAGAGTGGGCGGAATTTTAGGATAACTGCATAGTTTTTTGGTGTCGGAAAGGGGGGATCTTGCCCCACCCATGGCAGGGCTTACACCAGCTACGCGACTTTTTGGATATACTGTCAAAACGTTGTAAGGAAAGTAGCGAAAATGTGTAATGTGTAATGGAACTTCAGCAACGGGAAGGTAACTCATTTAATAAGAACAAAGGCAATTTTGAGCACTGTCACCGGAACTAAACATCCATTCATTTATTGATAACTACTGCACACAAATACACTAACAAGATTCGAGACACTGGCGGGAGACTGTCTCTAGTGTTACAATTATAAAGCAAACTAACTCATCCATGTAAACTAATCTCTTATATCTCTGCTTACCTTATACTTTGCTTCTCTTCCAGATATTCATCAATTTTTAACCATCAAACTCACAGTCTTCCATATCAGTTCTCTCAATATCCCATTGTTCAATCCTTTGTTTCTCAAGCACTCATTTTTCAATCCAACGTCTCCCAATCCACCGTGTCGTTACCATCTATTTTTTCAATCATCTATCCATCAATCCTTCACTTCAATCATCCATTTCTAAGTCCTTCACTCAATCATCCATTTATTCAATCTTCACCTCAATCATCAATCTCTCAATCCTTCATTTTAATCCTAATTATCTCATTCAATTATCTAAATCCTACAAATCTCAATCTACATCGCTAAATCCACCGTCTCTCAATCCACCGTCGTTCAATCCACCGTCTCTCAAACCACAGTCTCTCAAACCACACACTATCTCTCAATCCTCTATATATTAATCTCCATTCCTAAATCCACCGTCTCTAAATCCATCCTCTCTCAATCCACCGGCGTTCAATCCATAGTCTCTCAAACCAGTCTCTCAAACCACCCACCATTTCTCAATCCCCCCATATCTCAATCGTCCATTTTTGAAAACCATCTCTGTTGCACAAAATGTTATCTTATCATCCTTTAATAGGTTCAATAGTTGTTTTGTTTTCAACAAGACTACACAAAATATAGTTGAAACTGCATGATGTTTAAAAAAAAACATTTCTAAACTAACTGTTTACAGACAATGAATAAACTACTTTAACGTGGCAATGATGACGAGAGATAAGGATCAAAGCCAATTAGAGCTTGAAGCACAACTGTCCGCCCTGTCATTAGGTTGTACTTGTCGACAGACGGAATAGGGTTCATAATTAGTTCTTTGCCCTGAAAGCGTGCAGTTTCAGTTCAATCGATTTGATCAGAGGAAAGATTTCACTGAGATCTTCGGGAATACAACAATTTGCCAATAATTTAACACGAGCGGGAAATAATTTGGTCCTTCTAAAGGAGGGATAATTTGATTGATTAGGCCAGAGTGGGACGCTTTAAGTACAGAACTTGAGTGGGAAGGAATTTAAGGGGGGGGGGGGCAACAAGGACTCTGAAGATTTGATGGACAAGGGTCGTCATTTGAGAACTGTGGTTGCTAGAGGCTTAGATTGAAAGGGTTTACTTACTGTTCTTAGACAGTATAATGTTTTGAAGGTAAGTTATTTACCCCTTTTTTAAAAAAAAGAGAGATATGTTGTTTGTAGCAAAAAGAAGCAAAATCTGCTACATCGTTCGGTTGCTGTCTTCTTGTGTGTTGCCTTCTTGCGTGTTGGCATGTTGTGTGTTTACATCTTGCGTGTTGGCATGTTGTGTGTTGACATCTTGTGTGTAGGCATCTTGTGTGTTGACATCTTGTGTGTTGTCATCTTGTGTGTTGACATTTTGTGTGTTGTCATCTTGTGTGTTGACATCTTGTGTGTTGACATCTTGTGTGTTGACATCTTGTGTGTTGGCATGTTGTGTGTTGGCATCTTGTGTGTTGATATCTTGTGTGTTGGCATCTTGTGTGTTAGCATCTTGTGTGTTGACATCTTGTGTGTTGGCATGTTGTGTGTTTGCTTGCTTTTGTTGTTTGTTTTTCATTCAACATATATCGGCCTTATTATAACTCCTAGCAAGAACAAAAAATATATTATAAAAATTCTTCACAGCTACTCAGCTGGTCGGGTACATAGAGGTAACGAGAGCGACAAAAGACACGGTACGTGCCATGGGCGACAAAGAAAGGGGCTCAAAATCGGAAAGCCGGAAAAATAACTGTTCGACTTAAAATTAGTATTAGTGTAAAGTATGTTAGGTTATGTACATTTACTAAGTTAAATTTCTTAAAACGTCATTGTGTATCTAAATTTTAAATCTTTAGTAAATAATAATAGACCAATAGATTTTCTCAAGTTTGATAGGGAGGCGGGTTTGGTTGTTTCCGTGCATGGGTGCCATAGCTCCTCGGTACGCCTCTGGGCATGAGTACGGGGTATTTAGAAACATTACATAATAATATTTTACGTTGTAGCTTTTACACTCCTTGACACGCCTTTGTTAATGTTAAAACTGATTACTTTAGCTCGTTGTTGGTAAGAACAACATAATGCTAGAATATTTTGGGGATTTATTATCTTTTCGGAATGAAATTTACCACAAAATATCCGCAGACTTTAAATCCTGTTGTTGTACACAGCTGTCATGGTCAGATCGCGTGATTATGTTATGTGTCTGTGTTGATAATTGTTTTCAGTGAGCAATAAGGTTGTTTTTTAAAACTTCTCCATATATCAAAGCACCTTTACTAAGTCATGAAGGCGCAATGACGTATTTCCAGTATGGTGCGATCTTTTATATTTGTTATGAGGGATATATTTGTTATCTATATATACATATATATATATATAATAAATGAATGTCTATATGTATCCATGTATCTTTTTATTTATGTATGTATTTCCTGTATGCCCTCCTATACCAAATATCCGAATGCGATAAAACTTTGGTGAGTCGTTGTGCCTACGCCCGCAAAAGTTTCTGAATTATTACAATCATTTAAAAATAATCCGTTTTGAGCCAGGGGCCCTATGTTCGTTTTTTTAATACTAGCTATTTAAATGTAAAACCTAGACGCTCCTATACCCAGGGCCGTCTTAACAACATAGGGGGCCCTGGGCACAGCAATGCACTGGGGCCCCCTAGCAACACTACATACCTGTGCCGCGAGAAGGGGGCGAAGGGGGCACTCGCCCCATGCTCACACAGTAGGGTGGGGGGAGGGCAAACAGTTGCTGATTCCCACCAACTCGCCAAGATGAATAAAAATGTAAAATAAAAATAAACATTCAATTAAGTTAAACTACGATGAATTCAATTTATTGATACAAAAAAACAAAATCATTCAAAATCAATAATAGTTTTAAAACATTATCAGAAATAAATTATAAATAATCACATAGGATGATTAAGTATCATTATTGACAGATAGAAAGAATAAATTATTTAATTTAAATCAACATAATCGTTTGCGTAATATTTTGCAGATAATTTTTGTATTATTTGTTTATCGTCAATGGTCTTAAAGATGTCATTTTCCATGCACATAAGTGAAAGCCAGTTCTAACGTTTTTGTCCCACTGTACTGCGACGCTGATTCTTTATGAGCTTCAATCTTGAAAATGAACGTTCACCTGCACAGTGGGTTATCATCATGGACACGAACACTCTGAATTCAATTTCAACATTAAGAAATACAGATGTCAAGTTGTCTGTAATTATTTGTTGATTCAAAGCAATAATAGTGTCACCATTTTCATCAAGAACCAGGTAGTTCTTGAAATCCTTCCATTCATTCAATAGGTCATCCTTATTAAGATCTTTGTGAAACATATGAGCTAGATCTTCACACTTTTTATTTAGCTCATCGGAATCAATTGTTTTTAATTTTGTAAATTTTCAATCCAAAAATAAGCTTGTTTACATTGTGTCAGATCAGAGCTCAGGTGGTCCAAAATAGAGAGAAAAGTTTTGATCTTGAACTTTTCACTTTTATCATATTTTGATCGATCTGTCACTTCTTCTGGTCCATCATATCTACTTAGACGGACAGTTCGATTTCGTTTCATATACTCCAATGCTGGACACATTCTCTTGGCCTTACATTAATAGTTAATACACTTTTCTCTAATTTCTTGAAGATAGGAGTTCAGAGACTCAAGAAGTTGTATGGCTAGATGTACGTCAGCATACTTTGACTGCATGACGTCACTTGTTTTGTTAACTCTACGCCTCGTACTCACGTCCTGATCAGTGTCAGCTGATGTAGAATCCAGCGCATCTGGAATTTTTTTGAAACCTTCATGCAGAGTATGGACGGCATCAATATGTGCTGATCATCTTATGTCAGACAGATGCTTTAGGACAACGAGATATTTTCTTAAAAGAAAGATACCAGATCATTCAATCGATGTGTAGAAACTGAGAAAAGGGTTATATATGCGCTGAACAAAGTCAAAGAAATTTCCAACTTGTAGACAACACTGCTGCTTTTAAGCTCACAAAGTTCAGGCTGTGTCCAGCTTGAGGGTACACTCTGCCTCAGTTTGGAAGTTGCAGTCATGATTCTGACACAATGCTGACCCACTGCGAATCCAGGACTAAACTGTACAAGTATTCTAAATATTCCATAGCCTGTGATCTGTGTCGTGAATCACACTCTCGTTTTCCGACAAAGCTTTGTGTGTTTCATCTTTTGCAATTTGCAAAAAAAAAAAAAAAGGATGGGGGGTGGGGATAGGCAATGGTATGTCTGGAACTGGTTTGCTGGATACAATAGTGGATATAGATGACGCTACTGTATTTTGAGGAGCAGAACTAGTAACTTTTATTGCACTTGGATTCAACCAAGATGTTAATTTTTCAAGTTTAACCTTTTTCCTTGTCACCTCTGCAGCTCTTAGTCTCTTCTGTGCTCCACTCCTGAAACTACGTTTCATTTCCACTTAAAGGGTTATACGCCTAGGCATATACATGTGTTATACATATTTTTATTGTAATAGTGGCGATCCGTTCAAAAGATAACTTAAAAATTTAACAAACGTAATTATTTGTAAAGTATGATGCCTCTATAAGAGTGAGTCCTCTGGAAACGTGGGGCCCCTACAACCGCGGGGCCCTGGGCCAGTGCCCACTGGGCCCATGCCTTAAGACGGCACTGCTATACCATTCATCTGATTGCGATAAAACTTTGGTGAGTTGTTGTGTGCCTGGTGAAATGTTGTGTGCCTGGTGAGTTGTGTGCCTGGTGAGTTTTTGTGTGCCTGGTGAGTTGTTGTGTGCCTGGTGAGTTGTGTGCCTGGTGAGTTGTTGAGTGCCTGGTGAGTTGGTGTGTGCCTGGTGAGTTGTTGTGTGCCTGGTGAGTTGTTGTGTGCCTGGTGAGATGTTGTGTGCCTGGTGAGTTGTTGTGTGCCTGGTGAGTTGTTGTGTGCCTGGTGAGTTGTTGTGTGCCTGGTGAGTTGTTGAGTGCCTGGTGAGTTGTGTGCCTGGTGAGTTGTTGTGTGCCTGGTGAGTTGTTGTGTGCCTGGTGAGTTGTTGTGATCATGCTCGAAAATGTTTCTGATTTATTACAACCATTTTAAAATATTTAATTTTGAGCGAAGGGCCCTTAATTTGCTTTTTTTTTTCTAAAATGAGCTATGTAAATATAATTTTAAAAAGAACAAATGTATTGGTGGATGGCATTTTAATCAAATACAAATTTGTGTGTGACATAATAAGTAGGTTTCTGAATTAGTATAACCATTTTACCATATTCCGTTTGGGGTCGGTGGCCCTAAATTTGCTTTTTTATTATATGAGCTATAAAAATATAATTTTAAACAGAGCTAATGCATGAGAGGATGGAATTGAATCAAATACAAACAGCTATACTTCCGTTTGTGTGTGACATAATTTAGTAGGTTTCTGAATTTGTACAACCATTTTGCAATATTCAGTTTTGGAACGTGGACCCTTAATTCGTTTTTTTCTGATAATAGCTATTTAAATATAATTTCCGTATGCTTTCCTATACCATTCATCTGATTGTGATAAAACTTTGTTGTGTTGTTGTGTGCACGCCCGCAAAAAGTTTCTGAATAAGTACAATTATCTAAAATATTCCATTTGAGACTGGGGGCCCTAAATTCGTTTTATTTGTTCCTTATATGAGCTATGTAAATATAATTTCAAACAAAGCTATTGCATAGGTGGATGGAATTGAATCAAATACTAACTGCGACATTTCACTTGGAATGTGACATAATAAGTGTATTTTTGAATTAGTGCATCATTTTTTAAAATACTCCGTTTGGGGCCGGGGGTCTTAAATTTGTTTATATATACTAAATGAGCTATATATAAGTATAATTTCAAAAAAAGCTATTGCATGGGTGGATCAAACTCTACAAGTGTGTGGACTAAATTTTGAAAATTCATGATTCTCACATGACAGCAGTGTGTGGCCTGCTCACTTCTCACATGACAGCAGTGTGTGGCCTGCTCACTTCTCATATGGACATCAGTGTGTGGCCTGCTCACTTCTCACATGACACCAGTGTATGGCCTGCTCACTTCTCACATGACAGCAGTGTGTGGCCTGCTCACTTCTCACATGACAGCAGTGTGTGGCCTGCTCACTTCTCACATGACAGCAGTGTGTGGCCTGCTCACTTCTCACATGACAGCAGTGTGTGGCCTGCTCTCTTCTCACATGACAGCAGTGTGTGGCCTGCTCACTTCTCACATGACAGCAGTGTGTGGCCTGCTCACTTCTCACATGACAGCAGTGTGTGGCCTGCTCACTTCTCACATGACAGCTGTGTGTGGTCTGCTCACCTTTCAAAAAACCTTCTAATTTTTTCGAGTACACACCAGACTGTAAAAACAAAACAAAATATTGTGTATATAAAAAGTACTTCAAAAAACATAATTAAAACACAATCACTTTATTTCTTTGAGTGGCATTGCAACTCATGCCGGGTACTCGCTAGTGAGGGATATTTTAGAGAGTGAGTGGGTGATATTTATTGAGCTTGGTACATTTTTGATGATGGTCACAAGTTTTTTTCCATTCCTTTGGTGTGAATGCCATTTATGTTGGTTTGTGTTTATTGTGTAATGATTAAAGAATATTTGTTTGATCAAAACCATCTAGCGAATTTCTTTGATGCGAGAAATAAACGGACTTTCAAACTCTGATATTGTTTTATGTGGCCGTTGGGAGGGGACCTACCATTAGATGACATCTCACCAGCACAGCGTAGTCTTGGAGGTTTGGGTGAGTGTGTGGGGGGGGGGGGTGCTTTCATATAAAAATTTGTTGGATTTATTGATTTTACAAACAATTGAAGTGAGTTTTGAAATGTTCGGCCAACCAAGTATGATCAATTTTTTTTCTTAATACAGAGTGGGCTCAAAACAGTGAGGTCCTAGGATGAATTTGTATATCACCATTTTTTTCAGTTTATATAATGGGATTTGGAGGAATAGTAAAAAATATTTTTAATTTTTATAATTATTTTTTGTTTAATTTGAGTTGTGTTGGATCAGGTTGAAGTAGCCATTGCTGCTAGCATATAGGCCTATAATAAAGGTATTTATAAAACACTTGTATTTCAGGTAATCTTTGTTCAACGTGAAACTGACCTAAACGTAAAGTATAGGATTCTTCATTCATTGGGACTGTAACATAGAGCAACACAAAGGAAACAGTGATAGAACAGCACTGGAGCAGCAATGTAACTACAAGGGAAGAGAAATAAAACAGCAATATTAAAGGAATGGAACAACAGCAATGAGACAGAAAAATATACAAATGGCACAGTAAGATATGCAATTTGATCTTAAAGATCTATAATCTTAGTTATGTTATTGCAATGTAAATACTTGAGAGTTTTTTTTTAATATACACACCAATTAATGATATTACTTGAGTATATAACTACATTCACGATAAGAGGCTGTAATTGATGGTTTGATTACTCACGCAGGTCTATGTGTGTATTCTTGGGTAATACATTTCTGAACAAACTTAAAAATCAATCTACATTCCAGCCACGAACACTGAAATATTTTACAAATGTGATGTAGGAAAAATATTCTTTATAATATTATAAAAATCAAACCGTTGAGTAGGTAATTTCTAGTTACGGGCGCCAAAATTTGCTTTGATATTATTTTATAGATGAAAATAATGGGCTTGAGAATAGAAAATAGAAAGGGAGGCTCTTTAAAATGAATCTTGCCCCGGGCGCCAAGCACCCTGGCAACGCAAATAAGTGTAATATGAAAAATAGTTATTCTCAGGGCGGTATGCATGTTTGTATGGCTGTAACTGTATATATAACGATGTGTTCAATTGGCGCAAAAAATGAAATTCTCAGAAGTTATAACTAATTAGTGCGTTTTTATAAAGTGCATTACTTGAATGCATGTTTTGTCTAGTAACTTCAGTAGATGGGAAGTGCATTAATAATCATTAATTGCCACTGCAATTGTTTGGTGGTTTATTACTAGTAAATTATAATTATATCTTCATGTAAAAAACAACAAACAAAAAACAACAAAGAAAAAAACAAAAATAAACCACACAACAAAATACACACACTCAAAAAACAACAAAATACACATAAAAATCAAAAATAAATAAATTATGGACTATAATAATTTGGAAAGAACAAGTAATTTTGCCACTGAGGCCCAAGCGGATGTAAACAAAGAAATCATGGACGTGTTGTGTTACAAATACTCGAGGTTTAGTCAACTTGAAATCCGTGTCCTATTTTTATATATATAGATAGCTACTAACTTAATAGAGTAAGTTTAAAGTGAATGCGATTTAACATTGTTAAGCCATTGCTTATGTGATGTGTCCACAGAATTTACCAGCCTCCTTAAAAATAGTGTAGGCATTTACAAAAAAAATAAACGTTTCATAGTTTCATTTCATTTTTTTTTACTTTTCATGAAGTCAAAGTGTTTACCATATCATAATGTCCTAAATGCGAAGAGATAGAGTCGCTTTGGTTAATTCAGACATTTGGTGCCATGACATTTCACACGGCTGCCATTTTGGTTGCCACAAACGTGAAGTTTTCTAATTCACTGTCACTAAACCTAACCTGAACCCTAAATGACTAAATGTATCCCTAAACCTAACCTAAACCCTAAATGTATCCCTAAACCTAACCTGAACCCTAAATATATCCTTAATGGGTGCCATATAGTCTGAATTAGCCCACCACATTTTTTACCATGGCCGCCATCTTGGTTGCCGCGACCAGTAAAATTAAGAATTAAACGTTAAAAAATAATGAAAAAATATCCTAAATGTATCCCTAAACACAACCTGAAGCCTAAATATCTAGGCAGTGTCTGGACGTCAGGCAACCTGACAAATTGTGCGGGAGATATACGTCCGGCGGGCTTGTCACGTGACCGCCGGACAACTAGTGGAAGATATTCCGGTGGCTGACATGTCATGTGACCACCGGACGACTAGTAGTGTTATTATTCTATCTTCAGGTCATGTGACAAGAGCTCGCCTGCAAAATAGTTGCATTGGATATTCATATGATATTCCAATATTGTGTACAATAATTACATATATTAGTCATTAGTCAGCCAATCCATAGATAATAAATAAATACTGAATACGTTAATATATTCATATGCACTGAGATACATGAAGTGTTTCGTAAGCATTTGACTTTGATTGAATATTAAACCAGTCGGCCTATACTATATTATATATCCTAACTAGTAGTACTAATACTATTTGATTCCGACCGACGCTTCAGAAAAAAAAAGTCCGTTATCTTCGTTAAACATATTATAAAGCTCTACATTGAAGCCTAAATTTAAAATATGAACCAAATAAAATAAGTCAGTAGACGTATGTCAATAAAGTCGTATTTTAGAATTAGAAGTGAGAAGTAGACTTTGTTACGGAGGTCATGTGACTTGGTCGATGGACGAATATCTCGATAAAGTATTCGTCCGGCTGTCATGTGACTTGGTCGCCAGACGTATATCTCCCGCACTATTCGTCCTGTCGCCGGATGTGTAGATATCTAAACCTAACCTGAACCCTATATTTATCCCTAACATGAGTTTTGACCGTATTGGAACCAGGGTTTTGACCCAATCAGAACCAGGGTTTTGCAAATGAAGTCACGGTGCTATCTCTTCACATTAGCCGCCTTTTTTTTATTTGCTTGGTTAGTTTCTGATGAGTGTCTCTTAAGTCTTATTTTTGTCTTAGTACCGGTAATCAAAGACTTCGCTTTACTTTACTAGTGTTAGTGAAACTTTTCCGAAACTTTACAAAGAATTCCCAAACCAATTTTCACTGATGTGTGAAATTTGATTTTGTCATTTACACAGAAAAAGTATGCATGAACGTAAAATAATCATTACAACTTGCCACAAATGCACTTAAATTGAAATTACGCTACCAGTGGCAAATCTGCGCATAATGCCGAGCGTTATTGGCAGACCAAAATTTTAGAATAACGATGAGCATTATGAGTACAGTTGTGCGTATAATCACTTCGTTTTATTATTTACTTATTATAGAGTAACTGTTAAGTTTACCGTATGGGTTTTAACAAGAGTAGTCTCAACCTGAGCTCAGTGACATGTGAGGCCAACATTTCTAAATTTCGAGGGAGGGAAGATCTGTCTCATCTGTCTCCAGACCTTTACCCCTCGCCCACTTACACTTACAAGGTAAAAATGAAAAAAATTAACACTTTTATCGAAATAAAATTAAAGACAGAGCTAACAATCAAATCAATTAGTCACTATGGCTATGGTCGGCATTTGACCTGATGAACCTCCAATTCCAATACTATTTGCAGTGAAAGTCATTGCCAATGATATAGGCATAGGACCGCAATCTAAAAAATTCTAGCCATTTATTATTAGAATATATGCCCCTGATACTACTAGCTTTAATAGTTTTAAATAGGTCAATAGGTCTGTAACTTACTAAGTCATACGCCTATGCCTAATAAGGATACTATAGTATAGGCCTACTAATACTTCACATCAGTCAAAATGTTGTGTTAAGAGACGAGACAGAGAAATTTATTAATGATTCTCACAGCCTTGTAAAGTTAAAATAAAATATAAAATGGGCTTAGAGTTAGAGGCCTCATTATTGTTTTTCACACTGAGACCACTGGTTATGGGCTTTACAGTAAAATTTTGAAAATGGTATTTATTTAACGTGTCACTCACTGCCAGATATCCTAATAGATATACAATCCTGTTTACTATTTTGAGGTGTATACATTATATATACTGTGTGTGTTTTTTTACTATTAAGATAATGTATTAATCGATTTTGTGATGATATTGTATGATTTTAAGAGTTTCAGGGTAAACAGGTCTGGATATAGTATTAGGTATTGGTGTACAGCAATTGTGTATTAATAACATGACTATAGTATAACTTACCTGAATATCTCTGTTGCCTAAGAGGTTAGAGCCAAATATATTAATTCAAAATAAATGATTTTTAAAAAAAGTAATAGTTATTTTTCTGACATTGGGGCTTACCTGTAGAATTTAGAGAGGGAAGGGAGCTCACTAGTGCGTAGGTCTAATATATTTTCATCCATTTTATGTTAACTGAATATGCTAATTTTTTTTTTTTATTGACTTTTAAATTTTCAGTTGGTGGGTGAGAAGAAAAAGAAATAATACATTCCGATTTATACATGGCTTCCACGAGAAAGCTGAGAATTCTTTGCATTCATGGCTATCGTCAAAATGCACACACTTTTAAAGATAAAACAGGTGCTTTCAGGAAACTTCTGAAAAACCATGCAGAACTTGTTTACATAACTGCAACTCACAAAGTTCCCCCAGGAAATCTTGGAAGTGCTGCTTGGACAGGCCAGCCTGTTTCAGATAATCCTGATGAAAAAGCAGAAGAAAGAGGGTGGTGGTTTTCCCGTGAAGATGATTACTTTAAATCAACTGATTACAGTGACGTATCCAAGGGTTTTCAAACCTCGGTTGACCAGATTGTGGAATTCTTAGAGGACTCCAAGAATGGAAACTTTGATGGAATTCTAGGCTTTAGTCAAGGTGCGTGCCTTGTTTCCATGCTTTGCAGAATGCAGCAGAATGAACAGAAAAACTGGTTTAGGTTTGCTGTGCTTATAGCAGGCTTCAAAAGCAGGTCTTCCAATCATGAAATCTACTATCCTAAGGATGTTTGCATACCAATACCCACGCTCCAGGTCTATGGCGATGGTGATAAAATTGTCTCAGCAGAAATGAGTGAGGAACTTCTACAATATTTTGAGGACCCTAAGTGTTTGAGGCATCCTGGTGGGCATTTTGTTCCAGCGTCTGGTTCACAAAAGAAAATGTATCTTGAATTTTTAACTGAAATGATGGATGTTTGTGGTATTTCCAGCTCTGTGAAAAGTTAACTGATTTTTATTTGAATAGGTGTAAAGATAAAATAATTTGCCAAAACTGTGATGTTAATAATGTTATTCATCTAGTTGATTATTAAATAAAGAAATTCTATATTTTACTTATCAATTATCATGTAGTTACCCCCATTCTTAAAAGGCATACTTTATTGAGTGGTATGTATTATTTTATTTCCTTTTGTTTATTGATCCTGGCATCAAGTGATATTTAAAAAAAATTAAATGACCATCTGGAATCTTAAAGAATTTAATATTTGTGAGATAATGAAAAGAAACAACAAGAGATCACTATAATAATTCATGTATTTATTCATGCGATTGTGATGTCCCCTCCAAAGGTTATTGAGCTGACACAGCAACAAGGCAAAATATAACATTCTAGTTTGCCAAAGGATAATGGGTAAACAATTGAAATGGGAAATATACTAGCAAAAAATTATCAAACTGTTTTTAATATTTTGAAATTTGGTTGATCTAATAACTGTTCATTTTATAACAGGATTTTCAAATAATCCTTCATCCCATTTGATTTAATTAAGTTTCTATTTTATGAAAAGCATTTTTCAAATACTCCTTTAGGCCCATTTCATTTATAAAATTAACTTTAATTCAAACAGTCTGCTTTTAGATTTTTGTACTAACAGTGTGTCCTACACAAATTGTATTGATATCAAACTCTTGACATTGGCAGGCAGGTGAAGTACCTTCATGACCAGTAAAATTAAAACTTAAAATTGAGGCTGTTGAAAAATGTATAAATTCTTTGAGATGGGTCTGTGGACAAACAACCAGATGACCCAGAGGCACACATACTGTTTCATTTAACAAGCTATGATGCACCTGCTTTTACATGGCCCACACTATACCTTTTTATTTGATGGTGTCCCACCGTTATCCTTGAAAACTATTTTGAAGTTCGGTAGTTTAAATCTTTATCAAATTTGGAGAAACGTAAGTTATGTTCTCAAAAACATTTTTGAGCTAAAATATGTATTACACTACTGTACATTTATTTAAGACCTAATACCTTTCAAATATACCTCCGATGTATCCTAAGAGAATGCTTCTATTTTAAAATATTTTTTTAATAAAGTTAATGGGTTTATATGTTGAAGAATAGAATGTTAAAATTGATTGAATGCTTAGATAACATGAAAAATAAAGTTGATAGCCACAAAAGTGGGGACTGGCACACATTTATGCTTCTTCTTCTTTGTGTATCCACACTGGTAGAAATAATTGTCATCTTAAAAATTTAAATAAATGAATTATTATGTCATGATCAACAACGCATGTAACTACTACTCTGAATGTTTAGCAGGGCTGTATGCCCATTGTCTCATATGGCATTCTTGCCTTACTATGAGATAAATGTATGCCTACTTGGAATTCCTTTAAAGGTAATACATAGGCATTCTTATTTTAATGAAATCATAGTACATAATATGATAAACATTTCTTGATCTTGACATTATAAAGAAAAAAATAGATCTACTGCTTAGGCATGGAAGAGGCAAGTACAATGTTTTTAAGTAATGATACAATTATCATTTTGATAATATTTTACAGTAATAAAATAACATTTTTATACATGTGTTATACATTTGGCAAACTTGCACTTATTTTATACATACTTTTTTTATAAAATATAACAAATTTGTAAAAGACACCAAAAAAAATCTGTTTTGAAACTTAAAAGAAAAAAAGTAAAATATATGTACAAATAAATGGTCCTTTACAAGTCATACATTATTAATATGAATATAGACCTAATCATTATGCATGAAATGTTTTCTCAACAAATCCTAAAATATACTGAAGTCTTGGATTATCTCACCAGGTCTGACACAAATTCAATGAATATTGATCAATATTTAAAAATAAGATAATGTTTGGCATTGCTGAGCCTCAAAGTTCAATTACAATCAATATCTGTTAAGTGAGTAGTCACAGTACCGGGTATACTACTGCACAATGAGGACACACTTGAAAGAAATGATTACAAAATACCTTGATTAACTGAATGTTGGTCCAAAATTATTTCTCTCACCAAAATTTAATAGGTAGTGTAATCCATTTACCCCTGTTCTAAATGTCTTTCATAGTTTCTTACTTTAAATAAATAAATAATAACTAAAAATAAACCAAACTTGTGACCAGATAACTAAAATTTAGGGTCAACTAAATAAAAGTGCACAGCGACAGACTAACCTGCCTGCACAGCCATAGACTAACCTGCCCACACAGCCACAGACTTACATGTAACCTGCCTGCGCAACCACAGACTAACCTGCCTGCACAGCCACAGACTAACCTGCCTGCACAGCCACAGACCAACCTGTCTATTTTCTATTTACCCAGTGCTATATTTAGAGATTATGATTGCAGTAAGGTATAGGATTCAAAGCTCATTTATTTTACTTTTATGAAGCCTCCCTGAACTTAAAATTTATTGTCTATAAAAAATTTAACTGATAATAGCTTAGTACAAAATGTGTCCCAGGGGCCATTAGATGAACATAAAACTACCAGTGAATTATTGGTTCAGGTTATTTATATTTATAGGTACATGTAACATTTAATACATCACAAAAAATATCATTTTTATGTGATCATCAAGGCTCAATATTAGCAACGTGCAAACACATTAAACAAAATACCTGCCATAAAGACAGTAATGTGGTACCATCACATTATTCAGTCTTGATTTCAACTTGTCCTGAAGATATAGATGCTACATCAATTTATGTTAAAAAGAATAATATCCAGTATAATATTCTATGTTGAACCATAAGAAAACATGTTACTGTTAGTGTAATATTGGGTCAGCATGATAAAATTGGTCCCTTAAAATCTTTTTTCTTTAAATAAATAATTACTATCTGAAAAGTTTGCACTACTAGATGGTAAAACATAGTTTTTAAAAACTATTTGCCTTGACTTACAAATACACTAGTAGTAGGCGTTTCCTCTTACAATTCAAATTTTGTAATTATGGACACCAATTGAAACTGTAATTCTAAACAGCACTGCATGCTTTCAATGTGATGATTTTTTTATGATGGCATGGCTATTTATTTTTATTCAGAATAATAATAATAAGGAAAAAGGGACAATACTCTTTAACATTCGTTGACAAGTGCAATAAAAATGAATTATTTCCCCTCAATCTGTAAAAGCACTGGTAATGTAATGAAAGTATGAGTGCGTCTTCTTACAAATGGCTCTGATCATTGCAGGAGAAACAAGGGTTTATTTTTTTTTAAACTTTATCACCAGATTTCAAACAGTTTACAAATTTGAAGTTAAAAGTATACAAGATTTACTTTATGGTCTGTAGAGATGAGAAATTTCACAAGAGACACGTGGTGCTGAGCATGACAAATCTCACTCCTTGTGATTCCTAAAACTTTGTTTCCATGCACTTATGTATAACACATGATCTTAGCTGTTGCTGAATCTGATCATTTTCTGAAGTAAAAACGACAGCAATCAATGTAGGGGCACACCATAGTGGCTTCTTATGCATGGTGTCAAATTCCTTTAAAAAAAAAAAAGAAACTTTCATTGGTGATGGTGTATCATGGATAACTCCCTGCAGTAACCAAAACCAAACCAGGGAATGTCAACTGTTTGCTTAACTTCAGAAAGTTGTTCTTTTCATTCCCACCAAGAATAGATCAGTACTATTTCATTGAGAGATTTTTCAGCAGTTTCAGTGCTATTTTTTGCTTTGGGAAAAAAACAACAAAAAATCTATACCTTAGCAATAGTTTTCTTCAAACACATTCTTACCTTTTGGTTTATTACGTGTGCTACACTTCACCTGCACATTTTGAAGAATGGGGGGAAAAAAGGGGGGAAAAAACTGGTAAAGGGAAATATTCTTTACATCATGTAGTGTTAATAAAACATTGGATAACATGTAAACATGAAACTATAGATGGCTTATCTCTCTGTACATTCCTTATTTCTATGTTGTAAGACTATACACTGCTTATCTCTATGTTGTAAAATTATACATTGTTTATCTCTATGTTCTGAAACTATACATTGCTTATCTCTATGTTGTGGAACTATGCATTCCTTATCTCTATACATTTCTTCTAACATATTACATTAAAATGTAACTATTCTGCAACAAATACTTTCTTGGTCCACAATAGTATAATTTCCATTCAGCCAGATTCTTTATAGTACCCAGTACTGCAGACCAAACAGCTATGAAACATTACATTCTTTTTATTTCCCTTTTATGCACTGTCACTCTATTTAAATGGAGGTTCACTAACATTTTTATCTTTTTAATATTCTTAAAAAAACATTTTTTGTTATTCTGATGTTTTAATGCTCCAACAGTCAGAGGTGTGCTTCCCTTTTTATATGGTGTGCAACTGTTTTATATGGCAGCAGCCTGTGAAGAATAATTTTATTTTTTTCAAAATGTAAATTAACCCTTGTGACCTTTATACCTTTAAGGGGTTGTGAGCCACAAGTTGCGCCCTTCAGGTTCCAAAATATTTGAGTATTATTTCCATTCAGTCTGATTCTTTATACGGCAGTGCAGTTAATTTAAAAACACAAGAGTTAAATATAACCATTCAATGTACAGGTATGATAATCATAAACATTGACCTTATACTTATAGTTATAGTACTTTCCAACATCTAGAACCCAAAAATAGACAAATATCCTGCACAGCACTGGCAATGAAATTGATTTCAACCATCTAACCTTTCATCCCCACCTCATATCTAATCTACCATCCCACCTCATTTCTAACCTCCCATCTCTAGCCTCCCATCCTCACCCCATCTCTAACCTCCCATCCTCACCCCATCTCTAACCTCCCATCCTCACCCCATCTCTAACCTCCCATCCTCACCCCATCTCTAACCTCCCATCCTCACCCCATCTCTAACCTGCCATCCTCACCCCATCTCTAACCTCCCATCCTCACCCCATCTCTAACCTCCCATCATCACCCCATCTCTAACCTCCCATCCTCACCCCATCTCTAACCTCCCATCCTCACCCCATCTCTAACCTCCCATCCTCACCCCATCTCTAACCTCCCATCCTGCAGATTTCTTCCTTATCCACTTGCTGAGCTTTTTTTCAACTACTAACTTGATTTCCCAGTTCAGTTACAGTGAGCAAAATGCACACAAAATTGCAATGATATCATTTTTAAAAGGTACATTATTATGATTGAATCAATATCAACTGATGAAATGAGTTATCTTCATATGTGCAGTAACAATGATGAAAACAGCGATAATTAGATGAGGTGTGTTAAAGACATAACAAGATATGGCAGTGTTAGTCCCGTCATATTGGACCAGAGAGTTACCATTGTCTCCCCTGACTGAGAGGAACTCTTCATTTGGTGAGTCTGCTTCATGAGGGATGTAGGTCGTCTTTCCTAGATCACTATCTGTTGTCAGGGGCAACAGTCCTGCTCCTGACCTGGTTTGGTTCTGTTTTTTAACCGTCTTTTCTGTGACTGCCTGGATCTGTTCATTGTCAGGGCACCCGAGCCACCAGTTGGCAATAGACCGTGGATAAGATGCATCAATCTGTTGCCATGACAACAGGAAATAATGGTTAAATGTTCAAATTCGTAAAATATCATTTTCATTATAAATTTTAAATCTTTGTAATTCTTTTTTCATTTCAATCAATGCAGTAAATTGAGAGAATAAGACACTTTTTTAAAAAAATATATATTTTTGTTACCTGTATTTTAAAATAAAAATTAAAAACTATTCTTATTCAGTTTTAAGATTTTTAAACTAAAATTCCACTTAATAAATACATTTTTGCTTTTTAAAATGTTCTAATGTAATCACATACATTGAAATCTACATCATTGTAGCGATAATAAAGATTCCCACTGAAGAAATAGGTCCTGCCATTCTTCCATTTGAGGGCAGCATCAATGTGTGACGGGAGCCCTGTCCACACCGACATGGGTTTGGGGTAGCCAGGGTCCACATGGTTCAATGTGTACCGCCAGTACTGGTCTCCTGGATAACAGAGGTGTAAAAAATGTTCAAAATTTTAATCACCTCTAATAAGATTAGATAGTTCCACATTTTTAAAAAAAATATTAATGGGGGGGGGGGGGGTTGTGTCTTTTTCTTTTACTAATATATACATGTAACTTAATAGGACAGTTAAGGACCTAGAAGCAATTTATAAGGCTCATTCATTGAACGTTTACATTTAGTAAATTTAGTGGATGAAATTTGTTTAAAGAACTGAGAAAACTCAATCAAAGCATTACTAGATTATGTAGGGAAGGATCAAATGAATATGTTCATTGTTTATAATTGGGGCTAAGTATGGAAATCCCCCCTATCCCAGCCAGTTACCCCAACATGAGTCATAAAGTTAAGTTACATATGATAAAGATCATTAAAGATCATACTTTATGGCTAAATTTTTCTAGCATTCAGGTTACTACATGTTTTCCTCAAATTCTTTGCATTGTTTTTAAAAAAAATTAAAATCGTTAAAACTTGTCTAAATAATCACAATTCTTTATTTTATTATAGCGATTTTTTAAGGTAAAAACATTCCATGAAGGCAGATTAATCTTTTTATTATTTATAAATATTGTTTTCCCTTTTTTTTGTTGTCTCCCTTAGCCTTGTTGATCATTAAAATAAGTTATAAGCATAAGGAGAGCTTTCACCAATATCTGATAGCGAAAAAACTGGTTGCTTTATACTATACTTCCCCCAAGACAGCTTGTTAAACCGGTTCTGAAATTTCTAAATTATATCCAAAAGTTTCCTAACCATTAACCACCACCATGCAGCAGCCATGTTGGTTTCAGTTTTCAAGTTCAATCATTGGCCACACATTTGTCTTTTAAAAAAATTAATTGACAGTATTTATGAGCTCACTGGGTGACATGTTATGATAATTTATAGCAAAGATTTTTCACCCACACTGACCGGATATATAAACAAAAACTGGTTTTGTGTGTGGAAATTAGAATTTAAATATATTATACCATAGATAAATATTTATTCAAAGAATTTTTTTTAATCAGGCAAATAATAATTAGCTTTCACTATAATAATTTATTCAATTTTAAAAAACACAAAAAAAAAAAACAAACCCTAAATAATACTGATATTGCTCTTTGAATGATACACCTGAACTGAATGGGATCTCAATTTAGGCAACAGCTTAACTCACTGAGCTATCATTCAAATGTGAAATTACAGAACTATACTTGTACATCTAATCTGCTACAGAACTAGACTTGTACATCTAATCTGTTACAGAACAAGACTTGTACATCTAATCTGCTATGGAACTAGACTTGTACATCTAATCTGCTACAGAAATAGACTTGTACATCTAATGGGTTACAGAACTAGACTTGTACATCTAATGTGCTACAGAACTAGACTTGTACATCTAATCTGCTACAGAACTAGACTTGTACATCTAATGTGCTACAGAACTAGAATTGTACATCTAATGTGCTACAGAACTAGACTTTTACATCTAATCTGCTACAGAAATAGACTTGTACATCTAATCTGTTACAGAACTAGGCTTGTGCATCTAATATGCTACATAACTAGACTTGTACATCTTATCTGCTATAGAACTAGACTTGTACATCTAATGTGTAGGACTAGCCTAGATGTACCAAAGTCAGAGTTGAGTAACAAAATTTTAGTAAAGTTTAAAGCGACCACGACCATCACCTATTTACAAAGCACATTATTTGACAGTGACAGCGTAAAGAAGTGGAAATTATGTGCTTTATTTAGCACCACATGTGCCCTGTACTATGTACAAAAATAAGTAGTGGTATGCATTCAGAGCTGCCGTGTCAGCCCCTGCAAATATTGGGGCCAATGTGTCTAGTTGTGAAAATTGTCCCATGTGTCTAAACATGGGAGGATGTGCAGTTTTTATACAGTATATTGAACACTAAAACACTGAGTAATAGCTGACTGCATAATATATTTTGAGAAGCACTGCTCAGGAGTGTCTGGACTTTTGCCTTTAGCACACATGCTGATTTCAGCTGACACTGATAGGGGTCAAAGACCAGGGGAAATTACTCAATGCACAATGTTTCACTTTGGGAAGTAAGCATTATGGTGCAACATAAGTTGTGACAATGAGAGCAGCTGTTTAGTGCACCATTATTTGGGGGCACCGTTGAGTAGGGGAACTGATATTTTATATTTCGAACTAATTTTAATAATATAGTTTCTAATTTTAACAGCTATTTATATATATAATATATACTTGTCCGTAGGGTGATAATCAAATTAAAGTGAATTTCACGTTATGTCACCATGGGAGAACCACGCCGTAAAATAAGAAGGACTTCTTGTACTTCAATGACAATAACGTTAGACGTTAGTGTTGAGTTAGGCATTATCATATTTGCTTTCAATCTCAATGCCAGTACTAAGATTACTTTCAATGGGGCCAATTCTTCCCGTGCCCATGTCAAAATTATATATTTGAAAAGCTATCTTTGTTAATGAACATTTTGAAATTTCATACCTTTAATAAAGTAAGTCTTTCCGTTTCCTCCCCAAACAAAGGCAGCGTCTATGTTACCAGGGAGACCTTTAAACCCATCTTCAATACTCCGGACATAAATGAGCTGAAAGTTGTAAAACTTCCAGTAGTGGTCACCCTTCAAAAGGTAAAATATTTACATGATTTTAGAAGAAAAAAAAACAAATAATTCTAAAATCTAAATTCATAATTTATGGAAGGGAACTAAGCTGTATGTAAAATGAAAAAAAAAAAAAAAAAAGAAACACCACAGTATGAGAACCAGTACCTTGAATATGTACGTGTAGCCATTGTCCCAGTTTAAAGCACTGTCCACGGGACCTTCTAACCCCTTCCAGTCCTGGCTGATTTCTTTAGGGTAGCCATCAGCAATACCGTAGCTGCTTAAACGGTAATACTGTTTGCCTGTTCAGATAAGTGAGAGAGAGCAATGAGTCGTGAAAATGTTTAGAGAAAGAGTAATGTCACGGGGCTGTGTTTGTTTAGAGAGAGCAATGTCACGTGACAATGTTTGTTTAGAGAAAGCAATGTCACGTGACTATGTTTGTTTAGAGATAGCAAAGTCACGTGACTATGTTTGTTTAGAGATAGCAAAGTTACGTGAATATGTTTAGAGACAGCAATTTCAATTGAATAGGTTTGTTTAGAGAAAGCAATGTCACGTGTTTAAAGAGAGAGTAACGTCACTTGAATATGTATATGTGACAATGTTTAGAGACAACAAATGTCATGTTTAGTTGTTTAGAGAAGCAAATGTCATGTGTAGTTGTTTAGAGACAGCAAATGTCATGTGTAGTTGTTTAGAGACAGCAAATGTCATGTGTAGTTGTTTAGAGACAGCAAATGTCATGTGTAGTTGTTTAGAGACAGCTAATGTCATGTGTAGTTGTTTAGAGACAGCAAATGTCATGTGTAGTTGTTTAGAGACAGCAAATGTCATGTGTAGTTGTTTAGAGACAGCAAATGTCATGTGTAGTTGTTTAGAGACAGCAAATGGCATGTGTAGTTGTTTAGAGACAGCAAATGTCATGTGTAGTTGTTTAGAGACAGCAAATGTCATGTGTAGTTGTTTAGAGACAGCAAATGTCATGTGTAGTTGTTTAGAGACAGCAAATGTCATGTGTAGTTGTTTAGAGACAGCAAATGTCATGTGTAGTTGTTTAGAGACAGCAAATGTCATGTGTAGTTGTTTAGAGACAGCAAATGTCATGTGTAGTTGTTTAGAGACAGCAAATGTCATGTGTAGTTGTTTAGAGACAGCAAATGTCATGTGTAGTTGTTTAGAGACAGCAAATGTCATGTGTAGTTGTTTAGAGACAGCAAATGTCATGTGTAGTTGTTTAGAGAAGCAAATGTCATGTGTAGTTGTTTAGAGAAGCAAATGTCATGTGTAGTTGTTTAGAGACAGCAAATGTCATGTGTAGTTGTTTAGAGACAGCAAATGTCATGTGTAGTTGTTTAGAGACAGCAAATGTCATGTGTAGTTGTTTAGAGACAGCAAATGTCATGTGTAGTTGTTTAGAGAGAGCAAATGTCATGTGTAGTTGTTTAGAGACAGCAATGTCACATGAATATGCTTGTGTTCTTATAAACACATAACGTTGATGGTTTATTGTGTGTGGGTGAGGGGTGGGGTGCCGAGTTATTTTTAAACACAATCACATAAGAATCAACATAGATATGAGAATATGTTTTCAAATATTATGTTAGGTAAATATAAACAAACAAAAACAACAAAACAAAAAAGGGCAATTGTTTTAACAGTCATTTGATTTAGTGATTAAGTGATGCCCTGGGCATTGGCGAACCAGCCCGGTGGCATATGCTGAAATCAACAACAAAATTTGGCACCATGATTAGACACTATGATTAGACACTATGATTAGACACTATGATTAGACACCATGATTAGACGCCATGATTAGACACCATGATTAGACACCATGATTAGACACTATGATTAGGCACTATGATTAGACACTATGATTAGACACCATGATTAGACACTATGATTAGACACTATGATTAGACAATATGATTAGACACTATGATTAGACACTATGATTAGACACCATGATTAGACACTATGATTAGACACTAACTACAAAAACGTTTTTAGTCGTTGCAAAAAGGAAAAGAGCTGGGGAAGGTAGGGCATCTCCGCCCCCACCCCACCTGGGACATTGCTAAGGCCACCGCTGTTTTCAATCTCATCCTTGAATTTAGTTTTAGAATATGAATATAATTCAGTGTAAAATAATAAATTTTATTATATTCATCAGTGACTGGCTGATTTTTGAACAGTGATAATCAATTAAAGCTTTATTTATAGAAACATATTCATTAGTCCATCAATCTCTAACAATGTCTCTCTGGGATGTCCACTTAAAAAAAATACAATAAAGTTAAGTTAAGTTAAGATTGGGTAAATGAAAAAAAAAGGAAAATAAAAAAGGATTGAAGATTCAACATCGTAATGTTAAGATTATAACTTTTTATACAGTTTATTTTAAAACGTTTAGACTGTTGATAGTTAATAATTTGTTCCATGAGTGAGTGTTTTGGTGTGGAGATTAATTGCTTAGCTGTTGTTATGTGCTTTGTATTCGTGACATATTATTATTATTATATGTTGTCTTATATAGCGCGGTACCCCAGCCTAGGGCTGGGCTCACCCCGCTGTACATAAAAATATTAGAAAAAGAGACATAATCGTGACAATAAAACAAAATACATTTATGTAATAAAGAACAGCTGTATAGAGACAAACAAAAACAAATGCATATTCACCCCACCCACCCCAGAACTTTTACATGTGAAGCCATGGACGGCGGCCAGCAGCATCGTTTATCGGTCAGATTTGAGGAATCAGTCAGGGTAATAGAGTTTAAAGAGATGTGTTTTTAGTGCAGTTTTGAAGGCCTGTGTGGTTGTTATATTGCGAATGTGTAGCGGAAGAGAATTCCATTGTTTGGGGGCGCAGAAAGAGAAAGATCGTTCACCGTATGTTTTAGTACGTGTCTTAGCAAGAATACGACAGAATACGCGTGTCTGCATATTTGGGTATGCGATTTCGTTGTTCGCTGTTATGGTTTTTAGTAGTAATTGAGTTCCATTAAGAAAGCGGATGAAAGAAGCCACGCTGTTGTTGAATGAAGAACCTTCTCTAGACTTAACGAAGCCACTGTTCGTAACACAGGCCTACGTGCAGTCATCAAAACAGTGTGTACACTGCCATCAACATTTGTTGAAATTACATAATCAAAATTTATCAAAAAAGTTTAACATCGTCTGAGTTAAAACATGTTGACGATTCACTCTCTTGCCACGTTGCATCTTGCCTTCAGTATTTCATACTTTGTTCATCAATGCATGGGCCATGTGCGTGGGTGGGTCAGGTGGGTGGGTGAGAAAACAACTGGATTAACTTGGTTTCTAGATATAAGGCTACTGAACCCGAGCTTTGACAATCAACTCAGGAACTCAGTCGTTGACCTCTACATAGAGGAGGGTGTTTGGGGCTTGTAATCTGTTCAAAAGGTCAACAATATTTTTGAAAACAAATGAAAAGCACACTAAAAATCCTGAATCATTAATCAAAATGTGGTGCTTCCCATTTTCACCAGTAAACTTAAACTAAACACAAAAATATTTACCTTTAAAAATGTAAGTGTGACCGTCAGAGTTCATGGTCACGGCATCTATTTTTGGCTCATTACAAATTTTCGGTACTCTCAGAGGGGGGCCGCGTGACGGAGTAGGCGGGATTTTCTTCGAGGCATCATGGCCGCGGTACTTGCGTGACCCTGGAGAAATAGTCAATGGTCATTTGTTCAACTTTCAGGCGATTGAAACAGTCAGTGGTCATTTGTTAAACTTTCAGGCGATTGAAACAGTCAATGGTCATTTGTTCAACTTTCAGGCGATTGAAACAGTCAGTGGTCATTTGTTCAACTTTCAGGCGATTGAAACGGTCAATGGTCATTTGTTCAACTTTCAGGCGATTGAAACAGTCAGTGGTCATTTGTTCAACTTTCAGAAGATTGAAACAGTCAGTGGTCATTTGTTCAACTTTCAGGCGATTGAAACAGTCAGTGGTCATTTGTTCAACTTTCAGGCGTTTGAAATCAATTGGATTTGATAATGCAACTTATTTCTACTGTAGGCCAAATTCTAAACAAAATCAGGTGACATCTCACCATAGAGCTCTTGTATTGCGTTGATGTCATCCGGGGCAAGTTGAAAATGACGCTGGTATCCACGGTAAAAGGGGGCCATTAGGGACGAACTGATGTCACTGTGTGACAAGCCCAGCGAGTGGCCGAACTCATGGGCAGCCACTTGGAACATGTTGATACCTGAATAAAGTGGGTGATAAGAACATGTTGATACCTGAATGATGTGGGTGAGACGGTAGTGCCACACTAAGTAAACATACTAAAGGACATAGAGACCAAAGCGCAAACACACACACAACAGTTTTTAAATAGATATGCACTATTACCTGTTTGGAAATTTTCCTCGGAATTATCCCCAGGGACCGGCAACCATGAAACAATAACACAAAACTAAAACAATGCATCTGATAAATATTTTATTTACAGTTTCCTTTAATTTAAAAACACGTGACAAGTGATGTGACATTCAGGTGCATGTTTTGAACATGTTTGGTAGGAGATTAAAAAAAACAAAAAACAATAAACGCTATATTTATCTTGTTAGTTATTGAGATAAGTGCTTTTCAAAAACTCAAAGAGGACGAGTAACGAGATAATCAGACAAGCCCCACCCCTATGGATTGAAATAAAAATAAGAATTCTAGTAATAAAGTTTTAAAGTTGAATGTTGTAAACGGTGGCAGTTGCCCTCCCCCCCCCCCCCCGCAGTTGGCTGAAAATACCGCCACTCCACATAATGAAAAAAATGCCGTTTTTGGCGGACCGCCCCTCTGCACCTCCATCCCTCCCATTCCTACGCCACTGGCCTTTATCACATTAGTTTGCAAGATAACAATATTTACTCATTAGACCAATTAGTTTTTATGTTTAAAACCTAAGAGGGTGATCAGCTCATTAATTTTTTTTAAATACTGATCCTTCCCTGTGTAAAACTGAGACCTCTCTGAATTAAGTCTTGAATACAAACAAGGCCTGGGGGTAAATGTCCTTCTGATCTCCCCTCCCCCATGCAACGTTAATTGTTGATCAGGATTTGTACTTTAAATCTGTATTATTCTTTTTTTTTTGTGTGTCTACTTTGTTTGTTAGAAAAGATCTGGCAATAAAGTGCGTCCAAACATAACATGCTTACGTCAAACCGCCCCCCCCCCAAGGATTTGTTGATTGTTTTACCTGACGGCAGATCAACTGTCCAATCCTCATCGTCGTCAAAGTGAGCGTCTCCCCCGTACTGGGGGAAGTAGGCGTGGGCAAGGGTCTGACCGCGACCATCGAAGGGGTTCCCATCCCCGTGGTGGCGGCGCGCAAACTTGACATCGATGTCAACCTTCTCGTCGTAAGGGCGCAGGATGAAGTTGAGGGGCGTCACTTCACCCCAAATCTGAAGACACAGATATCATATGACGTGAGGATTCTATGTGTATAACTTTTATAAGTGTTTGGGGTTTTTTTACGGTTTTTTTTACGGTTTTTTTTACGGTTTTTTTTTTTTTTTAAATGTGGAGGAAGAGTTTTTGAAATGTTTTATTAAAAAAATAAAGCCATGCTTATGTCCTATCGGGAAGGAGATTTATCAAGTCCGATCCTGTCTTTATTGATTTAATAATGAACTCATACTTATGTCCTATAAGGCAGGACGTATATACCGTCCAATCCACTCTTTCTTAATTCAACAGCCTCTATTCCATTGTTTCCCAAACTTGTAAGTTTAGCGGACCAGTGAAAAATTTCGAAATTGCACAAGGGACCTGAGGCAGATTTATTAACTATATTTCTATTTATTTGACTATAGGTATTAATGTTGTGCGGACTGGAGACGTGGTTTTTCGCTGGCTGGTGCCGGTCCTCGGACCACCATTTGGGGACCGCTGCTCTAACCAACATAAGTGGCAAACTTCATTTGTTCTACAGAGTCGTCCATGACGAGCAGGGCCGTAAGAAAAGTGGGAGGGCGCACATGCAGCTATTCCTTGGTGCGGCCTTCATGGTGTGATATTATACATTCGACCGCACGTGAATCGTTGGATTTCCCCACACGTGTATCATTGGATTTCCCCACACGTGTATCATTGGATTTCCCCACACGTGAATCATTGGATTTCCCCGCAAGTATATCATTGGATTTCAGTGCACGTGTATCATTGGATTGCTCCACACGTGTATCATTGGGTTTCCCCACACGTGTATCATTGGATTTCCCCACACGTGAATCATTGGATTTCCCCGCAAGTATATCATTGGATTTCAGTGCACGTGTATCATTGGATTTCTCCACACGTGTATCATTGGATTTCCCCGCAAGTATATCATTGGATTTCCCCACACGTGTATCATTGCATTTCGCAATGAACTGAAAATTTCACTTGATAACTTTTATACCTCAAAATAAATAAATGTCAATAGTAAGCTGACGTCACTTTACATTGAACATGAATGAACATTTCCCTTTTGTTGTTGTTAGTGCCCAGAACTTTGGTCAAGATTCATCATTTCTATTGTTGCAAAACAACGAGAGCAACATTCCCAGATGAACTAATGGGCTGCTAAAATAAGACCTCTTTGAAACCTCCTGGCATCTCCGCCCCCACCCCGCTGTTTGGCGTGTGGAAGCGTCACAAACAGAGAGGCACTCGAACTTGTAAGGGCCCCGGAGGAAACAAATGAATGGGCCCTTTATGTTGTGGTTGTGTTCAGATCTGGGGGCAACGCTTTCAAGTTCAAACACACACACAGACACACACACTTCACACTTTGTGATGTAGCAGATACCTTAAGATAAATATTAGGGATTGTAGCAATTTTAGATTAGAGTAAACAGCTGTTTTATAAACAGTACCTTTAGTGGATAGTTCACTGGGTAAGAGGGATTGGATCAGATAAAATGAGTGGATAGCTCTCTGAATGAGATGGAGTGTATCAAATAAAAAATAGTGGATATTTGACTGGATGGGAGAGACAGGGTCAGATACAATTAGTGGATAGTTAACTGGATAGGAGGGACGGTGTTAAATATTAGTGGATAGTTAACTGGATAGGATGGACAAGGTCAGATAAAAGTAGTGGATAGTTAATTGGATAGGAGGGACAGGGTTAGATATTAGTGGATAGTTCACTGGACGAGATGGACTGAATCAGATAGAATTAGTGGATAGTTCATTAAAAGGGATGGATTAGACAAGGTACAAATAGTGAATAGTTCACTATAGATGAGATGGGACACTATCAGGTATCCTCAAAAGGAAAGTCTCTTGAGGTATTTCACAAAACACGCAACCCTAAACATATTTAAAAAAATATCAATAATTATATTTTCATGGCACATAAAATGGAAAAAACGGAGTTGGTGATAATGCTAAGTTTCATGGTTGGGGTTGCTTCATCGGACTAAATGTGTTACAGAATACACACTACTTAAGTCTCAGCTGGTTGTACTCAATGGTTCACCGTTGGCATTTATAGTCTTCATGCCCGTCAATTAGTCTAGTCCCCTATTTTTAGTTCTCTATGATCATCAGATGAGCACCCCTGTGAATCATTAATTCAAAAATCGATGAAAAGGAATTTCCACCCCCCCCCCCCCCCAAAAAAAAAAAAAAAAGATCGAAAGTCAATCTTAACCTAGATATCAGTAACTCCATCCATACACGATCACAGATTGCACGTGGGTGAGAGTACCATCTTACCCTGAGAGCATCGTAGACTTCCTTTTCCGCTTCGTCACGTGACACACCGCGTGGGTACTCTGAGATTTTGTAAGTCAAATTCTGCTTGGCCCATTTGCTGCCTAAAGTTTGGAAAAAACAAATAGTTTGTTTAACAAAATACTAAATATTTCTCATTTTAAACTGGCATCAATATTAGTTTTAATTAAACAAAACATAAAATGCAATAAAACAAGTATCCGGCGTTGATTTGAATTTAGATGTAGGCCTACCTATAAAACATGGACAATGCCATTTATGGTTAGGTAGCAAGCATCATTTTAAAAAAATAATTGTTCGAAGAGTTTGGAATTTGTTAACATGTACGTGTTTTTTTTTTTTAATTTACATTAACTTCGCTTTTAATCGTCTATTTATGGAAAAATATTTGGATGGCTAATTGACCCACATCCCGTCATCCTATCGAACTAAATCTTGGCGCACAGACTCGTTGTCATTGACAACATATTCGTTTTTTGGTCTACCCCAAACCACAAGAATCAGTTTTTCATGTTTTTATATTTAAAAAAGGAGAGGGGGGGGGGGGTTGTTAATGATTTGTTCAATGGGTGCATGTTTTGGTGTGGAGATTAATTCCGTAGCTGTTGTTGTGTGCTTTGTATTTGTGATGTATTTTGGTTTAATTATATCTTTAGTCTATTAGGTTTTACATGCACTAAGTTTGATTTTTTAAAAAAAACATTTCCATACCAAAAATTAGTTACTGCAATCTCATAAATGATAAATAACGTACAGAAATAGAAAATACATATAACATATTTACACGGAATAATGTTTTAAAGGGTTCTTTTTCTTCCATTAACTTTCACCATCACTTAATCCTTCACTTGATCTGTTACTTAATCATCCGCTGCATTTAAAATCTGCACATTTTTCACAGGTCTTCACATTATAATCACAAGGTGTAAAGTCCTTTCAGTTTGTTTACCATTAATAATTTACACCATCATTTGTGTCTGATTGTTATATCAACACATGTACTTTAAACACATTTAAATTGTTGAATTGTTTCTCTTTACAAAACTTGGTCTTCTCTAGTTTGTATGGACTCTGCATCAGTTCTCCCTCTCGTCTGTTGATCCATGAAAGCCCTATGTAGGGTCGGTCTAACTTTCCAGTATCACAGGGAGAATGCAGACAAACAAAGCCACGACTTAATGAGCACAGGCACGCACGAGTGTAACGCCATCTAACATTTTACTCAATTTAAACGCTGCAAAATTGTCTTTATTAGACCACGCAAGGTTTTATACTACTTCGGTTATTTCCCCTGAAACGTGGGGAGGGAAGCGGTATGATTTCATTCGTTTTGGCACAGTGAGCAAGGGCAAAAACCTTCTCCGGTGTGCTCGCTCGTAATATCGAATGAGTAAGGATAAAAAGGGGGTTGGGCTGAACAAGTATAGAATGATGCATGACGGATAGCGGATGGACGATTGCTAATATTGCGTTTGTAGGCCAAAAATTTATTTTCATCTTACATTTCCGAATAATAATAAGGATGAATATGGGTGGAGAATACGAAAAGAGCAGGAATTGTGTAAATTAGATATGATAATAGATTTTTATTGATTCAAATAAATGGACAATTTCTTTCTTTTTTTCAGTCAGCGTACATATTTTTTCCGTCCTAAAAATCCTTGTTTGAGATTTTCGTTTTTCCTTAAATTAGTCTATAGCAAGACATTCGGCGAATACTTCGGCGGTATGAATGACTGTTGAGTTCTTGAGTGAGTTGTCATTATGAACTGTTGAGTTCTTGAGTGAGTTGTCATTATGAACTGTTGAGTTCTTGAGTGAGTTGTCATTATGAACTGTTGAGTTCTTGAGTGAGTTGTCATTATGAACTGTTGAGTTCTTGAGTGAGTTGTCATTATGAACTGTTGAGTTCTTGAGTGAGTTGTCATTATGAACTGTTGAGTTCTTGAGTGAGTTGTCATTATGAACTGTTGAGTTCTTGAGGGAGTTGTCATTATGAACTGTTGAGTTCTTGAGTGAGTTGCCATTATGAACTGTTGAGTTCTTGAGTGAGTTGTCATTATGAACTGTTGAGTTCTTGAGTGAGTTGTCATTATGAACTGTTGAGTTCTTGAGTGAGTTGTCATTATGAACTGTTGACTTCTTGAGTGAGTTGTCATTATGAACTGTTGAGTTCTTGAGTGAGTTGTCATTATGAACTGTTGAGTTCTTGAGTGAGTTGTCATTATGAACTGTTGAGTTCTTGAGTGAGTTGTCATTATGAACTGTTGAGTTCTTGAGTGAGTTGTCATTATGAACTGTTGAGTTCTTGAGTGAGTTGTCATTATGAACTGTTGAGTTCTTGAGTGAGTTGTCATTATGAACTGTTGAGTTCTTGAGTGAGTTGTCATTATGAACTGTTGAGTTCTTGAGTGAGTTGTCATTATGAACTGTTGAGTTCTTGAGTGAGTTGTCATTATGAACTGTTGAGTTCTTGAGGGAGTTGTCATTATGAACTGTTGAGTTCTTGAGTGAGTTGTCATTATGAACTGTTGAGTTCTTGAGTGAGTTGTCATTATGAACTGTTGAGTTCTTGAGTGAGTTGTCATTATGAACTGTTGAGTTCTTGAGTGAGTTGTCATTATGAACTGTTGAGTTCTTGAGTGAGTTGTCATTATGAACTGTTGAGTTCTTGAGTGAGTTGTCATTATGAACTGTTGAGTTCTTGAGTGAGTTGTCATTATGAACTGTTGAGTTCTTGAGTGAGTTGTCATTATGAACTGTTGAGTTCTTGAGTGAGTTGTCATTATGAACTGTTGAGTTCTTGAGTGAGTTGTCATTATGAACTGTTGAGTTCTTGAGTGAGTTGTCATTATGAACTGTTGAGTTCTTGAGTGAGTTGTCATTATGAACTGTTGACTTCTTGAGTGAGTTGTCATTATGAACTGTTGAGTTCTTGAGTGAGTTGTCATTATGAACTGTTGAGTTCTTGAGTGAGTTGTCATTATGAACTGTTGAGTTCTTGAGTGAGTTGTCATTATGAACTGTTGAGTTCTTGAGTGAGTTGTCATTATGAACTGTTGAGTTCTTGAGTGAGTTGTCATTATGAACTGTTGAGTTCTTGAGTGAGTTGTCATTATGAACTGTTGAGTTCTTGAGTGAGTTGTCATTATGAACTGTTGAGTTCTTGAGTGAGTTGTCATTATGAACTGTTGAGTTCTTGAGTGAGTTGTCATTATGAACTGTTGAGTTCTTGAGGGAGTTGTCATTATGAACTGTTGAGTTCTTGAGTGAGTTGTCATTATGAACTGTTGAGTTCTTGAGTGAGTTGTCATTATGAACTGTTGAGTTCTTGAGTGAGTTGTCATTATGAACTGTTGAGTTCTTGAGTGAGTTGTCATTATGAACTGTTGAGTTCTTGAGTGAGTTGTCATTATGAACTGTTGAGTTCTTGAGTGAGTTGTCATTATGAACTGTTGAGTTCTTGAGTGAGTTGTCATTATGAACTGTTGAGTTCTTGAGTGAGTTGTCATTATGAACTGTTGAGTTCTTGAGTGAGTTGTCATTATGAACTGTTGAGTTCTTGAGTGAGTTGTCATTATGAACTGTTGAGTTCTTGAGTGAGTTGTCATTATGAACTGTTGAGTTCTTGAGTGAGTTGTCATTATGAACTGTTGAGTTCTTGAGTGAGTTGTCATTATGAACTGTTGAGTTCTTGAGTGAGTTGTCATTATGAACTGTTGAGTTCTTGAGTGAGTTGTCATTATGGACTGTTGAGTTCTTGAGTGAGTTGTCATTATGAACTGTTGAGTTCTTGAGTGAGTTGTCATTATGAACTGTTGAGTTCTTGAGTGAGTTGTCATTATGAACTGTTGAGTTCTTGAGTGAGTGTTCATTATGAACTGTTGAGTTCTTGAGTGAGTTGTCATTATGAACTGTTGAGTTCTTGAGTGAGTTGTCATTATGAACTGTTGAGTTCTTGAGTGAGTTGTCATGAACATGTCTTGGTTTATGCTAACAATGTCCAAAACATACGTGTTACCGCAGTTCCTCACGATAAAAACACAAGAGTATCAATCAAATCTGATCAAACCAATCTACACGCCTTGGTTCCAAAGAAATTAAAAAAGAAAACCTCAATACTATTATAAAGAGATGAAACCTATGCACAGATGAAATTGAGTCGCTTGCAGAGCGTTGCCTCGGAAGTAATATGGGGATCCCACCTTAGTACATATGCCTTTCACCACCATTGGGGCATAGGCGTAGGCCATCTACAAGAATTTTCCATTCTTCTCGGTCCTGTGCTTTCCATTGCAGTAGCTCTAGGTGTATCCCATACTTGCGTGTTTGCCTCCAACTCGCGTCTCCTTGTATTCGTATGCCTTCCTCTTCCCCCATTGACTCCATGTTAGGGGTTGTCTGATATTGTTATCTGAGGGGTTTACGAAGAGTTCCATCCACCTCCTTCTTTTCCTAATGATGTCTTCAGCAATAGACTCTCCGTATGTTCTTTTGAGTAAGTCTTTGTTGGTGATGATGTTTGGCTATTTCATGTTCAGTATCTGTCTGAAGCGAGTGTTTATGAAGGTCCGTACTTTCGGCGTGATGTAAGAGTAAGACGGTTTTGATGCGTTGAAAATTCTGACTATAGTTTTCAGAGTCAGCTTCTTTGACTCTCCAATTAAAAAGCATTAATGCTGATCTAGGCTTTCCAATGACTCCAGCCCTGACATTAACTTCGGATCAACTAGGCAGCAGATATGTTGTTAAAGGGGCGGGCTGCGTGGGTGGAGTCTGCTGGCAAAGTTATAATAGTTGATGCACAAAGCTTCAACTTCCGGTGTGCAATCACGACCTCACAACAGCACTATCAATGAATTCTTTTTAAAAATCAATAAATACATTGATGGAAACAACGTTACTGATACATCCTATGTGTTACTGATACAAATGTTTGTTATCACGGAGACTCAACAATTTGATAAGCGTGATACACCCGTATGCTATCACGGAGACTAAACAAGTTGATTAAAGGTTAAGAACACAATATGATATGACGTCATTTCCAAGTGATTGAAAAACAATGTTTTTTACAAAATAGATTGTGCTGAATCTTAATATAAACATTGCAAATCCATCTGATTAAAATCTTACAAAATAGTTATTACTTTTTAATTACTGTAACATTTTTGTCTACTTGGTAATTTTGTGTGTGAACTTTCCAACATTTTGTGCCAACATTTTGTGCCAACATCTGGTGATTACCTATTATATAGTTACATATTGTGCCTACTTGTGACGTCAGGTGATTATCTTGTTATACATTTTGCCTACCTTGTAAAGCGTATCGTTTCCGCCTTGCCCCTTTGCCCAGCTCCACGTTGTCTTTGTTGCCGCATCTGGGCAGCCGCATCATTGCCTGGGTGGCATTGTCTAATTGCCCTGGTTATATAGATCAATGGTCAGATAGATCAATGGTCAGATAGATCAATGGTCAGATAGATCAATGGTCAGATAGATCAATGGTCAGATAGATCAATGGTCAGACAGATCAATGGTCAGATAGATTAATGGTTAGATTGATCAATGTTCACATAGATTAATGTTCAAATAGACCAATGGTCAGATAGATCAATGGTCAGATAGATCAATGGTCAGATAGATCAATGGTCAGATAGATCAATGGTCAGTTAGATCAATGGTCAGTTAGATCAATGGTCAGATAGATCAATGTTCACATAGTTCAATGGTCGTGATGTGATTTAGGAAGTGAATTGGTTTTAAATACTAATACAGGTAAATAAATAAAAAATTCCCCGAGTATCGTAATATAAGGTGTAGCTACATTCATTTTTTGGCTACTCATGCTAATGGCTACTCCTAGAGGAGTTAGAGATCAGACTCTTGTAACACACCAGCAACACTGGAAGTCTGCTGAGCTGTGGCGTACTACGTTGCTAAAATATGAGTCCCACTCTTTTTCTTTTTTTTTGTTCTTTTCTCTGGGGGGCGGGGGGGGGGGCAGGTGGGTAATGGTGACCGCAACTAGATCTGCATGTGATCTCCAGGTTGGGTTGAAAAAGCTGTCTTTTCAATTAAAGTATGAGCCGAATTGTCACGGTTCGGTTTTTATTGTTGGTGACCAAATTCTGGCTTAGATCAGTGGCGAATTTTACTCTGGCTTAGATCACTGGCGAATTTTACTCTGGCTTAGATCACTGGCGAATTTTACTCTGGCTTAGATCACTGGCGAATTTTACTCTGGCTTAGATCACTGGCGAATTTTACTCTGGCTTAGATCACTGGCGAATTTTACTCTGGCTTAGATCACTGGCGAATTTTACTCTGGCTTAGATCACTGGCGAATTTTACTCTGGCTTAGATCACTGGCGAATTTTACTCTGGCTTAGATCACTGGCGAATTTTACTCTGGCTTAGATCACTGGCGAATTTTATTCTGCCTTCGCCACACCTTTGTTTATTTTGGAAAAACGTTGCCCGCCCGGTCTAGGAAGGATTATTCAATATTGAAACGTTTCAAAACGTTCAGATGTCGTGTAAATTAACACTCAACACAATGTTATCATGTCAATGAGCAAAGCTGTCTTATGCCCCGGCACAGGAAAAAACTTACATAAACGTTCATGACAGACTAAATCGCTGCACAAAGTCATGATTTAAAAAGAATTATTTGTATAACTCATATAAGGAAAAGCAGGAAAATGAATTACCGGATCCAGTCATTTTCCATGGCCCGAAAGCTTTTCTTCGTCCCTACACAAATCTCAGTGATACATCTATTATAAAGCACTGCGCAAACCCTTCATAATGGCTGACATCTCACTACTTATGACACACTACAACCAATTACTACCATAAAGATTTGTAGCCAATGTGTAAGGAGTTGTTACTGTTTTTTCCAACTGTTACCTGTAACTGTAATTCCCGCCATCCTCTGGAACTCCCGAAGTGCCTCAACGAAGGACTGCTCGGACCTCAGGGCTTCTGTCTTGGGGTCTTGGGGATTTAAGTAGCCAAACTGGACGAGGTAGTTCTGGGAAAACAAGACAATAATAAAGGTCACGTTCATGGATTTGCAAAATAAAGCATTACGGTGTATGGGAAATTCTGGTTGTACCGTGTGTAAGTAGAGTTGCGTCCCTTGTTAAAGTGAAACAAATCGACTGTGGGAGGGAGCCTTCTATTTCTCCCACTGAAATGATACTGCAGTCTTAGGTAACAAAAGAAACTTTAGGAACCTGAAAGTAGTTTATGGCGTCCACAATATGGCTAAAGGGGGAATCAATTTAACAATTAAGACAGAGGAGCCCTTTTGTCGTTGGAGAGTGGGGAGCAGAGGTGATACATGCAGACAAATTGTAACGGATTAGGTGTTGACATTGATTGAGGTCATTTAGTTATCTGCTTATAAGTAAATGTGAAGTATGCCAGTCGCTGGTGTACTAAACAAAGTGTGGCTTTGTCGACAAGAGCTTAGAGCACAACATGGTTTACTGATGACTGATTAAGCCTCTATGTATCATTCAAAGATGAATGCAACTGTGAAGACAACTTGAGATATAAAGAGTAATACGTTATATTTCTTAAAGACTGAAGGCGAGTTTCTTACAATAGTTCGCTGGCTCGTGTGACATCGAAGGCATAATGGATTGTGAGGGGTACTGAGCTAGTACAAGTGAATGTCGAATAGGGTTTGTCATTTCGAAGAGCGCAAAAGTCACATTGCATTACGTAATGTTACTATTTTTAGACAAGGTTTTCGTAAAACATGGCTGTTAACAATGTACTTCAGTTTATATACAGCAGTTACAAAAGTTCTTAACATGTTTTACGTTAAGACCAACTGCGCTGACTCACATTACCGTAGAATTATACCGAACAGAGAGAGATTGGCCAAATGGAATACCCGGATGTTCTACTAATAGATTTCCGCCATTAAATGAAAAACTCTATAGGAAAGACGTTAGTAGAAGAGTGCCGGTATACGGTAAAGAAGGAAAAAGGGAAAACAAAAGTGAGAAAGGAATAGCTAGGAAAATTAAAAAAAAACACACGAAAAATTAGGAGGGAAGGGACACAGTAAAAGGCCACAAGAAAAAAATAAGTGGGGAAAAAGGGGGGGGGGGAGTAAAAAATTTATTGAATAAAAAGATATAGAAAAGAAAGGTGGGGGGAAGGGACGAGTACGAGAAATTGTAGCAGACGTTAGTCAGAGAAAAGTGTAAAACTGGGAGGGCTGCGTTCAGATATAAGCAAAAGGAAATATGAAGCACAGGGGTCGGGGATAATCTGAAACGAAACTTAACACCGAATGTATCGGCAAGAAGCCTTCGTCAGGGAACAGTACAAAAAGGAATAAAGAATGTAAATAATGAAGTACACAAATACTTCATAAAACCTTAGTTTAACATAGTGTCAGTGTTGTAGCTAGGGTTAAAGATACCCATTTTCCACGACAAATTTCAGCAACAGGTCGAAAATGCACACACCCCCCCCCTGTTCCGCCACTGGGTCGTGTCCAAGATAATAATATTAATATTAATAATAATAATAAAGATCATTTGAAAAATCACGCTTCATCCCCAAAGGCTCGAAGCGCGGTACAAAAACAAAGCTGGGAGATAATAACTAGCTGGAAAAGATGGTAGACAACTTCACCCCAGAAGGTGTTTGCGAAATAGATACGTTTTTAAATTTGTCTTGAAGGACTCCAGCGTCTGGCTGTGTCTGAGAGCGTCAGGAAGGGTGTTCCAAATGGTTGGGCCAGCAAATGCGAACATACGCTTTCCGTAAGTCTCAAGGCGAACACGCGGTATGGAGAGTTTGCCACTATCGGATGAGCCGAGTTGTCTAGTGCAAGAAGACTATAGCAGCATTTGAAACAGCACTAAAGTATTGAATATTCGAGATTTTGGGGGAAATCACTACGCCATTATACGGGTGTGATCTTGTTATCAAGGCGCTTCAAATGATCATGGATACGTTTCTTTCACAAGAACAATTTGATTGAGATATTTGAGAAATATGACGTGCACATGAGGAACATGAGGCATTTGTGGAAATAGAGTCTCTATAAATATGAGGTATAGATGCCACAATGTGTAAATATCCACCCACTTTGAATATATCTCTATGCTGAGTCAACACCCACGGAGCTTCAACGCTTAATAATTAATTAATAAAATTCCTAGACATTTACATAATATAATTTCACCTTCTTATATTTGATCGTCTTAGCCCCACATGTGAAACGTTACGTTCAAACATCGGATATTCCCAAAATAACATCTATCAAATCATATCTAGTTTCTCCAACTATTCTCCCAACCTCTCCATCAACTCGACATACTGCTCTTTTCACTCTCCCTACTGCTACAATAAACTCTCCCTACTTTCAACTCATCAACTTTCGTTACTGCTCTAATCAACTCTCCCTGCTGCTCCATCATCTCCTCCAAATTATCCATCAAATCTCCCAATTTTTCAATTAACTCTCCTTGCTTCTCCAACCACTCACCAATCTTCTTCAAATGACGCCCAAATTTTGTCCGACTTTTCTTCCAACGTCTCCACACTTCTCACGCTTGTAAAGTTTCTTAGGGGACAAACGAACAGTTCAAGTGAGATTATCATGCATTTTATCCATAATTGTGTTTTTATGTCGCAAACGTTCATATTGCTATTGCTTGTTTGTTCAATTGTCCCTAATTGGTAATCCGATGATGTTACATACTTCTACAATTATTTCACGCCATATTCTTTCATGTCACGTTTAACATCCCTAATAAGCCTTTAAAATTGGGTTTATACCTTCTGTAAACAGCACAATTAGCATTAAACGTTCAGCTGCAAGCGGTTTTTAAAAAAAATGTGATTACAATGAAGATGGTTTATATTTTCTTAAGGATGAGTTTTTATCAAAACCAAAAGACGAAACTATGAAGGAATTAATCTCCTGAGTCAGGTCGACAGAGACTGAAAGTGTTAAAAGAGATTAGTTTAACTCCACCGATTAAGACTGCTTTTAAATTTAAAAAAACAAATATTTTACCTTTTATCTTAAGAGATTGTATACAATCATACATGAGTTCTTACTGCATAGGTTTGGGAAACACTGTAGCAAGAAACAATCTTGATTGAATGTTGTTAAAATCAAGGTATTTAATTTTAAATAGACAATCTTGTGGATCTCTTTGATGAGCTCTCCATTTAAGAAGTAGATCTACACAATGTCTTATGAAAGTAAAATATTAACGATTAACTTGAAGTTAACATGATAACCGCAGTCATGTGATCGAGACACCTGATAACCGCAGTCATGTGATCGAGACAGGTGATAACATCAGTCATGTGATCGAGACACCTGATAACCGCAGTCATGTGATCGAGACACCTGATAACTGCAGTCATGTGATCGAGACTTGGTTTTATTGTTACATAACCCATTCAATAAAAATTATAACTTTATACAATGATTTGTTGTTACTGAGCCTTATGCGTAGGAAGATGTTTCTTTGATGAAGGAAAGGAAGACCTCCCGCGTCGTTGTGATATCGAGATAGACTTGAATGTTAGAAAGATCTCTTTGTAATTGTAAATAAGGCGAAAAGGAAAATCCTGATAAATATGTTGTGTTTTTTTTTTTTGGGGTTGTTTGGGGGGGAAGGGGGGTTGTGGTAAGGCAGCGCAAAAAATTGGGATCAAAAGCTAAAAGAAAAACCACCAAAAAACAACAAGTGCACATTATTTTGTGAAAATTAATGATAGAGTAAACATTTGTTTACATTCATAAGATGGACGCATGCGATTTTTTAAGTGAGCCAGATTTTTAAGAAAAAATTATCTTTTACCTTTAGCTTATATTTCAATGCACGTAACAATTTTAGGGATTTGTTGAGACAGTGTTGGGGTAATGTTGGGGCAATTTTAGAGCAATTTAGGGACAATCTTGGGACAATTTTGGGGCAATTTTGGAACAATTTTAGGGCAATGATTGGACAATGTTCGGACAATTTTAGGACCATGTTGGGACAAGTTTAGGGCAATGAAGGGACAATTTTGGGACAATTTTTTGACAATTTTATGGCAATGTGGGGGAAATATTGGAACAATGAAGTTAAAGTTGTCTTAAATGAAGGCGACAGTTGTCTAACGCTTCAATTAACATGTCAATTATTCATTTGAAAATTTAATGAATTTAAGAAGTATTAGCCTCAAATATCACCAACGACCATCTTCTTACTCGCAGTCATTTGAATAAATTTAAATTCTTTCGTAAGGCTCACCTCCCCCAATCCCCCCACTTTGTTTCATTCAAGTTTAGAAGTTAAGTTCTTAATAGTTCCACTATACACTTGCTCACCATTGGCGCCCAGTGAACATGTTTTGATAGCTCACCGACACATTTGCTCATCTACCTGCCTCTAGATATATAAACATGGCATCCAGTTTTTGAGGGGTTTATTTTTTTGGAACGTTCTTTCACTTTCACATTTAAGCACTGCACCAGATTGCCTGGTAATCTCCCCTGCTTCATGTTCCACAACTCCTGACAACTTTACCGGCGTGAATTGTGCATCATATTATGAAAAAAGTATAGCCCTGGCTTGAATCCTACTGTAGTCGATATATAATGTTTGCTTGTTTTATTATTTTCCGTCACCTATTTTTGTATAGCCAAAATCTCGTTTAGCTTTTTCTCTGAAGCGAAACTCTGTCGTATGGCATATTCAACAAAGGGGCAGTTGCCCTCATAAAATAAGCTGAAAACAACATTTGGTAGCGATGCGTTGCCTCATTGAATGGTCAATATTTGGTAGTGAAATTTTTTCCCCCATTGACTTTTCAACATATTGTAGTGAGACTTTGCCCCATTGAATGTTCAACATATTGTAGTGAGACTTTGCCCCATTGAATGTTCAACATTTTATTGTGAAACATTGAATCAAGCTTTGTCTTTTCTGTTTTTATATCCACACATTTTGTATTATGTATTATGTATTATGTTGTTGTTGTTGTGGGGTTTTGTTGTCAGTAGCTGTCAAGAGAAAATCTTCAGTTGCCAGTTCAAAGACTTAAGTAGAGAAAACACATGGCGTCAGAAACCTATTTCAGCTAGTTATTTTTTCTTTTTAAAAATTCACAAAAGACAACGAATGTCAATACTTGACCAGATTCCTTCCTGGGGTTAATAGATAAACTTGTCACCATGTCAATACTTGACCAGATTCCTTCCCGAGGTTAAAAGATAAACCTGTCACAATAACGCCATCTAAATTTATGGTGGACTAACCTTAAGAACTGTCCCAATAATTGTCTCTCAGTCAATTTTGTTGTTGTCACATTCATAAACTCCCGTCAGAGCTGTTTGTCACATTTGTTGTCTCCAGTCACAGCTGTTTGTCACATTTGTTGTCTCCCGTCAGAGCTGTTTGTCACATTTGTTGTCTCCAGTCACATCTGTTTGTCACATTTGTTGTCTCCAGTCACAGCTGTTTGTCACATTTATTGTCTCCAGTCACAGCTGTTTGTCACATTTGTTGTCTCCAGTCACAGATGTTTGTCACATTTGTTGTCTCCAGTCACAGCTGTTTGTCACATTTGTTGTCTCCAGTCACAGCTGTTTGTCACATTTGTTGTCTCCAGTCAGAGCTGTTTGTCACATTCTTTGTCTCATAAACTGTCTTACCTATCGTTATAATAATTTTATAAATTCTTCAGCTCGTGTTAAACTATTTCTGTCAATCCAGCATGTTTTATATCCCATGAAATTCTATGCCATCTTTTCCACAACTGTTTTTTAAAAGCCACCTTTAAATCAGCGAATTACGTTCGCTTAGAAAAAAAATCCTTCTTTGCAGATACATCGGGAATTGGAAATTCCCTGACTTAAAAAAAAGCCTTTGGCAGACGGTCAAATTCAGTTATCGTCACAAAAACTACTTCAACACCGTGGCATTCCTGAATTTAAAGAGAAGATTTCATTGATGAAACAGAACGGAACAACTTTATTTCATTAAAGGGAACAAAATAATTGACCGAAAAAATGTATGTACAGAATATATGCACCGTTCTAGCTGGCCGACGGACGTTAATGTAATTGGCATAGTTATAAGCACCTGGCCATTCACATAGTTATAAGCACCTGACCCTTCACTCTTTGACGTTTTTCTTTTTTAATTATTAAGAAATTGAAAAGTTTATACAAGTAAACACAAGTTTAAAACTAACAGAAGTTTATAATTACTCAAGTTTTATGTCAAGCATGTCCATACACATTGGGCACCATTTAAATTGATACAACGAATCTCGTTATGAAAGTCGGCTTGTTACAAAAGAGTCAGGAAGTTGCACTACCAGCTTGTAACGTGTACGTTTTTTCTTCTTTTTTTTTGTGTGTGTTTTTTTTAACGAGACAGCTGGTTACATAATTCAGTTTTATTACACAACCCAGAGTCGCTGAACAGGCCGGTTTGTTTCAAAACTCAGCTTTTTACAAAGTCAGTTTGTGATTCAGTTTGTAACTAGCAAAGTTTGTTACATTGATCAGCACAATGTGTCATTTTCTTGCACAATTTAGTTCTTTCCCTATTTCTATTTGTTACCTAATTCCGCCCTTAAGTCGTTTTACTATTTTACTATTTCCGTTTGTTACACATGTTAAGACTGGCGTATGACATATACATAACTCCCCATGTTCTTTGCCAACATGAGCTTGGAAAAGCTATAAGACAACGAGAGCAAGGAGAGGAGGTCAAGGTTACCATAGCCATAGCGCACTGACTTCCATAGACCACCCCCACACCACTGAACTTTCTCTGGTGAACTGGTACGACTTAAAAGTTCATCACTTTTAATAGATCACACTATTTAAAGTTACATTCGCAGCTTTTGTGTCTATGCTGTCTGAGCTGTCAGCTTTTGAGTCTATGCAGTCTGAGCTGTCAGCTTTTGAGTCTATGCTGTCTGAGCTGTCAGCTTTTGAGTCTATGCTCTCTAAGCAGTCAGCTTTTGATTATATGCTGTCTGAGCTGTCAGCTTTTGAGTATATGCTGTCTGAGCTATCAGCTTTTGAGTCTATGCTGTCTGAGCTGTCAGCTTTTGAGTCTATGCAGTCTGAGCTGTGAGCTTTTGAGTCTACGCTGTCTGAGCTGTCAGCTTTTGAGTCTACGCTGTCTGAGCTGTCAGCTTTTGAGTCTATGCTCTCTAAGCAGTCAGCTTTTGATTCTATGCTGTCTGAGCTGTCAGCTTTTGAGTGTACGCTGTCTGAGCTGTCAGATTTTGAGTCTATGATGTCTGAGCTGTCAGCATTTCAGTCTATGCTGTCTGAGCTGTAAGCTTTTGAGTCTATGCTGTCTGAGCTGTAAGCTTTTGAGTCTACGCTGTCTGAGCTGTCAGCTTTTGAGTCTACGCTGTCTGAGCTGTCAGCTTTTGAGTCTACGCTGTCTCAGCTGTCTGCTTTTTAGTCTACGCTGTCTGAGCTGTCAGCTTTTGAGTCTATGCTGTCTGAGCTGTGGAAAGTTGTATTCGAAAAATTCCTGACACTGACTCACTGCGTCCTTTTCTAATGCTTTGAAGTTAAAAATAGAATAATGTAAGAGTTTATTTTGTTGTATGCTAGTACCCACCAACTACTAGAAGAGTTTATTTTGTTGTATGCTAGTACCCACCAACTACTAGAAGAGTTTATTTTTATTGTATGCTAGTACCCACCAACTACTAGAAGAGTTTATTTTGTTGTATGCTAGTACCCACCAACTACTAGAAGAGTTTATTTTGTTGTATGCTAGTACCCACCAACTACTAGAAGAGTTTATTTTGTTGTATGCTAGTACCCACCAACTACTAGAAGAGTTTATTTTGTTGTATGCTAGTACCCACCAACTACTAGAAGAGTTTATTTTGTTGTATGCTAGTACCCACCAACTACTAGAAGAGTTTATTTTGTTGTATGCTAGTACCCACCAACTACTAGAAGAGTTTATTTTGTTGTATGCTAGTACCCACCAACTACTAGAAGAGTTTATTTTGTTGTATGCTAGTACCCACAAACTAATATAAAAGAATTATCTTGTGTCCTACTACCAACTAAATAATGAAGGAGCTTATTTTGTTTTGTCCGTGTACCCAACACCTAATAAAGAGATTATCTTGTGTCCTATTATCCAACACCTAATAAAGAGATTATCTTGTGTCCTATTATCCAACACCTAATAAAGAGATTATCTTGTGTCCTATTATCCAACACCTAATAAAGAGATTATCTTGTGTCCTATTATCCAACACCTAATAAAGAGATTATCTATTGTCCTAGTACCCACCAAAAGGAGCGTGCATATGATTTTTGTTCCCCCATAAATGTCAAAATAATTGTATCTAACGTTTTGTGAATTTAAGACAATATTTTTTTACATCTAAACACTACAAAAGCGCTCTTTTTTATTAGCTTAAGCTCATTAATGATATTTGAAAAATAAATCTTCCGTGCCAAAATAGACTCAATAACAAGGTCAGATCAATAGTTCTCTATTTTACCATTAATGTGTTGATCAATATGGTCTCATCAAATGACCTCTGGGCTGTAACAACTGCAGTTACCGGACTTGAACAAAAAATTAGTAATATAATCACATTTCCAAACATGTTACAAGACTTAAATTCCGAATACTTGTTCAAAAAAATTGCTGGAGGAAAATGCTTATCTTAAAAGTTGGCAGGATGAATTAGTTTTATACACAAAATTTCTTCCTAGAGATCAGTTTCATAAACATCACAGGAATATCTCCTGGAAAAAGCAGCACAAGAACTTCTTCTTTCAGCTGTAGACATGGTGGATAATTTCCACAAGAAGCTGAGCATAGCTACAATCTCTTGCAGGCTTAAAAGAATCTTATTGCAGCGGTCAATCAGAGTTAGTAATTTCATCCATCCCCTTGTCATGATGACACATATGAATGATGTCATATAGTTTATAGCCCCGTTTATAGCTTCAATTATTACAGGCAATTGATAGGGGAAAGGTGAACACTTTCAAGCCTTTCGTTCCAGCGAATCCCAGAAGGTCCATGGAGCGACCCACCGATTATTTTCTTAAGTGATGTGGACTTGCTGAAAATATAGTTTCACAATTTGAACAACTCCAAAAATGTCTGAACCTCCGTACAGCTTGAAACTGAACTAAATCCACGAAACTTCTATGAGTCACATCCATGTGGTGAGTAGACAGACTGTGTGCTTTATCTTCTTTGTACTTTCCAGTCATACTTGCACCATTGTTATATCCCTAACATCGACCATCTCATATTTTGTTTCAATTCTTTGATCAACACAAAGACCAAGAAATTTATTTTGAGACCAATCGGAGAGATAATGGGCTTGAAGTCGTTCACCATTTTATTGTGACTGTTGAATCTTTTCATGACATGTTCCTTGAGAACTGGATCATAATATGGAAAGCAGCTCCAGCAATCCCTTAAAACGTCCGTTGTGGATGTATCCAATCAGGTCAGATTTTTCACGAATTTCCAATCCACGCTTAGCCAAGAAACAACTTGGCATCTAAAATTCGTTCTAACATTGTTCTCCATCTTGCATCTTAAGATTTGGTAACTTAATGAGACTAAAAAGCACGCTGTGTCTTCACTCCGATCTCCAATACACGCCACTTGATTAAGTACTCTATGTGAGCTCTTTGTGAAGCTTAGACCCATGAAGATCTTTGTGAGGCTTTGCATGTTCAAGCTCTTAGTGAGGCCTTTGACTGTTCAAGCTCTTAGTGAGGCTTTGACCCTTCAAGCTCTTAGTGAAGCTTTGACTGTTCAGGCTGTTGGTGAGGCTTTGACTGTTCCAGCTGTTAATGAAGTATTGACTGTTCAAGCTCTTAGTGAGGATTTGACTGTTCAAGCTCTGGAACGCGAGTGATGAGATTTCTCCACTTCTTTATAACAGTTCGCCATCTTGACATTGGGAACAAAATAATCGACGTGACAAGCAAAACAATGCCTGCTTTGCTTGGCTACATGTACGCCAATCCCATGAAATCAATTTGAGATTTAGCCTTTTGGTTTTCATGACTGACAGAGAAAACACAGTTCAAACATCTTTTCGTAGCTCTGGTGGAAAAGTAAATTGTGGTACTTTTACAAAATTCTCAAGTTGCATCAATGACAATGTATCCGCGTCAAACCCTCCAGTTTTGTAAGCTGCAACAGAACGTCATCAACTGGCTTTCCCAAATAATCACTGTTTTCACCAATTTGCAAAAGGAGTCGATTCCACTGCTACTAGCCACAAGTTTAACCTTTTTGCGCTTTCTGGTTTCTTTTCCTCTTTTGTTTGCACCAAAGAGCTATTTGTTGGAAAATCTGCTGGTTGCACCAAAACATCTGAAGCCTTTTTCTTTTGTTTTAAGAGTTTGACTTGTTGTCTGCTAATACTTAACAAATAATGCTTTAGTTATTTCCATATGATGTATCTTCTCTAAATTTAATTATGATTTATTTGTTTGTTTGACCCAGGCAACTCATAATGACAGTGATATAACTACCAACTGCTATCACCTACTGCATCCTGGTCTATTCCCAGTCGTCTTGCCATTGGAACAAATAGGCAAGAACGAGAGAGTGGGGCTAACGAATTGAGCATCTCTCCTTTACTTAAAACCAAATACATCTCAAGTCAGGGCTACTACTCAAGTTGACGCCCTGTTCATCTTCGCATGCCAATGACGAACCTACAAACTACAAACCTAGAAACACTGACAGAAAAGTTCACTTCTTTATATAAGACCAAGATGGAAATATTTTTCATATCAAAACAATAACACGAAACAGAAAGTATTTTGAAAAGTTAAGTGGTCGTCAGATAGACCATGGAATCTACAAACAGATAGACCAAGGAATCTACAAACAGATAGACCAAGGAATCTACAAACAGATAGACCATGGAATCTACAAACAGATAGACCAAGGAATCTACAAACAGATAGACCAAGGAATATACAAACAGATAGACCAAGGAATCTACAAACAGATAGACCAAGGAATCTACAAACAGATAGACCAAGGAATCTACAAACAGATAGACCAAGGAATCTACAAACAGATAGACCAAGGAATCTACAAACAGATAGACCAAGGAATATACAAACAGATAGACCAAGGAATCTACAAACAGATAGACCAAGGAATCTACAAACAGATAGACCAAGGAATCAACTGAATACAACACTTTGGAACAGCCTTGACACAGTGGCGTAGTGAGGGGGGGCATCATGCCCCAGGCGCTACTCGCAAAGGGGCGCCAAAGAAATCGTAAAAATAATTTTTTTAATAATTTTGGCGAAACTTTTTTTTTTAATCCTTTATATTAACTTCACTCTTGGTTGGAAAAATCTTCGGACACCTAATCGACCCACTTCCAGTCAGCCTATCGAGCTGAAACGTCGCACATAGTCTCCTTGCCAAGGACAACACGCTCTTTCAAATTTTCAGCCTCACCGCTTAACCTGAACCCCCCAAAAATCTGTTTTTTCCTGTTTTTCAATGGGAAAGATTTCAGGAAGTAAAATTCCAGTTAACTGCGCTAAATAAAATTCCCTTTTTTTAAACAAAATATCGCAGGTGTATTTGGTCCGCATTATTTTCTTTTGTTTTCCTGAAGTACTTGGTGAAATAAATCTGCGGCGTACAATTAGAATATTAATAGAGTTCAGGGGTGTGAAAAATTGTGCGGTTACGAGCCTTGGGGGATGAGGGGGGGGGGCACTAATTTGGAATGTTATAAGGCACGTTACTTGTCTGCATGTTTTTTTTTTCAGCCCCACCCTCATTGCTCGATATTACATTGCAATAAAGGATTTATACGAAAAACTTTGCTCCCCTTCCAAAGGAGTATAAAATAAATTAGTTAGACTCAAGCCGTTTCTACAGCCTTTATCGCGTGATTTGTTGTTTGTTTGTCTACGTGCACAACTGGAATACGTATTTTTAAAACGATATTTCCGAAATCCCGTAGAGATTAAATATGGTAAGAAGACTCGGCTTGCGTGACGTTGTAGACCAAGGAATCTACAAACAGATAGACCATGGAATCTACAAACAGATAGACCATGGAATCTACAAACAGATAGACCAAGGAATCTACAAACAGATAGACCAAGGAATCTACAAACAGATAGACCATGGAATCTACAAACAGATAGAACAAGGAATCTACAAACAGATGGACCAAGAACAAATAGAACAAGGAATCTACAAACAGATAGACCATGGAATCTACAAACAGATAGACCAAGGAATCTACAAACAGATAGACCAAGGAATCTACAAACAGATAGAACAAGGAATCTACAAACAGACCATGGAATCTACAAACAGATAGACCAAGGAATCTACAAACAGATAGACCAAGGAATCTACAAACAGATAGACCATGGAATCTACAAACAGATAGACCAAGGAATCAACTGAATACAACACTTTGGAACAGCCTTGACACAGTGGCATAGTGAGGGGGGCAAGGGGGGGCATCATGCCCCAGGCGCTACTTACAAAGGGGCGCCAAATGGTATATTTTACTATATATTGTATGGTTTTCGAATAAAAGGGGGGGCGCTAAAAAGGTATTGGGGGGCGCTAAAAAGGTATTGTGCCCCGGGTGCGAGTTAAGCTCGCTACGCCACTGCTTTGACATTAGGGCAACAGTATCAGTTGCAGAAAGACACGGCCCATCTGATCCCGTCTGAGCAAGTCACGTGTCGTCCACACATTCATCTCCCAGCATTTTTGTGCTGGTGTTTGTGCTGATGTTTGTTCTGATGTTTGTTGTGATGCTTTTCTTGATACGTCTAGGCCGAGGATGCATTTTTTTTTTACCAATGATCCATTTCTCTTATTAGCATCCGCCTTTTTGGTTCGTCTATCTACACCTTGGGCGCATGACCGGATCACCCCCGTGAGGAGGCCACTCAGAATATCGCGTTTATCCCAGTTTATTACAATGATACCTTTTGTCAGTTTATTATGCAAATGCTTGTCCCAATGGACAATTGTCCCGGCTTTTCCCACTGACCCGTCTGTTCTTCTGTAAGAATTCCCGACCAGGGCTCTCCCACCTCCTCCCCACATTTCCATCCTCCTCCTAACACAACTAGCCCTTCCTCATTAGCTGCCATCAGACACCATTAATCTTTTCTATCTCCATTCTTATCTCCCCCTTGTTTGTTGATAAACGTCACTAAGGAAAAATATAGTGTGTTGGGAAAAAGGGTGTTGGAAGTGGGGGGGGGGTTACGTTTAATTTTAATTTGTCCATTGCTCTCACAGGTCAGATGAGTAAAGAAGTGTGTTGGGGAGGGGGCGCATTATATTGTTAAGTTGTAACACTCTTGCTCAACAAGGGAGATTGAAAAAAGCACACAAAAAACAAACAAACAAACAACAACGTCTCGTGGAAGTAGTGAGTTGTATTTTATTTCTATGACAGACGAAGTGATGCATATGGGCCGGTGTCAAGAAAATCGAAAGTTGATAAATGAAAGTAGAAAAGTGTTCATAACTGAAAGTAGCAAAGTGTTCATAACTGAAAGTAGCAAAGTGTTCATAACTGAAAGTAGAAAAGTGTTGATAACTGAAAGTAGCAAAGTGTTGATAACTGAAAGTAGCAAAGTGTTGATAACAGAAAGTAGCAAAGTGTTGATAACTGAAAGTAGCAAAGTGTTGATAACTGAAAGTAGCAAAGTGTTGATAACTGAAAGTAGCAAAGTGTTGATAACTGAAAGTAGCAAAGTGTTGATAACTGAGAGTAGCAAAGTGTTGATAACTGAGAGTAACGCAAATAAATAAACAACGGGTAAAGGTTAATTCACTGGTTTGATACACGAAATATTTGTGATATGCACGCTAGATGGAACAACACACCCAGCGAAACTCGTGACTTTTGGTTGGTTCAAACACTAGGGAATGGCTATTGGTTGGTTCATACACTAGGGAGTGGCTATTTGTTGGTTTAAACACAAACGAGTGGTTATTGTTTGTTTCAATTAGCTAAATTGGAAAATAAATATCTTTGATGAATTCCAAACAGATTGTTATTAAAGATGAGTGCACAATACAAACTAAAAACTGTTAGTAAGCATTCGTTTGAATGCTTCTTGTCTTATCTGGTTCACTGCACAATTTTTTGGATCCCATTCCGTGGAAAAAAGTTTCTTTTTTTTTCAGTAGGGCGGGGTGACCTCATTGAAAACATTGTACCTTGGTCAGACAATTTCGTTTCGTTTCCCTTCACTCTGCCTGCTCTCCAAGTCTTTTGTTTACTTTACAAAAAAAGGCGATACTCTGTTTTTAAACACTGAAAATTACGTCATTAGCGAGTACGTCATTAGGTCAGCAGATGGGCTTCAGTAAAATTATTTTCCATCATGGTTTTCCTACCCCTTTAGGTCCACTTTAGGTCCACTTTAGATCCACTTTAGATACACTTTAGGTCCACTTAAGATCCACTTTAGATCCACTTTAGGTCCACTGTAGCTAAATTGTATACTCACTATTCGTCCACTGTAGTTCCACCCTAGCTGTAGATCCACTATTGGACCACCGTAGGAAAGCTGTAGATCCACTATAAGACCACCGTAGGAAAGCTGTAGATCCACTATAGGACCACTGTGGGCTCATAGATATATGTTAAGGGAACCATAATTGAAACATTTTAAATACAAATATATAAATTTCCTATTCTGCACGGCCACTAATTAGATGGGCACCACGTAACAAGTATTTTTGTTAACAGCTTTTTGAAGTGCATGAAGAGGTTAACTTTTAAATTTAACAATAGCGGCAATGCTTAGAGGAAAGTTTATTTATGAAAACTGGTGTTACGCGGAACCCCAGCCTACACTGAAAAATCGCATGTAGTGAATCGAGAAATGACCTACATGGCCACATATCTATCTAGGCCTATATGGCCACATATCTATCTAGGCCCTCAATTTTTAGCATGGTTTTCTCAGCGATGCTAATCAGGGACCACTTTTCAGTCTTGATTGATTGATTAGATACTTCTATAGCGCTGGTATCCATGCTACTTTAGTATGCTCATTGCGCTCTGGCGTCATCAAATCTATTAAACAAAAAAGTCTTTAAATGATTCCTAAATGATTTTCTGTCCTTCTCAGTACTCCTCAAAGATGGCGGTAAACTATTCCATAACTTTGGCGCTACCGCTTCAAAAGAGCGCACTCCGTACGACTTTTTTCTGTGTTCATCCACACTGGGAATTTTCAGTAAGGACTGAGTTGAGGACATCAGGTTCTTTATGGTAACATGTTGATAAAGCAGTTCTTTCAGATATTCTGGTGCAGAGCTGAAAGCATATAGGGCAATCGCATAAACATCTCTCCTATATGCTAGCGAGTTGTGGGCAGTGTGTAGCAGACATACTGGACAGCTATACCATCTCCATCTATACGATATCAACGTAAACGTCTGTCTTGGCATAAGATGGCAGGACAAAGTCCTTAATGCAGGGGTCCAACAACGGGCCGAAGGTATCAGTATTCACGCTCCTACAAAAGGACAAGCCAGATCGGTAGGATATGTTGCAAGAATGCCAGACAGCAGACTACCCAAACTACTAATGTTCGGTGAACACTCAGCTGGTGGGCAGAAAAAGCGCTCCAGGCAACAAGGCTGCCACTCACTGTACAGCAATGATGTCAGTCAGGTGCCGCCTCTAAGATACATCATGTCACTCAGGTGCTGCCTCTTAGATACATCATGTCACTCAGGTGCCGCCTCTAAGATGCATCATGTCATTCACTGCCGCCTCTAAGATACATCATGTCACTCAAGTGCCACCTCTAAGATGTATCATGTCACTCTGGTGCCACCTCTAAGATGTATCATGTCACTCATGTGCCGCCTCTAACATGGATCATGTCACTCAGGTACAGCCTATAAGACGTATCATGTCACTCATGTGCCGCCTCTAAAATGTATCATGTCACTCATGTGCCGCCTCTAAATTGTATCATGGCACTCATGTGCCGCATCTAAGATGTATTATGTCACTCAGGTGCCGCCTCTAAGATGTATCATGTCACTCAGGTGCCGCCTATACGATGCATCATGTCACTCATTCTGACTCATGTGCCGGCTCTAAGTTGTATGATGTCACTCAGGTACATCCTATAAGAAGTATCATGTCACTCATGTGCCGCATCTAAGATGTATCATGTCACTCAGGTGCAGCATATACGATGCATCATGTCACTCATTATGACTCATGTGCCGGCTCTAAGATGTATCATGTCACTCAGGTGCCACCTCTAAGATGCATCATGTCATTCAATGTCATTCAAGTGCCGCCTACACGATGCATCATGTCACTCGTCACTCATGTGCCGGCTCTAAGATGTATCATGTCACTCAGGTGCCGCCTGTAAGATGCATCATGTCACTCACTTATGTAGCCCAACAAATCTTGTTCTGTCACTACATTGTAGTAGAGCAGGACGTGACAAAAACTCTGTAACAAGTGTCATCTTGTTCTGTCACTACATTGTAGTAGAGCAGGACGTGACAAAAACTCTGTATCAAGTGTCATGATTAGAACTCACAAACAAGAGCAGCACGTTGGCTGGGAAAAAATACCGCGCCCACGGGCTGGGTGTGGGTGGGGAAAGGAAGAATGATCCATTTTTGTCGTTTTTTTAATCAAAAGTTTGCTTAACTCGAGGTCAGAGGTTATAAGGTCACAATGTGGGTCAGACGTTGGTATACAAACATTTCGCCAAAAGATATACTGCACTGATTATAGGTTGTTTACAATGAAGTTGCAATGCGGACGATACTTCGTACTCGATTACTTAAGTTGGGATACAAGTTAAACTAAGCAATACTTTTAAAATCCTTTCAATCAACTTCGCTTTTGTACCCGTGTTTCCGTGTGTCAAAATCTTTGGAAGGCTAATTGACCCACTTCCCGTAATTCTATACCGCTGAAATTTGTCACATAGTCACGTTGCCAAGACACGTTGCCAATGACAACACATTAAATCAAATTTTCAGTCCCACCTTTAAAAATCAGTTTCCTTGTTTTTTAATGGGAATCTAACTGACCCATTTCCCGTCATCCTATCATGCTAAAACTTTGGCAAAAATACTCGTTGGAGATGACAACATATTCGATCAAATTTTCAGCCCGACTACATTAAACTGACATTAGATATGTGTAGCCGTGATCAGAGGCGTTAATGGGCTTTTGGCGCCCTTGGCTAATTTATTTTTTAAATAATAAAAATGTAAAAATTAGAGATTTAGCGGCGCCCTTTTGAACAGGCGTAGGCCGGCGCCCTTGGCAACTGCCCCGATGCCAAGCCGTTCCTACGCCTCTGGCCGTGATACAGCTAAGCTAACCCCAACATGACTGTCAAAGTTGTAAACGTGAAACAGCAATGCTGTCACTCACTGTACCACAATGCTGTCACTCACTGTACAACAGCAATGTCACTCACTGTCTAACAATGCTGTCACTCACTGTACCACAACAATGTCACTCACTGTCCAACAATGCTGTCACTCAATGTTCTAGGTTCTATGTTGTTCATTGTTAAGATAAACATACAAATATCCAACTTGCGCTAAATAAAGAAATTCAAAGCCAAAAAGACACACATGTTTACTGTCATTTTAAGAACATTCAACAAACAGATATCACCGTGAGTCTGTCTCTAAGTAAATCTAAACTGGTCTTGTCGCCTTGACATGAAACCGAACATATAGCGTTTAATTTTGACAATACCAAACTGTCCCCCTTTCGCCCTAAACTGGTCTTGGTACCCCCACATCGTTTCGCATCAATAGATAAAAAGTGTGTTTCCAGCAAACACAATGACCCCTGAAATATGTAACACTAATAAGTGTTTAAACGGCATCCTATTATTACTGAATATTTGGATGATCCGAGTCAAATATTTTTTTTTGGGGGGGGGGCAGTAAGCATTTTTTTTATCTTACCATCGCATTGTTTACTATCCCAAATAATAGAGAGAGAGTGTGTGAGGGAAATACAGAGAGAGAGGGGGAGAGAATGGGAGACATAGAGGGAGAGAGAGCGACAGAGAGAGAGAGAGAGCGCTATCGAGAGAGAGAGGAGGGGGACATAGAGAGAGAGAGAGAGAGAGAGAGAGAGAAACGCGAAAAGTTTGTTGAGATAACCTGATCCAGAGATGACATTACTTTGCGATACTGAGACAATCTCTGTTTTGACAAGAGTACATTGCATACTGTTGAGCTCGTGACCCCAGATATGCGTGCTCGAGTTTACCTCTAGTGTGTAAAAGTAATGTTTACAATGGAGTTCTTTTGTTCTTTTATTTCGTTCAATGTTAAAATGTGTTATTACTTTTGTATCAACTTGTAAGGAGGCAGAACAATGTAGGCAAAGTTTGGGACAACCGGCATGTTAAAGAGAAAACGTGCAGGCTATTTATAGCCATGCGACCTTCTCGGGCATTACACTTAGTTGTGATGGTATCACTTGACACGTCTCACAGCCATGACATGTTTATTTTTATACCACAACGACACCACGGCTCGTGTAGAGTGGTGCTGCTTGCTAGTAAACGGACGAATGTTTACCACTGTACAGTTAGACTTAAATAGTCTCATAGAACATATTATACATAAGTCACACAAATAGACGCATACAACATATTATACAAAATTGACATCAATAGACTCTCATACAAAATATTATACAAAATTTACATCAATAGACTCTCATACAACATATTACACATAATTCACATCAATAGACTCTCATACAGCATATTATACAAAATTGACATCAATAGACTCTCATACAGCATATTATACAAAATTGACATCAATAGACTCCCATACAACAAATTATACATACTTCTCATCAATTGACTCATACACATACAATATATACATAATTCACACCAATAGACTCTCATAGAACATATTATACATAATTCTCATCAATTGACTCATACACATACAATATATACATAATTCACATCAATAGACTCTCATACAACATATTATACATAATTCAGATCAATAGACTATAATACAACATATTATACATAGGCCAAATCCATAGACTCTCATAGATACTCATTTAGACACGTAAAGACTGTCTCATACCATACATTTAGTCAGACATCTTAGTTTTTACTTCAAACACATATTATGGTCATGGTGTCCTTCTGTCACACATAACATTTCAATAAACTTACAGCCTCCTATGAGCTTCTCCTTTTCACTGGGTTTTGCCAAAGAAATTTCTACATTTCCACTTTGTGTACCTTAGCTGATCCAAACATCAAAGTACAGCATTATATTCATTTATAGCTTATCCCAACCCAGTGGTGTAGCTAGGATTAGAGCCGCCAGGGGCGGGCTAGATTTTTGCCCCCCTCCCCCCCCCCTATTTTTCAAAGGAAAAGAAACATCTGCATTTGGCCGAAAATTCGACCCTTCAATCTAAAGAAAAAATGCCGCCAGGGTCGGGCCGCCAACTTAACACGCCCCTTCCCCACTCCCCCCTCTCTCTCTCTCTCTCTATCTCTATCCTTCCACACACACGACCACATAACGCTACCACACACAACCTCCCATACATCCGGCAACACACACCATACCAAAGACACCTTACACATGCGAAGAACATTAAATTATTTTATTATTGGAATGTCATGTTTATCATTGAAATGTCATGTTTATTATTGAAATGTCATGTCATACACACGAACTGACCGTTGCTTATTTGTAAACTCGTGATATAATGGGGGTTAATCTGACGTCCCTCGCGAGTGGTGTGTCACAGTCAGATGACGTGCTGTAGTTTTGTTGTGTCATTTGGAAATGGTTTGGATTGTATACGATGGGATTGCTTCCATTATAGATTGCTTCTTTAATTATGAAATCAACTCAGTACACACCTGAACACATCTGAGTGATGATTGAAAACTTTGGTAGAATAAAGGCTGTGTAAATTGTGTGAGCGAGGCTGAATCACAGTATTTTTGCTAGGAGAGAATTTATATATAAATATTTTTAACTTTTTGTTGTTTGCTTACGCATTGTTACAGAGGGATAATTTTTATTTGTGATAATGAAGATTAAGTTGTACCAAAAGACTAAACAGTGTCTGATTACAATTATAACGGGAACCTAGAAAATGTTGAACAAATGTTGTGAAAACCGCAGACGCACAAACAGTCACAAAACCACGCTTACAAACAATCTCTCCCAGTCACAAAACCATGCTTGCAAAAACTCTCTCCCAAATAGTCCCAAAACCATGCTCACAAACAGTCTCTCCCAAACAGTCACAAAACAGTCTCTCCCAAACAGTCCCAAGACCATGCTTACAAACAATCTCTCCCAAACAGACACAGAACCATGCTTACAAACAATCTCTCCCAGTCACAAAACCATGCTTGCAAACAGTCTCTCCCAAACAGTCACATAACCATGCTTACAAACAATCTCTCCCAAACAGTCCCAAAACCATGCTTGCAAACAGTCTCTCCCAAACAGTCACAAAACCATGCTTACAAACAATCTCTCCCAAACAGACACAGAACCATGCTTACAAACAATCTCTCCCAGTCACAAAACCATGCTTGCAAACAGTCTCTCCCAAAACAGTCACAAAACCATGCTTGCAAACAGTATTTCAAAAACAATGCTCGTAACTTTAGAAATATTCAAGTATAACCTCCCATTTATCTGTGTCAGTCTGTTTGGGTGAGAGAGTAACACACTCCGTGTCATGATTGTACAGACAGAGCAGCCCCGTGCTTTGAGACAGTGGTAATGACAAGAGAGGTCCGTGTTTGTTAGTGACAGGTGCATTACAGTAAATGTTCATCAAGCGTTGTCCAGGGCAGACGACATTAACTACACGTGTCTGTACCTACAACAGGGAGGTTGGGGGATGTGTGTGGGCACACAAACATCGTGTGAGAATTAAGAATGGGGTTGTGAAGTGCAGTAAAAGCAATATGAAAACGAGAATATTTGACCTTTTTAAGTAGGTTAGGTCCCCTATGGTCAAATATGTACGCTCACGTGACCTCATGATCTCGTACGGTTACCTATTCAAGCAAGGCCGACCCTAATAATTGCGGGGCCCTATGGGAAACGGACCGCGCGGGGCCCATTCTGGGTAGAGGATAAGGATAATAAGTGAAAATTAAGATTTTGTATTAGAAAATAAATTCGTGGCGGGGCCTATGAAAGTGCGGGGCCCATTGCGACTGCATAGGTTGCAATGGCCTTAGGCCAGCCCTGTATTCAAGTACGTTCAAGGTTGTATAGAAAAAAAATCAAAATGTATGTTTTATGCATACTCCTATGTGTCAGTGTTTATGTGATCATACGTGTAAGTCCATATAAATGTTTACTGAACGAAAAACAGCAAATAGAAATTAATGGCGGCTTATTCAGATCGTGGTTTGTTTCTCCCTTGGGATTAAATTATAGTTGTTTGTTATTTGTATAAAGTTTACACATTATGATTCACACATTTAAAAACATGATTTATTCATTCTCAATTATGCATGAAGTCCTTAAACACGGATATAAGAATGTGACTAACAATAAATGGATAGGTTTAGTTGGGTGAATGTAAGTATATATTTAGTTACGTTAAGTTCTTAAAATTATTACATGTATTCAAATAAGCATTTAAATACATTTCAGTTCCTTAGGTTCTTTTTCGAAGAACAATAATTTTTTTTTTTAAATATGTATCTTTGAATCTTGCTGGCTAAGTTAGTTATCTTGTCAATTAAGTTATGTTTGATAACTGAAATTCGTGGTTTTGTTTACTATCCTGGGAAATTTATAAACAAAAAAATATTCTTATGATGCGAAAATAAGTTTCAGACTATATAAGAAATGACCATGCAAAAAAAATATATATAAGTATATATTAAGGGGACTGTGTTCAAGCCCTGGATAGGAAATATTGGAGCAAGATTTGTTTAGGATTGAAAGGAAGCAGAACAAAAAAACAGGATGATTGAATGAACATTTCGGCTTGACGCCTAACACTTGCCCAGAAAGGCTTTCTGGCTTGGTTTTTGCACATGTCAAATCGTAACAAATACCATCAAAAAACAGTAATAAGTGATGACGCACGAGTTGTCTTTGTTTGTGGTCTCACTCGTCCAATAATCTCTACACAAACAAACTTTTTCAAAAAATATCTGCTTTTAAAAAAAAAAAATTCTTAAAATCTTCCCATTGAGTTCATTTTCTTGGTTGTGAGAACTTCAAGACCACGAGAAGGGAGTTCTAGGATGATACTAGCTAAATGCCCCTGCTTCGCAACGGTGTTTCACAGATTGAAAAGTACAGTGGTACCTCGGATAGGGAATTTAATCTGTCACGTGACTCCAGTCTTTAACCGAAACGTTTGCTAAACGAAATATGTGTTCTCATCGAGAATCCCATTGATCTGTTCCAGACTTAGACATATGGTAGTTTGACATTATGTTTTTTGCTCTAATGAAAAATATATAATAAAATGAAATTATCATAATTATAGACATTTAAAAAGAATGTAAATAATAAAAGATCACTGTCATTAACATGTTTTAATTTAATTTATTTCTTTCCTTTCACACTAACACGATTACTATTGCTATTAATAATACTTCTCTTAGGCACCACAATGAGGCTGGAACAATACAAAATTGTTAACATAACAAAAATGGTGGGTTTTTTCTAATGCGGCGATCAGACAAACGATGTTTACTGTACACCCGCCAAAGCCAAACTGAGCAGGTGGGAGTTTGTGTACAGCAGTGGCGAAGCCAGGATTAGTGTCACCTGTGGCGGACCGATAATTTTGACGCCCCTACCATGAAAAAAAAATCTGCAGTTTTCCGAAAATGCCGCCCCTCCACATAATGGAAAAAACGTGCTTCCAGGGACGGAACGCCCCTCCTCGCACACTTTCTACGCCACTAGTGTAACGGTGTACGCCTATGCTCGTAAATAGAGACAAAATATTGTCACAAAACTTGTTCGGTAACCGATTCGATCGATTTTATCGCAGGTTCCACCGTTAAAAAAAACTATAAAGTATTATAAAACCGAAAGGTTTTTATGTTTGTAATTTTGAAGTGGAGAAATAAGTCCATATCATGTTTTATATGTGTCCATACCATGTTTTATATGTGTCCATATCATGTTTTATATGTGTCCATATCATGTTTTATATGTGTCCATATCATGTTTTATATGTGTCCATATCATGTTTTATATGTGTCCATATCATGTTTTATATGTGTCCATATCATGTTTTATATGTGTCCATATCATGTTTTATATGTGTCCATATCATGTTTTATATGTGTCCATATCATGTTTTATATGTGTCCATATCATGTTTTATATGTGTCCATATCATGTTTTATATGTGTCCATATCATGTTTTATATGTGTCCATATCATGTTTTATATGTGTCCATATCATGTTTTATATGTGTCCATATCATGTTTTATATGTGTCCATATCATGTTTTATATGTGTCCATATCATGTTTTATATGTGTCCATATCATGTTTTATATGTGTCCATATCATGTTTTATATGTGTCCATATCATGTTTTATATGTGTCCATATCATGTTTTATATGTGTCCATATCATGTTTTATATGTGTCCATATCATGTTTTATATGTGTCCATATCATGTTTTATATGTGTCCATATCATGTTTTATATGTGTCCATATCATGTTTTATATGTGTCCATATCATGTTTTATATGTGTCCATATCATGTTTTATATGTGTCCATATCATGTTTTATATGTGTCCATATCATGTTTTATATGTGTCCATATCATGTTTTATATGTGTCCATACCATGTTTTATATGTGTCCATATCATGTTTTATATGTGTCCATACCATGTTTTATATGTGTCCATATCATGTTTTATATGTGTCCATATCATGTTTTATATGTGTCCATATCATGTTTTATATGTGTCCATATCATGTTTTATATGTGTCCATATCATGTTTTATATGTGTCCATATCATGTTTTATATGTGTCCATATCATGTTTTATATGTGTCCATATCATGTTTTATATGTGTCCATATCATGTTTTATATGTGTCCATATCATGTTTTATATGTGTCCATATCATGTTTTATATGTGTCCATATCATGTTTTATATGTGTCCATACCATGTTTTATATGTGTCCATATCATGTTTTATATGTGTCCATATCATGTTTTATATGTGTCCATATCATGTTTTATATGTGTCCATATCATGTTTTATATGTGTCCATATCATGTTTTATATGTGTCCATATCATGTTTTATATGTGTCCATATCATGTTTTATATGTGTCCATATCATGTTTTATATGTGTCCATATCATGTTTTATATGTGTCCATATCATGTTTTATATGTGTCCATATCATGTTTTATGTGTCCATATCATGTTTTATATGTGTCCATATCATGTTTTATATGTGTCCATATCATGTTTTATATGTGTCCATATCATGTTTTATATGTGTCCATATCATGTTTTATATGTGTCCATATCATGTTTTATATGTGTCCATATCATGTTTTATATGTGTCCATATCATGTTTTATATGTGTCCATATCATGTTTTATGTGTCCATATCATGTTTTATATGTGTCCATATCATGTTTTATATGTGTCCATATCATGTTTTATATGTGTCCATATCATGTTTTATATGTGTCCATACCATGTTTTATATGTGTCCATATCATGTTTTATATGTGTCCATATCATGTTTTATATGTGTCCATATCATGTTTTATATGTGTCCATATCATGTTTTATGTGTCCATATCATGTTTTATATGTGTCCATATCATGTTTTATATGTGTCCATACCATGTTTTATATGTGTCCATATCATGTTTTATATGTGTCCATACCATGTTTTATATGTGTCCATATCATGTTTTATATGTGTCCATACCATGTTTTATATGTGTCCATATCATGTTTTATATGTGTCCATACCATGTTTTATATGTGTCCATATCATGTTTTATATGTGTCCATATCATGTTTTATATGTGTCCATATCATGTTTTATATGTGTCCATACCATGTTTTATATGTGTCCATATCATGTTTTATATGTGTCCATACCATGTTTTATATGTGTCCATATCATGTTTTATATGTGTCCATATCATGTTTTATATGTGTCCAAATGTGTTTATATATTGCTCTGTGCTAATGAGTAGTAGGTAAAAAACGATCAGATTATTTGGTCGAAGCCCTTTGTACCCACCACCATCCCCACCCTCAATTGTTCGGTCTTTTCATTTAAAACCTAAACAAATCCTGCTCCACTATTTCTAAACATATCTAAACATTTCCAAGGCATAAATCAAAAAAACACTCTCACTAAACATATGTAAACATTTCCAAAGCGTAAATCAGAAACATTCTCACGAGTTAAATCACTAATAGTAACCATGTTTCGGCCACTTTAAAGTTGATTTTAAAAAAAAAAAAAAACTTTGTCAGTGCACTTCTATAAAATTAGAATAAGAGGAATCACCATGGACAATCTCACCTTCAAAGGTCTTGTTCTTCTTGAGGTCTCATGATTAGTAGTCAGTGGTAATTGGCTTTTATTTATATAGTCTATATAGTTATGGAAGTTATTGCAAATAGTTGTAAAAAGCATTTAATCTATATTGTCATCAACCTTAGGTGAAAATAGGCCTAATGCTTTATCCCATAGGTGTTACCATTATGCCCAATGCTTTATCACATAGGTGTTACCATTATGCCCAATGCTTTATCACATAGGTGTTACCATTATGCCCAATGCTTTATCCCATAGGTGTTACCATTATGCCCAATGCTTTATCCCATAGGTCTTACCATTATGCCCAATGCTTTATCCCATAGGTCTTACCATTATGCCCAATGCTTTATTCCATAGATCTTACCATTATGCCCAATGCCCAATGGGTCCAGTGTACAAAACAATAAGATGAACTGCCTTCAATAAAAAGACCAAACTATAACATAATATTAGCGTCCTTTATGTGGAATCTACACAGCCAGCTTGCGAATTCTTACCGAATGACTTTTTTGTTTCCCTAGACCATTTCTTGCAACTGGTGTGCCCTAAGTTAACATGGTCGACCCATATCAACTGGCTATGCTCTAAGTTAACATGGTCGACCCAAAGCAACTGGCTATGCCCTAAACTAGGCTGTAGATGGCTTGTAACAGATCAGATCCGACATTCCCTATTAATCAATAGGACACCTCTGAATAGCTCAAATGGACCCTGAGAGTATGGAGGAAGGGTAGGGGTAGGGGTACTCTCGTGAATGAGATGAACTTCACCCCGCGAGCTTTCGCCGGGCAGCCCGCGGGCCACAACAAAGACGGAGTAAAACGTGGGGGGCTCCGGGGATAATCAGAGGCAGAGAGAGAGGGGGGGCAATAACGATGATTTTTGGGGCGTGAGGGGCAATGATGTTGATTTGGATCACGCTAGCTGATCAAAGCCCAGCCGAGGCACGCGATGTCGTGCCATTAGCTCAGTGTTAAATGGTCTTCATAGGTTGGGAGAGGGAGTTGAGAGGGGTGGCGGTGGGGGAATGGGCCCCGGGGGCTGAGGTTACCGAGATATAGGAATAGTACAAATAAATGAAGAGACAAAGTAGGAAGAAGAACGAAGCACGAAAGGGCTGAGGGGTGGGCCGGGGGCGGGGGGTAAATAAGCAAAAGGAACTGGAGCTAGAGGTGATATGGGTGGATGTGTTACGTCGTGAGTTTCAGATTAAATCAGCAAATACCATGAGACAGGGAGAAGAGAAAAGGACAGACAAAAATAGAGGGTAAGAGAGGTCTTGTGTGAGTGAGAATGAGGGAGTTTGTGTGTAAGAGTAAGAGAGTCTGTGAGAGAGAGATAGAGAGATAGGGGGAGAGTTAAGGAGGGACAAAGATGGAGAAAGGGGGAGAGAGAGATAGAAAGGGAGAGAGAGGGGGAAGAGAGAGGGAGAGTTAGGGAGGGAGAGAGATAGGGAGAGATAGAGGAAGGGAGAGCTAGGGGGAGAGAGAGAGCAAGGGAGAGAAAGAAAGAGAAGGGGAGAGAGACGGAGAGAAAGAGAGAAAGGAAGAGAGAGAGAGAGAAATGGAGAGAGAGAGCTTAGTAAGTTTAAGAGCGAGATCGCGAAATACATTTTTTTAAAAACAACTCAAGATTTAAACAATGGTGGGTACACTTAGCCCACCCCCATGACCTAATAAATATTGCCCGCCCCTCCCCCCCAACAATTTGTTTGCAATGACCTACATTCTCTACCAGCAGGTTTATTTAGTACGTGCACCCATTGACCTTTCCACCCCAGTAATGGCTTGAGAGTAAGCTGTTATGAAACATTAGCTTCAGCTCTCACACTGTCATAAGTGACCGGCGGTCTCCTGACCCCAGAGGATGCCGTTTAACAGTATCCACGAACAGCCGACGCCCATGCTGGGGGAATATTCGAGGAAGAACATAGAAAGCAGTGACACAAATGAATGAGGCTAGCCACAAACGTCATGATAAGCTACGTTTTGAAAAATTCTGAACAGTCTCACATTAAATTAAAAACAACAATAGAAACAAAGTTTTTCGTAAAAATCCTTTATAAAATGTAATATGGAATAATGGGGTGGGGGAGGGGGAGAGAGAGAGTGCTGAACATTTGACAAAACATGCATACATGTAGCGCACTTTATAAGAATCCCAATTAGTGCCCCCACACCCCAAAGGCTCGCAACTGCACATTACTTTCACGCCCCTGAACTATATTAATATTCTAATTTCCCACCCTCTTTTACACCGCCAAATTATTACACCAACTATTTCTGAAAAAAACAAAATGAAATATTTCGCACCAAACGCAATTGCGGTATTTTTAACTCTTATTTGGCGCAGTGATCGAGACATTTTATTTCGTGAAATAAATCAGTGGCTTCTGGTAGGGCTAAAACACATCTTTGGAGGCTGGTGCGGGGCTCATACAATGTTTTGTCATCGGCAACGAGTCTATGTGCCAGAAGCTGATACAATGTTTTGTCATCGGCAACGAGTCTATGTGCCAGAAGCTGATACAATGTTTTGTCATCGGCAACGAGTCTATGTGCCAGAAGCTGATACAATGTTTTGTCATCGGCAACGAGTCTATGTGCCAGAAGCTGATACAATGTTTTGTCATCGGCAACGAGTCTATGTGCCAGAAGCTGATACAATGTTTTGTCATCGACAACGAGTCTATGTGCCAGAAGTGAAGTTAATATTAAGGATTCGTTTTTGACTTTTCAAGGAAAAATTAATAAGTTCTACGACTGCTTCCACGGGAACATTGCTATGTATTGGTTCCCCCAGGAACATTGCTATGCATGGTTCCCCTTTCACACACACACACTTATTACACGTGATTTATATTTTATTTTATGCCCCCCCCCCGCCCCCACCCCCCAAATAAAAAAAAAAAGTTCAATTTAATATGTATGATCATCAATTTAAGGAAACAAAAATTAACATATTTTCTCATTTTACGTGAAGATCTATACATTATCTCTCCAGTGGAGTAGAAGTAGTATTGTCCTCTCTGCCGTCTGGAAGAGATAACCCAATAAATATTCCAAGTTACTGATCACGGCCTGTCTCCGATAAGTAGATATTAAGGGAAAAATCTGTCTTCGTGGTCCCTATGACGGCCCTGGGGGGGGGGGGGGGCTGGCGACTGGGGGCGTCGTTTAACGTTGACCAGCGGCGTTGTTACATTTTGATGTTTAGTGGTATGTGCAGAGTAATATAAATATTTATGTACAAAACAAATGTAACATTCTTTCCTTCTCTCCCTGCATACCCCCCCCTCTTCTATTTTAACCTCCTTATATATCTCCCTCTTTCTCTCTGACTTTCTCTCTCTCTTTCTCTCCGTCTCTCTCTGCATCATCTAACTATTAACAACCGAAGTTCAGTTTCTACGTTTACTAGTGAACTAAGCTTCACCTTCTACGTTTACTAGTGAACCAATCTTCTTCTTTTGCTGAGGATTGAACTCCAGTCCACAAGCATGAGATTGACTCACTTTAGACCACTCGGCCACCCGACACCCAATTACGGTAAAAACACATGCGTCATACACATGTTACATAATATACGTCACACGTAAATAACACATACGTCTCAACATAAACTGAAAATTCGTTAGTAGCATATTCTTACAGACATGACACGTGCGCCCAGCGTATGTTAAACGAAATCTAGTATTCAGCAATCGCTTATATGTAAATGTATGTGGCAGCTCAGCTAAGATGTACGTATAAAATACGGGAAGAGGTACATAATATATAATATCAATGCCAAATGGCGCTCCGTTTATCCACCAATGCTTGGTTGTATTGGCTCTGTATCAATTTTTTCTGTGCATTTGATGCGCACGTGATCAAGCGAACGACCGGGGAAGCAGTGATTGAAAGCGCAGCATGGTGCGCAGTGAGAGCGGGGCGAACAAGATCTTTTTGGTGATATTTACTATAGATTTTCTGCATAGAAATTTTTAATATATATATAATAAAGTGCTAAAAAACAGCGCCACATATTTAGTGAGGACTTATTTCACTTTCGATATAATGTGACAAGGAAAACCTCTACAGTCCAGTTCCCCACGGCACCCGATCCCCAAGCCCAACGGTCCCGCTCATTTTATCTAATTTTGCTATATAAACACGTTGGCTACTCCGCTGGATGAATGGGTGTGAAAATGGGATGAAGTGAGATATTGGTAGTTTACCGTCTAAGTGGCTTTAAAGCTATATCCTGTGTGAACAATCTTTATACCCTGTGTCAACAATCTTTATATCATGTGTAAACAATATTTATATCCTGTGTAAACACTCTTTTTATCCTGTGTAAACAATCTTTATATCCTTTGTTAACGATCTTTATATCATGTGTAAACAATCTTAATATCCTATGTATACAATATTTATATCCTGTGTAAACAATCTTAATATCCTGTGTAAACAATATTTATATCCTGTGTAAACAATATTTATATCCTTTGTAAACACTCTTTATATCATGTGTACACAATCTTTATATCCTGTGTAAACAATCTTTATATCTTGTGTAAACAGACTGTTTATCCTTTGTTAACAATCTTTAATCTTTTGTGAATTATCATTATATGCAATGTAAACAATCTTGACAATTTTCATGCCAGTTAATTTTAGTTCTCCAACGTTTTCAGTTATCCTTAAATGATTCATGTTGCGTTGACTAATTGTATCACTTCCGAAAATGTTGTCACGCAGCGATGACATGTGGTCTGTTCCCAACCGGGACTTCCTGAACCATCAAAGTCTTAGCTCTCCCCCCGCACATAAGTGACCAGCATCCTGTAGTTAGTGACCCACGATTTGAAATAGACAGTAAGACCATTGGAGTGCGCGTTATCTTCTTGGCCTGTCCACTTTACCCAAAATACCCGGTCCATTTTGAGCCGGTACCAGATATCATGGAGGCTTAAGGCCTAAAAAAAGCGACGCCTTCAGACCAAAATAGCAACAACTTGACAATTTTGTCCTTTCTTTGTGTTTATTTTTAGTCCAGTCATCGGAAACAAGTCAAAGTTATTGTTGTGACGTCATGGATGTGTCTGTTTTTTTTGTCCATGTCAACATCCACCAGATTTCAAATAGCCACAATTGCGCAAAAGTTATTCCCTACTTTTAGGGGTATTTTCCCATCCACCCTCGCCTGCTTTTAAAAACCCATAAATGTCCTCCTGTGCAATTTAATGTGTCTTCATCTTAGATAGTATGTGATGATATTTGACCTCATATATATTATGTGATGATATTTGACCTCATATATATTATGTGATGATATTTGACCTCATATATATTATGACAAATAGACGAGCCTCAAGTTACAAAATAATATTTGTTAAAAATGATTAAATGTAATATTGTTGTAATTATAGCTTGCAGGAGCCTCACATATAGGGAAATAATAAATGGTTGGGGAAATGAGGACCCTGGGTGTGCTTGATTACTTTGAAGAGAATTTAGGGTCTCATTCAAATTTAAACAATAGTTTTAAATTTGCCTTATTGAAGATCGTTGTGCACCAATGTCTCTATTACCGTAGTAATTGTTCTCTACAGATGTTTCAAATCGTGCCTAATAGTCTTATGAAGACAGTATGGAGAGTGGAGAGTATGGAGAGTACATGAGCTTAGAGGTGCATAGAAACCATCGGGTGATATACAATAATAGGACTGGATAAGAGACATGAAATTGAAAATAAAAATAATGTTTAAAAATAAACCATTTTATCCATACAATATTTACTTTAGGAAAACGAACGTTTCAACACCTGCTCTCACATTAAACTGGTTTAGGGTAACTAAGATTGACAGGTTGACAAACAGAGCCGTATGGAAACAACCTCATTCTGTAAACACAGTCAACTTGTACCTGGTGGAAGTGCCTCTCAAAGTTACAGCACAAGAAATGAACGCCTGGCATCGTCTAATTCAGCTGTTCTCAAATATTAATCATTTCTTTACATCTGCCATCCAAGTAAACTTTTCACTCAAAAAAATTAATTTCCTCCTCCTAACCCCAACCGTCAACACTCCACATTGTGGAGTCAAAACGTACAAAACAATTAAAAATGAACCTTGGTGAATTTTTCAAACACAATGTACGTTCATCTCTCGAACACAATATAATTTCATTTCTCATACATCCAATAATTACATCTCTCGTACCCCCATGCAGTCTTAATGCATGGGCTCACTGGGCACTGGCCAAGGGCCTCACACTTGACATATTGTTAGTGAATATTGAAAAAATTTTGCCAATTTAATTTGATTCAAAAGTCAATTAGCAGAATGTTTCCAATTTTAACCCACTATTTTATCGGAACATGCCAAATTTAATATTATAAATGCGAATAACAAGTTGGATACATCTTTAACATAAAGGGGAATAACTCTCGCCAACAAGTTCCCAGATATAAATCGAAAAAAAATAGTAAGAATTTGTGTTTACAATCATGGACTAAGGTGTCAGATCTGCGGGGGATGGGGTAATTACACTATCTACGCCACTGCTACGTACTCAGTAGTGAAAATTAGTAGAGAAAAGTAGTGCCAAATTAAGTTGAATAGACACGAACAATCTGTGTCAATATAACAATATGTATTAAGCTTTAATAATAATTTTACATTACACATTGGTTAAGGTTTCGGCACATGCCTTCATCAGTACAACAAGACATATAAATAAGTATAAATCAAATTTACATAAAATATAGATATATCCTACCAAAAAAAAAGAGACATAAAAAAACAGAATGAAACAAATTAAAAAAGAATGGAAAGGAATTGACTTGAAGTAAAATGTAAAAGTAAAAAGACATGGCAGTTACTGTTGAGACCCGTTGGTTCTCACCAGTGTGAGACTCACTGACTCACAGGCAAAAACATTCTTAAACCTAGGATTTTCCCAACATAACCCAATTAGGGTTTGGCCTTAAGGGTAAGTGACCTAAGGGTCGGATCAGAGACCATTAAAACTTTCCAGGTTCAGTGACCATGGAATAGCTTAGTATTAGTCCAATGGAAAGGTACCAAAACTTAGGACAATGAAAACAGTTCAGCACGTCGCCAGAGTATTGACCCGGCTTGTAAGCAAAGTGTTAGTAGGTCATTGAACTTCCTTTATGTCTCGATGCCAAAGGGCTTATAAATTGGAAGCCTGCTTGAGACTCGCTCTCTCTCACATTGAAGACGCAGAGCCTGGCGAGATTGTTTTTTTGCTGCTATAGTGTGTATAGCCAAGAATAGCTCGGTTGGTAATATGGTATTGTTAATTGTTAGCTGCATAATAATATATATTATAATGTTAATAAGAAATGTTAGGATGTTAATTAGTTAGTCAAGTATTGTTAGATTATGAATACTCATTACTAATAAGGTATTAGGAATGTACTTCTTCTTGTAGCTTATGTATTGTATTTATTCTTATTTACAGCCAGTTAATACCAGTTAAGGTTGAATGAACTTAAGTCAGTTAAGTTAGGTTCTGTTAGCCTAGCAGTAGATATAATCGCATAGTAAAGCCTAGTAGCCAGAGGCTTGATTTGAGTATAGAAGAGTGAAGTGAACGTAGTACAGTGGAGCATATAGCATAGCTCATTGTACATGATAACCCCGTAGAGTTGGGGACAGTCAGAAATCGGTGTAGCCTACTCAGAAGTAAACAGTGGACTAGACTGATAGCTCAAGCAGTCAGCTGACAACGCCGACGTCTTGTGTACAAGTGGATGCACCGGAGCGTGACTGGTCATTCATCACCCGTCACCTGTAAACGACAGTGACCCAGAAAAGGGACGGAACGACCGTCGACCCTTGTAGTGTGCTTTGTGAAGTCTGGAGTGTGTATCGGACCCTTAACAGATTCCAGGCCAGAGACTACCCAGAGTACCAATCCAGTCTCTTATGTCACGAGTACAAACTGTAACAATTAATGTCTGTATATTTATATGTATCAAGTATATGTTAAGTAATTTATAAGTTTTAGTAATTAAATATTTTATTTGTGGGCTGAACCACCTGTGTTATTAAGTTTACATATAAGTAGCAGTGTAAGCGAGTGAGAGAGTCAGTAGCGTTAGTGTGACAGCGTGTAATATCACTAGTTTAAGAACAATCATACTTTAGACATAATAGTACTAATCGACGTAGCGGTAGGGACCAAACAATATATATATAAGAATATCGTGGCCATAGCTAAGTTTAAACTGCAATGTGACCATAAAAGTCTCAGTTACTTACAAACTTCCAATTTTGCCAATCCACGTATTTGTAGATGGGCATTAGCATTACAAGAATTTGTTTTTGATATAGATTATATTAAAGGACAAGATAATGTTGTAGCTGATTTTCTCTCACGGGTAGGAGAATAGAATTCATCATTGAATATGATACTTACATTTTTCCATTTTGTTTCTTTTATTCCTCACAGGTTTATTTACTATTAACATAATTTATCATTATGTCTTGTCAATGCTGTATCACTGTTATACAATTTTGTCACAATTGATTCCATGTAATATTGTACTTACAATTGTTGTTATGCTTACTTACACCATTAATGTATGTATGATATGTTTTTGGGTTACAATCTTTTCTATTTAAGTTAAAATGGAACATTTCATGTAGTAAGAAGGTTCTAGTTCAGGCAATGTGTGACAATACGATGTATTGTCCCAAAGCGAAGAGGGGGGGAGTGTTGAGACCCGTTGGTTCTCACCAGTGTGAGACTCACTGACTCACAGGCAAAAACATTCTTAAACCTAGGATTTTCCCAACATAACCCAATTAGGGTTTGGCCTTAAGGGTAAGTGACCTAAGGGTCGGATCAGAGACCATTAAAACTTTCCAGGTTCAGTGACCATGGAATAGCTTAGTATTAGTCCAATGGAAAGGTACCAAAACTTAGGACAATGAAAACAGTTCAGCACGTCGCCAGAGTATTGACCCGGCTTGTAAGCAAAGTGTTAGTAGGTCATTGAACTTCCTTTATGTCTCGATGCCAAAGGGCTTATAAATTGGAAGCCTGCTTGAGACTCGCTCTCTCTCACATTGAAGACGCAGAGCCTGGCGAGATTGTTTTTTTGCTGCTATAGTGTGTATAGCCAAGAATAGCTCGCCAGTTAATACCAGTTAAGGTTGAATGAACTTAAGTCAGTTAAGTTAGGTTCTGTTAGCCTAGCAGTAGATATAATCGCATAGTAAAGCCTAGTAGCCAGAGGCTTGATTTGAGTATAGAAGAGTGAAGTGAACGTAGTACAGTGGAGCATATAGCATAGCTCATTGTACATGATAACCCCGTAGAGTTGGGGACAGTCAGAAATCGGTGTAGCCTACTCAGAAGTAAACAGTGGACTAGACTGATAGCTCAAGCAGTCAGCTGACAACGCCGACGTCTTGTGTACAAGTGGATGCACCGGAGCGTGACTGGTCATTCATCACCCGTCACCTGTAAACGACAGTGACCCAGAAAGGGACGGAACGACCGTCGACCCTTGTAGTGTGCTTTGTGAAGTCTGGAGTGTGTATCGGACCCATAACAGATTCCAGGCCAGAGACTACCCAGAGTACCAATCCAGTCTCTTATGTCACGAGTACAAACTGTAACAATTAATGTCTGTATATTTATATGTATCAAGTATATGTTAAGTAATTTATAAGTTTTAGTAATTAAATATTTTATTTGTGGGCTGAACCACCTGTGTTATTAAGTTTACATATAAGTAGCAGTGTAAGCGAGTGAGAGAGTCAGTAGCGTTAGTGTGACAGCGTGTAATATCACTAGTTTAAGAACAATCATACTTTAGACATAATAGTACTAATCGACGTAGCGGTAGGGACCAAACAATATATATATAAGAATATCGTGGCCATAAAATTACCAATATTTAACATTGGGGGCTAATATTCAACAGTTACGTAAAATTGTGGATTTGGTTTATTCCGTATGGAGTGAACGTACCAAATCTTGTTATTAATTTATTCTCCACAGAGATCCTATCCGGTGTGCTACTAGTATACAGTAAACCAGTAACTGCGATGTCTAAAATGCCATCATGGTGTGCTACTAGTATACAGTATACCAGTAACTGCGATGTCTAAAATGCCATCATGGTTAGTGCTATTGAAATGTTTGGAGACTAGACAGAGAGCCAGTTTATTTATGTTATAGAGGTGTTCTCTAAATCGGTCTCCAAGGCGACGACCTGTCTCTCCTATGTATAATTTACCGCACTTTTTACAAAGGATGGTGTAAATCACGTTGCGACTTGTGCAGGTAAAGCCATCATTTATTTCCAGAAGGAAAGTGATCTTATCAACTTGAATCACATAGGGACATGTGTTACATCGGCTACGATTGCAACTTTTGGTGCATTTATGCGCCTGCATTACCGGGAGGTGGCTTCTAACAAGCATGTCTCTAAGGCTCTTGTCCCCCCAGAAAGCCAAAAGAGGAGGTTTTCTGAAAACCTCATTGGTGACAGGGTCTGCCATGAGAATTGAGCGGTTTTTCAGAAACAGAGAACGAGCTTTAAGGTTATGGGGATGAAAAGTTCAAATAAATTTTGACCTATCACTAGCGTCAGAATGAGTCGCTTTAAAAGAATTTTGTCTAGTCATGTCTTTAACTCGAGTGACAGCTGTCTAGTCATGCCTTTAACTTGAGTGACAGCTGTCAAGTCATGACTTTAACTCGAGTGACAGCTGTCTAGTCATGCCTTTAACTCGAGTGACAGCTGTCTAGTTATGTCTTTAACTCGAGTGACAGCTGTCTAGTCATGACTTTAACTCGAGTGACAGCTGTCTAGTCATGTCTTTAACTCGAGTGACAGCTGTCTAGTCATGCCTTTAACTCGAGTGACAGCTGTCTAGTCATGCCTTTAACTCGAGTGACAGCTGTCTAGCCATGCCTTTAACTCGAGTGACAGCTGTCTAGTCATGCCTTTAACTCGAGTGACAGCTGTCTAGTCATGCCTTTAACTCGAGTGACAGCTGTCTAGTCATGCCTTTAACTCGAGTGACAGCTGTCTAGTCATTCCTTTAACTCGAGTGACAGCTGTCTAGTCATGCCTTTAACTCGAGTGACGGCTGTCTAGTCATGCCTTTAACTCGAGTGACAGCTGTCTAGTTATGCCTTTAACTCGAGTGACAGCTGTCTAGTCATGCCTTTAACTCGAGTGACAGCTGTCTAGTCATGCCTTTAACTCGAATGATAGCTGCTTTTAAATTTTGCTCAGGATATGACCTTCGTTGAAAAAAATCCAACATTTCAGCCGTCCTTTCCCAAAAATCCACATCATTACTACAGAGTCTTCTCAGTCTCAGCAACTGAGAAAAAGGGATGGAGTTTTTACATGATTGAGGATGGGACGATGAATATAGTAAGAAACAATTACTATCTGTTTTCTTATAGAAAATGGACGTAGATATGTTATTCTCGTTAAGGTTAATTTTTTTTAAGTCCAAAAAGTTGATAGCACTTTTATCGATCATTGAAATGAATTTGATTGTTGGGTGAAAATGTCCAATGAAGTCAAAAAAACTTTTTAGTTGTGTTATGTCCATGTTGGTAATCCCTATACAGTAATCTTTGTACCTCTTGTAGTGATCTGGAAAAGGACCTTTGTAGTGTTCACTCCAAAGATGCTACAAATGGCCCATAAACAGACATGCATAACTTGGTCCCATTTTTGTGTTCATAGCAACACCGCTGATCTGATAAAAAAATTCGCCATTAAATTCAAACGAGTTAAGCTGTAAAACCAGTTCTATCAAACATACAAGGGCACTTTTTGGGAACTTAGGATTAGGATTCTTATTCAGAAAAAATGAAATAGCGGTGAGTCCATCAGTGTGGGGAATTGAAGTGTACAGTGAAGAAACGTCCATTGTGAAAAGTGAATGAGTTTCATTAGGTAAAACCAAGGATTTGAGGGATTTGATCATGTCTTAAGTCATGGGCACACTGTGGCGACGGAGTCAGAGCTGGCCTTGGCCATCAAAATTCCTAATTTCAGTGCTGATTGATGCCCCCGCCCTCCCCCATCAAACGCGTAAAATACTATCCCAGTCCCCACACTCTCCCACAAAAATTACCCAAATAACTTGTCCAAATACATAGGCCTACCTAGGCCATGATTATTTTTATAACATTTCTTGAATAGTAGGCTATAGACAGCCGATCCCAAGAAAAGCTGTCCCCAGGGCGCACTATTGAGAAGATTTTGCCGCCCCTGTCTATGTAAAGTACATGGGATTGTATCGTTTAATTCACTATTAAGTGCTTTTTTAACACGATATGGCCACCTCTGATTTTGGCACCAGGGGCAAATGGCCTTTCCTTAGCACGGACCTGTGTATAATAAAGAGGGTTAGGGACCTCAGTGTGTTACTGTGCCCAGGACCTCCGCTGCTGTAAAGACGGCGCTGCGTACACCACATCATTTCATCTCTCGTAAATCACATAATGTCAAATGTTGTACATTACTGACACAAGAAGACTCCTCCCACCCTTAAATATATCCACAGTCACCTAAAATACAAGACAGCAACTGCCCCTAATGCAGATGGTGGCAAGGGTTAATGAGATCCGGGGCGGGTTAAGATTGTTGCTGCCTTCCCCCCTTCCATGAACAAAACTCTGCATTTAACCAAAAAGCCCCCCCCCCTTTTTTTCTAAATAAAGAATAATTCCTGCCCGGGGCGAATTGACCCCCTCCATATCACCTCCTACGCCACTTTTCTCATGAGTAAAAAAAAATCTACTATGAATCAGTGTGAACTCTTGTTCTTCCTTTAAATATCTCTACCTACCTCTGACGTAATTAATATGTCTATGTTACAGGAAAGTCTTCCAGGCACAAAATAGGACTGACAGGCCACCTGCGTACTGACCGTGTATTATTTTGTTACGTACTGTTATCAATATAGAGAATTTAATCTCTTATTTAAGTATAAAGCTCGTTGAAAAATAGTACACAACAAAAGACGATACCATAAATTATATACAAAAATAAAGAAACAATACCAAAATGAGGACGTGTTTATAGCCTGTATTTCTGATATTTCTAGAAGGGCATACACATTACATTGTATAAGCGTCTCGACAAAGCTAGAATATTCTAAGGGATTATAATAAAACAGGCTATACATTGTATTTATTTGTAATGGAGGTCAAGGGAGACTATTATTAATTAGCCACACCGTAATAGCGCTGCCGAACTTGGGGTCAGCTTAAGTTCATTCACGAGAAAAGATGAATGAAGGTAAACGAGACGCCTGTACCATAAATAATAATAGCATCGGTCATTTTGGCAGGCCACCTGCGTACTTACCGTGCAATGTAGCATTGGTCATCCTTGCATGTGAAGGACGAACGACAACAACATTATACAAAAGCTCGTTAAGCCATCTTAAATCTAAATCAAATATTGTTTACAACTATGTTTTACGAAATATTTTACATTTTACACAATTTTTTAAATGTCTATTTTATGAAATGGGACTTCATATATGTCTACTGTCATTAAGCTATTTATAATCTATCACTTCCATGTCCACTCTATCCCTGACTGCAGGGCCGACCCTAACAATTGTGGGCCCTATGCGAAACGGATTGCGCAGGGCCCAGTCTGGGTAGAGGATAAGGATAATAAATGAAAATTAAGATTTTGTATTAGAAAATAAATTCGGGGCGGGGCCTATGAAATTGCAGGGCCCACTGCGGCCGCATAAGTTGCAGTGGCCTAAGGCCGGCCCTGCCTGACTGTATGTCCTGCATATCCACCGTATGTTAAATATATCTATTGTAGGTCCGTCATGTCCACTGCCCCTATTGCCGTACCCATGAGTGTATCCGGCATGTCCAATACCCCAATAGCTGTACCCATGAGTGTGTCCAGCATGTCCACAGTCCCTATAGCTGTACCCATGAGTGTGTCCGGCATGTCAACTGCCCCTATAGCCGTACCCATGAGTGTGTCCGGCATGTCAACTGCCCCTATAGCCGTACCCATAAGTGTGTCCGGCATGTCCACTACCCTTATAGCCATACCCATGAGTGTGTCCGGCATGTCCACTGTCCCTATAGCCGTACCCATGAGTGTGTCCGGCGTGTCCACTGCCCCTATTGTCGTACCCATGAGTGTGTCCGGCATGTCAACTGCCCCTATAGCCATACCCATGAGTGTGTCTGGCATGTCAACTAAACCTATAGCCATACCCATGAGTGTGTCCGGCATGTCAACTGCCCTATAGCAGTACCCAAGAGTGTGTCCGGCATGTCAACTGCCCCTATAGTCGTACCCATGAGTGTGTCTGGCATGTCAACTGCCCCTATAGCCGTACCCATGAGTGTGTCCTGCATGTCCACTGACCCTATAGTCGTACCCATGAGTGAGCCCGGCATGTCCACTGTCCCTAAAGCCGTACCCATGAGTGTGTCCGGCATGTCAGCTGCCCCTATAGCCGTACCCATAAGTGTGTCCGGCATGTCAGCTGCCCTTATAGCCATACCCATGAGTGTGTCCTGTAGACCTATATAATCAATACTAAACAAGTTACAACGCTAAACGTCATGGTGCCAAGTGCCCCTGTCCAAAATCGACCCCACCCCCCCCCCACCTTACCTCTCCCACTGCTCACCATAAAATAAGTTAATCAATATCATATTCCCTACACTGTGTCCCCCCTCACATGCGTGTTTCCCTTCTAATAACATTAGTACACGGTTTAAGTGCAGTTATGTGAGTGTGTACACCACGTCATTAGCTACGAAACAACGCCATTGGTCACGTTGCTTTGTTTACATCGAAACACCAGCCGGTATTGGCCGGTATGATAAGCAAAAAAAACAAATTAAGTCTCACGAACACCAGGTGGGCTATGTTAATTCACAACGCATTGCTAACGAGCTAAAATATTTGACAAATGATAATTAGAAATAATTCCACCAGCAGTATTCCCAAATAATAATTTTAGTGTGAGAACCCCCCCCCCCAACCCCCCTCAAACCCCCAAATAAACGACAAAGCACGAAAGTATACATACACTGTTGTTTTTTTAAAGTGTCATTTACTACGTCATTGACATTCTGGATACGTTTAGAATATTTAAATACGTAACGTTACGGGTAATTAGTTGAAAAACAGGAAGTTATGTTTGTGATTGGTAGCCAGTCTGTACACAACTATATCTGTTGTTTGTGATCGGTAGCAAGTATGTACACAAATATATAAGTTGTTTGTGATGGTAGCCAGTCTGTTGTTTGTGATTGTTAGCCAGTCTGTACACAAATATATAAGTTGTTTGTGATGGTAGCCAGTCTGTTGTTTGTGATTGTTAGCCAGTTTGTTGTTTGTGATGGTAGCCAGTCTGTTGTTTGTGATTGGTAGTCAGTCTGTACACAACTATATGTGTTGTTTGTGATTGTTAGCCAGTCTGTACACAAAATTTCAGTCGATTAGTCCCTGTTCCTAACTGTACATTATTAATGCCCAAGAGAAATATTTTAAGTATATCTATTATTAAAAATGACCATTACAAAAAATAGCGTTTGTGACTTTACTTTATTTAGACACATATAATGTACATCCGGGTATTCACGACGAATATTTGTTTACATACAGATCACAAATTTGAAGTGTGATACAAGTTTGGTCTGATGGTTCAGATTTGTAAAAAAAACAACAAAAAAACAGATGTTCGGTATTGGGGAGATTGTGGACAAGAGTGGGGTGGAAGGCAAAGTGGGTGGGGGATGTTCGGGGTTAGGGAGATTGTGGACAAGAGTGGGGTGGAAGGCAAAGTGGGTGGGGTGGGGGATGTTCGGGATTAGGGATATTGTGGACAAGAGTGGGATGGAAGGCAAAGTGTGTGGGGTGGGGGATGTTCGGGGTTAGGGAAATTGTGGACAAGAATGGGGTTGAAGGCAAAGTGTTTTTTGGGTGACGGGATGTTCGGGGCGGCCATGAACTAAAAATTCAAACTCATTGGCATTGAGCTCTTTGCTGGTTAGAGAAATCATATCATATTTTGCATGCGTACCAAAACAACCACATGGAACTGTGCAAACGCACCATGTTTTAAGTGTATGGCTCGTTCTAAAAGAGTACACACCAAAAGACGATACCAAATGATAAATACAATAAAAAAAAATACGATACTCAAGACCAGGGCTAATAAAATTGTAAGTATTACAATAAATAAGTTTTATTATGTTAATTATAATGAATTACAAAATCAAAAGAAATATATATAAACTATTAACTTACAGTATACTGTTTGGCTTGTACCGGTACAGTGTTGAATAAAACACAATGTGCAAAAAGGGTACAATGATGAAACAGTAATCAAAGCTCCGGCTCTTAGCAAAAATAATACACGCTCCAAGTATCTCGTGATAAATGATCTGCCCCTGTGTCATTCAATCTATCGGCCTTATATAGTCGGTGTATTTAGATGATTACAGAGACAGAATACGCATTGTAATTGCTTCCACCCGCTTCTACAGTATTGTACAGGATTCGAAGGATACATTTTATTTAGTTGTAAACAAGGTCAAGAGATATTATTTTTAGCCAGCTACACCCTAAATGCGGTTCCGAGCTTGGCGTCAGGTAGAGTTCATTCACGGGGAAAGAATGAAGTAAACTCGTCGTCTACATAAAACACCAATATAACCACATAGAACTGTGCATACACACCACTACAACCACATGGAACTTTGCATACGCACCAATGCAATTTAAAGTCAATATTAATGCATTTTACAATAATTTTCACACAGTTTACCTGGAGTTTCACTCTACATAAAAAATCAGCACATATACTCTCTGCACCTCTATCTCCTATACGCTGGCTTAGGCCAGCTCCCCCCCCCCCCACCACCAACCTTTTACATAAACAGATCGTTTAAGACAACGTCCATACATAGACATACTGTTCAAGGACAAACAGCCTACACAAATGGAGTGTAAAAGACCACGCTCGTTACATAAACGACCAGTCCAATATCCCATCGCCTAAATAAATGTACTGACCAAGGCCACGCCCCTTACATAAACAGACTAGCCAAGAAAACGCCCGTTACACAGACTGTCAAAGACCAGGCTCCCCATCCCTCAACTGTTTGTCCGAAACCAAGCCCCATGTATAAGCTGACAGTCCATGATGACAAATGAATGTGCATTTGATGTTGTACTCACCACGCCGTCAGATGAGGTCACGCCTGTCTCAGGTACAGGAACCATGAGGACACTGGCCATCAGACAACACATGGAAACACAAACGCTATGCAGCAGCAGCTGTTGCTTTTTAAGGTGAATCATGGCGAGGCGCTTGACCTTTTTCAAGGTCGATACAGTTGAGGAATGTTCAAGAAGTTATAAATGAAAACAAAGATGACACTGACAGTGACAGTGGCACTGGCAGTGACAATAGCACTGGCAGTGAACAGTAGTGAAGGCGAGTCCAAACAAATGTGTGTCCATAATATCCTTAGGGTTCTCTTTGTTGCCAGCTGCATGTAAGTACAAGGTCATTCATTTGCGATTCTTTTAGGGTAGGTGACCTGCAGATCCAACGTCATGAGAGATCTCGTTGGGTCAAAGTTCAAGCAACGGCTAGCAACGACTGATCGCCTAAAAGAGCTGAGACACATTGTGCTGTGGTAAACCTGGCTGGTGTTTTTGGAATATCACTCTTGGTGTTGAGTTCTGTTATAGCTTAGTGTTGCTCTATCCTTTTTGCTTGTGGTGGTTTTCATCTGTCGACATAAAACAATTATAATTATCAAACCGACATTTTTCGGGGCATGTTTGATAAAGATATCGTTGGAATTACAAGCAAAACCATTAGGACTTAAAAACATTTAAACAATTTTTAATCTAATTTCTTATATATATTTTGCGTCTAGTGTGTCCTGCTTCCTTTTCAGAACTGGCCACTCCCCTACTCAACATGTTTTATATTAATAGTACTAAGTGAGAAAAAAGCTGTCACACAGCAAGCGTCATGCATGACGGCTGAAATCAGGTAAAAAGGTTGAATTTTTTCGGAGGCGACTATTAAATTAATCATTAGAGGGCCATGGGTATGGTGTAGGTCTGGTTTAAGACTATTGTTTAAAGGTCGGCAGGTTGGGTGTAGGACAGTCTGTCCTATGTTCTTGTAGTGTTTTCCCTTTGGATGTCGCATTATGGACGGTAGGATTTCTTCTTAGATGTAGTTTTAAGATGAAACCAGATAAACAGACCCGAATTATATCAACTCGAATGCCACACCTGGAGCATTTAATTGCTTTCTTTCAGCCAACATCTCCTCGAATAAACTGGCCGTTGTGACTAGATTTAGGGGCATGAATGTATGTTATGGAAAAGTTATTGTTTATGGGAAGTTTTGTGTGTGGGTATTTGGTGTTAAGGGTATTTGTGTAGCTGTTGCTATATGTTTTAATTTTGTGACGTATTTGTGTAAAGGGAAATGACGTTGTAAATGGTGTTATGGTTTGGAATGATATTTGTGATGGAGTGCTAGATTTGTGGAGGTATATATTTAATAAACAGGCGTTTCGTTAAGTAACTGAATCCCCCTAGACAACAAAGGTATTGAACCGCCAATTTCCGGTTCGGAACACTGGCTAATTTTCGATTTTTCTTTTTTTTTAAATTAAAATTTCCTGGATTCTCATGGTTTATTACATAAACCGCATTTTTTCCTAAATTCTATAAATATAATAATGTTGGTAATAAAACACAATGTTTTAGATTTTAATAGAATGTGCTTGCTCCATCAGTTATTTTTTAACGGTGCACAGCTGCAAAATACGTTCCATTGAAGATATTGTATTGACATGAAACATGATAAAAAGGTCATTGCAAATATGAGCATGTTATGTTATACTACGTAAGGTCATGTATATAACAACAACAAAGAGCCATGTGTGTAGACCTCTCCCATATAAAACCTAACTACACGTTTGTTTAAGATTAGCATATGGGTCGGTAGGTCAATGTCTAATACCATTTAAATTTTCTCTGTACGTGAGTGTACCATCTCAACCACCACCATCTCAACCCTAAGGATATGGACACTAATAATAACTGTTAGCGGGAACCAGTGGTGTAGTTAGGATTAGTACTGTCCTGGGGGAGCCATTCTTGTTTGGAGCCCCTTTCCTCGAAAAAAACACCTTTAGTTGGACAAAAATGCCCCCCCCCCCCGTTCCATATAAAAACCTCCCACTTAAAAACTTACAACGCCACTGCTGACGGCACATATTTGAACGGTCGCCGTGACTGTCACCGAAAAGTCGTTAAAATATCACGTGATCTTAAACCCAAATTATCAATATTTTAAAAAAAATTACAATTGCAATCAATAATTAAACTACCGCCCATGAAGCATTCTGCGCATCTGTTGAGCACGTGACCTTTCCCTTTTTACTAATGAACCACTGCCAGCGGCAAGCTTAGTTCCCCAAGACCTCTTCACACCTCCCCTTCGGCAGACAGACGGTACTTACCACATAATTAGCTCCACAATTTGTTTTTAATGCTTTCATTAATCTATCACTTTCGCACGTTTCTACGTGTTTGTGTGGGAGGGGCGTGGGGGGGGAGATAGAGGGAGAACGGACCATTAAGAGCATGCGGGGGAGGTGGTGGGGTAGGGAGAGGAGTTGAAGGTCGGAGATGTGGGTGAGAAATGTTTGTGTGTACATGTTCTTGATATAGGAGGATGTAAGAGGAGTTTAAGTTTTGGGGAGGGTTTGGGAGTTTAAGTGCGGGAGAGAATGGGATGTAGGAGGCGGGGAGATGAGGGAGATGCCGAACCACCACCCCCCAACATGCACACACAGTTTTGATCGATTCTAAGTTCACATTTATTTTCTTCCTGTTGACCCACCAACAACAACATGACCCACCAACAACAGCATGACCCACCAACAACAACATGACCCACCAACAACAACATGACCCACCAACAACAACATGACCCACCAACAACAAAATGACCCACCAACAACAAAATGACCAACCAACAACAAGATGACCCACCAACAACAACATGACCCACCACAACAACATGACCCACCATAAACAACATGACCCACCAACAAGAACATGACCCACCAACAAGAACATGACCCACCAACAACAACATGACCCACCAACAACAAGATGACCCACCAACAACAGCATGACCCACCAACAACAGCATGACCCACCAACAACAACATGACCCACCAACAACAACATGACCCACCAACAACAGCATGACCCACCAACAACAACATGACCCACCAACAACAACATGACCCACCAACAGAAACTCTATGAACACTGAAAGCATGACTAACCCACTTCGTCCAAACAATTCCAACCACGACAAACGAAGAAACAAACAAACAAAGCCTAATGAAGTCAAGTTGAATATGAGCCGTTTGAGATGGTGATGGTTGAGATGGTGATGGTTGAGATGGTGATGGTTGAGATGGTGATGGTTGAGATGGTGATGGTTGAGATGGTGGTGGTTGAGATGGTGATGGTTGAGATGGTGATGGTTGAGATGGTGATGGTTGAGATGGTGATGGTTGAGATGGTGATGGTTGAGATGGGGTGGACAAGATGGTGGTGGTTGAGATGGTGGTGGTTGAGATGGGGGTGGACAAGATGGTTGTGGTTGAGATGGTGATCGTTGAGATGGTGGTGATTGAGATGGTGATGGATGAGATGGTTGTGGTTGAGATGGTGGTGGGTGAGATGGGGTTGTCTTGGGAGATTTTAGAAGTTTCTCACTTGTACTGCCCTCAAGAGGCCGAGAGACACCCCCACCCCCCCCCCCCCGGGTATAATGTGGAGCGGTGTTGACAAAACACATCTGGTCCGCGAATTACGATAGTCACATAAAGTAACATTTTGTTCGTCATAATGACAAGGCCCTGAACTTTGAATGAACTTTGGGGTGATGGGACATTGGTACTTATTAAATGTTAATATTTATTTCAATCAGTTATAGCAAGATTTTTATTCTTGACAAGATTTTTTTTGTTTTTTGCACGAGATGTTATGTGCTAAAATGGTTTTTGCATTTAAAAAAAAACCTCATAATTTCTGTGAGATTCTTGAATAGATTAAATTGGAAACTCTTTTAGATCGTTTATCAAAATTCTTACTTACCGTCATACCCGATAGAAACGTGCCTCAAAAGTTAAGTAAAACATTGAACACAAAATCCTATCAGATTGAATCATTCCTCAGTCTCACTTCTTACACACGGAAAAACACTTTCGTGGAAAACAAATAATGTTTAAGTCAAGTCAGTTAGCCAAATTTCTTTGGCAAATCGGAACTATTTTGATAACTTAGTAATCTCTCACGATTACAAATCCATGAAGACTGTTGGATGACTGACTTTAAGGTGGTTTGGTGAACGGTGAACCCAGGTCACCCAGGACTTGGTCAATTATATTAGGGACAAACCAAAATAGCGATTGCTTTGTTTTTCTACTAGTATTTTCTTTCGTTGTTTATTCCCTTCGTTAAAGGGAGACAAAAATGGTTTATTGTTTCCCTTTCCACAATGAGTCGTGTCTTTTGATAGAAGCACACGCTGCATTATCTCCATTTGTTCCCTTCCCCGACAACCAAAAATGGCGGCTATACAGTGTACAGCGAAAGATTTGTCCGAAGTGAAAACCGCGGCCATTGTTTAGTTGTGTTGTAAAAAGACTTCGTGTCGATATTTTTTACTTGAATTTGTTCAATGTTAGGTGGCTGCTCAGCTGTTTTGTTTGACAATGGAAGGTGTTGAATTTTTGTAACGTTCGTTTAGTTGTTTAGCCAGATTTCTCCACCACACAAAATAGCTATCTCTTCTGCCCTTCCTCCCCCCCCTCTCTCCACCACCCCCTCTCTCTCTCTCTCTTTTTTTTGCTCTACCCCCCCCCCCCCCATTCTCTCTCTCTATCCCGCCAACTACATAACTTTACAAGAAGCTAAGAGCGTTTGTTTCTGTGCGTCATTGTTGTCAAATGGTTCTTAGTTGTAACATCCCTTGTGTGTTGTCCTTCTTCGTGATATCCTGTAGCTTTGGAATATTTCTTATTCTTTTCACAGTGTCTACATCTCTCTATTTCTCATCTTCTCACGCCAACTTTCTCTCTCTCCAACTTTCTCTCTTTTTCCAACTTTCTCCCTCTCCAACTCTCTCTCTTTTTCCAACTTTCTCTCACTCCAACTCTCTTTCTTTTTCCAACTCTCTCTTTCTCCAACTCTCTCTTCCCTCACTCTCCTGCTCTCCCCCTCTCTCCCTCAACAACGCTCTCTTACAAACTCTCTTTCACTCTCTCTTTCTAACTCTTTCTCTCTCCCATTCCCCCTCTCCAACTCTTTTCTCTCTCCAACTCTCTTTCTCCAATTCTCTCTCTCTCTCTCTAACGCTCACACCAAATCTCTAATTCTCTCTCTTTCCCTCTTTTGATTCCACCCTCTTTGTTCCACTCATATTATCAATATCTCCCACTTTCAGTTATATCATCGTTTAGGTGCTGCTTTGTAGCCGTATTATATGTGGTGAACAGCTTTATAAGACACAAATAATTAAAGCTGTAATGCATGTGTCTAATCAATCTGAACGTTGGTGTTAGTTAGCTTACTTCACCAAGGTATTTAATATCAGTTGAACAGAATAAACAATGAGGTGTATTATTAATGAAGGCTGCTTTCGCGAACTAGTTTTAAGCTGTAAACAAGACACTCTCCATAAACCGCTGTAAACAATACACACTCCATAAACAGCTTTAAATCAGACAGGACCATGTGTCCAGTTGAAATTTCTCCAGTAGTACTATGAACAGAAAGATGGAAACCGGAAGTGCTATTTTAGGATCTTAAATTTAGACGGCAGATCACTAATCAGTCATGAGAAATGTGCACCGTTTCATTGCAACAATGTTGACCTAATGAAAACTGATAGTTTCTATTGAGTTGGAAGGGTATTGATTTGTTTATGGTCGGTCATAATGCCCAGCTGGGAGTCTGGGCTACTGATATCATAATGGCTTCCAACTAGGGTACTGAGATACGAATGGCTTCTATTTGGCGTACTGCTATAAGAAAAACGCTTCCAACTGGAGTATTGATATAAGAATGCCTTCCACCTGGGCTACTGATATAAGAATGGGTTCAAACTGGGGTAATGATATAAAATGGCTTCCAATAGGGGTTCTGGGATACTGAATTAAGAATGGCTTACAAGTGGGATACCATTTAAAAATGCCTTCCTACTTGGATTCTGCAATGCTTACATAGGACCGGACTAGAGAAATAGCTTCGAATTTTCACATTGATTCAAAGAATATCCGACACTCCGTTACTAGAGTAAATTGCCGCTTGTGCGGCCAGTCCTTTGGGCAACCAATTTACTTAACTATCAAAATAAGCGATAGTCTACCTTTTCATTTTTATTTTTTCCCTATATTTATTTTTCACTGGATATTACAGCATAACATTGTGCCGCTGAAATGTATAAATATTAAAACAAAGAAAAACACAGAAATCAACTAAATATGGAGATTTAGTACAACAAAACGAAAAGTTCAGAGATCAAGGGTGCCCCCCTTCCCCATAACAGGAAATGAATTGATGCAGCCATAAGCAAGACATGGGGGATCCTGTGCTACACCGGAAGTTGAAAGGAAGATCATGTTTTGATATCTTTAAAATAAACGTTGATGCAAATGCTTGAAACTAACAAAATGATCTTTTTAGAGATCATGGTGTGGTGGGGTGAGAAGGAATTGGGGGGGGGGGGGGTTTACAACAGTATTAAAATACGGCATTACATATCATTACTATTTGCTCGATAATTTATATTTTAAGACTCCAGAGAATTTAGAAATATGATACTTCTTTACATGGCACACAATTAATTCGGTGTGCTATGTGGTCTAAACCATTTTTTTTCAAATACTTTGAATGTGGCGGACCCGTGGATAAGTTTGGATATTGAACCAGGGACCGGTGGATAAGTTTGAAAATTGAACCAGGGTGTTACGACCTGGATTGTTTGGCGACATGGCGACTGTGAGAATGTTTTGTTAGCGTTAATTGTGAGGTCAGAGGTGAAATTGGTTCGTGTTGAGCTTTAGTGTAGCTGGGTGGGTGTGGACAGACGGAGGGGATAAAAGTTGTGAGCTGGTTAGTTGAGGGTTAGTAGAGCCAGGAGGTAGTTGAGAGAGTAGAGCAGGTAGTAGAGCCAGGAGTAGAGCCAAGCAGTTAGTCGAGAGAGGAGTTCAGAGTAGATCGTTAGAGTAGTGTAGAGTCAAGGGTGGTAGAGAAAAGAGAGTTAAACAGTTCTTATTATCTCCATTGATGAATTGACATTGGCAGAGAATAGATCATGTAATAAAAGTTCTATTATTGTATCTTCATTGGATGCTGTTGTTTCGTTCTTTATTGGATCTGGTGTGACAGAGTATATTCGTCAACCTTATAGAAGACCCTAGACTAACGAAAGTAGAACGCAACACAGGGACCGGTGCCAGTTTAATAAATTATAATATATTTTAATTTGACCATAAATATTCATATTTTTCGGACCGGCAACGTAGGGCTTGGTCCGCAGAACACCATTTTGGGGACGCTGGCCTAAACAATGTAGCCGTTTTGATCTAGACTGTTAAACTATGTGACATTAACGCCTGATGGTTTTAATCTTGACAATTAAACTCTGGGACATTAACGTCTGATAATTTGGATGTAGACAGTTAAACCCTGGGACATTAACGTCTGATAGTTTTGATCTAGACAGTTAAACCCTGGGACATTAACGTCTGATAGTTTTGATCTAGACAGTTATAACATGGGACATTAACGTCTGATAGTTTTGATCTAGACAGTTATACCCTGGGACATTAACGTCTGATATTTCTACGATTGGAAAAATAATGAGTAGTGTTAAAGTCTAGCTTTTATCATTGGAACAATTTTCAAACCCAATAGCTGAGATGTTATACCATTACAGAAAAATATATTTACACAATAACAGTGCTTCACTATATAAGGAATTATACACAATAGCAGGAGTTACACACAATAGTATGAGTTGTACACAATAGCAGGATTTGTACAATATAGAAGGATTTATACTCTATAGCAGGAGTTACACACAATAACAAAATTCACAGGCGTAAGCATAACAGAAGTTATACACTATAACAGAAGTTGTACACTATAACAGAAGTTATACACTATAACAGAAGATATACACTATAACAGAAGTTATACACTTTAACAGAAGATATACACTATAACAAAAGTTGTACACTATAACAGAAGATATACACTTTAACAGAATTTATACACTATAACAGAAGATATACACTAGAACAAAGCTTAAAGCAACATAACCGTTCATATCGTGGTTGATTGTAATAAAATGTGTGCACAGTAGCAGAAGATTACACCTGTCACAACAGCTAAAGGTGTAGTATAGACCTACACACGGTAATTTAGAGCACAACTTTGGAATCACGTGGTATCCGTAAACAGCCGTTATTGCAAAGGGAACCATACAAAAATAAGACACACAACAATCAGCCACACAACAATCAGCCACACAACAATCAGCCACACAATAATCAGCCACACAACAATCAGCACTGTTGGTTTGTTTCATCCCAAAATGTTATGGAAAAAGATTACTTTCATCACTTCCTGACTCCGGGCTTAGAAAGTTACTATTCACTGATTTCATCAAAGTTCAATTTCTAGTCACATTCCCTTTTAGTAAACTACTTTCTGAAAAAGTTTTCATATTTTAATGCTTTGAACAATTCTGTAAAGCGACAACGCTTAACATTAATTTTAGTATTTTATTTTAATTCACAACTATATTGTTGAAGAACATATTGTAAAGGACGAGGACATCTGTAGTGCGGAGGACTTGGTGATAACGTTAAACAGCATTGCTTATGTAGCGAATCCTTTCCTCAAGGCTCTTGTAGAAACTGGTTGTACTCAATCTCACTGGATCTCATTATAAAAGTAATATACTAACAAATTACACTCACCTGAGGCAAACAGTCCACCTTAGCAACTGCTCATGGAGTAGCAGGAGTTATCCAAAACACGAGGACTGGCGAGAGCTACCATCCACGATGTTATTCTATTTGACTCCACCGTCCCGTGCAACATTCACCGCCCCCCTACTAACAAAACGTTCGCCTTCCCCCACTCACAGGGGTTGAAAAACTGAGAGGAGAAAGTTTCTCTCACACCAAACGGCAGCACGAGCGCTGCCTTGCTTTACCGAAATACTTGCATCACTGCCACACTGCACCCACGAAACACTTGCACCACTGCCACACTGCACCCACGAAACACTTGCGCCACTGCCACACTGCACCTACGAGCCGTGGAATAAAATAGACATGCAGTTATTATATTTAAAAATTGTTGACATAGTTGAAGATCTCGTCATGACATCACGTGTTGTTGTTTTTTTTGTCAAAATCACATGGCGTTGACAGAGGACCCTGGTGACTAAAGGTAAACAAACTCACGATCAGGCGCAGTTTGGGGAAATCTGGTGTGGGGGCGGGGGGAGGGGAAGGGATTAATGCCGCCATGACGTCTTTAAACAGCAGGAATCTGTTAGATTCCGGAAGCTAATTGCATTGTCATCTATGTCTCAGTTGTGATTAACACCCGTCTTAAAACAACAGAAGCCGTAGAGCTAATTAAAAACTGTTGCTATTCAGCTCACATCGGCGGATTACGGCCAGATGCAAGGCGGAAACGTGTAGGTGGTGTATGGGCCGGAGGCGGCGACAATCTGGGGGCACGGGAGACGAAGTTATTAATGAGCTTTCCAAGTAGATACAATATCGTGGCTTTCCTGATGCATCTCTGTACAAATTAAGGTCCCAGATATGTGGAAGCGTGAGGGTGGGGGGTGGTGATTTTTGGATGAGATAATGGTGAAAGTGCATGATTAATAATGAAGTGTTGTTATTAAACTAATCAAATCCTTTATAGATTAACTGAGCTTTTGTTCATGGCTGGTTGGGTGGCAAATAAATATTCGGATTGCTGATGGACGCCAATCTGTCAAGCTGAAACTTGGCACATAAACGTATTACCGATGACTATACATTCTATCAAATTTTCAGCCCAGAAAATCTGTTTTTCCTGTTTTTCCAGGGGAAGATGAAAGAAATATGATTTTACGTAATAAAATTCCCCATAACTGCGCTAAATGAGATTTTTCTTTTTTAAATGGCACATGCGTTTGGTGCGTAATATTTTCTTTTGTTTTGCTGAAATAGTTTGTGAAATAAATCTGCTGTCTACAAGTGGGTGTGCCATTATGCTCAGTTCACACGATCAAAGTTTAGACAATTTTTTAACGCACTATTTTGTTTGACTAAATAGTGCTTTCAATAAGAAATTTGACTAACATTTGATCGTGTGAACTCAGCTATAGAATATTAATATAGTTCAGGGGTCGTGAACAAATTTGCGGTTGGGAGCTTTGAAAAAGGGGGGGGGGGGTTGAGCACTAATTGGGATTCTTATTAAGTGCGTTACCTGCCTGCATGTTTTGTCAAATTTTCAGCCCTTCCCCCACCCCATTGCTCGATACTACATTTTATAAAGGATTTATAAGAGAAACTTTGTTAGTAGGATTGTTTAATTTAAACATATAATTTATTGTTAGATCAGTCTTTATTTGTAAGTTTGGAAGAACGAAATATTTAGGTTGAAACTGTTGAGAAGGGAAAGAAATAGATGGGAAGCAACTGACGGAGAAGCTAAAGCTGATGGAAAGCATTATATTGAGGTAGACATGGATAAAGCTATAGTATGTCAGAGATGTCGCGTGATGCTTGGAGGCACTCACCCAACACTTTTTGCCATTTTATGGTTTTGAGCCTCCTACAATCCAAGTTAAAAGTTTAATTTCTTCAACGTCACAATTTTGGGCCCCAGAAATATCCGAGCCCCCCCTGAAAAATACAGGGTCCATGTGAAGGCTCTGATGTTATATAAGTGGATGATTTTTATAATCGGTAACAATGGAAAGGGTAGAGATAGATGAAAAAATATTATATTAGTGATAGAGATTATGGGGTAGCAATATTTTATCGTATTATTAGACTGTTTATAAGCAGAGGCGTAGGAACGGGGGTGCGTAAGGGCGACACTTTTCCCCTTTATATTGAGGGGTGGCATTTTCGGCCGTGTGGATAGATTTAGACATTTAAACCCTGGGAAGAGTGCGGCAAATCTTAACCTGCCCCTGGCTGCACTAATCCTGTCTTCTCCTGTTATGTAGACGACGTGCTTACGTCATCTTTCCCCATAAATGAACTCTAGCTGACCCCAAGCTCGGAACCGCATTTGGGGTGTGGCTAGCTAAAAATAGTCTCTCTTGACCTTATTTACAACTAAATAGCATGAATAGTCTGTTTGCTTAGAATTATGTAGAATTATCTGGAGAACTCTGGAAAGGAAACCATTGTGTAAAGTCTCTCTAGCAAGATTAGTAGAACAGACTATAAAAGAGGATGAGAGTTATTTTTATGTGGGTGCTATGATTTGATCTCGAGATATTTTGAGCGTGTGTTATTTTTGCTACGAGACAAGATTGTAGATTCCTTTTCATCGTTGTACCCTTTTTACAACATTGTGTATTCTTCAACATTGTACCGGTACAAGCAAATCATTATTCTGTAAGTCGATAGCTTTAATTTACTTCTTTTTGATTTTGTAATGTATCATTAACGTATTAAAATGTAGTTGTAATCGGCCCTGGTTTGAGTATCGTATTCTTTGTTATTGTATTTAACATTTGGTATCGTCTTTTGTTGTGTGATGTTTTAGAAGGAGCCATAAACTTAAATAAAAGATTCGTTTCTCCATAGGGATAACAGTACGTAACAACTCAGCTGGTTATAAGACCTACTAGATGAGTGCATTATTGTTGGTTTGTCTGGTAGATTCTTACCTACAGGTTCACGCCCACGCCACACCCTTACCTTTTCAGGTACCATGTGTATGAATTTGGTCCAACACCAGATGCTGTTTGGGGGCTGGTGTGTGTGTGTTGTTTCTTTTGGGGGGGGGGGGGAGATGGGGGGGGGGGGGAAATTGTGAGACGTATCAAAGGTGAGCGTTCCCTCGTGTATTATAATATCAATAAAAGCCCAAGGTCTCAATGCCAAAGTCTCGATGCCCGAGGATAAGAAACATCAAAAACCGAAATGGCGCGTGTATGTATGAGGGTACCATAGAGCCGCGCCATATGTTTCTATTAGTCAACACTCAGATTACAGGAACTATTTATAGCCTCGTAGCTCAGATTGTAACAAAAATCATAGCCGTGCTCAATAATCGACCCCCCCCCCCAAACCCCCCATACACATACTTTTCTCCTTTGCACGTTTCCCGGCTAACACTTCCGGCATATGGCGTCAGGTGACGTAAACACACTTATATAAAAAGTGATCCCGGCTAACACTTCCGGCACATGGCGTCAGGTGACGTAAACACACTTATATAAAAAGTGATCCCGGCTAACACTTCCGGCATATGGCATCAGGTGACATAAACACACTTATATAAAAAGTGATCCCGGCTAACACTTCCGGCATATGGCGTCAGGTGACGTAAACACACTTATATAAAAAGTGATCCCGGCTAACACTTCCGGCATATGGCGTCAGGTGACGTAAACACACTTATATAAAAAGTGATCCCGGCTAACACTTCCGGCATATGGCGTCAGGTGACGTAAACACACTTATATAAAAAGTGATCCCGGCTGCCAGAAATTACTTTTTTTTTAAAACATAAGAAAGCACACACAAAACTTATTGGCCACCTCATTAATGATGGGTACAAAGAAAACGATAACTTATTTGGCCACCTCATTAATGATGGGTACAAAGAAAACGATAACTTATTTGGCCACCTCATTAATGATGGGTACAAAGAAAACGATAACTTATTTGGCCACCTCATTAATGGGTACAAAGAAAACGATAACTTATTTGGCCACCTCATTAATGATGGGTACAAAGAAAACGATAACTTATTTGGCCACCTCATTAATGATGGGTACAAAGAAAACGATAACTTATTTGGCCACCTCATTGATGGGTACAAAGAAAACGATAACTTATTTGGCCACCTCATTGATGGGTACAAAGAAAACGATAACTTATTTGGCCACCTCATTGATGGGTACAAAGAAAACGATAACTTATTGGCCACCTCATTAATGATGGGTACAAAGAAAACGATAACTTATTTGGCCACCTCATTGATGGGTACAAAGAAAACGATAACTTATTTGGCCACCTCATTGATGGGTACAAAGAAAACGATAACTTATTTTGCCACCTCATTAATGGGTACAAAGAAAACGATAACTTATTGGCCACCTCATTGATGGACCTCATTGATGGGTACAAAGAAAACGATAACTTATTTGGCCACCTCATTAATGATGGGTACAAAGAAAACGATAACTTATTTGGCCACCTCATTAATGGGTACAAAGAAAACGATAACTTATTTGGCCACCTCATTAATGATGGGTACAAAGAAAACGATAACTTATTTGGCCACCTCATTAATGATGGGTACAAAGAAAACGATAACTTATTTGGCCACCTCATTGATGGGTACAAAGAAAACGATAACTTATTTGGCCACCTCATTGATGGGTACAAAGAAAACGATAACTTATTGGCCACCTCATTAATGATGGGTACAAAGAAAACGATAACTTATTTGGCCACCTCATTGATGGGTACAAAGAAAACGATAACTTATTTGGCCACCTCATTGATGGGTACAAAGAAAACGATAACTTATTTTGCCACCTCATTAATGGGTACAAAGAAAACGATAACTTATTGGCCACCTCATTGATGGGTACAAAGAAAACGATAACTTATTGGCCACCTCATTAATGGGTACAAAGAAAACGATAACTTATTGGCCACCTCATTGATGGGTACAAAGAAAACGATAACTTATTGGCCACCTCATTAATGGTTACAAAGAAAACGATAACTTATTGGCCACCTCATTGATGGGTACAAAGAAAACGATAACTTATTGGCCACCTCATTGATGGGTACAAAGAAAACGATAAGTTATTGGCCACCTCATTAATGGGTACAAAGAAAACGATAACTTATTGGCCACCTCATTGATGGGTACAAAGAAAACGATAACTTATTGGCCACCTCATTGATGGGTACAAAGAAAACGATAACTTATTGGCCACCTCATTAATGATGGGTACAAAGAAAACGATAACTTATTGGCCACCTCATTAATGATGGGTACAAAGAAAACGATAACTTATTGGCCACCTCATTAATGATGGGTACAAAGAAAACGATAACTTATTGGCCACATCATTAATGATGGGTACAAAGAAAACGATAACTTATTTGGCCACCTCATTAATGATGGGTACAAAGAAAACGATAACTTATTTTTCCCCCTCATTGATGAGTACAAAAAAGCGATAACTTATTGGCCACCTCATTCCTGTGTACAAAGAAAACGATGACTTATTTATTGGCCACCTCATTCCTGTGTACAAAGAAAACGATAACTTATTTATTAGCGACCTCATTCCTGGGTACAAAGAAAATGATAACTTATTGGCCATCTAATTCCTGTGTACAAAGAAAACGATAAATGTAATTTCAACACGTAAAATGTGGAACTGCACTTTGGAATAGGTGTACTGAACTTTGATCTTACAGGTGGCGCAGGGGCCACACATTCCTGATATTTCACTGTCCCTAAAAACTAAAATCTGCTGGCCACTAAATGTTAAATGAGATTTTGTGACGTCACAATATTTCACAAGATTAAAATTTGGATTTGTTTTCTATCTCAAAACTATTCAGTTGACCTCGTAATATATTGATAATACTATTAATACTCTGCTGTGTTATCTTATAGTCAGTTAAGTTAAAAGTGTATGTTGTTATGAGAAGTTGATACCTTAATAAGTTTATTAAATTTCCTTAAGTATCTTGGATATATTTAATAATTATGAAAAAAAATTTTTTTTAAATTACTTTTATCAGCTTTTCAGAACTTTTTGTATGGACAACTTTAATAAAAAAAATTTCTTTGAGACTATTTCGTCACCTGATAGTAGCCGTGCTAATTTAAAAGTAAAATTTACTTTTGAAGGGTGAAATAATTTAAGATTGATTTTTTAAAGTTGTTTTCTCTCGCCCTATCTGAATGACTCCTATCTGAATGACTCCTATCTGAATTACACCTATCTGAATGACTCCTATCTGAATGACTCCTATCTGAATGACTCCTATCTGAATGACTCCTATCTGAATGACTCCTTCTGAATGACTTCTTTTAACCTGGGCTGGAAAAAACTCCAAAACCAAACAATCACTTAGTTCTGTGCACAGATTAGATCCCTTTAGCGGTGCTTGTCATCTAACGATTGAGAACACTCATGGGAATATAATTTTAAAAAACTGTCACTCGGAAAGAGGAGACCAGATTGACATTTGTTTATAGTATTGTAATAAAGATTTATTTTGTTCACTATAGTTTTCAACAGTTTGACACAACATCAAGTAATTACAAATTCACATAACAAAAAAAAATCAAGTCAAAGTAAGATGATTACATCAGGAACAATAGTGAAAGTACAAAATCACAAACAGTTAACTTCTTAAACACTCTCTGGGTCACACATTTGTACAGCGGGCACTGTAGTGGTCATCCACACATTGCAATATGTACACTTCTAGCAGACACACATTTTTAAAATGTACATCATGACAAACCACAGTGTACATTGTGACACATGTATACTTAAATATTTGTTCATTTAGACAATTACAGCTAATTTCTAATTTTTTGCGACTTACAAAGTTCACTCTTATATTCACCCCAAGGTTCCCTTTGTCTGCTATTTACACTTTGTGGTTCTAACAGTTAGTGGGGAAAATGGGAAATACCGTAGCCAAAAATGTGGGTTTCCAACCTTTTAGGCTGTGACTACCAAAGACTATGGAAAATAGTTTTCCATAGGGTTGCTGGCTGAAACATATTAAATTATTAATTCAGTCCCTTTGGTTTGGATAATTCAAAATGCTCCCATTTGCTTCCTACACAACTCTGTGAGCATGGATTTATTCACACTTCTTTAGTGGAAAAAAGAAAACAATTTGGAATAACACAAGTTTAGCTGTAAGAAAACTCAACCAAGAATTTTTAGGCATTGTTATTTATGAGTTACAATTTGAAACAATACATTAAATGAGCCCAAAGTTCAAATTCTCATGAAACATAACTTTAAAAATCTATTTTTAATGAGTTTCTTTTTGTTTTTACCCCGTTAAAACCTTTTATATTTATTTTTTTGGGGTCTCGTGTCAATTTGCTTCTAGAAGATGGGGTTGCAACTCAAAATGATTGGGAACCAGTGGTCACAAAACAAAAGTTGTTGTGCTTAACCATAAGAAATTTGTTTTCATACAATGCAAGTCTGTATTTTACTATAAAGTCGGATCTAGACCCTGTTCCACATTCAAATTTCTGGTCATTAAGTGATTAGTTATTATTAGAAAACAATATTTTGAAATAAATTTACAATTAGCAAAAATTCAAAGTGCACTGAAATTAGAGAGGGCAAAGTCTTTTAATACCTTACAAAGCAGGATGATTCCATTATGTTCATTGAACAAACTGAATCGATGTCTCAAAAGCATGGACAAATTCTTTTGGTTCACTTCCAGTGATTCTACTTTCATTTCATTTAGACCCTTAATACCCCGTTCCACCCATAAAGTATTAAAAAGAAACATATAGGAGCCGGTAGATAAAAATATTCTGAGGACATAATTTGACTCTAAAGAGGCAACAGAAAAATCATTCTGGCTCACACTTTGTTTGATTTTATTAATGCATGCTGGCTAATGTATGTAGGACCTAGACTATGCCGGCTAGTGTATGTAGGACCTAGACTATGCTGGCTAGTGTATGTAGGACCTAGACTATGCTGGCTAGTGTATGTAGGACCTAGACTATGCTGGCTAGTGTATGTAGGACCTAGACTATGCTGGCTAGTGTATGTAGGACCTAGACTATGCTGGCTAGTGTATGTAGGACCTAGACTATGATGGTTAGTGTATGTAGGACCTAGACTATGCTGGCTAGTGTATGTAGGACCTAGACTATGCTGGCTAGTGTATGTAGGACCTAGACTATGCTGGCTAGTGTATGTAGGACCTAGACTATGCTGGCTAGTGTATGTAGGACCTAGACTATGCTGGCTAGTGTATGTAGGACCTAGACTATGCTGGCTAGTGTATGTAGGACCTAGACTATGCTGGCTAATGTATGTAGGACCTAGACTATGCTGGCAAATGTATGTAGGACCTAGACTATGCTGGCTAATGTATGTAGGACCTAGACTATGCTGGCAAATGTATGTAGGACCTAGACTATGCTGGCTAATGTATGTAGAACCTAGACTATGCTGACTAATGTATGTAGAACCTAGACTATGCTGACTAATGTATGTAGAACCTAGACTATGCTGGCTAATGTATGTAGAACCTAGACTATGCTGACTGATGTATGTAGAACCTAGACTATGCTGGCTAATGTATGTAGAACCTAGACTATGCTGGCTAATGTATGTAGAACCTAGACTATGCTGGCATATGTATGTAGGACCTAGACTATGCTGGCATATGTATGTAGAACCTAGACTATGCTGGCTAATGTATGTAGAACCTAGACTATGCTGGCAAATGTATGTAGGACCTAGACTATGCTGGCTAGTGTATGTAGGACCTAGACTATGCTGGCAAATGTATGTAGAACCTAGACTATGCTGGCTAGTGTATGTAGGACCTAGACTATGCTGGCTAGTGTATGTAGGACCTAGACTATGCTGGCTAGTGTATGTAGGACCTAGACTAAGCTGGCTAGTGTATGTAGAACCTAGACTATGCTGGCTAGTGTATGTAGGACCTAGACTATGCTGGCTAGTGTATGTAGGACCTAGACTATGCTGGCTAGTGTATGTAGAACCTAGACTATGCTGGCTAATGTATGTAGAACCTAGACTATGCTGGCTAGTGTATGTAGGACCTAGACTATGCTGGCTAGTGTATGTAGGACCTAGACTATGCTGGCAAATGTATGTAGAACCTAGACTATGCTGGCTAGTGTATGTAGGACCTAGACTATGCTGGCTAGTGTATGTAGGACCTAGACTATGCTGGCTAATGTATGTAGGACCTAGACTATGCTGGCTAATGTATGTAGAACCTAGACTATGCTGGCAAATGTATGTAGAACCTAGACTATGCTGCCAAATGTATGTAGGACCTAGACTATGCTGGCTATTGTATGTAGGACAATGACTATGATGGCAAATATATGAAGGACCAAGACTATGCTGGCAAATGTATGTAGAACCTAGACAATGCTGGCAAATGTATGTAGAACATAGACTATGCTGGCTAATGTATGTAGAACCTAGACTATGCTGGCAAATGTATGTAGAACCTAGACTATGCTGGCAAATGTATGTAGAACCTAGACTATGCTGGCTAATGTATGTAGAACCTAGACTATGCTGGCAAATGTATGTAGGACCTAGACTATGCTGGCATATGTATGTAGGACCTAGACTATGCTGGCTAATGTATGTAGAACCTAGTCTATGCTGGCAAATGTATGTAGAACCTAGACTATGCTGGCAAATGTATGTAGGACCTAGACTATGCTGGCTAATGTATGTAGGACAATGACTATGATGGCAAATAAATGTAGGACCAAGACTATGCTGGCAAATGTATGTAGAACCTAGACTATGCTGGCAAATGTATGTAGAACCTAGACTATGCTGGCTAATGTATGTAGAACCTAGACTATGCTGGCAAATGTATGTAGAACCTAGACTATGCTGGCAAATGTATGTAGAACCTAGACTATGCTGGCTAATGTATGTAGAACCTAGACTATGCTGGCAAATGTATGTAGGACCAAGACTATGCTGGCAAATGTATGTAGGACCTAGACTATGCTGGCAAATGTATGTAGAACCTAGACTATGCTGGCAAATGTATGTAGGACCTAGACTATGCTGGCAAATGTATGTAGGACCTAGACTATGCTGGCAAATGTATGTAGGACCTAGACTATGCTGGCAAATGTATGTAGGACCTAGACTATGCTGGCAAATGTATGTAGGACCTAGACTATGCTGGCAAATGTATGTAGGACAATGACTATGATGGCAAATATATGTAGGACCAATACTATGCTGGCAAATGTATGTAGGACCTAGACTATGCTGGCAAATATAATATAATATATAAAACCTAGACTTGAATACATGGTATTTAAAAAAAAATAATTCACCTCTCCAAAACAAACATTTCTTTTATTAAAACAATTATGGTTATGTATGGAAAAAAAATAACAACAGAATAACAACATATTTACAATTTCATTATTTTTGGCGTTATCGTCAGCAAATGTAATGAAACAGATACATATATAACTGAATCTATCACAAAATAGTATAATATTTACCAACTAAATTGTAATCTCCAATCTAGTCAGAGAGATTTGCTTTAGCCTAATTCAACTTTCACTTATTCCTGACATGTGAGATAGACAAACTATATAGGAAATAATGCATAGTAATATTACAGCCATACACTGTTAACATAGTTGCACTGAGATAACATTATTCATTTCTTTATTTTTCAAGTGCTTTCACTGGATATATCATGCCAAAATCATTCTTCATCTAACACAAAAAAAGGACACAATCATTTTTTTAAAAATTCATAGCTCATGGAAAGGAGAAATCCACTGGAACTAAGTCAGAGAGTAAGTAGCAAATGAGAACAAATTTAAGAATTATAGGTTGAGAAAGATGCAAGCACAGGTACACAAATAAATTTATATTTTTCCTAAAAGGATGAAGTTGGCGGATAGCTTTTGATTTGAAAGCTTTAAAACAGTTTATCAATATCTGTCTTTTTGCCCAAAAAACCCTGGCAGGCACTTTTTGCAGAAGATAAAATTCACGTGGTGGACACATTAGAATTCCCTTTGTGGTTACTTTTATTAAACTGGGATTGAAAAGGGGTGGGGGGGGGGGGGGGGGACATTGTTTCTTCTTTTGATTGCTGCTCAAGTCGTTGCTATGACTGTCTTATGCTCATCAGCCTGTTTCACCATTGTTATGCCTGTCTTATGATCATCAGCCAGTTTCACCAATGTTGCACAATGGTTCAGCACCAGTGCACTTCACCTTTACAAGAATCAAATATTTTTTAGGTTTTAACACCTGAAATTTTTAATTGTCCCATTCTTGGTTTTGCTGAAGAAGTCTTTTAGCCAAAACATATTTAGCGGTTGATAACCCCCACCCCACCCTGGTTATTTATCACATCAAGCAATTTACCAACCGAAATGGCAGTAATCATTTCTTTATGTACCAAACTTACCCAGTGGTGATGGAAGATAGGAGGGGGTGCGGGGGAATTTGTTTTCCAACCTTAGCATTTATTGCCTCCTGTATTCCAACCACCAGTTCTTAATATCTTTGCTGAGTAGCCCTTGCAACCGGTGAAGTATCCCCTTAAAACCATGCACAGTTACACCGCGAGCCCCCTCTGAAACATAGGAGCGATTAATACATTGATTGTGGGCCCTCAAAATATAGAAGAACTAACCATCATCATTTGAAACTTTAAATTATATTCTGCCAATGTTTATCAAAAATGTCATGCCAATATTTTAGGTGAACTTTTTTGATTTTCAATTATGATGTGAATCATGACAAGACATACATTTTGTTTTAATGTACAACAAATTATGATTTTAAATATGAGTATTTAGTTCACCAATTTTATAGCAATAGAAAATCGATTAAATACAGTAATATATATATTTATATAGATTTGTGTTTCTCATTATATCATCTAAAAAAACATACATATAATTAATAAAATAAGACAAAATATTTCCTTAATTGCTGGTCAAACAATTCAACATTTGTGCATCATTCAACATACATTCATCAGTCAACATACATTCATCAGTAAATGGAAGTTGGCAGTGTTCAACAACAGGGAAAAGGGCTGTCACTTTGCACTCTGAATGGGATTTACAATAGTACTGGAGATTAGAAAATGACACAGGTACTTAAAATATTACAAATTCTCCATTGGTCCAGTCAACAAATTAGAATGTCAAATTTCAAAGCTAATTTTAAATGCCCACGTAAAGGCCTTTTAAAACTTTAGTTAATAAACAAACAAACTTGACAGTTTGTAAATGGAGTACCAAATTAAAAAAATTAAAAACTTAATTTGCAGAGTAGGCCTAATTATTATTTTTTTTAAATTCAACCAAAAGCCATCAGCTTCTTACCTGTACTCTCTACTGTTGTCTTGGTTAAATAACAGTTTATAAGTTGATGCATAGTTGATAGTTTTAAACACATTTTTCCTTTTCAAAACTTCTTTTTAAATAAGACAAACTGAACAATTTTGAAGATTGAATAACATTTGTGTGCACTTAAGTTTACTTACAATAACTTACAAACAATTTAATGTGCACTGAATGTCATACCACAAGACAATGTAAATGCCCCCTGTTGACCATGGTAACATAATAAGAATCAAGAGTTGGAGACAACCTGTTTTCATTAGTTTTAATTAAACTTTCACAAAAAAAGTTTTTATTTACAAGATAAAATTGGCCCTTAATTTATTTGAATGAATGAAGCAGCCATGTTTGTTGTCTGTTGATGAACATAAAATCAAACTTCAACACTAAAAAATTTGTAAGAACTATTTCACTTTACAAAATTACAATAATTAAGTAGTTGAATAATTTATTCATGATGACTTTTGTTATTTAACATTGAAATTATGAATATGACTAGGAGCTAAAAATATTTTAAATAAGTAAGAAAACTACTTAATCTTATGGAATAAATGGAAAACAATCATATTAACATTACATTTTATTTGGTTATATTATTGCAAATGAACAAGACAAAGATAAAATGGAAGGAAACCTGGCCAAAATCAATAATATGTCAACTCTTAATTCTTTAAAAGAAAGTTAGGAAATTATTTTTAACACTAAGGATAGTTTTGTTTTAAGCCAAATTCAGGATTTTTTTTCTTACATCTCAAAATGGCTAACTTTGCTCAACTTAAATATTACCCACAAATTGTGTCCTTAAAGATATAAATGTGTAGTAGGAAGGGGGATGCGGAAGGGGCAGTCTGCCCCAAGCTGCTCTTTTTCTTTATCTGGAGGGCAGCATTTTTGGCCAACGACATAATTTTTTGGTGGAAGTGGTAGGCTAAACCCAAGCTGTACCACTGGATACAAAACAGTAGATAGGCTTGCAAGTTGCTAGATATGGAAATAAAATGACAAAATACGTTTTTATTTAAAGAGATTATAATTGCCCTATAAGTTCATTTCTTTATTAAACTTTGAACAATCTGAACTTTATATTTATACAATCCATCACAACGGCAAATCTTAAATTACACTTGAAGGGTTGGGAAAGGGAAATCCAGGTATGTTAAAAAAACAAAAAAAACCCACTGTAACCAATTGGATTGTTCTGTTCCTAGCTGGTGTCTGACTGCTGGACTGAGCTGAAGTCCATCTTGGGTGGGGTGGATGTTGGGGGCTGCTTTATGACCCACATTTAGGGCTGTAAGGTAGCCAGGCTCTGTCCACAATTTCCTTTCATATATATTCTCTGATAAAAGCTTCACAGGAATCTGAACATTTTATGTTTTGAATACATCAAAGGAACGCCATGGCTTTGGTCAGTTTGTGCACTGGTGTAATCAAGACTGTGTAAAACAAGACTTCACTGCACCAATGCAGTTGGAATGCAGCGTCTTGAAACTCTTCATGATGCACTATTGAAGACATAAAAGGTGTAAAGATGTTTCACCCTCCATAACAACTTAAGCATTCAAATACGTTTTAGGATTGTCATTTGCCATTTACTTGCTTTGCCAACATGACACCTCCTGGTACATGATTAAATGGAAGGGCCTACATTGATTGTCATCCAATGTTACAAAGGTTAACAATAAGTGTCTCTTGCTATCTTGTCTCATCTTTGTTTGCATCGTCCGTCTCACCTAGGTACACCCCACTCTCACAGCTGTCCACCCATGACTGGCTGCGCTGCATGGTTGTGTTGGTCCTGGGGCCCGTTTCCTTAATGTCTTCCGTCTGGTAGACCCGCACACGGGGCAGGCGTCCGGTGAGGAGCATGTAATGACGGATGGTGGATGCAGCAGCTTGACACAGCAGCCGTCCGCACAGAAGGGAGGCTATCACGGATGTAAAGGTAGTCAACATCCAGTGGGAGAGGTTTAAAAGTGGAGTCACCTCTCTCATGACGACATTGTCCATGTAGGACAGACTCAGATCTGTGGACACAGCAGGAAGAAATACATCAGGTTATTGACATAAACCCTAGGGGGTGATAAATTATTGGAAAGGCATGCTAAGCAACCATAATACCACATAATAGTCTCATTCTGCAAGTTTACCTGTAACAGGATTAAATACTTATATTAAATTAATTATTAAAAAAAAACTATTATCAAATTTTAATTGTTGACAGAATGTCTTTTGTTTGATTTGAATAAATTAACTAATTATTCAGTTATTTCTATTTGTTCATTTTGGTACAGCAAATATCTTTCATTGAGTTGTCAATTTACCAAAAATATTGAATTGACAATATCCACGTGAATATATTTTTTTTTAGAAAAGAACACATTATATGTTAAGTGAGAAAAAGTCCTGACAATTCGATTCATTTTAAAAACTTAATGTGGAAAGTCTGAGCCTGAATTAAAAACTTACCGTGGAAAGTCTGAGCCTGAATTAAAAACTTATCGTGGAAAGTCTGAGCCTGAATTAAAAACTTACCGTGGAAAGTGTGAGCCTGAATTAAAAACTTACCGTGGAAAGTCTGAGCATGAATAGGAAGGAAATTACAGCCAACAATTCTCCCCCCTAGGGACTTAAAAACCGTCAGCTCATCACAGTTCTCTTTCTTGGCTTCTTTGCACAATCTCTGCAGGGTTGTAGTCAGCATGGATGTCTGGGAGGAAAGCAAATAAATTAAGTCCAGTCATACAACAGTTTTACATTCTTTGATGTGCAATTTGATGTTTACCAAGATCCCAAAATTATTTAAATTTATTAGAAATAATGTAAGGCATTTTTTCACAAATGTTTTTAAAATTATCCAGATTAGGAATAACCTTCAAACAACAGCCATTGCCAGATTAGGGATCATCTCCCTATCCCAGCCACGTCAGGCTGTTGTTAAACTTACTGTTCTTCACTGGCAACAAAATCACTGCATAATTTTTGTTAGAATTATTTATATCAATTTGGTTACCCAAACTGTAAAGTTTGTTTTCAAGCATTCCTGATACATGGAAATATTTAATATTTTAGCAACATATATTTGTTATTGGTAAATTAAGGATATGCCAAAAATTTTGATAGGATAATTTGAAATCTACTTTCCCTATGAATGGAAATAACCTACTTGTAAGTTGAGAGTTGAAAAGAACATGTCAGTGAGGGTGTTGACTTCAAAGTCACACAACTCTTTGATCCGATGGAGCTCTACGGTCAGTTGATATGCCATGCCCTGGAGGTATCTGGAACTCGTGTCCAGGTGCCAATGCACATCGGCAACAGCGGACTGACCACCAACAAGTGTGCGGAAGTTCTCCTCCGTAAGCCAGAACTGTACACAGTAAGTTGAAATACACAGGAATGTGATGGCTATGAAGGTCACAGAGCCCTGGGAACAAAAAAGTTATTTTGAAAATAAAAAAAATATGATTTGTATCATTTCTGTTTAGGTTAAAACTATGCATTCTTATTTCTGAAAATATTCTCTGAATTATCTTGATAATTTTTAAAAGGTTCATTTCAATGATGATTGGTCATAATGTTGACTGAATGAACTGTATGACACTTTCAATAACTGAATGACACTTTCAATAACTGAATGACACTTTCAAGAACTGAATGACACTTTCAATAACTGAATGTAAAAAAACAACCATACCTGCCAGACAAGTTGGGATAAGAATAAACGCTGTAAAAATTTCTTTAGGTCATCAAACCATCGAATTAGGAAACACTTTTGCATACGCAGGGTTGCAGGATCCTCAGGTCTGTTCATCTTTTCATTCCAAATCTTCTGCAGGATGTCATCTTTGTCTTTCATTTTGGGGAAATCCTGCAGGAAGGTAATCTCATTCTCACCGAACAGCTGCTCCTTGACATCTACATAAAACCCCGATGACTCATCCAAAGGATTCTCAAAAGCTGGCAGATGGTACGCTGTTTGGATCTCCAGAACCTGCTTACAGGTGTCATCCGTGGGGATGCGATCGGCGTACCCATGCCTGGCAGCGTACAGCTGGTTGCTGAGCCATGAAATACGATACACCCACAGAACTATATCCAACGTGATGAATATAGCAATCAACAAATAAAACAAGTGACTGTCTTGTGAATGATCTGGTTCTGATGGGGAAGGGGGTTGTGTCGTTGCAGACTCAGACATCTGGTCACTGATGAAATTTGCGGTTTGTTTGTCACCTTGGATGTTCACGACTTTTGTTTCCAGTTTTTCAAATGAAAATTCTTCCAAATCTTTGGCCTCGTTGGTCGGTGGAGTTCTGGGCCTTGATGCTCGCTCTGTGTAATAGCTAGAATAATCTTTTACTTTAGACTTCCTGCGAGACAAAACAGGAATTTTATCCTGTTTTGGTTTGACATCTTGCGACCGGGAAAATTCCCGGCCATCGGGATTAGACTTTAGGTTCCCACTGAGTCCAAATTCATCTGCATCTCGTTTCTGTCTAAGATCTGTCCATGTGGATGACCCGTTTGACAGAAGTTGGTCCATTTCAAATAATGGCTCTAGCACTGTGTATACATAAGAGTGACTATTGTAATCCAAACTGGGTTCAACTTTAGCAAGATGGGGATCAACTGATGGAAAAGTGATGTTTACAATTGATAAATGTGGTCTTGAAATGCCAGCCATTCTGTCAAAGAAAAAAAGCTTCAGTTCAAGTTAGCAACAAAAACAAAAACAAAATCACTCCAATAAAAAAATATTTTTAGATGTCTCATCAGTTCTCAAATGAGTGTATTTTTTAATAGGTTCATTCATACAGAGGTTCACTTGTATTTTGACTTAAAGTTCAAGTACATTTCACTGTTCTATATTTAATTGTGTTCTTATCTCTCTAAATGTGTTGGCAAACCAATATTCTAAATAAGTTCTCTAAGGGGTAGACCCTAGTGCAGGCCAAAGTTGTTTGATATCCCCTGGTTTAAAATCACATAGAAGATGGTCTTGAAATTAATATAAAATTTTTAAAAAATATAGAAAAATTATAGAAAAAAGTGCATACCCGGTAACATAATTATAATTGGAAATGTATGCTTCAATAATAGTTTATAATAAATAGGATTAGTCAAATTCAAAGGAATATAATAATATATAGTTCAAGTTGTGTGAAGTCAATAAATAGTGTAACAGAATTTATTTAGGCTTGAAAAAAACAAACAGATGTTTCAGCTAAATGTCTTCTTAGCAGACAATACAATACAAGAAATAATTTATTTGAGATTAAAAACTTATGTGTTCCCAGTTGACAATGGAGTTGTCTCAGTCTCTGCAGATAATCAAAAATCTCTGCTAAGAATCAAAAGGGCACTATGACTAACTTAAGTCTTTTCTTAAGTTTTTAATTTCAAATAATTTGTTATATCTTGCTTTGTATTTCCTGCTGAAGAAGGCATCTAGCTGAAGCGTCCTTTTATTCTTCTGTTTTTTTTTCAAGCATAACATAACTTGTTCCACTATTTTATTTAAGAGATGAATCCAGAGAGCCATATGCCATGAAACAAAATAGCTCCTCAATGACTTTGAGATTTTTCTGGCACTGTGTGTAGAGACAGTTCCCTTACTTTGCTTTTATAGTAAAACTACACAAATACTAGTAGGTGCACTTATATATTATAGTTACTAGTACTGAAAAAATTCCCTATAATAGTAAAGTAATGTGTTTATTGACCTGCCAAAAACATTGTCCCCAACAACCAACAACTCTTCGGCCTTGTCAATCCCCAGCCAAGTAGCGAACTGCTTGACTTGTGTAGATGACAAATACTTTCTGTCCACATCCTCCTCATCTTGGTACAGATAAATCTGGCGGGGAAACTTCAGCCAATCATTGAGAGCAGTGTTGCGGAGGAACAGGTAATAGTTGGCCTGGAACCTATTGACGATCGCGTGAATCGTTTTGTTACAGTCTGTGACAAAAGCATTGATTTGTTTCATGTAGACAGAAACATTGTGTTTCAATATCTCATTAGACAGATGATGCAGCATTCCATCCTCAACGAAAATTGTCTCCACTTGCTTTTGGGTCGTGATCTCGTAGTCGTACAAGAGTTTCCTGTTCTCATTCTCCAGATGGTGGATGCAAGATTCTCTCCGCTCTTTGTAAAGAGTTGCTAGTCGGAGTCGTTCCTTCTCCTCAAACTTTTGAATCTCCATTAAAGACTTGTTGACCTGGGCCTGAAGCTCTCTTCCCAAATGTTCAGGGTTGGAGATGTTTGCCCAGACGGACGTGTGAGAGTAGTAAATAATGACAAATGTCAGAGTGAATGAAAACACTATGGAATAAACTAAGTACAAACAAATGAACGTGCGTATAGGGCAGGTCCATTGAGGCGTGGCCGCAGACGCCGACACAGTTTGATTGAATTTCTCCCCCTGGTTGTTGAGGGTGACCGCTTCACTTTCAGGTGTCGTGTTGGCCATCAGATAAACTCTTGTGACCTTCTTATTGATGCACTTGTACAAGATGAAGATGACCAGGAGAAGCGCCAGTGTGACGCTGACCACAATAAACACAGGGGTCCATACTTTGTAAACTCGTGTCGTTTCATCATCATCGGTGGATGTGAACTCCTGGTGGGTGGGTGGTTCAGATGACATTGGCTTGACCTCATCCACGTGGATAGGGGAGTAGACTGACGAGAGGACCAGGTTGTGCGAGGTCACAGAATCGTTAACTTGAATGATGAATATGTCCGGCAGGTCACTCATGCCGGTGCTGAAGTTGAAGGTCATTGAGAAGTTCTCAGGACAGTTCATTAACATGTCAAAGTGGCCGGCACAGCCAGTCATCAGCTGGGTAAATATCTTCAGACTGATTACTGTGGGACAATTCTCCTGCTGACCTGGTGGAGATAATGACAACATGTATTTATTCTGGTCACAAATGATATCTATAAATTGATGAGTTAAGCTTTATTTTGTAGTTATTTATTGCTACTAACAACTTTGATTATATTTTGATGAATTGTAGGCCTATATTTTGTTGAATATAATCAATTTTAAAAAAAAATAATTATCATATTTTTTAATAAAGTCTAATGACAGTAAATCTGTGATGGACCTATAAATTAAGTGAGTGTAAGATAACATCTTACAATTAATACTGAGAGTAAAGCTGTGCCTTAAATTAAGTGCAGTGACCGTAATAAATTAGTATGATTTGACGGGTACTTACCTTCAAACAACAACTTCCATGTGGATGTGTCATGGTGCCATGATACTCTGCCATACAAACTACTGGGCTTCAATTTGCCTTTAACTATTGTACCTTGTAGCTGTTGTAGAACTGACTTGCCTTCTGTTATAGAAAAAAAAAAAAATATATATACAGGGTAGGACAATAAAAGTGAGAACACCTCGTAAAATGTGGGGCAACGTTTCATTGACAAAAGCATAAACGAGTGGCGTCGATGCTTAGAAAAAATCGTTGAGAAGCAAGGAGGACACATTGAACATGATTTCTGATTAGCTAAATATTTCGCCAAAAAATGTATGAAGAATTATAATTAATTAAATTATATTTTGAAATAACTCATATGCTACGAGATGTTCTCACTTTTATTGGCCCACCCTGTATATACATTTTTTTATAACTGCCAGCCAATACAAAATGGAATATTTGAAAGACAATGATACAAAGAGTTTAACATTTATTTTTAAAAAATTTAACTTTCAGTTTAACTCTAAAAGCATTCTTAAATAAGATAGTATTGAGAGCATATTGAATTGGGTTTGCAATTCATGGTTACAAGGCACAATGGAACAGAGGGCTTTGCTAGTTACAGTAAAAAAACAATGCATGATTGGGCTCATACATTTTTTAAGCAGACCAAATAATAAATATCTGGCTTATCCTACACATATGTTAGTGCAAATATTAAACATATCAAGTTTATGTAAATAAATATAACACATGTATAAATTATTTTAAATATTTAATCCATAAATCAAAGTGAAAGTGTAAGCGTATTATTCTTTTATGAAAAACACTTTCTGTAAATGCATTTAGCTGTATCTTCAAATAATTATTATTTGCAGTTATTTTTTTTATACATATGGGTAAGGAAATATGAAGTACACATGTATGAGAAAACCTGTCATTACTGTTGCCATGTTTGTTCTTCATCTCGCAAGCCTTCCCCACACCTACATAGAGCTTGACAGCATTGTCCCAAACATTGATCTTAACAGTTTCTTACTTTCCACATAGAACTTGATGTACGGGGCCCTGTCTCTGTGATAAAGTTGGTAGGAAAACCCTGAGTTCTTGGAGCCACTGTTAGAACTGGGAGCTTCTAAGGTGTTCTTGCGTGCCATGACAGGGGTAAAGTCCTCCTTATATATCGTCTGGTTTGGGTAGATCTGGTGGAAGTAAGCACAAGGCTACAACACTATGAGGCTTAGCGAAGATGACTAAATGAAATAGGACCATTTGTTTTAATTTGAAAGATCATTTTGATATGTTATTCATTAGCTCAACTCAAGGATACCCCCAACACAAATTTAAAAAAAATTAAAATTAGATTTTTTAAAAAGTTCACATACTGGTGACACATCAATGGCTAAGGGAGGAAACCAATGAATAGAAACTGGAATATAGGAAACCACACCAGGCTGGACAATAAATCATGTAATACCCCCCCCCCCCCCAACCCACCTGTAACACAGTATTCTGTCAACATCTTAAAGCGATCCGGTGAAACAAAGCAACCCCAAGGTTTTCATGTTTTAGCCCATTAGTTCAGTATCATGTGATGTATTAGTGATACTTGTCCAAGAAAATCAATCAATATTTTGTGACAATATTTCTAGAGCAGAAAGGTTCCATGTGATGTTTTTGTGACAGTTTTGTTGACAATGACAAGGAACTGTAAAAAAAAAGTACCTGTGAGATGTTCTTGTGACAACCGTCTCTATACCATGACAAGGAACTGTACAAGAATGGCTTCTCAAACTGGATGTAAGCTTGTTTAGAAAATGAATCCTGCGGGAAGGTTTTGCGCTGCCTCAGTTCCCTGGGTGTCTTGATCTCACGCACTGTGAAAGGTTTCATCAGCGTGTCAGAGTAGTGCTTAAGCTCCATGTGGTCTCCAACCAAGACAAGCTCCTCCTCAACCTTTAACCTTGTATCATGTTGCGCATTGATGAAATCAAATCTGAAAAAGTGGAGAAAAAATTATGCAGTGATATCAAGGACAACTAATTTTAGATTTTTTAAACAACTTTTAAATGGAAGCCCTTAAGTTACACAAAATACATGGAAACAATGAGGATGAATCATTTTACTTTACAGAAACACTGTCTTTCTGTCTGATGTCTTTCAGTCTGATGTCTTTCAGTCTGATGTCTTTCAGTCTGATGTCTTTCAGTCTGATGTCCTTCAGTCTTTCAAACTGATGTCCTTCAGTCTTTCAAAGTGATGTCCTTCAGTCTTTCAAACTGATGTCCTTCAGTCTTTCAAACTGATGTCCTTCAGTCTTTCAAACTGATGTCCTTCAGTCTTTCAAACTGATGTCCTTCAGTCTTTCAAACTGATGTCCTTCAGTCTTTCAAACTGATGTCCTTCAGTCTTTCAAACTGATGTCTTTCAGTCTTTCAAACTGATGTCCTTCAGTCTTTCAAACTGATGTCCTTCAGTCTTTCAAACTGATGTCCTTCAGTCTTTCAAACTGATGTCCTTCAGTCTTTCAAACTGATGTCCTTCAGTCTTTCAAACTGATGTCCTTCAGTCTTTCAAACTGATGTCCTTCAGTCTTTCAAACTGATGTCCTTCAGTCTTTCAAACTGATGTCCTTCAGTCTTTCAAACTGATGTCCTTCAGTCTTTCAAACTGATGTCCTTCAGTCTTTCAAACTGATGTCTGTCATCGTTGTGTTAAGGGAATATTTAAATCCTGAAAATTGGAGAAAGAAGATGGCCTATAGAAAGAAGATGGCCTATAGAAAGAAGATGGCCTATAGAAAGAAGATGGCCTATAGAAAGAAGATGGCCTATAGAAAGAAGATGGCCTATAGAAAGAAGATGGCCTATAGAAAGAAGATGGCCTATAGAAAGAAGATGGCCTATAGAAAGAAGATGGCCTATAGAAAGAAGATGGCCTATAGAAAGAAGATGGCCTATAGAAAGAAGATGGCCTATGTGTTCAAAGGAAAAGAAACAATAATTGGAGCAGGCTGGTAGTCCTAATAGCAACAAAGTTCAAACATTTGTGGTACAAACTTAGACAGTCTTTTTTCATGGTCCTCCCGGGTGGTGGCGGTGACCGTGAAATGCTGTGGTGTTGTATTGAAGTTGATTGACGGTGCACGGATGGTGTAGCTCAGGCTGTACAGGTGAGGGGGAGGTTCATATCTTAGGTGACAGGCAAACTGACGCTCCATGGATTCAAAATGTGGGAACAGGGAAAATATGTCAACCTCACCTGAAGAGGTATGAGTTAGTAATGCATCATTAATTTAGAATTTGGGAAAAAACATTAATCTACATCATAATTATTTTTGATTGAGAAAGTAATTAATTAATTCCTTCATTCATTAATTCAATCATTGTTGAAACAAAATGTGCATGACACAAAATGTGCATGACACAAAATGTGCATGACACAAAATGTGCATGACACAAAATGTGCATGACACAAAATGTGCATGTCACAAAATGTAATATGTACCAGCACAAATCATACTGTGCTTAAGTGATAATTTAGCTGACATAATGAGACTTTCACACATCTCTTAATTTGATAAATTCAAAAATAATAATTCTGACTAAAAGGCAAATCAGATAAAAATGTTTTAAAATGAAAAATAAGAAAAAAAACTGGTACAGATGTTTCTGTATGGCTAGTCTGGAGATTTGTTACCTGTGGCACATTCAACTGTGGGTGGAGGACATGCCAGGCTGTGGTATTTTTTACAAGCGCTCTGAGAGTAGCACCTGATGCCACAACACTGATTGTCATGGAGTTGAACTGTGGAGGTCACACAAAATTGATAGGTCAGGAGATTTGGCTTTCTAAATGTGTTTAGTCAGAAATTTAAAAAATAATGAAAACATGCTTCTTGCGATAAATATCAAAGATATTTCCAAGCACGATCACCAGGAAAAAGTTGCCAGAGAAGTTTCTGATACGGGAATCATGTAATAGCCAAATGGTAAAAGAAAAGGATTAACTTCCCCTTGAAAGAAGTGGCAACATTATTTCAATACAGGCAGCTTAAAGAACGACCTGAATCCCACAAATTCTGGACACTCAGACCAGAGGTTTTTGATTGCCCTATCTCTGATCCTTCAATTGTATCACACATATCACTTTTTATGCGACAGCATTAATCTGACATTTTATGAATTGAGTTTTTTAAGCAATAATTTTACGTTGTTATTGCAATCTTATCAATAATATTTATGATGTCCTAAACTATTTCTAAACACTATTTATATTTTCTTTACAATCTTTATCAATAATATTATAATGTCTTTACAATCAGTTTTGTTCACAGGCTCAGGAGGGCACACTGCGGCAGACAAACAATTTTCGCATTCCTTCCTGGACATCTCACATTCCTTGGTGGGGAACATGTATTCCTGTGTAGTGCGCTGTGAAGCCTTAAACACTGTGCGTAGGATGTCTGTTTCCTCAGTACACACAACACTGTTTGGTCCATCTTTCAGGGGAGTCAATTTGGAAGTCTGCAGAAAATAATATGTTTAACATTTTAGCCTGGAGGGTTAGTATGGCCTTGTTATATAATTCAAACCACAATGTTGAGTAACAATTTGAGTTCTTTAAAGAGATGAGCAGTTATGAATGAGTGAGATGTATTAAGCAAAGAGGAGGGTAATGGGGGAAAAGTGAAGGAAAAAGGGGGGGTTGTTTGGTTCCCCTCTGATTGGGTAGCACTAAGAGTTTTTTCTGTATAGTCTGGAATATTAGGTTATTTAATGTCAGACAACACAAAACTGTTTAAAGTATTCACAAGGATGTAGTTAGGAGTGACACTTAAGGACATAGCTACATGTCACTTTGGTCTGCCTCTTGAATGTTGTGACAATTAAGGACATAGCTACATGACACTTTGGTCTGCCTCCTAAATGTTAACTCATGTGTACCCAGATGATTCACTAGAACTTCACCATAACTCATGGTCAACTATAATAGAAGTAACTGTTGTAAATAAAAGAAAAGATTCGTCAGGCAATTGACGTCTGTTAAAAAGAGTAAACTTGAGTGGTATGGCCACGTGACCAGAAAACAAGGGCTCGCCAAAGAGATCTTGCAGGGCACTACTAGAGGAGGGAGAAGAAGAGGAAGACAAAGAAAAAGATGGGAAGATAATATCAAAGAATGGACGGGATTAAAACTAGGCGATGCTATGCGTAGGGCAGAAGACCGAGAGGAATGGAGAAGAATAGTGTACATGTCATCTGTGGCGCCCCAACGGTCGAAGGATGATGATGATGATGAACTGTTGTTTGAGAAACTTTTTTTGTTGGCCAGTGTACTGTTATTCAAGAGATGTGTTTAGTGCATTCAACTATTTTGTTTTGTTAAACATTTTAAGCTGTACTGTCATAAATTTGAGGCCTTAGTTTGGAATTGGTATTAAGAATTTTTGTGAGCTCCTCCAACAAACAATTTACCTAGTAAATTTTCCAATCATAAATGAAAATAATAACAAAATATAGATGAATAATAAAAAAAGATATGTTTATATTTTTAATAATTATACTAAAATAAGTTTATTAAAAAATGTTGAGTAGAATTGCCTACATTTAATGTGGAATCTGGTGGTTAACTCACATTGATATGAGGGCAGGCCGTGTTGATGTTCCACTGCAGGTAGCGGTCACCGTCCTTGTAATGCTGTGGGCATCTTGGTATGGAAGTATCTGTCGAGTCGCACCGCACAAGTTTGGCTGCTGATGTCCTGTTGGCAATGACCTCCAGCTGCAGTGAGTAGTGGTCAGGCACTGGGTGTCTGCCAGGGATGGCATTGAAATTGTAAGCTATTCACTTAACATCATTTTAGAAATGCATTCATTTTTGTAGTTCCCAAAGCAACGTTGTAGTGCTTTACAGCATCATTAGAATCTCTGATTTTGATTGCGTCACTGATCGAGTTATTGATTGAGTCATTGATTGAGTTAAATAAATACATCAAATAATAACAATAAACCAATAATTGTTTTCATGGGACAAGAAGATCCAAATTTGGTAAGAATGTTGAAAATGATGTTTCTAAGGTCTCAATGGCTGCAAAAGGGTGAGGGGTTGGATTTGATTAAATTCTGTGTGTTACAATAAAATGTCTTTAAGCCTAGCACAAATATAGAGCATGAATAAATACCTTAATTGAATTGATCTTTTAAGTAGTTATCTCACAGGAATTATCTAGTTATCTCACAGGAATTCTCTAGTTATCTCATAGGAATTCTCTAGTTATCTTATAGGAATTCTCTAGTTATCTCATAGGAATTCTCTAGTTATATCACAGGAATTCTCTAGTTATATCACAGGAATTCTCTAGTTATATCAAAGGAATTCTCTAGTTATATCACAGGAATTCTCTAGTTATCTCATAGGAATTCTCTAGTTATATCACAGGAATTCTCTAATCTCATAGGAATTCTCTAGTTATATCATAGGAATTCTCTAGTTATATCACAGGTATTCTCTAGTTATCTCATAGGAATTCTCTAGTTATATCAAAAGAATTATCTAGTTATATCACAGGAATTCTCTAGTTATCTCATAGGAATTCTCTAGTTATATCATAGGAATTCTCTAGTTATCTCATAGGAATTCTCTAGTTACCTCATAGGAATTCTCATTATATCACAGGAATTCTCTAGTTATCTCATAGGAATTCTCTAGTTATATCATAGGTATTCTCGTTATATCACAGTAATTCTCTAGTTATCTCATAGGAATTCTCTAGTCATATCACAGGAATTCTCTAATCTCATAGGAATTTTCTAGTTATATTATAGGAATACTCTAGTTATATCACATGTATTCTCTAGTTATCTCATAGGAATTCTCTAGTTATATCATAGGAATTCTCTAGTTATATCACAGGAATTCTCTAGTTATCTCATAGGAATTCTCTAGTTATCTCATAGGAATTCTTTAGTTAAATAATAGGAATTCTCTAGTTATCTCATAGGAATTCTCTAGTTATCTCATAGAAATTCTCTAGTTATATCATATGAATTCTCTAGTTATATCAAAGGAATTATCTAGTTATATCTAAGGAATTATCTAGTTCTTTCATAGGAATTCTCTATATCATAGGAATTCTCTAGTTATCTCACAGGAATTCTCTACAGGAATTCTCTAGTTATATCATAGGACTTCTCTAGTTATATCATAGGAATTCTCTAGTTATATCATATGAATTCTCTAGTTATCACTAAGGAATTCTCAACAGTTTTAACAATAGATTTGTAAAAATCATATCTTAAGTTATTCCTGTAACTTTGATTACATCAATGTATGTTTTACCTGCAGTAGTTATTTTGAACATAATTATAATATTGTTTCATGGCCTGGCTTGGCTCATTCAACTTTTGAAACAAAGCCGTGTCATCGACAGCCTCCAGGTCATGGTAGTCAGGGACAAGGAACACCCCCGAGATGCTGACGGCAATGTCAAGGCCAGACTGGCGTGGCCAGACAAAGTCAAGGCTCTGCTGGTTGTTTGTGATGTACATCGGGGTTTCCAGAGCCTCCATATTGATGAGACGCTCCATGAAGATGTTGGGGGAGTAACTCACCGATATCTGAATGCCATCTGCAACGAATAATATTGGGAGGTTAATAACTTTTACTTGAAGAACATTTATTGAACATTTAAGAAGTGTCTGCGGCGGAACTATTTCTGATACACTATATTACATTCAGGTATAAAAGTATGCTTGACAATGTGAAAAATAATATTTCTTCTATATTTTAACGGCCCACAGTCAAGATATTGATCATTCTGGCTCATTAAATATCTTAAATGTTTGTTTCTTTTTTTTTTTTGGCAAACAGGAATTTAAAAAAAAAATTTTATGCTAATTTCAGTAATGATCATTTTTAACTTTTTTAATGGCTAAAAAAGACAGGGAGTAAGAAATATTTAAAAAAACTTAATGATAACAGAGGCTCACCTGTAAATTATTTGTATAGCACTTTTCCTTAACTAACTGTAGCTACTTACCATCTGGCAAATGTGATTTATTGCCAGGAAGTATCCCAACAGGAAACGAAACATCTATTAAAGAAAAACAGCAATCAGCAAATGCAGATGAAGATGTAAATATTAGGGTAAAAATAAAATGACATGTACTTGAAAATTTCAGATAAGAAAAATGTTGGCCAGTATATCAATTTAATTATTGTTAGGTAGTGCCTATTTCAGCTAATTAGACCAATCACAATTTTTTGATGGAAATGATTCTTTGGGTTTAGGTTTTTAAGAGGTGCGTTGGCGTTGGGGGTGTTTAAGAGTGGCTATGGGGGTGTTTAAGAGTGGCTATGGGGGTGTTTAAGAGTGGCTATGGGAGTGTTTAATAGTGGCTATGGGAGTGTTTAATAGTGGCATTGGGAGTGTTTAAGAGTGGCTTTGGGAGTGTTTAAGAGTGGCTTTGGGAGTGTTTAATAGTGGCTTTGGGAGTGTTTAAGAGTGGCTATGGGAGTGTTTAATAGTGGCTATGGGAGTGTTTAATAGTGGCATTGGGAGTGTTTAATAGTGGCTATGGGAGTGTTTAAGAGTGGCTATGGGAGTGTTTAAGAGTGGCTATGGGAGTGTTTAAGAGTGGCATTGGGAGTGTTTAATAGTGGCTATGGGAGTGTTTAAGAGTGGCCACCTGCAGAGTTTTTTTCATTGGAAGGGAGAACAGCAAAAAGCTTTTATTTTTATTTTCATTTGATGGCAAGTGTGAGCACTTACCAATACAGATTGTGTCCCTATGAGTGTTGCACTGTGCTGCTGCATACTGTGTTTTACCACAAACTGTGCAAGCTGTTAGATAATCACAAAAAAACAGACTTTCTAAGATTACTTAAGTGATGACTCCGAATCTATTTCTAAGATTCTAACATCTCTAATTCACAGCTAAAAATCTTTTTCACGTAATCTTACATCGTTTGCTAAATTGTGTTTTTTTACTCAGATCTTCAATAAAATTTAAAACGACTGAGATAGACATAGTTTGTTTTTTTAAAATCATCTGAACACAATTTCCCATTGCACACTTACGCTTGCATATAGCATCTGAGTGACCAGAACATGTGGAGACCAGGAAATGGTTGGCTGGACACCGACTCTTGCACTCTGGGCAACATAAAAATAAACAACACATGAAAATTTATTAGACAGGGTCATCATTTCTGAACACTGTATTTATTTTTAAAAAATGTCAAACTTTATGTTAACAAAAATTTGGAATCTTAAAAACAAGTGTTAAATTAGAATCTTAAAAACAAGTGTTAAATTAGAATCTTAATCACAAATGAACTTATGACAACACTTACAGTTTTCATGTATAATTTATGTCTCAAAACCCATAGATAAAAATATAATCAATTAAAACATTGAACATAAGCCAAAAGACCTGACATAAGAATGATGACATGACATAAAACTAATGACATAACATAAGACTAATGATGTGACATGAAACGTATGACAAAACATAAGACTAATGATGCGACATATGATTAATGATATGACACAAAACTAATGATGTGACATAAGAAAAATTGAATACCATGACATTGCCATTCCTTGAAGTAAAACCCTGTCCGACATCGACAGTTGACTGACTGATCAGTGGCAGCATCACATACGACACTTATCTGGCAGCTCCTTAAGTCATCTCTACATCTCTGAGTGTCTGCATAGTGTAAGTTTGGGGGGGGGGGGTGCCAGGCAGATATGTGACAATTATTTCATGGAATAACATGGTCAACAAATATCCATAAACATTGATTGAATTTAATATGTTGACATCAAGTGAAATTTTAAGCTTGAAAATCCCTGTTGAAATATCAGCTTATATAAAATGTTAACTGAATTCATAAAACAAAGAGTTGGCAAAAAAATCTGTGTAAAAAAATTGCATAAAAATGACAACGTTTTGTTAGAAATTACATTTTGTAAAATAATTTTTAGAATTCTGGTGGATACAACTGTTTCAAGAAGATGCCAGAGGTCACTGTCTTAATGCAGTTTTTGGCCAAAGGTCACTGTCTTAATGCAGTTTTTGGCCAAAGGTCACTGTCTTACTGCAGTTTTTGGCCAGAGGTCACTGTCTTAATGCAGTTTTTGGCCAAAGGTCACTGTCTTACTGCAGTTTTTGGCCAGAGGTACCTGTCTTAATGCAGTTTTTGGCCAAAGGTCACTATCTTAATGCAGTTTTGTCCAGAGATCACTGTCTTAATGCAGATTTTTGGCCAGAGGTCGATGTTTTAATGCAGTTTTTGGCCAGAGGTCACTGTCTTAATGCAGTTTTTGGGCAAAGGTCACTGTCTTAATGCAGTTTTTGGCCAGGGATTCCTGGACTTCTAATGGGAGGGACACTTTAAAGATAGCAACCGGTGCCCAATAAGTAATCTGTTTACTTTTTTTCAAGTTCTTAAATACATTCAGCTTTTACGGAACAGCAAAGTTTGGGAGATACCATTGGTTTATTGTAGATAGCATTGGCTTGTGGGTAGATAGCATTGGCTTGTAGGTAGATAGCATTGGCTTGTGGGTAGATAGCATTGGCTTGTGGGTAGATAGCATTGGCTTGTGAGTAGATAGCATTGGCTTGTGGGTAGATAGCATTGGCTTGTGAGTAGATAGCATTGGCTTGTGGGTAGATAGCATTGGCTTGTGAGTAGATAGCATTGGCTTGTGGGTAGATAGCATTGGCTTGTGAGTAGATAGCATTGGCTTGTGGGTAGATAGCATTGGCTTGTGGGTAGATAGCATTGGCTTGTGAGTAGATAGCATTGGCTTGTGGGTAGATAGCATTGGCTTGTGAGTAGATAGCATTGGCTTGTGGGTAGATAGCATTGGCTTGTGAGTAGATAGCATTGGCTTGTGGGTAGATAGCATTGGCTTGTGGGTAGATAGCATTGGCTTGTAGGTAGATAGCATTGGCTTGTGTGTAGATAGCATTGGCTTGTGGGTAGATAGCATTGGCTTGTGAGTAGATAGCATTGGCTTGTGGGTAGATAGCATTGGCTTGTGAGTAGATAGCATTGGCTTGTGGGTAGATAGCATTGGCTTGTGAGTAGATAGCATTGACTTGTGGGTAGATAGCATTGGCTTGTGAGTAGATAGCATTGGCTTGTGGGTAGATAGCATTGGCTTGTGGGTAGATAGCATTGGCTTGTGGGTAGATAGCATTAGCTTGTGGGTAGATAGCATTGGCTTGTGGATAGATAGCATTGGCTTGTGGGTAGATAGCATTGGCTTGTGGGTAGATAGCATTGGCTTGTGGGTAGATAGCATTGGCTTGTGGGTGGATAGCATTGGCTTGTGTGTAGATAACATTGGCTTGTGGGTAGATAGCATTGGCTTGTGGGTAGATAGCATTGACTTGTAGGTAGATAGCATTGGCTTGTGGGTAGATAGCATTGGCTTGTGGGTAGATAGCATTGGCTTGTGGGTAGATAGCATTGGCTTGTTGGTAGATAGCATTGGCTTGTGGGTAGATAGCATTGGCTTGTGGGTAGGTAGCATTGGCTTGTGGGTAGATAGCATTGGCTTGTGGGTAGATAGCATTGGCTTGTGGGTAGATAGCATTGGCTTGTTGGTAGATAGCATTGGCTTGTGAGTAGATAACATTGGCTTGTGGGTAGATAGCATTGGCTTGTGGGTAGATAGCATTGGCTTGTGGGTAGGTAGCATTGACTTGTGGGTAGATAGCATTGGTTTGTGGGTAGATAGCATTAAGAGTAACCACCCAAATGACTAACACCAGGGTTGACCAGCTAAATGACTAACACCAGGGTTGACCAGCTAAATGACCAACATCAGGAATGTCCAGTTAATTGACTTTTTAAGCTGCACACACAAAATATTAAATTGATCTCAAGATCTTTACAATTTAACATTCAAAAATTGTCCAACTGTTTGTAGCATTTGTCTGGTGACTGACAGCTGTCACAACTCACCTAACAATTGTAGTCTAGAAACAAGGGATAAACTGGAATGATTTCTTGAGAGTTGGGTGAGGTCTGGGAATTCTGAGAACATCCTTACTTTTCCTGGGGACACACAGACAGTATATAACATGGATCCAGGGACACACAAGACGGTTTATGACATGGGTCCGTGATTTTGAACTGATATAGTTGATATAGTTGATACATTTATAACATTCAACAACATTGTATATCAATTAAATAAAAATTAATGAATCAAGGAGAAAAAAATATATTTTAATTTGACAATATTGGTATGAAGAAACAGGCATATCTGTAAACTGGAGTAAAAAAATGCACATAGTTGGTAGTGATATACACGTATTTTACAACCTTACGTCCTAATGTACAACTTACATCATATTGTGTGTTGTACACCTTATGTCTAATGTGCATATAAAGTACGTCCTAATGTAAAACTTATGTCCTATTGTGTGTTGTACACCTTATGTCTAATGTGCATATAAAGTACGTCCTAATGTAAAACTTATGTCCTATTGTGTGTTGTAAACCTTATGTCTAATGTGCATATAAAGTACGTCCTAATGTAAAACGTATGTCCTATTGTGTGTTGTATTACGTCCTAATGTGCATTGCACAACTTTTGTCCTAATATTAATTGAACAACTTACGCTCCAATGGGCATTGCACAAATTACGTCCTAATGTTTGTTGCACACCTTACGTCCTAGTGTTCATTGCAAAAATTACGTCCTAAGGTGCATTTGTAAACTTAAGTCCTAGTGTGCATTGTACAACATACGTCCTAGTGTTCCTTGTACAACTTACTTATGCCGTCACTGATCAGTCAGTCAATTATCGATGTACAACAGCTTAAAATATTAAGGAGTGCATTATACAACTTAACTAACGTCCCAATGTGCATTGTACAACTTAAGTACTAGGAGTGCATTGTACAATTTACGTCCTAATATGCATTGCACGACTGATGTTATAATGTGCAGTTTACAACTTACGGAAGGTATTAGAAGCTGGGAAGGTGACATGGAGGGTGGGCTTGGTGCCTAGCCTGGACACACCCACTACAACGGCAACCAATAGCAACGTAGCGAATAACAAACAAGCCACACCCCGAAGTCGGGACCTCGTTCTGATGGGAACTTTAGTCGCTTTCGGTGACGCCTGACTGTCACAGTGACAGCATCTGTTTTGGGTTGTCTCGCTTGGTTCTGTTGGTCCCCCTTGTATGCTCTGACTTATTTGTTCAGGCATATTACCAATCGAGGCTTCGATCTGTGAATAGAAGATTAACAGACAGATTCAACCAATCTAACAGACAGATTCAACCAATGTAACAGACAGATTCAACCAATGAAACAGACAGATTCAACAAATGTAACAGACAGATTCAACCAATCTAATTGACAGATTCAACCAATCTATGGATGTAAGATTAATTGATGAATAACGGACCAATCGCAGGCACGTGGATAAACAAGACATGGATACACATGTACGTGGATAGACAAGACATGGATACACATGTACGTGGATAGACAAGACATGGATACACATGTACGTGGATAGACAAGACATGGATACACATGTGCGTGGATAGGCAAGACATTGATACATATGTACGTGAATAGACAAGACATTGATACACATGCACGTGGATAGACAAGACATGGATACACATGTACGTGGATAGACAAGACATGGATACACATGTACGTGGATAGACAAGACATGGATACACAAGTACGTGGATAGACAAGACATGGATACACATGTGCGTGGATAGGCAAGACATTGATACATATGTACGTGAATAGACAAGACATTGATACACATGCACGTGGATAGACAAGACATGGATACACATGTACGTGGATAGACAAGACATTGATACACATATATGTGGATAGACAAGACATTGATACACATGCACGTGGATAGACAAGACATGGATACACATGCACGTGGATAGACAAGACATTGATACACATGCACGTGGATAGACAAGACATTGATAAACATCAAGGTACACACAAGACACATACCTTAACAGCCGAACATTAAGGCAGCATACAGAAAGACACTAGAGGTAGACACAAAGAAAGACACACATGAAGACACGCACATCTAGACAGACACGGAGCTGGAGCTATCAGTGTAACAGGTGACTTCTATAAATAGTCTGAAATTCACGTTAAACAGCAATGGCAGGAATCGGAGGAGCGGGAAAAACATTGGTAAAAACTGTCCATTCGATTACACTTTAAAATTGTGTGCGTCACCTTAGAGTTGCCGGTGTTGCACGGTGCGTTTCGAGTGGCTCAACCTCGCTAATTACTGTAGCAGTCTAAAAAGGCATTATTAGCACAAATTGTTTTTCTTTGAACACGTCCTTTCCTTCGCTGATTACCTCAATTCACCTGCCCCGCCCCACCCACTTCCGCTACAGCCGCGCTAAGTTAAGGTCACTTCAAGGTTAAACTCGCCTCTTCTGTTATTCATTTTCTGTCCAATTTCTCTTCCCACACTCCCCCCCCCCCACATAACCCACACCATCACATTGATATAACGTCGCACGTGGCCCAATCAATCCATTTACGTGAACGGTGGACATTTGTAGTGGCCGACTGCGTTTTGTCCAAGTGTCCGGATAAAACGGATAAAAAGACCGCGTAGTCTGTTGTCTTGTAAAGAAAACTTTTGTTACGCGAACATTTATTGTACATACGTCTGATCGGTCAACTTTTGTGTACACGTGATATTATCCGATGTGAACATATTTTGTTTTATATGACGTCATATATATTCATCCGCCTGGGAATGACGTAGTATATGTACATCCGCCTGGGAATGACGTAGTATATGTACATCCGCCTGGGAATGACGTAGTATATGTACATCCGCCTGGGAATGACGTAGTATATGTACATCCGCCTGGGAATGACGTAGTATATGTACATCCGCCTGGGAATGACGTAGTATATGTACATCCGCCTGGGACTGGCTGTTGTAATAACTGCGTATGTGTTTAAAGTTTGGTCAAAGTCCCTCTATCACAAAAGTTGTCATTAAAAAGTCGTTGTATAGACTAATGAGTACATAAAAAAAAAACATTCTAGAATGGCTTGAAAATGAAATGCCGCTCTATAAAAATCTGGGACGTCCAAAATGAAGCAATTTTTTAGTGAAGGTAATTTTAATACTACTTTATTCTGAACAGGCCGCCTACAGAGATTTAATAATGGCAGGTTATCAGGGCGATTTTGAAAGTTACACTAAAAGAGAATTAGTCACACATTTAAATAAAGCTTTCAAAATACATAATTTTCTATAACACTGTCACTTCTAATACCAGATGGCATTGATGTCACTAAATAAAATTCCCGGTATAACTTTGCTAAAGAGATTCTTTAAAATAGCGCAAGTGTGTTGAGTGTAGAAATAGTTGGTGCAATAAATCTGCGGTGTACAAAGGGGTGGGGCATTAGAATATTAATAAAGTTCAGGGGCCAGGAACCAAGGGGGGTCAGATAGCACTTTTTGGGAATCTTATAAAGGGGGTTACTTGAATGCATGTCTTGTCACGTGACTCTACTTACACTTTAGTAGATGTGACGTTCACGAGATATAGCAAGGATTAGAAATAATTCTGTTAACAAAAGATTCGCTGTTCATAATGCAACCATTTTATTGATCTATAGGGAAATACGTGATTAATATTAGTCCCACCATTTCAAGAAACTACTGATCACTGGGAAGTTTAAGGTGGGTCAGAGGCGTAGCTAGAGTGTTTGGCGCCCGGGGACAAGATTCATTTTAAAGAGCCTCCCTTTCTTTTTTCCAACTATCAAACCCATTTTTTTCGTCAATAAAATAATATGAAAGCACATTTTGGCGCCCATAAGTAATCGGCGATAAGGGAATCTGTCCCCCCTGCCCCCCTTAGCTACGCCTATAGGAAGATGGGTCAATAGTTTAGAAATATCACATAGTTCAAGGGAGTGTATCAAGTGTGCTTTGGCGTAACTATGGGTTTACCGCCGGGGGGGGGGGGGGTGGGTGATATTATTACCAACTTTATATAATGTGTTTATGGAAGGATACGTTCACACGTTTAGGATTGTGCCCCAATCATCATTTAGTCCAAAAAATACGCCACCGAACGGGAGTATTTTTTATGAGTATAGCAATGCATCAGAGGCACAATGTGTTACACACGGAACTAGTTCAGTCTATGTCCCTGCATCAGAGGCACAATGTGTTACACACGGAACTAGTTCAGTCTATGTCCCTGCATCAGAGGCACAATGTGTTACACACGGAACTAGTTCAGTCTATGTCCCTGCATCAGAGGCACAATGTGTTACACACGGAACTAGTTCAGTCTATGTCCCTGCATCAGAGGCACAATCTGTTACACACGGAACTAGTTCAGTCTATGTCCCTGCATCAGAGGCACAATCTGTTACACACGGAACTAGTTCAATCTATGTCCCTGCATCAGAGGCACAATCTGTTACACACGGAACTAGTTCAGTCTATGTCCCTGCATCAGAGGCACAATCTGTTACACATGGAACTAGTTCAGTCTATGTCCCTGCATCAGAGGCACAATGTGTTACACACGGAACTAGTTCAGTCTATGTCCCTGCATCAGAGGCACAATGTGTTACACACGGAACTAGTTCAGTCTATGTCCCTGCATCAGAGGCACAATCTGTTACACACGGAACTAGTTCAGTCTATGTCCCTTTTTATACTTCAAATTATTTACATGTTTTATATTTATTATTTAAGCTTCTTCAATGCCACACACAACAAGTTTATATCTAATAGGTCATTACAGACACCAGATAGTGAAGATATAGTGGAACAAGTTATGTTTGTTCCACATATTAGTACATGGATTAATGGAGCTTGATCAAACGACATACATAACATAGTTACTAGAATTCCTATTCAGGGACCCTAAATTCATATATATATATATACATATATGTATTTTCTTATTTGTTATAACAAATATTTATGTGCTAAAACAGAATGCAACACCTATTTTTCGGGACTGTAAAAAAGTAAAAACCTGTTCAATGTTAAGACTACAAAGCTAAAACATGGTGTGGTTTATTAACAATTTCAAATACAATCAGCTCTATTTATTAACGTGACAACATTATCAGTTTTGTCGCACGAGGTTATTAAATAAAAAATAGTTATTTAGCTTTTCTACTTTCCTTTTTGCAAGTTAAAATTTTGCTCTTTTGAAGTTAATATACTTTTTTTTTATTTGAGTTCAATCGAAAATTTTAATTTGATATTGTTTTCGCAGTGGGTCTAATTTGAAAAAAATATAAAAAATTATGAAAGTCTATTTTTTTGGCATTTTGCTACGGATTTTAAATTACTATTTAAATCTTTTTTTTTTTTTGAACCACCAACATTTGGTTCCGTTCATTCGCGGATGCTGTAAATTGGAAAACACGACGAGTTACTTTTTAATTCCCCGAAGCTGTGGAAAGAATAATGCTTCCTGATTGCTCATCATATGGCAACGCACGTAAATGTACCCTACACTGTTTATGCCCATTGTAAATGTAGCCTAAACATTGCATGCTCAATTCCAACTATTTATTATTTGGTATTTCTATTTGGAGACAAACAAAACAAAAACTCGAGCAGGTTCGTGAGAGATAACACACTTTTTTTTTATTGGGAAGTTTCAGAATCCACCTTCTCTAACACCACCTGTCAAAGTTGTCAATGATTTCCTGTTTAATAATTTCTTAATATAAATAAATAAATAACCGGAAGAATAGAAGATGAATTTCGATTTTCAATAAAACCAAAATGGCGTCACCAGCAGAGGAAAAACCGGCTACAAATTATTATTATTCTTTCCGTTAATAAATTGTTATTGACAATCAAAGCTAGGTTTATTGAATTATTATTTGACAGTCCAAGCGAGGTTTAATGAATTGTTATTGACAGTCCAATCTAGGTTTAAAAATATTGTTGAGAGCTTTCACATAGTATAAACAATAATTATATGCATTTAAATTAAATTTAATCTGATTTAGCACTTAGTTCCCACTGATCTGATTTAGTACTTAGTTCCTACTGATCTGACTAGAACTTAGTTTCCATTTATATGATTTATCACTGAGTTCCCCAGTTATTGAACTGATACTAAGTTATTAGTGTTCTAACTTCAGAAAGAAACACTTCATGAACTTTTAACTTAACTGCTGTAGAAAGTCTGTAGAACTGCTGCCTACCCCCCCCCCCCCCCCCCACTAACCTCTTAAGATGCTTTCTATTGATTTGTCTTCTGTACAAAAACTCCTCTCCTTCCATTAAGCACCAAATTTGCCCCCATTCCCCCAAAGCAGCCCCGAGAGACTTAACGCGACGCAATGGAAGTACATCAAGTAAACAGCCACAGTTTCTAGGGCCAGATGTTCACGAATTGTCGCTGTAACGCCAACATCTTGGTTTTAGCAGCAAACTGAATATCCACAACACAATTTATTTTCTTTAAAAAATTACGTTATGAAAACAAAGCAAAAAATTGATCGAAAAAATTAAATTAATGTTGTGCGATGATGACCACGATAATGTTGAGATATGATGACCAGGTTCAAATAAAAACTTACAGTGGAAAGAAAATCGTTGTAAGTCGGTCAGAGTTGATGATATAGTTCGAGATCATGTAAGTTTCATATCAAGTAAAAAATTATCCCACAATATAAGACAAGTTCAATATTTTATATCGATGAAGAGTTATAAGGGCTACCTCCTATGTATATAATGAGCTTTGTCTCAATCATATATTTAGCCCAAACAATTTTAAACGTATAGCATAAACTTTAATACACTAAATTGTAAAATTACTAAAAACATAAAAATGTCCCCGGAAACATTGAATGCACACACACAATTGTAGTTATTTGAGCAAGTCAAAGTGAGATTAAAGAATATCATCAACAGCTCTATATGTCACATTTTCTATCAACGACCTGTTTCAAAAAATATACCTAACAATTTCTCTATTATACAATGTCACATAGAAAAATGCTGTATTCTCAAACAGACATTTCTCATATTATCGCGCCAGCCACACTCCCCTAAGATTTCTCCTAAACCATAAATCCGACATCTCCTGGGCAGTCCACAACCCCCCCACCCCAAACCAGGCCGCCGAGTCCGGACAATTTATTGGCCCTGATTGGGATCGTACCCTGCTGACCAGAGGAAGTTGGCTTAACTGGTCCAAACTCACGTGATCTTTTCAATAGTTTTGGCTCACGTGAGTTTGTTTATCTTCGTTTGTCATAACCACGCGTTTCCTTTCCCGCCCATCTCAACCCATATCAATATAACAACCCATATCAATATAACAACCCACCCACTAACCTCTGGGTACACACCACAACGTGTTTGACATTTCCCCCTAACGCGAGGCGGCCACAGCTATTTACGGTTGATGTAGTTAGACACGTTTAGATCAATAACTATTTGCAGACATTTCAATTTTAATGTCAAGGGGCCGTAGAGGCAGGAGGTGGGACGGGGGAGGGGGGGGGCTTTACACCGCTGTCACGCTGGTTAAAGAATTAAAACGTAATCCCCCCACCCCTACCCCCACCCCCGGGCTACCTGTCAACGGTGATACTCACTACCAGTACGATCTGGGACGTTCATTATTCCAAGATTTGTTACTGTTTACTGCAGGTGGATCAAATGTGCCGTGCCAACCACCCTCCTCCCCCCCCCCCCCAATGTTTTCCCTCGTAGCGTCGGGGCATCCGTTCAGAAATGATTGAACAGCTGTTAAAGTCGCTTTATTTGAGTCTTTTAAGAATCAGGACGAATTTTGTTACATTAAATAACTTATAAGGTAAATTGGGACGGTGATTAATAAGACCTTGTTTAATAAAGGGTTGTGGTGGTGGACGGAGGGGGCGAGATGTGGTGGTGGACGGAGGGGGCGAGATGTGGTGGTGGAGAGAGGGGGCGAGATGTGGTGGTGGAGGGAGTGGGCGAGATGTGGTTTGTGTTCATTGTCGTCCATATATTATTAAGTTAAAGCTATAATAATAATTCTCGAGTTGACCTTGTCCACCGCAAGGGAGTTAAGGAGTAAAACTTTTGTATTAGTTGTTGAGTTATATTAAATCCCTTGAAATTTGCCATCATTGTATTGTTTGTTTCTTTTACTAAATAGCTTAAGACTTTAAGAGCTGGAATGGTGACTTTTAATTGCTGTACATTTTGTACGCTTACTAAGTTAGGGTTTTAGGTTACTCTAATCTCTGACTGGTATTGTCCTAAGGATTTAGGCTTTTAGGTTACTGTGAGTGAGCGCATTAACCACAAAATTCTGTCCCTGGCGTACAGCTGTATAGAAGGCTCTGTCCCTGGCGTACAGCTGTATAGAAGGCTCTGTCCCTGGCGTACAGCTGCATAGAAGGCTCTGCACCGGAAAGAACTGAGGCATAAACATGCATCCTTAAAGAACCTGTGTCTTCATCCCACTCCTTACTGAAAATTCCCAGTGTGGATGAACACAGAAAAAAGTCTTACGGAATGCGCTCTTTTGAAGCGATAGCGCCAAAATTATGGAATAGTTTGCCTCAATCTTTGAGGGGTATTGAAAAGGATACAAAATCATTTAAGAAACATTTAAAGACTTTTTTGTTTAAATAGACTTGAGGAAAACAGAGCGCATGGATACCAGCGCTATATAAATATCCAATGAATCAATCTTATATTAAATTGGTATTGTCCTAATGACTTAGGGTTTTTAGGTCACTTTGATCTCGGACTGGTTTTGACTTAGGGTATTTAAGGATTTTTGAACGCTCACTTGGTATTCTGGGGATAATGTTAATTGAATTCGTACGTTCATTGCTACCCTCATTCACAACTTACAAACCGGCGAGAACAGCATCAGTACCCGTCACTATTAACTCTTTAGAGTCACTGCAATTTAGAATTGGCGGATATATGAAGTGCCATCTGGAATTATTACTTTAAATTACGCACCTGTTCCCGTATTTTCCATGAGCAACAACTTAGAGTTTCCACAAGCGATTCCAAAGTAACGTATGTTAAATTTATATTGACATAAATAAAGATGGCTTGTCCTAATAACAATACACACTTGCAAGATTTGCTCCTCAACCCTACTTCACTAACGCCAATCACCGAACATAAAATAGATCTTTACAATCAACACCACTTCACTTACGTCAATCACCGAACATAAGATAGATCTTTACAATCAACCCCACTTCACTAACGCCAATCACCGAACATAAGATAGATCTTTACAACCAAACCCACCTTCAAACCTATACACCATCGTAAAATTCATCTCCTTAAAACTCGTCTCAACTCACATGACCACTTGTCTGCCACCCACCATCACATGACCACTTGTCTGCCACCCACCATCACATGACCACTTGTCTGCCACCCACCATCACATGACCACTTGTCTGCCACCCACCATCACATGACCACTTGTCTGCCACCCACCATCACATGACCACTTGTCTGCCACCAAACATCACATGACCACTTGTCTGCCACCCACAACTAACAGCCCGGCCCGATGATCCTTATCAACCCATCCCCCACACACGCAGTGGCGTAGAAAGGAGTTTCTTGCAGGGGGCCAACCCCGGGCGACACGTTTTTCTTCCTTACTTTGAGGGGCTGCCCCCCCCCCCTTTGAGGGGCGGCATTTTCGGTCATCTGGACAGCTTTTTCGTGGGAAACATTGGGGGGGGGGGGCAAAAAAGCTTGACTCCGTTCAGGCGTCACTAACCCTGGCTACTCCACTGCTCCCCAGCCACAATAATTCATGACATTCCTATACATTCGACTAATCATTCCCCACCACAGTAATCCACTTAATCTGGCTTACACGGTAGAGTGGCTTTGTTAGGAAATAGTACTGTGATATCGGGGCACAATCATCAACACACTAATGGGACTAAATAAGTCATTAGTCATTTCAATTTTTTAATATATCTATTGATTTACAAATGTTAGCCAACTACACACACACACAAAAGCGTGGGGTGAGTTGGTTTGGAAAGGTTGGGTCACAATCCGCCCCCCCCCCCCCCCAAAGACAACATGAATGTATTAGAGGCAGCAATGAAGTGAATAGTTTTAGAGGGACGTCACAATCATTCTAAGAATAGAATTGTCAAAGATAGATCATGGAACAAATGGAACAGTTTGCCTCAATCTTTTTACTTTAAATTGATTTTGGGACATCAGAGCGTTGTGAGCATGCTAGATTAGCAAGGACACAAGCGCTATTAAAGTACTCAATCATCAGAGCGTTGTGAGCATGCTAGATTAGCAAGGACACAAGCGCTATTAAAGTACTCAACCATCATCATCTTAGACGCTACACGTTAGTTTGTAGTTATTTATTACAAGTGAGCACGTCACATCCCCATGAAGGGAGGGGGGTAGGGAGGGGGTGTCCATCAATACAGGGACATATGTCTTAACAACTTGACCAAATGCTTTGATTAGAGACACATGCCAACAAAGGAAGACATGATGATGATCAAGAATGCCCCTCCCTCTCTTTTGTTTTAATACCCCACCACTGACTATCTGAGTAGATTTACGCCTCTGACAACCACTCAAACCAATAAAACCTAATTATGTTTATTGCCCCCCCCCCCCCTTTTTTTTTTTTGAAGGGAGTTTAGATCCTCGATGTTGATGGTTTGTCAAAGACAAAGGGAGAGAACAAGTTGAGTTTGTGTGTGTGTGTGTGTTGGGTCTCTGTCCCTACGGGGTAACAATAAACAGAGAATTAAGCCTACCCTGGTCACGTTTTCCTCACACACCTTCTTGGCTTCCGATTGAGATCGCATTTCTTCTTTTACCGGCGCTCCTTTCCCTTTCTTTTCTTGAGTTTGTTCCCTTTGAGCGTCTCCATGTTGGCCCTGCGTGAAGAAATAGAATATGTCTATTAAAAGGCATCCCTTGAGTCGGGCGCATAATAACCGGTTTAGAGTATCGTTGGTTAGAACGGTTACATCTCACAGGACGGCGGGAATGTTGCACACGATGGGAGGTGCGGTGAGGTGCGGTGAGCTGTGGCTAAGTGCTTAAGACCGTAATTAAATGTCAAAAGAATGAACTTTTATTTGATCAGTAATAACACAATCCTGTTATGAGCTGGGTGGGATGGAGATGTGGGTTGGTTGGATCGAGATGTGGATGGGAAAGGGGAATGAAGAGTGTGGAAAGAAGCAAATAAATTTCCCAAAGTTTTTCTTCACTGTATATTTTTTCCCCAATAGATAACAGTATTCCTGATATGTATTTTAAATTCTACAAAGCTCCGCTTAGGCAGCGAGATGAAATCACACAGCATTAGTCATTCCGGCAATTTATTAAAAATTATTGCAAATTGTATTAAACAATAAAATTAAAAGGATTTGACCGTGAATATAATGCACATTACTGTGTCTAGTCATTAATAAAATATAAGTAAATATGTATGTAGGCATGAATTAAACATAAGTTCATTCATGGAATATACGGTCATGTATATGTATCCATAAATGAAATATACGTACATATGTATGTAGATGTTGGTAAAATAAAAATAAAGATGCATGGATTGAGTTACATGACAGTTTGGTTTTAAATGGTGTGTTTAATGATTGCGACACTGCGTGATGTGATTACTGATTGCGACACTGCGGACATCATCAATGACAACGTCCCAAGTCAACACGACTGCCTCACCTATTATCCATCAATGGATACTAATGCTGTTGTTACCAAATCCTGGATATTGACATTATAAGACTGGATACGATATTTTATATATATTTATACCGAGAACAACGCATAGATAAAGAATGACAAATCCGACCCCCCCCCCCCCATCATACTAAATATAAGTACACCCCCCCCCCCCCCAGACACACACTTCTTCCAAATAGTCACAACGCAAGCTTAAACTCGAATTTACTAACCTAACAAACTAACAAACATAAAACTTACTAACCTAACAAACTAACAAACATCAAACATACTAACCAAACAAACCAACAAACATCAAACTGCCCAGTCTACAAGACGACAACAAAAGCTCGATGGTGAATGACATTTGTTTGTCTTAGTTTCCTTTGTGTCATTGACACGTCATAGGTTTACAAGAGGCCTGTAGACGCTCATATCTATTTATAATTACATCGGTACAAATATTTCATTCAATCCCTTTGCTGTATCTAATACAATAAAGAAATAAAAAACGGATGTAACAGATAGTGGTGCTGACCGATTGACCAGCAATAAATATTATGTTATTCAAAACCAACTGGAAACGAAGGCCACTAACACAGAGATAATAGTTTTTAAAAAAAAAATGATTACACAGCGAACGTTAAACGTTGCATTGAGAAGTCAAGCATACCATAATATCATTGAGGAAAATATCAGAACGCTTAGAATCGTCAAAATTACCATATCCCTCGCTTTACCAAAGGAACGCTATCTCTTCCCAGACGAAAGAGAGTGGCTACCATTTCGAACTGCTTTGAGGGGAAAATTCAATAGAATTATGAGTTTATTTTGTTCGCTTACGATTCGTTTCGAGTTTAGTAAAAAAAAAAAAAAATGAAAGCGAAGGCCGTCCCACAAGTCCATTCACAAAGATCACCTCAGAGGGAATCTACTTTTTAAGCACCCTCGAACCGTTACCTTTTTCCAGGCCTGGTTCAAAAATACCTTTAAGAGTCGCTTAAGAATAACCGGCTGAAGTTTCGTTTATTGCCTCAAGATAGTGAGGCATTTTTTTTTCTAATCATCCAAAAAACGTAATGTGGGTATAACAATGAAACTGCTGCTTTCTTGCTCAGGTACCCAAACCTTTGTTTGGTTTCGTTTTAATGGCACAAACAAACTGTAAAATATCAGGACAATTCAGAGCTCCTCACACCATTTTATGATGACACATAAATTGTGTTTTTTTAAAAATTATTGTGATTGTAATAAAATTATTTCTACACTGTCTATATCTGATATAACGTTTTGGGTTATAAAGGACGAATTGTGAGGATCACTGATGTCAAACAATACTACGTCTGGCATGATGTATTACAATGTATGACTGGCATGATGTGTAACAATGTATGACTGGAATAATCTGTTACAATGTATGACTGACATGATGTTTTACAATATATTATTAGCATAATGTGTTACAATGTATGGCTGGTATGAAGTGTGTTACACGAATGATGGGCTTATGTGTTACAATGTATGGCTGGTATGAAGTGTGTTACACTATATGACTGGTATGACGTGTCACAAATGTGTGACTGGTATGGTGTGTTACAATGTATGACTGGAATAAAGTGTTACACACTGTATGACTGGCATGATGTGTTACAATGTATGACTAGAAATACGTTCAACATTGCTACATTGAAATATTTAAACAAATTGTTATGTTTTTTATGTTTCATGCGTTGTTTTTTTTTATTCCAATCCAGACATGTTTCTCTAACCCAATTATTGGGACAGTTTGCAATGGGACAGTCCATACAATGTGTGACGTCATTCCTGTTCTATTTTTATCATCAAGGGAAAACAACTCCAGCCAGAACGTGGGACAACTTTCGGCGATGTGCAGGTTAACTAACCATTAAGTTTACTAATCCGAGTAAAAGCAACTCTTTGAAACACAGTGCCCTATCGACTGCCACACGGCATACACTCTTTGAAACACAGTTGCCCTATCGTCTGCCACACAACATACACTCTTTGAAACACATTTGCCCTATCGACTGCCACACGACATGCACTCTTTGAAACACAGTTGCCCTATCGTCTGCCACACGACATGCACTCTTTGAAACACAGTTGTCCTATCGTCTGCCACACGACATGCACTCTTTGAAACACAGTTGCTCTATCGTCTGCCACACGACATGCACTCTTTGAAACACAGTTGCCCTATCGTCTACCACACGACATACACTATTTCAAACACAGTTGTCCTATCGTCTGCAACACGACATGCACTCTTTGAAACACAGTTGCCCTATCGTCTGCCACACGACATGCACTCTTTGAAACACAGTTGCCCTATCGTCTGCCACACGACATGCACTCTTTGAAACACAGTTGCCTTATCGTCTGCCCCACGACATGCACTCTTTGGTCTCCTAGCGTTAACCATCCATTTCTAAGTGCACTTTTACCCCCCCCCCTCGTCGTCACCAGCACCATCTCAAAATGCCTACCCCCTATTTTTTTTTTGAACCACCAGACCATAACAATCTCTATATTAGTGGATCAGTTTCATATAAGTCTCATGTTACCCAGACCTGGTTTGACATTAATCCTTGTATCACATATTGCACACCTCAAATTTATTCGATATTTGAATGCAGGTGGCATGTTGACAATCCTCTCAGATGATCCACTCAGCAATATTTAAAGTTTAAAGCGAAATTTGACAACGTGATAATTAATGTCAAAAGCATATACAAAAATAAGTGCCCCTGTTGTTTTAGGCGCCATTTTCACTGTCACAGATTATATAGTTAACTTATGACATCACACATTCGACATCGAACACCCAGTATATTACAAGAACAAAACGCACACGATAGAACCCGTGCTAAATGATAGTGTGAGAATCGTCAACATTTTTGCGTTTGTAAATAATTCGTTTCTTGGACAATGTCAGAATTAAAAGACCATTGATTGCATTTTAAAATTATTTCGACAATAAATTTACACATTTTTTAAATTAGCCATAAAAATTTACTTGAAAAAAAAGACTGATCGCTATATGTCTATATTTCAGGCGGGCTAATATTCCCCTGAACTATACATACCCCCCCCCAAAACAAATTAAACCCAAAAATACCGCCGGTCTAACCTATTTAACGCACCAGAACAACGTTTTAGTAAATAGACACCAGGCCCGAAGTGTTTTAAGCTATCGACTGAAAACCAACATCAACCATAAGCTGTCACGTTAAGCTGTCACGTTAAGCTGTCACTTTAAGCTGTCACTTTAAGCTGTCACGTTAAGCTGTCACGTTCAACTTTCACGTTAAGCTGTCACGTTCAGCTTTCACGTTAAGCTGTCACGTTAAGCTGTCACGTTCAACTTTCACGTTAAGCTGTCACGTTAAGCTGTCACGTTAAGCTGTCACGTTCAACTTTCACGTTAAGCTGTCACGTTAAGCTGTCACTTTAAGCTGTCACGTTAAGATGTCACGTTAAACTGTCACGTTAAACTGTCACGTTAAGCTGTCACGTTAAGCTGTCACGTTAAGCTGTCACGTTAATATGTCACGTTAAACTGTCACGTTAAGCTGTCACGTTAAGCTGTCACGTTAGGATGTCACGTTAAGCTGTCACGTTCAACTTTCACGTTAAGCTGTAACGTTAAGCTGTCACGTTAAGCTGTCACGTTAAGCTGTCACGTTCAACTTTCACGTTAAGCTGTCACGTTCAACTTTCACGTTAAGCTGTCACGTTAAGCTGTCACGTTAAGCTGTCACTTTAAGCTGTCACGTTGAGCTGTCATGTTAAACTTTGAAGTTAAACTCTCACATTAAGCTGTCACGTTAAGCTGTCACGTTAAGCTGTTACAATAATCCAAACAATTTTATGACTGCTATAAAAATGGTATCGTAACGTTCTCAGATCATTTCTTAACATAACATTAACAACGGCAGTGGAACAACACAAAATTAAAAGTTGTGGTTCACGGACCCGCACTGGGGACGGCTAGTTTCATGGCACCGGACCGATGATAGAAAGACCCGCACCGGGGACGGCTAGTTTCCTGGCACCGGACCGACGATAGAAAGACCCGCACTGGGGGCGGCTAGTTTCCTGGCACCGGACCGAAGATAGAAAGACCCGCACTGGGGGCGGCTAGTTTCCTGGCACCGGACCGACGATAGAAAGACCCGCACTGGGGACGGCTAGTTTCCTGGCACCGGACCGACGATAGAAAGACCCGCACTGGGGGCGGCTAGTTTCCTGGCACCGGACCGACGATAGAAAGACCCGCACTGGGGACGGCTAGTTTCCTGGCACCGGACCGACGATAGAAAGACCCGCACTGGCGGTGGCTAGTTTACTGGCACATGACCGACGATAGAAAGACGTTTTGTTTTAAAAAGAGACTCAAATTAATAAGCTCCCGCCGGGGGGAGGGGGTATACACGCCCCTGCCCCTGCAATGGGTATTATTGCTGAAAGCTAGTCAGCCTGAACAAAATTGAGAAGCACTGGAGTAAGCCACTGTGGCAATAATCCACACGGTTTTCAAAAACGTAGGGCATACATTCCTGGCGTATTCACAAAAGTAGGCCATATATTCCTGGCGTATTCACAAAAGTAGGCCATATATTCCTGTCGTATTCCCAAAAGTAGGGCATATATTCCTAGCGTGTTCACAAAAGTAGGGCATATATTCCTGGCGTGTTCACAAAAGTAGGGCACATATTCACAAAAATAGGACATATATTCCTGGCGTGTTCACAAAAGTAAGGCATATATTACGTGCGTGTTCATAAAAGTAGGGCATATAGTCATTTTGTGTTCACAAAAATAGGGCATATAGTCCTGGCGTGTTCACAAGAGTAGGGCATATAGTCCTGGCGTGTTCACAAAAGTAGGGCATATAGTTCTGGCGTGTTCACAAAAGTAGGGCATATAGTCCTGGCGTGTTCACAAGAGTAGGGCATATAGTCCTGGCGTGTTCACAAGAGTAGGGCATATAGTCCTGGCATGTTCACAAAAGTAGGGCATATAGTTCTGGCGTGTTCACAAAAGTAGGGCATATAGTCCTGGCGTGTTCACAAGAGTAGGGCATATAGTCCTGGCGTGTTCACAAGAGTAGGGCATATAGTCCTGGCGTGTTCACAAGAGTAGGGCATATAGTCCTGGCGTGTTCACAAGAGTAGGGCATATAGTCCTGGCGTGTTCAAAAGAGTAGGGCATATAGTCCTGGCGTGTTCACAAGACTAGGGCATATAGTCCTGGCGTGTTCACAAAAGTAGGGCATATATTACGTGCGTGTTTATAAAAGTAGGGCATATAGTCATTTTGTGTTCACAAAAATAGGGCATATAGTCCTGGCGTGTTCACAAAAGTAGGGCATATATTACGTGCGTGTTCATAAAAGTAGGACATATAGTCATTTCGTGTTCACAAAAGTACGGCATATAGTCCTGGCGTGTTCACAAGAGTAGGGCATATAGTCCTGGCGTGTTCACAAGAGTAGGGCATATAGTCCTGGCGTGTTCACAAGAGTAGGGCATATAATCCTGGCGTATTCACAAAAGTAGGGCATATAGTCCTGGCGTATTCACAAAAGTATGACATATAGTCCTGGCGTGTTCACAAGAGTAGGGCACATGGTCCTGGCGTGTTCACAAGAGTAGGGCATATAGTCCTGGCGTGTTCACAAGAGTAGGGCATATAGTCCTGGCGTGTTCACAAAAGTAGGGCATATAGTCCTGGCGTGTTCACAAAAGTAGGGCATATAGTCCTGGCGTATCTGTGCATGAATGTTGCATTACTGTGATCCCTCTTCTATGCCGCTAGGTTCCAGACCCCCCCCCCCCCCCCCCCCGCGGTGAACGCAAAGAAGCGAGATTATATTCAATGCAATGTATTTCCATTTCATATTCTTTAAATATGTTTTAATTCGTTTATTTTTTATATTATTTTACATTGCTTTCAATATTTTAGAATAGAAAATGCTTATTTTACCGAAAAAGTTATTAAAATAATAAATATTTATAAAATCATTTATATGTGTTTATACGCAAAGCCTTATATCTAAAAATCCGCGATTCAAAATTTGCTATATACAATTAAATCAATCCGGAATACATTGAGACCGTGAAAAGTGAATCCGCGAGAGCTATACAAGGGAATAATTGTTTATCAACATTTGACCTTGTAGCTAAGAGAATGCAGAAAAATAATAAATTTGTATTCATTAACACGTGGAGCCAGCCAACCAGTCAGTCAGACAGCCAGCCACTAGCTAGCCAGCCAGCCAACTAGCCAGCCAACCAACTAGCCAGCCAGCTAGCCAGCCAACCAGTCAGTCAGACAGTTAGCCAGCAAGCCAAACAACAAGCCAGCCAGCAGCAGTAAATCTACTTGTTATTTTTCTCGATATATTACACATACATATGTGTCTAGACACAGCGCCTGTACAATGTACACATACACCTTTTCATGTCAACATAGAGATTAATTTGTGTCTGACACAGCGCCTGTACAATGTACACATACACCTTTTCATGTCAACATAGAGATTAATTTGTGTCTGACACACCGCCTGTACAATGTACACATACACCTTTTCATGTCAACATAGAGATTAATGTGTGTCTGACACACCGCCTGTACAATGTACACATACACCTTTTCATGTCAACATAGAGATTAATTTGTGTCTGACACAGCGCCTGTACAATGTACACATACACCTTTTCATGTCAACATAGAGATTAATTTGTGTCTGACACACCGCCTGTACAAAGTACACTTACACCTTGTCATGTCAACCTAGAGATCAGATTCCAAGCATCAAGGAAATGATCTGTCCGATAAATTCGATAGAGAAAAGAGGCTGTTCAGTCTACGTCATGGACTCATCGAGTGCTAAGCAAATCTCATACTTTTCTTGGACAATGGAAAGCTGACTAACATTTTACTTCAAAAATTATAAGTATAGATCAGGGGTCCCCAAACCTTTTAATCAGGGACCCAACAGACTAAATGTCACATATATATTTAAAATGAAAAAAATTAAGAATAAAAAAAATATATATATATATACATTTTATTTTTTTGATGTTTTTTTTTCTTTTTAAAAAGACTCATCCACTAGTGTGTATAAAATCATATGCTAGTGTGTATACAATCATCTGCTAGTGTGTATACCTCTTCTGTTTTTTGTTTTGTTTTGCTTTGCGATAACACGATAAATCATCGCCCCTTTATCACCCCCACCCCCTGGTGCTGATCCCGTGGCAGGTTAACAGTTTAATTGCCAGTGATCATAATTCGATCAATTTTACCAGTTCGTTAATAATGGATCAGTGCGTGTCTTTGCGTCTGTGTGCATGTCTCTGCGTCTGTGTGCATGACTCTGCGCCTGTGTGCATGTCTCTGCGCATGTGTGCATGTCTGTGCGTCTGTATGTATGCCTCTGCCTCTGTGTGCATGTCTCTGCGTCTGTGTGCATGTCACTGTGTCTGTGTGCATGTCTCTGCTTCTGTATGCATGTCTCTATTTCTGTGTGCATGTCTCTGTTTCTGTATGCATGTCTCTGTTTCTGTATGCATGTCTCTGCTTCTGTATGCATGTCTCTGCGTCTGTATGTTTGTTGTCATCGTCTTGTTCAAAGTTATGTCTGCCATCTGCCAAAAAGTGCAGCGGAATCCAGTGGAATAAAAAGTGTGTGTGGGGTGTGGGAGGGGTTGGATGCCTTTAAAAATAAATACTATTACCTATCTGCTATTTTAACTAATATAATATGTTATCTTTTAGTTATCATCGAACTATAATTATTTTTAATTTATTAAAAAATATATTGAACTTATTATCTAAAAGAAGAAGAAAACAAAAAGAAAATAAATCTCACAGCCAGCCAGCCAGCCAACTAGCCAGCCAACCAGTTAATTAGAGAGACAGCCAGCTAGCCAGCCAACCAGGCTAGTCAGCCAACCAATAAACAAAGGCTACAAGAGGTCACGGTGTCAAGGAAATTTGAGAAAGAGCTGGAAAAAAAGGGTCTGGGTATTTGTTATACGCTCCAGTGTTTCTCAAACAGTTTTGGTCAATGGATGAGCGCCGGTTAGCTAGACCCAAGCCAACATTCTGCATATGGTGACATATTTTGACACTCAAAAAAGAACAATAATGAAAACTGGGACTTAACCTTGTGCATTTTTACAGCGGGTCCGGGTTTTTTGTCAAAATACCCGGTGGTTCCAAATGCTACAAAAAATAGTTAACTTCTCATTTTCTATAAATTGCAACAAAATCTACTGTCCTATGTCGTAGTGGGCGTGGGTTATTTGTTGACACAAATGGTTGATGAAGGCAATTCCCCTCTCACTGCGATAATGACAACATTCAACCTTGTTACCCGAGTTCAATCGTCACGCATGTCACTTGCTGCGTGACAGATTTTTGTCCCCACTCAGTACTGTTAACATAAAACCTGTTGAGTAGGGGAGGGCCGGCTGTGAAAAGGTTGTAGGACACACCAGAAGCAGTATACATATAAGAGACATAGGGCACTGATCCCTGTCGCATAACGTATAATTTCCCATTTGAGAAGCACTGCTATGCGGTGTACTTCACCATCATGGGATCCAAGCATTTGAAAGACAATTATTTACTGAATAACATTTAGTTGGACCACAAAGATGGCCTAATAGACTGAATACCACTTAGATGGTCCAATAGACTGAATACCACTTAGATGGCCCAATAGACTGAATACCACTTAGATGGCCCAATAGACTGAATACCACTTAGATGGCCCAAAAGACTGAATACCACTTAGATGACCCAACAGACTGAAAACCACGAAGATGGTCCAATAGAATGAATACCAATTAGATGGTTCAATAGACTAAATACCAAGAAGATGACCCAACAGACTGAATGCCACGAAGATGGCCCATTAGACTGAATACCGCGAAGATGGTCCAATAGGCTGAATACCACTTATATGGTCAAATAGAATGAATACCAATTAGATGGTCCAATAGACTAAATACCAAGAAGATGACCCAACAGACTGAATATCACGAAGAAAGCCCATTAGACTGAATAACTCAAACTGTCAAGATATACAAATGGCATCCGCTATTTCCATACACCATGCTAATCTAGTCCCAGTGTAAGGTGAACTCGCATTGGCGGAGGAATATGTCCAATATAGATAAGTGGAATTAATTTGCGTGAAAGGTTCGCCAACTATCCCAGGTTGGAATGTTGCCTTTCATGTTTTGGGACAACCCGCGGTGCACAATGACTAGGTGCTATCAATTATTCGAACATTTCCCCCCATTAAGTTGACGTTTGTAAGACATTCCCTGAAGCCAATAATCATTGTTGGTGACCCCCGGAGTGGAAACTTGCATCGTCCTGTAAAGGATCATTGATATTTCAAGTGGCCAAGGAATTTGGTTGGAGCTTACTCGGTGACCTTTCTACATGGGCACATACAGGTGAAAATAAGGTATCCGATGGAACATACAGGTGAGAATACGGTATGCAATGGAACATATAGGTGAGATAAGGTATGAACAGATCTGCCAATTTCTCACACTAACACGAAAGTCTTAGCCTTAACAACATTTATTTTTAAAAATATAAAAAAATGAAGAATCAAATTAAATATCGTTCGAAAATAAGAACCATTCAAACAAATTTCTCAATAGCAGCTGTTAGAAAAAACAATAAAAAAAATTCGAACAAACTTCCGTTCGACCAAATTTCCGTTCGACCAAAATTCAGTTCGATGAAAATTCAGTTCGACCAAACTTCCTTTCGATCAAATTTCCGTTCGACCAAACTTCCGTTCGATCAAAATTCCGTTCGACCAAACTTCCGTTTGATCAAAATCACGTTCGACCAAACTTCCGTTCGATCAAATTTCCGTTCGACCAAACTTCCGTTCGATCATATTTCCGTTCGACCAAACTTCCGTCGATCAATTTTCCGTCGACGAAATTTCTTTCGATCAATTTTCAAACTAAATAAAATCTATAGTCTGTATCATTAGAATTCTGTAGAAAAATCTAGACAAATCAAGAAATGAAAACAATGTGTAAGCCCGTTCGAGAAATGTCTTTGAAACAGGCTATATATATTGAGCGACAGGAAGGAAGAGGGAGATATTTTTGGGCTATTGCTATTACGATAGAGCTTTGCTATACGAGACAGAATTATTTACTAACATTTGCTGTGTGTGTGTAGATTTATTTTCATCATTGTACCTTTTACAACATTGTATCTTTTTCAACATTGCACCGGTACAAGCCAATCATTATACTGTAAGTTGATAGCTCTAATTTAATTTTATTTTTGATTTTGTAATTCATTATTAACTTAATTTATGAATTGTAATTAGCCTTGGTTTGAGTATCGTAATCTTTGTTATTGTATTTAACATATGGTATCGTCTTCTGTTGTGTACTTTTTAGAACGAGCCATATACTTAAATAAGAGTTAAATTTCTACATACGGATACCAGTAGGTAACAGTGTACTATGTAAAATACAAGTGAGATTCGGTATTAAACAGTGGGAAATAGAGGTGAAATAAAGTACAATTGGAGTCAAAGGGGAACACGTGGATGTAGATTTAGTTTAAATAGGAGCATTTAGCTGTAGATTTTGTTTAAAAAGCAACATACATGGGAGATAATGCATAATGTGGAAATAGTGTGTAAGATTGGGTATGACAGGGAAATTACATGTAATGTTTGATCTAATGTAAAATAAGAACTTCTCTGTTGAACATTATGGAAATAATTGTCACATTAAATTGACAGTAATGAGATCTGACGTTCACATAAAAAAAAAGTTCCTACCGTTGGTCAAGATTGACGCATGTTTGGCCGATATTTCATTGCTACGATACAACCGATTTAGGTTTTTAATAAAAAAAAAAAATCAATTGTCTTGCTCTCATTTCATCAAGGAATTGCGCTCTTGTGTTCATCTTATCAGAGAAACAAGCTCATGTGTTCATCTTATCAGAGAAACAAGCTCATGTGTTCATCTTATCAGAGTAACAAGCTCTTGTGTTCATCTTATCAGAGAGACAAGCTCTTGTGTTCATCTTATCAGAGAAAGAAGCCCTTGTGTTCATCTTATCAGAGTAACAAGCTCTTGTGTTCATCTTATCAGAGAAACAAGCCCTTGTGTTCATCTAATCAGAGTAACAAGCGCTTGTGTTCATCTTATCAGAGTAACAAGCTCGTGTGTTCATCTTATCAGAGAGACAAGCTCTTGTGTTCATCTTATCAGAGAAACAAGCTCATGTGTTCATCTTATCAGAGAAACAAGCTCATGTGTTAATCTTATCAGAGAAACAAGCTCTTGTGTTCATCTTATCAGAGAAACAAGCTCATGTGTTCATCTTATCAGAGAAACAAGCTCATGTGTTAATCTTATCAGAGAAACAAGCTCATGTGTTCATCTTATCAGAGAAACAAGCTCATGTGTTAATCTTATCAGAGAAACAAGCTCTTGTGTTCATCTTATCAGAGTAACAAGCCCTTGTGTTCATCTTATCAGAGAAACACGCTCGTGTGTTCATCTTATCAGAGAAACACGCTCGTGTGTTCATCTTATCAGAGAAACAAGCTCTTGTGTTCATCTTATCAGAGTAACAAGCTCTTGTGTTCATCTTATCAGAGTAACAAGCTCTTGTGTTCATCTTATCAGAGTAACAAACTCGTGTGTTCATCTTATCAGAGTAACAAGCTCATGTGTTCATCTTATCAGAGAAACAAGCTCATGTGTTCATCTTATCAGAGTAACAAGCTCGTCTGCTCATTTCACATTATTTAAAGAATAATCAACGGGGACGCATGACGTCTCATCTGGACTACGTCCGGCCAAAAGTCTTGTCCAAGATATCACCTCCTAAACAATCATTTCTTTTAATGGTGGGTGGAAGGGGAAATAAAAGGGATGGGGCAGGGTTCAAGACTCTGTACACGTGATTACAATTGAGTTGACAATAAACCCCCGGCTTATATGTGTCATTTATGTGTACGGCGACGATAGTTACATGCGGAAGCTATTTGTTCGTTTTTTAGTTATCTCTAAATCGTAGATAATCCGATCAGCCTGACTGATAAGGCTCAATACCTAGCGCAGCTCATCACTGCCTTAAGGAATGTGCACGGTGCTGGGTTATTGCATTGCTGGAAGGATTTCGTAGTACGATGGTTTAGTTAAATTTTGATATTTTTTAGCACAAATATTGTAAACGTTATTTTAGCAACTATTCTAGTACTGTGATCATTTATACGGTGATTTCTTACAACACTGTAGTTATATGAATATTTTGAAAATTGTTTAAAGCAATATTGCTTACACATGATATTAGCGGGACCAAACTGAAAAGATAAATGATGTTTCCCATCGCTTGATTGAAATTTCGAACACATTAAAACTAACAATAGGAAACAAAAAAAAATACCATCGTGCGGTCACGCTGAAGTAGCCTTTAACCTCACCTGCTGATAGAGCATCATGTGAAGACTAGCTCCCTAGGTGTAGCCACACGAAGGTCAATATATAACGGATCACTTGGTGTATCTACAAGCAGGTCAATATATGACGGATCACTTGATGTATCTGCAAGCAGGTCAATATATGACGGATCACTTGGTGTATCCACACGAATGTCAATATATAACGGGTCACTTGGTGTCTTCACAAGAAGGTCAATATATAACGGGTCACTTGGTGTCTTCACAAGAAGGTCAATATATGACGGGTCACTTGGTGTCTTCACAAGAAGGTCAATATATAACGGGTCACTTGGTGTCTTCACAAGAAGGTCAATATATAACGGGTCACTTGGTGTCTTCACAAGAAGGTCAATATATAACGGGTCACTTGGTGTCTTCACAAGAAGGTCAATATATGACGGGTCACTTGGTGTCTTCACAAGAAGGTCAATATATAACGGGTCACTTGGTGTCTTCACAAGAAGGTCAATATATAACGGGTCACTTGGTGTCTTCACAAGAAGGTCAATATATGACGGGTCACTTGGTGTCTTCACAAGAAGGTCAATATATAACGGGTCACTTGGTGTCTTCACAAGAAGGTCAATATATAACGGGTCACTTGGTGTCTTCACAAGAAGGTCAATATATAACGGGTCACTTGGTGTCTTCACAAGAAGGTCAATATATGACGGGTCACTTGGTGTCTTCACAAGAAGGTCAATATATAACGGGTCACTTGGTGTCTTCACAAGAAGGTCAATATATAACGGGTCACTTGGTGTCTTCACAAGAAGGTCAATATATGACGGGTCACTTGGTGTCTTCACAAGAAGGTCAATATATAACGGGTCACTTGGTGTCTTCACAAGAAGGTCAATATATAACGGGTCACTTGGTGTCTTCACAAGAAGGTCAATATCTTGCACCTAAGCACATATCCACAAATCCAAGCCCCTATTCCAAAATAGAAGACCAAAGTTACAATAAGACGAATGAAACACACACATATACTCACAGACACACTCACATTTACACTAAACAGAATATCCACCACTCCACAAGATCCACAGTGTCATTAAATAGAGAGCGAGAGAGAGAGGAGTCTTACGGTGGCAGTTAACCGTCGCCAAAATACGACACTAACAGTTCTGTCACACTCCACCAGACACGAGAATGAACCCCTCCCCTCCCATTTACTTTCCCAAACGAAACTATTGCCAATATAAAATGCTATCGGAGAATCGCACCACTAAATGGTGCAACGGTTGAACCATGTCAAGACGTACATTTTTTTCGGATGTGAAGAGTGGGGGAGAGGTAGGCGTCATCCACAGTTGGTGAACAAGGTCACACGAAGATTAAATTAGTTTTAATAGTGCTGTATGTATGAATGGGATAAGGCAGTGTCGTAGACAGTTTGGGGGGGGGGGGGGGAGATCCATTCCAATGGAGCCATGGTAAGTATGTAGCGTATTTTTTTACAAGACGGAAATATGTGTCGCTTTTTTAAAAATAAATAATTATTTATTTTCCCAAGGTTTTATTCCATTGCCATTTCATGTAAATTAATCAAATCACAATGCTGCTTTGTTTAATGTGACAGCAAGGGCAAATGTATACACCTGCCTAATGACGTTTACCTTCGACTGCCGATGAAATTCTCATCCATTTACAACACTCAGTGTGTGTCTTTGATGGAAGGTCATTGGTGTCTCAACCTTACAAGCCCCCTCTATCTTTCTCTCACTTCCTCATCTGTGTCTCCCTCTCTATGCTCATTATAAACTGACTACTAAGCACCAATGTTCCCTCTAAGGTTTGCTGGTTCGTGTGCAAAATCATAAAGTTGTGTGCAAAGGTTTACTTTGCAGAGTGCAGCGTATCTGTTCGAATGTATTTTTATAAAAATTTGCTGCGCGGATGCTCAAAACTGCTGCGCGGCATCTGTGAGGTAGCTGCGCGGCCGCGCAGCCTAAAGGGAACATTGCTAAGCACAAGTCACGGTCTCCTTGAAAGTCTTTTAGTCTCTGTCAACATATGGTGACGCATCCTCGTAAAACACTGCCATCGTCACACCAGCTGTCTCAACTCCATTGTCAACACAGTAGACCAATCTCTACAGTTAACTACTCGTGAGTTAATCGACAAGTACTAATAAACATTACTATAAATAATACACGAGTTACACATTTCAATGCATCATTAACATATTGGACATACATTTCAACACATCATTTTTTTCTGGCATCCTATCGTCACACTGTGACGATGGTGTAGACTCTGCAGGACGAAAGCAGACGGCCTTTGATCTTTTAAAACGAAGATAAGCTAGTTCCCTAGACAGACAATCGTCCCTCTCCACGCATCTGGATAACTCAAGGGGACATCCTATGTGGATGATACACAGCATAGCACCAAGTAGGGTCTCAGGAGTTGTCGGAATTTTCATTCACTGTTATCCCCCTACGGGACCCCATCTGCAGGTTTGACTTCAGGGGTTTTCAATATCTTAGATGAATCGCCGACCAAGGTTAACGAGTCCCATCCACCCGGGGTGCTGGTTGAGTTCCCATCCAAGGTTTCACCCAGGGTGCTTGTGATGTTTTTGCTTGTCTAGGTTTTGATGGGGATTGAACTCCAGACTACACGCTTTTTGGATTGAATCATTTTAGGCTGCTCAGCCACCAGCAGTCAACAAGTAACATATTGGACAGATGTTTTAATCAACCAGTAACACATTGGACATACATATTGGACATATATTTCAGCACACCAGTTACATATTGGTCTCCTCCCCCTGCACCGTACACTTCTCCGTACCACTCGTCAACATCTTATTTCAAGAGCTAACCATGTCAATGGTTGGCACCGAGCCATAAAAACCTAGAATTTTCAATTCCATTTACATCTGTATTTGGTGTGGGTTTGTTGCCCTGTTTGGTTATGTGATGTGGTTGTGAGGGCATGGGGGGGGGGGGGGTGTTAGTGTTTATTGATGCGTTCTGTCTTCACGTGCTACTAATCATGGTGAGTGCTCCAAACAACTAGCCTCAACCCCCTCACCTCCACCCACCCCCCTGGCCAAAGTAATTAAAGTAAAGCTGTCTTTAATCTACACAATCGCTCGGTCTACATGTCAGCGGTAGGAAATTAACTGCGTCACATGCTTCTTTCAATCACTCACATGGACCAGTGGCCGTGGACCAGTGGCCGTATCTCATTAGTGTCAATAAATATTAACAGGCTGACAATTACTTTGATCTGACTACAATAAACGACTTTTAAATATTATGTTAGATAAATACTTTTCTTCTTCTCGGCGATGGGAGGTCAACGTTTTTTTTTGTTGTATCTTGAGTCAGGAGTTTTTTTATAAGTTACATCTGTTAATATATTTTTTTTTTAAATGGGAACCACATGTCATGGTAGATTAGTGAAGAGAGAGTCGCACCAATAACTACATTGAGCCGCATGTCACACCATAGCCGCGGTTTGCCGGCCACTGATCTATATTAGAATTCACCGTCTCTTGTTTGAAATCCAGTTTAAGCATAGCAGCTCAAAATCCTCTTTTTATAAGATAGATTTACGCAATGTGGACTTAGGGTGCTCAGGGAAGTATAACAATTTTCTTTTATGTGTACATAATAACTTAAATTTATAAGACGTGTACTAAATGATATCGTAACGCAATGGGTACCTGAGATTTTCCTAGAACTTAGGTGTGTGCCACAAGTCTACAGCACTGACCACTGTGATGACCGCTGTGATGACCATTGAGATGACCATAGTGATGACCACTGTGATCAACACTGTGATCAACACTGTGATCAACACTGTGATCAACACTGTGATGACCACTGTGATGATTACTGTGATGACCACTGTGATTACCACTGTGATAACAACTGTGATGACCAGTGTGATGGCCTATGGGATGACAAATGTGATGACCACTGTAATGATTACTGTGATGACCACTGTGATGACACTGTGATGACCACTGTGATGACCACTGTGATGACCACTGTGATTACCACTGTGATAACAACTGTGATGACCAGTGTGATGGCCTATGGGATGACAAATGTGATGACCACTGTAATGATTACTGTGATGACCACTGTGATTACCACTGTGCTGACTACTATGAAGACCACTGTGATGACCACTTTGAGGATTACGGTGATAACCACTGTGATGACCACTGTGATGATCATTGTGATAACCACTGTGGTCAAGTAATTTCTTACGTCACCATATCAAGAAAATTCAAACCACCTGGGCCATCCTCGCTGGGGTTCACTACTTTAAGCACCATTGCCTCAAATAGACTCGTGCACGCTGCATGCCTTTTTTCTTTCAGTTAATCCCTCTCCACACTCATTTTGAAAGAAAAAGAACTAACCCCCATTCAGTGGCATTAGCCTTGCATTGAAACAGCTTCTCCACTTGTTTCTCCATCCTTTTGAGCGTCTGGGACCCAGGGTGAATCACATTCAATAACACGGGGCTATGGCGCCCCTTTGATCACGTCCACGCCCCTGTAATGCGTGTTTGTTTTAGTTGTGTGTGTGTGTGTGTGTTTTTTTGTACAGCCGGGCACTTGAGACCGCGAGAACAGAATGTGGTCGTCCTTTTGTGAATCTGAGGACTGAATGAGCTGTTGTAACCGCCAAGTGAGCTGTGAACTATGTGAATTGTCGCAGTAGAAGGTTGGGGGTGAGGGATGGGGGTAGAGGAAGAGGGTGTGGGGCGGGACAAAGCGATGTTGTTACATAATGTAACAATAAGGTGTGCCGTGGGCCTCAGCCAGGGATGACAAGTTAGAAAATATTAATTTAAGCAATCAAAAGTATGCTAGGTTAAAGTTTAAATATCACAATTTAAAAATGTGTGAGAATTTTTAAAAAATATATTTTTAGGCCAAAGTCTTTGTGGTCAGCATGTATCATAACTTCTGTGGTCAGCATGTATCATAACTTCTGTGGTCTGCATGTATCATAACTTCTGTGGTCAGCATGTATCATAACTTCTGTGGTCAGCATGTATCATAACTTCTGTGGTCAGCATGTATCATAACTTCTGTGGTCTGCATGTATCATAACTTCTGTGGTCAGCATGTATCATAATTTCTGTGGTCTGCATGTATCATAACTTCTGTGGTCAGCATGTATCATAACTTCTGTGGTCAGCATGTATCATAACTTATGTGGTCAGCATGTATCATAACTTCTGTGGTCTGCATGTATCATAACTTCTGTGGTCAGCATGTATCATAACTTCTGTGGTCAGCATGTATCATAACTTCTGTGGTCTGCATGTATCATAACTTCTGTGGTCAGCATGTATCATAATTTCTGTGGTCTGCATGTATCATAACTTCTGTGGTCAGCATGTATCATAACTTCTGTGGTCAGCATGTATCATAACTTCTGTGGTCAGCATGTATCATAACTTCTGGGGTCTGCATATATCATAACTTATTATCTTTCATTATAACCACGAATCAAAATAATCCGTCCGTAGATTTGGACAATTGGATTTAGTGTACCATTGCTAAAAATGTTTAAAATATCTGGAAACTTTGAAAATTGTACATCCTTCCATAAACATTGTTCTTCCGTGACGTACAATACATATAGTTGTACATGCATTTATGAAGGTGCATTAAATAGCGTAGTAAAACGATTTAGATTCTAATGTAGCCCAGGTTGTGCTTGCAACTACTAAATCTTTTATAAAATGTAATATGAAGCAACTTTTTAAAATTTCTATTATTATTTTTTGGGGGAAAAGGGGGGAGGGAGGCTGAAAATTTGACTAAACATGCATTCAGGTAATGCACTTTATAAGATTCCCAAGTTGTGCTAACCAAAAGGTTCGCGACCGCATATTTGTTCACTCCACTGAACTGTGTTAATATGATAATGTCCCACCCCCCTTTTACGCCGAGATGTATTACACCAACTATTTCCAGAAAACAAAGAAAATATTTTGCACCAAACCTGTGCGATATTTTTTAATAATCTCATTAAGCGCAGTTATCATGAATTTCATTTGGTGAAAGCAGTGTCATCTGGTAGCGTTAGTACTGACTTTTGGGGTTTGGTGGTACAAATTTCCCAGCATGTCTTGTCCGCAGCAACGACGCCAACGAGTCTACGTGCCAAGTTTCAGCTGGATATGATGACTAGACGTGGGACAATTAGCCATCCGAAAATCTTTCGACACAGCTGATGCGAATACTACCTTGTCCTCTTCGTAATGTCCCCATAAACAATTTATCATCATCAGTGGCGGTACAGCTCATATAGGGCCCTGGTCTGCTCCACTACATCCTTCCAGTCGTATCGATCCATGGCTTTCCTCCTACATGCGCGAACCCCCAAATACTGTAAATCCTTCTCAACATTGTCGATCAATCTCAGTCTTGAACGACCGGTGAGCCGTCTGCCCCTAGGTTTCTGCCTGTATATCACTTTTGTTGCTCTACAATCCGGCATCAATTCAATATGTCCTGCCCAGGGCAGTCTGCCTTATTTTTTGTAGTTGCGACTATGGGTGGGTCTTTGTACAATTGGTAAAGCTCTTAGTTTGTACTGATTCTCCAGACATCATTGACTACCGCAGGAACAAACACAGAGTCAATAACTCATTTCCTCAGCATGTGTTGTTGTATGATTGAAATAATAAAATGTGATGTATGATTGAAATAACAAAATGTGCGGTTTGAGTGAAATAACAAAATGTTCTGTATGATTGAAATAACAAAATGTGCTGTATGATTGAAATAACAAAATGTGCTGTATGAGTGAAATAACAAAAAGTGATGTATGATTGAAATAACAAAATGTGTGTTGTATGATTGAAATAATAAAATGTGCTGTATGATTGAAATAACAAAAGTCGGTGAAAAGTTTAAGATTTCTTTACATACTGGTTTCGTATGCGTGACAGTCGAAAATGCATAAGAAATTTATCAGAAGACGCGTCCGAAAATCCAAGATATTCTATCACAAACATTTGTCACGGAATTCCTAGAGAAATTTGAAAAATGTTTACTCATCCAAAAATAGAAATTCACTCACATCTCAATTTTTTTTTTAAATTTCAAAATGAAAAATAATACTAATATTTATCAAAATATGTACACAACCGTTTTTAACACGAGGTTTTGTCAACACTCGGCCGCGTACACGCGTGGCACTTTGTGATTCAAGGAGAAATAACAAAATACAGTCGTTCACTCGCAGGGTATGATCTACTTCTGCTGTGTCAACTGCGAACACTGACATCGACATGGCTACCGCTAACATTGACATGGCTACCGATAACATCCACATGGCTACCGCTAACATTGACACGGCTACCGCTAACATTGACACGGATACAGCTAACATTGACATGGCTACCGATAACATCCATATGGCTACCGCTAACATCGACATGGCTACCGATAACATCGACATTACTACCACTAACATTGATATGGCTAACGCTAACATTGACATGGCTACCGCTAACATTGACATGACAACCGATAACATCCACATGGCTACCGCTAACATCGACATTGCTATCAATAAAACGACTGAACATGCAACAACCAACATTGACAATTCTACCGATAATATTGACAGTTCAATGCCGCCACTAACCATGACAACTCGAACACTGATAATTACAGTGCTACCTGTAACAATTACGATTGTACCACAAACGTTAACAAAGCTACCACTGACAAAGCAACCACTGCCAATGCAACCACTAACAATGACATGCCGTCACTAATGATGCCACTGGTAGCCCTTCTAGACAATCCACAGTCCAGACAAAGAAAAATGAACCAACACATTAGAAGGAAAAAAAGACAAATACCCTGTGAATTACATTTCTACTTATTTTTTCTATTTAAAAAAAAATAATTAATTATTGGTTTAAATTTGCCCTTCGATTGACCTACGGGTCAAGGGTTAAGGCTATTGGTTTAGTTTGTTTTAAGGGGGCTTTGGTACTGAGGTATGAACATGAATTGACCCGAATGTAGTTAATGCTTAACATAACTTTTTTCTTTTTTTAAAATATTGTTTAAAATAATTTTTGTAAACACTTTTAAAAATCATCAAAGAGAATAAACAGGAAAATCTATTTACAATTTGCACACTCAAACTTCTGTAGTTTTCATATTAAAAAGGTTCTTTAATATTTGCATCCCTAGAAAAATTGTACAAATCAGGAGTTCTAAGAGTCTTCTTATGTGTGATGTGCACTGCACTAAAACTGGTTGAAAGCGAAAAATCAATGTTTTTTTTTTTTAATGTTGAGGTCACGGCAGTTAACACATTGATAAAAGAAAAAGTAATTGGATGTGTCACGGGGCTTAAGTGTCACGGCACGCTTGGTTGTTTTGAATGCAAGTAGTGTGACACAGTTCTAGTCGTGTGCTAAAGTACAAGTGCTGTGCTACAGTAAAGGTGGTGCTTACAGCGCAAGATTTGTATTACGGTACCAGTGGTGTGATACGGTACAAGTGGTGTGCTACCGTGCAATCGACGTGCTACGGTAGAATCCATGTGCTACCGTACAATCGGTGTGCTACGGTACGGTCGGTGTGCTACGGTACAATCGGTGTGCTACCGTACAATCGGTGTGCTACGGTACAATCGGTGTGCTACGTTACAGTCAGTGTGCTACCGTACAATCGGTGTGCTACCGTATAATCGGTGTGTACCGTACAATCGGTGTGCTACCGTACAATCGGTGTGCTACCGTACAATCGGTTTGCTACGGTAAGGCAGTGCCTTACCATACAATAACTGTGACACACTACACATGTACGCTGCCGTACAACAATTTATAAAGATGCTGGTATGTTTGTGCACTCCTTTGTGCCATTGAAACATCATCATGCAGGCCCTAAATTAGTTTTAGTTTGAGACAACTGGACTCATAATTTTTTACCACTTCTAACATGACAAATTTAAATCAACGCTATGAGTAATGTGCTCAGATCTTAGTTAGTCTGATTGTGTATACATCGTGTCTGTGCCAGAAAATTGTTCAAGTGTTGCGGGATTAATCAGTTGTATGATTTTACACTTGTAACACCGGTGGTTCTCATAAGGTTACAAGAAGAATTTCACGATATTACACGTTAATATGTACCCTGTCTTAGTAGTATGATGCTAGCACTACGTCTAGAGAGTGTAAAATGTGACAAAAGCAAAGGATACTTGTTAAGACTACGGGGTGGAGGAGAGAAATGGTATTAGTAGGTCGATGACAAATCAATACTGACAGTTCTGTAAAATTTGGGCTTCTTAACCCACCAATGTTAAATTTGTTCATGGCTTCTTGTTGGATTGGAAGTTATGGGCCACAGTGTTTTGTTTTATGGATTGGAAGTTATGGGCCACAGTGTTTTGTTTTATGGATTGAAGTTATGGGCCACAGTGTCCTGTTGGTAGATTGAAGTTATGGGCCACAGTGTCCTGTTGGTGGATTGAAGTTATGGGCCACAGTGTCCTGTTGGTGGATTGAAGTTATGGGCCACAGTGTCCTGTTGGTGGATTGAAAGTTATGGGCCACAGTGTCCTGTTTGTGGATTGAAGTTATGGCCCATGGTATCTTAGGAGCATGGATAGAAATGTTAAACAATATCAGATGTAGGTCAGTCAATGGAAATTTTATATAACGTTAAATGGGGATAGGGGTGGGTAACATTTTTGTGTTATATAAAATGCACGAGGCCCCTAGCATGTTTCATCTCAAACTGTACAATGTGAAATGTTTTCCCTTAAACTGTGTTCCGCTCAGCTAAGTCCCTCTAACCCCCTCATCCCTACTCCCGATGCCAATTATTTCTTCTACCATCATTTCCTGGCATTTCTTTCAGCCCGCCCGAACCCGTTCAATCCGTTCCATTTTCTGAGAGGCGCAAACCAACAGCACAGAACCGCCTGGCGAAAAATAGGCTCATTAGATCATTTCCGACTTTGGGGGCCCTCTGGCTACCCTACTCCGGCTTGAGGGGCCCCGTGGCTACTCTACAGCAGTGATCGGCACTAAAAATAGTGACGCTTCAAGGAAAATAAGTGGAGACTGTATAATCTGTGGAGACTGTATGATCTGTGGAGACTGTATGATCTGTGGAGACTGTATGATCTGTGGAGACTGTATGATCTGTGGAGACTGTATGATCTGTGGAGACTGTATGATCTGTGGAGACTGTATGATCTGTGGAGACTGTATGATCTGTGGAGACTGTATGATCTGTGGCTGAGTTTTGAGGACTGTTTTAGGGGTCTGTGAGACGAGGGGTTGGACTATTTAAATATAAAAATATAGGAGAGGAGTAAGGGGGTGGTTCAAACACACGCATTGAGAACAGGATTGAGAAGGCATTTATAAGAGGATTGAGAAGGCATTTATAAGAGGATTGAGAAGGCATTGGTAAGAGGATTGAGAAGGCATTGATAAGAGGCATGGTCTTCTAAATAGAAAATCAAAACTCATGTTTAATGAGTAAAAGGAGGGTGGATATGGGGATGTTAACAATACTGGAATTTAACAAAGAACAAATTACACTGGGGTAGTGTGAAGAAAATTCAATCTCCGTTAGTTCTATAGCAGTTTTGTTTCGCTAATCCGTCAAAACGATTTGAATTTTTTGGGGAGGGAACCTTGCACCGAAACCAAACTGATAAATAAATGTATATATGACTTAGAAATCAATGTATATGTGACTTAGAAATCAATGTATACATGAATGTCATATTTTAATCTGTATTAGTATTATATAATGCCACACGGTTATATTGTTTTATTACAAGCTTAAAATAATAAGAAAGCTAAGGTAAAGATTGACTAATGTAACAAGGCAATAAATAATAACATATTCTGATATTCGGAAGGCAGTCTCTGCTATAAAGTCTCTCCTATAAAATATCTACTGTAAAGTCTCTACTATAATATTATCCTTTCAGTGTCTAACCAGGTGTCAAGTGTCTTCTTCATTAAGGTATACGTGAAACTGCTAAGAGTAACACACTAAACATTAATCAAATAATAGTCAGCCATCCCACTCCCCCGACCACCCCCACGACCCTACCTTTTTCTGTCGGGTCTGATGTATGCGACTGAATCAGATACTCCCATGGAGGACGGGTGACTGATTGCCAATAGGACGTTGTCTTTATTCAACATTCGCTGCGGACTTTTGGTCGCTACCTCTTCTTGGTGATGGGTACACAATGGACTCCCCACAAACCTCCCCCGCGGTGGCCTCGGTAGTTTAGTAACACTAACTCCTGCGTCCACACTGGGTTCCCCACATGCGAGTGTAAAATAGACTTTAGCTTGGATGTGTTACAATTCACGTCACAGGCGGATGAGGCCAATAGAGAAGAATGTGGAGAAGAAAAGGGGACTTTTTTTATTAACCCATGCTGGTACAGTACCTTTTGAGACCCCTACGATGGCTTGCTTATCTAGTCTATATCACCTTCTCTATTGGAAGATAATCCAATCATATCCTGAAATTCTTCTATATAACAAGGTAGTCTATATCACCTTCACTATTGCAGACAATCCTATACTATCATGAAAGTCATCTATATAACAAGTAATGCATTTTGTCATAACTGTTGTCTTAAGATGTGTGTTTTTCTTGAACCCAGTAAGTCCATTTTTCCTTTAAGTCAAGTACAGATATGATTATCTTGTGCAAGTACAGTTATGATTGTCTTGTGCAAATACAGATATGATTGTCCTGTGCAAGTACAGTTATAATTGTCCTGTGCAAATACATATATCATTATCTTGTGAAAGTACAGTTATGGTTGTCTTGTGCAAGTACAGTTATGATTGTCTTGTGAAAGTACAGATATGATTGTCCTGTGCAAGTAAATATATGATTATCTTGTGCAAGTACAGTAATGATCGTCTTGTGCAAGTACAGATATGATTTTCATGTGCAAGTACATATATGATTATCTTGTACAAGTACAAATGTGATTGTCTTGTGCAAGTATATTTATGATTGTCCCGTGGAGCTTCATAAAAGCTTCTCTAACATATGAGTGATCATTTAAGTTAATAGTGACCATAGTAGAGTCATGTTTCTGGGGTTTGATAGGATTTGAAAACACGACAAGATACAATGGGAAATGTCTGGAGTTTGATAGAATTTGAAAACAAGACAAGATACAATGGGAAATGTCTGGGGACAAAACACTGACATTTCCTCTCACCTTAGATATACGGGAAAAAAAGAAGACGTTCAGACTGAAAGACGTGTGGGCATTGCAAGAAGACGTCTATAGTGGCATCATCAAGATGCATCACCTATCAGTGGGTCATCACATCATAGCTGGGCGTCCATATTCAAGTGGAGCAAGCTAGTGTCTAAGCTGAACAGTTGACTAAGGTGACTAAGTTGACTAAGGCGACTATGTTGACTAAGGTGACTATTTTGACTAAGGTGATTATGTTGACTAAGGTGACTATGTTGACTAAGGTGACTAAGTTGACTAAGGTGACTATGTTGACTAAGGTGACTAAGTTGACTAAGGTGACTATGTTGACTAAGGTGACTAAGTTGACAATTTGTCACGGGACTGGAAGTTGACACTGCTCATATATTAATCAAAGCAGTTGGGGGTGGCGGGGTCGTCAAAGCTAAGGAGACATCAAGAGCTCTCTATTCAGGCAACACTTAAAATGTGTGTGTGTGTAATCTAATCTACTTTAGAAAAACAGTAAACTATTGCGCCGAAGCTCATGAAGTCTTCCCCAACGCACCCTCTGCTAAACTCAACTGACCATCAACTCCTCCCCCCCCCCCCCAGTAGTCTGTATTCCATTCGGGCCGCGAAGTGGCACGCCGCGATCATTCCGCCCCTGAGACAGCCTCATCCACCCTTCCACTCGATTGACTATGCGAGTGGGACGGCACCAGAGAAGTAACACCTGGCCGGCCGGGGTGCTGCTTTCACACAGCTACTGGGCCGGACTTTCTAGGGCTGGAGTGGATATACTTTATGTCCCTGATACCCCCCTCCCCCACCCCCCGGGGAGACTCGTAATTGTTTCACAGACGCCCTCTAATAGGGTTTACGTGGTATTCTGCGAATCGAATAATTCACACCGCAGCTGGGAAAGAAAAAGAGGTTTCTTAGGAACAGTACCCTCTATACTACATACTTAGAATCATCGGAGTGTAATATATTGGTTGAAAATCGTATGCTAAGGAAGTGCATTATCTGGTGTTTCAAGAATATTTATTTGAAGGTTTTCTCTGTGTCTTCATGTTTGGTTATTTTGTACTCTCTATAATGTAAAGGTAAAGGATGATGATAGATGACATTAAATTATCATAATTTACTGGTTTTAAATCCTGATTTAATTTGTTAAAAATGTTGACTTTTTTTATTATCCGCGCTGTGCAAGGATTCGAGGAGGGAGGGTGAGGGGGGGGGGGGTTTGAACACGGCAAAACTCTCTCTGAAACAAAACGTCATCTTCAATTTGAAACACCAGACGTGAGTTGAGACAGGCGCCACAAATTACATGTCTTGTTCGTATTAGACTATTCATTATTATAACCCCACATATCAGATTATAATCATGTCTCCCAAAGTAATAATCTAAAAAATCAAATGATATCACAAATTTTCCCACAATGTATTAGCCACATATTTTAGATTGTGATGATATTAATTCCCAGTAAAAATTATTCCAGAAACAATGCCCTGCAACACCATATTGCCAAGTATGCTACTCAACATTTTTGTTATACAGAAAAGTAAACAAAAACTTTTTGCTTCAAAACATTCAAATTTTGTATCATTTTTACAGGACGAAGTAAATATACAAAGTTTCTAAATTGCTTATATATTAAACATAAGTCTTATAAGCCCAGCTCCCTTAATTAAGATACATTCACAGCACAATCCAGGGTGAACCCGAATGGATTTAACTTGCAAAAATAAAAATATTGTTAGCAGCTATTTCAACTCCACCCTTTGATGCCCCGCTAGTACACAGTGTTGGAGAATAGAATATGTCATCCGAGATTTTGTTGTCTAAAGTAACAGAGTGAATACACAATCGTCATTGGCAGTAATAGTTTTGTTCTGTCGGTTTCCGATTAGAAAACTTGTGATCAAATGGAGTGGAGTAGAGTGGTGTAGAGTGGAGCGGAGTGGAGTAGAACGGAGTGGAGTAGAGTGGTGTGAAGCGGAGTGGAGTAGAGTGGAGTGGAGTAGAGTGGTCTGGAGTGGAGTGGAGTAGAGCGGAGTGGAGTAGAGTGGTCTGGAATGGAGTGAAGCGGAGTGGAGTAGAGCGGAGTGGAGTGAAGTAGAGCGGAGTGGAGTAGAGCGGAGTGGAGTCGGGCGGAGTGAAGTATTCCTATCTCGGAATTTTCAAATAAGGAAATGGACAGTACTTTTACAAAAATTATATAAAAATTAAGGAAGATTTTGTTAACACAGATATATAAAAAGGAAAATTTAAATGTAAATTATATTTAGATATATGTATATATAAAAGAAACATTGAAATGTTAGCAAACAATAAAACAGGGTTGCAACGGACAAAGAATTGAAATGTAAAAAGGACATGAGAAGGAGATGAGAGTGAGAGGACATGAGAAGGAGATGAGAGTGAGAGAAGGACATGAGAAGGAGATGAGAGTGAGAGAAGGACATGAGAAGGAGATGAGAGCGACAGAAGGAAGATGTATCTGGCTTGCGACAGCTGGGGTGTGAGTGTATGTGTCTGTGTGGGAGGGTGGGGGTCATATTAGGGTGATGTGTGAAAGACAACGTCCGTTACCTCATGGAAATTAACTCTATCAATAAATAATCAAGACTGAATCGATATCCGTCTTATAGGGACCCGTGTCCAGCGACCATTGTTGCATGTCAGCTTTTGAATTGATCAAGAAATCTCACGTAGCCGACCCTAGTCTTACAAGAATCTATGTACACTTAAACAAAGTGTGTTGCAAGGTGTGACGTCATCATGCTTGGTTCATCTCGAGTTAACACATTTCTGTGTTGTTTCTGAGTTTTGGCAGGGAAAAAAACATGGTGGACAATGCAATTATGTTAACTCATACATTTTATAAATTTGACATAAGTTTACTTTTTAAATAAATTCATGTATTTAAGCTGATTCAGCCATAAAGATTACACCAAGATTATACTGTCATAATCTTTTAGATACTCCCCTTTTGTGTTGTTCAGGGCGCTCCCACCCCGCCGACATTAGCTTCACTAACAAAACTGATTAGTTTCGCCCAGGTGTTCTTAGACTGTTGCACAGATCCCAGAATAAGGGGGGGGGGGGTCATTGACAAGGTGCCAGTGGGATCAGTGATCTATTTTTCTTTGTACTTTTCGTTTATGTATTAAAAAAATTGTATTGTAAGAAAGGGGTCCATGGAACAAAAGCTTAAGAAACCATGGTATTCACTAAACCATTCATCCCATCCCCCTCCAAAACCAAACATCCACTCCGCAGTCAAATATAAATTGTACAGGGCCCCAAGACGTCAGGTCCTCTATAGTTGGCGCCACTGTCTGTGATAATAGCAGCCAGTCCGCATATTCAAATACCAATTGAGGGATTTTTTCCAATCGCCAACAATGAGCTCAGACATGTATGTTAAGCATGTGTAAGTGAGCCACTCCATGGCTACTTGATATCATTATCTGATAATGTCAATCATTATATAAGTATGCATAGTTATATGTCATCGTAACGCCCCCTCCACCCCACACAAGTTATATCACATGTCTTTATTTAACATTTCTTCAATTTGGCAAGTCTTCTGTCAGGTCTTAATTATATCGTGTGTCCATTCTATATGTTTTTATTCTATCTTATGTCTACATTCTATCACATGTCTTCTTTCCACTATGTATCCATTATTTTATGTCTTCATTTTATCATGTCTTAAATATATCTCTTGTCTTCATTATATGTCTTCCTTTTATAATATGCCCCAATATATATCATTTGGCTACATTCTATCATGTGTCTTATTTCTACCATATTATGTCTTCATTCTACCAAGTGTCTTATTATATTATATGTCTTCATTCTACCAAGTGTCTTATGCTATCATATGTCTTCATTCTACCATTTGCCTCCATTCTGTCATACTTCTCCCCTCTAACTTCTCATATCTATCGTGTATTCATATGTCTCTAAACAGTTTCTGACAATAATAGTTCATTTGAATGGCCACAGGCAATAACTGGACATATTCTGAGAAAAAAACGTACACCTCGACTTCTCCACACTGGTTCTCACTCCGACACTCGCGGCTATTGATCGTCTATCATTGTCAATTTGACCAATGGTCATCTGTCATGGTCAATCGCCCTATTGTACTTTCTTGAGGAGAACGAATGGCTTGGGCCATTAGTGGACTGTAAAATATTCACGAGACTTGATCGAGGTGGCCAACGAAGGGACAGAACTGTGATTGTGGAGGTGGGGTGGACTGGACTGGACAACTGGTGTGAACTAGACACACTGTTGTATGTCTAAAGGGACACACTGTTTTATGTCTAAGAGGAGACACTGTTTTAAGTCTAAAGGGAGACACTGATTTATGTCTAAGAGGAGACACTGTTTTAAGTCTAAAGAGAGACACTGATTTATGTCTAAAGAGACACACTGTATAACATCTAAAGAGATACACTATTTTGTGTCTAAAAAGCCACACTGTTTTGTGGCTAAAAGGAAAAGCAAGCTTGGAGAAACTGGAGGTTTGATATAACCAACATTTTTACCATCATTTTTGCGTGAGATGATCTTTTAAAGCGAGATGACATTTTTGAATTAGCTGACTTTTTGAGTGAGGTGAATTTGAAAGTGAGATGACTTTTGTAGTGCGATGACTTTTTAAGTGAGATGACTTTTTGAGAGGTATGACTTTTTATGTGAGATTACTTTTTTGAGATAGACCATTAAGAAAACCATTTGACCAAGGTTTCTAATGGGATTTTTGAGGTGAATGAGACCAAGCTAGCTATGGGTATATACGTCATTGCCTACTTTTGTCTGAAGACTAGACTGGACAACTCATGTCAAGAAACCTTTCGTCGTCATGAGATTCAATTTTTGATGTCCTTCGTCTGGAGTGCAACAGGATTAATAATAATGACGGTCACTTGATTCACTTGTAATCTTACAAATAAAGTCATGAGTCTGTCAATATTACTTGACTGGACATATTAGTACTAGGACAATGTCCACGGGCCTAATAATATTTTTAAAAAATGATAATTATAAAATTCAACACAATTGAATTTCAGATTCTAAAGGAAATAAAGTTATTTTTTATGAATGTAAAATTCAATGTAAAATACAAACAAAATGGGATAGTAAGGCAAACAAATGTTTGATGCAGGTTTGTTGTTGTTGCTGTTGTTGTTGTTTTTGTGTGTGTGTGTATGTGTGTATTTTTTAGGGTTGTTTTTTGGGGTTATACGAACACCCCTGACCACATGAACACACTCGTAAATTCAAAACTCCCACCTCATAAATACGCGCACGTCCATAAACCCCACACACCTCCATGAACCCCACACACTTCCATGAATCCCACACACCTCCATGAATCCCACACACCTCCATAAACCCCACACACCTCCATGAACCCCACACACCTCCATGAACCCCACACACCTCCATGAACCCCACACACCTCCATGAACCCCACACACTTCCATGAAACCCACACACCTCCATCCATGAAACCCACACACCTCCATAAACCCCACACACCTCCATGAACCCCACACACCTCTATGAACCCCACACACCTCCATGAACCCCACACACCTCCATGAACCCCACACACCTCCATGAACCCCACACACCTCCATGAACTCCACACACCTCAATGAACCCCACGCACCTCCATGAACCCCACACACCTCCATGAACCCCACACACCTCCATAAACCCCACACACCTCCATAAACCCCCACACATCTCCATGAACCCACACACCTCCATGAACTCCACCAACCTCCATGAACCCCACACACCTCCATGAACCCCACGCCCAACCATGGCCTTTTTTCGTAGTGCAACATTATCATTATCACTAACAACACAATGTTGCTGCTTCCTTTTTTAATAGCTTTTTTCTGTACAGCCATGTTGAAATAATGGTGATACAAACCACGTGCGACAAATGTCGACTGGCATGACTCACGTGACCACGCCCACAAGTTATAAGAGAGGGGTGGACCAATCAATCAGGCACGTGCAAACGTTTGTCATGTATTCACCCCTGACATATCGAATTAATTCAGTACTCCGTACACCCGCTACCATAATTTATTCGATTTCGTTTACAGTTAACAGCCACGCTTCTTACCATGCACATGAATGAGATACAAACAGTTTGTGGAGATGCAACAATTTGGGTTAAGCTTTCATTATGGTTACACAAAATACATCGAAACGTTTCAGCAAATCCTTCATCAGTAGAACAAAACAAAAATAGTCATATGTGTGAAATTATATGTACATTATATCAAATCCTTTACATTGACTTCGCTTCATTTCGTATGTCTCTCCTCTATCTGTCTGGTTGCGAAGCAAAAATCATCGGATGACTAATTGGTGAGCGGAAAAAAAGTTACAGGAAAAAAAGTCACGGAAAAAAAGTCACAGAAGCTTTCAGTCATCAGATTCATAAATAAATTCTGAAAAGAGTGATGGGATCCCGTTTCCTAATGGGATCCCATATCCCATCGGGCTCCCCACCCCAAATGGTATCCCATATCCCATTTTAATCCCGACCCCAATCGGATCCCGACCCCATTGGGTTACAGATCCAGATTGAGAACCCAATCGGGATCCCGTTTCCAAATCGGAAATTGGAATTTGGGATCCAATTTGGATCCCGATCCCATTGGAATCCCAACAACATTGGGATACCGATCCCGATTGGTATCCCATTGGGATCCTGAACCCATTGAGATTTTGATGCCATTGGGATCACAACCCCAATTGGGTCCCATTCCCGATTGGTATCCCTTTCCAGAAAAGGATCTCATTGGGATCACAACCCCATTTGGGATCTCGACGCCATTGGGATCCCGACCCCATTGGGATCCCGAACCCATGTAAAAAGCCTTGGTGGAACAGAGCCACCCACAAATCCATAAACCCAAAAACATTCACTGTTATATATGATTTATATAATACACACTGAAAATTAGGAGTTTATATGATGCATATTTTGTGACTTTTTCCTGTGACTTTTTTTCCTGTGACTTTTTTTCCTGTGACTTTTTTCCTACAATCGACTAATTATACCACTCACCGTCATCCTATCGAGCTGAAGCTAGGCACATAAACTCGTCGATGAAAACATATTATATCAAATTTTCAGTCCCCACCCCCAGCCCTCCACCTAAGCCCCCACCCTATCCACACCACCCCCACATCCCACCCCCAAACATCAATTTTTCTTGTTTTTCAAGGGGAAAGTGAATGAAATATGATTTGTTCCATGGTTGCGTGTTTTGGTGTGGAGATTATTTGTGTAGCTGTTGCTGTGTGTTTTGCATTTGTGACGTATTTGGGTTTAAATATATCTTGAGTGTATTACGTTTTACATGCACTATGTTTGACAAAAACCATTCCCACACCAAAGATCAGTTACAATCACATAAATGATGAATCACTTACAATTAAATAAGTGCAAATAAAAATGCCTATAAAAAGATTTATACGAACAACTTTTTTTAGGTGTTGTTTAATGTTGTCTTTCCCTGTCAATGATGTCAACACTGTCACTCAGATATCAACACAACAAAAGCATTTCAAAGCATTGATGGATTCAACATATCTATTTCATAACAACATTGTTTTGATAAGAGTTTTCAGGCCCACTTTGACTTCGAACCCCCCCCCGCCCATTCACAAATAGACATCTCACTCTCTCTCGAATCTATCGAACACACACAGTGCCCCCTCGAGCTGCCGGCGGGACAAGCGTTGTTGACCAGCGTATTATATGGCTGAGCACAGAGCAGGGCAATCACGCGATGAAGGACATGTAACAACAACAACTCACATGGAGTGCCGGAGACAATGCTCATCCAGGAGTCCTGCTACAAAGGCCGCCATGAGTCTGTGTTTGCGCTCGGCCATTGTCCGTGAGTTTGTTTTAGCCTCTGGGCGTGTGTGTATCACGTGGTCTGAATCCGTCGGTGCCATGTACTTCGGTTGGTCAAAACTAACAAACGGTGGAGGGGGTAGCGCCGCAAATAGCAAGGGGCCATATTCGGGTTAGATATTTGAACCAAGGATTATAGTCCTTAAATAGCTGGACAACAAAACTAATTTGTTAATCCAGAAGCTGCTCTATTTCAAGTAATGGCGATTGGCAAAAAACAGATTTGTATGTGACCTAATTTTGCAATGACCCGCTTTTGTTTTGGAAAAAAAAAGGGGTGGGGGGGGAATTATGTCCTGATAGGGTCAGCAGGAAATATATTATATATACATTTTACACACAAAAAATAACCATTATAATTAATTTAAGGACAATAGTCATAGGATCATATTACTTGACGCCTCTTTGAGACTACAAACACAATCACGAGTGTCCGGCAATGAATAATACTGTTGATATTTGAATTAAAACAAACCAGCTCATTGGTGGTTCACATCTCGTCAGAACGGATGTAAGGTCTAAAAGGAGACTATGGGATGGGGAAAAGGGGAGAAAGGGAAGGAGGACACATCCTTTCCATAGTAATAGCGGGACGTGTATTTATTGTGACGGGAGAGCCCAATCCACACAGACTAAATGAGCTGGATGTTAAGGGAGATAAATGGGGCTCTAAAAACATATACAGTGATTGGATACAATTGGATCCTTAAAAAAAATCTATGCTTTGTTCCTGTTATTATCCCACAAAATTATATTCTGACGTTGAAAAAACGCTCCTATTTTCTGTTGTTTTGAAGGCTACACTTATTGTCTGGGGGGAAAATGCTACAATTTTATTATGTTGCTAAAATGTCCATAATTCGATTTTAGTGGTATAATCCTAGTCTTGGAATAAATGATTGTATAGGAGTTACAAGGGTTGGTGCACCCCAACCCCCCCCCCCCCCGCACCATTTCCAGACTCCCCCGCACTTCAGAAATCCGAAATGCACGGAGTAAATCTTAACCAGAAGCTACAGAATCGCTCATAGTATTGTCTGTACATTAAACCCTAAATCAAATTTTAAAAAAAAAACAAGCAACAAAGAAAAAGAAACATTATAAGAAGAAAACATAAACATATGAGGTAAAAATTGCAACAATTGAACATTTCATTTGAACATTTCATTTGAACATTTCATTTGAACATTGCTAATCTGTCAATCATTTTATCAAAATCAACATTCTTCACCTGATCATAATTATATAAATCACAAGGCCACTGAAAAAGTTACAAGGTCAGAGTGAGAGCATTACTGGAAATACAACTCATCAGCTCATGTGGTGGCGAAAGAATTCAAAGATATGGTTTAGAGACTAAAGGGTGAATATTTGGGTAATCGATCATCAATAGACTTTCTTTACATGTTGCAATGTCATAGTTGAAGCTTTATATTTATGCCGACTTATGGACTATGTTCTAGTGGCATTCTTTCTGATGGCACTGTGTTCTAATGACACTCTGTTCTAATGACACTCTGTTATGATGGCACTCTGTTCTGATGGCACTCTGTTCTGATGACACTCTGTTCTGATGACACTCTGATCTGATGTCACTCTGATCTGATGACACTCTGATCTGATGACACTATGTTCTAACGACACTCTGTTCTGGTGACACTCTGATCTGATGTCATTCTGATCTGATGACACTGTGCTCTGATGGAACTCTGTTCTGATGACACTCTGTTCTGATGACACTCTGATCTGATGACACTCTGATCTAATGACACTCTGATCTGATGACACTCTGATCTGATGACACTCTGATCTGATGACACTCTGATCTGATGACACCCTGTCACTGTAGTGTTTCAATTAGATATGTTATGAGACCGACTCAAACGAGGTCTATTAAATTTCGATTTTTCCATTTGGTGTCATCTCTGTGAAGGGTGGTCACTTAGTGCGGCCCGCACCCCCGCACCCTCTTAGTGACGCCAGAGAATGAATGCCAACGATTTAACCATCTCCTTTGTCGTCATCTTGATGAACTGGACATGTTTCTATCAAACATTAAAATATAGGAGCCAGAATGATCAGTACATTGATCGTGGGCCCTCCAAGTATAGAAGAAGAAGAAATATACTTCCATTGACTCAGTCAATTTCGAGTCATTCATGACAAACTATAAATTATGCTCATTGGACATCCATATTTATTCCACTATACATTGGATATCCATATTTAGTCTACTATTCATTGGACATCCATATTTATTCCACTATACATTAGATATCCATATTTAGTCTACTATTCATTGGACATCCATATTTATTCCACTATACACTGGATATCCATATTTAGTCTACTATTCATTTGACATCCATATTTATTCCACTATACATTGGATATCCATATTTAGTCTTCTATTCATTGTACATCCATATTTATTCTACTATTCATTGGCCATCCATATTTATTCCACTATACATTGGATATCCATATTTAGTCTACTACACATTGGACATTTGTAGCTTGGGGGTACGAGCAGTTGAAAGACAACTGTGGTCACTAAATTGAAAGGGGACCCGGCCAACCACACAGTGTGGAGTTTCACGATAACATCATACCGATATTTGGGGATACAAGTGGTCGTATTACAGAGATGGCGGACAGTGGGGATCTAGAGCAAAGGAGCCAAAATAGTTTATGGAGTGGCACGCGATATTCCCATCTCGAGGCTTGCGATATTTGTACGAGTTAATACTGGATCTATACAATGTCTGTTAACTACATGAATTTAGGTGGTTTCCGTGTCTTATGACTTGACTTTAGCGGGCGTTCTAATATATGTCTTATGACTTGACTTAAGCGGGCGTTCTGTTCTATGTCTTATGACTTGACTTTAGCGGGCGTTCTAATCTATGTCTTATGACTTGACTTTAGGGAGAGTTCTGTTCTATGTCTTATGACTTGACTTTAGGGAGTGTTCTGTTCTGTGTCTTATGACTTGACTTTAGCGGGCGTTCTGTTCTATGTCTTATGACTTGACTTTAACGGGCGTTCTGTTCTATGTCTTACGACTTGACTTTAGGGAGCGTTCTGTTCTATGTCTTATGACTTGACTTTAGGGAGCGTTCTGTTCTATGTCTTATGACTTGACTTTAGGGAGCTTTCTGTTCTATGTCTTATGACTTGACTTTAGGGAGCGTTCTGTTCTATGTCTTATGACTTGACTTGAGGGAGCGTTCTGTTCTATGTCTTATGACTTGAGTTTACGTCATATGCCAGCATGACGAAAGGGGCGGGCGCAAGCGACAGCCACTACGGGCGCCAAAATCGCCAAAATTTAAATAAATGTATATCCCGAGATTGTATATCATTTATTGATGGGGACGGTGGGTGGAGCAACCTTTTCAGACTTTAACCACGGGCAAATCTTTTCCTTCGCACGGCCCTGGTGATATGTTCAGTTCAATGTCATTCGTTCAGTTCGTTGTTATATGTTATTTTTGATGTCCTATCTGCAGTGCCATATCGCGTTCAGTTCGATTTTCTCAAATGTTTTTTTTGAAGCCATTTGCTTTGTTAGATGCCTCATTTCTTTACTACATCTGTTCACTCAGCGGCGTAGCCTAAATAATAAAATATAACATTTAAAAATAAAAAAGGCTTGCTTTCTAATGATTTCCCCATTACAGACACACTTGTGCCAAGTAACACATGTGAGAAAATGGTCACATTAAACACACGGTCATCATTGTACAGTGACACGCACACACAACTGCTGGTCAACTACTGCATCCTGGTCTATGTCCAGCCACCTTGAATAAGTCTTCTCATTTGATCAATTAGGAAAGGACGAGTGAGTTAGGCTGACGAAGTGAGCAACTCTCCCTCAATGTAAACAAAATACAGATCAAGTCTAGGCTACCACTCAAGTCGAAAATTGCATTGGTCATCTTCATGTGCGAATGTCAAACAACATAATTACAATGCCATGGTACAACTTCATCAGAACACAAACTTCACCCTATTCCAGCCCAGCATACATCATTATCCACTATATGCACTGAACTACCAAGCCCCCACATCCACCACTATCTAATTTACACTGAAATACTCAGCCGTAAATCCATCTTCCAAAACTGTCCATAAGTACACCATCCAAAACTGTCCATAAGTCCACCATCCAAAACTGTCCATAAGTCCACCATCCAAAACTGTCTACGCTCTACCATTCAAAACTGTCCATACACACTAAATAAACAAACCCGCATCCACCATCCACCAACATAGAATATACCATGTATGCCCTGCATGCAATATCCAATACTATCCAATATACACTGAAGTACCCAGCCCTAAATCCACCATCCACAAACTATCCAATATTGACCAATCCTCCAAGCCCCACAAACACCCAATGTTAAATGCGAGTCCAAGCGATAACAGTCAGATGAACGGGCTATTGTCTGGCATAGAGCACCGTGTTTGTCTCATCTTTAGACACTTTATGGGGCAGTCTGGCTCAAGACAGGAAAAGGGGGAAACACACTCACAAATACACACACACATACAACCGGATAAATGCGACACACTCTGTAACATCTATCATTAAATCGTAAGAAATAGTGGTTGTGCAAAGTAGCCATGCTCGCATTAAGACGGTGGGTCTTTATGGACATTCAATGGGCAATGATAGCACTAGTGAGACAGAATAGACTTTATTGATCTATGGGGGGGGGGGGGGTGGTGGTGGCGGCGTGGGGTGGTGTGATGGTGGCGGGGTGGGGTGGCCGGGTGGGGTGATGGTGGCGGGGTGGGGTGGCCGGGTGGGGTGATGGTGGCCGGGTGGGGTGGCGGGGTGGGGTGATGGTGGTGGGGTGGTGTGATGGTGGCGGGGTGGGGTGATGGTGGCCGGGTGGGGTGATGGTGGCCGGGTGGTTTGATGGTGGCGGGGTGGGGTGGCCGGGTGGGGTGATGGTGGCGGGGTGGGGTGGCGGTGGCCGGGTGGGGTGGCGGGGTGGGGTGGCGGGGTGGTGTGGCGGGGTGGGGTGGCCGGGTGGGGTGATGGTGGCGAGGTGGGGTGATGGTGGCCGGGTGGGTTGATGGTGGCCGGGTGGGTTGATGGTGGCCGGGTGGTGTGGCGGGGTGGTGTGGCGGGGTGGGGTGGCCGGGTGGGGTGATGGTGGCGGGGTGGGGTGGCCGGGTGGGGTGATGGTGGCCGGGTGGGGTGGCGGGGTGGTGTGGCGGGGTGGGGTGATGGTGGCGGGGTGGGGTGGGGTGATGGTGGCGGGGTGGGGTGGGGTGATGGTGGCGGGGTGGGGTGGGGTGGCCGGGTGGGGTGATGGTGGCCGGGTGGGGTGGCGGTGTGGCGGGGTGGGGTGATGGTGGCGGGGTGGGGTGGGGTGATGGTGGCGGGGTGGGGTGGGGTTGGGGAGTAGATAATTCCTGGCTAATTTTAACTTTCTTACGAACTGCCATCGGCCATATCTGTGAAGATAATGATTTAATGAGGGCGTCTGGGACAATGCCAAGGGTACGTACAGACTTTAAATGGAAGTTTTAGGAAATATAAACTTAACGCAACAGTGTGAACGGGTGGGGTCGCATATATATGAAACAATGGCACACTGGTCACTGTGTACAAACATAGTGGCACACTGGTCACTGTGTACAAACATAGAACATTCTAGTATCGATTATTATATATGCAGCCAACTCACAACAAGATGCTGATACCCATGAGCTGAACGGAAGACTAGATATTATCAAACTCGTTTCTGGTGTTCTAATTGTCTGTGGTCAGACTTCCTTCCCACGACAACATATCAGTGCCTTTTAAAACATTTTAGCTAGTCTTCTCATTGATCTTAGCCAGTTTCAAGACGCCGTTTAGCCAGGGATATCTATAGCCAGTCATCTATCTATAGCAGCTATCTATCTATAGCCATCCATCTAACTATAGCCAGCCATCTATCTATAGCCATGCGTATATATATAGCCATCAATCTATCTATAACCATCCATATATCTATATCAAGCCATTTATATATAGCCAATCCTCTAAATATAATACACATATTTCTGGTAATAATTAATATGACCACATCACGGGTTACCTCACTACGTACAGCCATATTTGACGATATACAGCCATATTTGACGATATACAGCCATATTTGACGATATACAGCCATATTTGACGATATACAGCCATATTTGACGATATACAGCCATATTTGACTGTGTATAGTCGTATTTGACTGTGTATAGCCATATTTGACGACGTACAGCCATATTTTACTGTGTATAGCCATATTTGACTGTGTATAGCCATATTTGACTGTGTATAGCCATATTTGACTGTGTATAGCCATATTTGACTGTGTATAGCCATATTTGACTGTGTATAGCCATATTTGACTGCGTATAGCCATATTTGACTGCGTATAGCCATATTTGACTGCGTATAGCCATATTTGACTGCGTATAGCCATATTTGACTGTGCATAGCCATATTTGACTGCATATAGTGATATTTGACTGCGCATAGCATAGCGTTTTTAAACACACAGCTAACATTTGGGCTGCCTGTCGTTAGCAATATTCTGACATCTCTGTAGCTACAAGAAACATCATCATATTCACATATTATTGACCACAAATAAAATTGCTATAGCTTTGCTTTCTTCATTTATTTCTGGGGCCGGTCATGGAATAATGTTATAGGATTTATATTTGTATGTGTGTCTATGTCGGGGGAGGAAAAGGAAGTGGTATATATTTGTATGTGTATGTGTGTCTATGTCGGGGGAGGAAAAGGAAGTGGTATATATTTTTAAAGAACTTTTCTTAAACGTTCCAACGACGGGCCGTGTTCCAATTTCTTCGACAAAAAAAATGAATAAATAATTCCTCATTTGGACTGCTCATTCGAGCGATTCTCTTAATTCTACACAATTTGTTTCGAGAGAAAGAGATTAAATGATCCAACCTCGTCTCAGCTGCTGTGTGTTGTTTGTACTTGGTGATATGAACGCAAAAGCCGAAATTGAAGTGAATTGAATCTCATGTCTGCATGAGACATTATTATGACCACTGTGGCCACTGACAGTGGCGGACCTTCCAAAAAATGGGGCACGAATTTAAGTTGGTGTAAAAAAAAAAATCTTGTTGATTCTTTAACATGGCGTCCAGAACTCTCGATCTCAAGTAAAAGGGATGTCAATGTCATAGTTGTCGTGTGTGACCCCTGTCGTGTGTGACCCCTGTCGAGTGTGACCCCTGTAGTGTGAGACCCCTGTCGTGCGTGACCCTTGTAGTGTGAGACCCCTGTCGTGTGTGAACCCTGTCGTGTGTGACCCCTGTCGTGTGAGACCCCTGTCGCGTGTGACCCCTGTCGACTGTGACCCCTGTCGTGGACTACCTATAGATCAAGAACATGTCTGGTAAAAAAAAACAAGAACATTTTAAAGTGCCCGTCCAGTCAATACCAAATCTATTCCATTTTGATCACTCTGGTAGTCTCCCTGCATGCCCATTCAACCCACCAAACATACTCTACAAAAATGTCTTTCATCTGTTCTCCTACTCTACACCTACCCTCAACCAAAATGTCTTTCATCTGTTCTCCTACTCTACAGCTACCCTCAACCAAAATGTCTTTCATCTGTTCTCCTACTCTACAGCTACCCTCAACCAAAATGTCTTTCATCTGTTCTCCTACTCTACAGCTACCCTCAACCAAAATGTCTTTCATCTGTTCTCCTACTCTACAGCTACCCTCAACCAAAATGTCTTTCATCTGTTCTCCTACTCTACAGCTACCCTTAACCAAAATGTCTTTCATCTGTTCTCCTACTCTACAGCTACCCTCAACCAAAATGTCTTTCATCTGTTCTCCTACTCTACAGCTACCCTCAACCAAAATGTCTTTCATCTGTTCTCCTACTCTACAGCTACCCTCAACCAAAATGTCTTTCATCTGTTCTCCTACTCTACAGCTACCCTCAACCAAAATGTCTTTCATCTGTTCTCCTACTCTACAGCTACCCTCAACCAAAATGTCTTTCATCTGTTCTCCTACTCTACAGCTACCCTCAACCAAAATGTCTTTCATCTGTTCTCCTACTCTACAGGTACCCTCAACCAAAATGTCTTTCATCTGTTCTCCTACTCTACAGCTACCCTCAACCAAAATGTCTTTCATCTGTTCTCCTACTCTACAGCTACCCTCAACCCAAAATGTCTTTCATCTGTTCTCCTACTCTACAGCTACCCTCAACCAAAATGTCTTTCATCTGTTCTCCTACTCTACAGCTACCCTCAACCAAAATGTCTTTCATCTGTTCTCCTACTCTACAGCTACCCTCAACCAAAATGTCTTTCATCTGTTCTCCTACTCTACAGCTACCCTCACCCAAAATGCCTTTCATCTGTTCTCCTACTCTACAGCTACCCTCACCCAAAATGCCTTTCATCTGTTCTCCTACTCTACAGCTACCCTCACCCAAAATGCCTTTCATCTGTTCTCCTACTCTACAGCTAGCCTCACCCAAAATGCCTTTCATCTGTTCTCCTACTCTACAGCTATCCTCACCCAACATGCCTTTCATCTGTTCTCCTACTCTACAGCTACCCTCAACCAAAATGTCTTTCATCTGTTCTCCTACTCTACAGTTACCCTTACCCAAAATGTCTTTCGTCTGTTCTCCTACTCTACAGCTACCCTTACCCAAAATGTCTTTTGTCTGTTCTCCTAAAACCCCCATAACTCACGGGAAGTTGTTTGCCCGGGAGAGAATTTCTGGAACCGGATACATTACAGACAAAGGAGAGTGGGATGATGTGATGGTATGATCAGTCTGGTCACATACCGTTATGACATAACTGTCTTATTGGACTGACCACATAATAATATATAACAATTTGATTCGATTGACCACATAATAATATATATATAATTTATTACAATGACCACATTATGTAAATGTTTTTATTAGACCTTAAACCTACTCATTTATAACTATATTCTTAGACCTACTCATGTATAACTATATTCTTAGACCTACTCATGTATAACTATATTCTTAGACCTTAAATCTTCTCATGTATAACTATATTCTTAGACCTACTCATGTATAACTATATTCTTAGACTACACACATAAAACCATGATATTACAATTTAATTTTTTTTTAAATTTCAACGGCTACATAAAATATATTACCACATCATTAGAATCGCCATATACAAATAAGAGCTTACCGTATATATAGGTGCTGACTATCATCAGACTCGCCACATAGCGCTAAGAGTTGACGGTGCAATCCTACTGACCACACACATCCAAGATGCGACTGATCCATCAGAAGGCCGCAGTCATGAAAAATGACTGTGCGATTAGTGGAACCATATCGTTATATGAGATGACTTTACAATGAGATTGGTCATATACTTTAAGGCATGGCCTAACTTTCAGACTGACCGTATCCACATAAGCCATGAGATAACCATCAGACTGAACGTTTACATATTATAAGGCATGGCCCTACTGTCAGACTGACCTTATCCACATAAGGCATGGCCCTACTGTCAGACTGACCTTATCCACATAAGGCATGGCCTAACTTTCAGACTGACCGTAAACACATAAGCCATGAGATAACCATCAGACTGAACGTTTACATATTATAAGGCATGGCCCTACTGTCAGACTGACCTTATCCACATAAGGCATGGCCCTACTGTCAGACTGACCTTATCCACATAAGGCATGGCCCTACTGTCAGACTGACCTTATCCACATAAGGCATGGCCCTACTGTCAGACTGACCTTATCCACATAAGGCATGGCCCTACTGTCAGACTGACCTTATCCACATAAGGCATGGCCCTACTGTCAGACTGACCTTATCCACATAAGGCATGGCCCTACTGTCAGACTGACCTTATCCACATAAGGCATGGCCTTACTGTCAGACTGACCTTATCCACATAAGGCATGGCCTTACTGTCAGACTGACCTTATCCACATAAGGCATGACCCTACTGTCAGACTGACCTTATCCACATAAGGCATGGCCCTACTGTCAGACTGACCTTATCCACATAAGGCATGGATCTACTGTCAGACTGACCTTATCCACATAATGCATGGCCCTACTGTCAGACTGACCTTATCCACATAAGGCATGGCCCTACTGTCAGACTGACCTTATCCACATAAGGCATGGCCTTACTGTCAGACTGACCTTATCCACATAAGGCATGGATCTACTGTCAGACTGACCTTATCCACATAAGGCATGGCCCTACTGTCAGACTGACCTTATCCACATAAGGCATGGCCCTACTGTCAGACTGACCTTATCCACATAAGGCATGGCCCTACTGTCAGACTGACCTTATCCACATAAGGCATGGATCTACTGTCAGACTGACCTTATCCACATAAGGCATGGCCCTACTGTCAGACTGACCTTATCCACATAAGGCATGGCCCTACTGTCAGACTGACCTTATCCACATAAGGCATGGCATTACTGTCAGACTGACCTTATCCACATAAGGCATGGCCTTACTGTCAGACTGACCTTATCCACATAAGGCATGGCCCTACTGTCAGACTGACCTTATCCACATAAGGCATGGCCCTACTGTCAGACTGACCTTATCCAGATAAGGCATGGCCCTACTGTCAGACTGACCTTATCCACATAAGGCATGGATCTACTGTCAGACTGACCTTATCCACATAAGGCATGGCCCTACTGTCAGACTGACCTTATCCACATAAGGCATGGCCCTACTGTCAGACTGACCGTATCCACATAAGGCATGGCCTTACTGTCAGACTGACCTTATCCACATAAGGCATGGCCTTACTGTCAGACTGACCTTATCCACATAAGGCATGGCCCTACTGTCAGAATGACCGTATCCACATAAGGCATGGCCTTACTGTCAGACTGACATTATCCACATAAGGCATGGCCTTACTGTCAGACTGACCGTAGGTCTTACTGTAAGACTGACTTTATCCACATAAGGCATGGTCTGACTATCAGACTGACCGTATCCACATAAGGCATGGTCTTGCTATCAGACTGAATGTATACATATAAGGCATGTCCTTTCTGTCAGACTGACCTTATCCAAATAAGGCATGGTTTACTATCAGACTGACCATATCCACATAAGGCATGGTCTTACTATCAGACTAAATTTATGAGAGATGACGTGTTAAAGCACGCCTATCTCGCGTCCCACGAGTATGACCCCTCGTGAACTCTCGTGACCGCCTTTGAAATGTGGCTACAAAAACTTTCCCTTGTTTACAAAAAGTTTAGTTATTCAGAACCTTATAGAAGGATCTGGATATAACGGGAAAGCAAAACAATGCATTAGACGGTTCTAGACATTAGTAGGAAATGCCTATAAAAGGGCTGACCGATAGAGAGCGACAGAGATTTTCTTTGGATCACGAGATGTGCTGTGTCATTTAATACTTTGTTGTGTGTAGATGTTTCTATTTCCGCGTTGTACCATTTTGTGCTCGTTGTATTTTTATATACAGTACCGGTACCAGCAAATCTGTAAGTTTATAATTTTAATCATATTTCTCTTGCTGTTATTATTTAATTGAAGTTCACAAATTAAAAAGTTATGAATTGTAATTAGCTCTGGCCTTGATTGTCGTTTTATTTGTTATTATTTTTTTAAAAATTTGGTATCGTTCTTTATTATGGATTGTTTCTAGAACGAGCCATAGTCTAAAATTAAGAGATTAAATTCTCAATTTATAACGGTCCGTAATACTAAATGTATACATATAAGGCATGGCCTTACTGTCAGACAGACCGTATACACGAAGGAATGACCTTACTATTAGACTGACCTTATAGAGGGATATCAGATCAAAGCAGTCTTAAAAATGGACACGTAACACTTCTGAATTTGTACATTAATGACGTAATTTAAAATATGTGTTTATAACCTGATCATGACACTCTAACCCTAACACACAACCACAAAAAACCCAACAAAAAACATCAACAACAACATGCAACCATGTAACTTTAGATGAACGCCATCAAAAACTAAACTACAAGATACTTTGTACAGTTGATATCTTCATAAACTCAAGCGGTTCTACTTCTGCTCCCTTTCCCGATACAACATGTGCCCTTTTCCGATACTGAAGCACCATTTAAAGAACCAACTACAGCACCAACTACAGCACCAACTACATCACAGCTAAAGGCCCAACTACGAAACTATTTAAAGCACCATCTAAAACACCAACTGCATCAATGCTCACCCAACGCTTACAGGGACTGGATCCATTGACCCTCCCCTGTCCGCCCTCCCCCCCCCCCAGCCATTGACAATAACACATGTATCGTTGACATGTCATGACAATAAGATGCATCACTGACATATCGCTCATGAAACTCGCAGCAATCTGTGACAGACAGACACGCACCTCAAATGAGCCATCCATCACGTGATGCCCATACACCACGTGATACACATTCACAAACACGACTCAAAAAAACAAGGAACAACTGCTCAATATGTCCAAGAGAAGAATTACTGCCATCATAACATGTGCGATGATGGTTTAGATGATGTTTAGATGATGGTTTAGATGATGTTTAGATGATGTTTAGATGATGTTTAGATGATGTTTAGATGATGTTTAGATGATGGTTTAGATGATGTTTAGATGATGTTTAGATGATGGTTTAGATGATGTTTAGATGATGGTTTGGTTCTTATATTAGAATGTGGGAGAACTGGTCTTAGCTCTCCTATCAATACATGGGTGATAAAGACGTAGTTCTCCTTTGACTGAATTTGTTTCTTTATAAGGGAATGTTATATTTGGAATGAGTTTAACTTCAAATATAATGATCAATAATAGTATCTACCTATTCATCACATACTTAAATCAGAATTATTGAGATTTAAATAATAATAATACTAACGATACAATAAAATTGACTAACGGCACTGAAGTTTGTGCTTCGAATTCGACCCACCCCAAAATAAAAAAAATAAAAAGTTAAAAAACGCACTTTTTTTTAATATATATGTGGAAATGGACGGAGTGTAATTTGATGAGGTGGAGGCATGACTGTACCTTAAGCCCCCCGACTACAGAGGTCGGAATACAGTAGCGCGCTTAGCATGGGAATAATTTTTAATATTGTAATGCCCGTCTTGTCTATTCAGTTCCAGCTATCAGAATATAGAAATATACATTTAATATTTAATCGAATACGGGAAAGAAACAAGAGCATGCAACAAACAGATAAAAAAACAAACATATACAAAATAATCCAAACAAGCCTTAGTCTGTCTATGCATTTATTAAAATCTAGAAAAATTATATAACAGACCCCCCACCCCCTTTTTTTCTCCCCGAATGTTTAGAACTTCGCAGATTGAGAACCGTCAGGTCTGTCTTATATTTTACAAGACAATCTTTCGCTTGTTTGTGTATGCCAACCGTCGACAGAGACAGCATGTGAACAAACATTAATTAAGCTCCACACAATAATATTCAGAATAATCTATTGATATCGTGTGCGAACAATAAGTTTAGACCTGTCTATAGAAATAGAATCTAAAACATCACGACGGGTTAAAAGCTTTCTCGGCGGGTTTATTCACAATTTCCCAGACAATTATTCTAAAGAGTCTTCGGTTACATCTTTAAAGTCAGACATGGTTTATTCTGATGGTTTTTAAACTTGAGAATGTGTTTTTTTCAACGGGTGGGATTATCTACATTAGTTTGTTGTAACAACTATCGCCATAGTTTGTTGTAATATAGAGGAATGCAACAGTGAGACATTACGCTGGCTTTAATGTCCGCCATTGACTTGGAGGTTTAGAATGATCTCTTCAATTTCTGTTTCATCTTTACCTGAATTGTCTTGTTTTATAATCTAATTTTTAGGCTAGTTAATTTATGAACTTATGGGACTCTTCTTTTTTTCCGTGGTCTTTAGTGGAAGAAATTATGTATTCCAATAAAATGCAGGCATCTTGTAAATGAAAGTGTTACACCGTGTACAACAATAAGACCAGTAGATGAAACCATTGGATCTTGTAGTTGGTCTTCTTTGACTCTAAGCCTCGTCTCCAATCGTTCTATACGTCTACACTTGTGGCAGGGGTTGTTTTCTCCCTTTAAATAATAACAAGCTGTATAACAATCCTACTCAGGACGATAACAACTTTATTTACTTTGGCTGTTTGATTTAATTTGGCTGTTTTATTTACTTTGGTTGTATTATTTACTTTGGCTGTTTTAGTTGATTTGGCTGTTTTATTTGGTTTGGCTGTTGTTATTTTTTTTACTTTGGCTGTTTTAGTTGATTTGGCTGTGTTATTTGGTTTGGCTGTTGTTATTTTTTTTACTTTGGCTGTTTTAGTTGATTTGGCTGTGTTATTTGGTTTGGCTGTTGTTATTTTTTTTACTTTGGCTGTTTTAGTTGATTTGGCTGTGTTATTTGGTTTGGCTGTTGTTATTTTTTTTACTTTGGCTGTTTTAGTTGATTTGGCTGTGTTATTTGGTTTGGCTGTTGTTATTTTTTTTACTTTGGCTGTTTTAGATATAATTTAATTTTGGCTATCTTCATTTAAAATCGGCTGTTTAAATCGTATTGGAGAAAACTTAAATGAATCACACATCTGATATTGAGATAAAATTTTTACGGTGCACTTTAGACAATAATACAGAAAGTGCATAAAGAAACCAAAAAAACCCACCAAAATTGTTGGACTGAAACTGCGAGTAGACATGCTGGCCAGGCAGATAAACATAATCATATCGATCATCTATGGACGAATGAATCAATCGTGAAACGTGTGGCATCTCCAGGTTTGTATTACATAACGTAGGTAAGAACTGAACAGCTGAGAAGCTCAATACTTATATATAGGACTGTACGACACAACTGAATAGCTTAGTATGCACGACTATAGGACGCAACTAAAGACCTCAGAAACCTAGTACGCAGGACTGTAGAATGCAACTGAAGAGCTCAATAGGTACGACTGTAGGACGCAACTAAAGACAGAAGCCTAGTACGCAGGACTGTAGGACACAACTGAATAGCTCAGTACATACGACTGTAGGACACAACTGAAGAGAACAGTAAATACGACTGTAGGACGCAACTGAAGAGCTCCGAAGCTCAGTGCGCATTACCGTTGCAAATTTAACAAAAATTCCTGGATGTACTGCTGTGACTGTTACATGTCGTCCGATAATCTATGCCAACAGAGTTAGTGTCGTGATCCAAGTCAGTGATTAACAGATCATTACTGTGAACGCCTGCAGCTGATTATGTCTACGTTAACACGTGTTACGGATTGAACAGTGAAGACTTATCATAGTGACATGTTAGAGACCGATCGAATGTGTTCATCTGGTTTCACCGAAAAAAACGCAATGTAAAATTGACTTCCGGCGCCGAAGCCGAAATTCGGTCGGCCTCTAAAGTCAATGTTGTCAATAAGTAGTTTAGGCTGAATTCCCTGCTAGGAATAACAAGCAAATGGTTTCACTCTCTGGGCAGCAGAACCCATTCCATCACCAATATGTGACGTGGACTCTTTGATGTCGTTTGCGAAGCTCTACATCAGAACATGCAGACTGCTTCCGGACACATTTCTTAAATACCCCCCACCCCTCATTATTTGTCCGTGTCATCCGACATGGAAGAGCCGAACGCTAAATGAAGTTTGGCTCGATTGTGAATAAGAATTATGACTGCTGCGAGCCAGCCCCTGATCATACAGAGGGCCCAATTTGCCGTCATCCCTTACAACAGAGTTTCTCCAACGTTCGATCATTATAATGTATGAAATCGTTTCACCCGGTGAGGCCCCGGGGGGGGGGGGCGGTCTTTGAAAAAAGAAAAGATGTAAGGAGGGGAGCAATGAGGCGGGAGGTAAGAACGAGTAATGAGGTAGGAGGTAAGGAGGAGAGCAAACAGAAGCGCGAGCTCCTACAACAGTATCACCCGAGTCAGAGACACACACGACAACAAATCTGGTGAAATAAGCTCTGAGATGATGGAGTCAGCAAATAAAAGTGGACGTCTGTTTGACTCTAAGATTGAAACAAAATGGCCGGCGTGATTTTAGCGTGATGGGGCGCAAATAGGGCGTACGTAGCGGGAAGCAGACTAGAGCAGATGAAAGGATGTGGAGGGGAGGTAATCAGATGCACACTGTTTTATTTATTTTTTTAATGGGATGTAATTAAAATATTCGCTATCTCATACGAGGTGGCGTTAGTTAGTACACACCAGAAGATGATGTTAGTTAGTACACACCAGGACATCTAATAAACCAATTTCATAATTGCGATAATTAAATTCACACAACATATCGATAGTGTATTGATTTTTAAACCGATTAATACGATTGGGACTTTTTTAAAACTTAATTATTTTTAGGAGTGTGTGTGTCAATGTTTGCACGCCAAGCATCAAATTGTGTGGTCCCAAACGTGACCCTCCCATTAGGAGAAATCGCCTGCTCCAACTGATGCGTAAGATCAGAACGAGACGGACGCATCTGAGTGGCTGACCACAGAGTGTGTGTTGTGTCCACCATAGGAAGATTGGTGCAGGTTGGGGGGGGGGGATTCATTAGGCAAAGACAGTATTTGCGTAGTGCATGTTAAGAAATGTTAAATTATTTCACAGCTTCTAGTGCGTTTAAACTCGTCTTGGAAATGAAGTCTTTATTTCAAAATTATTTTAAAAAAATATCTGTCTTAATGTCATGTAGTGTTGTCATAATGTCAGGTATTATCGTCATAATGTCAGAAATTAATGTCATGTCATTGTCATACTGTCAGATATTATTTAAATTAAACAAGAACGCTAATCTCTCGAGGACGAATTATCTAAGATGTGCATGAGCTAAACAATCAAGATCTAACATGTGCATGAGCTAAACAATCAAGATCTAACATGTGCATGAGCTTAACAATCAAGATCTAACATGTGCATGAGCTTAACAATCAATATCTAACATGTGTATGAGCTAAACAATCAAGATCTAACATGTGTATGAGCTAAACAATCAAGATCTAACATGTGCTTGAGCTAAACAATCAAGATCTAACATGTGTATGAGCTAAACAATCAAGATCTAACATGTGCATGAGCTTAACAATCAAGATCTAACATGTGCATGAGCTTAACAATCAAGATCTAACATGTGCATGAGCTTAACAATCAAGATCTAACATGTACATGAGCTAAACAATCAAGATCTAACATGTGCATGAGCTTAACAATCAAGATCTCTAAACTCTCATCCCCTACCCATCCGCCAACCAAATAACAGCAACATTACAAAACCACCCTCCAGGGGCGCTGACATGGGTATATTTGACATGTATTTAACTTGGACCTGCTACACCCTAACCGAGTTTGTAGGATGGGTTTGTTTAATGTCTCAGGTAGGCCTGAATCAACACCTGGTCATGTCGGCAGAAAACATACTAAACTCATCGTCTGCTCGGTGCTCGGCGCATCTGTGGAGAAACGTGTTTCTTGAGCAGAAAGGAAATCGATCAATCGATCAATCGAGTCACTCGGCTACACGTCCTGTTCTGTAAGTATTAATGACATCACAACGACGTTTGTACGACTGTCGCTAGAAGTAGGAGCAAGTCTTTCCTGGTGATGGGCGAGTAGGTTTGGTCTCAGTGTATGGGTATTTTGTCTGCTTAACATATGCCTGTTCATATGTTGTCTGTCATCTGGGTCTGTCATCTGGGTCTGTGCAGCTGTCGTCTGTCACTCAATCGCCAAAATAAAAGTCTATGTCGTGGTCACGCTAACCCGTAATCGGAAAACTTGGCTGTGAAAGGGACGAATTGAAGTTTGAATGGCTCCAAATTAAGCGACAGTTTCCCGTCTGGAGTGTGTGACTGGGTCACCCGCTGGGAGTCCAGTTAAACTGGCACGCGTCACGTGGCCCAAGTGGGCTGAAATATGTTCAGTGAGACGTTTTTTTTTTCATTTCAATTACACTGACACCTACATGTTGACCCATGACACTGACACCTACATGTTGACCCATGACACTGACACCTACATGTTGACCCATGACACAGACACCTACATGTTGACCCATGACACTGACACCTACAGTTGACCCATGACACTGATACCTACATGTTGACCCATGACACAGACACCTACATGTTGACCCATGACACTGACACCTACATGTTGACCCATAACACTGACACCTACAGTTGACCCATGACACTGACACCTACATGTTGACCCATGACACAGACACCTACATGTTGACCCATGACACTGACACCTACATGTTGACCCATGACACTGACACCTACAGTTGACCCATGACACTGATACCTACATGTTGGCCCATGACACAGACACCTACATGTTGACCCATGACACTGACACTTACATGTTGACCCATGACACTGACACATACATGTTGACCCATGACACTGACACTTACATGTTGACCCATGACACTGACACCTACATGTTGACCCATGACACAGACACCTACATGACACTGACACCTACATGTTGACCCATGACACTGACACCTACATGTTGACCCATGACACTGACACCTACATGTTGACCCATGACACTGACACTTACATGTTGACCCATGACACTGACACCTACATGTTGACCCATGACACAGACACCTACATGTTGACCCATGACACTGACACCTACATGTTGACCCATGACACTGACACCTACATGTTGACCCATGACACTGACACCTACATGTTGACCCATGACACTGACACCTACATGTTGACCCATGACACAGACACCTACATGTTGACCCATGACACTGACACCTACATGTTGACCCATGACACTGACACCTACATGTTGACCCATGACACTGACACCTACATGTTGACCCATGACACTGACACCTACATGTTGACCCATGACACTGACACCTACATGTTGACCCATGAAACTGACACCTACATGTTGACCCATGACACTGACACCTACAGTTGACCCATGACACTGATACCTACATGTTGGCCCACTTGGATTTTTTCACATCAGACGACCAAGATTCAGTTTTTAATGCTATATGTTGTTATAAGTAGGACCAAGGGTTGTGACGCAGACGGCCAAGACGCATAGTTCAAACGTAAGATTGTCAGGACACACAGTTGAGACCTAAGACATGAAGACACATATTTGTGATGTAGGAAATATAAACCTTAACGATCTACACCTTAAAACATACACATTAACCACTTCCACCTTAACCACATAACCGTAACCACCTGCATCTTAACCACCTAGACCTTAACAATCTCACCTTAACCACCGACATATTAACTATTTCCACCTAAACCACCTACACCTTAACCACCTCACCTAAACCATCTCACCTTACCACCTCACCGAAATCCCCTCACCTTAATCACCTCACCCTAACCACCTCATCTTAACCACCTCACTCTAACCATCTCATCTTAGCCAACTCACCCTACCCACCTAGACATAAGAAGGTACAAAGAATGTTAGACATCAGAAGACATGAAAAAAACGGTCGAAGGATTAATAATTATAGGCACATATGAAAGGTACGTTTGATAGGCACATCGGATAGACAGGTTTGATAGGCACATCGGATAGACAGGTTTGATAGGCACATCGGATAGACACGTTTGATAGGCACATCGGATAGGCACGTTTGATAGGCACATCGGTTAGACACGTTTGATAGGCACATCGGATAGGCACGTTTGATAGGCACATCGGATAGACACGTTTGATAGGCACATCGGATAGGCACGTTAGATAGGCACATCGGATAGACACATTTGATAGGCACATCGGATAGACACGTTTGATAGGCACATCGGATAGGCACGTTTGATAGGCACATCGGTTAGACACGTTTGATAGGCACATCGGATAGGCACGTTTGATAGGCACATCGGATAGACATGTTTGATATGCACATCGGATAGACACGTTTGATAGGTACATCGGATAGACACGTTTGATAGGCACATCGGATAGGCACGTTTGATAGGCACATCGGATAGACACATTTGATAGGCACATTCGATTGGCTGGTGACCATGGGAAAATGTTTTATATATACATAAGTACACGAAGAATACAGATAATACTGATTATACATGATACGCCAAAGAAAGAAAATTATGACGACATGGTAGAGTGAGAACGTTCAAATACAGTATTGCGTTTGATTATAATAAAATCACAATGAACCGTTGCTCATTAATGGGAAAAAAGTGTTCGAAGCTGTTGCAGTTCAAACAGTGGTTCCCATCATGTACTTCTTAGAGCCCCTAAGAGCTTCGCGTGTACTTCTTAGGGCCTTCGTGACTAATCCGGGAAATAATGATAACATATAAATTGCTTCTATAAGGGTTAGAACCATTGATTTATACCATTGGAATATAAGCTTTAAAACTAAATGGCACTGACATAATTTTTTTTTAAAAATATTTCAACATATTCTCAGAGGAAGAGAAAAAAAATGTACTTTTTACTAGCAGACGACTTTTAGGCAAAACTATTTTAATGAACTGCTTTAATTAAAGGGGAGAGTATTTGAGGAAATGGTTTAGCACTACTAACATAATTTAAATCACAGTGGAGACTTTTCCCCAGAGTACACAGACCCAAAAAGGGGGGGGGGGAGAACCACGCGATTACTCCCCTTAGTGGCAGCCATCTTGCAATTACCAGAGTTATCCTTGGCAACGTTTACACGCCTGCCGACTGACAGATCGGTCGGCCGTTTGAACATGACAGTGGAATAGGAACAGGGGCACGAGGACAGTGTCAATAGATATAGATCTATTGACACCTATTCATTTTACGCGACAAGAGTGTGCATCAGACTAAATTCATTGAGACCTCCCTGGTAGGTCATGTCGTGTGGCAAGGAAGGTTCTCAAAACGGATATCTCGTGTGGGGCTAATGACGTTTACTTGGTAGAATAATGTGGCACTGCATTACATTCTTGTGACTAATCGCTGCATGACGTCATTACTTTATCAAGTCTCATCGAGCTACACCCGTGCATCTCATTTTCTTAGGTCAGCATAGAGCAAACATACACAAAGTACATAGGCTAAAGCAGTGGTTCTCAACCTTCCTAATGCCGTGACCCTTTAATACAGTTTCTCATGTTGTGGCGACCCCCAACCACAAAATTATTTTCGTTGCTTCCTCAGAACTGTGGAGTATATCTGTTTTCGGATGGTCTTAGGCGACCCCCGGTAAAGGGTCATTCGACCCTCAAAAGGGTCAGGATCCATAGGTTGAGAATCTCTGGGCTAAAGGCTAATTAAAACACTTAAAGATACATACAAAAAAAGGTAAATTGAGAACAAATAGCTTAGCTATATTTTATAAGGGGCCAACCAAAAGTAAAATTTAAAACGGTTTTTCAGATTATTGCAGTACACGAACCTTCTAACAAGAACGAATTACTAACGTTCTCTAATTTTTTAAATAAAACGTGTGTTATTTATTGTGATGTGTCATAAAGAAATGATCTCTATACGCCAACTAGTGCATGCAGTGCACAACTTCAAGTACTGGTTACGGCAAAGTCTGGCTCAGAGGAGAAATGGACACCACACATGACACATCTTAATGTCTACACCACATTCATCTCTGATAATCTATGACCAACGAAGGTAGAATATATTTGTCTGGGAGTCTCTTAGAAGTCTAAGGCCATACATCAACTGTTGTTTTGTTTTAACTGACTCCTTTATTCTTATAGTTATTTGCTTAAAACACAGTATTTATGTTCAACACAGCCTACTTCCTGAAGAGGGCCCAAACACGTCTATTCACCAAAGATGTTCTATTATGGATGACAGACGTTTTGCTGGTTAACGTTAGAGATAGTAAATATGTTAATTGTATCATGAATAGGTGTTACAGTTTCACTGTGTCACAGATCTTAAATTTATAGCAATAGGAATAAATTTTCATTTTGAAATGAGGATAAAACTGAAGATTTAACAAATCTGAAACTATAAGACATTTGAGTGAAATAGCAGGAGAAACGGGAGGATACATAATAGGAGAAATAGCAACATAAACAGCTTGCGAATCAGCAAGAGATACAGGATGAACAGTGGGAGAAATTGCAGGAGAAATAGCAAATAAACAGCATGCGAAACAGCAAGAGAAACAGGATAAACAGTGGGAGAATTTGCTGGGACTATCATTAGAGAACTTAGACAAAAAAAAAAGTATAAATCTGGATCAGGTAACAGACTATTGTAAGAAAACTGTCTTGATGTATTCAACTCACCAGAAGGTCTTGTTCCCTGTATACATAGCTGATCATCTGTGGGGAGAGAATAAACAACAATAAAAGGGAGAGAATCAACAACAATAAAACTTGATTTGAATTTTTTACTGTTCATCTAAAACACAATTTATAAATGTTGCCAATATACCATCGACTATGTGGAAACTCCCAAGATACCATCGACTATGTGGAAACTCCTTACCCACGTCATGCTACGCAATGAGCCTTGTTTGAAAAGGTCTACTTTATAATTTAAATCTAAATATGACTGCACATGTTATACACATACATTAAAAACACACATTAATTCTTCCAGAACTGTGGATTGACCTCAGACAATTACTTACAAACTGTAGATTCTTTTTTTTTTTTTAAATTTCGATTCCTCGTTAAGTTTACATATGACATATGACATATCCCTCAAATGTTCTCTCCTTTAATTCAAAAGTCTCCTCACTCAAATGTCCTCTCCTCCCACTCAAATGCCGTGTTGGACAATAGACCTGTTAGCCCAAAATCATTTCGATTACAAAATTAAATTCTTTAAGGAAACATTTGTGTGGTTGTTTCTCTATTACCCCTGGACGGTGCGTCGTCTTCTGTTTGATTGTCCTTCTGGACGGTGCGTCGTCTTCTGTTTGATTGCCCTTCTGGACGGTGCGTCGTCTTCTGTTTGATTGTCCTTCTGGACGGTGCGTCGTCTTCTGTTTGATTGCCCTTCTGGACGGTGCGTCGTCTTCTGTTTGATTGCCCTTCTGGACGGTGCGTCGTCTTCTGTTTGATTGCCCTTCTGGACGGTGCGTCGTCTTCTGTTTGATTGTCCTTCTCGGCGTTGCGTCGTCTTCTGTTTGATTGTCCTTCTGGACGGTGCGTCGTCTTCTGTTTGATTGTCCTTCTGGACGGTGCGTCGTCTTCTGTTTGATTGCCCTTCTGGACGGTGCGTCGTCTTCTGTTTGATTGTCCTTCTGGACGGTGCGTCGTCTTCTGTTTGATTGCCCTTCTGGACGGTGCGTCGTCTTCTGTTTGATTGTCCTTCTGGACGGTGCGTCGTCTTCTGTTTGATTGTCCTTCTGGACGGTGCGTCGTCTTCTGTTTGATTGTCCTTCTGGACGGTGCGTCGTCTTCTGTTTGATTGTCCTTCTGGACGGTGCGTCGTCTTCTGTTTGATTGTCCTTCTGGACGGTGCGTCGTCTTCTGTTTGATTGCCCTTCTGGACGGTGCGTCGTCTTCTGTTTGATTGCCCTTCTGGACGGTGCGTCGTCTTCTGTTTGATTGTCCTTCTGGACGGTGCGTCGTCTTCTGTTTGATTGTCCTTCTGGACGGTGCGTCGTCTTCTGTTTGATTGTCCTTCTGGACGGTGCGTCGTCTTCTGTTTGATTGCCCTTCTGGACGGTGCGTCGTCTTCTGTTTGATTGCCCTTCTCGACGGTGCGTCGTCTTCTGTTTGATTGCCCTTCTGGACGGTGCGTCGTCTTCTGTTTGATTGCCCTTCTGGACGGTGCGTCGTCTTCTGTTTGATTGCCCTTCTGGACGTTGCGTCGTCTTCTGTTTGATTGCCCTTCTGGACGTTGCGTCGTCTTCTGTTTGATTGTCCTTCTGGACGTTGCGTCGTCTTCTGTTTGATTGTCCTTCTGGACGTTGCGTCGTCTTCTGTTTGATTGCCCTTCTGGACGGTGCGTCGTCTTCTGTTTGATTGTCCTTCTGGACGGTGCGTCGTCTTCTGTTTGATTGCCCTTCTGGACGGTGCGTCGTCTTCTGTTTGATTGTCCTTCTGGACGGTGCGTCGTCTTCTGTTTGATTGTCCTTCTGGACGGTGCGTCGTCTTCTGTTTGATTGTCCTTCTGGACGGTGCGTCGTCTTCTGTTTGATTGTCCTTCTGGACGGTGCGTCGTCTTCTGTTTGATTGTCCTTCTGGACGGTGCGTCGTCTTCTGTTTGATTGTCCTTCTGGACGGTGCGTCGTCTTCTGTTTGATTGCCCTTCTGGACGGTGCGTCGTCTTCTGTTTGATTGCCCTTCTGGACGGTGCGTCGTCTTCTGTTTGATTGTCCTTCTGGACGGTGCGTCGTCTTCTGTTTGATTGTCCTTCTGGACGGTGCGTCGTCTTCTGTTTGATTGTCCTTCTGGACGGTGCGTCGTCTTCTGTTTGATTGCCCTTCTGGACGGTGCGTCGTCTTCTGTTTGATTGCCCTTCTGGACGGTGCGTCGTCTTCTGTTTGATTGCCCTTCTCGACGGTGCGTCGTCTTCTGTTTGATTGCCCTTCTGGACGGTGCGTCGTCTTCTGTTTGATTGCCCTTCTGGACGGTGCGTCGTCTTCTGTTTGATTGCCCTTCTGGACGTTGCGTCGTCTTCTGTTTGATTGCCCTTCTGGACGGTGCGTCGTCTTCTGTTTGATTGTCCTTCTGGACGTTGCGTCGTCTTCTGTTTGATTGTCCTTCTGGACGTTGCGTCGTCTTCTGTTTGATTGCCCTTCTGGACGGTGCGTCGTCTTCTGTTTGATTGTCCTTCTGGACGGTGCGTCGTCTTCTGTTTGATTGCCCTTCTGGACGGTGCGTCGTCTTCTGTTTGATTGTCCTTCTGGACGGTGCGTCGTCTTCTGTTTGATTGCCCTTCTGGACGGTGCGTCGTCTTCTGTTTGATTGTCCTTCTGGACGGTGCGTCGTCTTCTGTTTGATTGTCCTTCTGGACGGTGCGTCGTCTTCTGTTTGATTGTCCTTCTGGACGGTGCGTCGTCTTCTGTTTGATTGTCCTTCTGGACGGTGCGTCGTCTTCTGTTTGATTGTCCTTCTGGACGGTGCGTCGTCTTCTGTTTGATTGTCCTTCTGGACGGTGCGTCGTCTTCTGTTTGATTGTCCTTCTGGACGGTGCGTCGTCTTCTGTTTGATTGCCCTTCTGGACGGTGCGTCGTCTTCTGTTTGATTGCCCTTCTGGACGGTGCGTCGTCTTCTGTTTGATTGTCCTTCTGGACGGTGCATCGTCTTCTGTTTGATTGTCCTTCTGGACGGTGCGTCGTCTTCTGTTTGATTGTCCTTCTGGACGGTGCGTCGTCTTCTGTTTGATTGCCCTTCTGGACGGTGCGTCGTCTTCTGTTTGATTGCCCTTCTCGACGGTGCGTCGTCTTCTGTTTGATTGCCCTTCTGGACGGTGCGTCGTCTTCTGTTTGATTGCCCTTCTGGACGGTGCGTCGTCTTCTGTTTGATTGCCCTTCTGGACGTTGCGTCGTCTTCTGTTTGATTGCCCTTCTGGACGTTGCGTCGTCTTCTGTTTGATTGCCCTTCTGGACGTTGCGTCGTCTTCTGTTTGATTGCCCTTCTGGACGGTGCGTCGTCTTCTGTTTGATTGCCCTTCTCGACGGTGCGTCGTCTTCTGTTTGATTGCCCTTCTCGACGGTGCGTCGTCTTCTGTTTGATTGCCCTTCTGGACGGTGCGTCGTCTTCTGTTTGATTGTCCTTCTGGACGTTGCGTCGTCTTCTGTTTGATTGTCCTTCTGGACGTTGCGTCGTCTTCTGTTTGATTGCCCTTCTGGACAGTGCGTCGTCTTCTGTTTGATTGTCCTTCTGGACGGTGCGTCGTCTTCTGTTTGATTGTCCTTCTGGACGGTGCGTCGTCTTCTGTTTGATTGTCCTTCTGGACGGTGCGTCGTCTTCTGTTTGATTGTCCTTCTGGACGGTGCGTCGTCTTCTGTTTGATTGCCCTTCTGGACGTTGCGTCGTCTTCTGTTTGATTGCCCTTCTGGACGGTGCGTCGTCTTCTGTTTGATTGTCCTTCTGGACGGTGCGTCGTCTTCTGTTTGATTGTCCTTCTGGACGGTGCGTCGTCTTCTGTTTGATTGTCCTTCTGGACGTTGCGTCGTCTTCTGTTTGATTGTCCTTCTGGACGTTGCGTCGTCTTCTGTTTGATTGCCCTTCTGGACGGTGCGTCGTCTTCTGTTTGATTGTCCTTCTGGACGGTGCGTCGTCTTCTGTTTGATTGTCCTTCTGGACGGTGCGTCGTCTTCTGTTTGATTGTCCTTCTGGACGGTGCGTCGTCTTCTGTTTGATTGTCCTTCTGGACGGTGCGTCGTCTTCTGTTTGATTGTCCTTCTGGACGGTGCGTCGTCTTCTGTTTGATTGTCCTTCTGGACGGTGCGTCGTCTTCTGTTTGATTGTCCTTCTGGACGGTGCGTCGTCTTCTGTTTGATTGCCCTTCTGGACGTTGCGTCGTCTTCTGTTTGATTGTCCTTCTCGACGGTGCGTCGTCTTCTGTTTGATTGTCCTTCTCGGCGTTGCGTCGTCTTCTGTTTGATTGCCCTTCTGGACGGTGCGTCGTCTTCTGTTTGATTGTCCTTCTCGGCGGTGCGTCGTCTTCTGTTTGATTGTCCTTCTCGGCGGTGCGTCGTCTTCTGTTTGATTGTCCTTCTCGACGGTGCGTCGTCTTCTGTTTGATTGTCCTTCTCGACGGTGCGTCGTCTTCTGTTTGATTGTCCTTCTGGACGTTGCGTCGTCTTCTGTTTGATTGCCCTTCTGGACGTTGCGTCGTCTTCTGTTTGATTGCCCTTCTGGACGTTGCGTCGTCTTCTGTTTGATTGTCCTTCTGGACGTTGCGTCGTCTTCTGTTTGATTGTCCTTCTCGACGGTGCGTCGTCTTCTGTTTGATTGTCCTTCTCGGCGGTGCGTCGTCTTCTGTTTGATTGTCCTTCTCGACGGTGCGTCGTCTTCTGTTTGATTGTCCTTCTGGACGTTGCGTCGTCTTCTGTTTGATTGCCCTTCTGGACGTTGCGTCGTCTTCGGTTTGATTGTCCTTCTGGACGTTGCGTCGTCTTCTGTTTGATTGCCCTTATGGACGTTGCGTCGTCTTCTGTTTGATTGCCCTTCTCGACGTTGCGTCGTCTTCTGTTTGATTGTCCTTCTCGACGTTGCGTCGTCTTCTGTTTGATTGTCCTTCTCGACGTTGCGTCGTCTTCTGTTTGATTGCCCTTCTCGACGTTGCGTCGTCTTCTGTTTGATTGCCCTTCTCGACGTTGCGTCGTCTTCTGTTTGATTGTCCTTCTCGACGTTGCGTCGTCTTCTGTTTGATTGCCCTTCTGGACGTTGCGTCGTCTTCGGTTTGATTGTCCTTCTGGACGTTGCGTCGTCTTCTGTTTGATTGTCCTTCTCGACGTTGCGTCGTCTTCTGTTTGATTGTCCTTCTCGACGTTGCGTCGTCTTCTGTTTGATTGTCCTTCTCGACGGTGCGTCGTCTTCTGTTTGATTGTCCTTCTCGGCGGTGCGTCGTCTTCTGTTTGATTGCCCTTCTGGACGTTGCGTCGTCTTCGGTTTGATTGTCCTTCTGGACGTTGCGTCGTCTTCTGTTTGATTGCCCTTCTGGACGTTGCGTCGTCTTCTGTTTGATTGCCCTTCTCGACGTTGCGTCGTCTTCTGTTTGATTGTCCTTCTCGACGTTGCGTCGTCTTCTGTTTGATTGTCCTTCTCGACGTTGCGTCGTCTTCTGTTTGATTGCCCTTCTCGACGTTGCGTCGTCTTCTGTTTGATTGCCCTTCTCGACGTTGCGTCGTCTTCTGTTTGATTGTCCTTCTCGACGTTGCGTCGTCTTCTGTTTGATTGCCCTTCTGGACGTTGCGTCGTCTTCGGTTTGATTGTCCTTCTGGACGTTGCGTCGTCTTCTGTTTGATTGTCCTTCTCGACGTTGCGTCGTCTTCTGTTTGATTGCCCTTCTCGACGTTGCGTCGTCTTCTGTTTGATTGTCCTTCTCGACGTTGCGTCGTCTTCTGTTTGATTGTCCTTCTCGACGTTGCGTCGTCTTCTGTTTATTGCCCTTCTCGACGTTGCGTCGTCTTCTGTTTGATTGCCCTTCTCGACGTTGCGTCGTCTTCTGTTTGATTGTCCTTCTCGACGTTGCGTCGTCTTCTGTTTGATTGCCCTTCTGGACGTTGCGTCGTCTTCGGTTTGATTGTCCTTCTGGACGTTGCGTCGTCTTCTGTTTGATTGCCCTTCTCGACGTTGCGTCATCTTCGGTTTGATTGTCCTTCTGGACGTTGCGTCGTCTTCTGTTTGATTGCCCTTCTCGACGTTGCGTCGTCTTCTGTTTGATTGTCCTTCTCGACGTTGCGTCGTCTTCTGTTTGATTGCCCTTCTCGACGTTGCGTCGTCTTCTGTTTGATTGTCCTTCTCGACGTTGCGTCATCTTCTGTTTGATTGTCCTTCTCGACGTTGCGTCGTCTTCTGTTTGATTGTCCTTCTCGACGGTGCTTCGTCTTCTGTTTGATTGTCCTTCTCGACGTTGCGTCGTCTTCTGTTTGATTGTCCTTCTCGACGGTGCGTCGTCTTCTGTTTGATTGTCCTTCTCGACGGTGCGTCGTCTTCTGTTTGATTGTCCTTCTCGACGGTGCGTCGTCTTCTGTTTGATTGCCCTTCTCGACGTTGCGTCGTCTTCTGTTTGATTGCCCTTCTCGACGGTGCGTCGTCTTCTGTTTGATTGCCCTTCTCGACGTTGCGTCGTCTTCTGTTTGATTGCCCTTCTCGACGGTGCGTCGTCTTCTGTTTGATTGTCCTTCTCGACGGTGCGTCGTCTTCTGTTTGATTGTCCTTCTCGACGGTGCGTCGTCTTCTGTTTGATTGTCCTTCTCGACGGTGCGTCGTCTTCTGTTTGATTGTCCTTCTCGACGGTGCGTCGTCTTCTGTTTGATTGTCCTTCTCGACGGTGCGTCGTCTTCTGTTTGATTGTCCTTCTCGACGGTGCGTCGTCTTCTGTTTGATTGCCCTTCTGGACGTTGCGTCGTCTTCTGTTTGATTGCCCTTCTCGACGTTGCGTCGTCTTCTGTTTGATTGCCCTTCTCGACGGTGCGTCGTCTACTGTTTGATTGCCCTTCTATCCTCTTCTTGTCAGTGTGACATTGTAACCCCCCCCCCCCCAACCTATGATGTAATCCCAAACAACGTGAACATCTCATTTAATTGACCGCTTAACTGCCGTGAACGGCTTTAAAATTGCGCGGGGATCAAAATACCGACGAGACCCGAGAAAAGGGGCAAACACTCTCGTGTCCTTCGTTAATCCTGCCCGGACCCTAATTTTCTTCTCTCCCGGGGAGGGCAACAAATATAATCCTTTACAGGAGTAATCGATACCTAGTTCCCCCTTGGGCAGAAATTGATTCTGATTAGTCAATACAGTTTTGGGGTATAGACAAGATGGTACTCTGTCCCCTTCTCTCTTCTTAATCTCCAAACCTATTTGATACGTGACATGATAGGAGAAAATGGGGAAACATTCTGTAGCGTTGTGCGGACTTAAAAGCTGGAGTAATGTTATAGATATCTGGGTGGGTGATGTGGATGAAACGATGGGTGATATGGATGAATGGATGACTAAGGTGAATGGATGGTTGGGTGAGGTGGTGGATGTATGAATGAGGTGGATGGATGGAAAGGTGATGTGGATGGGTTGGTGAGGTTGATGGATTGGTGAGGTGGATGGGTTGGTGATGTGGATGGGTTGGTGATGTAGGTGAATTGGTGAGTCGAAGGATGGGTGAATGTGGAGCGCTGTGAGTGTGTGGTGTGATGCGAGAGTGTGGCGTGAAGTAAGCGTGAAGTGATGTGAGAGTGTGGATTGATGTGAGAGTGTGGAGTGATGTGAGAGTGTGGAGTGATGTGAAAGTGTGAAGTGATGTGATAGTGTGCAGTGATGTGAGAGTGTGAAGTGATGTGAGAGTGTGGGGTGATGTGAGAGTGTGGAGTAATGTGAGAGTGTGGGGTGATGTGAAAGTGTGAAGTGATGTGATAGTGTGGAGTGATGTGAGAGTGTGACGTGATGAGAGAGTGTGGGGTGATGTGAGAGTGTGGAGTGATGTGAGAGTGTGGAGTGATGTGAAAGTGTGAAGTGATGTGATAGTGTGGAGTGATGTGAGAGTGTGACGTGATGAGAGAGTGTGGGGTGATGTGAGAGTGTGGAGTGATGTGAGAGTGTGAAGTGATGTGAGAGTGTGGAGTGATGTGAGAGTGTGTAGTTATGTGAGAGTGTGGAGTGATGTGAGAGAGTGGAGTGATGTGAGAGTGTGGCGTTGTGAGAGTGTGGAGTGATGTGAGAGTGTGAAGTGATGTGAGAGTGTGGAGTGATGTGAGAGTGTGTAGTTATGTGAGAGTGTGGAGTGATGTGAGAGTGTGGAGTGATGTGAGAAGGTGGAGTGATGTGAGAAGGTGGAGTGATGTGAGAGAGTGGAGTGATGTGAGAGTGTGGAGTGATGTGAGAGTGTGGAGTGATGTGAGAGTGTGGAGTGATGTGAGAGTGTGGAGTGATGTGAGAGTGTGGAGTGATGTGAGAGTGTGGAGTGATGTGAGAGTGTGGAGTGATGTGAGAGTGTGGAGTGATGTGAGAGTGTGGAGTGATGTGAGAGTGTGAAGTTATGTGAGAGTGTGGAGTGATGTGAGAGTGTGGAGTGATGTGAGAGTGTGAAGTTGTGTGAGAGTGTGGAGTGATGTGAGAGTGTGGAGTGATGTGAGAGTGTAGAGTGATGGGAGAGTGTGGAGTGATGTCAGAGTGTGGAGTGATGTGAGAGTGTGGAGTGATGTGAGCAGGTGGAGTGATGTGAGAGAGTGGAGTGATGTGAGAGTGTGGAATGATGTGAGAGTGTGGAGTGATGTGAGAGTGTGGAGTGATGTGAGAGTGTGAAGTTATGTGAGAGTGTGGGGTGATGTGAGAGTGTGGAGTAATGTGAGAGTGTGGGGTGATATGAGAGTGTGGAGTGATGTGAGAGTGTGGAGTGATGTGAAAGTGTGAAGTGATGTGATAGTGTGGAATGATGTGAGAGTGTGACGTGATGAGAGAGTGTGGGGTGATGTGAGAGTGTGGAGTGATGTGAGAGTGTGAAGTGATGTGAGAGTGTGGAGTGATGTGAGAGTGTGTAGTTATGTGAGAGTGTGGAGTGATGTGAGAGTGTGGAGTGATGTGAGAAGGTGGAGTGATGTGAGAGAGTGGAGTGATGTGAGAGTGTGGAGTGATGTGAGAGTGTGGAGTGATGTGAGAGTGTGGAGTGATGTGAGAGTGTGGAGTGATGTGAGAGTGTGGAGTGATGTAAGAGTGTGGAGTGATGTGAGAGTGTGGAGTGATGTGAGAGTGTGGAGTGATGTGCGAGTGTGGAGTGATGTGAGAGTGTGAAGTTATGTGAGAGTGTGGAGTGATGTGAGAGTGTGGAGTGATGTGAGAGTGTGAAGTTGTGTGAGAGTGTGGAGTGATGTGAGAGTGTGGAGTGATGTGAGAGTGTAGAGTGATGGGAGAGTGTGGAGTGATGTCAGAGTGTGGAGTGATGTGAGAGTGTGGAGTGATGTGAGCAGGTGGAGTGATGTGAGAGAGTGGAGTGATGTGAGAGTGTGGAGTGATGTGAGAGTGTGGAGTGATGTGAGAGTGTGGAGTGATGTGAGAGTGTGAAGTTATGTGAGAGTGTGGAGTGATGTGAGAGTGTGGAGTGATGTGAGAGTGTGGAGTGATGTGAGGGTGTGGAGTGATGTGAGAGTGTGGAGTGATGTGAGATTCTGGCGCCAATTGGCAGCGTTGGTGACGTCGTTACATAGAGAATGTGTTTTTTTATTGATGAACATGACAGTCTTTTCACCCGCATCTAAGCCTTGGGGTAAACATTAACCACTAAATCGCATCAGAAACAGTAGCTCGCAGTAAACGTTCTCTTACGTCCACTTTATCGTTCATAGTGGCTTCGTTCTACCAAGTCCTAGAGTTAGGATGACGTCACCAGCCTTAGTACATATAGAATAAATCAATGATCCAACAAAAAATACAATAATAAGAGGACACAAACATTAAAAAAAGAAGAAAAATAAGCACGCTAGTTATTATTCGATAAGCAAATCGTGAACATCAGTGATTCTCATATTTCGGCGCATGACGCTGCTTCATATGGTACGCAAAGATATTTATTTTTTAAAAAAAATAATAATTTACAGATGTTGCCTGTTTTTTAGTTCTTTTAAAAAGAAAAATAATAACAGTTATTATCACACTCAATTACTGACCAATACTCTGAAAAAAGTGTGTGGGGGGGGGGGTGTCGTGTGATAACTAATCACTCTTCATGGTCCTGGGGTAAAACATAATTGACAACAATCTGCTGGGCTGTGATACACAACATACAATTAATTTCTTCCAACCTGGCATCCCAAATTTTAAGTTTATGGGCACAAAGTCAGCAGGTGTCCCACCGTTTTGGGGGGCCAGTGTGCAGTGCCGAAATTTCGGGTCCCTGTTCTGGTCTAGCCTGTTAAATTAATAACTTGCAGCTTCTCGAACACAACAATGGATATTAGAATTTAGTCAGAAGGAGTAAAAGAGAGCGAGAAATAGAGAGAGAAAAGAAAGAGAGAAGAACAGACAAAGAGAGAGAGCGAGAGAGAGAAAAGGAGAGATAATAGAGGAGCCGATACATAGGATATAAAATTGCACCTTGTTTCCATCACGTCGCAATGATTGTTTGAAGCCTTCCAGGAGCCAGGAAAGCACTCAAGAGTTAAGGATACCAATGTCCAATGTTGACAGATTTAGTTACAAGTGTTTAAGATGTCTGCTCTGTTTGGCCTTCTGGGAGTCTAAGGTTAGGACGGGGGAGAAAGCGTAACAATAGGCTTTAAGTGCGATGTCAGAGATTGCGAAATGGCACGTGAGGGGCGGGCGGTTGAGGGCCGACCACCTCCGAGGATAAGTCATCAAGACGGCGGACCATGATATTTCAATATTCTAGGCTCGTAATTAACTTTTGTAAATAATACTGCCCGAATGTCCGCACACGCGGGATGTGCCCTTACCCGCGGGCAAAGTCTGGGAGGAGTTCGTGCCACCCACGATATTAACTAACCCAGTCTTACGGTAGATCTCTCGTACGTAGTGTTAATGCCGGACCGTTCTAACACGAGCCGGGGGCCGAGGGCCGGGTCAGACGGTAGCAGTCGTGGCCCAGACGGAAGGCAAATTGTCCGAACATCACATTATATTCGGACCGGCAGGCGGCCAACTAACAGTGTAAAAAAAGTCCAGCCAGTGAGGAGGAAAAACGTGTCCAGTAAATAAGGAATATATTGAAAAATGTAGAGTGGTGGGTGACGGGGGTGGGTAGGAGAGCGGCATCGTATTTTCCCCGTATTTTGTTCAGACTATTTCCTAAATGTCGACAATAAATCAAAGTTTGGTAATCCAATGTTTTGAGAGCAATTCTAACTATAGCGATGTTAATACCATTTTTTTTCTTTCGGAAAACCGGTTATTGGTGCTAGAATTGTGGTTTTAAACCGGTTATCACTTTTTTACAGTCATGACTCGAGTACTGCATGGACAAATGGGAACAGCTTTTCTGTATTTATGTGTGAGGGAGGGGGGTCGGGTTTTTTGGTGAGTTCCTACACTCCCCCCCCCCCCCCCCAAAGGACTTGACCCCCATGTCAGGGCGGCAATTTCGGTCCACTTCAAATTGATTTCATAGATGTGTTGGTGTATTCACTTTACATGTTGTTACCTTGAAATAGAGGAGGCACAATTCATTGGATGGCATCCGTCCTTCACAATGTGACGATGGTGTAGACGTCATAACGTGACGATGGTGTAGACGTCATAATGTGACGATGGTGTAGACGTCATAATGTGACGATGGTGTAGACGTTATAACGTGACGATGATGTAGACGTCATAATGTGACGATGGTGTAGACGTTATAACGTGACGATGATGTAGACGTCATAATGTGACGATGGTGTAGACCTCAAAACGTGACGATGGTGTAGACGTCAAAACGTGACGATGGTGTAGACGTCAAAACGTGACGATGGTGTAGACGTCATAATGTGACGATGGTGTAGACGTCATAATGTGACGATGGTGTAGACGTCATAATGTGACGATGGTGTAGACGTCATAACGTGACGATGGTGTAGACGTCATAATGTGACGATGGTGTAGACGTCATAACGTGACGATGGTGTAGACGTTATAACGTGACAATGGTGTAGACGTCATAATGTGACGATGGTGTAGACGTTATAACGTGACGATGGTGTAGACGTCATAATGTGACGATGGTGTAGACGTCATAATGTGACGATGGTGTAGACGTCATAATGTGACGATGGTGTAGACCTCATAATGTGACGATGGTGTAGACGTCAAAACGTGACGATGGTGTAGACGTCATAATGTGACGATGGTGTAGACGTCATAATGTGACGATGGTGTAGACGTCATAATGTGACGATGGTGTAGACGTCATAACGTGACGATGGTGTAGACGTCATAATGTGACGATGGTGTAGACGTGATAACGTGACGATGGTGTAGACGTTATAACGTGACGATGGTGTAGACGTCATAATGTGACGATGGTGTAGACGTTATAACGTGACGATGGTGTAGACGTCATAATGTGACGATGGTGTAGACGTCATAACGTGACGATGGTGTAGACGTCATAACGTGACGATGGTGTAGACCTCATAATGTGACGATGGTGTAGACGTCAAAACGTGACGATGGTGTAGACGTCATAATGTGACGATGGTGTAGACGTCATAATGTGACGATGGTGTAGACGTCATAATGTGACGATGGTGTAGACGTCATAACGTGACGATGGTGTAGACGTCATAACGTGACGATGGTGTAGACGTCATAACGTGACGATGGTTTAGACGTCATAATGTGACGATGGTGTAGACGTCATAACGTGACGATTGTGTAGACGTCATAACGTGACGATGGTGTAGACGTCATAAAGTGACGATGATGTAGACGTCATAACGTGACGATGGTGTAGACGTCATAATGTGACGATGGTGTAGACGTCATAATGTGACGATGGTGTAGACGTCATAACGTGACGATGGTGTAGACGTCATAACGTGACGATGGTGTAGACGTCATAAAGTGACGATGTTTTAGACGTCATAAAGTGATGATGGTGGAGACGTCATAATGTGACGACGATGTAGACGTCACAGTGTGACGACGGTGTAGGCGTCATAAAGTGACGACGGTGTAGATGTCATAAAGTGACGATGGTGTAGACGTCACAATGTGACGATAGTGTAGACGTCATAACGTGACGATGGTGTAGATGTCATAATGTGACGATGGTGTAGAAGTCATAACGTGACGATGGTGTAGATGTCATAATGTGACGATGGTGTAGACGTCATAATGTGACGATGGTGTAGACGTCAAAACGTGACGATGGTGTAGAAGTCATAATGTGACGATGGTGTAGACGTTATAATGTGAAGATGGTGTAGACGTCATAAAGTGACGATGGTGTAGACGTCATAATGTGACGATGGTGTAGACGTCATAACGTGACGATGGTGTAGACGTCATAATGTGACGATGGTGTAGACGTCATAAAGTGACGATGGTGTAGACGTCATAATGTGACGATGGTGTAGACGTCATAATGTGACGATGGTGTAGACGTCATAAAGTGACGATGTTTTAGACGTCATAAAGTGATGATGGTGGAGACGTCATAATGTGACGACGATGTAGACGTCACAGTGTGACGACGGTGTAGGCGTCATAAAGTGACGATGGTGTAGATGTCATAAAGTGACGATGGTGTAGACGTCACAATGTGACGATAGTGTAGACGTCATAACGTGACGATGGTGTAGATGTCATAATGTGACGATGGTGTAGAAGTCATAACGTGACGATGGTGTAGATGTCATAATGTGACGATGGTGTAGACGTCATAATGTGACGATGGTGTAGACGTCAAAACGTGACGATGGTGTAGAAGTCATAATGTGACGATGGTGTAGACGTCATAATGTGAAGATGGTGTAGACGTCATAATGTGACGATGGTGTAGACGTCATAATGTGACGATGGTGTAGACGTCATAACGTGACGATGGTGTAGACGTCATAAAGTGACGATGGTGTAGACGTCATAAAGTGACGATGGTGTAGACGTCATAATGTGACGATGGTGTAGACGTCATAATGTGACGATGGTGTAGACGTCATAATGTGACGATGGTGTAGACGTCATAATGTGACGATGGTTTAGACGTCATAACGTGACGATGGTGTAGACGTCATAATGTGACGATGATGTAGACGTCATATTGTGACGATGGTGTAGACGTCATAATGTGACGATGGTGTAGACGTCATAACGTGACGATGGTGTAGACGTCATAATGTGACGATGGTGTAGACGTCATAACGTGACGATGGTGTAGACGTCATAATGTGACAATGGTGTAGACGTCAAAACGTGACGATGGTGTAGAAGTCATAATGTGACGATGGTGTAGACGTCATAATGTGAAGATGGTGTAGACGTCATAATGTGACGATGGTGTAGACGTCATAATGTGACGATGGTGTAGACGTCATAACGTGACGATGGTGTAGACGTCATAATGTGACGATGGTGTAGACGTCATAATGTGACGATGGTGTAGACGTCATAATGTGACGATGGTGTAGACGTCATAATGTGACGATGGTGTAGACGTCATAATGTGACGATGGTTTAGACGTCATAACGTGACGATGGTGTAGACGTCATAACGTGACGATGGTGTAGACGTCATAACGTGACGATGGTGTAGACGTCATAACGTGACGATGGTTTAGACGTCATAATGTGACGATGCAATAGACGTCATAAAATGACGATTGTGTAGACGTAATAACGTGAAGATGGTGTAGACGTCATAATGTGACGATGATGTAGACGTCATAACGTGACGATGGTGTAGACGTCATAATGTGACGATGGTGTAGACGTCATAATGTGACGATGGTGTAGACGTCATAACGTGACGATGGTGTAGACGTCATAACGTGACGATGGTGTAGACGTCATAACGTGACGATGGTGTAGACGTCATAACGTGACGATGGTGTAGACGTCATAAAGTGACGATGTTTTAGACGTCATAAAGTGATGATGGTGGAGACGTCATAATGTGACGACGATGTAGACGTCACAGTGTGACGACGGTGTAGGCGTCATAAAGTGACGATGGTGTAGATGTCATAAAGTGACGATGGTGTAGACGTCACAATGTGACGATAGTGTAGACGTCATAACGTGACGATGGTGTAGATGTCATAATGTGACGATGGTGTAGAAGTCATAACGTGACGATGGTGTAGATGTCATAATGTGACGATGGTGTAGACGTCATAATGTGACGATGGTGTAGACATCAAAACGTGACGATGGTGTAGAAGTCATAATGTGACGATGGTGTAGACGTCATAATGTGAAGATGGTGTAGACGTCATAATGTGACGATGGTGTAGACGTCATAACGTGACGATGGTGTAGATGTCATAATGTGACGATGGTGTAGACGTCATAATGTGACGATGGTGTAGACGTCATAACGTGACGATGGTGTAGACGTCATAATGTGACGATGGTGTAGACGTCATAACGTGACGATGGTGTAGACGTCATAATGTGACGATGGTGAAGACGTCAAAACGTGACGATGGTGTAGAAGTCATAATGTGACGATGGTGTAGACGTCATAATGTGAAGATGGTGTAGACGTCATAATGTGACGATGGTGTAGACGTCATAATGTGACGATGGTGTAGACGTCATAACGTGACGATGGTGTAGACGTCATAATGTGACGATGGTGTAGACGTCATAATGTGACGATGGTGTAGACGTCATACTGTGACGATGGTGTAGACGTCATAATGTGACGATGGTGTAGACGTCATAATGTGACGATGGTTTAGACGTCATAACGTGACGATGGTGTAGACGTCATAACGTGACGATGGTGTAGACGTCATAACGTGACGATGGTGTAGACGTCATAACGTGACGATGGTTTAGACGTCATAATGTGACGATGCAATAGACGTCATAAAATGACGATTGTGTAGACGTCGTAACGTGAAGATGGTGTAGACGTCATAACGTGACGATGGTGTAGACGTCATAATGTGACGATGGTGTAGACGTCATAAAGTGACGATGGTGTAGACGTCATAATGTGACGATGGTGTAGACGTCATAAAGTGACGATGGTGTAGACGTCATAACGTGACGATGGTGTAGACGTCATAACGTGACGATGGTGTAGACGTCATAACGTGACGATGGTGTAGACGTCATAAAGTGACGATGTTTTAGACGTCATAAAGTGATGATGGTGGAGATGTCATAATGTGACGACGATGTAGACGTCACAGTGTGACGACGGTGTAGGCGTCATAAAGTGACGATGGTGTAGATGTCATAAAGTGACGATGGTGTAGACATCACAATGTGACGATGGTGTAGACGTCATAACGTGACGATGGTGTAGATGTCATAATGTGACGATGGTGTAGAAGTCATAACGTGACGATGGTGTAGATGTCATAATGTGACGATGGTGTAGACGTCAAAACGTGACGATGGTGTAGAAGTCATAATGTGACGATGGTGTAGACGTCATAATGTGAAGATGGTGTAGACGTCATAATGTGACGATGGTGTAGACGTCATAATGTGACGATGGTGTAGACGTCATAACGTGACGATGGTGTAGACGTCATAATGTGACGATGGTGTAGACGTCATAAAGTGACGATGGTGTAGACGTCATAATGTGACGATGGTGTAGACGTCATAATGTGACGATGGTGTAGACGTCATAATGTGACGATGGTGTAGACGTCATAATGTGACGATGGTTTAGACGTCATAACGTGACGATGGTGTAGACGTCATAACGTGACGATTGTGTAGACGTCATAATGTGACGATGGTGTAGACGTCATAATGTGACGATAGTGTAGACTTCATAACGTGACAATGGTGTAGACGTCATAATGTGACGATGGTGTAGACGTCATAATGTGACGATGGTGTAGACGTCATAACGTGACGATGGTGTAGACGTCATAATGTGACGATGGTGTAGACGTCATAAAGTGACGATGGTGGAGACATCATAAAGTGACGATGTTGTAGACGTCATAAAGGGACGATGGTGGAGACGTCATAATGTGACGACGATGTAGACCTCACAGTGTGACGACGGTGTAGGCGTCATAAAGTGACGATGGTGTAGATGTCATAAAGTGACGATGGTGTAGACGTTACAATGTGACGACGGTGTAGACTTCGTGGGACGAAATGGACAAGACCTGGGAATATGCTTCTTCAGGTTTATAAGCTGGTTTATAAACAGCAAATCGCCTATTTACACGCCTGTGGATAACACAAGGGAACATGCTGTGGAACATATCTCTATCGCAGGATAAACACTTGCTATATCAAGGCGACCGCTTTAAACACCATTAAAAAACAACCACCTCAAATTTCAACCTGTTTTTAACATCGGTCAGTTGACATCGATTACATAGTGTGGTATGGTCCGATACACGAAGAGCTAGCGAGTACCCTAACTATTTGATTAATTATTATGTATCTTTATTGGTTTTAAAATTATTGTATGCATTCAATGATTATAAAAACACAATAACTATTAGTTTATAATTATTGAAAAATAGATTTTTTAAATTATTATTTTTTTATTATGATAAAAATAATTCGACAACCCATTTACAAAAAATCAGCGTCCTGTTGGAAATAAGGTTCTCGTTTAAACATCCCGAAGCCTCACTAACTTGTGACATAATGCTGGTTAGATGTCACGTGCAGAATTGATTCATTTGAAACTAAACTATTCATTGACATCGAATAAGGAGTAGTGTCTACACAAAGACCGGGTTGATATTTACATTAAAAATGTCTACATTTTCGGACACGGTCAATACCAATATTTAAAGCAAAGTCTTCACAACAATATTATGCTTAGGTTTCGGAATAGGAGAAAAAACGGCATTTTTTCCGTTTTCAATTTTTTTCTTCTTTAAATTAAGTTCAAGATCGCCTGGTAATTGATGTCTTCTGGGTGGAGGAAACTTGATTTACAGAAGGGCATGCCGGGCATGAAGGGCGTCAAGGTTAAGAGGTTCAGAACAATGGAAATACCAGCACCAAAAAACGTGATTCTTTGTTTTAATTGAGCAGACACAGGAGGTCTGAAGCGTTGAGTGGAAGGTGGGGGGAGGGAGGGACCCTGGTCCTACTGGCTGTTAGTGATCAGAGAGAAGAAGGGATACGACACTAGGCAGAACTGACTGTACCCAGGCGATCAAACTATAGACTCTACTCGTTGTGTCTATTTAATGTAACTATATATTTCAATAGGACTAAGTCGAACTCGGCAGGCTAAATTAGAACTGTAACAATTTTACTAAGGAGACACAAATACGCAGTACGGTATCCAAATTGGAACTGTAACAACGGTACCAAGACAGTACAGTATCCAAATTAGAACTGTAACAACGGTACCAAGACAGTACAGTATCAATTATAACAAGGAAATTTAAACTAAGCGCCATCAGCAACCGATGAATAATCTATTGAGAGTGAGACGTGAAGATATTATCCAGGAGCTTAAGGCCAAACACTGTCCTTGCCACTCGACCAATGGTCACATCTTTAAGTCGGCCTTGTCCAATGGAGCTTAACCCCAAGTAAAGTCCGCCATTTTATAAATATATGTTTATTTTATTTGACCACCTTACAGCCATCCCCGGACCTAGCAAAGTGCTCCCGTGCCCCTGCCCTCCACATAGCCCCTCCAAGAACGGACACTTTACACAGGAATCAAGCTGGCATTGAGATGGTTCTTGTATCGAGAGGTTCTAGACTTGGGTTCTCATTGAACAGACATTTCGTGGAAGATGTCTGCTGTCGTGGAGTGAACATTTAAAGAAAGACAACTCTGGGCTCACACTAAGTGAGCCCCCACTCTTATCTCCCATCTAACGCTCAGCACAAATCTATTCAACATGATACAATTACTGGATGGAAACAGGGGGGGGGGGAGAGGGAGAGGGATGACAGGCGAATCAAGGGAGAGAGGACAGACGAATCAAGGGAGAGAAAAGCAGAGGGAATGTAACAGGTGTTGTACTAAAAACACTGTGCCGCTTATACTCTTAACATTGTTTGCATAAAGATATCACTTTAAATACTGTGCGTTTCATTATATCTGTAACAACTACTTTTTAATATTTTTTTTAAAATGATTTAACTTAAAACGTGTATAAATCGCACCGTTGTCATTGACAACTGTCATTCACAAGTGTCGTGGGACACACACATATAAACGCATCCAAACATGGTACAATTAGTGTACTTGGGATGTTTGCTGTATGCATGGCACGACATGCGCAAGTTAAGCAATTTCTGAAGTTGGTACAAGTGGACAAAAATGAGGGAGAAAAATCAAGTCAATAAAAGTATACACAGTTATGATATCTGAAGGCATTGCTAGTGTACATGGACAAAAATAAGGAAGAAACATCAAGTCAATAAAACAGTACACAAGAAAGCTTTCTGAAGGTAGTGCTAGTGTACATGGACAAATGAGGCAGAAAAATCAAGCCACTAAAAGTGTACACAGAGGAGCTCGTACAAGTTTACACAAAGTCCCCAATGTTGACAAATAATGTGACCGATGTTACACGATTGCTAATTTAATAGGAGTAAGGTAAGCAGTCGAATGGAGCAACAGCTAAGAGCTGAAAAGATCATAGCAGGCATTTAGGGTAAGTAGTTATATCGATAATATATTGACCCCCAGCTAAGCAAATGAAAGGTCAATAGGAGAGCCCTAAGTCGGATGGTCCATATGTCCAGCTCAAACCAAGAAGGTGAAACGTCCATAGGTGGTGACCGCCGCAGCTAAACAGTTGAATGGACCATGGATGGTAGCTCCACACTATAAGTTGATAAGTCAAGGTTGGCTGACTTAGAATTGACCATGGATGGTAGCTCAATAACTATAAGTTGATAAGTCAAGGTTGGTTGACTGAGAATGGACCATGGAGGATAGCTCGATAACTATAAGTTGATAAGTCAAGGTTGGTTGACTGAGAATGGACCATGGAGGGTAGCTCGATAACTATAAGTTGATAAGTCAAGGTTGGTTGACTGAGAATGGACCATGGAGGGTAGCTCGATAACTATAAGTTGATAAGTCAAGGTTGGTTGACTGAGAATGGACCATGGAGGGTAGCTCGATAACTATAAGTTGATAAGTCAAGGTTGGTTGACTGAGAAAACAATGAACAGCTGATATTTGCGGTTATGTTGGGAAAAGACCAGTCACTTCTTGCTAAAGTATGTTTATATGTTTTCCAGGACTGGCCGAAATATATGGTGGCCACCAGCATATGGTGGCTTACACTTGTATGGTGGCATATGTTACAGAGAAGTACTGTAGAGCGCTGTGAGTGGAGTTGTTATGGTTTTTTCTGTAGCCGTGAGTAGTGAGTACTTGGAGTTTTAACTATAGCTGTGAGGTGAGAGTACTTGGAGCTTTTACTATAGCTGTGAGGAGTGAATATTTGGAACTTTTACTATAGCCGTGAGTAAATTTTTAGGAGTATTTTTTTACTGTAGCTGTGAGTAGAGTTCTTGGAGGATTTAGTGTATATAGCTCTATCTTAGCTGTGAAACATGTACACTATATATGTGTGTGTGTGTTTGTGTATTTATATGTATTTCAGTAGCTATGAAATTAATGGAATGTGTCCTCAGATTTAAAAAGTAGCTGTAAAAAAAGTACTTTGAATTAATGCTGTAGCAGACGAGAGGGCCTCAATAACTATTGATTAGGCTTTGGGGTGCCCGTTAAACCCCTGTCTGGACGTGAAAAAGAGCATTAAAGTGGGAGGCGCAGTTTTGACATTCGAATGTGAAAGAAGATTTGAAGGCCGTCAAAGAGCTGAGACAGTTGAGCGATGGCTTCATTACACCTTGGCATTGAGAGCGGGGCTTTTAGGGAGGGGATTTAAGTCTCGTCAAATGAACGGGCACTTGACGCACCGCGCTACACAAGGTTGGGAGGAGATTTTAGTTGGTTTTACTTGAAACTACTTGTACCCGCGCAGGAGAGTGCCATAGGTTTAAGGTACAATACAGGAAATAATGTAGTTTGACTGTACCAACTAGAGACGTAGGGTGTACAAATGACCAATCATATCTCGTTAAAACTGGACACAGTGAAATCGCAACTATCTATCCGGGTTCAGTAAGTAGATCTACTGTATGACTGGGTATAACTACTGTATGACTGGGTATATCTACTGTAAGACTGGGTATATCTACTGTATGACTGGGTATATCTACTGTACGACTGGGTATATCTACTGTATGACTGGATATATCTACTGTATGACTGGGTATATCTATTGTATGACTATGACTGGGTATATCTACTGTATGACTGGGTATATCTACTGTATGACTGAATATATCTACTGTATGACTGGGTATATCTACTGTATGCCTGGGTATCTCTTTACATTTGAATCAGTGACCAGGAACTAATGATAGGCTGGGAACAAATCTGGGTGTTTAGGAAAGGGACTTGGGTATGTGGGGAATTTATATTGGTTTTTGTAGGCTTTGGCCCAGCAGTTTCTTTTAACCGGTGTTCTACGAGTACTGGTCGGTTGCCACGGTACAACTGATGTGTTGCCACGGTACAACTGGTGTGTTGCCACGGTACAACTGGTGTGTTGCCACGGTACAACTGGTGTGTTGGCACAGTTTAACGGCTGTTCGCACGACTTTTCTATTAATAATGAATTAAATTTCGGAAACAATATTTGATGACATTGTCCTTAAGATAAAATAAGAAAAAATGCATGCATTGATCGAACTAAATGGAAATTTGTTTTGGTTGTAGAGCACATAATGTTGTCAGCCTAAAGGTCTTTGAGTTTTTGTTCTTTACCAAATTTGGTCCTTAGCAAAACATTTGGTGAATTATTGTGTGGTTAGCATAGATGTTAGGTTCTTGAGTGTGTCCTTGTGTGGTTAACATAGATGTTAGGTTCTTGAGTGTGTCCTTGTGTGGTTAGCATAGATGTTAGGTTCTTGAGTGTGTCCTTGTGTGGTTAGCATATATATTAGGTTCTTGAGTGTGTCATTGTGTGGTTAGCATAGATGTTAGATTCTTGAGCGTGTCCTTGTGTGGTTAGCATAGATGCTAGGTTCTTGAGTGTGTCCTTGTGTGGTTAGCATATATGTTAGGTTCTTGAGTGTGTCCTTGTGTGGTTAGCATAGATGTTAGGTTCTTGAGTGTGTCCTTGTGTGGTCATAATAGATGCTAGGTTCTGGATATAATTTGAATATTGAAACGATGTCATCATTGTTTAACTATAGACCTTGGACGCTTGGTGGTCGGTGGGTCTAAACTGAGTCATTCCCAGGCTAGTAGACAGGAGTTCAATCCCCAGCAAAATTAAGCTTTAGGACCATTGAGTTGGACAATAAGCTGTAGACCCCCCCCCCCCCCCGCTCCCAAACCATCCTTTTAGAGAACGGTCGTGATAGAGTACATACTTCTATTTCATTACCGTTACACCTGCTGGTGCATTATACTGAGATTATCAATGATACTTAAATCAGATGTTGGTTCAAATGCATTGAGTTTCAGCGGTACTTTAATATACATGCCCGGTGCACTGTACAGAGCTTTAGTAATAGTACTTATACACCAGCTGCTGGTGACAGACCTACACAATATGTGATCTTGATTCAGAAGTGAGCACACATTTTGTTCTCTGCGAATCTGTTTCCTGGTCGATAATTAAATAAGGTAGCTTCCCTCCTACTCCCGCGCCCACTTTTTCCCCCCACACATTATTTGATTACATTTTTCTCCACCTCCGTTCATTAAGAGATCTGTCTCATTCATTTGATTTTTACCTGATCATCCTCACTTCAAATTGTGCGTGTGGGTTTTTTTTCCCTCCCTAATTAAACTAGGAATAATTCTCTTTACGGCCTTCCATCTCTCTACCATCTCTCTCCTATCAGCCACATCTCTCCTCTCAATAATCTCTCCTATCTCAGAAGCGCCGGTGTTTTAATTAATCCAATTAAGCTCATTGAAAGAACCTTAATGTGCACAGGAATAAGAGGTGTTGATTGGGGAGGTTTAGGATGGTGATTGGTGACGTATGAGGTGTTGATTGGGGAGGTATAGGATGTTGATTGGGGAGGTATAGGGTGTTGATTGGGGAGGTATAGGATGTTGATTGGGGAGATATGGGGGGTTGGTTGGGGAGCTTTTGTGTGGTGATTTGGGAGATATGGGGTGATTATGTAGTGGTAATGGGGTGCTGATGTGGAGGTATGGGGTAGTGATGTGGAGATATGGGGTGGTGATGTGGAGGTATGGGGAGTTAATAGGTGGTATGGCATTTTGGAGATCTCAGGTCGAGGTGAAGTATTTAGAATAGTCTAAATGCAGCCAGGGAAATGTCCATTATCAACTGTCGAGTTTGTTGTGTAAGGAAGGCGTTGGAAAGGGGAATAGGGGGGAATAAGGTGGGGGAAATAAGGTGGGGGGAATAGGGGGGAATAAGGTGGCCACATTTCGCATTTTTAAACATAATTTATTTTATTTTTAGAAAACCAAAATAAAGAATTTTAACGCCAAACTATTTTGCCCACATTTCAAGCCAATGTTTTTATTTCATGAAATAACCTCCTTTAACAAACCTGTTACTCATAGCCTTATAAACCATTGGGTCATTGATGGCGCTAATCATGAACTTAACCGTAACGTTAATCATGGCGTTAATCACGGAGTTAATCATGGAGTTAATAGAAACGGTTTAATCTAACATCGCGTTTGATGAACTTTTCAATGGATGTCAATCTCATCAGAATTCCTGAGCCAAATCTCAGCTTTAACGAATGTACACAGCGAGGTCAGAGTCCTCATGTTTACTTACACCGGTCCCCGATAGCTGAGCGATTAAATCTATTCGTTGGAGGCCCACACGTCTACTTATTAATATGTGTTTTCACAGGAGGAGATATGTAACCAGGTGAAAAGGGGGGGGGGGAGACGGGGGTCTATATCATGGCAACAAAACAACAAACAAAAGAATAAAAATTATTTTTAAAAAAAAATATAACGGAATGCAAGGAGAATGGGTCGAAAGACAGTACAATGATGACAAGAAATGAGAGACATAAAGTCAATAACGGGGGAAAATGAAAGGAATACTTTTTTTAAAAAAGTTTTCAAAATAGACCAAACTTCAATTATCAAATGTCGATTTTCCTGAACAAAATGAGAAGAACTATGCATGTTAATTGCTCTTATAGCGAGTCCATCACTCAAAAAAACCACGTGACCAAAAAGTGAATGCAATGTAAACAAAACCTATGAAACTAGTGGTATTTTCACCCACAAAAATACTTTTTTTGTTCCAAACAGCCAGCAGATGAGTTTCACGCAAACCTGCTTCTAATGAAAGCACACAGCAAGATTTCGTCTTTTCCGGTTGCGCTCAACCAAAGGGCAGATAATGCCGACAGTGTTCATGACTCTCCATGTTTTCCACCCGGGCGAGAAATTTAAAGTGCTTTAAGTGTAGAGTTGCCTGTCCTTGGAGTCAGCGCTCCGACCGCCGAGGCCAAGACATGCCGAGACAACACGATCAATACGGCGACTCAAAACGGCCATTATGGTCGTGCTCCACTGGCTAACTATGTGATACACGGCTCACAGTCGCGCGCTCATCACGGATTCAGACACTTTGGTTGGGGCATTCGACAATGGCGATTTAAAGACGTGACCTTCAGTAACAGATCAATGGCGAATCTTTCAGATGTACAGATTTGGCTGATAAGACTTGCATAGATTCGTTCCGGGTTGGGATATCTTCCAGTCCAATCCGATATCCTTGCAACGGCTTGGGAAGGAAAGGAAAAAAAACAGCAACAGATGGGAAATATTCCCCCAAAGAAATAAAGCTGTAGAAAAAAAGACACGATTAGAGCTATCTCGGAAATTGGGAATGTCTGTCTGCTGCGGAAGAAATTCAAGTTTAATTCGAATTCATATAATCATATTGATACGCAAGAGTGCAAGATGAATGTACACTTTTCATATTATAGACCGGTGCTTAGATGAACTGTTAGAAGGCAAAAGTTGAAATCATAAGTCATGACTGAACCAATGCTACATATACGCTAGAACTGTACGCATATATACGCATGTACACGTTTATATTGAAAATATGTATATATACATATTGAACAATGCATATACGCTAGAAGTGTATAGAGTTATATTTGAACATATAATGCATGAGCGCTAGGACTGTACACAGTTATATTTGAACATATGCATGTACGCTAAGAATGTACACAGATTTAGGTACCTGTGGCTTCATGACAATATTATGAAAAGTAACACGAAGTTACAGATAAATATGATACATAAATTGTGACACTTAAATAAAAACGAAGTTTCAGATAGTAGTGTTATAAATGATGATTCTAGCGTAAAAATGAAGTTGATTTAAATAATGATTTACTACACATGCAAATGGAGATAGTATAATGTATAAACTATTACTCACAATGTGTGAATTATGTGTTAAATATACCTATAAAGTGCAAATGCAGACTCTATACTGCCTAAATTAACACGGTAACGTGCACATTCAGACTAAACTTTGCCTAAACCACGTGTTCGGAAACCTGCGGCGCGGCTCTTTTGATCTTTCGTCATGCAATTCTTGGATACTACTAGTTACTATGTCACCATTTGGATACTACTAGTTACTATGTCAACATTTGGATTCTACTAGTTACTATGTCAACATTTGGATACTTCTAGTTACTATGTCAACATTTGGATACTACTAGTTACTATGTCAACATTTGGATACTACCAGTTACTATGTCAACATTTGGATACTACTAGTTACCATGTCAACATTTGGATACTACTAATTACCATGTCAACATTTGTATACTACTAGTTACTATGTCAACATTTGGATACTACTAGTTACCATGTCAACATTTGGATATTACTAGTTACCATGTCAACATTTGGACACTACTAGTTACCATGTCAACATTTGTATACTACTAGTTACCATGTCAACATTTGTATACTACTAGTTACTATGTCTACATTTGGATACTACTAGTTACCATGTCACCATTTGGATACTACTAGTTACTATGTCAACATTTGTATACTACTAGTTACTATGTCTACATTTGGATACTACTAGTTACCATGCCAACATTTGGATACTACTAGTTACTATGTCAACATTTGGATACTACTAGTTACCATGTCAACATTTGGATACTACTAGTTACCATGTCAACATTTGGATACTACTAGTTACTATGTCAACATTTGGATACTACTAGTTACTATGTCAACATTTGGATACTACTAGTTACCATGTCAACATTTGTATACTACTAGTTACCATGTCAACATTTGTATACTACTAGTTACTATGTCTACATTTGGATACTACTAGTTACCATGCCAACATTTGGATACTACTAGTTACTATGTCAACATTTGGATACTACTAGTTACCATGTCAACATTTGGATACTACTAGTTACCATGTCAACATTTGGATACTACTAGTTACTATGTCAACATTTGGATACTACTAGTTACTATGTCAACATTTGGATACTACTAGTTACTATGTCAACATTTGGATACTACTAGTTACTATGTCAACATTTGGATACTACTAGTTACTATGTCAACATTTGGATACTACTAGTTACTATGTCAACATTTGGATACTACTAGTTACTATGTCAACATTTGGATACTACTAGTTACTATGTCAACATTTGGATACTACTAGTTACTATGTCAACATTTGGATACTACTAGTTACTATGTCAACATTTGGATACTACTAGTTACTATGTCAACATTTGGATACTACTAGTTACCATGTCACCATTTGGATACTACTAGTTACCATGTCAACATTTGGATACTACTAGTTACCATGTCAACATTTGGATACTACTAGTTACCATGTCAACATTTGAATACTACTAGTTATCATGTCAACATTTGGATACTACTAGTTACCATGTCAACATTTGGAAACTACTAGTTACCATGCCAACATTTGGATACTACTAATTACCATGTCAACATTTGGATACTACTAGTTATCATGTCAACATTTGGATACTACTAGTTACCATGTCAACATTTGGATACTACTAGTTACCATGTCAACATTTGGATACTACTATTTACTATGTCAACATTTGGATACTACTAGTTACCATGTCAGCATTTGGATACTACTAGTTGCCCTGTCAACATTTAAATACTACTAGTTACCATGTCAACATTTGGATACTACTAGTTACCATGCCAACATTTGGATACTACTAGTTACCATGTCAACATTTGGATACTACTAGTTACCATGTCAACATTTGGATACTACTAGTTACCATGTTAACATTTGGATACTACTAGTTACCATGTCAACATTTGGATACTACTAGTTACCATGTCAAAATTTGAATACTACTAGTTACCATGTCAACATTTAATATTTGTCTCTTTACCATGAATATGTTCCCGACCCCCACCTTAAACCATGGATTTAAAGTGCTAAGCTATACAATAAGACTGCCTAATTTAAGACCATAATTACAGGATGTGGGTCAGAGAGCTTTGCGCAGGGATGTGCAGCTGTAAGAGTTTTGGGATACAGGCGTTCTGAGATTAATTAAAGCCATTAGAAGCCACGTGCATTCAATTATGGCCACAATTCTGTTCAAAACGTCAATGGAACACAGAGCGATTAGTTAGGAATGAAACACACGATTACATCAGTATAAAGCACTATGATTACTATGACACAACGCGATTACGTTACCGTGGAGCAAAACATATGACGTCACAGGGGAAGGCATTAATTAATACATTGAAGTTAAATTATTGTTATTCATTTTTATCAAACAATAGTACACAACTTTTACAGCAGTTTCAGGATTTCTCATCAGCCATGGTTTCAACGGAAAACTCATTTATGAGATGTTTTCATCAATGCTGTTTTATTTTCCATAGCTCAACCGGTTTCTTCTTCCAAATACTCAATAGACCCTATCCCTGTATCTTCCCGTTGTATCTGTAAGGTCGTGTTCAAACTAAAAACGCCAGAGCATTAATTTTTGATATGCTAAAACCAAGGCTCGATCTGTTTATGATGCTAGATTAAAAGGTTACATTGTTGATGATGTTACATTAACGGATTATTTTGTTTATGATTATCAATTCAACTTGAAGTAGTTGAGGATGATGTACACAAGTTGAAAATGTGATATTTTTAAAATTCAAGCTCAATTTTTTAACGATGAAAACTATTTTAATGAAGTTTTTGTTTAAACAAAAAACTGTTAATTTGAAACCCATGGCATATTCACATGGCTGCGACTCATTATCTCAACATTTTAAACTCTTGATATTAAGGAGTTTAATAAAGGATTTACAGTTGAACCTCAAAAGATTGGTGTCTCCGTAGTCTCTGGGCATGCGCCGAGCACCAGGTACTAGAGGCTTTGATCATAACCTCAGTCCAAGCTGAGCCAGAGATATTCCATCCATGAGATGAAGAGAGCGGAAACCAGCCCTAGGAAATGGACATCACCAATTTAATACCAATTTTCATGAGCATTAAAAATGAACTTCACCTTTCCCACCTCACCTTACACACACACAAGTTTCTTCTAAATTACTGATATTGATGAAGTAATTACTTTTTGTGTCAAACATTCTACAAACTGTATGGGGAAATGCGGAGGATTAAAAAAAGGGGGTGGGGATAAAAATATTGACAGTAACAGGAGATATCATGGTCCATCTTTTGTATCAGGAGATAACATGGTCCATGTTTTGTATCAGGAGATAACATGGTCCTTTGTATCAGGAGATAACATGGTACTTTGTATCAGAACGTTGGCAGGGTTCCACAGCTCGATTGTTTGCTTGTTCCTTCACTCCTCCAGCAACATCCGTACCCCACCCAATCAGCGTGAGTACAGCATGCTTGGTTATTCCTCTCCCCCCCCCCCCCCCACCAAAATCAAGATGAGGTTTTTGTGTCAAATTTAAATTTAAAACCATGGTTGACTCTGAAGACGGTGTTGTCTGTTGAGATGGACTTATTGATTTAGTTGGTTCAGTTAGTGGGTTTTTTCGTTAGATTATACTCAAGTTTTCTAGGGGCTGTACTCAGCTTTATATGGGCTGTTCTCTGTTTCATATGGGCTGCTCTCTGTTTTCTTTTTTAAATTTCCTCAGTTATAATAGTTGAATAGCATTCACTTATTTGTGCACATTCTGTGTCTAAGTCCAAGCTAACACAAGTCAAGTGATCTCAAACTTTTAGTACGAAACTAACCCAATCATACAACATAAAAGAGCTTTCTAAAAACAAGATAAGTAAACCATTGTGGTGTACGTGACGTAATGCTATCCCAATCTCTACAAACATAAAACTGTTCACATATGACATGTATAAAAAGAAAATATAACAAGCTGTAATCTACATATGTTTGTACCTAATGGGGATCTACAGGAAGATCGCAGTTACCATTAAATGTGCAAACATGAAGCTGTTCCCTGCTGGACTATCCCAACAGCCACTTCAGTATGAAGATCGCAGTTACCATTAAATGTGCAAACATGAAGCTGTTCCTTATTGGACTATCCCAACAGCCACTTCAGTATGAAGATCAAGACTTGAAACAAAAATAACAAGCATCAGGTGATTCTATTTTTAAGCGAGCCCCTCCACCCAATGATCTAATTATTAGAGATAGTTTGTTTTCTCCCTTGAACAGAGCCATGACTCCAGGGCGAGTCACAGTTAGGGGCTCTGTTCCCCTCTGTGCAGCGAGTTATCTCGTTTATCTCGTCAGTTTAAGGAGGAGGTAATTGAGTGGAAAAGAGTTCTGGCGATCATGATGGATGCAATTGAAACTCGAGCTAATACGCGACCGAAGTATTAAGGCCCCTGCACGGATTGGCTTCCCTTTATTTATAGTAACATGACGTCCAACCGGTGGTGCCAGAATTTTCAGGAGATAGTTTCAAGATTGGCTTCTGTTGGCGAGAAGTCTCGTCCACACTCAAGCATAACATTGTTTTTTTTATTTAGTATATTTTGTGTGTGTGTGTGTGTGTGTCTATTTATTGTCTCATACATTTGTGAAAAGTTACAGCAAGCTATTTCAATGATTATTCCATTATGTCAACGATTATTTGTTATTTCAACGATTATTCATTGTTACAAGGATTATTCATTGTCTATTTATTTATCAGTTCTGTAATATAATGGAAGAAATAGGCATACAATACAATTTAAATCACTAAAATAATCCTCAAACTACGAATGACCAACGGCACCAACAAGTCCAGCAGGTATAGTTTGACATGTTTAAGAAACCAAGCTGTTCAGAATGACATAAGTAATATGCTAAGGTGAGTTCGATCATCGGGATTCGTGTCAATAGGAATATCTTCTACCACAACTGACAATATCTCCAAGCTCGCCAATCCTTGTGGTAAGATAGAATAGATGCTGAGGAGTTGGCTTCGTTTCTGGAGAACTTTCAATGTCAAAATGAACAGCTCTCGGTGAATGGCGAAACTTATTTTTTAAAAGATCAAAGTAGATGCTATCATAGTGAGCTTAGCTAAGCCACCTTCAATCTGGCCCAGGTTAAGTGCGTTCATTGGCAGGTACAAAAAAAAAAAAGGTAATCCGTGTGGGGGTAACTGGAGCGACAAGTTACCGGGGTCAAAACGAGTGATACTGGAATATAACAGATTGGTTAATTGGTAAAAGGCTTTCAAAATTTATTTCAACGAAAAGTGAAGAACTATATCATTTAACATGTAAGCATTGTTTGCATGCGTTGGTATGTGTTTGTATGTGTTTGTATGCGTTTGTATGTGTTTGCATGCGTTTGTATGCGTTTATATGCGTTGTATGCGTTTGTATGCGTTTGTATGTGTTTGCATGCGTTTGTATGTGTTTGTATGTGTTTGCATGCGTTTGTATGCGTTTGTATGCGTTGTATGTGTTTGTATGTGTTTGTATGCATTTGTATGCGTTTGTATGTGTTTGTACGCGTTTGTATGTGTTTGTATGCGTTTGTATGCGTTACTATGCGTTTGTATGTGTTAGTATGTATTGGTATGTGTTTGTATGCGTTTGTATATTTAGTTATGATTAAATCGCGTCAAAAAATATATGAATATTTATTTATTTTAAACCATCTTCTTAAATATCGTGAGCAAGTTAAGCGAAATTTCTTCATACTTATTCAGAGGCAGAATGCGTTAGCTATTAACCCTTGCACCCGAGGTTGTATATTTTTGCATCCGTAGTCGGGTCCTTTAGTGGTATATGTAATTGACCATTACACCAGGAATCGGTTTCCGTGGTGATCTAGGTATGGACCATTTAACTAAGGATCGGATCCTTTAGCGATCTAGGTCTTGACCATTTAACCAATGATAATGTCCTTAAACGATCTAGGTATAGACCACTGCACCAATAGTAGGACAAAAATAGTAGGTAAAAAGTAAATTATCATAAAAAACACAACAAAATATAATTTTAAATATTTTAATTGATCAATAAAACGAAGCCATTAGTTTACCATACACGTGGGTGATTATAACACAACAAACCTAAAGCTCTTCAAAAAACCAGTCTCCGTTCTGTGCCCAAAAATGACGTGGGAAGTGCAGTGTCATTTATAGTTGAGGCGTGTTCAATGAGACAAGTCAATTTGGCACCAGGAGCTGGGTGCACTGTGTCACAGTGGCGTCATTTATCTTCTAACAAAATAGATCACTTTCTTTCTCGTAGCACGAATTCCCAAAAGGTTTTAGAATGTCCCTGAAATGTGACTTGATAACTTGAACTACCCTGATCAGTTACGTCACCTCCACACGGAATACAATCTATGTGTTTCAAACTATAATCTTTGGAGTATAACCAGCAACCTTCTTTTTTTTTTTTTTTTTTTTACACATACGACCAAGATATTATTTCAACCAATACCTGAACTGATTTGAACTAAACCCATGTCAGCGCTAAGTAACAGAGCTCAACACCCAACAATGTCAGCGTTAAGTAACAGAGCTCTGTTCTGAACACCGCACAATGTCAGCGCTAAGTAACAGAGCTCCGTTCTCAACACCGCACAAAAGCACATTCTGGATTTCAAGTTCACATTTTAAAATGAATGATTTTTATGAACGTTTTGTTTCATTTGAGCTGAATTGGAAATGATGAATTCCCCGCATCTTAGTGATGATTTCAGCCAAAAATGGCCGGCAAATCAGTAAGTTATGATTGAACTAATTTGTATAGCTATTCAATAACACGACGTGACGATAATTGAACATAGCCACGGCTAAACTGTAAAACGCAGATCCGCACGACATGAACGTTTTGATTAATCTGCAGTCATTAGAAAGCAAGTTACAATTCAATGAGTCATACTGACGCCATAAAAAGAGATAAAGTATAACATATACTAACGACAAACATATATATATATATATTTCATTTTGTCATTAGTTCTATCTATTGAATATGTAAGCTTACAAAAAAGTTATCACATTAACCTTACTTTCCATTGATCTAGAATTAATGATCTAATTGTTCAGAATAATAAAACAAAATTAAAAGCATATATTTTAGTTCTCGAAGATTTTCCAAGTGCAGCGGGTCTAAACTTTCTTCTTGGGTGGAGCCCAATGCCCCGTTCCTTGCACACATGTCTGTGTGCCCCGTTCCTTGCACCCATGTATGTGTGCCCCGTTCCTTGCAACCATGTCTGTATGCCCCGTTCCTTGCACCCATGTCTGTATGCGCCGTTCCTTGCACCCATGTCTGTATGCGCCGTTCCTTGCACCCATGTCTGTATGCCCCGTTCCTTGCACCCATGTCTGTATGCGCCGTTCCTTGCACCCATGTGTGTATGCCCCGTTCCTTGCACCCATGTCTGTATGCCCCGTTCCTTGCACCCATGTCTGTGTGTTTATAAGAACAAATCCAAAGCCTCCCAAAAGTGTCAATCTTTCATGGATATGCCACTTCATGGATATGCCACTCCATGGATATGCCACTTCATGGATATGCCACTTCAAGGATATGCCACTTCATGGGTATACCACTTCATGCTTATGTCACTTCATGCTTATTCCACTTCATGCTAATGTTACTTAATGCCTATACCACTTCGTGCTTATGCCACTTCATGCTTATGCCACTTCATGATTATGTCCCTTCATGCTGATGCCACATAAAGGTATGCCACTTCATGGTTATGCCACTTCATGTTTATGCCACTTCATGGTTATGCCACTTTATGGTTATTTCACTTTATGGTTATGCCACTTCATGGTTATGCCACTTAATTGTTACACATAACTGTACACTTGCATTTTTAAAGCTATGACCTGGTTTGTAGGTTTCGAAACGTTTTTTTTGTCTAAATTACATCATTTGAAGTGGTCATATCTCTGATAGTAATATAAGTAAAGTATGACGTGAAACATTTACTATTTAATCATTTCATTTCCAATGACTTTCCCACAGTGCTTTTATAGATGAATCTGATTTGTAGTAACGTGTATAGTTTCTAAAAACACTCCTTACTGGAGGGTATATAAAAGTGTATGTAATAATGAGAAAAACTCTCAAACAACAGCCCAAACAAAATGAATGCCCCTAGTTATACATTACATTCCACACATTATATTTATTCAACAAAGTGCCTCGTGCCACGATGCAACCAACATTCACAAAGTTTTTTTCTTTCGTTATGTTCGACAACACCCACATCACCGCCACATCCGCCCCCTCCAGAACCCCGTGGACCACCACCCCCCCTCCAGAACCCCGTGGACCGCCAAATCCGGACGTTTTTGCCTTTTAATCAAGTCCTGTAAAACTCCCCCCTCGGCGCGAGCAACTCATCATAGGAATGGGAGACATGCGAGCTAAAGCCAAAATTTGATTTCTGGAATCTACTCAAACTGGCAAGGCATGCGCTCTCATGCACGACATTTCCACGATTCCCTGGCCTAAAAAAATATGACAGAAAAATAACAACAATAAACTAGTGGCCATACGAAAATATAGAGTGGTGGAGGGGGGAGAAAGAGGAGAGGGGGAGGGATGTACTCTCGTTGCAAACAACTATTATATTTAATGGGAAGTAAGCGTTGGGATACTACACTTGTGGGCTAATCTTGATATATATAAGTTAATATAAAGAATTTAAAAAAGGTTGAAATAATGATAACATTTGGCGCGGGTCCCTGGTGCAAAGGGAAATTTATCCACCGGTCCGCCGGAAACACTGAGAGGAATTTAAGGATTCCTGAATAAATTGGCGAAATGAACCGATTCCGTATAGATAGACATGCATCTCCGTATTACTTTGACGAATCAAATACTGTTACATACGAAATTGTCTTTAACGCTACCAATAGTGTTGCACCCCGCATGTTTTAAAGCTACCAATATTGTTGCACCCCGCATGTTTTTCCGGGGCGCTGCTCTCCAGGCGACTCGATTGCATCAGTGCATCTTTTTCAGCCTTTTTTACAGTTTTTACACGTTAGATTTAATTGTGTTTCACTCAAGTACAAATCGATCTACTAAGGATGATTTTCTTGTATGTTTTGTGTCTTTTTCTTCGCGGGAAACAGCTTTAATATGGACTTTGGATATCAAAATATTCAGTCTGGTATAAAAATGTCACTTCCGCCATTTTTTTTAACTTCTGCCATGTCAAAAACAAATGGCGACCAATTCACGACTAAAAGGAAGAAAGCAGGGAAGAAGGGGAGGCATTCGTTTAAAATGCGGAAACATAGGGCAGCGAGACTTTCTTCCACATGTTGTTTTGGGAAACGTTAGATCACTACGTAACAGGATGGATGATGTGGGTTGTTTCTGTAAGCATTTCTATCAATTTCGTATGAGCTCTTTAATGTGCCTGACAGAAACATGGCTTAACGAAACGTTACCAGATTCAGCAGTGGCACTGGACGAATTTAACATTTTCCGTGCCGAAGGAACAACCGACAGCATCAAATTCAAAGGAAGGGGTTGAAATATAATAAGGTGTTATACAAAAATGGCTGCCGTCAGGGGGACACGATTAGGATTACAATGCAAGGTCGTTTGTCAAAAGTCTTCAACACATTGTGACTTCATCAAGTTTAACTATAGATGGGGGATCAGAAACTGGTTCTGCCCCTACAAAATGAAAGTGCCGATGAGAAGAAACCCGGAGATGGGGAGATGGAGTTCACGTGCGCCTAACAGGCAGCAGTGAGGCCTCTCGAACATCTAACATCGGAGCGCCGCGAGCATGCTACCATAGCATGGAATTAGCGCTATATATGAACTCCAATCAATCAGTTTTAAAGCTACCAATATCGATGCACACTGCATGTTTTTAACGCTACCAACAAATTTGCACCCCGCATGTTTTAACGCTACCAATATTGTTGCACCCCGCATGTTTTAACGCTACCAATATCGTTGCACCCCGCATGTTTTAACGCTACCAATATTGTTGCACCCCGCATGTTTTAACGCTACCAATATTGTTGCACCCCGCATGTCTTTCACGCTACCAATCCACAGTACTTCAGCTTGGATCGATAAACTAAAACTATAGACATGATCACTAACTTGTATATTACTACAAGGCCGATGCATTTTAATATGCTGAATCAGAGGCGTAACTGGGTTTTTGGCGCCCTTGGCAAATTTATTTTTTAAATAATAAAAATTAAAAAATTAGATATTTAGCGGCGCCCTTTTGAACAGGCGCAGGCTGGCGCCCTTGGCAACTGCCCCAATGCCAAGCCGTTGTTACGCCTCTGTGCTGAATAAGGAAACATGTTTTCTTTCTGAACTTGTTATTAATTTGTGAGGAGGTAAACAATAAATTTTAACAATGCGACGTGGCGTCTCAAACTAAGAGTTTAAAAAAAAATTAAAGCTTATTACAGTAAAAATAATGGGTAGTTTTGAAAGCTCAATTTGTTATTTTAATTTTTTTTTAAAAGCATTTTGGAGATGCAAGGGCCGTAATGGGTTAGTACTCGGGGTGGACGAGGGTGGGATACAGATGGGGTGAAGGAGGGTGGGATACAGATGGGGTGGAGGAGGGTGGGATACAGATGGGGTGAAGGAGGGTGGGATACAGATGGGGTGGGGTGGAGGGTGGGATACAGATGGGGTGGGGTGGAGGGTGGGATACAGATGGGGTGAAGGAGGGTGGGATACAGATGGGGTGAAGGAGGGTGGGATACAGATGGGGTGGAGGGTGGGATACAGACGGGGTGGAGGAGGGTGGGATACAGATGTTCTCCAATATCATTTGAACCAGTTAGGCTTAACACATGTTACATTTACTATGTATTTCTGGTCTAAGATATAGATAAAGTAAATTAACACTTTTTTTACCACTCCCCTCACCAAAAAAAAAATAAATAATAAAATAAAATTTCAGAAATAAATTTGAAAACAAAAATGGAAACAGAACCTTTCTCTTTTTTGTTCCAATACGCTCACGTGCCACGTACTTTGCCAGTCGGCAATTTAAAGATGGATGGTGTAATCTTACTTATGCAGTGACAACCCCTACCCCCACACACCCTCTTTTCCAAGCAAGTCCTTGCAGATAATGAAGAGCCCCAGAGGAAGCACGTGCACCAAGAGGAGAACATTCACAACGTATTACGTCAGTGAAGAATGGCCTACCAAAAAGTAAAACATTTTTAAAAAAAGATGCAATGATGTGTTGATTATCTGCTCCTTGAACTTCTAAAACTTCTAATGGTTTCTTTTTCTTTCATCTCAAAGCCGGCGTTGCTGTCAATGATTATAGTGACTTGACAATCCGGCGTTGCTGTCAATGATTATATTGATTTGACAAGCCGGCGTTGCTGTCAATGATTATATTGACTTGACAAGCCGGCATGTCTGTCAATGATTATATTGACTTGACAAGATGTCGTTGCTGTCAATGATTATATTGACTAGACAAGTGGGCGTTGCTGTCAATAATTATATTGACTTGACAAGTCGGCGATGCTGTCAATGATTATTGACTTGACCTTTGTTTTCAAGCTGATTGGTTTCACTTTGTGAGACATCCACATTTGTAATAAGACTGTGAGTTTACTTGAGCCTTGTGAAGCAGCTACACCATAGTGCATGGCACTTGGGCCTTGTGAAGCAGCTACACCATAGTACATGGCACTTGAGCCTTGTGAAGCAGCTACACCATAGTACATGGCACTTGGGCCTTGTGAAGCAGCTACACCATAGTACATGGCACTTGAGCCTTGTGAAGCAGCTACACCATAGTGCATGGCACTTGAGCCTTGTGAAGCAGCTACACCATAGTACATGGCACTTGAGCCTTGTGAAGCAGCTACACCATAGTACATGGCACTAGAAACAACAAGTCTACTACACTAAAGTCGTATGTCAGAGTTGCAAGGAACGATTTGGAACGACCTTCTCAACTTTCACGTTACACCATTGTGTGCACGTCTGTCATGGACCTTAACGTCCTTCTAAGACGTTTGTCATGGACATTAACGTCCCTCTAAGACGATTTTCATGGACATTAACGTCCTTCTAAGACGTCTGTCATGGACATTAACGTCCTTCTAAGACGTCTTTCATGGACATTTGCTTCATATAGGACATCTTTGGTGGACATAAGCGTCCCATTAGGATGTCGCTGAAGGACATTTGCGTCCAATAAGGACGTGTTTGATGAACATTTGCGTCCCGTCTGGACGTGTTTGAACGACATTTGCGTCTCATCCGGACGTCTTTTGATTGACATTCGAATCCCATTGGGACGTCATTTGATTTAAAATAATCATATAGGACATTTTATCACTTTGATCAGTCAATCAGTGTCAATTTTTTTTATTAAGTAAAGAAAAATACTGACTGACTTCCTGGTAACTTAAGTTTTGACTGAAATAAACCTAACGATACCAGAACTGTATATTGATATTTAGGTATAATTTTGATTTTGGTAAATGGGAGAGACAAAAATTCATCTAAAAAAGCAATATCAACAACAACAAAAAGTACGTGTGTAGATTGATTCACACCCCCCCCCCCCCCCGTTATGTAAGACTACAGGAATACAGGTTCAGTTCATACAACGCCACGTCGCTGATGGAGTATATAAATAGCAATATCATGAAAGAACATTTTAGAGGCACATAATTTTGGGCAATTTTTGGCCCGCAGACATAAATTTAAATTGTGTGGGAACATCAAGGACTTCATCATAAATTAAATCTGGTTTTAAACATTTATCTTTTAATATAGATTGGTCATTAAAGGCCGATAAATAACGTTTACATCCAATGTCTACAACGTTTTCAGATCTTTAGCTAGATCTCTGCTGAATGTATAAATTAGAGTTATTTTTAAACTTGTAGATATTTATGCTAAAACATATTACTAATCCCCTATAGCAAGTCATGTTATTTCACTGTATGAGGCAAGAGATGCTAAATCCTAAATAGCTCTTCTATTACTGTTAGCAACTGGATCAATATTTTGTGTTGCTAGTACAGAAGTCTCCCTCGCTGAAACTACCTGCTGCCCCCTACCCTATCGCACAAGACTGATAAGTTAGACCACGGTGATAAACTCATGCAATTCATTTAGAGAAAACATTACTGATGATACCAGATTTCTCAGTGGATATTTAGTCCAGACTTCTGGTCTCGACTTAAAGATCGACCTTGGAATAACAAAATGAGACCCTTTTTAGGAGTGGGGGTGGATGGGGTGCTGGTGGATGGGGCGGGGAATGTGTGACTGGCATCGTCTGTTAGAGTCAAAATGATAAAGATGGATTTGGGCACACAAGTAACTGTCATTATTCCGTATCTCTGGCTATGTCACAGGGAACTGAGCCCAGCTCACATAGGAACATTGAGCAATCAATCTTATCAACATTCAAAAATAGCATTCGATCATATCAACATTAACAATGCTCAAATATAGCGTTCAATCATATCAAAATTATCAACATTAAAATACATCCTTCGTTCATGTCAGGATTATCAACATTCAAGTACTACTGTTGTTCATGTCAATATTATAAATATTTTCATCAATGGTATGAATGATATGGGACCAAAATAATTTAAATATCTAAATTTTAAAAAAAATTAGTAGAAATTGAAATATATCATCCAATGTTACACTTGACCTATCATACAGTGTTACACTTGACCTATCATCCAATGTTACACTTAACCTATCATCCAATGTTACACTTGACCTATCATCTAATGTTACACTTGACCTATCATCCAGTGTTACACTTGACCTATCATCCAATGTTACACTTGACCTATCATCCAATGTTACACTTGACCTATCATCTAATGTTACACTAGACCTATCATCCAATTTTACACTTGACCTATCATCTAATGTTACACTTGACCTATCATCCAGTGTTACACTTGACCTATCATCTAATGTTACACTTGACCTATCATCCAATGTTACACTTGACCTATCATCTAATGTTACACTTGACCTATCATCCAATGTTACACTTGACCTATCATCTAATGTTACACTTGACCTATCATTCAATGTTACACTTGACCTATCATCTAATGTTACACTTGACCTATCATCTAATGTTACACTTGACCTATCATCCAATGTTACACTTGACCTATCATCTAATGTTACACTTGACCTATCATCCAATGTTACACTTGATATATCATCCAGTGTTACACTTGACCTATCATCTATTACACTTGACCTATCATCCAATGTTACACATGACCTATCATCCAATGTTACACTTGACCTATCATCCAATGTTACACTTGACCTATCATTACCTTGCGGAATGGGACGAGCACTCCTAGGAAACCATAAACATTACATTTTATGTTTAGGACGGTAGAATAAGTTTAACCATACCCAAGGAATATCGTAAACCTCATCAAAGGAGCCAAGGTGAACAATCCTAGACTCCAAATGATACGTAGCAACCCAAGCACCCAGGACATCACCGCTAGATCCATTGTTGACAACCATATACCCAATAGTAAGAACCCGAGATCCCTTGTTATAACCGCTGAATAAATGAATAGCGACATCGTCTAAATCTAGGTCACGTCAGACAAGATTCCAAATTGTAACCACTTGTCCTCCAAAGTTTTCGGCGATTTAGAAACGTTAGGTCTCTATTGGAAATTAAAAAGAGACTTTTACATTTTAAACTATAAAAAGCCTGGTCCGCAAGCATACAACAGCTGAGCACGTATCCCAGTACCCGCCACAGACCACAGACAAGGATGGCCGGGTTAAGTGCACGGCATTTCCGCCATAATTGCCGAACTTAGTTGCCGCTCTCCAAATCTTCGTGGATGTTTCGCTAAATCACCAGCAGATGATGCCGCTCATCGAACTGTCTGGCGAGTTGGATTTAAATTCTTTCTTCTTCCAACCCAGTGCAAATGTGTCACTGTATTCCTGCAAACGATTGTGCGGGCGCACATAGTATCCAGTGTAATATACATCGGATTAATGCGCTGGTATATTGTTGGTTTTATTTTCTTGGTATGAATTTAATTGTATGTGCTGGTAAGCATTTGGTTTACTATGCTAATATATGTTATATTTGTGTGCTGATATAACTATTGTTCATTCTATATAGTATAAATTCATTTTGTTAAGCTTACTGTCAGACATAAGGTTTTGCTATATGGTATGCACTGTTATAGTAAGCTGATATACATTATGATTTTATGTGACGGGTACACTTTTGGTTCACCGTATGTAGAACTGTCTAGTGTTGTGATGTATCTTAGTTTACTTAGCTAGAATAAATCAAGATTTTGCTCTTTGGATTGATTCAATAAAAGATCATAATTCAATATCGATCTTGCCAGTTGAAAAGACGATACCACAAGTTACCTCATCCAAATTTAAAATGATCACAAGTTTCAAATGAAAGAGGCCCTTATTCTTAAATTTATCTTGACCGGTCCTGACTTTTAATGGTCCTTAGATCATACTTTGACTGGTCCTTAGATCTTGCTTTGACCGAACCTTAGATCTTGCTTTGGCCGATCCTTTGATGTTGGTTTCACCGAACCTTAGATATTACTTTGACTGGTCCTTAGATCTTGCTTTGACCTATCCTTAGATCTTGATTTGACCTATACCCTAGATCTTGCTTTGACTGGTCCTTAGATCTTGCTTTGACTGGTCCTTAGATCTTGCTTTGACTGGTCCTTAGATCTTGCTTTGACCTATCCTTAGATCTTGCTTTGACCGATAATTAGGTCTTGCTTTGACCGATCATTAGATCTTGCTTTGACCTACCTAAAGCAAACACAATAAGCGCGTGCATTTGACACTAATATTCCTAGAGAATCTCCAGTCCCAGCCAGCATGTCGTCCTGTTATTCCCCTGACCAGGTTCCAGGAGACCAACTGTTCCCTATTGACAGTTCCACACATCGTCCCGGTCATCTTATCTCCACCATTCCAAAATTATCTCGAGTTGCCCTCTTTTGATGAATTCATTCCTCTTTTATTCCCCCTTTTATCAGTTCATTTCTTGCGGGGGCAATTTATCGTGTGAATGAAATGTCTGGTTCCAGGGACGTCAAGCCCAATCGAACCCCGCCGCCACCACTACCACCACCACCACCACCACCACCACCAAATCCCCAGGACTAAGCCATCTCCGACATAAAACTAGTAATCAAATATACAACTGTAAGATAGCGAGAATTTCAGGCTCATGTCAGAGACAAACCCGGCAAATATCGAATATTCTCCCCCCTCTCAGCTCCCTCCACAAACCCCTCCACCAGATTCCTTATTTTTTGCAAGTGATTAGAAATCTCGGACTTCTAACGTCAGCAGTCAGAGATAGGCAGCCCTCGTCCGGCCCTTGTCTCACTCTCCACGGCTCTTCACCAATTCAGTTCTCGTGTAAAGGTATTAAAACAAAACCGTGTGTCTCTTCGGCTGATTGGGAAATGATATGAACACTGTCAAGGAGGACTGAAGCGGTTCCATTTCCATCTTCAAGTTCCCAGAAATACTGCCGTAATTCAACTGTAGTTTAAATAAACTAGATTATAATACGTTTTTTTTAATGATTGAAAGGATTTTTAAAAAATAAATAAATAAATGGCAATTGAATCATTTCGGTCGTAGGACTGCATCAATAATTAATCGACTGCCTACTGTAAATGGATGGGCGTTCAATAAGGAACTCGGATGGAAAACGAACTCAAGTCTTGCTACACAGAGAAGATAATGAATCCAAATATTGACTAAAGAATGACTAAAGAATGACTAAACAATGACTAAACAATGACTAAACAATGACTAAACTGAAAAATGTGATTTCGATTGAGATTTTTTTTAATTTAGAAAATAAAAAATCTTTAATATTTAAAAAAAAAAAAAAAATTAAAATTAAAATTAAAAAAAAAAAAACTTGTATTATTTGTTAAAAATTAAATCTAAAAGGAAGTGATGCATTAGCAAACCGATGAAGATGTGGTGATGAAAGTGATGTGGTGAGTGTGATACTGAAAGTGATGTAGTGAGTGTGATGATGAAAGTGCTGAAGTAAGTGTGAAGCTTAAAGTGCTATGATGAAGAAGAAAATGAGAAAAGGGTAGAGTGTCATCGGATAGCAAGAATTTGAGAAACACAATAATGTAAAAATCGCATGATTTTAAGATTCGACATATTTTGGGAATTTAAACATTTCTGAGTAAATATGGGTTAACACTAGGACCATAATTAGCTGGTTGGACACGTTTACAATCAATTAAGTTTAAACTAGTGCCAGCTCTATGGCTGGTTTGGGATAGTTTACAATCACTTAAGGTTAAACTAGTGCCATCTCTATGGCTGGTTTGGGCTAGTTTACAATCAATTATGGTTAAACTAGTGCCATCTCTATGGCTGGTTTGGGCTACATTCCAATCAATTAAGGTTAAACTAGTGCCATCTCTATGGCTGGTTTGGGCTAGTTTACAATCAATTAAGATTAAACTAGTGCCATCTCCATGGCTGGTTTGGGCTAGTTTACAATCAATTAAGGTTAAACTAGTGCCATCTCTATGGCTGGTTTGGGCTAGTTTACAATCAATTAAGGTTAAACTAGTGCCATCTCTATGGCTGGTTTGGGCTAGTTTACAATCAATTAAGGTTAAACTAGTGCCATCTCTATGGCTGGTTTGGGCTAGTTTACAATCAATTAAGGTTAAACTAGTGCCATCTCTATGGCTAGTTTGGGCTAGTTTACAATCAATTAAGGTTAAACTAGTGCCATCTCTATGGCTGGTTTGGGCTACATTCCAATCAATTAAGGTTAAACTAGTGCCATCTCTATGGCTGGTTTCTTCAATATTTCGGAGAACGGTTGTGTGACGTTTTTTGCATTTCCGTCGCTTCCCTGTAGAAATACCCCCCCCCCCAACCGCCTCCAAACACACACAAACAAAAAAACACTTTATGAGACAAACCAATTATCCGATTTTAGGGAACTTTCACTTAAATTGCCATATGTAGATCTACGTATTGGTTTCGTTAATGTCACACAGAGACCGATATATTGGTGGTCCGATATATTGGTGGTCCGATAGATAGGTGGTCTGATAGATTGGTGGTCCTGTCTAACCGTGAGATTATTTTTACTTGGTTACCCCCAGACGAAGGGAGGCCATTTTGAGAAGACCTTTGGACGGAGAGTGCGTAATTAGATGTGTCAGATAAGCGTTGCAGTGTTGTGCGTAATCTCGACAGTTTCGAGGCAAGTCTGTAAGAGAACTCGGGTCAATATGTTCTTAGGTCATTTCCGATATTTTTTTGTTTAAGTCACTAATGTCAGACTTATTCCTGTATTTTTAAAAAGTCAATAGTGTCTGACGTACTCATATATTTTTGAAAGACACTTGTGCCAGGAGGACACCGATTTATTCTTTAAATTCACTAGGGTTAGAGGTACTAACATATATTTTGAAGTCAATAGTATCATACATACTCAGAAATATATGTAGTGTCTGACGTTCTAAGATATATGCTTTAAAGTCACTAGTGTCGGCATACTCAGGTACATTTTGAAGTAACTGGAGATTTTTTTCATTGAGAAATGACGTAGCCGCTACATATTCCTAAATTAATTAATTAATTACGAGTTGCTTTTTCGTCTTAAATATTCCATTCCGGAATGGTGTTGAGTGCCGTTCTTAAGAAGCATCCATCTTTATTTGATGAATTAATCCCACTGATTTACTTTTAGATGATCTTTTTAATGTTATAGAATACAAACATTCTTTTGTTTGGCATGCTATGGTTCAACACTGAATGTTATAGAATACAAACTTTCGTTTGTTTGGCATGGAAGTGGTTCAACACTGAATTCTCAATACGATTTTTAGTTTACAACATAATTTTGTATAACACAAAATAAACGTACTCTTATTGACCGCGAATCACATTGAATGCCTTCACATTGCAAAACCCAGAAACACATTTGCTTAAGGAACTTGTTTGACCCCTGAAAGTTATTTGATTTTTTAAATTTGATTTTTTTTGGGTTGCTATTTGACCCCTGAGTGACCTCATTGACCAAATGAACATTAGAAGTAAAGATAGCGTAAACAGAAACTATTTCATCATTTATTTCAAGGCAGCGTCTTCTGGGACAGCTACGCCAATAATATTCTCCTAATTTGTATACCCGATATCCCACCTCTACCTCACCCACTTTCTTACCCGTCGTATTTGTTTCTATCTGGAGTGGAGAAATGTCGAAGCAGAGATGACTGCAGACACCAAGTAATCATTCCCCAACACCTCCTATTCCTGCTACGCACCACCCCACACCTCAGAAGCACCCCAAGCATCGATTCAACTTGTATTGTTTTCTCGCCCCCGGGAGAGAGAGCCCCCGAAGAGAAAGATAATCGACTGAGTACAGGGGATAAATAAAGATAATAATTGGAATATCATGTTGGACTGTCTCGGGGTGTCAAACTGGTCTGGGCTCCCCCAGTGCAGGCGCGTGAAATAAGAGGTGCAAGTCAGGGACGGGAGAGGAGGGCAGAGTTGAACTACCGAGGGAAGAAGAAAGTGAAGAACTTGGGGGGGGGGGGGTCGGATTGGTTGAGGAGAATGGAAAGATGTGAAACCGAGAGTGATGAATGTCTCGCCACGTGTGACAACGCTCGATGGAAATGACAGCAATGGGCAAAGCGGTCAAATACAGGATACACGGGGAAAGCGGTCAAATACATGATACATGGCAAAGCGGTCAAATACAGGATACATATGTGTTTACTTGTTAATGGAGGGCATTGCGACACCACCAAATCTGGTAAGGGGGGGGGGGGTGTTGAGACCGGTCGTTGGATCATACCGAGTTATGCCAACACGTGCAGACACCGTATATGTGTGTTTCTCTCCTCCAACCCTCCAGCAGGCACTGGGTGCGTGTGTCTTAATATAAGTATTCCCAGAAGTGCCTCAAGGTGGCTAGTAAATATAGTCAAGCCCCGATGTACCTATGCTAGTAATGAAATTCTCTGAAGTCATTACACAAGACAAGGTATTGAAATTCAATAAAGTACTTATACAATACCAACTATTGAAATATTGTGAAGTATACTTATACTTGACCAAGTATTGATAGTCCATGTACAATGTACAGTTGACTAAGTATTGACATTACCGGAAGTACTTACACATGACCAAGTACTGATATTCCACGAAGTACTTACAAAAGACCAAGTATTGAAATTCCTTGAAGTTCTTTCACAGGACAGAGTATTGACATTTCATGAAGTACTTACACATGACCAAGTAACGACAATCCCTGAAGTTCTTACAAAATTACAAGAGATGAAGTATTGACATTCACTGAAGTACGATCACGTGACTCGAATGACAGTGAATGACATTCCCAAATTTCCATACACGAACCTGCACATTAATTTCATAGGAAATGAGTAAAACAGAGCAAGTTCAAACCTGAAAAAAAAAACGCAAAAAAATAACGAACGAGCTGGCAGGATGCCTTCGCCAGCGAACAAGCATAAACAAAAAAAAGGGGGAAAAGAATATCACTTAGCTGAGAAGTAGTGTCCTAGAGGGCAGCAAAAGCAATTAATAATATAGTTTAGGGGATTTGAGGGGGGTGGTGGGGCTCCTAATTTGGGATTCTTATTAAGAACATTACAAGTATGCATGTTTTGTCAAATTTTCATCCTCGATTAGAACGATGTTTTTAAGGATTGATTAATTAAACAAAAGATGAGTTCAACAGAAAGTCACATTTACTCATGTAGGCTAATTTCAACAGAAGGTCACATTTACTCATGTAGGCTAATTTCAACAGAAGGTCACATTTACTCATGTGGACAATTCAACAGAAAGTAACACTTACTCATGTGGCCAATTCAATAGAAAGTAACACTTACTCATGTGGACAATTCAACAGAAAGTAACACTTACTCATGTGGACAATTCAACAGAAAGTAACACTTACTCATGTGGACAATTCAACAGAAAGTAACACTTACTCATGTGGACAATTCAAAAGAAAGTAACATTTACTCATGTGGCCAATTCAACAGAAAGTCACACTTACTCATGTTGCCAATTTAATAGAAAGTCACATTTACTCATATGGACAATTCAATAGAAAGTCACATTTACTCATGTGGCCAATTCAACAGAAAGTCACACTTACTCATGTGGACAATTCGATAGAAAGTCACACTTACTCATGTGGACAATTCAATAGAAAGTCACATTTACTCATGTGGTTAATTCAACAGAAAGTCACATTTACTCATGTGGCCAATTCAATAGAAAGTCACATTTACTCATGTGGCCAATTCAATAGAAAGTCACATTTACTCATGTGGCCAATTCAATAGAAAGTCACATTTACTCATGTGGCCAATTCAACAGAAAGTCACATTTACTCATGTGGCCAATTCAATAGAAAGTCACATTTACTCATGTGGCCAATTCAACAGAAAGTCTCATTTACTCATGTGGCCAATTCAACAGAAAGTCACACTTACTCATGTGGCCAATTCAATAGAAAGTCACATTTACTCATGTGGCCAATTCAACAAAAAGTCACATTTACTCATGTGGCCAATTCAACAGAAAGTCACATTTACTCATGTGGCCAATTAAACAGAAAGTCACACTTACTCATGTGGCCAATTCAATAGAAAGTCACACTTACTCATGTGGCCAATTCAACAGAAAGTCACATTTACTCATGTGGCCAATTCAACAGAAAGTCACATTTACTCATGTGGCCAATTCAATAGAAAGTCACATTTATTCATGTGGCCAATTCAACAGAAAGTCACATTTACTCATGTGGACAATTACACAGAAAGTCACATTTACTCATGTGGCCAATTCAATAGAAAGTCACACTTACTCATGTGGCCAATTCAACAGAAAGTCACACTTACTCATGTGGACAATTCAATAGGAAGTCACACTTACTCATGTGGCCAATTCAATAGAAAGTCACACTTACTCATGTGGACAATTCAACAGAAAGTCACATTTACTCATGTGGCCAATTCAACAGAAAGTCTCATTTACTCATGTGGCCAATTCAACAGAAAGTCACATTTACTCATGTGGCCAATTCAACAGAAAGTCACACTTACTCATCTGGCCAATTCAATAGAAAGTCACATTTACTCATGTGGCCAATTCAATAGAAAGTCACATTTACTCATGTGGCCAATTCAACAGAAAGTCACATTTACTCATGTGGCCAATTCAACAGAAAGTCACACTTACTCATGTGGCCAATTCAATAGAAAGTCACACTTACTCATGTGGCCAATTCCACCGAAAGTCACATTTACTCATGTGGACAATTACACAGAAAGTCACATTTACTCATGTGGCCAATTCAATAGAAAGTCACACTTACTCATGTGGCCAATTCAACAGAAAGTCACACTTACTCATGTGGACAATTCAACAGGAAGTCACACTTACTCATGTGGCCAATTCAATAGAAAGTCACACTTACTCATGTGGACAATTCAACAGAAAGTCACATTTACTCATGTGGCCAATTCAATAGAAAGTCACATTTACTCATGTGGCCAATTCGATAGAAAGTCACATTTACTCATGTGGCCAATTCAACAGAAAGTCACATTTACTCATGTGGCCAATTCAATAGAAAGTCACACTTACTCATGTGGCCAATTCAACAGAAAGTCACATTTACTCATGTGGCCAATTCAATAGAAAGTCACATTTATTCATGTGGCCAATTCAACAGAAAGTCACATTTACTCATGTGGACAATTACACAGAAAGTCACATTTACTCATGTGGCCAATTCAATAGAAAGTCACACTTACTCATGTGGCCAATTCAACAGAAAGTCACACTTACTCATGTGGACAATTCAATAGGAAGTCACACTTACTCATGTGGCCAATTCAATAGAAAGTCACACTTACTCATGTGGACAATTCAACAGAAAGTCACATTTACTCATGTGGCCAATTCAACAGAAAGTCTCATTTACTCATGTGGCCAATTCAACAGAAAGTCACATTTACTCATGTGGCCAATTCAACAGAAAGTCACACTTACTCATCTGGCCAATTCAATAGAAAGTCACATTTACTCATGTGGCCAATTCAATAGAAAGTCACATTTACTCATGTGGCCAATTCAACAGAAAGTCACATTTACTCATGTGGCCAATTCAACAGAAAGTCACACTTACTCATGTGGCCAATTCAATAGAAAGTCACACTTACTCATGTGGCCAATTCCACCGAAAGTCACATTTACTCATGTGGACAATTACACAGAAAGTCACATTTACTCATGTGGCCAATTCAATAGAAAGTCACACTTACTCATGTGGCCAATTCAACAGAAAGTCACACTTACTCATGTGGACAATTCAACAGGAAGTCACACTTACTCATGTGGCCAATTCAATAGAAAGTCACACTTACTAATGTGGACAATTCAACAGAAAGTCACATTTACTCATGTGGCCAATTCAATAGAAAGTCACATTTACTCATGTGGCCAATTCGATAGAAAGTCACATTTACTCATGTGGCCAATTCAACAGAAAGTCACATTTACTCATGTGGCCAATTCAATAGAAAGTCACACTTACTCATGTGGCCAATTCAACAGAAAGTCACATTTACTCATGTGGCCAATTCAATAGAAAGTAACACTTACTCATGTGGCCAATTCAATAGAAAGTCACACTTATTCATGTGGCAAATTCAATAGAAAGTCACATTTACTCATGTGGCCAATTCAACAGAAAGTCACATTTACTCATGTGGCCAATTCAATAGAAAGTCACAATTACTCATGTGGCCAATTCAACAGAAAGTCACATTTACTCATGTGGCCAATTCAACAGAAAGTCACATTTACTCATGTGGCCAATTCAACAGAAAGTCACAATTACTCATGTGGCCAATTCGATAGAAAGTAACACTTACTCATGTGGACAATTCAATAGAAAGTCACATTTACTCATGTGGACAATTCAATAGAAAGTCACATTTACTCATGTGGACAATTCAACAGAAAGTCACATTTACTCATGTGGACAATTCAATAGAAAGTCACACTTACTCATGTAGACAATTCAACAGAAAGTCACATTTACTCATGTGGCCAATTCAATAGAAAGTCACACTTACTCATGTGGCTAATTCGATAGAAAGTCACATTTACTCATGTGGCCAATTCAACAGAAAGTCATACTTACTCATGTGGCCAATTCAACAGAAAGTCACATTTACTCATGTGGCCAATTCAACAGAAAGTCACATTTACTCATGTGGACAATTACACAGAAAGTCACATTTACTCATGTGGCCAATTCAATAGAAAGTCACACTTACTCATGTGGCCAATTCAACAGAAAGTCACACTTACTCATGTGGCCAATTCAACAGAAAGTCACATTTACTCAAGTGGCCAATTCAATAGAAAGTCACACTTACTCACGTGGCCAATTCAACAGAAAGTCACACTTACTCATGTGGACAATTCAACAGAATGTCACATTTACTCATGTGGACAATTCAATAGAAAGTCACATTTACTCATGTGGACAATTCAATAGAAAGTCACATTTACTCATGTGGACAATTCAACAGAAAGTCACATTTACTCATGTGGACAATTCAATAGAAAGTCACACTTACTCATGTAGACAATTCAACAGAAAGTCACATTTACTCATGTGGCCAATTCAATAGAAAGTCACACTTACTCATGTGGCCAATTCGATAGAAAGTCACATTTACTCATGTGGCCAATTCAACAGAAAGTCACATTTACTCATGTGGCCAATTCAACAGAAAGTCACATTTACTCATGTGGCCAATTCAACAGAAAGTCACATTTACTCATGTGGACAATTACACAGAAAGTCACATTTACTCATGTGGCCAATTCAATAGAAAGTCACACTTACTCATGTGGCCAATTCAACAGAAAGTCACACTTACTCATGTGGACAATTCAACAGAAAGTCACACTTACTCATGTGGCCAATTCAACAGGAAGTCACACTTACTCATGTGGCCAATTCAAAAGAAAGCCACACTTTAAGTCAACATTATGTCACACTTAATCACGTGACCAATCCAACATTATGTCACACTTACTCACGCAGCCAATTCAAAAGAATGTCACACTTACTCACGTGGTCAATCAAAAAGAATGTCACACTTACTCACGCAGCCAATTCAGCAGATGGAACTGATTGAAAAAAAACTGATTTCCATTTCCGAACCTGAAGAGGGTCGTGTTTCATCCAGGCCAATATCATACCAAGGCAGATTACGGTCACCATTTCGTCTCGATAGTATTATGGAAAACGAGCAAATACCATACTCCAATAAGCTGATCCGGTCTCAGTTCTGCCAATGGTGGTATCGCTCTGTACATGCGCAAGGGGTCGGCTATGTCAGATAGAGTAATAGAGAAGAACTGACCGGTTGGTGCTACAAAAAAAAAAAAAAAAAACACTTGTTGCATCCACAATAAATGACCCGTGGGACTAAAAAGAAGTGAACTTTGATCTAAAGAAGTGAACATTGTTCTACAAGAAGTGAACTTTGATCTACAAGAAGTGGACTTTGATCTACAAGAAGTGGACTTTGATCTACAAGAAGTGAACTTTGTTCTACAAGAAGTGAACTTTGATCTCCAAAAAGTAAACTTTGTTCTAAAGAAGTGAACTTTGTTCTACAAGAATAAACTTTGTTCAACAAAAAGTGAACCCTTGTTTCTAAAACAGTTAATTATTTGGTTTTAAAAGATGTGAACTTTTTTTTCAACAAGAATTGGTCATTTTGTTAAAATACCAATGAACATGTGATTTCAGTTCGTAAGCTGCATGCGAGACAAAGGTGAACGAATTCTGCTACACAACTCGGTGGAATGGATTTTGAGAACAAGACTGAATAAGTACATAGTTGGTTTTTGTTGTTTTCCTTTTTAAATACAAGGAATTAATTTGTCCCTATGTAGATTTGTACAAACCGGGTCATTACGTACGTATCACTGTGCCGTTATTTATACACAGGCTGTCGCTTTATGCAAATACTATAGGATACATTTATGTAACCTATGTATTCCCATACGTTGTTTTTTTTTTTATTTACAAGCCCTTGCGTCGGGTAAAGATTGAACACCGACTGAACCTCTCCCGTCTCATCTTGGCTCTATGATTGAACACCGACTGAACCTCTTCAGTCTCATCTTGGCTCTATGATTGAACACCGACTGAACCTCTTGAGTCTCATCTTGGCTCTATGATTGAACACCGACTGAACCTCTTGAGTCTCATCTTGGCTCTATGATTGAACACCGACTGTACCTCTTCCGTCTCATCTTGGCTCTATGATTGAACACCGACTGAACCTCTTGAGTCTCATCTTGGCTCTATTATTGAACACCGACTGCACCTCTTGAGTCTCATCTTGGCTCTATGATTGAACACCGACTGCACCTCTTCAGTCTCATCTTGGCTCTATGATTGAACACCGACTGTACCTCTTCCGTCTCATCTTGGCTCTATGATTGAACACCGAATGTACCTCTTCCGTCTCATCTTGGCTCTATGATTGAACACCGAATGTACCTCTTCCGTCTCATCTTGGCTCTATGATTGAACACCGACTGAACCTCTTCAGTCTAATCTTGGCTCTATGATTGAACACCGACTGTATCTCTCCCATCTCATCTTGGCTCTATGATTGAACACCGACTGCACCTCTTCAGTCTCATCTTGGCTCTATGATTGAACACCGACTGTACCTCTTCCGTCTCATCTTGGCTCTATGATTGAACACCGACTGAACCTCTTGAGTCTCATCTTGGCTCTATTATTGAACACCGACTGCACCTCTTGAGTCTCATCTTGGCTCTATGATTGAACACCGACTGCACCTCTTCAGTCTCATCTTGGCTCTATGATTGAACACCGACTGTACCTCTTCCGTCTCATCTTGGCTCTATGATTGAACACCGAATGTACCTCTTCCGTCTCATCTTGGCTCTATGATTGAACACCGACTGAACCTCTTCAGTCTAATCTTGGCTCTATGATTGAACACCGACTGTATCTCTCCCGTCTCATCTTGGCTCTATGATTGAACACCGATTGCACATCTTCAATCTCATCTTGGCTCTATGATTGATCACCAACTGCACCTCTTCCGTCTCATCTTGGCTCTATAATTGAACACCGACTGCCCCTCTTCCGTCTCATCTTGGCTCTGTGATTGAACACCGACTGCATCCATCCCGTCTCATCTTGGCTTTATGATTGAACACCGACTGTACCTCTTCCGTCTCATCTTGGCTCTATGATTGAACACCAACTGCACCTCTTCCGTCTCATCTGGGCTCTATAATTGAACACCGACTGCACCTCTTCCGCCTCATCTCGGCTCTATGATTGAACACCGACTGCACCTCTTCCGTCTCATCTGGGCTCCATGATTGAACATTGACTGCACCTCTTCCGTATCATCTTGGCTCTATGGATTGAACACCGACTGCACTTCTACTGTCTTATCTTCTGAAAGTCGACTCTGGTGCTGCTTTATCTTTTCATCGCTCTCCTGAGAAATCGTCTTTTCTCCTGTGTTAGTACATCTCATCCCCCACAAGAACACCCCCCCCCACACACAAATATCCACACACAAAAAGCCCCACACAAAAGAGACAGTCCAAGAGAAGGTGATTACACAAACCAAAGACTGTAATAATTGTTTGTAAAGCATGTTATGTCTAGGCCATTTCTCGCCGCGACCAATCAATGCCGGGGAAGAGCAGTTGAAAGCAAGGGAATCGATTACTCTTGTATCGATGATATGTTGGTCTTGGTATCGCGCGGTATTCTAATGAGAAGCAATTAATAACTTCCCCTGGGATTTTTTTTACGGTATTGGGTTAAGATGGATGGCGATATTTGAACAATGGGAAGAAATGTGTTGATGTGGATCGCCACAGGATGTATTGGCGGTTCTCAAGGTGTGCAAATGAGGTTCTTGCTGAAATTTTGTATTTACAAAATAAGAAAATTGTTTGATATAAACTACACATACAATGTAAAGAAAGAATGTTACAAATATATCATGATAGAAGCTAAGATACTATTTAAGTCAAAAACCGCCTGCACACTTTTCCGATGTCCCGATAACATGAACACAGCTAAAGTTGTTTTGTCAGTAAATTTTTCATCAATTGTGTATGATTTCATCAATTATGTATGATTTCATCAATTGTGTATGATTTCATCAGTTGTGTATGATTTCATCAGTTGTGTATGATTTCATCAGTTGTGTATGATTTCATCAATTATGTATGATTTCATCAATTGTGTATGATTTCATCAATTGTGTATGATTTCATCAATTGTGTATGATTTCATCAGTTGTGTATGATTTTATCAATTGTGTATGATTTCATCAATTGTGTATGATTTCCTCAGTTGTGTATGATTTCATCAATTGTGTATGATTTCATCAATTGTGTATGATTTCATTAGTTGTGTATGATTTCATCAATTGTGTATGATTTCATCAGTTGTGTATGATTTCATCAATTGTGTATGATTTCATCAAATCTCACAGAAGCATTTCATTTTAATTTTAATGGTGCATTGCTATCTCGCAGGACCTCTCAAAGAAGGTGTTTGATGAGCACTAACATCTCTCAGGACCTCTTACAGTTGCTGATAATTAACTCTACAATCTCAAAGGACCTTTCATAGTTGGTCTAGCTGCTGTCGAGTGCACGTTACAATAACGAAATATGCTGACAGCGAGCCAGCAGCATTGTGGACCTTATCGTTGTAACAGCTCGTTTAACCAAAGGAAATCTAAATTGGAAATTCCCGCTAGTTTCCGGAAATAACTTCACACCATCCGCCACAAGTCGTTATCTCAATCACAAATTAAACTCCCATTCCAGGGGTGTAAAGTTAATTTTCTCTTTCGTTCTCAATTCAGTTTTTTTTTTTTTAAAACATTTTTTGTAATTTCAAAAAAATGCCAATCTCTGAAGACAAGTCATGACATTTCCCAGGTCTCAACGAGAGCTGTTTAGTACTCAAACGTGACAGGCCATATTTTAAAATATATTCTACAACCTGCGCCGTGTACACAAGAATGCAGCATCAGAGTGGAAATGGAAGTCAAGAATTTATAGAAATAGAAGGCGGTGTCTCTAATTTAAAACGTTTTTTTGTGTAAAACATCAGTGAAACATCAGTGAAACATCAGTAAAACATCAGTGAAACATCAGTGAAACATCAGTAAAACATCAGTGAAACATCAGTGAAACATCAGTGAAACATCATTCTATTGACGTTCGATAACTCGTCATCTTCCAGTCTATTTTTAATCAATCATTTATATTAACTTCGCTTTTGTTGGTTTGATTCTGGCTGGCAAAATCTTCGCACGGCCAATTGACCCACTTTCCGTCAGCCTATCGAGCTGAAGCTAGGCGCATCGACTCGTTGCCGATGACAATAGACGCTCTCATATTTTCAGCTCCAACCCCTTAAATTCCGTTTTCCATTTTTTTTTCAGGGGGAAGAAGATGGAGATAGGATGACACTGATTTCATGAACTAAAACTCCCTATAACTGCATTAAATAAGATTCTCAAACTATCGCAAGTGTGTTTGGTGCATATTTTCTTACGCTTTTCGACATTTTTGTGGTGTAATAAATCTACGACGTGAAAGCCAGTGGGACATTAGAAAATTGATCTAAAAGAAAATAATAAAAACTGCAAAAGATTTATACGAAAAACTTTGTTATTAGGTGTTGTTTAATTTAGTGATGATATGAAATCATCAACGAACGCACTTAGGGAATTTCATAGCATTTCATAGCATCTCACTTTTTAAACAACAAATAATTATGTAAAATTAGAAATATTCTTGGCGTACACTGAACCGGTTACAAACACGGACAAAAAAAACAACACATCTGTAAGAGCGTTTCTGCTCATTACATCGCATGTCATACAGATTAATTTTAGCCGACTCATCTGCATAATGTACTGTCCTATAGTAGAGTCGAGTCAAACAAAAGCATTCCCACAAACCCCCACCATTCCTCCCCTGTTTACCATACAAAATTAAATAAATAAAAAATATGTTTAAAATGTCGTCAACAGGGAGTGGCCACTTTATCATCTTAATTAATGTTCAGCGATGAACAAACCGTTCAAAATCATTATTGTGGTGTGTGTGAGTGTGTGTGTGAATGTTTTTATTGGTTTGTTTTTGTTTTGTTTTTTCTTGTTTTTATTTCCTATAGAATTTAGAAAAAAAAAAACAAATAAAAAAAACCCAACATGGCCTATAATAACAGTCCTTTGATAAGTGTCCATTGTTTGCTGCCAGTTTCCGGAATGAAATGATTACAAGCTCTACCTCATCCCCCCCCCCCTTTTTTTTCTCCTCACATCCTTATAATCAGAAATATTGGAGCTTACAATTTTCTAGCTAAATGAAAACCCATTTATTTGGTGCTATATAATGATGCAATGCTAAATTTTTGGTAGGGTGTGCACGAGGCTGGGCCCTGCGATAATTTACTCTACGGTGGTATAGTAGCTCTGACAGTGTAGCTCTGATAGTGTAGTTCTGATAGTGTAGCTCTGACAGTGTAGCTCTGATAGTGTAGCTCTGACAGTGTAGCTCTGACAGTGTAGCTCTGATAGTGTAGCTCTGACAGTGTAGCTCTGACAGTGTAACTGGTAGTGTAGCTCTGATCCCTACCCTCCAGTTACCGTAGCTCCGATCCCTGCCCTCCAGTTACCGTAGCTCTGATCCCTGCCCTACAGTTACCGTAGCTCCGACCCTTGCCCTCCAGTTACCGTAGCTCTGACCCTTGCCCTACAGTTACAGTCTCTCTTTATGATAAGATATAGATCGATACGAGTGATTGCTCTACTGATGGGTTCAAACGGGATGAAACATGGCACTTTCATAGCTCTAAATCGATTGGTCAGCCTTTCTCTTGTACGGTCCAATCCATGCTTGGACAATCTTGTACGGTCCATTTCATGCTTGGACAATCTTGTAGGGTCCATTCCATGCTTGGACAATCTTGTACGGTCCATTCCATGCTTGGACAATCTTTTCCTGAATGGTACTTTCCATACTTGAAACATGTTATTTAGTACATAAGACGTTTTTTCATTTATTTATTTGTTTAAAGAGACAAAGTACATAAGCTGACCATTGGTAAAAAGTGGTGTAGATGTTTTAGACCTATATGCCAAAGGTAAAAATGATATGTGTAATGTTGTAAACCGACTAACCATTTGTAAAAGTAGTCTCGATTTTTAGACAAATAGACCATTAGTAAAAGTGGTATGGATAATATTGTAGACCAACAAAGCATTGTTTTAAAAGTGGTATTGATATTTTTTTTGGATAAACAGACCATTAGTAAAGGTGGTATTCATAATGTTTTAGACCAATAGACCATTGGTAAAAGTTGTATTGATAATGTAATGGACTTCAGACCATTAGTATACAATACTCTCATAGTGTATTTGACATGAGTTTAGAAAACTTTTTTCAACAAAAAAAAAACAACGAATTCCTCACTTTTCCTCACTTTCTGATTTTAGGAAGTCTACGTTATCAGCCATTTCTCGCTATGACACCCTCTTCATCACATATACTTAGGATCGACCGTATCGGGACGAATTCTTTCTCTCAAGGCGAGGACTAAAATATAAAAAAAATATTTTGTTCCCCAATCTGCACGAATTTACCAGCATGCTCCCCCTGAAGTCACAAAATTAAATGAGAATTAATAACTCCCCGATATGACCAAGAGAGTTCACTGAATAGCCGCTTTTTCCCTATAGTGAAATAATGCAAAGTAGATGTCTTGTGTTCAAATTGTTTTATTTATGTCTTAAAAGTGTACAATGCAATCATAAACTTTTCCGTTTCTTATGATCAATAAAAGAATCTTAACGTATCTTATACACACACAGAGAGAGAGAGAGAGAGAGAGAGAGAGAGAGAGAGAGAGATGACGACACCTGCTAACAACACCACCAGACCCAGTGGCCCTTCCATAGACTAACGATATAGCGACAATGTCGTAGACCGATTGACCTTTGGTAAAAGTGGTAAAAGTTGGCCAAATAAATAACTCATCAATGTACTATCAATGACAAAACTAAACGCTTTGTAATTGTACTAGAAGTCAAATAATTATCTCCCCCAAACTCACCAGTAAGATAGCCCTATACGACCTCTCACGTTCACCTCTCACGTCCACCTCTCACGTCCACCTCTGTTGAGCCCCGAAGCCAAAAAAGCTCACTCTGGATTGTTCTCCTCCTAGCGTCCAACTCTCGTTATTTTGATTATGGTATTTATTTGTATCAACTAAGACCAGATCTTTAAAGGAACATTAAAAATGTATTCCGGCTAATTTATAATTACGTATTTCAGCCACATCAAGACAGTTTATGTCTTGTCCTCATCTACTGGAGTTCATAGTGGACATTGGGATAGTGGTTGAATATTCATCGAGTTGGTTCTTGTAGGCTAGTAAATTAATGTATAGACCACAACACTTAAAGATGTTCATTCTACTTCGATACAGCCGGATAGCTCCTCATCACGCTATCGTTGCACACTTCATAAAATGCACATTATCAATGCTGGAGCATGCGCAGAGCATAATGTGTTCAAACCTGTTCAGAACAATACTCTGGAGCCTTAGGTTAGGATTTACACAACTGATCTGTTGGGTGATACTATAGCGTGTGTGATTAGTTTATTTGAGGACTTTGTAATGTGTAATATCTTATGCTGGACAGCTCTGCTACTGCGTTTGCAATTTATAAGACAGTTTTTATCTTAGCAATGACAATGTGTGAAGAATATGAAAATAGAAGTGCAGCCATCCGAATCAAGAGAAGTAATCAAAGAGAACGAAATTGACGGGTCAGATACAAACAACGCCCGAGGTGAGCGCCCCCTCCCCCCGCCATTGTTCACTCGGCTTACGTAAGTGTGTGAAACAGAGCCAGCCATAACGATAGTGTGTCAGTTCCGTTCTTTAAAATAATGACTGTGTTACACCAGAGGGGAGAGAAGTGGTGGTACACCAGAGGGGATAGAAGTGGTGGTACACCAGAGGGGAGAGAAGTGGTGGTACACCAGAGGGGATAGAAGTGGTGGTACACAAGAGGGGAGAGAAGTGGTGGTACACCAGAGGGGAGAGAAGTGGTTTGATAAAGGAGAAGACTTCGTGGTGGGATTCAATAAATAGCGATCTTCCTAAAGCTATAATAACAATACGGGTCCATCTTTACGTCTCAACAAGCAAACACAGATTAGGGGTTGTGTAATTTAGTGGTGACATGAATGCATCAACGAACGCATCAAAGTCACTACTAATGGTCTCAGTCTAAGTTGACCCCAGACACACTCAAAGTCACTACTAATGGTCTCAGTCTAAGCTGACCTCAATCACACTGACAGTCATGAAATGTAGTGTCCGTCCAATTAAACGGAATATAATCTCACAAACATATCTGCCTTTTTAAATATCGGCTATGAAGTACTTCAAATGTATTTGTTTTCATTTTCACTTCTGTTTGTGTGTGTGTTGGGGGGAGGGGGTGGGGATTAATCTAAATACGCAGAGTTTATCACCGCACATTGAAATCTTGAGGACTGCTGCACCACAAGATGCTGTGTTTTCTCCTTACATGGAGCGATGCCAAGTGCTGAAGTGATGTACTTTACTAGAGACTCAATATCAAATATTGATGATCAAATACACCCCCACCCCCAAATCATTGCATGCTTACAGATTCTGGTTTTGTGATGAATGTACACACACACACGTTTGGAGGAGTGATGGTATTTTAAGATAACCTTTCGCCAAGGACTGGAGACCTCTACGAGAAAACATTTGAAATACGTTTACTTACATGTTCGCTGGAGTCCAGGTGTTGAGTGCTGTTGGCCGGCTCACGTCGGGTGATCTGAAACGTGACATATATGACATATGTTAAAATAAGAGATACACCAGGTAATCAAACATACGCATGGAAGGGTGACTAACTGAAAGCCGAATAAAGATTAACCGGTTCAATGGATTGATGGGGGATAGCAGATCTCGATGAGGGATTGGCAGGTGGATACCAGATCTGGATAAATGGATGGGTAGAAGGATGAAACAGTGGATTACCCAATGGATATAATATAATAGCTTACTACAAGGAATAAAGGGCGCACTTTAGGGATGGTAGGTCATATCTTATGTTTAAAGGGAATAACATGATGGGTGGGGAGAAAAATATTAGTGGGAGAACTCAACTTTTGGGTGGCAGTAATATCCTTGTGAATAGTGGGACAAACATTATGGAAGGATGGACAAACATTGTGGATGGATGGACAAACATTATGGAAGGATGGACAAACATTATGGAAGGATGGACAAACATTGTGGAAGGATGGACAAACATTGTGGATGGATGGACAAACATTGTGGATGGATGGACAAACATTGTGGATGGATGGACAAACATTGTGGATGGATGGACAAACATTGTGGATGGATGGACAAACATTGTGGATGGATGGACAAACATTGTGGATGGATGGACAAACATTGTGGAAGGATGGACAAACATTGTGGATGGATGGACAAACATTGTGGATGGATGGACAAACATTGTGGATGGATGGACAAACATTGTGGATGGATGGACAAACATTGTGGATGGAATACCAAACCCAAACCTTACGGATAGACGAACATAATACACGACACACTTGAGAGGGAAAAAACCCCAAAGAGATGGAGTGAAGGAAACAGTTTGCAATTTCGTCGTTAATATTTTGATTGTTCGTGCAGAAGCCAGACAATTTTCATCTTATACGGACCACTAAATATAATTGATATTATCAATTCTAAAGTGCCCTGGACTGCCTTAATATATAAGATTGGTTAGACCCGCCCCCAAGATAAAATATATATTTCGTTCGTAATGTGTACGAGAGGTGTACAGGAAGTTATATTTATTGGAGGGGAAATGGACCATAGTCACCGATACCATTGGAAATGACACAAAGAGATTACTTTTTACATTTGAGGTCAGAGGAAATTATGGATGGCACACATATAATATTTAAGATAGATAAGTCATTTCATTGTTATGGAAAGTACACATACAATATTTAAGATAGATAAGTTCTTTCATTGTTAAGGAAAGTACACATACAATATATAAGATAGATACGTTATTTCACTGTTATGGAAAGTGCACATACAATATTTAAGATAGATAAGTTCTTTCATTCTTATGGAAAGTACACATACAATATTTCAGATAGATAAGTTCTTTCACTGTTATGGAAAGTACACATACCGTATTTAAGATAGATAAGTTCTTTCACTGTTATGGAAAGTACACATACAATATTTAAGATGGATAAGTTCTTTCACTGTTATGGAAAGTACACATACAATATTTAAGATGGATAAGTCCTTTCACTGTTATGGAAAGTACACATACAATATTTAAGATGGATAAGTTCTTTCACTGTTATGGAAAGTACACATACCATATTTAAGATGGATAAGTTCTTTCACTGTTATGGAAAGTACACATACAATATTTAAGATGGATACGTTCTTTCACTGTTATGGAAAGTACACATACAATATTTAAGATGGATAAGTTCTTTCACTGTTAAATATCTTTACACTTGGAGTAAGCCGTCGCGTTATCCATTTTGGACATCAGTTCTAGAATAGTTGACATTTTTAGTTAAAACATTAATGTTAACATATTACTGTTAAGATTATATTTAGTTGACATATTTTGAGAAGTATTTAATTAAAATATTATTTAGTTAACATATTGAGTTAACACAATGAGTTAAAATATTTAGCTAACATAACAAGTTAACATATTTAGTTAAGTTTAGGCCCTTCCAATGACGTCCCAGACGGTTTTACAACAGGGTTAAAAGTGATAGCTGACCCAGGGGTTGAAAGTGATAGATGACCCGGGGGTTGAAAGTGATAGCTGAACCTGGGGTTGAAAGTGATAGCTGAACCAGTGGTAGAAAGTGATAGCTGAGCCAGGGGTTGAAAGTGATATCTGAACCAGGGGTTAAAAGTGATAACTGACCCAGGGGTTGAAAGTGATAGATGTCCCAGGGGTTGAAAGTGATAGCTGAACCAGGGGTTAAAAGTGATAACTGACACAGGGGTTGAAAGTGATAGATGACCCAGGGGTTGAAAGTGATAGCTGAACCTGGGGTTGAAAGTGATAGCTGACCCAGGGGTTGAAAGTGATAGCTGACCCAGGTTTTGAAAGTGATAGTTGACCCAGGGGTTGAAAGTGATATCTGACCTAGGGGTTGAAAGAACTAACTTTCCACATTATGCCGTCTGTGCACCATATCCTGGCAGCCAACACAGGCTTAGACATCAACATTTGCACTGGCCAGCGGTTCTATTTGTCTTGTACACAGCAAATGGCTCATGTCTATCTTAGCTTCTGACCACCGCCTGGCATCGCCTCGCATGCGCCACACATACACACCCTAAACTACACAAGCAAACACACACACACACATACACAAACACACATAGACTGATTCATACACACACGCACACAATATTACATTCAAAGAACTATCCCCTTCTTTACATCCCAAACGAGACTTTCCTCTCAAAGAGGGTAAGACCCCGGATGAAGATTGGGGAGGGGCTAACTACGTCATTAAATGGAACTCCTGAAAATAGCTTAGGGCTGCAATTTCAACAGTCGGCAGCCGATAAGCTTAAGTCTGGAGCCGTTCTTCTACTGGCGGCCACAAAGTCTTAGGTCTCACTTGTTTAGGAACTATCGACTTTGGCTATAGCTACCAGCAGTCAGAACTCCGGCGTAATGATAACCAGGGGAGTTATTAAACCTAGTTTGTTATCCTCGCCCCCACCACCTCGCATTTTTTCAGACATCTGTTCCCCGTGGAATTATGACATGGGTTGTCTGCACATGACTCGGTATCCCATCGTTCACCTCATTAACACAAGGACATTAAAAAAAAAACTCAAAGAAATCAAATCAAGTTGTTTTGGTATAAAGAGCTGCACTATGCCTGAGATTAGCTCTAATATTAGAAAATATATTCACCGTCTTGATATTTGTCACGTGAGACCTAATATTCGGTTTGAGCAATACCTTTATTTATATTTTAGAGAAAAAGTTTAAATAATGTTCCCATCTATTTAGGGGTCGATCTGTTTAGGGGGTCTCAAATGTTTACAAAATGATAGAATAAGGTGTTCATAATAAATTAATTCTTTAAGTCACACCCATAAAGAAGGTTGCGAAACACTATAAGTGTGGTGTGGTCGGTACCATACGTCTGGTGTGGTCGGTGCCAAAAGTGTGGTGTGGTCGGTACCATAAGTGTGGTGTGGTCGGTACCATACGTCTGGTGTGGTCGGTACCATACGTTTGGTGTGGTCGGTACCATAAGTCTGGTGTGGTCGGTACCATAAGTGTGGTGTGGTCGGTACCATAAGTCTGCTGTCGTGAGTACCGTAAGTCTGCTGTCGTGAATACCATAAGTCTGATTTGGTCAATATTACAAGTCTGATGTGGTTGACGAGTTGAACTTCACTAAAGAAAAAAAATAATCTAAAAGAGACTAATATATTTTTAGATTTATGATATTTAAACTATAGAAAATAAATCATTTAGAACTGTATCCGAACGTCTTTTCATCCATAGTTTGGAGACCCTTGCATAAGATGATTAGAAACGATGCACATCAATGAAACGTATGATTTTTCACAACAAATTACCTATGGTAAAAATAAAAAAAGAATTTCACAGTTAAGTGACCCTAGCCCAAGCGTAAAAGACTGACCATTGTATGGGCTTTTATCGACTAAACGTGGCCTAAACTTGACTAAGCTTAGTCTAAACTTGACCTAAACTTAGTCTAAACTTGACCTAAGCTTAGTCTAAACTTGACCTAAACTTATTCTAAACTTGGCCTAAACTTAGTCTAAACTTGGCATAAACTGAGCCTAAACTTGGCCTAAACTTATTCTAAATTTGGCCTAAACTTAGTCTAAACTTGACCTAAACGTATTCTAAACTTGGCCTAAACTTAGTCTAAACTTGACCTAAACTTATTCTAAACTTGGCCTAAACTTAGTCTAAACTTGACCTAAACTTATTCTAAACTTGGCCTAAACTTAGTCTAAACTTGGCCTAAACTTATTTAAACTTGGCCTAAACTTGACCTAAACTTGGTCTAAACGTGAGCTAAGCTTAACACAAACTTGGTCTAAGCTTCACCTCAGCTTTGTCTAGAATTGACCTAAACTTGACCAAAACGTAAGCTAAACTTGGCTTAATTTGACCTAAACTATAGTCATACTTTGGCTCTTGTCACACGTTTATGCAGCCCCCGAATATATTAAGTATAAGCCTATTAGAATAGTTAATGTAACTAAAAATAACATGAAATTAGTTTCATTTGCCCGTATATAGCCCTCAGATGTGTTCATCAAACAATTTATGGATCGCATCATCCCGCCTGTATCGTTAACGAGCTGTGAAAATATAGCGACTGATCCATGGGTTTAAACACTCTGCTCAATGATCTCACCAAATTGATCAACTTTATTGTTTACCCCACAATCCAGGTCACTTCGGGAAAAAGATCCAGGTCTCAATTTGAATTCTACGAATGAGTATATGTTCAAGATAGAAGATCATATAATCATGTTGCATGTTTTAATCAACTACTGACCAACATCAGTGGCACTGCAGCCAACGGCGGGCTATAGCCTGCATCACAAGATCCTTTCACTCGGACCGATCCATGGCCTTTCGTCTCCCCACACACACTCCTCCTCCCCCGTTGATGGATAAACGACTTCACATCAATCTATCCTACTTAAATATGGGACCACCACATAAAGAGGTAGACCGATGAGTTGAGTACTGTGTGAAAGGATGAGGAGCTATTATAATAAGTGACACAATAAACAGGAAATAGTCATCTGGCCGACGGTTTTTTCCACACAAATGAAACGTTTAAAATACAGAATTAAAATTGCATCACATTAACTAGCAAATGTTTGTATAAAAATGTAACTATTCATCCTTGTGGGTGTGGGTGTGTCTACGCGTCATTGCGTGCGTGTGTGTGACTCACAGAGATGATAGTTATCTAAATCTGTTGCCGCCACTTGTTCACACTGAAATATTAAGTCCAATTTTACACACTATGCACTTTATTGACATGAAACACAATCAATAATCCTTGGAATGATAACAGTAATAATATCAGTGACATAACAGTATGTATGGCATTTACGAGAGACGATAGATTGATCTTTTCTGATTGCAGCTCTTGGTGTGGCTAGTGAGACCGATCCTTGAGTGGCAGTCTGTTTTTCATGGCCCACACACGAATGTGGTGGAGCAGTGTTTTCTGGCCTTTCTCCGGGCTCTCTTTACAGCTGCTTCTGCCCTGTAGAGCTCCTCGGCACGTAGTGATCCTTCCTTTACGATGCCCCGCCATGTGGATCGATCCATATAACAGTATATCCAGCTCAAAAGTACATAGGAACACTCCTTAGACATTCAATGATAAAAATGCGTCCACTGTGATCTACTTTCTCACTTCATTCAATCTCATGAGTTATACTTCTGCCAATCATATTGGTCCCTAACTTCACGCTCTTCTCAAATATTACTCCGCCCAGTCACGTGTGCAACAGTGTCGTGTGTTACAACATAGTATGCAGACGTTAAAGATTGGAATTCATCTTTTACTTTAACTGACACAGCTTCAAATGTTCGGATCATCACATACGTTAAACAAACCATCAATACATATCTGCAACAACAAAAAAATAGACCCCAACCCTTGCCGATTTACAAGCCACTCAGGTTTATGTCCCTTATCTCAACATGCTCATTGGGATACTGCACGTCTTTTGTTTGGGATACTGCACGTCTTTTGTTTGGGATACTGCACGTCTTTTGTTTGGGATACTGCACGTCTTTTGTTTGGGATACTGCACGTCTTTTGTTTGGGATACTGCACGTCTTTTGTTTGGGATACTGCACGTCTTTTGTTTGGGATACTGCACGTCTTTTGTTTGGGATACTGCACGTCTTTTGTTTGGGATACTGCACGTCTTTTGTATAACAACAACATGACTTGGCTCATGGACGCTTGTGCCTGGTTGGTACAATAGAAATACCCAGGAGGGGGCTTAATTTAATCCTATCAAGAACTCCCTTGAAGAGCGTCTTTTTAAAGAAGGCGACCACTCCGTTACAATGGCGGCCAGCTCGTCGATGTCATTCACTGACATCACAGATGTCGCTGTGAACCGTGGCTTCTTTCTTCATTGCAGTCATACACGTGACATTTAATGACATTGTGTGTGATTTAATGGCATTGTATTTGAGTCAAACATAAAACTATAACCATCTGCACATGGTGTACAGTGCACCATGCAGTGTAATCTGAACAATGTAGGTATGCATTGAACCATACGGGGTACATTGGACCATGCAGGGTAAAATGAACCATGTGGAGGTCCATTGAGCAATGAAGGGACCCATTGAACCATACAGAGTACATTGAACCATGCGGTATCCATTGAACCATATGGGGTAAGCTAAACCATTGAACCATTGAGGGATTCCTGAACCATACAGGGTACATTGAACCATGTGGGGGTCCATTTAACCTAACGGAGATCCATTTAAGTAAAGTGGTTTCCATCAAATCAAAATGGGTTCAATCAAATCAAGGTGAGGTCCATCAAAAGTATCGTAGGGTCCATCAAGCGTATGGTAGGGCCCATCAAACGTATGGTAGGGCCCATCAAACTTATTGTAGATCCCATCAAACGAATGGTAGGGTCCATCAAAAGTCCATCAAACATACGGATATTTTTAAAGAAATCTTCGCACCCATATTTCATAGTAATCTTAAAGTAGATCTAAACAGTGATAATCGATTCCTGCTTTTTTAAAAATAGCTATTTACTACGTAAGAACGATAGATTGTAACGATAAAAGATCAGTTTGTGTATTGCCGGATACCAGGACCGAATACCGGAGATCAATGTTATAATGAAAATATTATTAAAAATGGAGAGAAAATGTAAAAAGGAGCGCTAAAAACTATTGATCAAGTTAAACCCTTTAACACTTATCGTATCGATTCTTATTGAACTCGAATACAATCGCCACTAGATGAAATCCCTGCAACGTTTATCTCCGAATCTACACACATTTTGTAAATGGCGCATCGATCAAAAACACTTGTATTTCCCCACCACCCTATCCCCTCTCTACGGGCTGTTATTACATTCATATTAATCCTATCAACAGCTGTTCCATGACTAGACTGGTATGAGAGATGTCCATGACTAGACCGGTATGAGAAGTCTCCATGACTAGACCGGTATGAGAGGTCTCCATGACTAGACCGGTATAAGAGATATCCATGGCTAGACCGGTATGAGAGGTCTCCATGAATAGACCGGTATGAGGGGTCTCCATGACTAGACCGGTATGAGAGGTCTCCGAGAGGTATCCATGACCAGCCCATTATAAGTGGTCTCCAAAAGACCATTAAGAGTGGTCTCCACTAGACTTGACCATTGGAGACAAGCCCTTGCTGAGACTTCTTCAAGACTTGACCATTATCAGAGGTGTCCATGTTGTGTGGCCTAATGTTATGTAAAATGGGTGACGTTTATTACAATGTGGTCAACCCTAATGCCAGTAATAATACATGATTTGACTGGGTGGTCATCCTGTTTTAACAACTTACTTTTAGCATTAACCAAAAAAATAATTTCTTTTTATTCACATATTTAAAGACGTTAACACAAATTCAATGGCGTAGAAAGTGGGTGTGGAGAAGACAACCGCTTCAGACCGCATTCTTTCTTTATGTGGAAGGATGACATTTTCAGGCAACAGCTTAAGTCTGCAGTCCAAAAGATATTCACTATTTGGCTTAAGTCTGCAGTCCATAAGATATTCAACATTTGGCTTAAGTCTGCAGTCCATAGGATATTCACCATTTGGCTTAAGTCTGCAGTCCATAAGATATTCAACATTTGGCCTATTACCGAAATATTTTGAGTTTGCAGTAACAGAGTTTGGTATTGCTACCACTTCAGGGGCTAGGGTGCAGGAATATTGAGGGAGGAAGGGGTGATTTTATGAAGTAATGCTATAGTTGTATGGAAGAGCTAAGTGAATGGGAGGAAAGAAGAGTATGTTATTTTAAGCACAGGAGAATGGACTGAAAGTGTCATCTAACATAACAGCCTCACTGACAGTCTTTCTGCTTCACTGACAGTCTTTCTGCCTCACCGACAGACTAGCTGCCTCACTGACAGTCTTTCTGCCTCACTGACAGTCTTTCTGCTACCCTTAAAGTCTTTCTGCCTCACTGACAAGCTAGCTCCCTCACTGACAGGCTAGCTGTCTCACTGTCAGGCTAGCTGCCTCAATGTCAGGCTAGCAGTCTCACTACCAGGCTAGCTGCTTCACTGACAGGCTAGCTGCGTCACTGACAGGCTAGCTGTCTCACTGTCAGGCTAGCTGCCTCACTGACAGGCTAACTGTCTCACTATCAGGCTAGCTGTATTACTGACAGTCTTTCTGTCTCACTGACAGGCTAGCTGCCTCACTGTCAGGCTAGCTGCATCACTGACAGGCTAGCTGCATCACTGACAGGCTAGCTGCCTCACTGTCAGGCTAGCTGCATCACTGACAGGCTAGCTGCCTCACTGACAGTCTTTCTGCCTCACAGTCTAGCTGCCTCACTGACAGTCTTTCTGCCCCAATGTCAGTCTAGCTTTCTCACTGTCAGACTAGCTGTGTGGGGTTGCGGGGGCGTAAGATCTATTTACATGACATAATCCTCTGATCTTAATCAAGATTATCAAACGACATTATTAAGATGTAATTAGGTCATCTAATGATGGTAGCAGGCAACACTCCTTCGTGATGATTCACAACCCAACATTAACCCCCACCACCCCCCCTCACATGGGACGGACATCGTTAACCCCTTAATGGCAAGCTTTTAATGACAGTTTGTTGCCAGGCGGGATTACGGGCGCTATTCCTTCGGCTTTCGGGTTATCGATAAAGGAAGAGTTGACACATGAGACCGCTAAGGGATGGGGTTAAAAAGAGCGGAAGTTACGTCTAGGTGGGAAATGGTGGATAAAACAGCAGGAAGTCCACAAGCATGACGCAGTTCTGCGCTGCACAAGTACTAAAAACACATCTTGGTGCGCAATTCGCTCTGAAAGCGATCGCTCTGCAACGAGTAACGCGCTGTTTCCTTATTAAAGCTTATGGTTGTATAAGGTAAAGTTTAATTTCCGAGCGTTATGTTAAAGCAGCACCATGGTAGAAGAACTTTAGTATTATTTCGTAAATAAAAATTGAAAACATGACAATTAACTAAAAGAAAAATGCTAACTATCCCGACTTCGAAAAATTCAACAAAGTAATAGAAAATACAATCATAATTAGGTTAGGTGCGTCACGTTAGTTGTATAATATTAGGCTTATCACATTAGGTGTGTTACAATAGATTTATCGGTAATAGGTTACTGTAGTTAGTAGACATTGTTGTATTAAAGATGTGTATCCTGAAGGCTTTGAGCTTTAAGGTCGGGAATCTTTTAATCTAAGCATGCTATTTCTGTGACATCTATTTGCTGAAGAATTTTCAATTCGATGGCTATTCCTCTCCATTCTCTTCTCTACCCTCTACTCTCTTCTCTACTATCTACTCTATTCTTTTTATATGTTATCTTCTCTATTTTCTTCTCCATTCTCTTCTATATTCCCTCCTCTATTATATTCTCCAATTCTCTTCTCTATTCGCTACTCTCTCTCTATTGTCTTCTCTGTTATATCTTTTTTCTTCTCTATCATCTTTTCTATTCAACTCTCTTCTGTATCCTCATCTCTCTCCTCATCTCTCTTCTTTTCTCTTCTACTTATGTCCTCTTCTCAATATTCTTCTCTTTTCTATTCTCATCTTTACTCTTCAGCATGTCCCCAGAAGTCGTGCATCAGATGTCACCACTTCTCCTTCAATGACCCCCATTAGATCCCATCAGATGTCAACACTTCTCATTCAATGACCACCATTAGATCCCATCAGATGTCACCACTTCTCCTTCAATGACCACCATTAGATCCCATCAGATGTCAACACATCTCCTTCAGTGACCCCCATTAGATCCCATTAGATGCCACCACTTCTCCTTCAATGACAACTATTAGATCCTTTTAACATTTCACTGACTCTAGCTGCAGATCTGACCAGTTGTTAAAAAAATGCCACTTAAACAGGGGCTTAGGTAGTGAGGACACAGTTGTCTCCCTTCTGATAAGCTGTTTCAAGTGGACACCAGGCTGTCTGATTCATGCCAATACCATAACTATCGATGGTATCGAGTGTCGATTCTAGCTGATCTATTCAGGGATTCTAACGTTACGGGGAGGCGTCGGGACGTTGGCATTCCTCCCAAAAAAATATATTTTAAATATTTCAATGTTCATCCAATCAAACGTGTTCCTTGAATTTAGATTGACAGATGTTACATCATTGGAAATTTAAATGTGATACCACGTATCAGCTAAAATTATAATCAGTTTGAACTCAGGAATTATACAGGCCAGTGAACCAGCGTGTCGTTCGGTATTCAGCCGTTTCGAAGAACAGGTGTGCAAGTTTGAAACAAGTCGTCTCAGCTGACGTGTCAAACATTCAAATTATTCGGAGTGAAACTAGGTCACATTGTTAAAATAAAATTAAACCTATAGTTCACGTCGTAAGTCTGGAACTAACGCTAAGATCAGCATTGCGAATAGAGAATATGCAGTTGGCCCTCCTTAAATGTATAGAACACTAAGACCTTGAGCACTGTGCCTATATCAAGACTAAATACAGCGTTACTTGATCAGATCACTAAAAATACTGAGCTAGGCACCGTGGTGCATGCGTTGAGAAGCCATTCTTTAAACTGAGCTGTACTACATTCTCTTGTGGCACCAAGCTTAGGCTCTAGTGGCCCTAGGCAATTTAAAAATGGCTTGTTTCATCGGATGGGCATCACCATATAATAAAATCATTAACACAGGTCTCCGTTATCAGACCCTCAGACTTGTCTCCGTTCTCGGGGCAGATGATCAACAGGTGTTCCACTCTTTTGGTAGCAATGCCACAGAGTCGACAGTTTGAGTCCCTACTTGATTCTAATCGATGGAGGTAACTGGGAGTCGCAAATCCTCATTTGCGTAACCAGGCTTTGTTAGTGCATTTTAAGTTTCCATCAGGGGTCGCCCTCGCTCGGTCGCGGCATGTTCTAGTACAGCTGTCATCCTGTGTTGCCTGCTGCCCGCCCTCTGAGTCCTTCCTCGCAGATGTGGTCTTTTTGCCAAGCTTTGACTCACAGCTGAGATGTGGGCTCATCGGGTTGGGGGCTGGGCCGCGCCTTCTCGCGGAAGGTTATCGGTCATGTAGTGCTGCGTCACCTAAACTAAGCTAAAGCGGTTTCGAAACCATGAGAGTTTTGTCACGTTGAGATCGCGATATTTTGTTATGTGTTTTTATATGATGTTAAGCGAGCAAGCGTGTTTTTTGTTCCTTTAATTTTTCTTATATGGAATTCCACGAATTGTCTCAGCCACGTATGACCGTGGCTGTGTGTCGGGAAAAAAACCACGTGAGAAAAAGAGTGTGTGAAAATGAGTAATGTTGGTTAGAGAGTAACGAGTCATGTACATAGCTGTGTTGAGAGAGTAACATTACTGTGGATGGAAGAGGATTTTTTTTACACTAGGAGTTATGTAACTCTATTTTGTGGTAGTCTGTGTAACATTTCTAGACTCGACAATTTTTTGTTCCTTTAATTTTTCTTATATGGAATTCCACGAATTGTCTCAGCCACGTATGACCGTGGCTGTGTGTCGGGAAAAAAACCACGTGAGAAAAAGAGTGTGTGAAAATGAGTAATGTTGGTTAGAGAGTAACGAGTCATGTACATAGCTGTGTTGAGAGAGTAACATTACTGTGGATGGAAGAGGATTTTTTTTACACTAGGAGTTATGTAACTCTATTTTGTGGTAGTCTGTGTAACATTTCTAGACTCGACAATTTTTTGTATTTTGAAGACCAGATATTTTTCTTATACATTTTTCACCGTCATGCAGATGAAGCCAAGAAACATGAATCTTTTCATCCTTTGGTTTTGTTACTTAGCACATTCAACACCTCAACTCTGTAGGGGATAGAAAGAAAGGTGTTCTAGACACGTACAAATTGTTCTGTGGCTATAACGCAGGGGGGCGACCTCTAGACGACGTACTATTCGTTACAAGTATTATGATTTTAAAAAAAAAAAATTCATAATACAAGAAGATGTTTTATTGGTTAAAACTGTTTTATTTCAGGTTTTATGGATTTAAAAACATCATGTTTCTAGATTTATAAATGTGCCATTATATCCTTTTTCAAATAAGGTGTGTGTGGGGGGGGGGGTGGAGGGGGGGTTCCCTTAACAACCGTCTTTTCTCTAGCGCGGATAAAATCTGAATTAAATTGTGACGTCATTTCAAACTGGTTAATGCCATTGTTAATGAAATGTTTTAGAAATTGGTCTTGCAGCATGATATACAGGATGATAGGCATAGCGTTCTGTCTCAAATTTCAATAAGATTTTGTAACCTTTAACCTTTGCAAGGAAAAGCGTGCCGAAGGAGTTGTTTTCACGCAGAAACCGGAGTCACAATTAAAATCAGTGCAGATGTGGATACTTAGCCAATGAATAGCGTCTTTCAAGAATTACTATGAACCAGCACAGTAGCTCAATCATTATGACTGAGTGGTGGAAAGGGCAGGGCGGATTTGATGGAGTGGTCACAGTCAATGTCCAGAGAACGCGCCATAAATTAATTTTAATTGCGCATCGCCTGCCCGGACAAACTGGACTCACCTGTCGTGTTATTAATGACCTTCACCCGTCACGTTTGACGCTCTCTGAAACGTTGTTACCGGGAAGTGAACGAGGAGAACACGTGAGATGCTACTTAAGACACTGGCACGAGCTTGTCATTATTAGAACATGGCTTCCCAAGAACAGCGAAACGAATGGACGTTTTGTTCGTGTCAAGGCTAGGTTTTAAAAAATACTTTGGAATTTCGATGTGTTGAAAAGTTAGCGTGGTGGGTAAGCAGAAGCGTGGTGGGTAAGCAGATGCGTGGTGGGTAAGCAGATGTGAGGTGGGTCAGCAGAAGCGTGGTGGGTACGCAGAAGCGTGGTGGGTAAGCAGATGCGAGGTGGGTAAGCAGAAGCGTGGTGGGTAAGCAGATGCGTGGTGGTAAGCAGATGCGTGGTGGGTAAGCAGATGCGTGGTGGGTAAGCAGATGTGAGGTGGGTAAGCAGATATGTGGTGGTAAGCAGCAGATGCGTGGTAGGTAAGCAGCAGATGCGTGATGGGTAAGCAGATGCGTGGTGGGTAAGCAGATGCGTGGTGGTAAGCAGATGTGTGGTGGGTAAGCAGATGCGAGGTGGGTAAGCAGATACGTGGTGGGTAAGCAGCAGATGCGTGGTGGGTAAGCAGCAGATGCGTGATGGGTAAGCAGATGCGTGATGGGTAAGCAGATGCGTGGTGGGTGAGCAGATGCGAGGTGGGTAAACAGATGCGAGGTGGGTAAGCAGATGCGAGGTGGGTAAACAGATGCACGAGGGGATCCACGAAAAGATCGTCTCTAAATGAGATGGACTAATTTAAGAGTGTTGAACTGCGGTGAAGCATTCAATTAAATTAAGACACAAACAATATACGGTAAGCTTTAATCGTGATTACACAGAAATGTGCTGGACTGCTGTGGATTAATATTCTAAACTCATCACTTATTACAGCAACAACATAAGTTATAACAGCTACAACATACGTTATCACAGCTACAACATACGTTATCACAGCTACAACATAAGTTATCACAGCTACAAAATACGTTATCACAGCTACAACATACGTTATCACAGCTACAATATAAGTTATCACAGCTACAACATAACTTATGACATCTACTACACAATTTATGACAACTACAACTTAAGTTATCACATCTACTACATAATTTCTCACAGCTAGAACATAAATTATCACAAGTAGAACATAAACTATCACAGATACAACGTATACATTAAAACGTATTTAAAAATGATACGCGTATATCAAATTTGAGCAACTACAAATATCACTACGGCACTAAGTTCTACACATTAGCTACTTCTAGAACTTCGTTATATCAGTCACTTGACGGGTATAAGCAAAGAGCTTGCATCTAAATGACACCCAGTGTTTCTTTAAGACTATTTCCCACCGGAGGGGGGAGGGAGATTTCAGATTTTCGGGGTGGTGGGGCGGTGCCAATTGTAAGGGGGGCAGAGGAGACATACGCCCCTGGCGCCAAATTAGCGGAGGCACAAAAATGGGTTTTGAAGGTATTAAATGGATACAAATAATTGGTTTCAGAGTTGAAAAGGGGGGGAGGGAGGGCGAACATTGAATATATGAAAACATTCTAGCTACACATCTGCCAGAGTCGTAAAAAGTGGGTGAATGAAGTGGCTCTCAAAGGTGTCGACTTTTAATTACATGGAGGGGTGGCGTTTTCGTATAACTGCAGTGTTGTATCGCGCAAGGGAGTACGAAAGTGTGTGGAGTTACCTCCCAATAATTTTATTTTTATAATTTCAGAATCAAAAGATGCTTATTCGAGTATGTTCGACAGTTTGTCAACGTTGACCGTACATTGGTCCTTCAGTTTGTCAACGTTGAACGTACATTGGTCCTTCAGTTTGTCAACGTTGAACGTACATTGGTCCTTCAGTTTGTCAACGTCGAACGTACATTGGTCCTTTAGTTTGTCAACGTTGAACGTACATTGGTCCTTCAGTTTGTCAACGTTGAACACATTTTTGGTGAGTTTTCCGTGGAAATCCTAGGAGTAATTAATGCAACAAGAAAACAAAATGACGTCTTTTCAAATCCGCTTTTCTCTCCTGTAATCCTCCGACCTTGCACCTTCCCAATTAGCACTCAACCCTGCACTGGGGAGCACTTCTACTGAATGACCGGCATCGTCGTCACTGGATGACCCCTGGTCCCTACTCACTTAATGAAGCACACAAGCAAGCTCTTAAACAAAAACATAACAAACCTCACCTTAATTAACCCACCCCACTCAACCACCTCAATGAACTCCAGCACTATCCTTCCCCAGAGATTCTCAACACCTTGGGGCACTAACACCTTGGGGGCATAAACAAGTTGGGGGCATCAACACCTTGGGGACATCAACACCTTGGGGACATCAACACCTTGAGGCATCAACACATTGGGGGCATCAACACCTTAAGGGCATCAACACCTTGGGGCACATCAACACATTGGGGGCATCAACACCGTGGGGGCATCAACACGTTGGGGGCATCAACACCTTGGGGACATCAACACCTTGGGTACATCAACACCTTGGGTACATCAACACCTTGGAAACATCAACACCTTAAGGGCATCAACACCTTGGGGCACGTCAACACCTTGGGGGCATCAACACCTTGGGTACATCAACACGTTGGGGGCATCAACACGTTGGGGGCATCAACACCTTGGGTACATCAACACCTTGGAAACATCAACACCTTAAGGGCATCAACACCTTGGGGCACGTCAACACCTTGGGGGCATCAACACCTTGGGGGCATCAACACATTGGGTACATCAACACCTTGGGGGCATCAACACCTAGGGGCATAAACACCTTGGGGGCATCAACACCTTGGGGGCATCAACACCTTGGGTACATCAACACCTTGGGGGCATCAACACCTAGGGGCATTAACACCTTGGGGGCATCAACACCTTGGGGGCATCAACATCTTGGGTACATCAACACCTTGGGGGCATCAACACCTAGGGGCATCAACACCTTGGGGGCATCAACACTTAGGGGCATCAACACCTTGGGGGCATCAACACCTTGGGGGCATCAACACCTTGGGTACATCAACACCTTGGGGGCATCAACACCTTGGGGGCATCAACACCTTGGGTACATCAACACCTTGGGGGCATCAACACCTAGGGGCATAAACACCTTGGGGGCATCAACACCTTGGGGGCATCAACACCGTGGGGGCATCAACACCTTGGGTACATCAACACCTTGGGTACATCAACACCTTGGGGGCATCAACACCTAGGGGCATTAACACCTTGGGGGCATCAACACCTTGGGGGCATCAACACCTTGGGTACATCAACACCTTGGGGGCATCAACACCTAGGGGCATCAACACCTTGGGGGCCTCAACACTTAGGGGCATCAACACCTTGGGGGCATCAACACCTTAAGGGCATCAACACCTTGTTCATTTAAAGACTGTCCCAACAACAATCCCCAGCCCCTGTATCTAAAGATGGTGAAAACATGATGACAGATGGCAGAACGCCAATCTTCTTGTCAGTCACATTAAGTAACCCTGCTATCCGTGATCAATGTCTTGACACTTTCCACCCACTCGCGTCACGCCTCCCCGCCACCCTTCCATCCCCCACCCCACAGAAGAGTCGCAACTTTACCACTCCACACATTTACATTGTCTTCTCCCTACCCATCATTGTCTTCTCCCTACCCATCATTGTCTTCTCCCTACCCATCATTGTCTTCTCCCTACCCATCATTGTGTCTCCCTACCCATCATTGTCTTCTCCCTACCCATCATTGTCTTCTCCCTACCCATCATTGTCTTCTCCCTACCCATCATTGTCTTCTCCCTACCCATCAGAACTGTTGCAAACATTATTTGCTCCATTCCAATATTCCAGCCATCGGTGTCTCTGATCTGACGCACTGTCTCTCTGGGAGTGTTCTTATCGACCTTGATCAGATATTGTTTCTTTCTAAAACAATGCATTGTATTAACAGAAACATTTGTCATAACACATCTTATATTGAAAAGTGGGGGTGGGGTGAGGGGAAGGGAGTGGTTGCTCGATAGAAGAGCCAGTGTGACAGTTATTGGGGATACAACTTACAATCCATGGAAGAGCCAGTCTGGCAGTTATTTAGGGATACAAGCTACAATCAATGGAAGAGCCAGTCTGGCAGTTATTTAGGGATACAACCTACAATCAATGGAAGAGCCAGTCTGGCAGTAATTTAGGGATACAACCTACAATCAATGGAAGAGCCAGTCTGACAGTTATTTAGGGATACAACCTACAATCCATGGAAGAGCCAGTCTGGCAGTTATTGGGGTTGCAACCTACAATCCATGGAAGAGCCAGTCTGTCAGTTATTTAGGGATACAACCTACAATCCATGGAAGAGCCAGTGTGACAGTTATTGGGGATACAACCTACAATCCATGAGATGAATCGCTGCCATTAGTTTTACGTTATCGTTATATGACTGATGTGCATAAGATGAAAGGTGTCAAGTAGGACATGAGTGTGTCCTGGAGTGAGACATGAGTGTGTCCTGGAGTGAGACATGAGTGTGTCCTGGAGTGAGACATGAGTGTGTCCTGGAGTGAGACATGAGTGTGTCCTGGAGTGAGACATGAGTGTGTCCTGGAGTGAGACAACTCAAACTATTCCAGGGACATAAACTCTTGTCAGTGTTGGTCACGTACAAGCTCTTTTTTTTAATGACAGGACACGGATGGTTAGACCAGAAGGCCCAGGGGGGTTGGACTGGTAGGACAGGGATAGTTAGACTGGGAAGCCAGGGGTGTTTACACTAGAAGGCCAGGAGTGGTTAGACTGAGAGGCCAGGGATGGTTAGACAGGTAGGCCAGGGATGGTTAGACTGAGAGGCAAGAGATGGTTAAACTCGAAGGTCTGGGATGGTTAAACTGGGAGGCCTTGGATGGTTAAACTGGGTAGGCCATGGATGGTTAGACTCGAATGCCTGTGATGGTTAGAATCGGAGGTCAGAGATGGTTAGACTCGAAGGCCTGGGATGGTTAGACTTTAGACTGGGAGGCCAGGAATGGTTAGACTCGAAGGCCTGGTATGGTTAGACTCGAAGGCCTGGGATGGTTAGACTCGAAGGCCTGGTATGAGACTCGAAGGCCTGGTATGGTTAGACTCGAAGGCCTGGTATGGTTAGACTCGTAGGCCTGGTATGGTTAGACTCGAAGGCCTGGGATGGTTAGACTCGAAGGCCTGGTATGGTTCGACTCGAAGGCCTGGTATGGTTAGACTCGAAGGCCTGGTATGGTTAGACTCGAAGGCCTGGTATGGTTAGACTCGTAGGCCTGGTATGGTTAGACTCGAAGGCCTGGGATGGTTAGACTCGAAGGCCTGGTATGGTTCGACTCGAAGGCCTGGTATGGTTAGACTCGAAGGCCTGGTATGGTTAGACTCGAAGGCCTGGGATGGTTAGACTCGAAGGCCTGGTATGGTTAGACTCGAAGGCCTGGTATGTTAGACTGGAAGGCCTGGGATGGTTAGATTTTGTATGGCGAGGAAGGGGGTTGGGATGGGTTTGGAGACCTAACTCTCGCATCCCTGACATGGACAGGTAGGATATTATTACACTTGAAATCCCCCTAGGGCTTGTATTTATAAACACACAAGTGAGCACCACTAGATCAAAATAATGTTCAAAATATAAAACCGCACATAAAGAGTCGTTCACTTTCACAAAGCACATTCTAAAATGGGAGCTATTCATTCCTAACAAATGTTAACATTAACGAATGCTCACCCTCGCACACCTTAAAACTAACTCCAATCTTACATCTGGCCAAATAAATCATTGAAAAATCGGTCAAGAACAGCGGACATTTTATACGTATTTGTCACATTGTCAAACAACCTCACTCCTTTTTAACCATACACTCCCACCCTTAAATGGGGTCAATCTATTAAGTGCCCACTGGATCATTGTTTCCTCGTATTTTGACACGCACTGTTTGAAACAAGATGTTTCAGGAAACCCAGGGAAGCCGGTACGGGTGTTCAGAGGATAGTGTTTCTACTTCTGTGAGTACCCTAGACAAGTAGGCCAATAGAGGGGGGCACCGGGGTGGGGGGGCACTCACTCGTTCAAGTTTTCTGAAGACATCATTAGGCTCAGTGTGTTGTTAGACAAGTGACCCAAGAATTAACTTAGACGCCACGTGATATCCAACGAGGCAGAGGTCAGAAAATTGTCTGGCACGAGTCGACATGGGGGTTGAGTGAGGAGGGGATCGTATGAGAGATTCAAAACATTCAGTATTTTATTCAAACAATCAGGGGCGTCTTCCAATTTACGAGATGAATGGAATGGGGAAAAGGAGGTTTTGGGGGGGGGGGATTAATGTAGGGGAAGATTAGCGACAAAACTCGGGTAGGGGCAGTGGGAGGTTTAAAAATGTAAGTCACACAATAAGTACAGTAAAAACGAGAATATCCGTACAATGCTTATTCATGCGTTAGGTTATGCCTACTAGTATTATTAGGCTAAGAAACAGCATCGTAATGGAATACATTATAAAGTGCTGATTTTTAGAATAAACATTTGTTTAAGTACAGCCATCAATTATATTGGCAATGTTCTTTTGTTAGTGGTCAAATAATTTGTCCAATGTTCAAAAAAAATGTTTTATTGGTCACCTATATATTTCTACGGTGTCAACGACATCACGTCACACCACTACATCATTCATTTCATTGGCTCCCTGTACAAGCACGGATTGTCTACAAACTCTATGATCTCTGCCACCTTTTCTCGGATTCCTGCCCTTACTATCTAACCGAACTTCGCTCTGTCTATTCACCCCTTCGACAGCTTCGCTCCTCCGCAGACGCGCGTACTCTTTATGTCCTCAAGATTCGTACAAAGACATACGGCGAACGATCGTTCTCTTTCTGTGCCCCCCAAACAATGGAATTCTCTTCCACTACACATCCGCAATATACCGACAATCACAGCCTTCAAAACTGCACTCAAAACACATATTTTTTAAACTCTACTATCCTGACCGATTCTCCCCCTTATGACCGATAAACGATGCTCATGGGTGCCGTCCATGGCTTGACATTTAAATAGTTATCGAATGGTTGGAGTGAATATACATTTTTAAAAAAAGTAATGTACGTTAATTTTTAAGTTCATGATTATGTTTGTTAAATTGTATGTACATGTACAACGTGGTGAGCCCAGCCCTATGAGCCCAGCCCTATGAGCCCAGCCCTAAGCTGGGGTACCAAGCTATAGAAAACTTCTAATAATAATAATAATATGTTTCTCTTGCAACAAAGAAAACACAAAATTCCAATATATTAAGTAAAGGACCTTCTCGAATTATAAAGGAACCGCTGATTTATTTCTATTTAATTTATTTGAAAGCGCCATATTGAACACAGGGCTCCCCTTACAAAATCTTGCTAAGTAGAGAAATAGATAGGAATGAACCTGATAGTGTTGAATATGAGAGGAAGAACTATGAGGCATGTGGCAAGCCGAGGTATGCATGGGGTGCGTGGGGGACACGATAGCACCTGTTGGAGACCCAGCCCCATACTCTTTCGTCATAGGTGAGTAAACATCAAAGGTGACGTAATGTGGTATAGCCGTTGGTCGCGGCTCGTTACCATGACAATAAAAACCAGAGAGACTGAACGCCTGTTGTAATTAGACAGTCCTGTAACGTGTTCGCGGTGCAACTAATTAGAAGCGAGCGTTGAGCAGGTGCGGGGCTCGATCAACCCCGCCCCCCCTCCAACCGGCTGTAATCCATATTCACATCCAGCTGATAGAAGACCCCTAAAGCTTAAATCGACACAGAGCCAGCACAGAGCCAGCACAGAGCCAGCACAGAGCCAGCACAGAGCCAGCACAGAGCCAGCACAGAGCCAGCACAGAGCCAGCACAGAGCCAGCACAGAGCCAGCACAGAGCCAGCACAGAGCCAGCACAGAGCCAGCACAGAGCCAGCACAGAGCCAGCACAGAGCCAGCACAGAGCCAGCACAGAGCCAGGCAATCATGTACGGACCCTCAAGTGGGATCTTGGAAATTAAGGAAATGGTGAAATTTAAACAAATAAGCTGCAGGTGTGGGATACCCATGGCTACGGGTTTGAGCAGCCTACGAATTTGGGGCTACATATTCCTTTGGAGTTGTATAGAGGCGTGGGTTACAAATGGCTCTGGGTTAACTATGGGTTTTGGTTAACTCTGGTTCTGAGATTAACTCTGGTTCTGAGATTAGCTCTGGTTCTGAGATTAAGTATAGGTCTGGGTTAACTATGGGTCTTGGTTTACCTTATTATTTACATACATTAATCGTTTTGGTTTATCTACGAGCTTGGCTTACTTTTGCGTTTGGGCTCTATACCATTTCGGGGAACGTTCTTGAGAAGAAATGAAAATTGATGACGTGTTACTAAACAGGCAGAGCTACCAATCACATACAGGTCATTTAAGACTGGTGCGTCTGGTGTGTCTGATGCGTCTGGTGTGTCTGATGCGTCTGGTGTGACTGGTGTGTCTAATGCGTCTGATGTGACTGATGCGTCTGGTGTATCCGATGCGTCTGAAAACTTAGCCATCCTTGAGGGTTTGTTACCCTTGATGGTGGAGGGTCGATAAACGATTTTTCCATTAGGAAACCGTACGGACATGATTGTCTTTAATGTCCTAGAACCGCTGTGAGACGGTTTGAAGTTAACGAATCATCCCTAAAAGCCCCCCCCCCCCCCCGAATATTCAATTATCTCTTATATATATTTTGCTTGTGATTCGTTCAGCTTACTCTTCCAAGCCGGCCCCTCCGAAACTCCTTATGTTTATATCAATAATAATGAGTGAAAAAAAGGATGCATAAGGGAGGTGATTTTTATATTAATCATTAAAGAGCCACAGGTATTGTGTAGAACTGTCTGACCGACTATTGTTTAAAGGCCGGCATATATTATAGAAAATTAGTAATTAATTATTTTTGTAACACTTGGACTCTATGCGTATTGTCTCAATATACCCGGACCCGGTGTACAAAAACGTTACTAGGTTAAGTCCTAGTCATATATAACATCCGGGTACATATCTCTCCGCCGACACTTGCCATTGTTTGAGCTTTCCATTGTTGACAAATAAAGACACGCGCAGATGAGCGGCTGATGGCGTTGACCTCTGGCCTCATGTACCGCCCCTTCTCTTCCCCCCCCCCCCCCACATTTTTTTTTCTCTGACGTCGCCAGCATGTCTTGCAGGCTCACGCGGCAGAGGTTGAGCGAGCGCTACGAGCCGTTAACGAACCATGTATAACACCATTGGCTGTGGAAATAAACGGCATCTTTGACTTACTGTTTAGCTCGGCATGTGGCCAAGCACGGTAAAGACCAAGAGAAATTAGTATTTCATTTCTTTCTTTCAATCCCCGTCGTAAAATTGTTGGGTTACCAACTGTGTAAATAGTTTTTTGGGGAGGTGAGTAGCACGCGCGGAACCCCTGCCCCTTCCATAAGTAAGTTTACAGCGAAATGCAGGTTGAACAGGGGCAATTCAGACAACAGGCGTCTCTGGGGGGTACAGGGGTGTGGGGGAGGATGTGGGGTGGGGAGGATGTGGGGGGTATGTATTCGTTACGTGGAGAACTAGATATTTCTGAAACTGTGGACACGCGACGCCGCCCGCATTTCTCTATATGTTCTGATGTTGTGGACACACACTCATTACTCGAAATCGTCCACCAATAGAGGACCTGTCCTTACTAATACCTATTTGTTCTGAAACCATGAAGACACCCATCAGTAAAGGAAATGTTCTTTAAGCCTGAACAAGCTCCAGAATATCTGCTTTAAAAACATGTAACCTTAAAGAACCTGATGTCCTCAACTCAGTCCTTATTGAAAATTCCCAGTGTGGATGAACACAGAAAAAGCGATAGCGCCAAAGTTATGGAATTTTTACCTCCATCTTTGAGGAGTACTGAGAAGGACAGAAAATTATTTAGGAAACATTTAAAGACTTTTTTGTTTAATAGATTTGATTACACCTGAGCGCAGTGAGCATGCTAAAGTAGCATGGATACCAGCGCTATAGAAGTATCCAATCAATCAATCAAAACAATAAACAAATAATTCTTATCAATTCATAAACAAAGATTTGCATAAAAATGTTACGGATTATGAATTTATGTTGGTGACATCCAATATGTCTACACAATATATCAAGTGTAGCAACATTTGATTGGTTCCGCTCTTACACTGGTTGCAATCGTTGATGGTCATACTTAACACGCTTTTTATTTATTTTAAAATCAAAATGACAATTTATTAACTTGATTTTAAATATAAAAAATATTTTCCAATTATTTTTATACACGTTTTCATTCGGAGGAAACAGTTTTAATGAGACAAGACATTGCTGATACAGGCAGTCCCCTAATGATAACTTTGCTGATACAGGCAGTCCCATAAGGCTAACTGCTGATACAGGCAGTCCCCTAAGCAGGGCCGGCCTTAGGCCACTGCAACCTATGCGGCCGCAATGGGCCCCGCACTGTCATAGGCCCCACCCCGAATTTATTTTCTATAACAAAATCGTAATTTTCACTTATTATCCTTATCCTCTACCCAGAATGGGCCCCGCGCAATCCGTTTCGCATAGGGCCCCGAAATTGTTAGGGTCGGCCCTGCCCCTAAGGCTAACTTTGCTGATACAGGCAGTCCCCTAAGGTTAACATTGCTGATACAGGCAGTCCCCTAAGGCTAACTTTGCTGATACAGGCAGTCCCTTAAAATTGCTGATGCGGTCAGTCGCCTAACATTGCTGAAACAGACAGTCCCTTAAGACTAATATTGCTGATACAGGCAGTCCCCTAACATGAATGATCAATAAATTGATCGTGGGCCCTTAATATATAGAAGAAGAAGAACTATAGATATTGATACTTATCTTTCAATCTTTTTCTCTATTTAAATGGCAAACTATGTTTACTTAATATCCTTATTGCCCCCACATCCTTGATGCACGTTTTATCAAATAGTCCGTCTCCCTAGTTTATCCCCCACACGTCTCATCAAATTGTCTGTGTCCCCCACATCATCATCACAAGTTTCTCCTCACATCATTACCCCGACATCTCAACACGATAAACCTAATCGCTCTAAACAGCCTCTCCAATAGTGAAACAAAATCTCTAAAATAGTTGCTAGAACTTTGGTTTTCCCGTTTTCTTTAATTACCGCTAGCAGATTGGAAAACTTTAAATAGCGGTGAAGAGAAAGAAAAACATCCCAGTATTTTTTTTACGGATGTTGGTGCTACAGAGAGCACTACAGCATTTGGGAAGATGCTCACTTATGTCAAAACAAAAATTTTGGGGGTGGAAAAGTAAATGCGATCTGCCGGTAACGCACTTAACCAGAAGAATTATGGGGTTATGGTTCTTTGTAACAACAATCTCACTGGAGGTATCGGGGGGGGGGGGGGTGGGGCTTACTGGAGTAAGATGTTATTGGTCTGACTAAATGTTTTGTGATGTTGGTGTCTGTAATGTAAGCGTTTTGGTCGGTCCCGCTATTTTAAGCCCGTTTTGCTGTTAATTATGTAAGCTGTATTAGGCCCCACTAATATTGGTCTCACTAATGTAACCTGGTGTTGGTCTCACTAATGTAATATGGTTTTGGTCTCACTAATATAACATTGGTGTTTGTCTCACTAATGTAGCCTCGTGTTGGTCTCACTAATATAACATCGTGTTGGTCTCACTAATGTAACATCGTGTTGGTCTCACTGATGTAACATGGTGTTGATCTCACTAATCTAACCTGGTGTTGGTCTCACTAATGTAGCCTGGTGTTGGTCTCACTAATATAACATGGTGTTTGTCTCACTAATCTAACCTGATGTTGGTCTTACTAATGTAGCCTCGTGATGGTCTCACTATGTAACCTGGTGTTGTCTCACTAATGTAGCCTGGTGTTGGTATCACTATTGTAAGCTAGTATTCGTAAGAGAGAGAGAGAGAGAGAGAAAGATATCTTTTGGACAAAGACGGCCGAGATCTTCAACCAAATGGGACAAGCTTTGTCAGTTTTGGACTGATGGAGAAGCAACCTCATACAGTTTAGTCATTCAGCTATACGTGGACACTATTTGCTCATATCGACAGCAGCGTAGGGTGGGAGGTACAGGGTGGGGGTGGTCCGCCCCGGGCGGAATTTCTTCTATGTATAGAGTAGCGGCATTTTTGGCAAACAGCAGAGGTTTCGTTTAAACAAACCCTGGCTACGCCCCTGCATAGCGGTCAACCAATCTAAACTGTGGTGTAAACTTTAAACTGGAGTAAAGATTTTTTATTTTTTTTTTAATGTTCCTTCCACTTTAATTCTTTCTCCCAAAATATGCTAATGTCATGTGATCTATGACGCTAATATCATGTGATCTATGACGTTAATATCATGTGATTTATGACGTTAATGTCATGTGATTTATGACGCTAATGTCATGTGATATATGACGCTAATAGCATGTGATCTATGACGTTAATATCATGTGATCTATGACGTTAATATCATGTGATTTATGACGCTAATGTCATGTGATATATGACGCTAATAGCATGTGATCTATGACGTTAATAGCATGTGCTCTATGACGCTAATATCATGTAATCTATGAAATTCAACAGTTTGTGTTGAATGATTCTGCTTACAGTCTACAGCTTAACTTGTCCCTCTGCTCCACGTGGTATCTGTTTCCGTTACACATGATATCCTAGAATTTACTATATTATGTCAACACACTGATTGGAACCTCTACCACAAACGCGTTCGCCTTCATCCATCGGTCATCACACAAGTCTAAGTGCGAGTCGTCTGCATCGGTCATTACACAAGTCTAAGTGCGAGTCGTCTGCCGTTACTAACAACTTTATTCTCACCCGCGTGAAGTCAATGGCTGACTAAACAAATGAGGGGATATCTACACGCCTTGCTTGACCCACTATTTTGGAGCCAATTTAAGCAGCGGCAAAAAGCGCACCTACCCAACAACACCCTCACTGAGGATCAGCTTTTCATTGACAACAATACACATCAAATTCACAGTGGGCTAGTTGTTCGTCGGAGACAGGAAGTCCTATGATTTTGACTTTTAAATAAATATTTATTGATAACTTATTGATAACGCATTTTTTTATTTTTGGTCTCCAAAAAGAATTTAAGAAAAATCCCAAACAAGAAGAACTTAAAGTAAGAAATGAGACTGAAACGTATCAACCAGATCTTCTCCATCCGAATGTAGCATCAGTTTGGTCTCGAAATCCTACGTTTCGTTATCAATGGTCTTAGTCCAACTATTTCTACCCCCTACGGCCACGGGGGGGGGGCACATGAGCCCCTAAAGACATTCCGGGAACACACACAGACACAAAGACACTTGCTACAAGGTGACTTAAACAGCAAAGATTTGGTAACCACTGCGTCAATCGACTGCTGTAAGACCCTTGAATTGTGTATGTCGGCTATGAGATGTATTCAATGCCAAGCTTTTATGTTTATCTAACAGCAACGTCTGATGAGCTTAACTAGCAAATCACCCAAATGATGCTAACATAATTATGTACAACCAATATAATATTCATCTGGGGATAGGAAGAGAGGGGGGTGCAGCTGTTGAAGTCGTAGTGTTTGACCTTCACGAAAAAACAAAGGAGTTTCATGACAATGGGTGGAACAAGCAGACGGCTGATTAGTTGTTTCGACAGCTAGCTGTGTTACACCAAGATGTTTGGTTCTAGAGTAATTATGTTATGACTGTACCAATCGTTCAGATATCTGAATATCTAGACCCGTAGATACTAGGACATGGTTGTCCACCAATGCCTGTCCAACCCGTAGATACTAGGACATGGTTGTCCACCAATGCCTGTCCGACCCGTAGGTACTAGGACATGATTGTCCACCAATTTTAATCGTATACATGTACATATGTCATTTGTTTCTGGTCCTTTTAACCGACCTAAATTATTGATGGATTGGTTTCAACAGTACTAATCTTATAATAAATGCATGTTCAAAGCTACTGCAACCACAACAACAATCCACGTGGTCACGCACTTTTGGTGTTCTTTATTGGACGGTGTATGAAACTGGATATGAGGGTAAATATAATTGTGAAAATCCATTTGGTTATGTATTCTACAATTAAATTCAAATTTAACTTTTGACTAAACTTATGGTAGATACTGGTAAACGTGGGTCACTTCTGGTCAATAATTGTCTGTTCGGATAAATTTGGATATGTCCTGGTAAATACGGGTAAGTTCTGATAAAAATGGATATCGGGTAAATACGGGTAAATTATTATCAGAATGGATATGTTCGGGTAGATACGAGTATGTTTGGGTATATACGGGTGGCTGTGTGTGTGTTTACTATTAAGGTGTGTAAACATACATAGCCCTTCAAAAATTGAATCTCCAGATTCCTTTTTCCAAGATAGAAATATCGTCATGACTCCTCTCTTTCACCGCCTCACTCACATACTCTACTCTACTCCCCCCCCCCCCAGCAACACACGCAATCATTATCAAATCCTGCCCAGACAACGGAAAGGTAACAACAACAAAAAAATTAAAAATAGAAAAAAAAAAGAAAGGGGGAGAAAAAAAGAAAGGAGAGATTTGAATCCAACCACTTTAGCACCTGGGCTCAACAAGAAAATCAGTTTTCAAGATTGTCTAAAGCTACGTCAAGAAATGCTGGAAGGCGGCTGTAATGTTTTCAAGCTGTTAGCAGGAGGCCTTCAATGCCTGGCACAGTTTTTCATTTCGTCTGGTGTGTACAACAGTTGCCGTTAGGTAGAAATGTGGTGCAACAGTCACCTGATTTGCAAAGTGTTGTCCTTTGACAATAGTAAATGTTAGGTAGATATTTGTTATACAAGAGTTGCTGTGAGGTAGACGGTTCTTACTGGTAGTTGCTTGTTGAAAAGACGAAGTTCATCCTATAACAAACCCGTTTGTGATAACGTAAGAATCGTCAGAGCAAAATCAAACATTTTAATTCCATTTGAAACAAACGGATTCCACGTGAAATGCCAAACTAAAAAAGGTGCCTATCTGTACCTACCTCAAAATGTCTCCATAACCTGAGTACTTAACACTCACACACAACCGTTGGACAGACACAACTCTTCGACAAGTACAACTCTTAAACACCACCCTTAGACACAAAACTTCGACAATTACAACCCTTAAACACCACCCTCAGACACAACACTTCGACAATTACAACCCTTAAACACCACCCTCAGACACAACACTTCGACAATTACAACCCTTAAACACCACCCTCAGACACAACACTTCGACAATTACAACCCTTAAACACCACCCTCAGACACAACACTTCGACAAGTGCAACTCTTAAACAACACCCTCAGACACAACACTTCGACAATTACAACCCTTAAACACCACCCTCAGACACAACACTTCGACAATTACAACCCTTAAACACCACCCTCAGACACAACACTTCGACAAGTGCAACTCTTAAACACCACCCTAAGACACAACACTTCGACAATTACAACCCTTAAACACCACCCTCCTCAGACACAACACTTCGACAATTACAACCCTTAAACACCACCCTCAGACACAACACTTCGACAAGTACAACCCTTATACACCACCCTCAGACACAATCCTCAAAAAAGCCCTTCCAAAACTAAAATATGCTATCCTGAACCTCTCACCCCACTCCCCCCAAAAAAACTCATCCCTTCCAAAATCCAACAGCCATAAAAAAAACCGAAAGGTGTGACCAGTACGATGTATGAAAATTGCTCATCAAAACATTTCACAGCCAGACTTGCCTCACTTATTATTTTGTACTGACTACAGCCCCCTCTGGGGCGATCGTCTACCGGAGGACACTTTATAGGAGGAAGGCTTGGGGGAAGGGGGTGACAGTTACACCTAGTAAGTCGGACTTTGTAATTCTAAAATTCAAAATATCGAATTCACATCCGGCCAGTATCATAGTATCCATGCTTTTGAGTCTGTAGAAACAATTGCTATGCGATACAACAAACGACTTCAACGGTGGGGTCTTGGAAGAACTTAGTAAATGTTGCTTTTGAACTGTTGAGTAGATACTTTATTGGAATTGTTTAGAATATGAGGTTTTGGAAATGTTCAGTAGATGGAGTTTTGGAAGGGTTTCAGTAGATAAAAAGTGTATGGATTCAGTAGATGGTGTTTTTAAAGTGTTCTGCAGTTCGATTGTCGGAAGTGTTCAGTGGATGGAGTTTCGCAAGAGTTCCGTAGATTTGGTTGAGCAGAGGTGCAGAAGTTATGTTGAGCAAAGATTTAGAAGTTGGGTTGAGCAAAGATTTAGAAGTTGGGTTGAGCAAAGATTTAGAAGTTGGGTTGAGCAAAGATTTAGAAGTTGGGTTGAGCAAAGATTTAGAAGTTGGGTTGAGCAAAGATTTAGAAGTTGGGTTGAGCAAAGATTTAGAAGTTGGGTTGAGTCAGGGTTCGCTGGTTTTCTTAAGTACTAAGGCTCATCAAGTTTTTGTTTTCCTTGTCATACAGACTTGCAAACTTACAACTTCAGTTTGACGTTTGGAATAAAGAAGAAGAAGAAAACGTCTGCTGCCATGATACACGTATGTATTACATGATGTACGTATGTATTACATAATAACCATATATATTAAATGATGCACGTATATATTAAAGTATGCACGTATATATTACATTATGCATGGATATATTACATTATGAACTTATATATTGCATGATGTATATATATATATATATATATAATTATACGAACGTATATATTACATTATGAACGTACAAATTACATTATGAATGTATAAATTACATCATGAATGTATGTATATTATATTATGCACGCATACATTACATGATGAACGTATTTATTACATTATGAACGTATATATTATATGATGTACGTATATATTTTATGATGAATATATATATTTCATGATGAACGTATATATTACATGATACACGTATATATTAGGTGATTTGATCGATCGTGAAAACATGTACTGATTTCTTCGCACAAGGATTGCACAAATAAAGTGTTAGATCTACCAAAAATAAAACATAAAACTGCATATCTACTCTAAAACATTGCATGCCTTCTCTAAACACGTCCATCTCAATGAACGCTCATGTCTATCAAATGAACACTTTCCCAATGTCTCACAACTAACTAAACAATTACAGGTTTAATGGAAAATCACCTGTACTTTAGCTAATTATGAGATGTATGAGATCGTGCGTGTACACAAGTATGTGTAAGATGTATGAGATCGTACGTGTACACATAAATGTGTAAGAAGTATGAGATCGTACGTGTACACAAATATGTGAGAGATATTTGAGATCGTACATGTACACGGGTATTGTGAGATGTATGAGATCGTACGTGTACACAAATATGTGAGAGATATTTGAGATCGTACATGTACACGGGTATTGTGAGATGTATGAGATCGTACGTGTACACAAATATGTGAGAGATGTATGAGATCTTACTTGTACACGAGTATTGCGAGATGTATGAAATGCATGCCCCCTGTTTCAAACGCATTTTTTAAAAATTACATACTAAGTATAACTAAAGAATGATGTTTCTAATAATGACATCCTGACTATACTAATACAAAGGACAAAGAACAGTTACAGCATGAACTTATGAATCAGTGTTCATATAGACATTCCTGTCTCATATTATTCCGCGCGAATAACAGCGAGAAAAAAGTGTGAGTGGGAGGGGCGGGGCACCATTCATTGGCTAGAGCCTAACTAGAATATGCCAGACTATTAAATCCATTAATGCAACCATTCAGGCCACAACTACACTAATTCAAAAACTAGTTTGGGATTTTTTCTTGCAAGACGCAATGCGGCTCCCCCACCCCACCTTTTTTTCTGGTTCGCAACAGTTCAGCAGGCAAATTAAGTTTTGAATATATCAACCCTATTAGTGGCTAATTGTGTGTCCTGCTGGTATTTAAGCGACTCATTAACACTGGCTTCCCACGACCCAAGCCTTGCAGCCAACACTGATCTTGGTCTTTGTCCAAGTTTAGGGATTTAAGCCAGGGGCGTAATTGCTGGAATGTCGCGATGTTCAACGGGAGTGGAGCTAAATCAAGGTTAGTGGAGTCGGTTGTGACATCAATGGAATGTCGTATGTCGGATACAGGGACGTCGTGATGGGATACAGGGATGTTGGGTCGGATTAGCTGACCTAGATATGGCCTATAGCTCCATCAGTTGGATCATTTGAACAATATGAGTAAAACCCTTCAGCATGTGCTAAACAAAATATCATTGTCATCCAAGAACGTGTCAGAAACATGTAGGTCTAACTCTAAAACAATATGAGTGAATAATGTTTACAGTATTATATTAATTTGATCCGAAAATGAGCACTGTTAAAGGTTGTATGGCATGTTATGTTCAACCAACAAAGAGTAAATCATATAAAGCTAGCTAAAGATATTTCTCTACTTAAATTCGTGTAATGTTTACACATATTTATGTTGGATGGTGTTGAGAGAATAACGCTAGTTCTTGTTGGATGGTGTTGAGAGTATAACGCTAGTTTCTTGTTGGATGGTGTTGAGAGTATAACGCTAGTTTCTTGTTGGATGGTGTTGAGAGTATAACGCTAGTTTCTTGTTGGATGGTGTTGAGAGTATAACGCTAGTTTCTTGTTGGATGGTGTTGAGAGTATAACGCTAGTTTCTTGTTGGATGGTGTTGAGAGTATAACGCTAGTTTCTTGTTGGATGGTGTTGAGAGTATAACGCTAGTTTCTTGTTGGATGGAGTTGAGAGAATAACGCTAGTTTCTTGTTGGATGGAGTTGAGAGAATAACGCTAGTTTCTTGTTGGATGGAGTTGAGAGAATAACGCTAGTTTCTTGTTGGATGGTGTTGAGAGAATAACGCTAGTTTCTTGTTGGATGGAGTTGAGAGAATAACGCTAGTTTCTTGTTGGATGGTGTTGAGAGAATAACGCTAGTTTCTTGTTGGATGGTGTTGAGAGAATAACGCTAGTTTCTTGTTGGATGGTGTTGAGAGAATAACGCTAGTTTCTTGTTGGATGGTGTTGAGAGAATAACGCTAGTTTCTTGTTGGATGGTGTTGAGAGAATAACGCTAGTTTCTTGTTGGATGGAGTTGAGAGAATAACGCTAGTTTCTTGTTGGATGGAGTTGAGAGAATAACGCTAGTTTCTTGTTGGATGGAGTTGAGAGAATAACGCTAGTTTCTTGTTGGATGGAGTTGAGAGAATAACGCTAGTTTCTTGTTGAATGGAGTTGAGAGAATAACGCTAGTTTCTTGTTGGATGGAGTTGAGAGAATAACGCTAGTTTCTTGTTGGATGGTGTTGAGAGTATAACGCTAGTTTCTTGTTGGATGGTGTTGAGAGTATAACGCTAGTTTCTTGTTGGATGGTGTTGAGAGTATAACGCTAGTTTCTTGTTGGATGGTGTTGAGAGTATAACGCTAGTTTCTTGTTGGATGGTGTTGAGAGTATAACGCTAGTTTCTTGTTGGATGGTGTTGAGAGTATAACGCTAGTTTCTTGTTGGATGGTGTTGAGAGTATAACGCTAGTTTCTTGTTGGATGGTGTTGAGAGTATAACGCTAGTTTCTTGTTGGATGGAGTTGAGAGTATAACGCTAGTTTCTTGTTGGATGGTGTTGAGAGTATAACGCTAGTTTCTTGTTGGATGGAGTTGAGAGTATAACGCTAGTTTCTTGTTGGATGGTGTTGAGAGTATAACGCTAGTTTCTTGTTGGATGGAGTTGAGAGTATAACGCTAGTTTCTTGTTGGATGGTGTTGAGAGTATAACGCTAGTTTCTTGTTGGATGGAGTTGAGAGTATAACGCTAGTTTCTTGTTGGATGGTGTTGAGAGTATAACGCTAGTTTCTTGTTGGATGGAGTTGAGAGTATAACGCTAGTTTCTTGTGGAATTTTATTTACTACACGCTAATTGATGAATGGTGTATTTGTAAACACCATTTTACCTTTATATTTGTTGTATGTATCTTAACCATGTTATACAAAGTATTTTGGAGGTGTCTTGACAATGTCAAACAGATGTCCTCGTGGTGGTACACAATGTATTTTAGAGGTGGCTTGATGTTACACATTGTATTTTAGAGTGTCTTGCTGATGTTACATTAGGTTACAGGAAATTTGATCGAAAGAAATTTCGTCGACAGAAAATCGATCGACGGAAATTTGATCGAACGGAAATGTGGTCGAATCTTTTTTTTCAGTTCACACGTTAAAATTTTCGTCAAATTCTTTTTGAACGCACTATACTATACAGTAAAACAAAATAATTCATTCAAAAAGAAATTTGACGCAAATTTTAACGTGTAAACTAAAAAAAAAGATTCGAACAAATTTCCGTTCGATCAAATTTCCGTCGATCAAATTCCCGGATACGGTTACATTAGATTTACATACGTCGTCGTGGCATTACACAAAACTTGTTTCTTCACGGTGAATTACAACTTGTACGTTCCCGGTGTTCCCATGCCGCTGTCAGTCTAGCGTGAAAAAGGACACGACTGGCCGTCATGTCGTTGATGGTCCCTAGAACCAATTACTGGGTCGATACCACCCGGTGTTCGTATTGATTATATTAAGTACTGTGGTATCGACTGGCGAACAAAGAGGCTGGTCTGGCGTAGGAAAGGCTGCTGGTGGTTCGGGGGAGGATTAATTTATAAGAGCGCAATCCCACAATTGAATAATCGATTACCACAACTTGGTTTTTGTGGGCAAATTTTGTGGAGCGATGGTCAATCGAACATCTGACCAGACGCCATGGTCGTTTCAGAGGTGGCAAATAGTTCCCGAATGTATCATTACTGCTGCTGGGGAGGTGCAATAGTGTTAGCAGGGAATGCGAATAAAAACGGGGGATGTAGGGATAGAGGTTTGGTGTTGCAGTGGACCACGAGAAGTGAAACTGGGGTTTTGGGCGGGTAATAATGACAACACGATATAGGCAACATGTATGAATAATATAAACCTACCTTTGACTTGTAATGAGGGCATCTCAATTCCTGAACATGATGACAATCGCTTCCACACTCAGACCTTTGTAGATCTTGGTGACCTAGATCTGAAGATTTAAAAATAATAACTTTGGGAAAACCGTTCAAAGGATTCAAGATGCCATATAGTCAGGGGTTCTTAACCTCTTTGAAGCGCCGCATCCCATATTGATAAAAAAAAATCCCCCCACCCCCACAATAAGAATTATAATTTCTGGGTTTTCCCGTACAACTGACACTGCGTCCAACGCAATGTGGGGTTGCGGGCCCCCCTGGTTAAGAAACCCTGCATTAGGGCATCAGTGATTTATCAAAATTCCATTATATGTAAAAGATTAATTATAAGAGTTTGAAAATTTACCGAATTAAAGACAAGAATTATACAATTGTTGTTTCAAAGATATGCTATTTTTTTAAACACGAACAGAACAAAACAAATGGAAGATTAGTTTATGTTGTAATAAAATTTAATTCTAACTTAATGAGACAATAAACAAATTTTAATTGATTGTGCGAATGCAGAAATAAAGATAAAAAGACTATTTGCAGACATTAATGAGTTTAGATATCTATAATTACTTCCCTTGAATGTTTTCTTTTTCTAGTTTATGCCCTTTGTAAACAATTGGGATTGATTTAAACATCAAAGTGAAATTGTGGATGAATGTTTATTGTTTTTAAATTTTACTCTTAGCATATCCTCTAACACATTTCCTCGCTATATGACACATAAACACACACACATACACACCAAAAGGCATAAAAAATGACCCATCAAAAGACAACCTAACTTGACCCAAGCAATGGACACTCAAAAATGAGCCATCAACCCTGATGGAGCCTAGAATGTACTCTTCAAATCAATAATTAGTTATCCTTCTGCTAATTACTAATATTTCTTAACAGACGCATTAATGTGTACTACTTTACGAAGCGGAATATGTTGTTGTTGTTGTTGTGTGTGTGTGTGTGTGTGTGTGTGTGTGTGTGTGTGTGTGTGCTTTGTCTTTAGGCATCACGAGACACGTAACGGGACAATAATCTAATGTGGACATGTGCAGAGAGATCCACTAGAACGCTTTCTGTGTGTGCTCGTGTTGAACCCGGGGAAACATCTAGACAAATATTGAAAGACGGCACCAAATAGCGGACCCGTCGCTTCTGCTGGGTGGACGCATCTAATTGATAACAACGCTAATACATACGGTCATAGCTTCGCACGGTCATAGATTCGTACGTACTGTGACATCATCTCTCTCACTCTCTCTCTCTCGCTCTCTCTTTCCTCATGCTATGAATTCCCTCGCTCATTCGTGCAATTCATTCATTCATTCACGCGTGCATTCGTTCCACAAAGCACGCCTTCCTACCATCAGTGTTTTCAATGGTTTCAAAAGATATATGGATGATTATTGTGCTTTTCGCCCCCCACCCCACAACCAAAAAAATAACAAACTCTCCGCCGCGGTTAGCATAAGACTGTCCAAAGTATTTACGGACATAAATATGTCCCGGATATACACAGAGGAAAAAGGGGGATAATGCTGGCTTATCGATCACCTCCCTTGGTACGATGTTTTTGGAACGCATTTACGCCTGACGTGCGTCCCATTTGGAACCTAGTTGATGTGTGTGATATCGGGGCTAGAACATTTTAAAGGTAAATGGCATTAATTAAAGTGTAGTTAGATAGGGAATGTGATAAAAATTAGACGTCACATAGACAAAACATAGACATAACATAGACATCCATTCATTTCAGTGGAAGTGCTTTTGGGGGGCAGCACAGTTGCGAAAGCAATTGGGTAATTGCAATTATCTCCTAGATCCGATTTTTCTAAACACAGTAAATTATTATGAAAAGCCCTTTCCAACAGTACCGTATCCAGGCAGTTATCTACCTATTTAAGTGAGTTTTCTACCCACTCCAGGCAGTTATCTAACCACTCCAGACAGTTGTCTACACACTCCAGGCAGTTATCTACCCACTCCAGGCAGTTATCTACCCACTCCAGGCAGTTATCTGCCCACTCCAGACAGTTATCTACCCACTCCAGGCAGTTATCTGCCCACTCCAGACAGTTATCTGCCCACTCCAGACAGTCATCTACCCACTCCAGGCAGTCATCTACCCACTCCAGGCAGTTATCTACCCACTCCAAACAGTTATCTACCCACTCCAGGCAGTTATCTGTCCACTCCAGACAGTTATATACCCACTCCATGCAGTTATCTGCCCAATCCTGATAGTAATCTACCCACTCCAGGCAGTTATCTATCCACTCCAGACAGTTATCTGCCCACTCCAGGCAGTCATCTACCCAATCCAGGCAGTCATGTACCCACTCCAGGCAGTTATCTACCCACTCCAGGCAGTTATCTACCCACTCCAGACAGTTATCTGCCCACTCCAGATAGTTATCTACCCACTCCAGGCAGTTATCTTCCCACTCAAGATAGTTATCTGCCCACTCTAGACAGTTATCTACCCACTCCAGGCAGTTATCTACCCACTCCAGACAGTTATCTACCCACTCCAGACATTTATCTACCCACTCCAGGCAGTTATCTACCCACTCCAGACAGTTATCTACCCAGTCCAGGCAGTTATCTACCCACTCCAGACAGTTATCTACCCACTGCAGACAGTTATCTACTCACTCCAGACAGTTATCTAACACTGCAGATAGTTATCTACCCACTCCAGACAGTTATCTACCCACTTCAGACAGTTATCTACCTACTGCAGATAGTTATCTACCCACTTCAGACAGTTATCTACCCACTCCAGATAGTTATCTACCCACTCCAGATAGTTATCTACCCACTCCAGACAGTTATCTACCCACTACAGACAGTTATATACGGAGTCAGCACGACGCCCACAAAAACGTTTGTTCCCCTTAACTAAATCGACATTTTTTCTTCATTATTAGACACATTCAAGTACGAAATCTTACATTTTTGGGGAGGTTTACAGAAAAGACTGAACAAATTTCCCCTTCAGTTTCGGCGCCGAAAGTTGCCAATTTATCAATTTCGGTCGAAACAAACAAGTTAAGTTTCGGTTTATTTTCGGTTTCGGTCGAAACATGAAAGTTAACTTTCGGGGTTTTTTCGGTTTCGAAAATGATTGAGGCTTTCGATCGTCTACTAGAAGTCAGAATCTGTCGGTCTGTCGGCCGGCAATCCTATATGCATTATTGCTGTCATAGTATGATATATGAACAATCCTCTGCGAACTTTGTTTACAGCTGTATGATGACCTACTTGTTCTCATGTCCAAAAATAAAATTTCAATTATGCCTAGGCTAATATAAATTGTTTTGAGGAAACAAACTACTGGAATGGTAATATTTATTAGCTTATTTTTGTTTAATGTTTTCAAATACACATTTTAGGAACCCTAGGTTTATTCGATTCGTTCATTTTGGGACATGCATTTTGATTCATCTTTATCATGCTCATATATGTCATAGGCAATAAGGTGAATAGTATTGTCAAAAAAAAAGTCCTATGAATTGTAACCTTTCCATTATTATTACCCAAAAAAACACAACTTTTTATTTCTTTTTAAAATCATGGAACATTATGCTTATTCAATTTATTAATTTATTGAAATTCATGATTATCCTGCTGATAAACATTGTTATTGAAGAAACAACACACGTGTGCGTGTGATCACGGTTTGTATAATAATGCTGTAGTACGCCTCCTGCAGACATGTTTACCCTTACGATTTTGGCGTACAATGTATGATTTTGAGATATCGTTTACACTTCTACGCCGAAACACGTTAGTCCTATGATTTGAAGGGACCCGATTAAAAAAAAATAATCCCTCACCAATGATGTTCGGGGTGGTTGGTCGCCAAACGAAATACTTACGTCCCTTAAATGCTGTCATTAGCATCATCAGTGCGAACGTTATGTATGAACTGCCACTTACATTGACAGGATGAGGGAATTAATTTTCACAAGCAATATTATTAAGTCTAGAATGACGCAAAGATATATTCAGGTTAGAGACCGACCGAATTTCAGCTTCGGCGCCGAAAGTTGCCATTTGGTCACGTTCGGCCTACTTTGGTTATCGGCCGAAACGGAAAAGTTAAACCGAAAGTGACTGAGGTTTTCGGTCATTACCAGAAGTCAGAATGTCTGTCTGTCTCAAGGCCGACAATCCGATATATCTTATTGCTCGACGTCTTGCTGTCATCGTGTGTTATATGACTAATACTCAGTGAAAACTGCTCACAGCTGCATGATGACCTATTTGTTCTAGGTTTCCAATAAATGACATTTCAATGAGGCCTAGGCAAATGTAAACATTTTTTTTTGGGGGGGGGGGGGGGAATGATATGGTAATATTTATATTATTTATTTTATATTTTTTTTTTTTGTTTTTTTTTTTTTTGTTTCCGCTTTGGTGTAGGCTTCGGTCTCAGCCGAAAGTCATTTTTAACTTTCCGTCTAGTTTTAGTTTCGGACGAAATCAGCAAATCACTTTCGGTTGGTCTCGTGCATCCTTGGGTTTTGAATTTATAAAAACATCTGGACAGGGGGCTCAACCTCATCCCTAACCTCACCCCCACTTGAGTGCAGCTGACTTAGGCGGGCATCCTCAAATTCCGCTCTTCCACCATATCTTCGTCTATCAAAGTGTCAAATGACCTGTACATTTTTATTTGCAATTATGCACTACATATAAAAGTCAGTCATCTACTTTGACAAGTGACCTTTATTAGACATGCGATGTTATGATTAATAGTTATTGTATGCATTCTACTGTAGATTTATTCATTATTATTACAATACGGTACTAAACGATTTTGAGATGGTTAAGGGGCTATATCGTACTATAGTGGGAGTTCCCGTGTAACCAGGTCTGCACTGTATTATCATACAAAACGTAGTTCAACGTTCGTTCAACTTTTGATTAATCTGGGTCAAATCTAAAATTAGCCAATAATAAGAAATACTGGAAAACCTAACATTTAAAATGTCGACCAGGAAGAAAGCGTATGGATTAGCGGAACAAACATTCCTTCTAGGGTTATGTCTGGACTTTTAGTGGCCGTACCGAGGAAGTGCATAGGTTAAGCTTTCGGTGCGTTGTAATTATATTATAAAAGCAAAGGGCACCCAATGGTCTAGTTTGCATGAATTTTGCCCCCCCCCCCCCCCCCGGCTAAACGTTCTCTTACCATACTACTTTAAAATCGTGTCCGGAAATTTGATCGAAAGAAATTTCGTCGATGGAAAATTAATCGACGGAAATTTGATCGAACGCACTATTTTGTTTTACTATATAGTATAGTGCTTTCAAAAAGAAATTTGACGTAAATTTTAACTTATGAACTGAAAAAAAGATTCGATCAAATTACCGTCGATCAATTTTCCGTCGATGAAATTTCTTTCGATCAAATTTCCGGTAACCCTTTAAAATACATTATTAAGAATTTTACATTAATGTTCAATTCAATTGGTAAAAACCAAAGTATTCATTAGATGTTTATTAAAACGCAAGATAATCTCTTTCCCCCCCCCCCCCCCCAAATCAGTTTTCAATGTACACAGGGCGTACGAACTAAAAAAGTTTTGATACATCTAAATTATTCAAAATCGTTCGGTTTCGGCCGAAAGTCTCGTTAAGCTTTTGGTTTCGGTCTCGGCTTAAAGTCAGTTTTAAGTTTCGGTCTGGTTTCGGTTTTGGCCAAAATATAAGAATCACTTTCGGTCGGACTCTAGTTTACAGTAATACTTTTGTTGATTTTCATAGATTCGTAGAGTAATAAGCAGGAAGAAAATGGACAGAATATCCAGATTCGAGGCTGATTCAATTATTAATATAAAACATTCAAAGACGGTTTGGGGGAAAAGGAGGTTGGGCCGACAAAATAGTAGAGTTCAGCAGTGGACCAATGTTAAAATAAAAGTGGGTATATAGATATCTTTAGTGGGGGTACACAAAAGTGGGTGTATAGATATCTGTAGTGGGGGCACACAAAAGTGGGTGTATAGATATCTGTAGTGGGGGCACACAAAAGTGGGTATATAGATATCTTTAGTGGGGGCACACACAAGTGGGTATATAGATATCTGTAGTGGGGGCACACAAAAGTGGGTATATAGATATCTTTAGTTGGGGCACACAAAAGTGGGTATATAGATATCTTTAGTTGGGGCACACAAAAGTGGGTATATAGATATCTTTAGTTGGGGCACACAAAAGTGGGTATATAGATATCTTTAGTTGGGGCACAAAAAAGTGGGTGTATAGATATCTTTAGTGGGGGCACACAAAAGTGGGTATATAGATATATGTAGTGGGGGCACACAAAAGTGGGTGTATGATTGTATTATTTTTAATTTATGTTTATTTCACCACAACCCCCCCCCACACACAAATCTTTTCGGCTTTCAAGATATGATGGGACACATACGATAATCTTCAGAGATTAGTGGCGAGGGTGTCAGGAATGTGCTTACACACGGTGTTAGTGTGGCTACTGGTGAAAGCAGTGTCACTGGCGAGGGGAGGCAGGAATGAGCTACTGATGACAGCAGTGTTTTAATTGTCATTATTATTAATCTTTATCTCCAGCGCCCCACCGCAACATTCGCATCTTAATATTGTATCCGCCTTTGAATTGCTGTGGTTTAACACGAACAAAAAGTGAAAGTAAAAAATAATATAATGCCAAAAGCTAATACAATTATTCAATGGCATGCTATAAATAGATAACGGGAATTTAAAAATCATGAGAGGATATCAAAAAGTATACTGAAAAATGGAAACAGCAATGAACAGGGTTTTTAAACAAGAACAAAAACAATTTTAAGATCACGTCAGTTACAGTGATGAACATTGTATTGTCAGTGTTCAACATTGTATTGTCAGTGATCAACATTGTATTGTCAGTGATCAACATTGTATTGTCAGTGATCAACATCGTATTATATGACAAAAGGCTTGTTTTAGTCATGTAGCATTAGCACACGATGAGATGTTAGAGGGGCGGGTGGGGCTGCAAAATGAGAATGCTTTCCCGCGCCTCCGGGCGGCCATACACTGTAACAAAGAAAGAAGTGACTCGGTAGATCAAAAGGTTACATGTATCTAAAGAAGCCAAAGTAAAGTCTGTCTAAGTACGCAAAATTAAAATGTGTCTAAAAAAAGATCCCCAAGCAACGTGTGGATTGTGGATAGACCTATGAGAGATTTATATAAGTAAATACAAGTAGGATGTGTCTAAATGAGCAAATTAAAAACGTGTCTAACCAAACCACAGTAAGGTGTATCTAAACAAACCCAAAGTAAGATGTATCTTAACAAACACAAAGTTTGATGTGTCTAAAGTCTAAGTAAACCGAAAGTAAGATGTGTTTAAAGTCTAAGTAAACCGAAAGTAAGATGTGTCTTAACAAACCGAAAGTAAGATGTGTCTTAGCAAACCAAGCTATCGGTAAATAAGAATCAGTCTAATTGTGAGAGCCACGCAACTATCTCTGCTATTAGCCCGTGTCTCTGGGCGTGTTGCGTCTGTTTGCTGGCACTGATTGGATCCTGGGCTGCGTAGCAGTCATTTCGTGACATCTTTTTTTTATTTGTTCAATCAATCTCAGGTCCATCTCAAACGTCAGATCTTCCATCACCGTACCGAGGTATCGATTACTCAAATAAGCTGACAGGTTGCATAACTAAAAGTGGAATCGATGTTTGAAGAAACCCGAGGATCTAAATAAACAAAATAAACACTCGTGGGTGCCCGTGTTTAAACACCCTACTCGTGTGCGTGCATCCTACTTGGCTAACGTGTTCACAGGCGATCTATTATGACACGCCCACCTATTTCTAGTTTAGCGTGGCCACTCCTCTGGACATTCTGAATGTGATAGTAGTCTAATTAATACTGATATCATACAAATGACCCCCTTAATAACTATCTGTCATCAACTCCTCCCATTCATTGTGACCACATCAACATAAATTTAAAAAAACAAAACATTTTCATTACCTTTATCTACCCCGCGCCCATAAAATAAACCCACTGAATGGACCCACTTTATAGTGATCAAACCCCAACTGGTTCATTAAAACTATTCCAACCATTCGCACAATTTGACCCACTTTATAGTAATTGTGTCCAAATCAAAATAAATGAAAAGTAATCGTAACTGATTGTCATCTTACACACTTTTAAGTGTATGCATTAACTGTTTCATATTAACAACAATTTCTTTCCCAAAACATCATGTATGCCAAACGAATTTCCATTTTTTTGATCAATAAAGCATCTTATCTTATAAACTATTTATAACAACACTGCGCCAGGTTTGTTCTAGACCCGCTCCCATTACACAAGTTAAAACAGTTACTCTCTTCATGCATTCGATCCAAGAAACTGCTACTTTCATGTCATAATCTTAATTACTCATTCAATAGTAAACTCATTGTTGCATTAAAATAATAAAAAATCTCTTTCACCTTTTGCTAGGGTTAAATAAAGAAACGGAAATTCCACAAGACCGAATTTGCGCTAATTCATATACATAGTTTTGATCCCAACATCTGTACACCATTAAATGTAATTGACATAGTCTGATATACTATGTGCTATAATTTAAGCATGAAATGCAGTAATATATAGTATACTTTTCCTGCCACAACATGCCCACGAGAACAGTTAATGTCTAGAACACTGACGCCATTATTGACAACTAGCAAGAACCCGGCATGAGTTGCATGCCACTCAATTGAAAAAGTGTTTGTGTTTTAATTAAGTTTTAAAGTAATTTTTAAATAGAAAATATTTATTGTTTTTTTTTTTCCATCTAGTGCGTACACAAATAAATTAGAAGTTTTTTCAACGCGTGAGCAGGCAACATATAGCTGTCCACGTGAGAAGCGTGTATTTTCAAAATTTAGTACACACCTTGTAGCGATTGATCCACCCACACAGTAGCTCTGTTTTAAATTATATTTAGATAGCTCAAATATTTATTATTTTTAAAATAAGACCCCCGGCCACAAACGTAAAATTTTAAAATCTCTGTACTTATGTCACACACAAACTGAAATGTCGTTTGTATTTGATTTATTTCTAGCCACCCATACAATAGCACTGATTGAAATTATATTTGTATAGCTCATAAAATAAAAAAATTATTTGGGGCTCCGGCCCGAAAAGGAATATTTCAAAATGGATAAGCTAGTTCAGAAACCTTTGGTGCGCACAACAACTTACCAAAGTTTTATCGCAATCGGATGTTTGGTATAGGAACGCATACGAAAATTATATTTAGCTCAAGGGGGGAAAAAAGAAATTAGGTCCCCGGTCCCAATACGGAATACTGTAAAATGTGTGTAATAATTCAGAAACATTTGCATTTTTTTACAATTCTCACAATTTTCATCACTTTGGATTGGTGGTATAGAACGGGATATACTTATATATGTATAGATATAGTTTACCGAATAAATATAAAGTTTTTGCAATTATTCAAGGATGATCTGTCTGTCTGACTGTCTGTCTCTCTGTCTGTCTCTCTGTCTGTCTCTGTCTGTCTCTCTGTCTCTGCCTGTCTCTATGTCTCTCTGTCTGTCTCTCTGTCGCTCTGTCTGTCTCTCTGTCTATCTCTCTTTCTCTCTGTATGTCTCTCTTTCTCTCTGTCTGTCTCTCTGTTTCTCTGCCGGTCTATATGTATCTCTGTATGTCTGTCTCTCTGTCTCTATGTTTGTCTCTCAGTCTGTCTCACTGTCAGTCTCTGTCTCTCTGTCTATCTATCTGTCTCTCTGTCTGTCTCTCTGTCTGTCTCTCTCTCTGTCTCTCTGTCTGTCTCTCTGTCTCTATGTCTGTCTCTATGTCGGTCTCTCTGTCTACATCTCTGTCTGGCTGTTTGTCTCTCTGACTGTCTCTCTTTATGTCTCTCCTTCTGTCTCTCTGTCTGTCTGACTGCCTGTCTGTTTGCCTGTCTGTTTGTCTGTCTGTCTGTTTATCTATCTATCTATCTACCTATCTATCTATCATCTACATATCTACCTATTTACCATCTACCTGCCCACCTACCTACCTACCTACCTACCTACATATCTACCTAACTATCTACCAATCCAGCTTCTATCTACAGACCTGTTTACCCTCAAAATCTTAAAATCGTACAATTTCATCACAAAATCGTTCAATACATTATCTTAATAGTCAAAAAACACTCAGTATATATAATGTATACACATCAAAATCGTACATTGTACGCCAAAATCGTAAGAGTAAACAGGTCTGTATCTATCTACCCATCTATCTATCTATCTACCTATCTCCCTACCTACCTACCTACATATCTATCTACCTACTTACCTACCTACCAACCTACCTACCAACCTACCTGCCTACCTACCTTTCTACCTACCTATCTATCATCCATCCATCCATTCATCCTCTCACCCACCCACCATTCCATCCATCCATCCGTCTAGCTATCTTTTATCTACATCTCTATCTATCTATCATCCATATGTGTATTTGTCTGCCTGTCTGTCTGTCTTTCTATCTCTCTATCTAAAAAATCTCTATTTTTAAAAATAAATTTTCACTTGTGTAAAGTGATTGGGTTTTGATATCCCTGGGGATAATTATGAAAATATCTGTATCTTTTGTTAAAGTCATTGATTTTCTTAATTGGTTACCATATGTTCATATGTAAAATGAGAATATAGCTTCTTTTTTTTTTACAACGGTAATGTCATTGGATTGAAAGATATTGTCATCCAAGTAAAAATGCATGAACTCAATTTCCTACCATCGATATAAATGTATCGAAGAAGGTTAATTATTGATCAAATTTATTCTGAGGCTTATCTTGTGCTGCACTGGTTAAAATGAATGTATAGTGTATAGTGGGCTACACAGAAATCATCCACTGGATTGTAGCCCCCTTACTTATGCAGAAGATTTTTTTTGCATTTAATATGCTTATTTCTTATCTAGATCAGTCATAAGTGCATTAAAAATGCTATTTGGCTATTTAGTTTTGCTTCACCAATTTATTAAAAGGCATATTCTCATTAAAATTATTTTTAAATATAGAGTTTTTACTACTTTATAAATTTCATAAAAGTATATTTTTGGAATGAATAAAAAGTAAAAACTTATTAAATGTTAAAAATACAAAGCTAAATTAGTATTTAAGTTTAGCAATTTGAAAAGCAATCAATGCTATTTATTAATTTTACTTATAAGAAGGGGAATGTAAATTATCAGTTTTGTCACGCCCTTTTATTAAATCAGAGAACTTTGAGCTTTCGCTAAATAGGCAATTCGCACTATGATGTCATTTGCGTGATTATTTAGAACTAATTAATTTTAATTTTATTTCGCCTTATTGACAACGCGCTAAAGAACGCACTAACAACAACTGATGTTTAGGTTTTCCCGATAAATGTGATTACTGTGTATTTCTTTGATCATATTTTTTTCTATTTAATTTTTTTTTCATAACTTTTAAACGCATATAAAATGCTTAAGATAGTTCCTTAGTTGTTTCTTTATATGTATTTGTAATGTATAATAATAATACTTAAACTTTTGCTAAAATAAAAGCGGAAGTATAATATTTTTTGCGCATGTAAATTTATTCGATTTCCGTAAAATAATAGAAAATAACTATGTTTGTTTTTTAGAGTCCGAACGTATCAAAATATTTTCGGCTCTTTGGCGTTATGTCCCTATAGTTTATTCTTATATAATATAATTATATTTTGAGCTGTACTCTCTAACCATCCAAATTTAAGCTGATCAATTCTCTGTTCGCTCAGTGACTTGGCTGAGTGAGATGCTTACTAAGAAGCCCCTTCAATGCTGCAGTTTTAACATAGTTTACGATGTGACAGTATCCCATCTGTCAATGACAGTGGGGCGTCCTACGACGAATTTAACCTGACAAAACCCGTTGTTTTAATCACTACCGTTAATAGAATTCATTTTAATTTTAGAATCTAAATTAACAAACTTTTTTAAAATAATAAATTATTTAGCAATTCTGTAAAGAAAAACAAGTTTACTTGTTGCCGTTGATGGATGCGACGCTTTGGTGGCTGTTAAACCCCAGGCCGATGATTTTAGCTACGCGGCTGTGAGAAAGCCGCTCCTAGACAACCGTTTCGTCCCAGCTTTCCGACCGAAAGACTCTTTGGGCGGTGGGGGGTGGTAACGCAACACCTTCCCTCCGGAGTGGAAGAAAACCCGCCCAGACCCTAGTGAGAGTGGACTGCGAACGCTTTAAACGCAGCGTTCTCAGTCGACCGAACGTCCCTCGGGCCAGGGGGGGGGGGTTACCGGCGTGCCGCCGTACAGTCTGTAGGCCCGTGTAGAGGTGTGCCGGGGGGGGCATTAAGAACTCATGCTCGACAGCCCACCGACGCAATTTCCCACGTGACTTTTCAGTTCCTTGAATTTTTCATACCACGAGCCGATTCAAGCCGTAACTCAGAGGTGGGGCTAGCTAATTTCTGGGTACTTCAATATTTCCTTGATGCGCCCCTCCAGTGTAAAAAAAGAAAAGGTTATTAAATTTGTTTTATGATTCCGGCTTTCTCGGCGCCGATTCTGGATGGGGCTCGTTAAATCCGCCCCACTAGCACCCCCTTTCCCATGCCCCCGGGGGCACTTTTGCGTCTCTGCCACACAAATCCCGCCTAATACTGCCCCTCTGCGTCCACTCACGATCTAACACACCGACACACACAAAAATAACGGAAAATCGTTTTATCACATGAAGACAGAGAAGTACGTTGTATAAATATTATAATTAGATTTACTGAAACCGCAATTAAACCGACCCCCGTTAGTGATTCCAAGACCAAGAAAGAAAGAAATAATTCCTTGATTTAGCTGGATTGTCTAGGATTACCGCAGAAAGTAAGGGATGCACAATCTAAACGTAAACACGCTGTTGATGTTGTAACCAATACGCCCCTTTCCCATGTTGTTGTTATTTAATAACAGGAAGTTGTGAATCCCATTTTGATGAGGTCAGTTGTCCGCCGAAGAAGAATTTATGTTTGACCTCCACTTGAGATAAACACCAACAACAATTTGAACAAAGTCATGTCATGATAAATATGGATAAAATATCAATCATGGAAGTATGACTTCGCGGACACCAGAGTATAAGTAAAAGCTACTTTTCAGGTGGTCGCTAAAATGTAACTTTTAACAAATATTCTCGTGTTTCACTTCCATGAAAGTGGACAGCATATTAAGATCTGATCAATATCTTAGTATCTCCACCATTGCTTCACGACGACATACGCGCGTGTTCATTCCGAACTTAACACGTCATAACACGTCATTTACGTGCCATATAGTTAAAATAGTGACATATAATGACATATCATTATATGACAGGTTTATTAATAATCTATACATAAATATAAGCTCAGAATTATGTATGTGCGGTTGTGTCATTCGATAGAGGAAAATATAAATATATGAATTGATCCCTTTCACAGATGGAGTCAGTATTGGACGATAATTCATTTTTTTAATGTATGATTGAACCTGGTTAACGTTACTTTTTATTGAGATTAGTTGGACTAAAAAACTACAACTTTCCTTATGTCACAAAAATTATTGAACTTATTTCTTTACCGCACTATTGTCCTATATAATTTTCATATAAGTGGGCACTTACATAATAATATGTAGACCATATAATAATCTGTAGACCATATAATAATATGTAGACCATATAATAATATGTAGAGCATATAATAATCTGTAGACCATATAATAATCTGTAGACCATATATTAATATGTAGACCATATAATAATCTGTATACCATATTATAATATGCAGATTCTATTTCAACATTTTGTGGGTTCTGGGTGGTCGAGTGGTCAAATAAAAACATCACATCACCCCAGGAGGATAGGACCCGTTAACCTTGGACGGCAACGCATATAAGAGAAGCAAACTCTGAATTCAAAACCCGGAAATGGAGTCCCGTAGGCGGATAACATTGGTACAATGAAACAATCCGACATATCCTGCGACGCCACTGGTACCAAACTGTATCATCCACATGATGTTCCCCTGGGTTTACACAGCGGCGTGGGGTGAGGCGATTTGCTGTTGGGAACCAGCTTATAATCCTAGAAGAATAATCCCAGGCCTTGTAGAATTCGTCCTGCGAATTCCATACCATCGTCACCTTGTGGCGGACGGATGCCAGCAAAAGAAATATTTCAATATTTGTTTTCAAAAAACGGCCTGAGATCAAGCAAATATTTTGTGTATTATTGTGTGATGTATTATTGTGTGATGTATTATTGTGTGATGTATTATTGTGTGATCTACTACTGTGTGATGTATTATTGCGTGATGTATTATTGAGTGTTGAATTATTGTGTGATGTATTATTGAGTGTTGCATTATTGTGTGATGTACTATTGTGTGATGTACTATGAAGTCTGTCATCACGTCCCGGGGATCACCGGGAGTATCAGCTAGTAATAACATCATGATGACGTAGATGATGATGTTCACGAAGTCATTGCAACGAGCATGATAAGATGAATAAACCCTCTGGATGCGCGTATTACCATTGACTTTTGTGTTTCATCATTGTATTACGTCACAAGTAATGGCCCGTGAAAAATGGATCATATTTTGTATATACATTTATTTAAGGTGCGATTCGTAATTTATATTATTTTAAGAAGGAGACATACATTTTAAAAATTAGCACACATTTTACCGTTAATCGAACTGGAAGCTTACATCTGACAGACAAGTATTATACCTTTTTGCCACCGTTAAGGATCAGTGATCCCCAAACCTGTGCTCCACGTACACGTCCAGGTAGGCCAAAGTGGCTCCCGTTAATAAACACTGATTCTTAGAGGGGGCTTCGCGAGTCAAAAAATGGCTGAGAACCGCTTTGTTAAATCATAAGGTCCAGCGTTAATAGTTGAAAAAAAAGTAAACAAATATTTTTTCAGAACCGTTTCTTTGGCGTACAACTTGGTAAGTGCGCGGATATATTACGACTGCTCACATGCCATTGTTACCTCCCCCCCCCCCCCCCCAACCCGGCCGATGTACTTTGCTTGGAGATCGAGACACAATCACATCAGCCTGCAGTTTGTTGAAATATTCAGTACACGCGCATCATTCCAGGTCCTACAAACGTCTGGATATATCACATGCAAGTGTCTGGATTACGAGGCCCTGCTCCAATTTGTCATGCAACATCGTTATACACTTTGGCAGGGATGTGGGGAGGGGGGCGTAGCGAATTTGTATTAGCTATTCTCTGGATTGTAATGCAACTAATTTCGAGTCGGGGGCGTAACATTATCTCCGCCATCAAGAACTCAAACCCTGTCTAAATGTAAACATTGCGAGCAGCCAGGGGAAACGGCTACGGAGGGTGTGGTGGAAGGGGTGGAGGGAGTTGGGTGGAGACAGAAGGGAGGGTGGAGGGATTTATGGAAGAGGGTGAAGGGAGGTTGGAAGGGGGTGGTAAATGGTGTGGAAGGGAGGAGGCTGGCAATTAGGTGAAAGGGAGGGCTGAGGGAATGTAGGAGGAGGGTGGAGAGAATGTAGGAGGAGAATGAAGGGAGGTGGAAGGGAACGAATGGGACAAAACATAATCGCTTAAAGTGACTCCGGTTTAATAATACGTTTATTTCTGTTTTTTTTTTTAAATGTTCGTTTATATTTATGTTTGAATTCTAGCAGTGGTAAGCTAACTGGTAAGATTTGAAAGCCTGTGTAAGCTGACTGGTAAGATTTGAAAGCAGCTTTAAGTTATCTGGTAAGACTTGAAAGCATGTGTAAGCTAACTGGTAAGACCTGCTGCTAAATTTCGCGTACAAATCGGATCTTAAGTCACGCGCCAAGATGTCTGCCGTATAGAAGCTTTCATGATGGTGGAAGTTCTTTACTCACGAGCTAACCTCCTCCCGAAGCATTAGCTGCCTTATTTACCACCCCTCTAAACTTTGACCACCCCGCCCAAATCCCCAACACACCCCCCGTTCCCGACCCCTAAACCACGGCTGTCAACGGCTATTCTACCAGAGTTTGGTTCCGTTATGTATACCATACGTAGCCGATGACACTATCTTTTCTTGGTCGTGATGGCACAATGAGTTTTATAAGGACTGCTATTTGATACAATTTAATTATGGCAAGATTAAACCTTCAGTCTTATAACCTTTGCTAGCACATCACAGGCAAGACTCATTAAGTGGGCGTCGCAATAAATTAAAATATTAATACAGGTTCCCGGGCTTGACCTGTCGACCCCCCCCAATCCCACCCCTTTCCCCCCACCCCCCCCCCCAACCCCCGGTCTAGGGGCACGCAGCGATTATATTTCAGCGGCAAAGTCGATTTGATACCACTGGAAACACAATGCCGGATTATTACTGCAACGATTTGTTTTTTTTTTTTTATTTTTACTCCCAGCTCGTCCAACTGAGATTGAGTTGTTGGCGCCATAAAGAACAATGGTCATCACCTGAGCAACAGTTAAAGTTATAAGATGTCAGTCAGTGGCCAGCCAGAAATGACATAACGGTTAGGCAAAAATATTGGATGGGGACAGGTACAACCAGTGGCGTAGGAAAGGGTGGGCGGAAACCGCCTCCAGTAGCACTTTTTTCTAGGGCGGCATTTTCGGCTTACTGCAGAGTTGTTTTCGTGGGTGAGGGCGGCAAATATCTTGACCAGACCTGGGCGGCATTAAACCATAGCTACACCACTGGGAACATCATCATTAAAGTTATAAAGGTTGTTTTATTTAAAAATATATGAATTACAAAATACGATTATTTTTAAGAACTGATAATAGATACATTTTTTCACTTTAAAACGAAGGGGCACCTGCCCAAATGACCAAGCCCCGTGTCATACACCTGCCCAAATGACCAAACCCCGCGTCATTCTTGAATTTACCCTATGATGATATGTAGGTGTACTAATTACAATGAAAACAGTGTTTTGAAGATGAGACCTAGAATTGTTGTGTACTTTCTATAATGGAAACAGTGGTTTGAAGATGAGACCTAGAATTGTTGTGTACTTTCTATAATGGAAACAGTGGTTTGGGAATAAGCCTTGAGACCCACACTGGCGCGCATGCGCACCCACAAACACACCAATAAATAGCTGGAAAAAAAAGAGTGAAATATTTGGTAGATCAATAAGATCAACAAAAGAGACACACCGTGCGCGTGCCGATAGGACACTCAACAAAACCTCGAGCTCCGTGATGGAGTCCCGCTCGTGATACGCGACCCTCGGACAACAATGGGAGAGCTCGCAAGCCTGTACGGGAACCGTTACAATGAAACATTGTCATCAACATCACGAGCTGTGTCAACGGGAAAGAAAAGCCATTCAGCGGCTCTAACCGGCCACATGTGGTCAATTTTATCGCATATAAGTGGGGGAAACATACACGAGATGAGCTGTGGTTTGATTAGAACTTCTCAAGAACTGAAGTTAGCACTGTGCGTCATTTCATCAAGAATTTATGTTATTTTCAAGTGACCGCACTGTCCTAAGCCCAGTTACTATTACCATTCAATACCAGTGCGAAGATGTTTGCCCCTTTTGACTAACTTGACAAAAACTAACAATGCTAGATCCATTACAATGTTAAACGAAACAACGCCCTATTGTAGCTCAACAAGAAACAACGCCCTATTGTAGTTCAACAAGAAACAACGCCCTATTGTAATTCAACAAGAAACAACGCACTATTCTAGTTCAACAAGAAACAACGCACTATTCTAGTTCAACAAGAAACAACGCACTATTCCAGTTCAACAAGAAACAACACACTATTCCAGTTCAACAAGAAACAACGCACTATTCCAGTTCAACAAGAAACAACGCCCTAATGTAATTCAACAAGAAACAACGCCCTATTGTAGTTCAACAAGAAACAACGCACTATTCTAGTTCAACAAGAAACAACGCACTATTCTAGTTCAACAAGAAACAACGCACTATTCCAGTTCAACAAGAAACAACGCGTTACCCTAGTTCAAGTACAAGCAACGCCCCTATCGTAATTCAACTAGAAACAACGCCCTAGCGTAGTTCAACTAGAAACAACGCCCTAGCGTAGTTCAACTAGAAACAACGCCCTAGCGTAGTTCAACAAGAAACAAAGGCCTAGCGTAGCTCATCTAGAAATAACCTTAATGAACTATTCAACCAATTACGGACGCTCAGTTGTCCCAGAGTTCAATAATTCACAAAAACATTCAGTATTCAATGTAACATTTGATGCGTGAGGCAGTTAGTAGTGGATATCTGATTGGACAAATAAAAATCACAATATTACGATACGAATACATTACACAATAAACGTAAGGGGGGGGGGGGGCGCGCATAGTAATGAGTTAAATTAAAATATACAATACAGTGAACTAACAATGTTACATGTTACATGATGTATGGGAGTGGGGGAGCTTAAGTTGGTGACTTCCGGTGCTGTCCTTATTTTTACCTCCCTATGTGCTGTCCTTGCTTTTGCCACCCTAAGTGCTGTCCTTGCTTCTTCCACCCTCAGTGATGTCCTTTCTTCTTCTACCATAAGTGCTGTCCTTGCTCCTTCCAGTCCTCGTTAACGAATGGCCCAATGCATACAGAGTACATAGGAAACAAAATTGTCATTGACACAATTTAAAGTGGATCGTTAGGCCTCTCCTTTTTACGCCAGTGCACCAGGTCATAGGTATAGTATTAAGTATAACAATCAGTGCACCATGATATAGGTATAGTATTAAGTATAACAATCAGTGTACCAGGATATAGGTATAGTATTAAGTATAACAATCAGTGCACCAGGATATAGGTATAGTATTAAGTATAACAATCAGTGCACCATGATATCGGTATAGTATTAAGTATAACAATCAGTGCACCATATGATATAGGTATAGTATTAAGTATAACAATCAGTGCACCAGGATATAAGTATGGTATAAAGTATAAAAATCAGTACACCATATAGATATCCTGCCGTAAATCTAGGATTCTTTTAAGGTTCTGATAAGGTTCGGAAATAACCGGGCGGGTCACCAACCCAGACGTTAACTTTTCCTTTGTATATAAACATTGATATCTAAACATAAAACTATGATAATCATTTTTTGGCCATGATGATATCATATTTATATACAATCTGATGCTTTGCGACGTTAAGTGGAGCTGCTGATAGAAATCAGACGGTGACGTGTATCAGACGATGACGTGTATCAGACGATGACGTGTATCAGACGATGACGTGTATCAGACGGTGACGTGTATCTGACGGTGACGTGTATCAGACGGTGACGTGTATCAGACGATGACGTGTATCAGACGATGACATGTATCAGACGATGACGTGTATTTGGAAAAGTCTAAAATGTATGATACACAAGAAACATACCTGTTTAGATCCAAGTGAAATCGGTTTGAATTTGTATCCATTCTTTTTATCATATTCCCAACAGAGAATGAATCACTTGAATCTCAGAAGTGGCCCACATGGAGTTAACATGACAATACTTAAAACGAGTATCACAAGACAGAATGCTGGTAGAATTGGGCTACCATTGAACTGTCCATCAGAAGACAAACTGTAGCGTTGGGCTACTATTAAATTTACTGCAATCCATAGACTAGTCTCCATGTTAGAGGTATTATATCCAGATCCGAAATCTATTTCAAAATCCATTACAGCACATGGCAAAAACCTCACATTTCCGCCAGGTCATGGTATGCATATTTTTAAGGATATCAAATTTTAATTAATTTCATCATGGGGCTTCCCCCCCCTCCCCTCCCCAAAAATTGTTTTAAAAAAATCTTTATTTCATTATACACTGACATTAAAGGACAATAACCCAATGGAACAACCGCTTTATTTGAAATGTTGCCAACGGTGAGTTCAGCCTTGGTAGGTAATCATGTGTATTAATGTAATCATGTGTATTAATGTAATCATGTGTATTAATGTAATAACATTACTTATTGCTGCAGACGCGTCGTCACTTTTTCTTTATTTAAAAAAAGAAGGAAAAAAAAACATCTTTGCCCGACCAATTACAGAATTCGGTAGTTTTTCAAAAAACATGTCTAGAGAAGTAAGTATACATCAATGTTTACGCAATGAGTATAGAGTAAATAGAGGGCTGCTCTCTCTCATTTAAGTTCATTGCCAGACCCTGAACATTTCAAGAAAAAATGATGAAGGAGCAAACTTGTTCCAGAAATCACATCCTGTCCTATTTATGTCCACCCACCGTTTATGTCCACCCACCGTTTATGTCCACCCACCGTTTATGTACACCCACCGTGTATGTCCACCCAACAGTTTGGTGATAAGCAATGGTTGTTTTATACAGAGGGAGATTGCATCATTTTGTGAATCTGGAGTTTGTTTGTTTAGTGGCAGATTTTCCATTGAGGTGTATTTTTGTAAATCCGTTTTATTCGATTATTAACTTCGTTTTTGTGTGTTTTTAAGACAGAACCTATGGACGGCTAATTGACCCAGCCTATCGAACTAAAACACGGCACATAGACTCGTTGCCGATGGCAACAAGGTATTTTAAATGTCCAGCCCCACCCCTTTACACCAAGAATCGGTTTTTCCCGTTTTTCAAAGGGAAGATCAAAGAAATATGCTTTCACTATTTTCACGAAATAAAATTTCCGATAACTGCGCTAAATAAGATTATTTTCTTTTTTTTATTTCGCAAGTGCGTTTGTTGCGTAAACTTTTCTTTTGCTTTCTCCTGAAACAATTCGTGAAATTAGAAAATTAATATAACATTTAAAAATGCACAGAAAGTATTTATAGGAAAATCTTGATGGTTGTTTAATTTGATATAAAGTTGTGATGGAGACTATTTATAAATATTAGTAATTTTGTAATCGTTTGGGGCTTTCATAGGTTTCTAAAAGAAGGTTCATATTAAAGGTCTATACCTAATAATGTAATCTTTAGATTTAGTTTGTTTAATGTCACACGACAATTGTCACGTTTCTAAACTTAGCGTATCTCTAAACAGAGCGTATCTCTAAACAGCCCATGTTGCCTTTACATTAATGAGAAAAAAGTAATCCCTCGAGACAATATGTCCTGTTATACAGTGATAATTGGGGGGGGGGATATTGCAATCAGATAGGTAGAAATATAAATGATCACATTCCTCTTGCTGTCCTCTAGGATTCTAAACTGCAGATAGGTGTTCGTTGTTTTGATGCATATTTTCCCCCCCAGGTTTTCCTATGCTTAATTTCGTTTATTTTCTTTCAAAATGATTTTTTGTTAATAAGTCGATCATATGGCATAATAGTAACTCTGACTGCCACTCGGCCATATGGCCCAACGGTAACTGGTTCGAAATCTCCATTCACGAGATACTAGCCAGCTGGAATGGATTTGTTCGCATGATTGAAACAAAAGACAGAAGCATGAACCACCCATGTTGGAAATAAGACAAAGTGACATGATAATGGAATTAAGATCAGCTCTCCATAATGTGCAGTCTGATTTAGCGATGACACACCTGGCGATATGAACAGGACGTGTAAACAATACATTAATTAAAAAGTCGAATTTGAGAAACACCAGCTCCAACATAATCTCCAAGATAAACCTTCAATGTTTTGTCTATAACAAATTGTAGCACTTAAACTGCTCATATAAATACATTTTGTTGTATGTCTAATTGAATCAGGTACGCGATGGTTGAAGTACCTCGAATGATTTTTGTTCTTGTTTTGAAAGGATTAAACTGTTACCTCCCCTTTGCTAGAGTTATCTCAATTGTTTTGCTGTTGCTAACAACTTTCAGTTACCTAACCATTTGTCCTTTCCTTGACACGAAACACACCACAGACGCCACTGAAACTCACAGCACACAAATGTTTGTTTAGGTTCTATACTTCAAAACTGAATGAAAGGTTTCGATTTCTCAGAGAAAATGCACACGTGTTGAGAGTCAATTATAGCTTTGCTTTTGATCACGTTTTATACCAACTTTACTTGAAGGGGAAATATCCGATGTAATTCGCCCCTAAAAATATAAGTTAACGAGATTACATAAAGAGAGCTGGATTATTATACAAATAAAACTGTTCAGGGGCGTGGACATAGAGGGGTTGTATTGTCATGAGGATGCTTACCAATAGAGAACATTGAGATTTAGATATTGCCTTGAAGTGTTAGCAAGTGGGGGATGGGCTAACTTTAGAATTAATAGAACGCCGAAAAGAAAAATCAGCAAGATTTCAAAGGTATAGTTTAGTGCAACATCCACTAGGTATAACTTAGTGCAACATCCAATAGATATATTTTAGTGCAACATCCACTAGGTATATTTTAGTGCACCATCTACTAGGTATAGTTTAGTGCAACATCACTAGGTATAGTTTAGTGCAAATTCCACTAGGTATGTTTTAGTGCAACATCCACTAGGTATATTTTAGTGCAACATCCACTAGGTATATTTTAGTGCAACATCCACTAGGTATATTTTAGTGCACCATCTACTAGGTATAGTTAGTGCAACATCCACTAGGTATATTTTAGTGCAACATCCACTAGGTATATTTTAGTGCAACATCCACTAGGTATATTTTAGTGCAACATCCACTAGGTATATTTTAGTGCAACATCCACTAGGTATATTTTAGTGCAACATCCACTAGGTATATTTTAGTGCAACATCCACTTTATTATTATCACGAGGAAATAAATGTTAGTGCTATTATTTTTCCTCACTTCCGATTTAAAAAATTCAGTACAAATAGTGCAGAAATATCACTGATATAAAGTTAATTGAATGTTTTTTTGCTTTTTTTAAAGTTGATTTCTTATCTGCCTAAACTGGGGTTAATTAAGTTTTAGCTTCTTGCTTTACTCGAGCTGGCACCAGAGACCCGGCTTGTCGCTCTTAGATAGTCTTTAAGGTCTTCTTTTATGTCTAAATAAATAGTGAAACGAGATAATGTTTTAGGCTGAAAAGAACACACAGGAAAATCAAAAGGACGTTTCAGCTAAATGCCTCCTCCGGCAGAGAAAACAAAAAGGCACGATAACAAGACACGACAAAAAGACACGACAGCGACTGAGACAATGTGAACTGTGCTTGTCAGGAGCGGTGATATTTTATACATTCTACACGTTCAACAAACAACGCCCGCCCCTCCCTCCCCACAGTGGGAGTTGGGATCCACCTCTGTCGGCGACGAGTTCATCACCCAGGCCACGAGACCTGAGAGAAGTACCAGCCTTATTGTATTTGACAGTCGCCGGACAGGGAACCTATAACCCGTGCTACGTCGAATTGATGGCCGGAGCACTAAACAGCCAGTGCCAATAGGGCATGTTCGTGTTACTCTGGTGTTACTATGTTTTCAATCGGATGTTACTCTGGTGTTACTATGTTTTCAATCGGATGTTACTCTGGTGTTACTATGTTTTCAATCGGATGTTAATCTGGGGTTACATTAGGCTTGAGTTACTTGTGTCTGGCTGGGAGATTAGGTAAACAATCATAATTTCTTCAGATTAGAGCTGAACGTAAGTCACGAGGAACCGTGGGTGTGTGTGTGGGGGGGGGGGGGGCATGTTCTGTTACAGTGTTGCCCTTGTGGTGGCAGGTCACTTCCTGGACAGACATTTATTCGGCAGACATTTCATCGACACACACCTCATCGACAGAAAAAAAAATCGATATAGACTCTTCATCAACAGTTGAAATAAGAAATGTGCATTGACGTATATTGTGGTGACGATAATTCATTAATTAACTCCTTCAGATGTTCTGTCTGTCGATGTAGTGCATGTCGATGATGTCATGTCATTCGCTGATATGTCAGTCGATGATGTGGCAGTCGATGATGTGGCAGTCGATGATGTGGAAGTCGATGATGTGTCAGTCGATGATGTGGCAGTGGATGATGTGGAAGTCGTTGATGTGGCAGTCGATGAACTGTCCTATAGCCGCCCTTTTATATTCTCCTAGTGTTTGTTTCTGTTTATTATGTTAGGTTGAACGTCTTTGGAAAAGAATGCATGAGCATCGCCAGACTCCACTAGCAATCAGTGGCGTAAAGGAAGGGGGTTTCGTAGGGGGCAGCCCACCCCAAAAGGCACTTTTTTTCCCCCTTTAAATGGAGGGCCGCATTTTCGGTCAACTGCAGAGTGTTGTTTTTTCATGGAAGTGTTAGTAAAACTCTAGGCGGATCTAATCCTAGCTACGCCACTGCTAACAATACAGCAGTTCAGTTATCAATAATCTTTGACAACTGGTATTAGGGAAGAGATAAGCACGCGACGCCCATGTTTTTTATGCATGCCATATATTGTTTGAGATATGGAAATTACAGTGATCCCCCGTCTATCACAGGTTCAGTTACCGCGGTCTCCCTGTGCCGGGTACTTTTTAAAAAAAATAAGAGTGTGGGAAAGGTTTATAAGAATGTGGGAAAGGTTTATAAGAGTGTGGGAAAGGTTTATAAGAGTGCGGGAAAGGTTTATAAGAATGTGGGAAAGGTTTATAAGAGTGTGGGAAAGGTTTATAAGAGTGTGGGGGTGTTTATAAGAGTGTGGGAAAGGTTTATGAGAGTGTGGGGGTGTTTATAAGAGTGTGGGAAAGGTTTATAAGAGTGTGGGGGTGTTTATAAGAGTGTGGGAAAGGTTTATAAGAGTGTGGGGAGGCTTCATAAAGCCATACAATATTATAAAGAATAATCTAAATATAAGGTCGCTACTTTGTGGATTTTCGCATATCGCCGGGGAGGGGGGGGGGGGGGCTCTAGAACCTCGCCCCCCTCCCCCGGCAACAACCGAGGGATTACTGTCTAAATATTCACATAACTCATACGGATGCAACAACCATTCACACGACTTTATAGAATTATTACCAAGTGTTCTATAGTTGTAGCAGGTCGCTTACTTTGGTCAAGTGTAAAGCTATCTCATCCTCCTCCTTCCCTCCTCACGCCAAACCTCTGGACCACTACCCCACCCTTTTATTGATTGAAGCTAAACATGGTAACGGGTTTAAACGAACAAGACGATGCTGGTGAGGACGATGTTGTGGAAGATGCTGGTGTGGACGATGTTGTGGACGATGTTGTGGGCGATGATGGTGTGGACGATGCTGGCGTGGACGAGGCTAGTGTGGGTATTTCATACCATCTACAATCCATAACAAGTATAACATCTGCTCAAATAGTGTGTGCTACAAACAAAAGGGAGCATCTAATGTCTGCTAAGACTGCTCATCGTATATATGAGGAATACAAATCACCGTTAACTCTAAGACAGCCGTCAATTCAATTTAAAAAATTAAAGTAAATTTTAAGAGCGAATTAAGGCATTTAATCTTATAGGAAGGCGTCTAATATACATGTAGGTTGATGATAGGATGAGACATTGCTAATATAGCAGCAACTTTAACCCCTCAAATACATCTTAAATGGTATGATTGCATTTGTAATTAGATTAGCCTCATACATGCTGGGGTTAAACAAAACCAAAAAAAAGCACTGGATATTTTTAGCTATGCACTGGGAATAGGGAACCGGATGAGGCGGGTCACACCATGCAGCACGTTTTTGTTGTTGCATGGGCGACCTATTTGGTCATTTTCATCTAATTATACTATATATATATATATATGTTGTGTGTACATGGCTGTTTTTAAAACAAAATATGTTTAATGTATGCTTCGTTTGTAATGTTCGTGAGTGAGAGGCGGTAAAGTCAAGGACAGACGTGGGAATAAGAGACTCTAGCTACGCCACTGTATCACTCCAGCTACGCCACTGTATCTGTGTCCAAAAAAGATAGTGAAATCACATCAATTTGAACTTCTTAAAAACTTATCATTTATTACAGAGAACGAATCGCATTTTTTGGGGCAAGTTTGTGAAGTGCGTTGAACGAAAAAGAGAGATTAAAGAATGATTTAGAAGCTACTGTGTGTTTGCTTGCCCCCCCCCCCCCCACCCCCAACTCCCTTTTCCGTGCTAATGTGTTTCGCGCTATTAAGACAAGGAAGTCATCAGCCGAGGTAAGTATGAAATGATTTGTACAGAATATGCGTTGCAACATACCGGAACACTTTAAAACTTATATTATATGCATTAAAATTGTAGGAATACATTTCTTCAGCATTAGTTTGTCTTCGTGAGACGGTGGCGTATCTTCATTTTAATGATTGACGGTGGCGTATCTTCATTATAATGACACATTCGCGGGTGACTCATTAGACCGAGTCTAGAGTGGCAGTCTCTGCTGAACGTTTTGCAGGAAAACCTGGCCTTTCGGTTGGCTATTTTTCCCTGCAGGGTTGTGGTTTTCGCCTGTTGAACACCCGCTGGACGCCTGTTTTTCTACGCTATTAGCAAGGCAGAACCGTCATCAGTGCTGCTCTGTCGCTTGTGATTGTGACTTATGTTGATGCCAACTAAACTACTTAAGTCTCGCTGACACAACGTTTTTGTAGCGCGGTCGCGGCCGCAAAAAATACTTCCCCCACCCCCTATGCAGGTCCGTTGGAGTTTGGCATTGGTTCAACGTCTATATCAGTAATATATTTGTAAACAAGCAATTAAAGAAAAATAATACATTTTTAAAGAAGAAATAAATACAAATAGATAAATATCAAAATTTTAGAACCGTTATAATGAAATGCGACAAGCTATTCTTGAAGACAAGCTTCCAACAAGCGAATATCATGGCGTGTTTATAAAAGACATCTGAAGGTCACATGACGTGTGCACAATAGAAGGGGACCCCATCCCATCCAGATTTATGGACAAACTGTTAGGATACGCTGGAGGTTTCCGCCACGTCCAAAACTGGTCTCGAGGTGAGGCCCTATTAAACGGCGCCAAGTGTTCAACGTCACGTGACGCCTGGTTTATGGGCCCGTGTTTACAATTCGGGATCGTTGTATTAACCCCCTTCGCCACCCACCCCCACCCCACTACCATCCCATCCTCACCCCCGTGCGTGGGGCAGGGCGGAGGAGACAAATCTTCCCGCACTTCAAGAAAACAAATTCCAAATACACTTAAGGCGAGGAGTTAAACAAGGAGGGGGGGGGGGGGGGATCTGTGGGGGATGTGTGCACGATGTAACAAAATATCGACATATTTATTTGAATTTAACTCTTCTTGAGTTGAGCGTGGTGCATGTGATCGTGGTGTGTGCAAGGGTTGTGCGTATATGCGTGTGTGGTGAGTACAAGCGTAATGGCCGGGGCGTCAAAATCTAGGGGCGTCGTTTTGATCTTAAACAAAAATGTAAATATTATATTCGCGGAAAATAAATTTTTATATAATTGAAGAGTTTGATTCTTCAGGGGCATTCTCTTTTCTTTTTTTTACAACCAACGTGACACAATGGTAGATTAGTAAAACACAGTAAGGTCAAACCTGAAAAAAGGAACGTGTCGGCAGGAAGCCTTCATCAGCGAACAAACAGAAAAAAATAATAAAATTAAAAAATATCAAAAAAGTTTTTAAAATTTTAAAAATATAAAAAATATAGCACTTAGCTGAGACGTAGTGTCCAAGAGGGCCATTTGCTGCCCTCTTGGACACTACTTCTCAGCTAAGTACTATATTTTAAAATATTTTTTTAGTTTTTTGCTGGCAGGTACTGTGCGATAATTTCCACCTGCTATTGCGAAAACTCATCACATTCCGTATTTTTTTTTTTACAAAAAGTATCCGTGTAATGATGTTTACATTTCTGACATCATGTTTCTGCTATTTATTATACGCCTACCCTACTCCTCCCCATTTTCATGCCTCTAAACTATATGTTTTTTTTTTCCTCTAAACATGACCGTAAATAACCAAAGCTAAATGATCCCTAATTAAATAATTATTATCACTAAAGGGGTTAATTAACGAATGACTTCTACGCTAGAGAAATACTTTAGATGTCACGTGTTTTTTAATTGTTAAATGGTGGGCATACCCAACACATTTCGAGCCCCTATACTAATTTTTTTTTTCTCTAAAAATTGTGAAAACTTAATCTTAAATTTACAATAAAAATTCTAGATACCATTTTAAATATATTTTATATTAACGGAATTTGATGTACTGATATCTTCATTATAAATTTAACCAGACTAGTGCCTTTGTTTTCTACTATATTATCGGAAAAATCATAAAATAAAGAATTCTTTAATCTAAAGAAAAAATCTCTAAACCGTTTTTCACGTATGTAACACACTTGAGTGCCTTTTTACAGAAATTTTATGCATCTCTTAACAATATACACCCAATTTACTCTTAACAAATTAAAAACAAAAATATATTTTCTTTTTTAAAGAAAATTATAACCAATCAGCATATTTAAAAATAAAACTTTCACATGTGTAAAATGATTGGATTTTGATATTAATTGGCATACTTATATAAATGTACCCACGCTTTGTTAACGCCATTGATTTTCTAAATTTGTTATGGTTATTTCTAAAAAGAGAATGTAACATCTCTTTTCACAACTGTAATATAGGATTTAAAGATATTGTCATCCACGTAAAAATGTATACATTTTTATTTTATTTCCTACCTTCCTGTTCTTATTTTATGTGTATTTCCTACCTCCGATATGCATGTACCAAAGAAGGTTAATTATTTATCAAATTCACTCCCGAGGCGTATCTTGTGCTGCCTGGGGCAAAATGAAAGTATCGACCCCCCACCCCTCAGATTTTAATAAAAATTAATAAAATCCTCCAGAGGATTGTAGCCCTTTACGTACGCAAACACACATTTTTACACTTCATGTGGTTTATATTGTTTGTATGGGTGATTTGGTGAATGCTATTTGGCTATGGCGTCTCGCTGAACTGATGGGCTTAAATGGCATGTTCTTATTAAAAGTGCATTTAAGTGTTACGTTTTTATTACGTTATAAATTTAATAAAAGTATATGTTTGGAATGAAAACAAAAGTATAAAACTTATTAAATGTGAAAAGCAAAAGCACAAAGCTAAAATGTTTTGAGTTTTATAACAATTTAAAAAGCAATCAATTATATTTATTAATTGTACGTTTAAGAAGGGTAAAATACTGAATTTGAATTTTGTTTTCGTAACTTTCAAATTCGGATAAAATACTTAAAATAGTTCCTTGATCGTTATTATGAATCTATTTGTAGTTTATAATAATAGTATTTAAACATTTAATAAAATCAAAGCGAATATATTCTATTTTTTGAGCATTTAAAATGTTTGATTTCCGTAAAATAATAGAAATTATTATCATTCTTATATATATTATTTATATTTTGAGGGGGGATTTAGGCTTATTTCATTCTTAACGGCAGTTACTGTCAACATGGTGTAAACATTAAGGCATTCAGTTACTGTCAACATGGTGTAAACATTAAGGCATTCAGTTACTGTCAATATGGTGTAAACATTAAGGCATTCAGTTACTGTCAATATGGTGTAAACATTATGGCATCCAGTTACTGTCAATATGGTGTAAACATTAAGGCATTCAGTTACTGTCAATATGGTGTAAACATGAAGGCATCCAGTTACTGTCAATATGGTGTAAACATTAAGGCATTCAGTTACTGTCAATATGGTGTAAACATTAAGGCATCCAGTTACTGTCAATATGGTGTAAACATTAAGGCATTCAGTTACTGTCAATATGGTGTAAACATTAAGGCATCCAGTTACTGTCAATATGGTGTAAACATTAAGGCATCAAGTTACTGTCAATATGGTGTAAACATTAAGGCATCAAGTTACTGTCAATATGGTGTAAACATTAAGGCATCCAGTTACTGTCAATATGGTGTAAACATTACTGCATCCAGTTACTGTCAATATGGTGTAAACATTACTGCATCCAGTTACTGTCAATATGGTGTAAACATTACTGCATCCAGTTACTGTCAATATGGTGTAAACATTACTGCATCCAGTTACTGTCAATATGGTGTAAACATTAAGGCATCAAGTTACTGTCAATATGGTGTAAACATTAAGGCATTCAGTTACTGTCAATATGGTGTAAACATTAAGGCATCCAGTTACTGTCAATATGGTGTAAACATTAAGGCATCTAGTTACTGTCAATATGGTGTAAACATTACTGCATCCAGTTACTGTCAATATGGTGTAAACATTACTGCATCCAGTTACTGTCAATATGGTGTAAACATTACTGCATCCAGTTACTGTCAATATGGTGTAAACATTACTGCATCCAGTTACTGTCAATATGGTGTAAACATTAAGGCATCCAGTTACTGTCAATATGGTGTAAACATTAAGGCATTCAGTTACTTTCAATATGGTGTAAACATTAAGGCATCTAGTTACTGTCAATATGGTGTAAACATTAAGGCATCCAGTTACTGTCAATATGGTGTAAACATTAAGGCATCTAGTTACTGTCAACATGGTGTAAACATTAAGGCATCTAGTTACTGTCAATGTGGTGTAAACATTAAGGCATTCAGTTACTGTCAATATGGTGTAAACATTAAGGCATTCCGTTACTGTCAATATGGTGTAAACATTAAGGCATTCAGTTACTGTCAACATGGTGTAAACATTAAGGCATTCCGTTACTGTCAACATGGTGTAAACATTAAGGCATTCCGTTACTGTCAATATGGTGTAAACATTAAGGCATTCAGTTACTGTCAATATGGTGTAAACATTAAGGCATTCCGTTACTGTCAATATGGTGTAAACATTAAGGCATCTAGTTACTGTCAATATGGTGTAAACATTAAGGCATCTAGTTACTGTCAATATGGTGTAAACATTAAGGCATTCAGTTACTGTCAATATGGTGTAAACATTAAGGCATTCCGTTACTGTCAATATGGTGTAAACATGAAGGCATCAAGAGAAAAATCTTTGAAACATTTTTTTCTTCCCCGTGTTTGCTTTTTAGTCCAGTGGTTGGTGTAATCAAGGTGCCGGGGCGGGACAAATTTTGGCACCCCTCTCATAAAAATAATAATTTAAAAATCTCCGCAGTTTGCCAAAAATGCAGCCCCTCCAAATAAATAAAAAGACACCCCTACCGAGGACAAATGCCCACTCTCCCCCCCCACCCCCATATTTTTCAAATCCCCTTTATGCGCAACTGTACCAATGCTTATTCAAAGTAGTACCAGTGATTGTTCAAAGTACACTGTAGCTGAAACACCCTTGTTTGGATTATTTCATAAGATAGTGTCTCTTCTCTGCATCAACAACTCGGAACATTGTCCAAAACTAACGGCAAAATCTTGATCGGATATCCTGGCCAGATTTCTAATGCGATATTTACCATGTCAGAAACAGCACATTCCTAGTGCATCAGGAAGAAATAGATTCCAACACTCTTTGAAGAATTTTTCAGTTCATTTCTTTATTTCTATATGATGCTAATGTATTATAACATAATCTCGAAAGGAATTGTTGAAAAGATTTTAACCGATTTTAAAAATGTTCTAACAAAAATTTGAAAATTTAATTAAACAAATTATGATCTAAGAATTACACCATAATTACATTAATCGGGCAAACCTAAACATCTAACAGGTAGAAATTATCGCAAATTGCCTGCCATTATTACTTTGATAACATGATATTTTCCAGTATATAAGAACCTATTTGACCCAAGGAAAGGCTCACATCTTTGGTTATGATGTCTGTTGAAAATGATGTTAAGAGTCGATTATGGTTATGGCATCAGTCATTTTTACTTCCACAACAGCCAGCAAAGTTTGCTTGTAGAATAGTCAACTTGTTATTGTGATAAGTAAATGCCTTTAAAACTAAAAAAAATGTAGAGTTATTTCATGGTTATAATCTGACAGGTTTCTTGTTATTGTGGCGCCTTTAATATAAAAAAAACAATTTAATTTCAAACAGCTTAGTTTTTAATCATTGCTATATAAAATGTAAATAATAATTATGTCTTATTACTTATATATAGTTGGCTAAATAAGATGGCTGTCTTAAGAGTCTTCTTTTCTGTCTTGTCTGGCAGCAAATTGTTAAACTAGTAACTGTTAATATCATCCTGAACATTTGATATTGGATGAGGCGGCTAATTTGCTAGGCCTGGCCCTGCTGGTAACCATAACTGTTAAGACATTGACTACACCTGTGATGGACTAACTTGTATTTGACCACATTTGTGATAGACTAACTTGTCTTTGACCACATTTGTGATTGACTAACTTGTCTTTGACCACATTTGTGATAGACTAACTTGTCTTTGACCATATTTGTGATAGACAAGACTTGTCTATGACCTCATTTGTGATAGACATGACTTGATTTTGACCACATTTGTGATAGACAAGACTTGTCTTTGACCTCATTTGTGATACACAAGACTTGTTTTTGACCACATTTGTGATAGACATGACTTGTCTTTGACCACATCTGTGATAGACAAGACTTGTCTTTGACCACATTTGTGATACACAAGACTTGTCTTTGACCATATTTGTTATAGACATGACTTGATTTTGACTACGTATCGGATAGACATGATTTGCTTTTGAATATACCTGTGATAGACATGACTTGTATTAGACTACCCGCCTGGAGGCAGATAAGAAGCCCACATGAAATACTTAACAGAAAGGGTCCCTTACTTTACGCAAACGTCCCCTCCCCTACCCCTCCAAACAATTAGACTGGCCCGTCCAACGGGTCAAATTTCCAGCATACAAATGAAGTTGAACAACGCTAGAGCTGGATTATCTCTCCTTGTCGGCCTGCTCCCACGGGGGGTCCTGGACACGTTCTCAGCAAAGTTCATTTTGCCAAATTGTGTGAACATCTCAACTACTGTTGGGTGTAGTTCATCTCATAAACTACAGAACGTTAAGGGTGAACATCTCAACTACCATACAGACTGTTGGGTGTAGTTCATCTCATAGAACATTTCAACTACAACACATACTGTTGGGTGTAGTTCATCTCATAGAACATCTCAACTACCACACAGACTTTTGGGTGTAGTTCATCTCATAGAACATCTCAACTACCACACAGACTTTTGGGTGTAGTTCATCTCATAAAATACAGAACGATAAGGGTGAACATCTCAACTACTACACACACTGTTGGGTGTAGTTCATCTCATAAACTACAGAACGTTAAGGCTGAACATCTCAGCTCTTACAGAAATGGTGGGTTAAGATTTCAGCTCCTAAAGAAAATGAGACCCACGATTTCATGCCTTTAAAATAGAAGCAAAAAGCTAAACTAAGAATTAATTTTAAAAAATGTATTGACCTTAAATCAAGGAACCGATTAGATCAGTGATTCTCCACCTGTTTGGCGTACGCCTCATCACCTGAAACAGGTGAATGCTACCTCACCTTTTCCCACATTTTTTTAAGGATAAAGAAAAATACTTGTACAAACTTGTCTCGTAACATAAAGATTTGTACAAACTTGTCTCGTAACATAAAGACTTGTACAAACTTGTCTCGTAACATAAAGACTTGTACAAACTTGTCTCGTAACATAAAGACTTGTACAAACTTGTCTCGTAACATAAAGACTTGTACAAACTTGTCTCCTAACATAAAAAATTGTACAAACTTGTCTTGTAACATAAAGACTTGTACAAACTTGTCTCCTAACATAATGACTTGTACAAACTTGTCTCGTAACATAAAGACTTGTACAAACTTGTCTCGTAAAATAAAGACTTGTACAAACTTATCTCCTAACATAAAGACTTGTACAAACTTGTCTCGTAACATAAGAACGTGTACAAACTTGTCTCGTAACATAAAAACTTGTACAAACTTGTCTCCTAACATAAAGACTTGTACAAACTTGTCTCGTAACATAAAGACTTGTACAAACTTGTCTCATAACATAAAGACATGTACAAACTTGTCTCGTAACATAAAGACTTGTACAAACTTGTCTCGTAACATAAAGACTTGTACAAACTTGTCTCCTAACATAAAGACTTGTACAAACTTGTCTCGTAACATAAAAACTTCTACAAACTTGTCTCCTAACATAAAGACATGTACAAACTTGTCTCCTAACATAAAGACTTGTACAAACTTGTCTCGTAACATAAAGACTTGTACAAACTTGTCTCCTAACATAAAGACGTGTACAAACTTGTCTCGTACATAAAGAATTGTACAAACTTGTCTCGTAACATAAAGACTTGTACAAACTTGTCTTGTAACATAAAGACTTGTACAAACGTGTGTCGTAACATAAAGACTTGTACAAACTTGTCTTGTAACATAAAGACTTGTACAAACTTGTCTCGTAACATAAAGACTTGTTCAAACTTGTCTCCTAACATAAAGACTTGTACAAACTTGTCTCCTAACATAAAGATTTGTACAAACTTGTCTCGTAACATAAAGACTTGTACAAACTTGTCTCCTAACATAAAGACTTGTACAAACTTGTCTCGTAACATAAAGACTTGTACAAACTTGTCTCGTAACATAAAGACTTGTACAAACTTGTCTTGTACCATAAAGACTTGTACAAACTTGTCTCGTAACATAAAGACTTGTACAAACTTGTCTTGTAACATAAAGACTTGTACAAACTTGTCTCGTAACATAAAGACTTGTACAAACTTGTCTCATAACATAAAGACGTGTACAAACTTGTCTCGTAACATAAAGACTTGTTTGTTACTGCGTCCAAAGACTTGTTTTTTACTGCGTCCATAGACTTGTTTGTTATTGCGTCCATAGACTTGTTTGTTACTGCGTCCATAGACTTGTTTGTTACTGCATCCATAGACTTGTTTGTTACTGCGTCCATTCGTCATTTGAAATAAATGTCAATTCATTCGTTTCTGTTTAAATAAATAATTTAGGCTATCCGCTAATGATGTGTAAGACATGTAATTATAGCAGCTACTGATGTGTAAGACATTAATTATAGCAGTTACTGATGTGTAAGACATGTAATTATAGCAGCTACTGATGTGTAAGACATGTAATTATAGCAGCTACTGATGTGTAAGACATGTAATTATAGCAGCTACTGATGTGTAAGACATGTAATTATAGCAGCTACTGATGTTTTAGACATGTAATTATAGCAGCTACTGATGTTGTGTAAGACATGTAATTAAAGAATTAGAGAGTCATTTTTTAGAGGTCGGGAGAGTGTAGGACATCAGATGGTGACATCATTGAAAAGTAAATGCATTGACCATCTCAGAGAAAAAGTACGCAAATTACCTTCAAATTGCCGCCCACCTTTTCCGAGGGGCGGACTCCCCAATTTAGGAAACACTGGATTGAGAGTATCATGAAAACAACTTGGAACCTAAATATAGAATAACTTACCGGACATGTCATCTTAATGAATGCTGAAAGAATCCATTTGTCCATACAGACAGAGCGAGTAGTCCAATGAAAGTTTTTATTTCTTCAATCTCCAATCTCCATGAAAGTTTTAAATCACATTATCGATAACCATATGTCTGACTCAGTTATTGGTTTCAACTCTACAGCGAAATTTGAAGAGAAAAAAAATGAAAACTGACAAAAATCACCGGTATAAAAATCCTCTTCTATGATGTATTCCCGCCTACGTCATCTAGTTTTGTCTATATTCTTTGCAATTAACTGACCAGATGTATTGAATGTAATCCAAAAATCTATTTGAATATTTCAACTTCCAACTCAGGTGCACATACATAACTTGATGCACACGATAAATGTGAGAATAAAATGTTTCGTTAATTTGGTTAGAACAAATTCAATGATAGTAGGATCAGTTAAGGATATCAATAAGGCTTTATTTATTAGCCTACGACGGGCATGGAAGCCGCATCCCAAAATCCATGTATCAGAACAATCACCCTTTTTAATTTGACAACAACATCTTATGTCATGACAACTTCTTTATTCCATGACAAATTCTTTATTCCATGACAACTTCTTTATTCCATGACAACTTCTTTATTCCGTGACAACTTCTTTCTTCCATGACAACTTCTTTCTTCCATGACAACTTCTTTATTCCATGACAACTTCTTTCTTCCATGACAACTTCTTTATTCCATGACAACTTCTTTCTTCCATGACAACTTCTTTATTCTATGACAACTTCTTTATTCCATGACAAATTCTTTCTTCCATGACAACTTCTTTATTCCATGACAACTTCTTTATTCCATGACAACTTCTTTATTCTATGACAACTTCTTTATACCTGACAACTTCTTTATTCCATGACAACTTCTTTATTCCATGACAACTTCTTTCTTCCATGACAACTTCTTTATTAAATCCATTATATATCCTCGTTGAATATTGACGTGTATTGTCCATTGCTGCAGGTAATGAAAGACTTCAACTGGTTATACTTGTATGTTGATTTTGTATTGTTGCGTTTTGAATTTTAATGTGGTAGAATGTTATATCTGTAGACTTTGTACCGCGCTTCGAGCCTTAAATAGGGATTAAGCGTCTTTTTAAAATGAACTTTATTATTATTATTATATTAACTTCACTGTTGTTCTTGGTTGGCTGGCTAAATCTTAGGACGGCTAATTAGCCCACTTCCCGTTAACCTATCAAGCTGAAACGTGGCAAATATACTTGTTGCACATGAGAACGCATTTTTTCGAAAAAAAATATATTTTTTTTAAATTTTCGCCTCACATCCATTGCTCAATATAAAGTATTGATACAAACAAATATAGCCTATAAGAGTTGTTTAATTCTATTATAAACTTCTCTATTTCAATTCAAGGAGTCCCAAACAACCTCATGTTAAATGTTAGCAGTTTCGCGTCGCTTAAACTGCTGGATTATTTCCCAACCGCTAAAGATAACTCAAAGGTCCCCAAACTTTTAGAAGGAATGGGTCATATTGAACAGCAGACCTCCAAGGTAATCCATACTATGGGGGAATGTTTCACCATTACGCACGCTAGATGCACAAGGTGCTAGAGTCCCACGAGTAATGACTTGAAGAAATGCCGGGAATCTGTGGGTAAGAGCTTCATTCGTCAATTCAAAGTATCCTTTAAAATAAGATATTAACGAATATTAGGACATTGTCTTCTTAACCCAGGTACCGGGTACAGTGAATGTGTAGAGAAATGCATTGCACATTAGATTAACGGCCATGGCTGATGTATCGGTACCATGGGAGTGCACATGTGGATTTGAAACAACAAAGGCACAGCAAATTAATCCCTTTATCTGACAACATGCTGCGTTTCACACGTCCGTGTGCCATGACATTTTTTTTACAAATCAATGAGATCCTAACAAAGATACAACAGGGCAGTACTAACATATAACTACAGACTGGGCAGTGCTAACATGTAACTACAGACAAAGCAGTGCTGGCATATAACTGCAGACAGGGCAGTGCTAGAATGTTCTAAAGACAGCGAACATGTCAGTATTCTAGGAGCTACAGATGGTACAGTGCTATAATTATTATATATCCTCTACTGACATGTCCATATAAGTCACACTCCCTCTATTAGCTATCTGCGTTTATTATGCACAATAATAATGTAAAATTTAACTTGTAGTTTCAGCGACACAAAAACGCCACAACTGTGTCATGGACGATACTTCAACACATATCTGCACTGTCTTGGAAGTGTCGCTAACTTTCCTGGATATTACACATGATTTCAGACATTTGGAGTTCATGACGGACACGTTATTCTCATGTTGTTTGAGGTTTAAGGTGTAACAACAATTAAACATTTTAATGGGAAGTAATGATCGAAATGAGACTAGTCATGAAGAGAGTTATGCGTGAACTAAAAATTGAAATGAGACTAGTTAGAAAAGAATGTTCTGTGGGAAGTACTGATTGAACTGAGACTAGTCATGAAGAGAGTTCTGTTAAACAACCGCAGAGAACTAAAAGTTGATTTAAATAGAGAGAGAGATTGATTTTGTGCATATTAATCGTACTAGATAATGTCCTCTAACATCCAAAAATGTCTTTAATTTCTTGGGACATAAATCTAGCTCCACTTAACGACAAATGTCATCGCCAATATGGATTTATTTACAATCAAAATTAAAGGGATATTGCCAATATAGCTTCGTTTACTATCAAACGTAAAATGTCATCAGCTTCATAGATTTAATTACTTCGTAACTTAAAACGATATCGCCATTGTAGCTTTATTTACAACATAATTTAAAATGATATCGTCAAATATACCCGGTCAATAACCTTTGCCATCACCAATAAACCAAACTTAAAACTCATCCACACACCAACTCTGAAACTTCTACAGCATTACCCAGGGTAACACATAGTGCTCAAGTCTTGCACAGATTTAAAAAAAAAAAGAAAACATTTTCGGGCTGAAAACTATTAATTGACGAGGCACATCTGTTCACATTCCATGATGAAGGCAGGCCCTAGAATTATGCAAAACCAGGTATGTTTATACATTGAGGCCATTCAGTCTCTGGGTTATTAAACTGTGGTCAGAGGCGAGAGGCGCCAAGAAAAGACACTAACAAATCCATCTGTGTTGCAGAACTTACGAGGACCAACTGACAACGACAGCAACGGCAACAAAAACAAGAACAACAACAAACCAACAAAACTAAACAATAAATATTTATAAAATGAGTTGTAAGTCTACACACACTACAACGGTCGACTAGTACGCACATAACATGCACACACAAACACAACAATACACGCACTCACAGAGACAAAGCCACAGACCCACACACACATACACCGGGACGTGCTCATGCCAATATGCTCAATTTACGACGGGGTTTGTCATTCAGTTACAATCACCTGAAAATCCGGGTTAAGCCTTGGAAGAAGAAAAGAAAATCAAGGAGGTAAAGGAATTTTTGCACTGGGGATAAAGTTGTGGGTGGGGAGGGGAGCAAGAGGAAAGAGTCTTGTTATTCGTGTGTGGGTAGGGGAGAGGGGGGTTTGCTAGTTGGCCTTTTCTTAAAGGACAAGACAATCCAATGTTATCCAAATTTTAAAATAATAAATTCGCTTTAGTCAGAGTGGCCCCTGTAAGTGTGTGTATTATATAAGACATTAATTTAGTCAGAGTGGCCCCTGTAAGTGTGTGTATTATATAAGACATTAATTTAGTCAGAGTGGCCCCTGTAAGTGTGTGTATTATATAAGACATTAATTTAGTCAGAGTGGCCCCTGTAAGTGTGTGTATTATATAAGACATTAATTTAGTCAGAGTGGCCCCTGTAAGTGTGTGTATTATATAAGACATTAATTTAGTCAGAGTGGCCCCTGTAAGTGTGTGTATTATATAAGACATTAATTTAGTCAGAGTGGCCCCTGTAAGTGTGCGTATTATATAAGACATTAATTTAGTCAGAGTGGCCCCTGTAAGTGTGCGTATTATATAAGACATTAATTTAGTCAGAGTGGCCCCTGTAAGTGTGTGTATTATATAAGACATTAATTTAGTCAGAGTGACCCCTGTAAGTGTATGTATTATATAAGACATTAATTTAGTCAGATTGGCCCCTGTAAGTGTGTGTATTATATAAGACATTAATGTAGTCAGATTGGCCCCTGTAAGTGTGTGTATTATATAAGACATTAATTTTGTCAGAGTGGCCCCTGTAAGTGTGTGTATTATATAAGACATTAATGTAGTCAGAGTGGCCCCTGTAAGTGCGTGTATTATACAAGACATTAATTTAGTCAGATTGGCCCCTGTAAGTGTGTGTATTATATAAGACATTAATTTAGTCAGAGTGGCCCCAGTAAGTGCGCGTATTATATAAGACATTAATTTAGTCAGTGTGGCCCCTGTAAGTGTGTGTATTATATAAGACATTAATTTAGTCAGTGTGTCCCCTGTAAGTGCGTGTATTATATAAAACATTTACGGCAAATGCAAAATTTTAAAAGTTGGGAAAAACAGACATAAAATTCTAGTTTTTACGTAAACTTTTATTTCCCACCAGTCCTTCAAACGATATTTGTTTTTAATGTAAGGATCTGCATGCCACGTGTTACGTCTTAGCATTACAATGAAAGAGGGATTGGGGTTGAGTAGAGGTGAAGTTAAATTTGATTTAGTGCGCCACCTGTGATTAGACGACCATCAATGTTAGCAGAAGCCAAACAAGATAGTGATAATTATGAACGCCAATGCCATCTGTATAGAACAAGTGCCAACTATAAACAGCAATGTCATCTTTATAGAGCAAATGCCAACTATAAACACCAATGTCATCTTTCTAGAACTGATTTTAAACATTGAGAAAAGAACAGAGGAACGTCATCTTTGACTTCGTAAATGTTTTCTACATAGGTTTGAAGATGACCAAGGTTCGACTCGAGTAGAAGCCTTGACTTGAGTTTGAAGATGACCAAGGTTCGACTCGAGTAGAAGCCTTGACTTGAGTTGTATATGTAAGGTAGAGTTGCTCAATTTGTCAGTCTATCTCTCGACCTTGCCTATTTGATCCAATGGCAAGACTTAGTCAAGACGACTGAAAATAGACCAGGATGCAGTGGATGACCACTTGTGTCTCAATGGGATCTTATGCGTTCCAAGTAGCAGGAGCTGTCGGAATTTTGCATTTTGTCAGTGCCAAAGCGCCTACGGGACTTCATCATGGGACTCCATCTCCGGGTTTATTTTCATAGTTTGCCTTCTCTTAGATCAGTGGTTCTCAACCTTTCTAATGCCGCGACCCTTTAATACAGTTCCTCATGTTGTGGCGACCCCAACAACAAAATTATTTCCGTTGATACTGTATAACTGTAGGGTATATGTGTTTTCAGACGGTCTTAGGCGACCCCTGTGAAAGGGTCGTGCGACCCCCAAAGGGATCGCGACCCCACAGGTTGAGAACCGCTGTCTTAGATGGGTTGCCATCCAAGGTTAACGAGTCCCTTCTACCCGGGGTGCTGGTATTGTTTTGTCATGTCTAGGCTGGGTGTTGATTCAGTTGAAACCACCCGGCCACCCAGCTCATACGACTTACATTGTACACAACTTACACCCCTAGATATATTGTGTACACATAGTAAACGATCGTTTATATCGTTCAAAACTCAAACCCATATGTTAAATTGCGTACACATTTTAAACCTAGGTTTTAATGTGTACAAAAAAATCAGCGTGTTATATTGTGTATAAATTAAACCAATGTGTTGATATAGTGTACACAATTTAAACCAGTGTTTTAATGGGTACACAAATGAAAACCACTGGGTGTGTACTACAACTGTTCCGTGTTGTTTTTTTAATTACGAGTACAAAGAAAAACCAGCGCCTTGAAGTGTACACGAGGGACGCAAGCGTTGATTGTACACGAGGGACGCAAGCGTTGATCGTGTACAAAAACTGAAAAGAACGTTTTGTTTATGAGACAAATATTGACCTACGTCCAAGGCACGGCACACGCCAATTGGAACGTCTTTAGAGCCGGCTGCACGCTGAGAGATGAAGGCAGTGTGTGCAATCAGGGTGTCAGTTCTAAACACACCTCTCAGATTCAAGCATCTTACAGTGTCTGCCAGATACGATGTCAACAAATGACATGTTACTAGTGAGTCGTACCTCGAGATAATATTTGATATGCAACACAAAATCACGTTTTGTTAAACATCAAGTCACATTGCATTCTGTCATTAGTAATTTGTGTCAACTGAAAACATTTCACAAGTTAATATGTATCACGTGACATCATGTCACTAGTAACTTGTGTCACATGATATCATGTCACTAGTAGTTTGCATCACATGAAACGTGACGAGTAATTTGTAACACATGACATCATGACACTAATTATTAATATTTCTTTCAGATGACATCATGTCACAATTATGGTTATTTGTATCACATGACATCATGTCACAAATTATTATTATTTGTATCACATGACATCATGTCACAAATTATTTGTAGCAGGAGACATCATGTCAATAGTTATCAAAAGTCATGAAGTGACAAGAAAGTACACAACACATATGGAATATTGCACATACAAACTACTAAAGTCGATAAACGCTGATATGTCATGTCTTTCATTACGTCACAGTTACACTTTTGATAGCGCATCCTATCACAGAAATAAACGTCTATATTAATATCAACATGAGAGTCAAACTACATCACATGTTCAACCGATCAATTATTACCCCTTCTGTTAATATCCGGAATAGTCAAATTTTCACGAATTGTCCAATATGCGGAATGGTCCAATAATGGATTCAATAGTAAAGAACTTTTCTCTAGTATCCAGTGACGGTCCAAGAATATCGATTATTTCCAGCATACTATTCCATCAGTGTTGAAATGGTTGGGAAAATAACGGCTGAAAAAAAGTAGTAACAAGTCTAAAAACATGAAAACTATGAAGTTTCACAAGCCGCACTGTTCACAGCATGGTCTAACCCACCAACCGCCACTACAACCGCGAGCAGGGGAGCGGAACGTTGAGCCATTGATTCCAGGCAGGCGCGCCACTAACCCGTTTGTAGAGCAGACAGCCTGCAGACTGCTCCAATACCACGGTCCCTTTCAGAACGAATTTCAGTATTGAGAAGGGAGCCGGTAGAAAAAGTGAGTGAGAGGTGAAGTGAAAGAGAGAGAAAGAAAATAGAGGGCCGCTAAATGAAGTGAAACACCACCAGCTTCAGTAGCCGTGACACCAGCTGTAGTATTAGCCGTCACCAACAACAATGTCGTCGATTGTATGTTAGGATATCAATTCTAAACTCCGGACATTCACAAGTGTTCTTTTTTTTACATAATGTCTCAACTATTTGGATCTCGTGTGATTTCTCACAACTGCCGGGTGTGACGGATTTGTACTGACCGAACCCCCACTTGTTGTAAGTACCACTTTACTTACTGTACCACAAGAAACTTGATAATATCCTTAGACGTGTACCAGGCACGACTGCAAGTGTCTAGGAACCAGCACCATATGACAGCAACCATCCGTAAGCTGGTATCACAAGACGGCGAGCATCAACTACCACCACCGGCCGACATGAAAGAGTTCCTGCAATGACGATGTTGATGTAGCCCCTCGCTCCATATCTTCTTTGCTTAAAGTTCCAGTTATCATCATTACAGCTCACAGTTCGTCCTGACTTGCAGACGATAAGGTGAGACGTTTGCCTTTCATACTTTGTTCATTTTACTCGCCAGGTGATAACCCCTCGATCTTTCGATTCATGAACTTTTTAAATCGTTTTTTTGTTTTAAGATACCGGATGAGAATGACTGTTTAATGCATGTTTAATTAAAAATATTAAATTTCATTTATGATGAATAAACCAAATTCCATGTGAAATATGTATGTTTATTTCAACAAGTGGTAACAAATGATGGCAGGTTAGTCAAGAAAATGTCGTATTTAACAAAAAATTCGTTATCTCCAGGTCACGTGCATCCAATTGTATCGATATTGATCTGCACTAACTTTAATAAAAGCATGTTCCCCTTACGTCCTATCACTTCTTGGGTTTGTTTCGATATATCCTGAGCTTGGTTTTTGTATTAATTTTTTTTTTTATTTTTGCTATGCCAACTCTGCATCTGTTCAATTAGTGCGCCTTCAATTAGTGCGCCTTCAATTGGTGTGCAATGATGGTTCAACGGTGTGCAGTTCACGACACTTGTAACAATACGCTAAGAGTTGACTGAGGTCGCGTGCGGCTTGTGGAAGAGACGTGTCTATTTTCGTTTTCACCTGAGCGTAGTGCAGTACATGAGCCTATCAGTGTTGTTAGACTTATCCCTAGTCCATAAGTACATAGCGTTTACCTAACGGTGAAACTAAATCAACGTGTTACGTTACACAGCTGTAGGTGTTAAGGTGTTATCCTAATCGCTGTGAGACGAGTAAAAATCTATTTGATTAAGATCTAACATGTGGCTACATGATATGCGTAACAGTTAGGTTAGATTTGTTACAGACATCTTACGGTACACAGTACACGGTGCAATATTTTAGTTTTAAAGTGCAGTTACGTGAGCATTTATTTGCAGGTTTCTGGTTTAAAAATATAGCATCAAAATATCAATGTTGAGCCTGGTAGTACTCTGATAGTACTCTGATAGGGTGGTCAGTTGTAGTACTCTGATAGGGTGGTCAGTTGTAGTACTCTGATAGGGTGGTCAGTGGTATTACTCTGATAGGGTGGTCAGGGCTAGTACTCTGATAGGGTGGTCAGTGGTAGTACTCTGATAAGGCGATCAGTGGTAGTACTATGTTGGGTGGACAGGGGTAGTACTCTGATGGGTGGGCAGTGGTAGTACTCTAAAAGGTGGTCAGTGGTAGTACTATGATGGGTAGACAGAGGTAGTACTCTGATAGGGTGACATTGGTAGTACTCTGATGGGTGGACACTGGTAGTACTCCCATGAGTGAACACTGGTAGTACTCCCATGAGTGGACACTGGTAGTACTCCCATGAGTGAACACTGGTAGTACTCCCATGAGTGAACACTGGTAGTACTCCCATGAGTGGACACTGGTAGTACTCCCATGAGTTGACACTGGTAGTACTCCCATGAGTGGACACTGGTAGTACTCCCATGAGTGGACACTGGTAGTACTCCCATGAGTGGACACTGGTAGTACTCCGATGAGTGGACACTGGTAGTACTCCCATGAGTGGATACTGGTAGTACTCCCATGAGTGGACACTGGTAGTACTCCCATGAGTGGACAACAGTTTACTATTCCGATTAACCCCGTACCCACAGCTAAAGCGGAAAAGGAAAGAAAAGTTTGTGTGTGTATAGTAAAAAAAAAGGGGGGGGGGTCGAAAGTATGGTGTAATTGTAAGTGCAATAGCGAGCCAATGTTTGGCAAGCTGTAGCTAGTTATAATAGGACGCATTGCTGTCGCCAATGTTGGACAAGCTATAGCTAGTTTATGATAGAACGTATTGCTGTCGCCAATGTTTGACAAGCTATAGCTAGTTTATGATAGGACGCATTGGTGCCGCCAATGTTGGACAAGCTATAGCTAGTTTATAATAGGACGCATTGCTGCCGCCAATGTTGGACAAGCAATAGCTAGTTTATGATAGGACGCATTGCTGCCGCCAATGTTGGACAAGCTATAGCTAGTTTATAATAGGACGCATTGCTGCCGCCAATGTTGGACAAGCTATAGCTAGTTTATGATAGGACGCATTGCTGCCGCCAATGTTGGACAAGCTATAGCTAGTTTATGATAGGACGCATTGCTGTCGCCAATGTTGGACAAGCTATAGCTAGTTTATAATAGGACGCATTGCTGCCGCCAATGTTGGACAACCTATAGCTAGTTTATGATAGGACGCATTGCTGCCGCCAATGTTGGACAAGCTATAGCTAGTTTATGATAGGACGCATTGCTGTCGCCAATGTTGGACAAGCTATAGCTAGTTTATGATAAGACGCATTGCTGCCGCCAATGTTGGACAAGCTATAGCTAGTTTATGATAGGACGCATTGCTGCCGCCAATGTTGGACAAGCTATAGCTAGTTTATGATAGGACGCATTGCTGCCGCCAATGTTGGACAAGCTATAGCTAGTTTATGATAGGACGCATTGCTGCCGCCAATGTTGGACAAGCTATAGCTAGTTTATAATAGGACGCATTGCTGCCGCCAATGTTGGACAAGCAATAGCTAGTTTATGATAGGACGCATTGCTGCCGCCAATGTTGGACAAGCTATAGCTAGTTTATAATAGGACGCATTGCTGCCGCCAATGTTGGACAAGCTATAGCTAGTTTATGATAGGACGCATTGCTGCCGCCAATGTTGGACAAGCTATAGCTAGTTTATGATAGGACGCATTGCTGTCGCCAATGTTGGACAAGCTATAGCTAGTTTATAATAGGACGCATTGCTGCCGCCAATGTTGGACAACCTATAGCTAGTTTATGATAGGACGCATTGCTGCCGCCAATGTTGGACAAGCTATAGCTAGTTTATGATAGGACGCATTGCTGTCGCCAATGTTGGACAAGCTATAGCTAGTTTATGATAAGACGCATTGCTGCCGCCAATGTTGGACAAGCTATAGCTAGTTTATGATAGGACGCATTGCTGCCGCCAATGTTGGACAAGCTATAGCTAGTTTATGATAGGACGCATTGCTGCCGCCAATGTTGGACAAGCTATAGCTAGTTTATGATAGGACGCATTGCTGCCGCCAATGTTGGACAAGCTATAGCTAGTTTATTATTGTGGTGTGGTCTGTCTTTTTTTTTTTTTTTTTTTTTTTGGTTGTTTTTTTTTTTTGTTCCTTAGATGAGTGGGGAGACGTCTTTTTATTACTTATAAAATGATAAGAATGGAGTACCGTACTTGTAGTGAACAAATTATAGTGAAATATTACATCATAGTGACGAACTCTTAATTATAGTGACACATTATATTATATTGTATATCCTGTGTACTCTCGACGCCACATTTTACTTTATAGCCGTCACCAACTGCCTTCCACCTGTTTTGTGTTTGCTATGCTGTCAATATTACCTTAAACGCTGTCTTTATTCTAACAATCAAATTATGTCCCAACCCGCCGTTAATTAATCCCATCCCAGCAGTTAGCTAATCCCACCCTTGAATATCATTACGCCCATCCTAACCTTTCTATCACCGCCGACATAATCAAGTGAAACTCTATCTCTTCATCTCGCTAGAATGCAGGACAAATGTCGTTCTTTGTGTGTGTAGTGACTGCTGTGCTATTCATAGTTGTTTTGACAAATCTCTAGTAGTCGGATGGTTAATTTAAATACAGGGATTCCCACTGTCGTGTTCACAGTCTTCCCAATATTTAAAGTCTGGTGAAGGATCTGATAACATCAAGATTACGTTATACTTTAGAAATAGTTCTAAATCAATATCGTTTCATCATACTCGGACCTATTGAAAACCTATCGACGGGTTACACGACGGGGGTCTGCAGATCCCAGGTTGAGAACCCTTGATGGCGAATGAGATTCCAGCGGTGGGGACAGACAACGGGTGCCACATTAACTGCTGTGATGATGACTTTCTGATAATAATACTGTAAAGTCTGTCCTGGTCTTCATGCTGTTCCAAATGTCACTGCCTGTATATGACATTTGGCTGGCGTGAGATAGACATCATTCTGGAAAATTATCTACAGTCGGCCGTTTAACTGCATTGTCCGAATAGTGACAGAGATATTGTCCGACTAGGGGCAGGGGTATTGTCCGACTAGGGGCAGGGGTATTGTCCGACTAGGGGCAGATATATTGCCGACTAGTGACAGAGATATTGTCCGACTAGGGGAAGAGGTATTGTCCGACTAGGGGCAGATATTTTGTCCGACTAGTGACAGGGATATTGTCGGACTAGGGGCAGAGGTATTGTCCGACTAGGGGGTATTGTCCGCAAGATGACAGAGGAAACTTCCGAATGGTGGCAGAGGCATTGTCCGAATTGTAACAGGCATTTGAGCGCCAATTATTAAACACAGCGTTACAGCCATACATACAGGGCCGGATTTACAATTTTAGGGGCCCTAGGCCAAAAAAATTGGAGGCCCCATTTTGAAAAACAAAATATATTGATAAGTTTTTAAATTAAAAAAAAATATATAATTGTATATACTACTCCCAATTTTGGGGCCCCTTATTTCGCAGGGCCCCTAGGCCACGGCCTAGTCGGCCTGTCTGTAAATCCGGCCCTGCATACATATACCCATGCAAACAGCCATACATACACCCATACATATACCCATGCAAACAGCCGTACATACAGCCATAAAGACACACATTCATATTTTTAGAATTATTATATATGATTTTAAATAATTTTTTTATGGGGAAAAATCTTTGAACAATAAAAGAATGTTTTCAAAGGAAATGTTGTTAGAGGGGTGGGGTCATCTAAATAAACCATTGAAGCTTTACTGACCTTGACTTTGTGTTTTGGTCAAAACACAGGTAGAAACAACCAGGAGTGATAAGACTATGACTATAGTTGTAAAAATGGCAATAGGTACTGATGACGCCTTGGTCAAGGCCTCCTGTTTGGTGTAATCAGCTTCATCATAGAACTGTGGAGCGAAGGGCGTGAATGTAAGACTGATAGCAAGAACGGTTTAACATGGACCAGTGGGAAATAATGTAATATTGACTGGTAGGAAATAATGTAATATTGACTAGTAGGAAATAGTGTAATATTGACTAGTAGGAAATAGTGCAATATTGACTGGTATAAAATAATGTAATATTGACTAGTAAGAAATAATGTTACATTGACTGGTATGAAATAATGTAATCTTGACTAGTTTGAAATAATGTAATATTGACTAGTAGGAAATAATGTTATATTGACAAATAGGAAATAATGTGACTTTGACTGGTAGGAAGTAATTTAAAATTGGCCGGTAGGAAATTATGTTATTTTGACTGAAAGAAATAATGTAATATTAACTGGTACGAACTAATTTAATATTGACCGGTAGGAAATAATGTTATATTGACCAATAGGAAAGAATGTTATATTGACTTGTAGAAAATAGTGTAATTTTATCCAATGGAAATAAAGTTATATTGACTCATAGAAAATAATGTAATGTTGACAAGTAGGAAATAATGTTAAATTTACAAATAGGAAATAATTTAATATTGACCATTAGGAAATAATGTAATATTGACCATTAGGAAATAATGTAATATTGACTGGTATGAAATAATGTAATATTGACAAGTAGGAAATTATGTAATATTGACCGGTAGGAAATAATTTTAAATTGACAAATAGGAAATAATTTAACTTTGACTGGTATGAAATAATGTAATATTGATTGAAAGAAATAATGTAATATTGACTAATTGGAAATAATTTAATATTGACCATTAGGAAATAATGTAATATTGACCATTAGGAAATAATGTAATATTGACTAGTAGGAAATAATGTAATTTTGAAGGGTAGGAAATAATGTTATATTGATTGGTAGGAAATAATGTAATATTGACTGGTAGGAAATAATATTATATTGACTGGTAGGAAATAATGTAATATTGACTAGTAGGAAATAATGTTATATTGACTGAAAGAAATAATGTAATAGTCAAAAAAGAAAATAATTTTAACCATGAGGGGAAAAAACGGTTACCAGCAGGTAAATATTTACATTTTTACCAGGAGAAAAAAAATATTTTGGACCAAAGGGGAAATTTGACCAAAAGGGAAATTTGACCAGCAGGGAAATTTAAAATTGACCAGCTGAGCTAACCAATGAAATTAACCAGTGGGACATTGCATTCTGGCACGTTTACCTACCAAGTGCAAGACAATTTTAGTTGTAGATGCAAGGGATAAAACCTCGTAATTAAAACTGACAGGGAATTTGTTTGGGTTGTCTCCCGTGTCATTCGCCTCCAACCGCAACCTCAAAGATGAATGTGTGTCGTCCGATTCGTGGAATTCAACATACATCTGAAAATAAAGATTCGATGACGTATTTCAAAATAACAAACTTTTCAAAATTTGTAATGTTCAAAAAAAATAATTTTGGTTAGCATTTGTGAGATGCAAGGGGAAATTATTTATTTTTACTTTTATTTTTCTTCAATCAGGTAATGTCCCCTTAATTTCTTCTCGCTCTGGCTGAGTTTATTTTATTGCAATTCGTGACGGTTTATGCTTATAATGGACTCAAGAACGTACAGAGCAGAGGCGTTGCAAAGGGGGCGACTGCTTAGGACGGCACATTTAGAGTGTATTTACAATATTCTAGCTATGATTTGTGTGTGTTTTGGCCGCACTTTTAAAAGCCCTCCCAACCCTGTCATTTAGTCAATGTACGCCACCTCATGGACTTGACCAGACACATACACTGTTTGTTGTGTATGGACTTGACCAAATACAATCACTATTTGTTGTGTATGGACTGGAATAAATACAATCACTGTTTGTTGTGTATAGACTTGACCAAATACAATCACTGTTTGTTGTGTATGGACTTGACCAAATACAATCACTGTTTGTTGTGTATGGACTTGACCAGACACATACACTGTTTGTTGTGTATGTACTTGACCAAATACAATCACTATTTGTTGTGTATGGACTGGAATAAATACAATCACTGTTTGTTGTGTATGGACTTGACCAAATACAATCACTGTTTGTTGTGTATGGACTTGACCAAATACAATCACTGTTTGTTGTGTATGGACTTGACCAAATACAATCACTGTTTGTTGTGTATGGACTTGACCAAATACAATCACTGTTTGTTGTGTATTGTTATAAGGGATGACGTATTCTAAGACGCTTTGCCCGCCTTCCACGTGCATGACCTCTTTCAAGTCGGTCCTGTGTTGGGGCGGCTAGAAAAAATATCCCTTTGATGATACTTTTGTTTACTATCATCCGTTTCTGTGGAACATGATAGAACAATCTAGAAAATGTGGGAAGCAGTAAGACTGTGTGTTCCATTTCCAGAATGATCATCTGAAACTGCCTATAAAAAGGGCTGACCGATAGAGAGGGGGAGATTTTCCTTTCCTTGATTACGAGACATGCTATGTGTCATTATACTTTGTTGTGTGTAGAGATTCTTATTTCCTCGTACAATTTTGTGCTCATTGTATTTTGATATATATAATTGCATCTTTATTTTGACATCAACTTTTTTTTAAAACATTTTATTAGCAGATTTATTTATTTCGCCCATTTTAAAATCTTTCTTTCCCATTACTGCAGTGTCCCCATAAAAAATGGGTTAGGGTGAGTTTAAATTTTATTGGAGGTAGAGGGAATTTAGTCTCTGAGATGTTATTGGAGGTAGGGGGGATTTAGTCTCTGAGATGTTATTGGAGGTAGGGGGGATTTAGTCTCTGAGATGTTATTGGAGGTAGGGGGGATTAAGTCTCTGAGATGTTATTGGAGGTAGGGGGTGGTTTAGTCTCTGAGATGTTATTGGAGGTAGGGGGGATTTAGTCTCTGAGATGTTATTGGAGGTAGGGGGGATTTAGTCTCTGAGATGTTATTTGAGGTAGGGGGGGTTTAGTCTCTGAGATGTTATTGGGGGTAGGGGGGATTTAGTCTCTGAGATGTTATTGGAGGTAGGGGGGATTTAGTCTCTGAGATGTTATTGGAGGTAGGAGGTGGTTTAGTCTCTGAGATGTTATTGGAGGTAGGGGGGATTTAGTCTTTGAGATGTTATTGGAGGTAGGGGGTGGTTTAGTCTCTGAGATGTTATTGGAGGTAGGGGGGATTTAGTCTCTGAGATGTTATTGCAGGTAGGGGGGGATTTAGTCTCTGAGATGTTATTGGAGGTAGGGGGGGGGGGGATTTAGTCTCTGAGATGTTATTGGAGGTAGGGGGGGATTTAGTCTCTGAGATAGAGATTGTATTTACGTTTCAACAATGAACATTGTTATTTTGTTTAAGGTGGGTTGGAGGTTAGGGGAACGTCAGAAGGGCACTTTTATTGTTCTTAATTTATGCTAATATATTTATTTAATTGAAATAAAAATTAACATATTTTATTGATGTGAGTTTCATCCTTCAACGTTAAATGTTGAAGCCAGATCAGTGAATCTTGAAACCAAAAAGGTTATGAAAAAAAGTGATTATTGTCTGCTAACTTTATTTTTAAAAGCCATACTAGTGGTTAACAACAGAGCTTTGGTCAAACTCAGAACAGGTCATCAACAAAATCCCTTGATTGTTTGACAATATTAGCTTAAGATGTTTTTTCAAGTTCTAGGTGTAGTCCCATGTCAGTTACCATGTTTATTCAGGTTCTAGGTGTAGTCCAATATCAGTTACCATCAATAATAAGAATCATTTAATCAGTTACTCTATCCCTCTTCAACATGACTTTTACTCACCGTGTAATATAGCCTTGGTCATCTTGACATGCTACCTCTGTACTCACTGTGTAATATAGCCTTGGTCATCTTGACATGCTACCTCTGTACTCACTGTGTAATATAGCCTTGGTCATCCTGACATGCTACCTCTGTACTCACTGTGTAATATAGCCTTGGTCATCTTGACATGCTACCTCTGTACTCACTGTGTAATATAGCCTTGGTCATCCTGACATGCTACCTCTGTACTCACTGTGTAATATAGCCTTGGTCATCTTGACATGCTACCTCTGTACTCACTGTGTAATATAGCCTTGGTCATCCTGACATGCTACCTCTGTACTCACTGTGTAATATAGCCTTGGTCATCTTGACATGCTACCTCTGTACTCACTGTGTAATATAGCCTTGGTCATCTTGACATGCTACCTCTGTACTCACTGTGTAATATAGCCTTGGTCATCTTGACATGCCACCTCTGTACCCACCGTGTAATATAGCCTTGGTCATCTTGACATGCTACCTCTGTACTCACCGTGTAATATAGCATTGGTCATCTTGACATGCTACCTCTGTACTCACCGTGTAATATAGCATTGGTCATCTTGACATGCTACCTCTGTACTCACCGTGTAATATAGCCTTGGTCATCTTGACATGCTACCTCTGTACTCACCGTGTAATATAGCCTTGGTCATCTTGACATGTGAAGGACGCAAAACATTCCGATTGTTTGATCTAAACACTTTCTTAATACGTGCCATGTTTTTTTATTTAGTTCTCTCTCTCCCCCCTCTCTCTCTTCCTTTCCCTCTATTTCTTTCTCTCTCTCTCTCTCTCTCATTCTCTCCCTCTTTCCCTCTATATCTTCCTCTCTCTTTCACGCTCTCCCTCTCTCACTCTTTCTATCCCTCTCTCTCCTTCCCCCAAACTCTCTTTTTCTCTCCCTCTCCCCCAAACTCTCTTCCTCTTTCTTCCTCCTTCTCTTCCTTTCTCACTCTCTCCACTTTTCACTGCATTAATCCATGCATCTCTATCTCATTGCATCCGTCCATCCATCCAGGGTTGGGGTAAGGGGCATGCTCTCTCTACATCTGTCTCTCACTCTCTGTCTCTATCTCTGTCTCTATCTCTGTCTCTATCTCTGTCTATATCTCTGTCTCTATCTCTGTCTCTCTCTCTGTCTCTCTCTGGCTATCCTTCCTCGCTCCATCTCTCTCTTTTCTCTCTGGATATCTCTCTCTGGCTATATATCTCCATCTCTCGTCCTCTGACTATCTCTCTCTGGCCATCTCACTCTCCATCTCTCTCTCACTCTCTAGCTATTTCTATCTCCATGTCTCTCTCTTTCACTCTCTGGCTATCTCTCTCCATATCTCTCTCCATGTATCTCTCTATCATGCTATGGCTATCTCTCTCCATCTCTCTCACTTCTTTGCTCTCTCTAACTCCGTCGCTCTCTCCCACTCTCTTTCTCTCCATGTCTCTCTCACTATCTGGTTATGTCTCTCTCAATCTCTGGTTCTCCCTCTCTCCATCTATGGCTATCTCTCGCTCCATCTCTCGTTCCATCTCTCGCTCCATCTCTCTCACTCTCTGGCTATACCTCCCCATGTCTCTCTCTTTCTCATCTGGCTATCTCTCTGACTCTCTCTCTCTCTGGCTCTGTCCCTCCATGTCTCTCTTACTCTCTGGCTATATCTCTCTCTCCATATCTCTCTCAAAGTTTGGCTGTTTCTCCCTCCGTGTCTCTCTATATGGCTATATATCTCTCTCTTACTCCTGGCTATCTCCTTCTCTCTGGCAATTTCTCTCCATGTATATCACTCTTTGGCTATCTCTTTCACTCTCTGGCTATCTCTCTCACTCTCCAGCTATCTCTCTCACTTCTGGCTATTCTCTCACTCTCTGTATATATATCTTAATCTCTGGCTATCTCTCCTTCTCTCTGGCAATCTCTCTCCATGTCTCTTACTCTCTGGCTATCTCTCTCACTCTCTGGCTATCTCTTTCACTCTCTGGTTATCTCACTCACTCTCTGGCTATCTCTCTGACTTCTAGCTATCTCTCTCACTATCTGTATATATATCTTACTCTCTGGCTATCTCTCCTTCTCTCTGGCAATCTCTCTCCAAGTCTCTTACTCTCTGGCTATCTCTCTCACTTCTGGATATCTTTCACTCTCTGTCTATATCTCACTCTAAGGCTATCTCTCTCACTCTCTGGCTGTATGTCTTACTCTCTGGCTATCTATATGACTCTCTGGTTATCTCTCCAAGTTCACCAAAGTTCCTGCGTATAACATAAGGCTAAAAGAACGATGTTAAGGAATATTAACCCAATTGGGGGGGGGGGGGGGCATGCTGTTTGTGCACTGTCGCGCGAAATAACTTGCCACTATAGCGTGGTTTATATACACCCACCCCGTCATAGTTGGGGTAATTTGCTTAGACTATCAAATGTTACATTTTTGCCTAACGGTTGACCCACTTACATCCACCTCTTAAAATAGACCCATTATTCTTGGTCTCAGATTTTTAAAACAGCAGATGTATATATATTGTAGATATAATTATGTATACATGTATGGAGATTTATGTATTTTGTAGATATGTGTATAGACGGGTGGATGGAATGAGACAGACAGACGGGTGGATGGAATGAGACAGACAGACGGGTGGATGGAATGAGACAGAAAGACGACTGGATGGAATGAGACAGACAGAAAGACGGCTGGATGGAATGAGACAGAAAGACGGGTGGATGGAATGAGACAGAAAGACGGGTGGATGGAATGAGACAGAAAGACGGGTGGATGGAATGAGACAGAAAGACGGCTGGATGGAATGAGACAGACAGACGGGTGGATGGAATGAGACAGACAGACGGGTGGATGGAATGAGACAGACAGACGGGTGGATGGAATGAGACAGACAGACGGGTGGATGGAATGAGACAGACAGACGGGTGAATGGAATGAGACAGACAGACGGGTGGATGGAATGAGACAGACGGGTGGATGGAATGAGACAGACAGACGGGTGGATGGAATGAGACAGACAGACGGGTGGATGGAATGAGACAGACAGACGGGTGGATGGAATGAGACAGACAGACGGGTGGATGGAATGAGACAGACAGACGGGTGGATGGAATGAGACAGACAGACGGGTGGATGGAATGAGACAGACAGACGGGTGGATGGAATGAGACAGACAGACGGGTGGATGGAATGAGACAGACAGACGGCTGGATGGAATGAGACAGACAGACGGGTGGATGGAATGAGACAGACAGACGGGTGGATGGAATGAGACAGACAGACGGCTGGATGTAATGAGACAGACAGACGGCTGGATGAAATAATGTGAAAGGGAAAGTGAATAACCTGACAACATGGCCTAACATTATATAGAATATTAAATCCAATAATCACCAGATATTAGTCCAATAATGTAAATATTTGTTTGGCTAAATGAATAAAAAAAACAAGAAATAAGAGAGAGGGAGAGAAAGAGATTAGGAAAAAAAGAGAGTGTGTGTGTGAGAGAGGGGCGTGACTGGGAGAGAGAGGGTGAGGGAGAGAGAGACAACCTAGAAACTACGCAAAGAGACTGTGAAATGTCAGGGTTTTTGTTGTCAACAAGTGAATGGATTACAAACTAGTTTAAACCAGGTAACTGGGATTACATGCCACATGTAAAAGCCGGACGGACATATGAGGCGTGGCACATGCCACACGTGGAAGCCGGGATGTGGTAAGACACTCTGAGAGGAGGTAAAACACTCTGAGATGTGGTAAGACACTCTGAGAGGAGGTAAAACACTCTGAGATGTGGTAAGACACTCTGAGAGGAGGTAAAACACTCTGAGATGTGGTAAGACACTCTGAGAGGAGGTAAAACACTCTGAGATGTGGTAAGACACTCTGAGATGAGGTGAAACACTCTGAGATGAGGTAAGACACTCTGAGATGTGGTAAGACACTCTGAGATGTGGTAAGACACTCTGAGATGTGGTAAGACATTCTGAGATGTGGTAAGACACTCTGAGATGCGGTAAGACACTCTGAGATGTGGTAAGACACTCTGAGATGCGGTAAGACACTCTGAGATGAGGTAAAACACTCTGAGATGTGGTAAGAGGAGGTAAACGTAATGATGATGCTACTGCTGATATTGATATATTTAATGACGGTTACGGTCGATGAGCTGTGTAAGTGGCTCAGACAGCGTAAATAGAGTTTGCGAGGCTGACTTTACAATGACATTTACTTCTAAACAATTGGTTAAAAAAAATATTGAATAGCATGACTGTATTATAATAAGCCTACTAATCGCCTATGACCTTATTATAATAATAGGCCTACTAATCAACTATGACCGTATTATAATAGGCCCACTAATTAACTGCTTTTTAAGGTTCTACAGTGAGAAAACAAAGACTAGAAATGTATGTTTGTGAAAATGGCATAAAAAGCAGACGATAAATTTCAAGGTTGAAAGTTGACACGCAAATCTTCGCACAAGAATATTAACTATCGTATTCCGTTTTAGCAGTAATGTATATTATGATAATTATTATTAATGTGGTTTTATATAGCGCAGTACCACAGCCTAGGGCTAGGCTCACTGCGCTTCTCATAAAAGTTAACAATCACAGAAAATTATAAAGTCAAAACCAATGTGTAAAATTTTGACCTCACCCACCCAAGTACAATCTACCCCTTTCTAGTCATGGACAGCACCCATCAGCATCGAGCGTTGTTTATCATTCAGGGGGTGGGGTGAGAATGAGTCGGTCTAGTAGAGTTTGAAGAGATGCGTCTTGTGGGCAGTTTTGAAGGCTGTGATGGGCGACATATTGCGGATGTGTAATTGGAGAGAATTTTACAACTGCGATAGACAACAGCCATTTGTTCAACTCAGCCTGGCGTAGACCATGACTGTCATATTCCTTTATAGCAGTAATGTATGCAGGTCATATTCACAATTGCGATAGACAACAGCCTTTCGCTCCGACTGGCGTAGGCCATAGAACAATAGAACCTCCAACGACGCCATATTCACCTTTGCCACGCGACCTATAGCAGCTCTTCTTCCCTTTTCCCTGCTGACATGTTTTCAGTTCTGTCAGTTCTGAAGAGTTCTGCTCTTTGACGATATGATGGATATTCAAGGAAGGCACGTCACCTTCCAAGCATGTCACCTTCCAAGCATGTCACCTTCCAAGCATGTCACCCTCCAAGCATGTCACCTTCCAAGCATGTCACCTTCTAAGCATGACACCTTCCAAGCATGTCACCTTCCAAGCATGTCACCTTCCAAGCATGTCACCTTCCAAGCATGTCACCTTCCAAGCATGTCACCTTCCAAGCATGTCACCTTCCAAGCACGGCACCTTCCAAGCACGGCACCTTCCAAGCACGGCACCTTCCAAGCACGGCACCTTCCAAGCATGTCACCTTCCAAGCGCGGCACCTTCCAAGCATGTCACCTTCCAAGCGCGGCACCTTCCAAGCATGTCACCTTCCAAGCATGCCACCTTCCAAGCATGTCACCTTCCAAGCATGTCACCTTCCAAGCATGTCACCTTCCAAGCATGTCACCTTCCAAGCATGTCACCTTCCAAGCACGGCACCTTCCAAGCACGGCACCTTCCAAGCATGCCACCTTCCAAGCATGTCACCTTCCAAGCATGTCACCTTCCAAGCACGGCACCTTCCAAGCACGGCACCTTCCAAGCATGCCACCTTCCAAGCATGTCACCTTCCAAGCATGTCACCTTCCAAGCACGGCACCTTCCAAGCATGCCACCTTCCAAGCATGTCACCTTCCAAGCACGGCACCTTCCAAGCATGTGAATGCTGTCAGCTTATTTATGGGAGGGAGTTAGAACCGTCCTGAAAAGAAATTCTAGAAAATGCATCACCCGAGAGCTTTCTTTGCCTCCCATTTAGAACTTATTCGAACATAAACAACCTTTCCCCAATCAAGGGAGGGGTGGGTAGTGGTAGAAAGCTCCAGATTTAATCGGTAATGTCACTATCAAAACAAAAGGGGGCTAAGTTGTGGACGCTACAGCTCTACATTGAACCTAATGGGGTCAACATAACATCATCCTCACCCCCCACTCCCCCCCCCCCCCAAAAAAAAGTATAATTTGTACATACATATATTATATATAATATATATATAAACATAATAGAATGTTAATACTTTCTTTTTTTAAGTATTACTTTTGACTTTGAATAGGAAACATTTACTTGTGGCTAGATCCGCCAATTGCCCTTTATAATTTAAAAAAAAACAGAACGACTTGTTTGCTTTGTCCAAGTTTTAAAAAACCAAGCAAATACATCATCAATCACGGAGAGAAACTGTAAGAAAACCCAAAGTAAAGCGTTGAAAAGCGGAAATCTCCTGACGATATGATCGCCCTCCAAATCTTAACGACCAACGACCACTTTTGTTAATCTAAGACCGGCCAGATAGAGTTATCTGCCGTGAACACTTGGTAACAATTGTCTCAGCCGGGGTGTGAGAGGTGCCTCGAGTGTTATGGACGGGTGGCGACCCCTACATTAGCTGTTGTTTAATCAAAACAAGACGATTGCTTGATAACAGTTTTCCTTTTGATCAGATTTTTTTTCAATCTATTAAATCTTGCTTTCTGTGCTAGTTTATGTTTTATAAGTTGTTAATTATAGAGTTAAAGTAATCTAAATAAACGACAACGAAATGCAAGTACGCAAATGGAAATAAGTCGAGTTAAATCATGATAAACGTTGTAATAAACAAACATTTCAGTTAATCCAGTGGTTCTCAACCTTCATAATGCCACGACCCTAAATACAGTCCCTCATGTTGTGGTGACCTCAGCCATAAAATTATCTTTGTTTCTACTGCATAACTGTAACACAAATCTTATATCGACGTCAATTTTTACTGGTCAATAGCTGAGGTTCAGATTGTAATGTCCAGACAACCAATGTAGTACAACTGTTAAACGGCGATAATTCTTTCTTTTTTTTTAAAGTTTAATGTAAAAATGTAAAAATTATATGAGAGTGCCGGCGTAGTCTGACAAAGTCACAAAAATATATGCTCTTAGGTCTATAGACAGTGTACGAAAACAAAATCATACAAAATATACACTCTTAGGTCTCTAGACAGCTTAGGCAGACAAAGTCACACAACATATTCGCACTTAGGTCTTTAGACAGCGTAGGCAGACTAAGTCAAAAAGATACGGCTTAGGTCTAATGACGGTATTTGATCTTAATAAATCAGTCTAACTTTCGTAAACTTAACACATTTTGAACTTGTTCGCGCCAGTCCACCCCCCCCCCCAACCCCATTAAACACACACACAAACTCTTTCTACCTCCATCCCAAGCCCCAAAGAAATCTACAGATAGAAGCGGGTGTTGCTCACTTTTGGAAGGTTTCATCAAAGGTGGGTGTGTCCAGTCGCTGAGGGTGAACAAGGGCGCGACTCGCACCAAGGGTGCGGCTGCGGCTCTCACCCTTTTTTCATTTTGGGATAAATCAGATTTTATTTATCAATTATTATTTTATAATTACATACGTATCAGATTTTGTTTGTTTCTACAAATGTCAAACGATTTGTTTTGTTGCATGATTATTTTCAAATGAGTTTATCTTAGATGTCATAAACGTATTTTACGGATTAAACTATTAGACGTATAATTTGACCTAAAATATACTAAATATACTAAATATATGAGATTGGGGAATCAGTAAATCGGGAATTCGATTAACTATGATGGGGGAAATAGCTGAGACGAAAAAATGTTGCCAGCCAGGTCGACAGTTTCTAAGACATGGTGAAGGTGGTTCCAAATAGTCACCTAAAGATGTAGGAGACAGACAGGTAAAGATGTAAGAGACAGACAGCTAAAGATGTAAGAGACAGACAGCTAAAGATGTATCAGACAGACAGCTAAAGATGTAGGAGACAGACAACTAAAGATGTCGGAGACAGCTAAAGATGTAGGAGACAGACAACTAAAGATGTCGGAGATAGACAACTAAATATGTAGGAGACAGACCACTAAAGATGTATGAAACAGACAGCTAAAGATGTAGGAGACAGACCACTAAAGATGTAGGAGACAGACAGCTAAAGATGTAGGAGACAGACACCTTAAGATGTAGGAGACAGACAACTAAAGATGTAGGAGACAGGCCACTAAAGATGTAGGAGACAGACACCTTAAGATGTAGGAGACAGACCACTAAAGATGTAGGAGACAGACCACTAAAGATGTAGGAGACAGACACCTTAAGATGTAGGAGACAGACCACTAAAGATGTAGGAGATAGACTAACAAAGAGTATGGAATGGACGTACAAATGTCACAATTAACGATCGTGAAACTTTAGGAGGCAAATTTGTAGTCATGTGACCAATGCGGAATCGAATTTTATGGTTACAGGAAATTTGTTAGAAAGAAATTTCATCGATGGAAAATTGATCGATGGAAGTTTGATCGAACGGAAGTTTGGTCGATTTTTATTTTCAGTTTACATGATCGAATTTTCGTTAAATTTCTTTTTTGAACGTAATACACTATATAGTAAAACAAAAGAATGCGCTCAAAAAGAAATTTGATGCAAAATTTGAACGTGTGAACTGAAAAAAAAAATTCCACCAAACTTCCGTTCGATCAAATTTCCGTTCGATTAAACTTCCGTCGAACAATTTTCTGTCGACGAAATTTCTTTCAAACAAATTTCCTGATACGGAATTTTATAGCATTTGAATAGAAAGATATCGTTTCTGAAATGTCTTACCGATATACTATAGTGAAATTTCATCCCGACAGAGGGAGAAGGAGGGACATATGTCCATAGGCGCCAGGCTAGTTAGGCCGCCAACATGTGCTTTGATATTATTTCATTGATGAAAATCATGGGTTTGAGAATTGAAAAAAGAAAGGGGGGCTCTTTAAAATGAATAATGTCACTGGGCGACAAACACTCTAGCTACGCCTCTGCATCCCGACATCATATCCCAGCTACGTTATCTAGTCATATTTTCCTGATATCAAGACGATGAACAAATTCTAAATCATCGCATTTAAAATAATCGAATTGTCTTGAGGACTGTCCAACAAAAGATAACTCTTCTGAGTTTAACATTAATTAAATCCCCGTCAAAAAGTTTGTTTCTTTGAAATAGCAAGCCTCCAGTCGTAGGAGGGAATCTAAGCGTCATGTTTGAAATAGCAAGCCTCCAGTCGTAGGAGGGAATCTAAGCGTCATGTTTGAAATAGCAAGCCTCCAGTCGTAGGAGGGAATCTAAGCGTCATGTTTGAAATAGCAAGCCTCCAGTCGTAGGAGGGAATCTAAGAGTCATGTTTTAAATAGCAAGCCTCCAGTCGTAGGAGGGAATCTAAGAGTCATGTTTTAAATAGCAAGCCTCCAGTCGTAGGAGGGAATCTAAGAGTCATGTTTGAAATAGCAAGCCTCCAGTCGTAGGAGGGAATCTAAGAGTCATGTTTTAAATAGCAAGCCTCCAGTCGTAGGAGGGAATCTAAGAGTCATGTTTGAAATAGCAATCCTCCAGTCGTAGGAGGGAATCTAAGAGTCATGTTTTAAATAGCAAGCCTCCAGTCGTAGGAGGGAATCTAAGAAACATGTTTTAAATAGCAAGCCTCCAGTCGTAGGAGGGAATCTAAGAGTCATGTTTTAAATAGCAAGCCTCCAGTCGTAGGAGGGAATCTAAGCGTAGGAGGGAATCTAAGAGTCATGTTTGAAATAGCAAGCCTCCAGTCGTAGGAGGGAATCTAAGCGTAGGAGGGAATCTAAGAGTCATGTTTGAAATAGCAAGCCTCCAGTCGTAGGAGGGAATCTAAGCGTAGGAGGGAATCTAAGAGTCATGTTTGAAATAGCAAGCCTCCAGTCGTAGGAGGGAATCTAAGCGTAGGAGGGAATCTAAGAGTCATGTTTGAAATAGCAAGCCTCCAGTCGTAGGAGGGAATCTAAGCGAAGGAGGGAATCTAAGAGTCATGTTTGAAATAGCAAGCCTCCAGTCGTAGGAGGGAATCTAAGCGTAGGAGGGAATCTAAGAGTCATGTTTGAAATAGCAAGCCTCCAGTCGTAGGAGGGAATCTAAGCGTAGGAGGGAATCTAAGAGTCATGTTTGAAATAGCAAGCCTCCAGTCGTAGGAGGGAATCTAAGCGTAGGAGGGAATCTAAGAGTCATGTTTGAAATAGCAAGCCTCCAGTCGTAGGAGGGAATCTAAGCGTAGGAGGGAATCTAAGAGTCATGTTTGAAATAGCAAGTCTCCAGTCGTAGGAGGGAATCTAAGCGTAGGAGGGAATCTAAGAGTCATGTTTTAAATAGCAAGCCTCCAGTCGTAGGAGGGAATCTAAGCGTAGGAGGGAATCTAAGAGTCATGTTTGAAATAGCAAGCCTCCAGTCGTAGGAGGGAATCTAAGAGTCATGTTTGAAATAGCAAGCCTCCAGTCGTAGGAGGGAATCTAAGAGTCATGTTTGAAATAGCAAGCCTCCAGTCGTAGGAGGGAATCTAAGAGTCATGTTTGAAATAGCAAGCCTCCAGTCGTAGGAGGGAATCTAAGAGTCATGTTTGAAATAGCAAGCCTCCAGTCGTAGGAGGGAATCTAAGAGTCATGTTTGTAATAGCAAGCCTCCAGTCGTAGGAGGGAATCTAAGAGTCATGTTTGAAATAGCAAGCCTCCAGTCGTAGGAGGGAATCTAAGAGTCGTGTTTGAAATAGCAAGCCTCCAGTCGTAGGAGGGAATCTAAGAGTCGTGTTTGAAATAGCAAGCCTCCAGTCGTAGGAGGGAATCTAAGAGTCATGTTTGAAATAGCAAGCCTCCAGTCGTAGGAGGGAATCTAAGAGTCATGTTTGAAATAGCAAGCCTCCAGTCGTAGGAGGGAATCTAAGAGTCATGTTTGAAATAGCAAGCCTCCAGTCGCAGGAGGGAATATAAGCGTAGGAGGGAATCTAAGAGTCATGTTTGAAATAGCAAGCCTCCAGTCGTAGGAGGGAATCTAAGAGTCATGTTTGAAATAGCAAGCCTCCAGTCGTAGGAGGGAATCTAAGAGTCATGTTTGAAATAGCAAGCCTCCAGTCGTAGGAGGGAATCTAAGAGTCATGTTTGAAATAGCAAGCCTCCAGTCGTAGGAGGGAATCTAAGAGTCATGTTTGAAATAGCAAGCCTCCAGTCGTAGGAGGGAATCTAAGAGTCATGTTTGAAATAGCAAGCCTCCAGTCGTAGGAGGGAATCTAAGAGTCATGTTTGAAATAGCAAGCCTCCAGTCGTAGGAGGGAATCTAAGAGTCATGTTTGAAATAGCAAGCCTCCAGTCGTAGGAGGGAATCTAAGAGTCATGTTTGAAATAGCAAGCCTCCAGTCGTAGGAGGGAATCTAAGAGTCATGTTTGAAATAGCAAGCCTCCAGTCGTAGGAGGGAATCTAAGAGTCATGTTTGAAATAGCAAGCCTCCAGTCGTAGGAGGGAATCTAAGAGTCATGTTTTAAATAGCAAGCCTCCAGTCGTAGGAGGGAATCTAAGAGTCATGTTTGAAATAGCAAGCCTCCAGTCGTAGGAGGGAATCTAAGAGTCATGTTTGAAATAGCAAGCCTCCAGTCGTAGGAGGGAATCTAAGAGTCATGTTTGAAATAGCAAGCCTCCAGTCGTAGGAGGGAATCTAAGAGTCATGTTTGAAATAGCAAGCCTCCAGTCGTAGGAGGGAATCTAAGAGTCATGTTTGAAATAGCAAGCCTCCAGTCGTAGGAGGGAATCTAAGAGTCATGTTTGAAATAGCAAGCTTCCAGTCGTAGGAGGGAATCTAAGAGTCATGTTTGAAATAGCAAGCTTCCAGTCGTAGGAGGGAATCTAAGAGTCATGTTTGAAATAGCAAGCCTCCAGTCGTAGGAGGGAATCTAAGAGTCATGTTTGAAATAGCAAGCCTCCAGTCGTAGGAGGGAATCTAAGAGTCATGTTTGAAATAGCAAGCCTCCAGTCGTAGGAGGGAATCTAAGCGTAGGAGGGAATCTAAGAGTCATGTTTGAAATAGCAAGCCTCCAGTCGTAGGAGAGAATCTAAGAGTCGTGTTTGAAATAGCAAGCCTCTAGTCGTAGGAGGGAATCTAAGCGTAGGAGGGAATCTAAGAGTCATGTTTGAAATAGCAAGCCTCCAGTCGTAGGAGGGAATCTAAGCGTAGGAGGGAATCTAAGAGTCATGTTTGAAATAGCAAGCCTCCAGTCGTAGGAGAGAATCTAAGAGTCGTGTTTGAAATAGCAAGCCTCCAGTCGTAGGAGGGAATCTAAGCGTAGGAGGGAATCTAAGAGTCATGTTTGAAATAGCAAGCCTCCAGTCGTAGGAGGGAATCTAAGCGTAGGAGGGAATCTAAGCGTAGGAGGGAATCGAAGCGTAGGAGGGAATCTAAGAGTCATGTTTGAAATAGCAAGCCTCCAGTCGTAGGAGGGAATCTAAGAGTCATGTTTGAAATAGCAAGCCTCCAGTCGTAGGAGGGAATCTAAGAGTCGTGTTTGAAATAGCAAGCCTCCAGTCGTAGGAGGGAATCTAAGAGTCATGTTTGAAATAGCAAGCCTCCAGTCGTAGGAGGGAATCTAAGAGTCATGTTTGAAATAGCAAGCCTCCAGTCGTAGGAGGGAATCTAAGAGTCATGTTTGAAATAGCAAGCCTCCAGTCGTAGGAGGGAATCTAAGAGTCATGTTTGAAATAGCAAGCCTCCAGTCGTAGGAGGGAATCTAAGAGTCATGTTTGAAATAGCAAGCCTCCAGTCGTAGGAGGGAATCTAAGAGTCATGTTTGAAATAGCAAGCCTCCAGTCGTAGGAGGGAATCTAAGAGTCATGTTTGAAATAGCAAGCCTCCAGTCGTAGGAGGGAATCTAAGAGTCATGTTTGAAATAGCAAGCCTCCAGTCGTAGGAGGGAATCTAAGAGTCATGTTTGAAATAGCAAGCCTCCAGTCGTAGGAGGGAATCTAAGAGTCATGTTTGAAATAGCAAGCCTCCAGTCGTAGGAGGGAATCTAAGAGTCATGTTTGAAATAGCAAGCCTCCAGTCGTAGGAGGGAATCTAAGAGTCATGTTTGAAATAGCAAGCCTCCAGTCGTAGGAGAGAATCTAAGAGTCATGTTTGAAATAGCAAGCCTCCAGTCGTAGGAGGGAATCTAAGAGTCATGTTTGAAATAGCAAGCCTCCAGTCGTAGGAGGGAATCTAAGAGTCATGTTTGAAATAGCAAGCCTCCAGTCGTAGGAGGGAATCTAAGAGTCATGTTTTAAATAGCAAGCCTCCAGTCGTAGGAGGGAATCTAAGAGTCATGTTTGAAATAGCAAGCCTCCAGTCGTAGGAGGGAATCTAAGAGTCATGTTTGAAATAGCAAGCCTCCAGTCGTAGGAGGGAATCTAAGAGTCATGTTTGAAATAGCAAGCCTCCAGTCGTAGGAGGGAATCTAAGAGTCATGTTTGAAATAGCAAGCCTCCAGTCGTAGGAGGGAATCTAAGAGTCATGTTTGAAATAGCAAGCCTCCAGTCGTAGGAGGGAATCTAAGAGTCATGTTTGAAATAGCAAGCCTCCAGTCGTAGGAGGGAATCTATGAGTCATGTTTGAAATAGCAAGCCTCCAGTCGTAGGAGGGAATCTAAGAGTCATGTTTGAAATAGCAAGCCTCCAGTCGTAGGAGGGAATCTAAGAGTCGTGTTTGAAATAGCAAGCCTCCAGTCGTAGGAGGGAATCTAAGCGTAGGAGGGAATCTAAGAGTCATGTTTGAAATAGCAAGCCTCCAGTCGTAGGAGGGAATCTAAGCGTAGGAGGGAATCTAAGCGTAGGAGGGAATCTAAGCGTAGGAGGGAATCTAAGAGTCATGTTTGAAATAGCAAGCCTCCAGTCGTAGGAGGGAATCTAAGCGTAGGAGGGAATCTAAGAGTCATGTTTGAAATAGCAAGCCTCCAGTCGTAGGAGGGAATCTAAGAGTCATGTTTGAAATAGCAAGCCTCCAGTCGTAGGAGGGAATCTAAGCGTAGGAGGGAATCTAAGAGTCATGTTTGAAATAGCAAGCCTCCAGTCGTAGGAGGGAATCTAAGAGTCATGTTTGAAATAGCAAGCCTCCAGTCGTAGGAGGGAATCTAAGAGTCATGTTTGAAATAGCAAGCCTCCAGTCGTAGGAGGGAATCTAAGAGTCATGTTTGAAATAGCAAGCCTCCAGTCGTAGGAGGGAATCTAAGAGTCATGTTTGAAATAGCAAGCCTCCAGTCGTAGGAGGGAATCTAAGAGTCATGTTTGAAATAGCAAGCCTCCAGTCGTAGGAGGGAATCTAAGAGTCATGTTTGAAATAGCAAGCCTCCAGTCGTAGGAGGGAATCTAAGAGTCATGTTTGAAATAGCAAGCCTCCAGTCGTAGGAGGGAATCTAAGAGTCATGTTTGAAATAGCAAGCCTCCAGTCGTAGGAGGGAATCTAAGAGTCATGTTTGAAATAGCAAGCCTCCAGTCGTAGGAGAGAATCTAAGAGTCATGTTTGAAATAGCAAGCCTCCAGTCGTAGGAGGGAATCTAAGAGTCATGTTTGAAATAGCAAGCCTCCAGTCGTAGGAGGGAATCTAAGAGTCATGTTTGAAATAGCAAGCCTCCAGTCGTAGGAGGGAATCTAAGAGTCATGTTTTAAATAGCAAGCCTCCAGTCGTAGGAGGGAATCTAAGAGTCATGTTTGAAATAGCAAGCCTCCAGTCGTAGGAGGGAATCTAAGAGTCATGTTTGAAATAGCAAGCCTCCAGTCGTAGGAGGGAATCTAAGAGTCATGTTTGAAATAGCAAGCCTCCAGTCGTATGAGGGAATCTAAGAGTCATGTTTGAAATAGCAAGCCTCCAGTCGTAGGAGGGAATCTAAGCGTAGGAGGGAATCTAAGAGTCATATTTGAAATAGCAAGCCTGCAGTCGTAGGAGGGAATCTAAGAGTCATGTTTGAAATAGCAAGCCTCCAGTCGTAGGAGGGAATCTAAGCGTAGGAGGGAATCTAAGAGTCATGTTTGAAATAGCAAGCCTCCAGTCGTAGGAGGGAATCTAAGAGTCATGTTTGAAATAGCAAGCCTCCAGTCGTAGGAGGGAATCTAAGAGTCATGTTTGAAATAGCAAGCCTCCAGTCGTAGGAGGGAATCTAAGAGTCATGTTTGAAATAGCAAGCCTCCAGTCGTAGGAGGGAATCTAAGAGTCATGTTTGAAATAGCAAGCCTCCAGTCGTAGGAGGGAATCTAAGAGTCATGTTTGAAATAGCAAGCCTCCAGTCGTAGGAGGGAATCTAAGCGTAGGAGGGAATCTAAGAGTCATGTTTGAAATAGCAAGCCTCCAGTCGTAGGAGAGAATCTAAGAGTCGTGTTTGAAATAGCAAGCCTCCAGTCGTAGGAGGGAATCTAAGCGTAGGAGGGAATCTAAGAGTCATGTTTGAAATAGCAAGCCTCCAGTCGTAGGAGGGAATCTAAGCGTAGGAGGGAATCTAAGAGTCATGTTTGAAATAGCAAGCCTCCAGTCGTAGGAGAGAATCTAAGAGTCGTGTTTGAAATAGCAAGCCTCCAGTCGTAGGAGGGAATCTAAGCGTAGGAGGGAATCTAAGAGTCATGTTTGAAATAGCAAGCCTCCAGTCGTAGGAGGGAATCTAAGCGTAGGAGGGAATCTAAGCGTAGGAGGGAATCTAAGCGTAGGAGGGAATCTAAGAGTCATGTTTGAAATAGCAAGCCTCCAGTCGTAGGAGGGAATCTAAGAGTCATGTTTGAAATAGCAAGCCTCCAGTCGTAGGAGGGAATCTAAGAGTCATGTTTGAAATAGCAAGCCTCCAGTCGTAGGAGAGAATCTAAGAGTCATGTTTGAAATAGCAAGCCTCCAGTCGTAGGAGGGAATCTAAGAGTCATGTTTGAAATAGCAAGCCTCCAGTCGTAGGAGGGAATCTAAGAGTCATGTTTGAAATAGCAAGCCTCCAGTCGTAGGAGGGAATCTAAGAGTCATGTTTTAAATAGCAAGCCTCCAGTCGTAGGAGGGAATCTAAGAGTCATGTTTGAAATAGCAAGCCTCCAGTCGTAGGAGGGAATCTAAGAGTCATGTTTGAAATAGCAAGCCTCCAGTCGTAGGAGGGAATCTAAGAGTCATGTTTGAAATAGCAAGCCTCCAGTCGTAGGAGGGAATCTAAGAGTCATGTTTGAAATAGCAAGCCTCCAGTCGTAGGAGGGAATCTAAGAGTCATGTTTGAAATAGCAAGCCTCCAGTCGTAGGAGGGAATCTAAGAGTCATGTTTGAAATAGCAAGCCTCCAGTCGTAGGAGGGAATCTAAGAGTCATGTTTGAAATAGCAAGCCTCCAGTCGTAGGAGGGAATCTAAGAGTCATGTTTGAAATAGCAAGCCTCCAGTCGTAGGAGAGAATCTAAGAGTCATGTTTGAAATAGCAAGCCTCCAGTCGTAGGAGGGAATCTAAGAGTCATGTTTGAAATAGCAAGCCTCCAGTCGTAGGAGGGAATCTAAGAGTCATGTTTGAAATAGCAAGCCTCCAGTCGTAGGAGGGAATCTAAGAGTCATGTTTTAAATAGCAAGCCTCCAGTCGTAGGAGGGAATCTAAGAGTCATGTTTGAAATAGCAAGCCTCCAGTCGTAGGAGGGAATCTAAGAGTCATGTTTGAAATAGCAAGCCTCCAGTCGTAGGAGGGAATCTAAGAGTCATGTTTGAAATAGCAAGCCTCCAGTCGTAGGAGGGAATCTAAGAGTCATGTTTGAAATAGCAAGCCTCCAGTCGTAGGAGGGAATCTAAGAGTCATGTTTGAAATAGCAAGCCTCCAGTCGTAGGAGGGAATCTAAGAGTCATGTTTGAAATAGCAAGCCTCCAGTCGTAGGAGGGAATCTATGAGTCATGTTTGAAATAGCAAGCCTCCAGTCGTAGGAGGGAATCTAAGAGTCATGTTTGAAATAGCAAGCCTCCAGTCGTAGGAGGGAATCTAAGAGTCGTGTTTGAAATAGCAAGCCTCCAGTCGTAGGAGGGAATCTAAGCGTAGGAGGGAATCTAAGAGTCATGTTTGAAATAGCAAGCCTCCAGTCGTAGGAGGGAATCTAAGCGTAGGAGGGAATCTAAGCGTAGGAGGGAATCTAAGCGTAGGAGGGAATCTAAGAGTCATGTTTGAAATAGCAAGCCTCCAGTCGTAGGAGGGAATCTAAGCGTAGGAGGGAATCTAAGAGTCATGTTTGAAATAGCAAGCCTCCAGTCGTAGGAGGGAATCTAAGAGTCATGTTTGAAATAGCAAGCCTCCAGTCGTAGGAGGGAATCTAAGCGTAGGAGGGAATCTAAGAGTCATGTTTGAAATAGCAAGCCTCCAGTCGTAGGAGGGAATCTAAGAGTCATGTTTGAAATAGCAAGCCTCCAGTCGTAGGAGGGAATCTAAGAGTCATGTTTGAAATAGCAAGCCTCCAGTCGTAGGAGGGAATCTAAGAGTCATGTTTGAAATAGCAAGCCTCCAGTCGTAGGAGGGAATCTAAGAGTCATGTTTGAAATAGCAAGCCTCCAGTCGTAGGAGGGAATCTAAGAGTCATGTTTGAAATAGCAAGCCTCCAGTCGTAGGAGGGAATCTAAGAGTCATGTTTGAAATAGCAAGCCTCCAGTCGTAGGAGGGAATCTAAGAGTCATGTTTGAAATAGCAAGCCTCCAGTCGTAGGAGGGAATCTAAGAGTCATGTTTGAAATAGCAAGCCTCCAGTCGTAGGAGGGAATCTAAGAGTCATGTTTGAAATAGCAAGCCTCCAGTCGTAGGAGAGAATCTAAGAGTCATGTTTGAAATAGCAAGCCTCCAGTCGTAGGAGGGAATCTAAGAGTCATGTTTGAAATAGCAAGCCTCCAGTCGTAGGAGGGAATCTAAGAGTCATGTTTGAAATAGCAAGCCTCCAGTCGTAGGAGGGAATCTAAGAGTCATGTTTTAAATAGCAAGCCTCCAGTCGTAGGAGGGAATCTAAGAGTCATGTTTGAAATAGCAAGCCTCCAGTCGTAGGAGGGAATCTAAGAGTCATGTTTGAAATAGCAAGCCTCCAGTCGTAGGAGGGAATCTAAGAGTCATGTTTGAAATAGCAAGCCTCCAGTCGTAGGAGGGAATCTAAGAGTCATGTTTGAAATAGCAAGCCTCCAGTCGTAGGAGGGAATCTAAGAGTCATGTTTGAAATAGCAAGCCTCCAGTCGTAGGAGGGAATCTAAGATTCATGTTTGAAATAGCAAGCCTCCAGTCGTAGGAGGGAATCTAAGAGTCATGTTTGAAATAGCAAGCCTCCAGTCGTAGGAGGGAATCTAAGAGTCATGTTTGAAATAGCAAGCCTCCAGTCGTAGGAGGGAATCTAAGAGTCGTGTTTGAAATAGCAAGCCTCCAGTCGTAGGAGGGAATCTAAGCGTAGGAGGGAATCTAAGAGTCATGTTTGAAATAGCAAGCCTCCAGTCGTAGGAGGGAATCTAAGCGTAGGAGGGAATCTAAGCGTAGGAGGGAATCTAAGCGTAGGAGGGAATCTAAGAGTCATGTTTGAAATAGCAAGCCTCCAGTCGTAGGAGGGAATCTAAGCGTAGGAGGGAATCTAAGAGTCATGTTTGAAATAGCAAGCCTCCATTCGTAGGAGGGAATCTAAGCGTAGGAGGGAATCTAAGCGTAGGAGGGAATCTAAGCGTAGGAGGGAATCTAAGAGTCATGTTTGAAATAGCAAGCCTCCAGTCGTAGGAGGGAATCTAAGAGTCATGTTTGAAATAGCAAGCCTCCAGTCGTAGGAGGGAATCTAAGCGTAGGAGGGAATCTAAGAGTCATGTTTGAAATAGCAAGCCTCCAGTCGTAGGAGGGAATCTAAGAGTCATGTTTGAAATAGCAAGCCTCCAGTCGTAGGAGGGAATCTAAGAGTCATGTTTGAAATAGCAAGCCTCCAGTCGTAGGAGGGAATCTAAGAGTCATGTTTGAAATAGCAAGCCTCCAGTCGTAGGAGGGAATCTAAGAGTCATGTTTGAAATAGCAAGCCTCCAGTCGTAGGAGGGAATCTAAGAGTCATGTTTGAAATAGCAAGCCTACAGTCGTAGGAGAGAATCTAAGAGTCATGTTTGAAATAGCAAGCCTCCAGTCGTAGGAGGGAATCTAAGAGTCATGTTTGAAATAGCAAGCCTCCAGTCGTAGGAGGGAATCTAAGAGTCATGTTTGAAATAGCAAGCCTCCAGTCGTAGGAGGGAATCTAAGAGTCGTGTTTGAAATAGCAAGCCTCCAGTCGTAGGAGGGAATCTAAGAGTCATGTTTGAAATAGCAAGCCTCCAGTCGTAGGAGGGAATCTAAGAGTCATGTTTGAAATAGCAAGCCTCCAGTCGTAGGAGGGAATCTAAGAGTCATTTTTGAAATAGCAAGCCTCCAGTCGTAGGAGGGAATCTAAGAGTCATGTTTGAAATAGCAAGCCTCCAGTCGTAGGAGGGAATCTAAGAGTCATGTTTGAAATAGCAAGCCTCCAGTCGTAGGAGGGAATCTAAGAGTCATGTTTGAAATAGCAAGCCTCCAGTCGTAGGAGGGAATCTAAGAGTCATGTTTGAAATAGCAAGCCTCCAGTCGTAGGAGGGAATCTAAGAGTCATGTTTGAAATAGCAAGCCTCCAGTCGTAGGAGGGAATCTAAGAGTCATGTTTGAAATAGCAAGCCTCCAGTCGTAGGAGGGAATCTAAGAGTCATGTTTGAAATAGCAAGCCTCCAGTCGTAGGAGGGAATCTAAGAGTCATGTTTGAAATAGCAAGCCTCCAGTCGTAGGAGGGAATCTAAGAGTCATGTTTGAAATAGCAAGCCTCCAGTCGTAGGAGAGAATCTAAGAGTCATGTTTGAAATAGCAAGCCTCCAGTCGTAGGAGGGAATCTAAGAGTCATGTTTGAAATAGCAAGCCTCCAGTCGTAGGAGGGAATCTAAGAGTCGTGTTTGAAATAGCAAGCCTCCAGTCGTAGGAGGGAATCTAAGAGTCATGTTTGAAATAGCAAGCCTCCAGTCGTAGGAGGGAATCTAAGAGTCATGTTTGAAATAGCAAGCCTCCAGTCGTAGGAGGGAATCTAAGAGTCATGTTTGAAATAGCAAGCCTCCAGTCGTAGGAGGGAATCTAAGAGTCATGTTTGAAATAGCAAGCCTCCAGTCGTAGGAGGGAATCTAAGAGTCATGTTTGAAATAGCAAGCCTCCAGTCGTAGGAGGGAATCTAAGAGTCGTGTTTGAAATAGCAAGCCTCCAGTCGTAGGAGGGAATCTAAGAGTCATGTTTGAAATAGCAAGCCTCCAGTCGTAGGAGGGAATCTAAGAGTCATGTTTGAAATAGCAAGCCTCCAGTCGTAGGAGGGAATCTAAGAGTCATGTTTGAAATAGCAAGCCTCCAGTCGTATGAGGGAATCTAAGAGTCATGTTTGAAATAGCAAGCCTCCAGTCGTAGGAGTGAATCTAAGAGTCGTGTTTGAAATAGCAAGCCTCCAGTCGTAGGAGGGAATCTAAGAGTCGTGTTTGAAATAGCAAGCCTCCAGTCGTAGGAGGGAATCTAAGAGTCGTGTTTGAAATAGCAAGCCTCCAGTCGTAGGAGGGAATCTAAGAGTCATGTTTGAAATAGCAAGCCTCCAGTCGTAGGAGGGAATCTAAGAGTCATGTTTGAAATAGCAAGCCTCCAGTCGTAGGAGGGAATCTAAGAGTCATGTTTGAAATAGCAAGCCTCCAGTCGTAGGAGGGAATCTAAGAGTCATGTTTGAAATAGCAAGCCTCCAGTCGTAGGAGGGAATCTAAGAGTCATGTTTGAAATAGCAAGCCTCCAGTCGTAGGAGGGAATCTAAGAGTCATGTTTGAAATAGCAAGCCTCCAGTCGTAGGAGGGAATCTAAGAGTCATGTTTGAAATAGCAAGCCTCCAGTCGTAGGAGGGAATCTAAGAGTCATGTTTGAAATAGCAAGCCTCCAGTCGTAGGAGGGAATCTAAGAGTCATGTTTGAAATAGCAAGCCTCCAGTCGTAGGAGGGAATCTAAGAGTCATGTTTGAAATAGCAAGCCTCCAGTCGTAGGAGGGAATCTAAGAGTCATGTTTGAAATAGCAAGCCTCCAGTCGTAGGAGGGAATCTAAGAGTCATGTTTGAAATAGCAAGCCTCCAGTCGTAGGAGGGAATCTAAGAGTCATGTTTGAAATAGCAAGCCTCCAGTCGTAGGAGGGAATCTAAGAGTCGTGTTTGAAATAGCAAGCCTCCAGTCGTAGGAGGGAATCTAAGAGTCGTGTTTGAAATAGCAAGCCTCCAGTCGTAGGAGGGAATCTAAGAGTCGTGTTTGAAATAGCAAGCCTCCAGTCGTAGGAGGGAATCTAAGAGTCGTGTTTGAAATAGCAAGCCTCCAGTCGTAGGAGGGAATCTAAGAGTTGTGTTTGAAATAGCAAGCCTCCAGTCGTAGGAGGGAATCTAAGAGTCATGTTTGAAATAGCAAGCCTACAGTCGTAGGAGGGAATCTAAGAGTCATGTTTGAAATAGCAAGCCTCCAGTCGTAGGAGGGAATCTAAGAGTCATGTTTGAAATAGCAAGCCTCCAGTCGTAGGAGGGAATCTAAGAGTCATGTTTGAAATAGCAAGCCTCCAGTCGTAGGAGGGAATCTAAGAGTCATGTTTGAAATAGCAAGCCTCCAGTCGTAGGAGGGAATCTAAGAGTCATGTTTGAAATAGCAAGCCTCCAGTCGTAGGAGGGAATCTAAGAGTCATGTTTGAAATAGCAAGCCTCCAGTCGTAGGAGGGAATCTAAGAGTCATGTTTGAAATAGCAAGCCTCCAGTCGTAGGAGGGAATCTAAGAGTCATGTTTGAAATAGCAAGCCTCCAGTCGTAGGAGGGAATCTAAGAGTCATGTTTGAAATAGCAAGCCTCCAGTCGTAGGAGGGAATCTAAGAGTCATGTTTGAAATAGCAAGCCTCCAGTCGTAGGAGGGAATCTAAGAGTCATGTTTGAAATAGCAAGCCTCCAGTCGTAGGAGGGAATCTAAGAGTCATGTTTGAAATAGCAAGCCTCCAGTCGTAGGAGGGAATCTAAGAGTCATGTTTGAAATAGCAAGCCTCCAGTCGTAGGAGGGAATCTAAGAGTCATGTTTGAAATAGCAAGCCTCCAGTCGTAGGAGGGAATCTAAGAGTCATGTTTGAAATAGCAAGCCTCCAGTCGTAGGAGGGAATCTAAGAGTCGTGTTTGAAATAGCAAGACTCCAGTCGTAGGAGGGAATTTAAGAGTCGTGTTTGAAATAGCAAGCCTCCAGTCGTAGGAGGGAATCTAAGAGTCGTGTTTGAAATAGCAAGCCTCCAGTCGTAGGAGGGAATCTAAGAGTCGTGTTTGAAATAGCAAGCCTCCAGTCGTAGGAGGGAATCTAAGAGTCGTGTTTGAAATAGCAAGCCTCCAGTCGTAGGAGGGAATCTCAGAGTCGTGTTTGAAATAGCAAGCCTCCAGTCGTAGGAGGGAATCTAAGAGTCATGTTTGAAATAGCAAGCCTCCAGTCGTAGGAGGGAATCTAAGAGTCATGTTTGAAATAGCAAGCCTCCAGTCGTAGGAGGGAATCTAAGAGTCATGTTTGAAATAGCAAGCCTCCAGTCGTAGGAGGGAATCTAAGAGTCATGTTTGAAATAGCAAGCCTCCAGTCGTAGGAGGGAATCTAAGAGTCATGTTTGAAATAGCAAGCCTCCAGTCGTAGGAGGGAATCTAAGAGTCATGTTTGAAATAGCAAGCCTCCAGTCGTAGGAGGGAATCTAAGAGTCATGTTTTAAATAGCAAGCCTCCAGTTGTAGGAGGGAATCTAAGAGTCATGTTTGAAATAGCAAGCCTCCATTCGTAGGAGGGAATCTAAGAGTCATGTTTGAAATAGCAAGCCTCCAGTCGTAGGAGGGAATCTAAGAGTCATGTTTGAAATAGCAAGCCTCCAGTCGTAGGAGGGAATCTAAGAGTCATGTTTGAAATAGCAAGCCTCCAGTCGTAGGAGGGAATCTAAGAGTCATGTTTGAAATAGCAAGCCTCCAGTCGTAGGAGGGAATGTAAGAGTCATGTTTGAAATAGCAAGCCTCCAGTCGTAGGAGGGAATCTAAGAGTCGTGTTTGAAATAGCAAGCCTCCAGTCGTAGGGGGGAATCTCAGAGTCGTGTTTGAAATAGCAAGCCTCCAGTCGTAGGAGGGAATCTAAGAGTCGTGTTTGAAATAGCAAGCCTCCAGTCGTAGGAGGGAATCTAAGAGTCATGTTTGAAATAGCAAGCCTCCAGTCGTAGGAGGGAATCTAAGAGTCATGTTTGAAATAGCAAGCCTCCAGTCGTAGGAGGGAATCTAAGAGTCATGTTTGAAATAGCAAGCCTCCAGTCGTAGGAGGGAATCTAAGAGTCATGTTTGAAATAGCAAGCCTCCAGTCGTAGGAGGGAATCTAAGAGTCATGTTTGAAATAGCAAGCCTCCAGTCGTAGGAGGGAATCTAAGAGTCATGTTTGAAATAGCAAGCCTCCAGTCGTAGGAGGGAATCTAAGAGTCATGTTTGAAATAGCAAGCCTCCAGTCGTAGGAGGGAATCTAAGAGTCATGTTTGAAATAGCAAGCCTCCAGTCGTAGGAGGGAATATAAGAGTCATGTTTGAAATAGCAAGCCTCCAGTCGTAGGAGGGAATCTAAGAGTCATGTTTGAAATAGCAAGCCTCCAGTCGTAGGAGGGAATCTAAGAGTCATGTTTGAAATAGCAAGCCTCCAGTCGTAGGAGGGAATCTAAGAGTCATGTTTGAAATAGCAAGCCTCCAGTCGTAGGAGGGAATCTAAGAGTCATGTTTGAAATAGCAAGCCTCCAGTCGTAGGAGGGAATCTAAGAGTCATGTTTGAAATAGCAAGCCTCCAGTCGTAGGAGGGAATCTAAGAGTCATGTTTGAAATAGCAAGCCTCCAGTCGTAGGAGGGAATCTAAGAGTCATGTTTGAAATAGCAAGCCTCCAGTCGTAGGAGGGAATCTAAGAGTCATGTTTGAAATAGCAAGCCTCCAGTCGTAGGAGGGAATCTAAGAGTCATGTTTGAAATAGCAAGCCTCCAGTCGTAGGAGGGAATCTAAGAGTCATGTTTGAAATAGCAAGCCTCCAGTCGTAGGAGGGAATCTAAGAGTCATGTTTGAAATAGCAAGCCTCCAGTCGTAGGAGGGAATCTAAGAGTCATGTTTGAAATAGCAAGCCTCCAGTCGTAGGAGGGAATCTAAGAGTCATGTTTGAAATAGCAAGCCTCCAGTCGTAGGAGGGAATCTAAGAGTCATGTTTGAAATAGCAAGCCTCCAGTCGTAGGAGGGAATCTAAGAGTCATGTTTGAAATAGCAAGCCTCCAATCGTAGGAGGGAATCTAAGAGTCATGTTTGAAATAGCAAGCCTCCAGTCGTAGGAGGGAATGTAAGAGTCATGTTTGAAATAGCAAGCCTCCAGTCGTAGGAGGGAATCTAAGAGTCATGTTTGAAATAGCAAGCCTCCAGTCGTAGGAGGGAATCTCAGAGTCGTGTTTGAAATAGCAAGCCTCCAGTCGTAGGAGGGAATCTAAGAGTCGTGTTTGAAATAGCAAGCCTCCAGTCGTAGGAGGGAATCTAAGAGTCGTGTTTGAAATAGCAAGCCTCCAGTCGTAGGAGGGAATCTAAGAGTCGTGTTTGAAATAGCAAGCCTCCAGTCGTAGGAGGGAATCTAAGAGTCGTGTTTGAAATATCAAGCCTCCAGTCGTAGGAGGGAATCTAAGAGTCGTGTTTGAAATAGCAAGCCTCCAGTCGTAGGAGGGAATCTCAGAGTCGTGTTTGAAATAGCAAGCCTCCAGTCGTAGGAGGGAATCTAAGAGTCGTGTTTGAAATAGCAAGCCTCCAGTCGTAGGAGGGAATCTAAGAGTCATGTTTGAAATAGCAAGCCTCCAGTCGTAGGAGGGAATCTAAGAGTCATGTTTGAAATAGCAAGCCTCCAGTCGTAGGAGGGAATCTAAGAGTCATGTTTGAAATAGCAAGCCTCCAGTCGTAGGAGGGAATCTAAGAGTCATGTTTGAAATAGCAAGCCTCCAGTCGTAGGAGGGAATCTAAGAGTCATGTTTGAAATAGCAAGCCTCCAGTCGTAGGAGGGAATCTAAGAGTCATGTTTTAAATAGCAAGCCTCCAGTCGTAGGAGGGAATCTAAGAGTCATGTTTGAAATAGCAAGCCTCCAGTCGTAGGAGGGAATCTAAGAGTCATGTTTGAAATAGCAAGCCTCCAGTCGTAGGAGGGAATCTAAGAGTCATGTTTGAAATAGCAAGCCTCCAGTCGTAGGAGGGAATCTAAGAGTCATGTTTGAAATAGCAAGCCTCCAGTCGTAGGAGGGAATCTAAGAGTCATGTTTGAAATAGCAAGCCTCCAGTCGTAGGAGGGAATCTAAGAGTCATGTTTCAAATAGCAAGCCTCCAGTCGTAGGAGGGAATGTAAGAGTCATGTTTGAAATAGCAAGCCTCCAGTCGTAGGAGGGAATCTAAGAGTCGTGTTTGAAATAGCAAGCCTCCAGTCGTAGGAGGGAATCTCAGAGTCGTGTTTGAAATAGCAAGCCTCCAGTCGTAGGAGGGAATCTAAGAGTCGTGTTTGAAATAGCAAGCCTCCAGTCGTAGGAGGGAATCTAAGAGTCATGTTTGAAATAGCAAGCCTCCAGTCGTAGGAGGGAATCTAAGAGTCATGTTTGAAATAGCAAGCCTCCAGTCGTAGGAGGGAATCTAAGAGTCATGTTTGAAATAGCAAGCCTCCAGTCGTAGGAGGGAATCTAAGAGTCATGTGTTGAAATAGCAAGCCTCCAGTCGTAGGAGGGAATCTAAGAGTCATGTTTGAAATAGCAAGCCTCCAGTCGTAGGAGGGAATCTAAGAGTCATGTTTGAAATAGCAAGCCTCCAGTCGTAGGAGGGAATCTAAGAGTCATGTTTGAAATAGCAAGCCTCCAGTCGTAGGAGGGAATCTAAGAGTCATGTTTGAAATAGCAAGCCTCCAGTCGTAGGAGGGAATCTAAGAGTCATGTTTGAAATAGCAAGCCTCCAGTCGTAGGAGGGAATCTAAGAGTCATGTTTGAAATAGCAAGCCTCCAGTCGTAGGAGGGAATCTAAGAGTCATGTTTGAAATAGCAAGCCTCCAGTCGTAGGAGGGAATCTAAGAGTCATGTTTGAAATAGCAAGCCTCCAGTCGTAGGAGGGAATCTAAGAGTCATGTTTGAAATAGCAAGCCTCCAGTCGTAGGAGGGAATCTAAGAGTCATGTTTGAAATAGCAAGCCTCCAGTCGTAGGAGGGAATCTAAGAGTCATGTTTGAAATAGCAAGCCTCCAGTCGTAGGAGGGAATCTAAGAGTCATGTTTGAAATAGCAAGCCTCCAGTCGTAGGAGGGAATCTAAGAGTCATGTTTGAAATAGCAAGCCTCCAGTCGTAGGAGGGAATCTAAGAGTCATGTTTGAAATAGCAAGCCTCCAGTCGTAGGAGGGAATCTAAGAGTCATGTTTGAAATAGCAAGCCTCCAGTCGTAGGAGGGAATCTAAGAGTCATGTTTGAAATAGCAAGCCTCCAGTCGTAGGAGGGAATCTAAGAGTCATGTTTGAAATAGCAAGCCTCCAGTCGTAGGAGGGAATCTAAGAGTCATGTTTTAAATAGCAAGCCTCCAGTCGTAGGAGGGAATCTAAGAGTCATGTTTGAAATAGCAAGCCTCCAGTCGTAGGAGGGAATCTAAGAGTCATGTTTGAAATAGCAAGCCTCCAGTCGTAGGAGGGAATCTAAGAGTCATGTTTGAAATAGCAAGCCTCCAGTCGTAGGAGGGAATCTAAGAGTCATGTTTGAAATAGCAATCCTCCAGTCGTAGGAGGGAATCTAAGAGTCATGTTTGAAATAGCAAGCCTCCAGTCGTAGGAGGGAATCTAAGAGTCATGTTTGAAATAGCAAGCCTCCAGTCGTAGGAGGGAATCTAAGAGTCATGTTTGAAATAGCAAGCCTCCAGTCGTAGGAGGGAATGTAAGAGTCATGTTTGAAATAGCAAGCCTCCAGTCGTAGGAGGGAATCTAAGAGTCGTGTTTGAAATAGCAAGCCTCCAGTCGTAGGAGGGAATCTCAGAGTCGTGTTTGAAATAGCAAGCCTCCAGTCGTAGGAGGGAATCTAAGAGTCGTGTTTGAAATAGCAAGCCTCCAGTCGTAGGAGGGAATCTAAGAGTCGTGTTTGAAATAGCAAGCCTCCAGTCGTAGGAGGGAATCTAAGAGTCATGTTTGAAATAGCAAGCCTCCAGTCGTAGGAGGGAATCTAAGAGTCATGTTTGAAATAGCAAGCCTCCAGTCGTAGGAGGGAATCTAAGAGTCATGTTTGAAATAGCAAGCCTCCAGTCGTAGGAGGGAATCTAAGAGTCATGTTTGAAATAGCAAGCCTCCAGTCGTAGGAGGGAATCTAAGAGTCATGTTTGAAATAGCAAGCCTCCAGTCGTAGGAGGGAATCTAAGAGTCATGTTTGAAATAGCAAGCCTCCAGTCGTAGGAGGGAATCTAAGAGTCATGTTTGAAATAGCAAGCCTCCAGTCGTAGGAGGGAATCTAAGAGTCATGTTTGAAATAGCAAGCCTCCAGTCGTAGGAGGGAATCTAAGAGTCATGTTTGAAATAGCAAGCCTCCAGTCGTAGGAGGGAATCTAAGAGTCATGTTTGAAATAGCAAGCCTCCAGTCGTAGGAGGGAATCTAAGAGTCATGTTTGAAATAGCAAGCCTCCAGTCGTAGGAGGGAATCTAAGAGTCATGTTTGAAATAGCAAGCCTCCAGTCGTAGGAGGGAATCTAAGAGTCATGTTTGAAATAGCAAGCCTCCAGTCGTAGGAGGGAATCTAAGAGTCATGTTTGAAATAGCAAGCCTCCAGTCGTAGGAGGGAATCTAAGAGTCATGTTTGAAATAGCAAGCCTCCAGTCGTAGGAGGGAATCTAAGAGTCATGTTTGAAATAGCAAGCCTCCAGTCGTAGGAGGGAATCTAAGAGTCATGTTTGAAATAGCAAGCCTCCAGTCGTAGGAGGGAATCTAAGAGTCATGTTTGAAATAGCAAGCCTCCAGTCGTAGGAGGGAATCTAAGAGTCATGTTTGAAATAGCAAGCCTCCAGTCGTAGGAGGGAATCTAAGAGTCATGTTTGAAATAGCAAGCCTCCAGTCGTAGGAGGGAATCTAAGAGTCATGTTTGAAATAGCAAGCCTCCAGTCGTAGGAGGGAATCTAAGAGTCATGTTTGAAATAGCAAGCCTCCAGTCGTAGGAGGGAATCTAAGAGTCGTGTTTGAAATAGCAAGCCTCCAGTCGTAGGAGGGAATCTAAGAGTCATGTTTGAAATAGCAAGCCTCCAGTCGTAGGAGGGAATCTAAGAGTCATGTTTGAAATAGCAAGCCTACAGTCGTAGGAGTGAATCTAAGAGTCATGTTTTAAATAGCAAGCCTACAGTCGTAGGAGAGAATCTAAGAGTCATGTTTGAAATAGCAAGCCTACAGTCGTAGGAGGGAATCTAAGAGTCATGTTTGAAATAGCAAGCCTCCAGTCGTAGGAGGGAATCTAAGAGTCATGTTTGAAATAGCAAGCCTCCAGTCGTAGGAGGGAATCTAAGAGTCATGTTTTAAATAGCAAGCCTCCAGTCGTAGGAGGGAATCTAAGAGTCATGTTTGAAATAGCAAGCCTACAGTCGTAGGAGGGAATCTAAGAGTCATGTTTTAAATAGCAAGCCTACAGTCGTAGGAGAGAATCTAAGAGTCATGTTTGAAATAGCAAGCCTACAGTCGTAGGAGGGAATCTAAGAGTCATGTTTGAAATAGCAAGCCTACAGTCGTAGGAGGGAATCTAAGAGTCATGTTTGAAATAGCAAGCCTCCAGTCGTAGGAGGGAATCTAAGAGACATGTTTTAAATAGCAAGCCTAAGTCGTAGGAGAGAATCTAAGAGTCGTGTTTGAAATAGCAAGCCTCCAGTCGTAGGAGAGAAGCTAAGAGTCATGTTTTAAATAACAAGCCTACAGTCGTAGGAGAGAATCTAAGAGTCATGTTAGAGAAAACCAACAATCACTGGACGGGGAGGGGCCCGCTGAGCTGGAGTCACGGTGTAGTGTTTTACTTTGCGTCTCACCTTGTACCCAGCCAAGCAGTAAATTAAATCCCCCGAGGCCTGCGTTAATGTTTCCTCAATTGCGCTAATCCCCTTTTCCACCGGTAATAATCTTCTTTACAACCACCAATTAATGATCTTTGTCAGTGGTTCTCACGTTGTAATTAACGGAGGCCAACGATCTCCTAGTACGTCACGGTATTTCCAATGACAGACTTAATCTCCCGGGCGCCACTTAGTGGTAATTTTAAGGGCGCTTCCCACCCCCAACGCCCTTTAACATGAGTAAATAGAAATATTTTATGTACGATAGTCTAATTGGAGCTAGGCCTAGAATAATTTTCAAGCGAACATAAATATTTCATAAATGTTTCATATTTATATCAGCAACTAAGGTTTTCTCTCCTAACACTCCCCCTCTCACACACACAAACACACTGACTGCAGTAGTGTTCATTCTCTAAACTGTCATAGATTTTTAAAATAATAATTATTGCTTAAAATATATTAGAATGATTCAAACTCAATGTTAAACTTGTCCTTAGTATAAATGACCCAGGTCAAAAAATAAATAGCTGATAAAAGTATAAATGGCTCAAATGAAAGTATAAAAGGCTCATATTAAATTATAAATGGCTCCTATGAAAGTATGATTTGCTCTTATGAAAGTATGATTTGCTCTTATGAAAGTATAAATGGCTCCTATGAAAGTATGATTTGCTCTTATGAAAGTATAAATGGCTCCTATGAAAGTATGATTTGCTCTTATGAAAGTATAAATGGCTCCTATGAAAGTATGATTTGCTCTTATGAAAGTATAAATGGCTCATATGAAAGTATGATTTGCTCTTATGAAAGTATAAATGGCTCCTATGAAAGTATGATTTGCTCTTATGAAAGTATAAATGGCTCCTATGAAAGTATGATTTGCTCTTATGAAAGTATAAATGGCTCCTATAAAAGTATGATTTGCTCTTAAGAAAGTATAAATGGCTGGAGAAATTCCACTGAAAGCATGATATTAATTTAATCACACACAAATTGATCAAGATCAGTGGACATCACTGAATGCTTTAAGATACGTTTTGATCAGAGGACATCACTGAAAGCTTTAAGATACGTTTTGATCAGAGGACATCACTGAATGCTTTAAGATACGTTTTGATGGCGTGCTAATCAGTCATATAAATTATACGTTGCGTATGTACGTGTGGATCCTTGGCGTGTTTACTCGTATGTGTCGTGGAAGGTACAGTAGCGATAATATAGGTGACGTGCGTACGCGAAGACATTTTGTGTATGTAATATGGGGTTTACCCCCACCCGACCCCTGATTTCAATATATTCATGTGTTCTAGTTTAGTTCTAGCAATGTCCTAGTTGGGTTCTAGCTGTGTTCTTCATTCTTGCACTGCTAATGATTTCCTTATATTTAAATTCTATAATTTACTTAACTTTACTTTTGTTTTTGTTATTTTAAATGTGAATACTTTTTTTAGATTTTATTATTACAATTATATATTATTTATTATTACTAGTATTATTATTTGTATTATTATATCATTTGTGCGACGAAGTATTTTAATATTTATCTAAATCAAATCCTCGTTTCTCCGAAATCCCCAAGCAGTAGAGTAGAGTGACCATAAAGAAGATATGCTATAGTTGGGACAAACAGTAGAGTAGAGTGACCATAGATAAGATATGTTATAGTTGGGACAAACAGTACAGTAGAGTGACCATAGATAAGATATTCTTTAGTTGGGACAAACAGTACAGTAGAGAGACCATAGATAAGATATGCTGTAGTTGGGACAAGCAGTAGAGTAGAGTGACCATAGATAAGATATGCTTTAGTTGAGACAAACAGTAGAGTAGAGTGACCATAGATAAGATATGCTTTAGTTGGGACAAACAGTAGAGTAGAGTGACCATAGATAAGATATGCTACAGTTGGGATATGGTGCATCCTAATTATTTCAGTTACGGGATAATACGATCAGATATGTCCTGAGTTGTATGTTGTTGTCAGAGATGTCCTCAATTGCGTGTTGTTGTCCGTTTTGTCAGTTGTAATTTAGAAAGGCATTTGATGAACGGTGTGTGCCCAATGTTCAACAGGAAACGTCAACATTGACATATTACACACATTTCTAGGATTGGTGGTATGTCTTTTACATTCTGAGGTTAAAGGCACGACTAGGATTGGTGATATGTGAAATATAGGTTCTATGTGAATCGTGGTAGTATGTGAAATTTAGGTGCTAGAGGTGATATGTGAAATGGGTGATATGTGAAATATATGTGCTAGAGATGATATGTGAAATGGGTGATATGTGAAATATATTCTCATTTCCCCACACATATCTACTATGTAATGTTGGTTATAAAATTAATAAAAAGAACACATTATGTACGCCCCCGAACTACGTGGTCATTCGAATATAACGTTCAAAACCCCTTTTAACAAGCAATGAATTGTAGTTTCTTAAAAGGTTGAAATATGTAACAGTTATCTGGATCAGCATTGCCCAATTGGTGGTCCACAGACCGGCGCCGGTCCGCCAGCCTTACGTTGCCGGTCCGCACAACATTAGTAAATAAATAAAGAATTGGGGGAAAGTTCCATAAACGTGTATCGTTTTACAACAAACTTCACATATCTAGATTGTCTTTAGTATATCACTGCACCTCGTTGTAAGCATTGAAGAGTAGCTTGGACAGCGGACGCCTGTCTCATTAACATTTTAAGAAATGTGAAACATATCAATTAAAATAAAACACAAAGCAAGAACAAACCAATTCAATAAACATTTGAGGGCTTTACAATCTGGGGCGTCCTTTCAGGGTTTTTTTAAAAAGGGGGGGGGGGAGGGCAAATGCAAAACTTGGTCGGCTTGTTAAATTGTTTATTACTGGGGGCGCCACGGCACATAACAATTTAAATAAAACCTGCAAATTCAGTGGGGGGGGGGGGGGGAGGGGAGAGATGCCCCATCCTGCCCTACCCAAATTATGTCCAGTTTACAATATCATGCCTAAACTGGCAGCAACGATGTAATGTTTCTAAGGGGGGAAAGGAGAATGCTAGATAACGCCCATAACAGATGGACAAGGCAAGTGGACTGAATCCAGGTGACCAAACGGAAAAGCACAAGTGTGCCATACTTTTCAGTTCCTCTGATTGATGTCCAACAAATTGAGCAAATGTGTATGGTTTATATTCAGGCCACCGAGAGAATATCTGCAGAACTGAACAAAGTGCTCGGCGATGCGGTAAATAATTGTGAACTTTGTGAGAGCAAACGCTTTAAGTTCAAGACTATTTGCTGCATTATGTGATGATATGGAGGCTGGACACATAACTTATACAGCATGTCAAATTATATTGTTTGCCGAGAGGGGATAATGTATCTAAGTTTATTAAATGCGAAGGGAGCTTACTGTATTTCTGAATTAAAACAAGCAGATTTTTCAGGACTGTTGGGAAATTTGGATTGGATAGCCAAGTTGGCTGACTTGGCTAATATCTTTGCAGGACAAAACTGAGCTAAACACACACTATCCATACAAGGTCAGTTGGCTTCGTGCTACGATAGCTTACAATATCGATGGTCATAAACGAAACCTAGAGGCGTGGAAGAGTTTGCTGTTGGAAAACTGCGTTGATATGTTTCACAGCTTAGGTGATACAACTTCACTGATACAAGGGAAGCGTTTGAGGAGACATCTCCACGTAAGGTCTTAACTGCACACTTGACCTACTTACTTGAATGTTTTGAGTTTTACGTTCATAAAGAAAACGATACACGGATAGGAACTGGATAAATCCAAAATCCATGAATTACAACGAAGGCTGATAAGACGTCAGTATGCATTATACTTCTTTTTATTTCTTTATTTTTGCTAACGAAGGAGATTAAAGATAGTTTTCGCCAGGCTGACATCACCGCATCTTGTTGAATTCATGTCCACACAGATTATCCTGGACTTGGTCAAACTTGAAACTGGTATATCGACCATTAGCGTTATTAATGCATGAACAGAACGGATATTCGCTCTCTTTATAATTGGTGTGAAGCATTGCGTACGATGGAGCCACTATTTGAGAAGCACTGTGTACGATAGAGCCACTGTTTGATAAGCACAGTGTACAATGGAGCCACTATTTGTGAAGCATTGTGCACAATGGAGCCACTATTTGTGAAGCATTGTGTGCAATGGAGCTACTATTTGTGAAGCATTGTGTACAATGGAGCCACTGTTTGAGAAGGACAGTGTACAATGGAGAGACTATTTCATTTGCTTGCCAATAAAACATGCCCACATCGCTCATTAAATAGTTTTTGTTCGTCAACAATTTGTTTTGCCCTAAGTGTTTAGAACACCTACCTACGGCAGATCACTCAGTTTAGAGTGTAGGGGTAATAATTACTAACAGCACCAATATTAAAATTTTATATGGTTCTTTATTCAATAACAAATTCTTCAGCGTTTTCTCTCTCTCTCTCTCTGTAATGGATTTTAAAATAGTTTATGACATAATAAAGGTGATATATATGCGTCTTATTTACATCATCTTTTCTCGTGCATGAACTTTAGATGACTCCAAGTTCGGCATCGCGACGGGGTGCGGTTAAATAGTCTCCCTTGACTTTGTCTACGAGTAAAAACAATCTATAGTCTTTCGAATTAGAAATCTTTAGAATGTTTCAGTAGGGTCGAGGCACTTATAAAATGCCGAACCCATAAAATTCATGCTACATTAGCCAAATAACGAACCGAATATATCGTCACAATTTACGAAAACACTTTTTGTCTTGTGTCTGCAATAAATTATGATTTCTTAACAATCTAAACTGTTTTTTTTTATAATTAGTTTTAAAACATATTAGTCCATTTTATATAGTGAAAACAATAGAACTTAAAATTGGAGGAGACGGTAAGTAGAAAAATTAACTGACTATCTGCATTCATTGATTCTATCACAATGATTCTGGCACAATGATTCGGGTCACAATGATTCTGTCACAATGATTCTTTCACAATCTTATGTAAAAATATTTCTGTTCATACTCAGTAAACCTTAAACCGTAATGTAAATCACATCAAACAAGCTATTCTTGGCCTACATATAAAACGGATGAATACAACATTCTATTTTATGACAGTGTTAGCCGAATAATGGGGGAGTGCTTCAGAAAATAACAGTTTATAAAGGAAAAAAAGAAAGGAAAAAAAAAAACACAAAGCAAACTAATATTAGGTACGGAGACCAAGCTCTTGTGTGTGGTGGAGGTGTGCAATGTTAGGTACGGAGACAAAGCTCTTGTGTGTGGTGGAGGTGTGCAATGTTAGGTACGGAGACCAAGGTCTTGTGTGTGGTGGAGGTGTGCAATGTTAGGTACGGAGACAAAGCTCTTGTGTGTGGCGGAGGTGTGCAATGTTAGGTACGGAGACAAAGCTCTTGTGTGTGGTGGAGGTGTGCAATGTTAGGTACGGAGACCAAGGTCTTGTGTGTGGTGGAGGTGTGCAATGTTAGGTACGGAGACAAAGCTCTTGTGTGTGGTGGAGGTGTGCAATGTTAGGTACGGAGACCAAGGTCTTGTGTGTGGTGGAGGTGTGCAATGTTAGGTACGGAGACCAAGGTCTTGCGTGTGGTGGAGGTGTGCAATGTTAAGTACGGAGACCAAGCACTTGTGTGTGGTGGTGGTGTGCAATGTTAGGTACGGAGACCAAGGTCTTGTGTGTAGTGGAGGTGTGCAATGTTAGGTACGGAGACAAAGCTCTTGTGTGTGGTGGAGGTGTGCAATGTTAGGTACGGAGACCAAGCTCTTGTGTGTGGTGGGGGTGTGCAATGTTAGGTAGGGAGACAAAGCTATAGTGTGTGGTGGAGGTGTGCAATGTTAGGTATGGAGACAAGGCTCTTGTGTGTGGTGGAGGTGTGCAATGTTAGGTACGGAGACCAAGCTCTTGTGTGTGGTGGAGGTTTGCAATGTTAGGTACGGAGACAAAGCTATAGTGTGTGGTGGAGGTGTGCAATGTTAGGTACGGAGACAAAGCTCTTGTGTGTGGTGGAGGTGTGCAATGTTAGGTACGGAGACAAAGCTATAGTGTGTGGTGGATGTGTGCAATGTTAGACACGGAGACAAGGCTCTTGTGTGTGGTGGAGCTGTGCAATGTTAGGTACGGAGACAAAGCTATAGTGTGTGGTGGAGGTGTGCAATGTTAGGTACGGAGACAAAGCTAGAGTGTGTGGTGGGGTGTGCAATGCTGGGTGCGGAGACAAAGTTATAGTGTGTGGTGGGGTGTGCAATGTTAGGTATGGAGACAAAGCTCTTGTGTGTGGTGGGGGTGTGCAATGCTAGGTATGGAGACAAGGCTCTTGTGTGTGGTGGAGGTGTGCAATGTTAGGCACGGAGAAAAGGCTCTTGTGTTTGGTGGAGGTGTGCAATGCTAGGTATGGAGACAAAGCTCTTGTATGTGTTGGGAGTGTGCAATGTTCCTTTGGTTAAAATTTTAAAATCACTTGGCCTAAAGACGTTAAGATTGAAATGCACCAATGCAGATGATTTAATTTCAATAGTTTAGTGTAAGTGGCTAAATTTGTTTGTAACGCTTGGTACTCGCGCTGGCGTAGAAAGAGTGCGACGGTGCGCCCCCTATATGTTGAGGGGCGGCACTTTTGACGAACTGCATAACGTTTTTGTGGGGAGGGCCGGCACTAAATCTTGCTACGTTGCTGCCCAGTGGTACTTACATCAAAGTTGTGCACAATATCCAATGATACGCTGGTGCCGACGTAGGTTATATCCTGCTCTAGAAGAATGCGTTTCTCCAATATTTCCTGACCGCAAGTGTTTGTGGAATGATCATCCGGGTTATCCCATTGTGAAAGGAATAAACTATTGTCTTTTAGCGTCGTGATTTCCTGTGTAACCATTTGACTGTGGGCGTTGGAAGGGGTAGAGCCATCCCATTGGGACTGTGTTGAAATTTTCTGAGATATTTGAAGTGGACACACAACGACCTGTCCCACCAAAACTCCAAGACACAACAACAACAGCAACAACATCATCAGAATACAGCACATCTTTCTGCCATTCATGTCTGTCTAGCTGTTTTAGCGATTCTATGAACAGTGAAATCCTCACCGTGCACAAACAGAAACACGTTTAACCTGCATATCCCTTAAACTGTTACAGATTATTTGAAGAAGAAAAAAAACATCTAAAGAAAGGTGAAAAAGCAAACATCACGTGTGACAATTCTCTAGTACTTTTTGATAGATCTTTTGGAATCCGTAAAGCCAGCAATGAAAAAAATTAACACCGAGACTAAACAACGCGACCGTCACAAACTTGGTCTAAACTTTTTGGGGGCCTCTTGTCTGTCCTAAAATATGCAGTAGGCAGGCAAGGCAGTCACCCGTCCTCGCTATGGACCTGGCGCATGGTGACATGAGACGCACACACTCTCTCTCTATCTCCCCCCGTACCACACACACACACGACTCTCCCTTTACCACACACACTGCGTCACACAGATTCACTGGGTTAACAAGGCAGCTAAAAATCTTGTTCCGTTTTTTTCCCCGCACACACTTCTAGCAGGCCGTGTGTTAGGTTCTCTGGGGCATATTAGCGTTACTGGAGATCTACTAAACGTGTCGCGGGGTGCCATAATAATATCGCCTGTCTTGTAACGGAACGACACATCTGGGTGCAGCGTGTTGATGTGGGATGGGACTCATTTCAAATATCAGGTGAGTTATTTTAAAAGCAGTCCCGCTATAACTTACTGGTCGTTCTTACAACTACATACTAAAGATCAAGTTAAGGGCCATATACTCTATCTTTTAACTTAAATATGTTTAACAGTCCATTGAACAAGTGTGCACAGCAACGCAACAGTTTGTACATGAAGTGTGATGATGTCTTAGCGTTGTGCAGTTACGACACCGGAAAGCATTGCAGATAGATCGCTTGCATTAACAGCTTTAAACATTTCAGTAAATAAACGCCTATGAATATTTTATAAAGGATTTTGTCATTGCAAAAATGGTTGATCCTAACGAAATTGGTGAGTGTTCAAACTTATAATAAAACAAAATATCTTGATTAAAATTCTCTATTTCAAAGTTTGAAACCAACAAAGATACAGTACAGAAGAGAGTTGAAGGTTATCAATAAACTTAATGGACGCACCCAAGCAGTTATGAGTCAAATAAACTTATTTAGTAATTTAATTTTAATTAACTTAAAGGTTGTCAGCTGTAGTTGGGTGCATGGTGCCGGAGTTTTCCTGTCGGAGTTTTCCTGTTGGAGTTTTCCTGTCGGTGTTCGGTGGCCTAGAAAAAACAAAATAGCATTCCTAGGCTTTGTCTTATGACGTATGGGGAGTTCTTTCACTCAAATTTTATGACCATTTCCACATGTGAAATCGATAAGTCCATTGTTCCGTACCTTTATAGTCTGTTGTAAGGTTTTGCAAATTTTGCCTCGTTTGTTGAACAATACGTAACAAAGGACTGAAAACCAGAATACAAAGAAAAACGATATCAAAACTAGTGATATTAGCAAAATTCAATTTAATTATTTTACTATTAAATGTATATACTATAAAGAATACAAAATCAAATAGACAGAACACAACTATGTTAACTTACAACACAGCAAGTGATTAAGTAGGCTACAATCCTCGAAAGATACAAATATTCAGGGCCGGCCCTAATAATTGCGGGGCCCTATGCGAAACGGATTGCGCGGGGCCCAGTCTGAAGTGAAAATTAAGCTTTTTTATTAAGCCTAAGGCCGGCCCTGCAAATATTAATACACAATCACACACAAAGAGTAAAATCTTGTAAGGCTCCTATTAATATGGCTCGTGTCTAGGAAGTTTGGAAACAAAACTCTTCCGATTTGTAAAGCTGCTGCTTAATCATTGGGAGGGAGTTGGAACCCTCCAGAAAAGATATTGTAGAGATTGCATCATCCCTATAGCATTCTTCAGAACAAATTAGAGCGAACGTAAACAACCATTTCCCAATCAAGGGAGGGTAGGGCGTGGTCGAGCGTTACACATTTAAAGACATAAAAGGCTGGGTGAGAGGAGTGATAGACGCTTTAGCTCCACGTTGATAGACGCTTTAGCTCCACGTTGATAGACGCTTTAGCTCCACGTTGAAGTAAAATTTGGTCACGACTCAGGATATAACCCATTTTTAAAAAAAAAATAAATAACGGAAAACAACGCGTAACAAAATAATAAATCATACTCTCTAATCAGTGGCCTTGATGCTAAGCCATTGGTCTGATCGCTAAGCCATTGATCTAATCTTAACCCATTGGTCTGATCGCTAAACCATTGGTCTGATCGCTAAGTCATTGGCCTGTTCGCTAGGTCATTGGTCTGATCGCAAAGTGATTGACCTGATCGCTAAGTCATTGGCCTGATTGCGAAGTCATTGACCTGATTGCTAAGTCATTGGTCTCATCGCTAGGTCATTGGTCTCATCGCTAGGTCATTGGTCTCATCGCTAGGTCATTGGTCTGATCGCAAAGTGATTAACCTGATCGCTTGGTCATTAGTCCGATCGCTAAGTCATTGGTCTCATCGCAAAGTGATTGACCTGATCGCTAGGTCAGTAGTCTGATAGCTAAGTCATTGATCTGTTTGCTAAGTCTTTGACCTGATCACTAGGTCATTGGTCTGACCACTAGGTCATTGGTCTGATCACTAGGTTATTGGTCTGATCGCTAGGTCATTGGTCTGATCGCTAGGTCATTGGTTTGATCGCTAGGTCATTGATCTGATCGCTAGGTCATTGGTCTGATCGCTAGGTCATTGGTCTGATCGCTAGGTCATTGGTCTGATCGCTAGGTCATTGGTCTGATCGCTAGGTCATTGGTCTGATCGCTAGGTCATTGTTCTGATCGCTAGGTCATTGTTCTGACCATGCCTATATTTCTAATCAGAAACAAAGCGTAATGAAGATGTACTGTGGTGCGGTGTACAGTTATAATCTGCACAGATATCTCTTGTACCAGTGTACCATTGACAGTAAGGTGCTGTGGTGTGGTGTACAGTTATAATCTGTACAGATATCTCTTGTACCAATGTACCATTGACAGTAAGGCGCTGTGGTGCGGTGTACAGTTATAATCTGTACAGATATCTCTTGTACCAGTGTACCATTGACAGTAAGGCGCTGTGGTGCGGTGAACAGTTATAATATGTACATATATCTCTTGTACCAGTGTACCATTGACAGTAAGGCGCTGTGGTGCGGTGAACAGTTATAATCTGTACATATATCTCTTGTACCAGTGTACCATGGACAGTAAGGTGCTGTGGTGCTGTGAACAGTTATAATCTGTACAGATACCTCTTGTACCAGTGTACCATGGACAGTAAGGTGCTGTGGTGCGGTGAACAGTTATAATCTGTACAGATACCTCTTGTACCAGTGTACCATTGACAGTAAGGCGCTGTGGTGCGGTGTACAGTTATAATCTGTACATATATCTCTTGTACCAGTGTACCAGTGACAGTAAGGCTGTGTCCTCATATGATCCTTCAGATGGTTATACTATCAAACCCCTGACTATTCCTTCTCGGTATTCACCCATTGATGCCTTTGTGTCTCGGTATTCACTCATTAATGCCTTTGTGTCTCGGTATTCACCCATTGATGCCTTTGTGTCTCGGTATTCACTCATTGATGCCTTTGTGTCTCGGTATTCACCCATTAATGCCTTTGTGTCTCGGTATTTACCCATTAATGCCTTTGTGTCTCGGTATTCACCCATTAATTCCTTTGTGTCTCGGTATTCACCCATTAATGCCTTTATGTCTCGGTATTCACCCATTAAGGCCTTTGTGTCTCGGTATTCACTCATTAATGCCTTTGTGTCTCGGTATTCACCCATTAATGCCTTTGTGTCTCGGTATTCACTCATTAATGCCTTTGTGTCTCGGTATTCTCCCATTAATGCCTGTGTGTCTCGGTATTCACCCATGGCTAATTTGTAGTTGTGTATCCGTGACGTCATTTGCGATGTCAAAACCCTGTTAGGGAGAGGGTCAAAACCCTGTTAGGGAGAGGGTCAAAACCGGGTTAGGGAGGAATTTAGGGTTCAGGTTAGGGTGAGGGATAGATTTAGATCATTTTTTCATTTTTAAAAACTTTTTATTCGTCATTATATCAAAACATGAGTTACCAAGATGGCGGCCATGGTAAAAGACACGGACACATCTCTATAAATTTACCTCACCCATTAATGCCTGTGCGTTTAGTAAGCTATTTTTCAAAAGTTAACAACGATTTTATTTTAAAATATACGGAGTTGTGTTTCCTGTATTTATAATATCCCTTCTATTGTGTACACTATTTTTAAAGAAATAGTTGAAATAGTTCAGTGAACTGTCAATCAGTAGACCATTGTCAGCAGTAATTTGTCATCATTACTCTGCCACCACATCCTTTCCATTGTCATCAGTATTCTGTCAAAATCGAGTGTTTGATGAGGTGCTACGATTTAGTTGAGAAGACCTTGTATTCTGACGCTCGCACACTAAGATTGATGACAGCTCATCAGATCAGCGGTCGGCAACCCGAGTCCTCCAAAGCTCTTTTCATTGTTCAACTTTAAAACAAAAAAAAACAAAAAAATCTATAAAGACATTTCATTTAATTATTTTTGTTAAAACTTAAATAAAAACGTTTATTTTAATGGCATGTTTTCACCACTTTCTTACATCACATTACATGCCATAGTTTCTAAATTTAAAGTATCAGAAGTATTAAACAAATATTACTCTCAATATTACATTGACTCTGAAAAATCCGCCCCTGTGTGTGGCTCCCTGTATGTTCTTAGCAGGTCTAATCATAAAATGTCTCTTCACTCAGAATAGGTAGCCGTGAACTAGACTTGCTGTTGACCCACTGTTTATATTTATATTGACATGTTTATATTTATAACGACATGATTATACTTATATCTACATCAAGTTTGTTTTTAAATATTTTTTTTTAAATTGCCCTTACCCCCAGCACCCACCCCCAGCACCCACACCCAGCACCCACACCCACACCCAGCACCAGCACCCACACTCAGCACCCACCCCCAGCACCCAGCACATTCTAACTCTTACAAGAAATAAGGAGTGACCGAAGCGTTAAGGATGTGGACAGATTTTAAAGATCCGGTGAGGTGGGAAATGTGGGTGAGGTGGGAAATGTGGGTGGGGGTATTTACTGTTGAGAATTAAAACAAAAATGGTACAATTAACTAACCACGGGGAAGTGGGTGCTAATGTGGGACCATATCCTTATATCAGTGGGCGCTGTCAAAGGAGGAGACTATTGTTTATCATAATACTAGCGAGTACCCGGCATGTTTTGCAATGCCACTCAAAGAAAGAAAATGTTTGTGTTTTAATTATATTTTTTAAGTAGTTTTATAAAGACAATATATATTTTTTTTCTGTCTTGTGCGTACATTAATAAATTAGAAGACTTTTCAACGCATAAGCAGGCCACATGCAGCTGTCCATGTAAGAAGGTAGCCACATACAGCTGTCCATGTAAGAAGGTAGCAGGCCACATACGCTGTCCATGTAAGAAGGTAGCAGGCCACATACATATGTTAATGTAAGAACATGTATTTTCAAAATTTAGTCCACCCATGCAATAGCTCTGCTTGAAATTATATTTATAAAGCTCATATAAAAACGAATTTAGGGCCACCGACCCCAAAAAGAATATTGTAAAATGTTTGTACTAATTCAGAAACCTACTAAATTATGTGACACACAAGCTGAATTGGCGCTGTTTGTATTTGATTAAAATTCCACCCAACCATGCATTAGCTCTATTTAAAAGTATTTTAATAAAAAAAAAATGAATTTACGGCCGAAAAGGAAAATTGTAAAATAGTTGTACTAAGTCAGAAACATTTGCGAAGTTGCGCACAACTCATCAAATTTTTATCGCAATCGGATGAATAGTATAGGAGCGCATTTCGTTTGTACAATAAAAAAAATTGAGTAAGTTAATATGAGTCGATTATTCACACAACATTCTTCACTCTATAAAATTTGATCTACTACTATATTGCGTGGCGTGCTGTCCCGAATGTGGCCAGATAAAGTAGGAAGTATTCAAGCTAAACGAGGCTCTGTGAAAGCCACATATTTGGATTCACTGAAAGTCAATCATTGGACTGAATGACAGCGTCTTGGATGTTTTAATGAGGTAGACTGGCAACAGTTTTAACATAGCTTGGGTTAAAATACGCACCTGAGAAAACGAGGCCTAATGAGGAAGACTCATCTGGGCCAGTTTAGGACCCGGATCTTCAGGCGGGATGAGATGTTTCTTAATTAATGCAACATGGAAATGACCGCGGACATAATGAATTCAGGCACAATGAATGCAAGCTTAATGAGTGCAGGAATCATGAATTCGCACAAAATGAATGTAGTTACAATGAATCCCAAGCTTGGGGACTGGAGTTCAATCCCCAGCCTAGACAAGCAAAAATAAAACCAGCACTGGTTTTAGATGGTAACTCATCTAAGACAAGGCAAACTATGAATTAAACCCTGAGATGGACATAATCGCAGAAGTCTGACAACTCCTGCGAAATGTAAAGCATAAAAAAGTGAACGAGACACACTAAACGGGGCTGGTCATTTGCTGCATCCGGGTCTATTTCCGATCGTCTTGACTAAGTCTTGCCTTTGGAAGAAATAGGCAAGGACGAGAGAGTGAGGCGGACTAATTGAGCCACTCTCCCTCACATACCAAAATACAGCTCATGTCAAGGCTATTACTCAAGTCAAGGTTACTACTCAAGTCAAGGCTACTACTCAAGTCAAGGCTACTTCTCAAGTCGAAGCCTTGGCCATCTTCGCATGTGAAAGACGTACACTAGCTCATCGTTATATAAAATAGCTATTATAATTTCTCCAAAGGCCCTTTGTTAATCTCTGTTAAGAGAGCGATTACTTGACTAGGGGAGAGGTAAGCATGACATAAAAAGGTTGAGACACCTGAGCTTATGGCCGTTAACGTTGTACAGTATAAAGACAAACGACAGTATCAACACTCCTTTTTAAGTGCTATCTTACCTTCTTAGTACTGTTGAAGTGAGTACAAATTGACGTTTGTACAATAAGTCGAATTACGCCCCCCACCCTCCTGGACTTTTTGTGATAATCGTTGATTTGTGTGTCTCCTAGAGTTTTGTACTAATGGTCGTATTGTGCCATGGACTTTTTGTGATATTTGTTGTATTTTGCCCCCCTCCCCCCGTGGATTTGTGTACTATTGGTCGTATTGTACTTACCAGCCCTGGGGATTTTTACTTTAAAAATACAGAAAAGCCATTTAAATTGTCTTCTTCTTCTATATATATTAAGGGCCCACGATCAATTAATTACTAATTCTGGTACCTATGTATTATGAGGGGATTTGCGATGTTTCTGTGTCTGGTATAGAAGAGTATATTTCACTGGTTGCAAGGGCTACTCAGCGAGGGTTTTAGGAACTGGGGTTTGGAAGGCCTTGTCTATCCCAAAAAATGTATCTTCTGGTTTCACAGTATTACTTCATTGCAAGGATGTTAACGAAACAAATTTAATGCATATCTGCTGACTCCTGGAACCTGTCACACTGGTTGTAAAACAACCCTTGACCTCGGGATGTCAACGCTGGTTATCAAACAACCCTTGACCTCGGGATGTCAACGCTGGTTATCAAACAACCTTTTATCCATCAATCTTTTCCTCAATATAAACAAATTTTTTTAAAAATTAAAATAAATAAAACGATTTCAGACACTCAGTGTAATATAGAATTTAGACACACACATCCTTGCACATGGTCAATCAACAATTTGATATGTCCTTTGTCCATATGTTACTGCCAGTGGCGTACGAATGGTGCTGTGTGGATGGGGTGGCACCCTTTTCTTTATATTGAGGGGCGGCATTTCCGGCAAATTTCAAAGGTTTTTTAATTTTTTTTAAATTTAGTGAAAGGGGGCGTAAATGATTGGCCAACCCCGGGTGGCACTACCTTTTGTTACGCCATTGGTTACTGTCCGTGGTGAACAAAGAAATGCATCCATAATACTACAAACAACAACAAAAAACTCGTTGATGACTGTAAGCCTAGATTTTAATTGGACCCTGGTTAACTAGACGGACGACGATAAACGTTTGTTATTGAACGCCTGATTTCTTGGTAAGTGGACCACTTGTAAATCGTCAAATGACAGAGCAGGTCCTTATTACATCGCTGTGGCGAGACGCTTATCAATCATTTCTCAATAAACATGTTAATAACTGGGGAGAGACAAGTAAAGACCTGCACTAATCCATCTACCGGTTCAAGGTTCAAGACCTCGTCATCTCAGTCGTGTGGCCTCGAGGGATTTTGATTGTGTGTATGTGGGGGTGGGAGATCCCGAAAGGTTTAACCGAAACTCGTTTTCCTGTTGAATTTCAGAAGATACAGATCGGAAGGTCGAGTCGAGACTTTATTTTTTTTTTAAACAGGGAGAACTGTTCGTCCTGAGTTGATGGAGCGTGTGGGGACAGCGTGTGGGGACAGCGTTTGGTGGCAGCGGGAGGGGACAGCGTGTGGGGACAGTATGTGGTGGCAGCGTGTGGGGACAGCGTGTGGGGACAGCGTGTGGTCGCAGCGTGTGGGGACAGCGCTTGGTGGCAGCATTTGGTTGAATTTGATCGCTTCGTTTCTCCGGCGGGGTCATTTGATGGGGACGAGTTGTGGGTCAGATGGGTGGCAGTCACGGACCTGGGGAGTCGTGGTGATGCAGCTTTGGGTCGTGATGGCGGAGCTGGTTGGTCGTGGTGCTGGAGCTGTTGGGTCGTGGTGGTGGAGCTGTTAGGTCGTGATTTTTTTAACATTCTATAGCATTGCTAACATAGGAGGCACATATAGATAAGGATACTGTTCAGAGTTAGTTAAACATCTACACATCATAGGTGTTAATAATAGTAATATCTTTTGTTGTAACTTCAAATAAAAGGTCATTTTTTTGTTATTGTCTTTTTTAGAACTGATGAATGACCCACTTTTTAACTAGGTCAAGGATATAGCCTTCCTGATACAGCTTGGGAGTAGGGTCGATGGGGGTGGGGATGTGTTGATGTTAATGACGTGAACAATGGGTTATTGTTAGGGGAACAAGTGGTTGGGATGAAAAAAGTTGGTTACACTCATTCTTTGTGACAGGTAAGGCTGGGAAAGATGGGTGTTTTGTGAGGATACAACAAAAAAAAATTATGTAAAAGAAAAAAATGGGGGGGGGGGGATTTTGATAAACTAGAGTTCAAGGACATACGAGTTTGCACTAAAGACATTTAACTCCTTCATTGTTTGTACTTCAGACATACAATTTATTTTCTGTATTATTTTAAGTATGTCTTGCGCAAATGTTATAGAAAACTTTTTATATAATCTATTCATGTAGAACATTGCCAATTGCTTAGTTTAATTAACCCAAAACTTGAAGAAACGAAAAAAAAAAAAAAAAACATTTCTTCTTCTACCTTGGTCGAATTCCGAATTCCCACAAGTGCAGTCTTCACTCTGACCAGGAATGTCAATTGAGGCATCTTTTAATAGGTGACTTCAGTTTCATTGAATCTGAAAGACGAAGCAAAGGTGTTTCGTTAGATTTATTGCCTGCATACTATTAGCGAAATAAGTGTGGATTTGGATAATATCCGTCTTTATAAATGGATAGATATAGTCATAGTAAGTAATTACTTTTTAAAAATTTTATTTTCTTTCAGAAAAATGTGTGGTTCCTTTAAAAAGATAGAGAGTGAATAAAAAATATTTGAAAATGTCATTGACGCAACCAGCCATGGGCCGGATAGTCCAGATTTTAATAGCCATCTTCTGTCTGACGGCCATACATAGTGGTCATGGTGAAGAGCAGGACTCGGTGAACCATCTTCTTCTGCTGGACTCATTACCTGAGGGCTTCTCCACACATAACACCATCCACTTTGATATTAGAACAAACTTTAGTGTAAATGGATTATTTTATATATTTTGTTTAATTAATTATTGGATGGGGGGCTGTTATCTGAATTTTTGACACTGTACTTATATAATACCTCCCTGACCCTACCAACCACCCTTCACCCCACCAACCATCCTTCACCCCATCATTCACCACACACCCCACCAATTACCTGGCACCCCCTCACCCACCAACCACCCCTTGACCCACAAACCCTCAAAAACCATTAACCCCCTTTTACCCAACAACCAACCTCGCCCACCAAACACCCCCTCACCAGCCCCCCTTCACCCCATCAACCACCCTCACCTCACCACACCTCGCCCACCAAACACCCCCTCACCAGCCCCCCTTCACCCACCAACCACCCTCACCCCACCACCCCTCGTCCACCAAACACCACCTCACTAGCTCCACTTCACCCCACCAACCACCCTCACCCCACCACCCCTCACCCACCAAGCACCCCCTCACCAGCCCCCCTTCACCCCACAAACCACCCTCACCCCACCACACCTCGCCCACCAAACACCCCTCACCAGTCCCCCTTCACCCCACCAACCACCCTCATCCCACCACCCCTCGCCCACCAAACACCCCCTCACCAGCCCCCCTTACCCCACCACCCCTCGCCGACCAAACCCCCCCTCACCAGCCCTTCTTCGACCCACCAACCACCCTCACCCCACCACCCCTCGCCCACCAAACACCCCTTCACCCCACCAACCACCCTCACCCCACCACTCCTCACCCACCAAACACCCCCTCACCAGCCCCCTTTCACCCCACACCCACCCTCACCCCACCACCCCTCGCCTACCAAACACCCCCTCACCAGCCCCCCTTCACCCCACCAACCACACCTCACCCCACCAACCTTAACTATGTTAAATTGAATCAATTAAATTTTTTAAAATGTATTTATATAATTCATTTGTCTATTCCTGATTTCAGGGAAACGTCCAGTTGGTGGAGTCTAAAGATTTCATGGTGGTTGTGAATATTACAGCTCCATCTTTGCAGCAGGCATATGATGTCAATGCCCAATTGTTCTCATACCACAGTGGAGTTGTGCTGGAAGTTGTAAGATTGCATCTCTTATTTTTGTGTGTGCCTTTTCAGGCATAACTTTAACTACAACAAGCCTTGCATTAAAATTAAGTGTCAATCACCTGAACCAAACAGTATATAAGTATATAAATTTTATGTGTTGCTGTTCATTAAATTGGTATCTTAACAAACAGAACATCAATAATATTATTTTATGGTTATATATGACTTGCAGATCCAGTTTAAGGGGAAACAAAATATACATTGAAATGACAAGAATTGTTTTTTTGATTGAATGCAAGTCAAAAAAATGTCCAATTCAATGGATTAATTGTTAGACAACAATCACATCTGTTTATTTGTAACCTGTTAAATTCCTCTGACTGAACTTAAGACTTAGAGGTTTCCTGTGACTATTTACCTAAGTATTGTTTTTCTTTCCTCCTTGCAGAAAGAGCAGAGAGCTCTACCAACTGTGATCAGTGTTACATGGCTAATTATAGGAATAGGGGTGGCCACTCTTTTTGTGTTTCTGTGTACTGCAGGATATGCCATCAAATGGTAGGTTGGGTGCATTGCATTAACTTAAACCCTGTAATGAGAGATATGAGCATTGTAATTGATACTCAAGCTTATTTTCAAGCAGACGTGTAAACTGTCTTGAAGGTGTCATCCATCCCAACTTCCCAGAGTTCAAACCTGGACATGAAAAATAAAAGACTGAAATAATTATCATTTATTATTTTATCAATATTAAATTATTTCACTTCATTAAAAATTTTGTGAGACAACAGTACCCAGTATTTACTAGGGGTTACAAAACCGGAGCCTTTTGCCAAAACCGGTATTTTCGATATTGAAGTTTTCGAATACCAGAATCCCGGTATTTTCGATATATTGGATATTTGGAGAGTTTTTAGTCGAGATTAGAGTTGAGGATTTATCAATTAAATAAAAGCATTCAGAACAAATATCACATTTTGATTTAGCAATAACACAAATGTTTATCTTCAGACTTTAATCAAATGAAAAACAAATATTCTTAACTTTTTAATTTAAATAGTTTTATTAATGAAATATTAAAATAATTGGCGTTATTTTAAACTTTTGTCAAATTTAAATAATAAGATCGTAAAATGACAATGTGTCTAATGTTTGGTTTCAAAAGTAACCTGATGAAGAGAACACCCGCTCAGGATCCACACTGGTCGGAAGAATAGACCTTAGGCTATCATACACAATTTCTAGATATTATCTTCTTGAACCGCCTTTTTCAAATAAAGCCATTTCTATTTTTACCAATGTATCAATGTCTCCATCCGTTGGTCTGGAATTATTATCCTAAGCCTGAAGTTTCTTTTGTATTTCAATTTCTCATTGTCTCTAAAGCGGCAGTGTATCATCAAGTTTATCATGCTCAGATCCAAGAAGTTCAATTTCATTGTTCAAAGATATTTCCAACGAGCTGGCTGACCAAGCTTTTGAATATCCCCGGTATGTTTTCCCATCTGGTCGCATTCTGGCCTTAGAAATACGTCCAAGTAATCACTGGAATGTGCAGACTTTAAATGAGAGTGAAGGCCTGAAGTTGTTCCTACCAATGCTTTAGGTATCTTGTTACATCTAATACATTTAGCTGAGAGATTGACTGTAGCTTTCAAGAAATTAGTCCAAATTGATGTCTTTGTTTCCGATAGTTTCATATGCATTTCAAATTTAGGCTTATTGTTTTCAGGGTCCCCCAATCCTTTCTATCAACATTGTAAAATAGATCCTTTTAAAAAAAATGTATCCAATTGAATTGGTTTGACCTATAAAACATTTTTTTTTCTTAATGTTAAAATTGTCATGTAAATGTTTGGCTAGATACAAAACAGACAAACTGGGAAATTCAGCCTGAGACAAAATAGCTCGAAAATCAATTATGAGTTGAATGTAAATTATTAATATTTGTTATCACAAAATAGAAGTAACATTATTTATCTGTGTCTTAAACTTAAGGTATTGAGTTATCAAAATATGGATTTACTCATATTTTTAATATGTAGGTTTTTTGACATAATTAAAAGAAATCAAGCAATCAAAAATATTTTTAAAATTAAAGTTGACCCTGTGATTTGAGTGCAACATGTTATTATTTCCATACAAACTCTTAATGTAAGTCAACATTTGACCTTCATTGACAATACCAATTACTTATTTGGCAATAATATGAAGACATTTACTAAGCAATTCTGTACCTTCAGGTCGCGACTCGTCTGCACTTACACACTACACATGCACGATGAAAAAACAAAACTAATCACAACGTCATGATTCTCTGAGAATAAGAGTACACAGATCTAGCCCGTTGGTCGGCTCTCTTTGAATTTGAGACACGTGGTGTGATGGATTTGCACATGTCATAAATTAGTGATATGTCTTGCTTTAACTACGACGTGGAAACTAAGAAAAACTATTTAAAAATTGAAAATGAAATCCCGGGATTATCGAAAATCCCGGTTTTCATAAATCCAATACCGGTATTTTCGAGCATCAATTATGGTCCGGTATTCCGGTATTTTCGAAATTCGGGATCCCGGTTTGCGACCCCTAGTATTTACATTTTACAAATATTTTCAGTGTTGTGAATATGATACAGTTGTCTGTGTTACTTTTACACCTTAAAATAGATAATCGATGTATATTTTTTTTGTCACTCTGACTCACCATGGAGACTGTGTCTACTGTCAGTCTCTCTATTTCAATGTGCCTGATTTCTCACAACATGCATTGCAGAAAATGTTTTATTAAAGTAGAAGGATGTAAAATTTAATTTCAAATGTAAATATCACATCTCTCTGTAGCCAGCAAGTTTGGTAAAAGACTTGTGATGATAACTAATGCAATTCAATGTCTATAATAATCCAAGTGGAGTCTGTAGCCAGTCAGCTAGTGTAATACCAACTTACTATTTTAAAATTTAAGTTCAGAAATTTAATTTAAACATTCTAGCTTGATTAGTGTAATGCAAATATAATTAAACAATGAGATGAAATAGAAAACTCTCACAGATGACAACCCGCTAAATAATTTTTACAACTGCATTAAGTAAAGGAAAATCTAAATAAATAAGATAAAAATATTATTTCTGTAATCAGAACAAATGTGTTTAAGTAATTTGAACCTGTTATTGCAGTTAGCCTAGTGCTATTGTCTTCGCGAGACAATTGAGAAGCTATTGATACTTCATCAAAGGGCTTACGAGGCTGATCCTGGAGTGGCAGATGACTGCACTTTTTGCAGGATAAAGTTGACTCCTGATTAAAATTAGCCTTCCGTAATGTTCTTTTTGTTTCAAGTGGTTCATCTGCTGCCTTCTGTACTTTCCTTGATTTACAAAAATGCACTGCTCCTTGTGAAGAGTCGTCACCAGTGCAGCTACATAGCCTATGGAGACCAGCTGTTGCCCAATGCAGCAGAGACACTCTCCATGCAGCCAGTGAATCCAAGAGAATGACAACTGTCAATACAACTTGGCATTAACTGCATCGCAGGATTTGCCAAAATGACATTGGCATCAGCACCTGATCCACCTTGGGAATCCATCTTCGGATTTTACAGTTTGGGTTTACTCCCGTAGTCTCATCCTAGCTTCCTGCATTGATTTATACATTTCTATTTATTTTCATTTAACACATTCCAGTTTTTCATCAATTTCGGTACACACTCAAATTTGCAACTCAGCCATCTTGGTGCTAAGTGGAAGCTTGTTAACAATATAATTATATGATAACTAGTATGTAAGCATAATGAAACCTTAACAAACAAAAATAAATTTTGAATATCCTCAATATTATTATTATCCAAAAACACAAATAATTTGCTTTCCTAACTTCAGAGTTTCAAATTAAACGGTTAACAAGACAGTTTTTAATAGAATCTGCTGTAGGCATTTTAGAATTTTTAAATTTATTTAAAATAAATGCTGTGCTACTGGCTACAACTTAATGCTTCCTCTTTATTATATCATTATCCAGTTGTTTTTTTTAAAATGGAGCTCTTGATCTGAAAGAATCCGCAACAGGTGAGTTAATTTTTAAAAATGAATGAGATTTTTGTCATATTTATTCTTAGGTACAAAAAAGAAAGTAAAGGAAAATATGAATTGCCTGACCACAAAAGCATTGCCAGCTCATCACAGCGTGGGAATGCTTACAGGGCCGGCAATCTCATTCCAATGGTGCCATTTGCCCCTGGTGGAAGGGGGGACAACCTCATGCAAGGTGACGACACAGATCATTCCAGAAGGTGCGATGAAGAACTGCGTCAGGTTCCAGAGCTGCCAGAGGAGGAAGAAGCTGAAGCTTTGGAAATGGTAAACTTCTTGTTGTGTTCTTAAGTTGAGCAGAACTTTATATTTACACAAAACATGCACTTAACACTCATAGCATTTGATATAATTCTTTATACTTTTATTGAAATGGCTAAAATTACTTATAATAATGCATGTTTAATTAATACAAGGAGCAATTTTAATAAAGATATAACAAAAAATTAATAACATTTTGATCAGACTTATAATTGGAAACTGCAGTCAGAGCTCATAGCTTTAAAAAAAAGAGAATGGTTTAAAGAAAATTAGTCGGCTAATAATTTCATAATATAAAGGATTAGGATTTATTAAACAGTTAGATAGTTGCAATAATTTTTAGCCACGCTCATAGATATGCCCCAAAAATAAAAGTTGTTCCATGTTATTCTGGGGGCATGCATAAACATTTTGTTAAATAATTATCAGATGGTTGGACTGCAATAAATCTTTTAAGTAGAATAATAAGGCACATTAAGACATGCCATGACATATTTAGACAAACAGTTTGTGTAAATAAAACAGTATTGATGAGCTTCAATTTAAGACAAAATTTTAGATGTTTTGGTTAAATGTGTGCATCAGTACAACAAAAACATAAATTGCTTGAATCTAAATTTAAGTTAACATATATTATGTATCCTTCCTATTGAATAAGTTAAAAATTGAAACGTAAAAGGTTGTGAATAACGCCTTTGCAAAAATAATTATAAGGAGAGCAGAAAGAACGTGGGAAATTGAGTGGGAACCCAATAGGGTCTACATATAAATATTTATAAATAAAAATTAATTAGCCAAAGCTACTTATAAATCTCTAAATAAAATAAATTTATCCACATCTACTTAAAACAAGTATTCATTCCCATTTTTAAATTTAATTTATTTAAATCTGTCTTCTAACTCAAGCCATGTTTTTTTTTTTTTTGCATCAATAGGAGCAGCTCACTAAACAAAAACTACATGAAGACATGGAAATGTCTGGTGAAAATGAAGACAGTGATCCACAAGAGAGAAATTTAATCAAAAGCAGATATCACTCACAGGCCAAGACAGTGCACAAGGAAATGATCAAGAAAGCTGGTTCTGGTAAAAAGTCTGTCTCTTACAAAAGGACCCTGAATGGTGTTTACAAAGGCCTACCAACAGACCAAGAAGAAACGTCCAATGATGAGAATGAGTTTGGCCAACTGAAAAATTCAGGGCCTGAAACAGATTTCAGTTTTCAGGATTTGCAGGTGATTCTTGATGGAGATAAAAGCATGGATGTGGTCAAAGAGAAACTGAATATGAATGACAACAGCAGTGAGCCGGCATATGCCAATGATCCTATGTTGTTGGTGTCAGCAGATGTACACAAAGACAACCCCACAAAATTGGAAGTTGTCTGCATAACCAAGGACAAGCCTGCTAAAGTTGGCAATATTTATGTCACCCCGAGTGAGTTAAAACCTGTCATGTCCACCTTTGGGCCTGGGATGACCAGCACCCCGAAAAATGCTCTAGCAAACACCACCGCAGGGGACAGTGGAAAACATGAGGGGCAATCGACATCCGATAACAATTTTCATAATGTTCCAGATAAGCCTCGGCGGGAAGTCCCGTGGTTCACAGAAAATCTTCCTGTAATGGGCGATATCTTAGAAGATCCTCATGAGGACCAGCAAAGTATTGTTAGTGACAGTGCTAATTCTGCATCCATGTACGGAAGTAGTGAAATATTTGACATCCAGGACCCTGAAAATACCTACTACAACCTTGATTCAGATTTTGACATACCACCTCTAGACCCTGAAGATATTTTCTCAGACGGAGGACTCCCCAGTCCCTTAGGGTTGCCTTTGTATAAACTGCGTACCAAGGGAAAGGCAAATGACGATATAAAACTAATTCCTGGGGCTTTGAAATCCCCTGGCCCAAATGCAAACAGATTAGTTCAAAATCCTCGACCTAACAGCAGCATCATTCTAAGTACAGGCAACACCCACAGCAAAAAAACTTCAGCCTCATCAAAATCCAACGACTCTCCTCCTCTGCCCCCCCATCCTGAAGTCAAAGGTGTGAGTCAGATGGACACAGTGTTTCAATTTCCTCCTCCGCCAAAGATGTACAATCCTCCTCAAAACATTACCTGGGACAAGAATTTGAAGTCACAAGAGGCAGATTCTGGTGGGGAGTATGTACAAATAAAACAACCTAAGAAGCAGGCAAACAGCTCACCACAGCAGACAAGTTCTGGTCCAGGGGCTTCTGCTCTCAATACAACTTAGTAAGTGATTTTATTGCTTTTTATATTTTAGTTTCAATTATTTATACTATTGACTTTTATTCAATGAAGACTTTTTTTTAAAAAAACATCTTTGAAATATAATTTTAGTTAATACAAATGATCATCAGTGGGACATAGGTTGTAACATTTTAACTCATTAATCTTGGTTTTTATCTACAGTATGAATTTGACGATTTTGTCCACCCTGTGTGTCCTATCCCTGGCAACAGGAGTGTATAGCACCATTGACAAGAGCCAGACACGAGTTGACATAATAATTTACACTCCCAAACATTTGCTCAACAATACGACCAGGATATTCTTTAATTACCACAGAGAAACAGAGCTGGTTAACAATGACAACTTCATGGCACTAGTCTATGGTAGGTACAACTTCATGGTACTAGTTGAGGATAGGTACAACTTTATGGCACTAGTCTATGGTAGGTACAACTTCATGGTACTAGTTGAGGATAGGTACAACTTTATGGCACTAGTCTATGGTAGGTACAACTTCATGGCACTAGTCTATGGTAGGTACAACTTCATGGTACTAGTTGAGGATAGGTACAACTTTATGGCACTAGTCTATGGTAGGTACAACTTCATGGCACTAGTCTATGGTAGGTACAACTTCATGGTACTAGTTGAGGATAGGTACAACTTTATGGCACTAGTCTATGGTAGGTAGAACTTTAAGGCACTTGTCTGTGGTAGGTACTGAAGAAATAAGACAGATTGGCAAAAATTAATTTGATAACTTTTATTAGGATTGTATTTGAAAACTTTATCATATATTTCTAATGTTAGAAGATAGATTTTAGAAATTCAAATGAAGTAGTACGAGGCTGTATCATGAAATGAATGAACCAATAATTAATATGTGACTGTCTTAAACATTTTTAATTATTATTTCATAGCTAATTTTTAAATACATTTTGATAGTCATAATCAAATCCTTTTTGGTTTTAAACGTGGTAGGCTGCTATGCATAAAGCCTATTATCTAACCAGATAAGCTACAATTGTCTGGAAAAAATTCTGTAAATAAATAAAAAATTAAACAATTATCATATAACTGTTGATGTAATTATATGAAAGATGCTAATTAAAAGGTTTGGTATCTATGCCAGAGGTTCCCTAACTTTGTGTCATATCACCCTAGGGAGCTTGATGCTCCCTCACAAGGGCCCGGGAAAGTATTTAAAAAGAACATAATTTAATTTTATGCAACATCTTGCAGACTCAGAGCATACCAGTAACTCATTTAAACTTATTGAAGAAATCTTTGCAAATGTTGACTATATTTCACTCTATAATAATTAGGTTTATTCATCGTTTAGTAGTTCCTTGAACTTTTTTTGTTTGTTTGTTTGTCTTCATATATAAATAGATGTTTCACATGGTCTTCGTGTTGAATTAGTCTTTGTATATTAATTACATCAACTTAGTTTTGTTTTTGATCAACCCAAGAGAGGTTACTGAAGCATTTCATCTTGTTTGTTGAATCAAGATAAAGGATAGGTTTTTGGTAATTATTGAGAGTGAAAACGTTTAAAAACCTATTTTGCAATTCACCTGTTAGAATTTGACCACAGTATTTGGGGAAATGTGGATGCAGCAAGGGAGTTTGTAGTCTAAAAATTTTAAGAACCTCTGATATAGGCTGTTTTAGTGTCATGTTGTACTACAGTTTCCTTTTCTTAAACCAATTTAGTTTTAGAAAATGTATTATTATTATTCACAGTGCAAAAATGGAGTGCTGAAACTTGACAATTTGACTTTGATAGTTATGTGGTTAGATATTGACTTTGATAGTTATGTGGTTAGATAGTTGTTAAGGACCTACTTAGCAATTTTATCTAATTTCATATTTTATTTGGTCAGATGTGTCTCAGCCCCTGTTAGTTAATAAAGTGAATCATTTCAACAAGTGCTGGAACGTCAGCTGTGATCACGGCTGTGATGAAGTCACTGGACTGTGTATTTGTTTGAAAGGTTTCAAATTGACGACATCTGGAGAATGTGTTGGTGAGTTGTTTTTAATTAATTATCTTCACAAATTATTTCCTCCTGCCCTACTTAAAAAACATGAATTCTCCTTCTGCTACAACAACAGTTTCCTTTTCTCGTGTCATTCATTCTTCAATCTCAAATTACTACACCATTGTGCCGTGAGAATAAATATTAGTGTCGTGTGAAAAATCTGTGTCGTATGCATGATTAACATAATAATAATAACAATAATAAAGTTTATTTGAAAATCACGCTTCATCTCCAAATGCTCGAAGCGTGGTAAAAGTCAACTATGTTAAACGAAAAATGAAACACTCTATATTTTACCACATTGAAATAAAAAACGCAACATTACATACAAGCATACCCATTCAAAGTTTTTCATCTGTTACAATAAACATTATTTTATCTCTTTACTATAATCTTTGCTGCATTCTTAAAATGAAAGTTATTTAAACAAAATGTTTATTATTATTGATTAAAGAATTTCTCTTTAATGAGATATGAATATGAACAATTTAAAAATAATTCAGTCATGTGTAAATCTCATGTAACATTTTAACAATCCCAGATGTGAATGAATGTATGGAGGGTAAAGCAAAGTGTGACAAAGCTGCTGGCTGTTACAACAGGAAGGGGTCCTATGACTGTATTTGTGGTGAAGACTTTTATGGCAATGGGAAAAAGTGTAGGGGTAAGCATAGCTAATTTCAAGCATAGTTAAAACAGGTTGATGAACTTTGTGTAGGGGAGAAATGCTTTTAACCAAGTTAACCAGCTACCTATCCACCTGTTGTTAATTTCTGCAAAGTTTTATTTTCAGTTTTTCATATTTTAAATTTTTTTTTTTTAATAACATAAACACTACCTTGAAAGTATAATAATGATGAATTCTTTTAAGACAATATTAAGGCTCTGTGAATGTTATTGAAATGAATTTTTTTTAATTGTTTTATTTAAAATTTAATTGATTTTTATAAAAGATATAAAATATCAAGACTTGATAATTACAACTTCATTTAATAGAATGTAAACAAGAGTGCCCAGAAAAGCATTATGAAGTTCAACCATGCAGTCCAGAAATCCAGAAAATCTGTAAACGTAAGAAAAGTTTGAAATAAATTTTGATATGAGTTTGTAGTGAATCATTTGATTTCTAATAACTAATTGAAACCTCTTTAAGTAACTTATTATGTGTGAGCACTATATTAAAATAATGACCATGCAATCATAAATATTTTGTATTACAATTTTATTAAAAATTATACTTCAAGTGAATTATTTTCATCATAGTTAATAAACTGTAAAATGTTTATAGCAAATTAAAAAAAGTTAAAATTATACATCAAAAGATTGAAACAAAAATCTAAAATATATTTTTTAATCATTACTGTTTTTGATGAAGATACATGAAGCCGAAGATATTTTTTTAAAAAAACGTATCCATATCATTTTAAATCCTTTTTCTTATTCCACTTATGCTTGTGGATAGTGTGAGAAATGTTTGAACAAAATATAATACTTTTTTAAAAATGTTGCTTTTACAGAAGAATAAATGCCTGGTTTAGGTATTTGCTGGACTTTTCCAGAACACTTTTGCTGCTAATATCCATCTGGTGTATGTAGCACTCTTGGACATTTCTTACACGTTTTCAATTATTTATTTCTGTTACCACCTTCATACAATGCACTTGCTTTTATCTACTTTTTTCAGCCTGCACTCAGATTTGTCGCAGTGGTTATTATATGGCAGAACCTTGTTCTAGCTATGAAAATGCCATTTGCCGAGGTAATTATTTACAGTTGCTCACTTTTGTTTTCTTTGCTTTGTGAGTCTTACAAACATTTTTGTGCCAAATTATTATTTTTTGCTCAGAAGAAGAATAAGTATTTTGTTAGTCTAAAGGACTTTTATCATTACCAGCCTCTCAGGTGATTATCACATGCTATTTAAACATGATATAAGAAATCCTCATTCTCTGATACCTTTTTTTATTCCACATCAACTATGAGCTATTTATGTGTAAACTAATCAAAAGATTAAGCTTTTTATTTTAATTTCACATTCAAATGCACTATTTATTTGAAAACCTTCATTTATTTACACTGCTACATTCTTGTACATCAACAAATGGTCCACATTTATTTTTTTAAATTTTTATTAGAAATTCATTTCACCTTAATTGTAACAGTGAGAGTGCTACCTTTTATTTATTTGTCTAACTGAAAAAAATATATTACTCTAACATTTATGTCCTTATAAAGTTTGTAAACCCGAGTGTCTTTCTGGTGAATACGAGTCAAGACAGTGTACTAACGATCATGACAGAGAGTGTAAAAGTGAGTACAATAAGCTCAAGGAATATTTTTCATCTTTTTTTTTTTATTTCCCAATTTTATTATAATAATGGTGTAAAAAGGTAGTCTACAATTGTTGTATTTTTGCCTAATTACCAAAGATTTATTTTTCTTTTAACTTGAAAATGCCTCGGTCAAAGCTGGTCTTGATGTAAATGAACCGAAGACAAATTAATTATAAGATAATGTCATGAAACTCCCACGATGGTGACAACATCAACATAAACAACCACAAATTTGAGAGAGTGGCTACATTCAAATATCTAGGGGCAAATATAAAGAAGCACAATGAAATAATTTTGAAGGTGAAAGACAGGATAACAGCTGGCAACTGTTCCTATTTCAGACTACAAAAGCTACTGAGAAGCAAAAACCTCTCAAGGGGAACAAAGAAGACAATATACACCACTATCATAAGACTGGTAGTAACTTACGCTAGTGAGCGATGGACACTTACCAGAAAAGCAGAGAACCATCTCAATATGGGGGAGAGGAAAATCCTCAGAAAAATATACAGCCCAATGATGGAAAATGATATCTGGAGAATCCGTACAAACCAAGAGTTATATCAATTGTACAAAGACCCACTCATAGTTGCAACAATAAAAAAAAAGGGAGAATGCGCTGGGCAGGACATATTGAAAGGATGCTGGAAGGTAGAGCAGCAAAGGTGATATACAGGCAGAAACCTAGGGGCAGACGACTCACCCAAGGCTGAGATGGATCGACAATGTAGAAAAGGATTTACACCAGTTGGGGGTTTGCGCATGGAGGCAGAAAGTCATGGATCGTTCCGAATGGAAAGACGTGGTGGAACAGGCCAGGGCCCTACATGGGCTGTAGCGCCACTGATGATGATGAAATTAATTTTCTTTTATTCAAATACTTTATAGCTCTCTTGGATGATATTCCAATGAGTTCTTGAATTTTTACACATTCTATATTATTCCATTTGTTAAGAATCCATGAAAATATAGTTTTATATTAAATGATTGAAAACTGACCTTATATGTCTTTGCATTTAAGATGTTTCCCACCTTGAGTTGCCTGAAACTTCCAAGAATGTGATACTTGAAGAAAAAAATCACATAAAGGATGACAGTGCTGTCTTGGACAAACTTCCAGCACATTATGTTGGCTTTACAAGATACAAGTTAAACAGAGGTGGACATTTAACTCTGGTTACTCAAAATTCGATTTAGTTTTCTGAACATCAAATTAAAAATTTTCTTTTAAGAAAATCAGCGCTATCATGTTTGAAAAAGAATAATATTTTTAAAAAATTATGTTTAAAATAGATTTCTTTGCCAGAAGATTAAGTAGGGATTCATTTATTCTTAACAAACCTATTTAGAACATTCTGTTTAAGTGGCTCTTGAGTTAACTTCATGTTGTAAATGAATTTGTTATGAATGAATTAAAACCTAATGTATTCATTTTAAGGAAAAAACACATACCTGCATTATGGCTCCTGATGTTTTAATTATTATGGCATACAGTAATGCAAGTTCTATTTTTGCATGTCTTTTATTATTGTCATTTATTATTAATTTTTGATGTTATATTTTTATTTCCTTTCAGAGTCCAACTCCGGTGTAGGATGTCACACACTGGATATTTTAAAAAATTTGCTTAATATTCTCCAATAATTAAAAAATATCCTGTGTTGTAACATTGCCATCAAATCCATTTATTTTATTTTGCCTTTCAGGGACTGGTCTATATTTGGAACTCACTGTCAGATTCATCGATGCTGCTCTACAGTTTGTACCCGTCAACACCTCACAGTCAATGAACTTTGAGAGTTTGATGCCATCTGTCTTAAAATCATATCCTGTCCAGCGAGTTTGTCCCAGCCCTGTTCCTGATTATTACATACTGCGCTACAAGAAGCATGAGGTGGGTGTATAGATACTCATATACTACTTTTTAATTAAATGTATTAATTATTCTCTATTTGTATTGTAATTGAACTTTTGAATATTATCAGCCACAATCTGAAGAAGAAAAAAAAAGTCTTCACAAATATTCAATTTTTTAAAATGTTTAATTTTCCTAAAGCAACAAAATTTAATTTTTCCATATTTTTTAAAATTTAATTCTGTGAATTATTTTTTCACAGGGGCTGACTTACAAACAAAATGACAATGGGACTATTGAGGACTGTGAAACACACAGAGTATATGGAGAGTCTAACTTACCAAGTACAACCAACCGCCAGTCATTTCTTTGCTCTCAGCCTGGAACATTAACAAATATTTTTAATATGGATGACAACTTTTTCCTGGCAAGGACAAAATGGGTAGATAAAAGCAAACGGTAAAATATGTTTATTCGATAGTTTTCATTTTCATGTGTGTTTTGGTAGTAAAACCCTTTTCTCTATATTTGTACTCTGATGGTATTCATTTAGTATCATTTAGAATAAAAAATACTATAACCTTTTTCATAGTATTTAGGCTTGGTAGGTTTGAATGAGTTTCAGATCTCTTACAAAAAAATTAGATTCAAAGCAAAAGTTTTTTTTTTAAATCCTTCAAAACTGAAACTGTTCTGCCGTTAGTGATTTATATTAAGATTTTGCTCTCAATAGATGTCAACGCTATAGCCAGGTTTGTGAGACCTGTATCAGAGACTGTGGTACATCCATGTTTTCAGGGGACCAAACTTGCAATGTTGGTGCTGATGATAATGATGACGGAGTATCCCCAAGACTTACTGTGAGTCTTTTTCTAAGGTTTTTAATGTGTTTTATTTTTCTTTCAATTTTGATTGGGGCTAAGATAAAATATTGTATGTGTTTTTTTTATTGTATCCATCTTTTAACTAGAGCCACACAAAAAAAGTTTTTTGCCCTCTTATTTGAATTAGGAGGCTGAAAAGAAAAGATTTATGAGTCAAGACTTAGCATGATTTGTTTACTTTTACTTGTTGATTTATAGATAAATATATGTATTATTGGCAAATGATTACTTTATTTAAATTACGTTTTTCGAGATGCTATTTCTTTAAAAATACATAGGTATATTTAAAATGGACGTTTTGCATTCAAAAGTTAAACAGCTATTTGAATTTCTTTAATAAATCATTTTCTTCACATGGCAAACATTTTTTAGTTGAACTATTTGCAACATTATTGGAATGTTTTAATTTTAAATACTATTTTCAAATTATATTAAAAGTGCTTTTAAGTGTAAAATGAAATTATATATCATCACTTTACTTCTGTAAATGTAAATGCTTAAATCAACTAAAAACGTAATAACTTTTGAAAATTTGGTTGAAACTTCACCAGGCTTACATATGTTGTATAAAATAATGTTATTTATAAAAATATGTGAAGAAAAAAAAAAATTTCTATTATATAGAGAAAATGGACTTACATGATTTGAGTAGAAAATTTTGAAAGTTCTAAACATGTAATTTGACTTATGTGTTTAGAGCTTCAGCGCTTGAACTGGGCTGTATGCACGTAAGTTCACTTTATGTGTTTAGCGCTATCATCGACAGAATCGCAGTGGCTTCAGAATTTTACATAGGCATTGGAGTCTTCTAATTTTATTACAATTCACATGTCAACCATTTCATAGACAATGCTTTCCAAAAGAATGTAAGATTTACTTGTTATTGAATGACAAAAAAACAGTGTTTTTTGTAACTAAAGCTCCTATTCTTTCCTCTACAAGCATAGATTACTATTGACTGATAAAGAGTAAATTTAAATATTAAATTATTAGCCTTTTACTGATCTTTTTGTTTTAGACTTTGAAGTGTTTATACTAATTGTTTTACATAAAAATGATATTTTAAAAAAACCCATTAAAATGTAGGAATTTTTTGAGTTATAACTTTCCAAGCTTCAGAACACTCATTTAGTACAGAAATTAGAATTCATGTAAAGTGGCAAATAAATCAAATTAGGAAATATGAGAATTAAGCTGGACAGAACCAGTATTAGGATTTATAATTTAAAATAAATCAAACCTGTGCTGGTTATTGATCAAGGTTTAATTGTATCTTATTCATGCTTTAATTAATCTCATAATGACCAACATATACTGGATAGCATCACTAGTGTTATTACTTGTGTGAATGCAATTCAATGATTAACTCCATCAAAATAAAGGAAGACGTCATGATGAACAAACCTCACAAAATACAGACGTGGATTTATCCTTGCTTCTTCAATATGCCTCTCAGTTATCTAAGAGAAAAATCTTTTTATTTTTGATGTGCCTTTTTGATGACACTGTGAATACTGTCTACTTCCATCATAGTGTGAACTTTCTCCAATATTTTCTCCTCCACAAATTTTCCCTTGAAAATCAGAGTAGTACAGATGCAAATGTCTTGTTATGCTCTGTTATATACAACCATCAGAGTAGATGATACACTTTTGAAATGACAGATCACTCTCCAAGTAGTCTATTATGTGTGATGCAAATTTGATGGCATGTAATCCAACTTCTCCTTCATATCAAATGTAGCATGTAAGATCGTGCCGGGATATGAAGATCTTTTAAAATATTTGGTTTGATCATAACAAAAGAAGCACTTTCTATCAATCTAGTTTTCAAAAAATTATTACAGGACATCAAGAAGCCTTAGACCTTTCATAAAATGGAAAAAACTCATTTGTGAAAAAATGGATTTACATGTTTAGAGAGTTACAATGACAATATTGTTTTTGCATATACAGTTATTAATCTCTTGCAATAAAAAAAAAACTGCTGCCATTCCCCAGATGTGCTACAACTGTTGTGTCAAGAAGAATTGTTCGGCTGACTGTAAAGATTATCATAAGAGAAGGTGTCAACCAGAACAGTAGGTATCTTGTGAATGCTGTCAAATGGAAAGAATACTTTTTTTAAGATTTGAAGCAGTATTGTGATCTAAAATTTTTACTTGTATTAGAAAGAGACTTTGTATGGTATACATGTGCAAGAGGCCGGTGCCTGTATGTCAGTTTTGGGATCAAGATGTTGAGATTAATTTTCATTGTAAGCCACCTACCTTTTCACAATTGGCCACATTACCATCCATCCTTTTCGCCTTGCATCTATTAGCCTCAAAGATTTAGCTTGTTTTTTGTGTTTGTTTTAATAGCTGTTTTCCATTGCAAAATAAAAATGATTATAATTTTTTTTATTAGGTGTTTGAAAGGGAATCTTTTGGAATTCACACTAGTCTCATCCTGGGATAGCAGCCAGGATGGACGTTTTTTTTGTCACATTGCACCAGTCTCCCACCAACTCCTGTTAGAGCTCGAGTATGTCATTAAGTCGACATCATCCCAGAATCCACTGCTTTCAAGCACTGTTAAAATTTATGGAGATGAAGCATGGGAGAAAACTGGATTTTCAAGACACAAGTATGTTTATTGTTTTGTATTCTGGAATAAGGATACAAAATATATGCTATTATGATTTGCAGAAATATTGTTATATTGCACACACAAAAATAATAATATATAAAAAATAATTGGGGAAGAGGATGCAATGAAACTTTTCCAAAAGTGTATATATCAAAATCTATGTTTAAACTTGAGCATAAACAAGACAATAGAAGAATGTGACAGCTAAATTGATTACTCAAAGGGTCAACATAAAAAAAAAAATTAAGATATCAATTGATAGCATCACAATAATTTTCTTAGAATTCTTTTGCTGCCCCCTCGGACCTTACTTCTCTGCTAAGTGCTATATTTTTATATATATATTTTAAAACAAAATTTATTCTGATTTGTCTGTTGATTGTTTGCTGACGAAGGCTTCTTGTGGACAAGTCCGTTGTTTTGTTGCGTTCCTTTTTTCAGGTTTACCATTACTTTGTTTCACTCATTTCCTATTAGCTAACCTGATGGCAGTCTCTCCCCTTATTACCCTGGGAGAAAAAGAAATGAAGTAACAAAAATGAACTGACTATGTTAAACAGAATATGAGATGGTATGGCATCTTTCCGTCTACGAGAGACGATAGATTATCTTGTCTGGTTGCAGCTCTTCGTGTGGCTAATGAGACCGATCCTTGAATGGCAGTCTCTTGTGCATGTCCCGCACACGAATGCAGTGGAGTAGTGTTTTCTTGCCTTTCTCCGCGCTCTCTTCACAGCTGCTTCCGCCCTGTAGACCTCCTCGGCACGTAGTGATCCTTCCTTCACGATGCCCCGCCATGTGGATCGATCCTCCGCCAAGCCCTCCCAATTTGAGATGTTGATGTTAGCCGCCTTCATATCTCTTTTGCAAATGTCTATGTATCTGAGACGAGGCCGTCCAACTGACCTTTTCCCTATCGCCAGCTCGCTGTACAGCACGTCCTTAGGTATGCGACCAGGTTGCATTCGCTTGACGTGCCCAAGCCAGCGGAGGCGTCTTTGGATTAAAAGGGCTGGGACGCTGCACATATTTGTTTGAGACAGGACATCCGTGTTGGGGACTTTTTCCTGCCATTTGATGTCAAGGATGCGGCGCAGGCTTCTGAGGTGGAAGCCATTGAGCCTTTTTTCGTGCCTGTTGTATGTGGTCCAAGACTCACATCCATAGAGGAGTGTGCTCAGTACGCAGGCCTGGTATACCCAAAGCTTAGTTCTTGTTGTGAGCTTGGCATTGGACCAGACTCTTTTCTTCAATCTCGTCATGACAGTTGCGACCCTCCCTATCCTATATGAGATAGACTTCTTATTTATTATTTGTTGAATAAAAATATAATATTTGGTTGAAATGAGTTTTGTAATGTTGATAAATTCATTTTTGTGATACATTATTGATCAGAATAATAAAGATTTTCTTAAACCTTCTGATTTAAATTATTATAGAACCAATTAATATGTATAGCAACTGTATTAAATTATAGATCATAATTAATGAATATATACTGACTAGATATAGCAATCTATGTGTTCTTACTGATTCTGTTTTCTACAGTGATGGCATCCTAGACATCATGATCAATTCCAGCTTGGGAACTGTCCCAAACATCTTGGAGGGAAAAACAACTCAAGATGGCAGCCTTTTCAAAGTTGGCACATACAAGTTTAAGGGGTCCAAGTTTGGAACATCAGCCATCAGCCCCATGTTTGTGTACCTCAGACCTGTAACACCCAACGGCATCCCACCTATGCCACCAGGTAACCACATGGTCGCTTGCTTGAAGCTGCTTTTTATTTCTAATAGCGTAGTTAAGTTTTTAGATGGCAATGGAAAATGAGATTGAAATTTTTTAAGTTGATTGATTTAATGACTTGTTTTAAAATAATATAGCTAATAAAATGAAATTAATTTTTCTTATGCATTTATCTGTTAAATGTTTGTTTTGCTTTGAAGCTCATCAAGAATGCACCCATACTGCACTTAATGACATGTTGCTGGCCTCCAATATGGAGGACCCTTACATCCATAACTCAAAACTTGAAGCTGTGATCAACCTGTCCATGCCTTACGTGGTGACCAACAAGGATGAGCAGCCAGAGGTCAAGGCAGTTTTGTCACGACACACAGCCATTTTAAGCAAGCTCTTTTCACCAACAGTTTTAAATGTCTCCAGCTTTGTAGCTAATCTGGTTCAGAACAGTTCCCACTGGGTCATCACAGTCTCAGGACAAGTGGTCAAATGTCCAGGTTATTCATTTATTTGTCCTCACTTTTTTCTGTTAATTGAAATTATAATTCTATTAACTATTTAGAAAAGTTAGCCTAATTTAACAACTATTTTGTTCCTTGTTAGGAAAAAAATCGCTTTCATTGGTGTAAAGGATCCTTCTTCTGGGAGCTGGACTTAAACTAAAAAATATCTTATAATAAAACTAAAAAAAAAGAATTTATAAGTAAAATTAAGAGTTTAAAATAACAGGATAATTTTTAAAAGAACATTGTACAAAAAAAGTAATGATAAAATTAAACTTTTTTTTTATGTCCAAATAAAATTTTGAATGCTAAGTTTTTATATATAAAAAAATTTGCTGGTTTAAAAAAACAAAGACAAAAAACATTTATTTCACATTTTCATTAATCTAAATGACTCTAAATATAATTGAACACATTTTATGTAATCTTAAATATATGTCATAAAACAAGAATTTATATTTTAAGATTAATTAAAAAGCACATTATCTTTGTATTTAATATTATTTATATTGTAGGATTTCTACACATTCGACTTCATGGTCCCATCTACCCATCTGAAGTTGTTTTTGACTGCGACGCTGTCATCTTATGCCCAAAAAATTTCTCTATGAAGTTTGCCCTACCAATGTCAGACAGGATGGGGACAGCTAAGGATGTTATCATTGAAGTCAAGGATGGGAAAAATGTCCACCATTTTAGGATCTACAGGCGTACTTCTATTGTTGAGGCTGTTGATGAAAAAGAAGAAGGTGAGTCACTGATATTATTTCTGTAATGCTTTCAGGTATTTCATAGATTAACATGTTGGGCATCACTGCAGATATTAATTAATAACTTGTTAAATGGAGGATCTTTTTGTGTTCAATTTCAGATATTTCTCATTTTCTAGTTTTGATGGAACACATCAAATCAGCATTAAAATAATCCATTAAATTTTCAATCAAAATGCATTTAATTCAGTTAACAAAAGGTTTATAAAAATTCAAACTTTATAATTCTAAATTGAATAACTCTTATCTCTCTCTATATGGCAATAAGTAAATCTATTATTTTGTGTACTTTTTGAACTCTTGACCTCTTCCTCTGGTCACTAAAGAAAATTAACACAAAATTAAGTAAATAAAAACCTGCAGCTAAAGGACCAGGCACATTAATTAATCAATATCTGCAACAAATATTGAGTCACTTAACATCATGTGATAAAAGAAATATTCTGAACAATAATCTTTTTTCAGCAAACTGTCATCAATTTTGTTAATAAATCCCTTACAGGGCAGATGTTCTTCCTTTTGCTAGCCCTCAACGGGCAACATTTTTCCTATTTTTAGTAAGATTTAGGGTTACGTTAGTAAAAACATCAAATCTGTTAGTAAAAATTTGTTGTAAAATAAAAAACAAAATAAATGAAAATGAATGCAGATTTATTATTTTACTCACATGTTGCCAATAATCCACACATGAACACAGATATTTGCAAAATTCAACATGTTTGTGATTGTCAGTCATCTATTTACAAACACTGCCACGAAATCAAAGTGTGTACACATAAACACTGCTTACGCTGATATCACTGTTAATATTAAAATCTAGTCTGGATTTCATGCACTTCAATGTCACTTAAATTGAACCCAGCGAAATCTCGGCTATCAATTGAAGAATCGTGGAAATCTTTTTTGAAAAATAAAGCATTAAAACCCTGAAAAATACAAAAAAATCCTATCAAATACTTGTAACTGAGGCCCACACTATCAAGCTATCAAATACTTGTAACTGGCGTCCACACTATCAAGCTATCTGCAAAACCAGATGTAAAAATGGGAAGTCTTGCAAAGTCTTGGAGAACACGTGTTGTCATGGATGCTTTCAGACATTTTTCCCTTTAATTAGTTCAGACATTGGCCGCTGTGCACTGTAAAAAATTGTATGTTAATTATTTAGAATGTCAATTTCTTCAGCACAACTTTTGATAGTAAATGATAGCACAGTTGAAAAATAAAAAACTTTATGGGTAGCACCTTGGCAGAGGCATGCAATAAGGTGCATGTTAGTTTGTGTTGCCAATATTTAATTACATTGTAATTTATTGACTAGTACAGTGGAACCCCGCTATAACACGATGATCGGGGTCCATAAGATCGGATCATTTTAAAAGCGGGGTCGCGTTAATGCGCGTTTTTACTATATTTATCTTTTTTCCCGAGAACATATACGTGAATACATGTACAATGATCAAAAGTCTGCTTATCATCAGATGAATATTAACTGGAATGCATTAATTTTAAGATATATTCAAAATAATCGATGACTAATATATTTATAGGTTATTACTGTGCATTAAAAACATTTACCAATTTTTATTTGTTTGAACGATAATACAGATTGACCGATAATACCAGACTATCACTATATCATGCCGTCGTGGTATGCAGTTCATCCATAATGGATGTAATTTCATTGAAAATCATACAGATTTAAAATATTCAATAATTTTGTAATTATTTTCTCCATTTGAATGAATATACAAAATTTCAGGAGCCATGCTACGACAGCGTTTATCCGAATTCGCTTTATGGCGGGGGGTGTTACAGCGGGGTTCCACTGTTTTAGGTAAAGATGAAATATTAGTCAGGTTTGTGGGAAGAGGTAATTTTTTTTAAAACTACGCACCAAAATAATTGGGACCTCGAGTTCAAAAGATTGAAAGCCTCTTGGTTAGATATTGTAAAGCTATAGTAATTGTATTCACAAATAAAATGGAAAGTTTGTTAACACAATACAGCATCCAGCACAATCCAAGCAATGGCATCACCAATGAAAGAAAGAGATGAAACCACAAAGGAACACTTTAATGTCCAAGTTACAGAAACATCCAATCTGCCGTTAGCTTTACCCTATCTACTGGCCATTGGTGGGATCATCATTCTTCTGCTGGTACTAGCCATCATAGGTCTTTGTTTTCAACCAGGTAAGGGTGCTGAGATGCTCATTAATAAATTGGACAGAAAATTTCAGTAACTAAGTTGCAGGTGTTATACCTTGACTGTTTTTATACACTAACTAAACCAATATTCCATGCACACATTTTTATGTATGTTTCATATATTCCAGTGATGTTCCACTGTTGTGGTTGCAAACATTTTTAAAGTCAATGGCCTTTTTAAAATTTTTTTATCTAACGTGACATTAAATCTCCCTTTTGCAGAGTGAGCCTCATAAACCTTGCTGCATAACTTACCTTCTCTCTGATAGGTTTACCCAAAGACACATGTGCTCGGTGGTATCATCCAATATTTGCTGTTGTCCACATGGTGTTCCAGTTTGTCTACAGTGTCGTGGTGTCTGGTACAATCTTCTTTGTTATCCTCACTATTATCACAAAGTAAGTGATGTGTTCAATTTCAGTTGATTTTCTCAAGCTAGTGAATTTTTATGTAGGAAAAACTTTTACATTAGATTTTAACTCTCACTCTGTGTTTGTCTGTGTGTGTGTGTTTTGGGTGGAGGTGGGGGGCTCAAATTGTTGAGAGAGTTAATGTTTAGTAATGCATATTGCATTATTCAAGCAGTTCCCTCACCAGGGCTCTGCAAAATTTTAAGGAAATTTCCATTATTTTATTTTCAATTCCATGGGAAAGCACATGAAACCATTAACTTATTTTGTCATAATTGTTGGCAGGCCTATGCATTTCTTCAGTTACATTTTTGGAGATTTTAAATAAGTTATATTTATTTTTGTAGCTAAAACTTTATTTGAAAAAAAATCCTTATTTTACTATGCACTTGTTGGATACGGCGCCTTGGGAATACCAGGAGAAGCTGAGAGTTGAAAAAGTTTGGGAACCACTGGTTTAGGTTGACAAATGACTGTATTCAAAAGCAAAACTAAGAAAATATTTGTGTGATTCCATGTTTTACAACTAAATTTTTTATCTCACTTAGGTGAATGACCAATATATTTTTTTAATTCACAAAAAGCTTTGAATTTGATGGAACAGTGCATATTTCATATTTTTAAAATATATTTTGTGTGGCAAGATTTAAACAATTCTTTTACTCCATCAGTGACAATGTCAACTTCCTGCTACAACATGGTCAATCAGGTGGAATCAGCCTTGCCCCTGTACACATTGAACTTCTCCACCTGCAGCGCCACCTGGAAAGTGAGATATCCAGACAGGATTCCCAGGCAGACTCAATGCAGAAAGATTGTTTGAAAGATGTCAAGCAGATTGTTGTGGACCTTAAAAATGTAACTATAAACAGTTATAACTCAGTTCAGTGGCTTCCATCTTGTAGTCTAGAATGAGAACTATTAGTTAGTTCAATTATTTATTTATTTGGGGAGGGGACTTTAAATTTAAAATATAATTTCTATATTTGATAATCAGTTAGCTATTAAACAAATTTTAACATCCCTGATCTTACAATATTTATAATAATTATTATCCATGGGGTAAATTAAAATTTCAATATCACAATGATGTTAAAAGCAAATGCTAAATCTTTAAATTGTTTAGAAATTGTAATTTTAAAAAAGTATATTACATCAGCTTCATCAAACTGTGTTGCAATCCACGGAAGACACTTTTGAGCGACACAGACTTGACCTACTTTTGAATCAGCAAAAACTCCATGTGAGAGACAAGCTGTCCAGAGATTTACAAAACTTCAGGTAAACCAATCGCCTTTGGTGCCAATCTAGGGAAACAAAGCAATGTATGAACTTTGTTCTTTCTCTCTTTTAAATTCTTTGATATATTGTGGAGCACCTATAAAAGGATAATTATGAGTTATTTAGCCTGTGTTATTTCTCATCTTTCCACTAGAAATGCTTACGCAACTTCAGCCAAATCAGTTCTAAGACAAGTCAATCAAAATGCCCAGGCTTCCTTCCTGAACGTTTTGCACAATAACACTTGGTTAGTGGGCACCAGGTTTTTATATGAAGCTGTTCAACTTTTGAGAAAAACCCATGGCAAAGAGGGGAAAACATTCATGGACTGGACAGGCATCAAAGGGGATCTGGCACAGCTGGAGATAGGTAGAACATAGTCTAATTAAATCATGTTGCTCTGGAATAGAACAAAATAATGTTATAGGAATTTGTAGAAACTTAGTATTGAAATCAGTTACAAAGGTTGTGGATTTTTGCAGGATTTAAGGGGAGTCTTTGGTTTATCTTCCTATTTCTCCATTAATCATTATTAATATTTTCTTAAAACATTGGCTTTTGAAGAAAAACAAATTTGATTTTTAAAGTCTCAAAATTATATTGTATTGATTATGGTTGTAGCAACAAGATCATCTCAGATTTGGACATTTAAAAAATTTTGTCAGACCTGACGTTCTCACTGCCTGCCCTGCCACGACTAGATGACTTGATTGATTCATCCCCTGATGAACCTTCTGTGAAGAGAGATGCCCAAGAAAATTTCCAGTTGAATGAGCCAATCAGAAGTATTCAAATACACAACAACTGGTTTTTCCCCCTGGAAGAGTCAGGTTTAACCCAGACAAAACTATCTCAGGTATTGGTGAAGAGAAGATTTATCATTCATTGATATTATGAGAAGAACAATTGTAAAACATGGAAATTGTATTTATTTTAATATATTTTGAATATAAAGAACTAAATTAAAACAATTTTGTTATTACATGTATTTATAATGGCCTGTAAGAATTTGTTCAAGACTTGCCCTAGCCCACACAGGACCTAGGCCAGACTAGCCATATCTCACACCTGACAGGCGCCAGACTTACCATAGCTCACACTTGACCTAGGCCACTCTAGCCATATCTCAAACCTGACCTAGGTCAGACTAGCCATATCTCACACCTGACTGAGGCCAGACTAGCCATCTCTCAGACCTGACCTGGGCCAAACTTGTCATCATGTCATTAGCCTGACTTGTTTTAGTTTTTGCTCATCAGCGATTCATCCTAAATTTCAGCAGTCTGCAAACAATGATAATCAGCCACCTCTGAATAAGACCTCATATACTTTCTACATTTTCTTGGGACTGCTTGTTGTCTGTGATTTAATTCTGCTGGCTCATCGAATGTGTAAGGCCTGGACATCAACTAAACTCATCATATTTGGATTCCCTGAGTATGTGCGCAAAAAGAAAGGTAAGTGACCTGTACTTGATACAAGCATGCTTCAGTGAAAGTTTTCATTTTAGTTTGTGTCTTTATTTGTCAGATGTGATCATTAAGTTGTGATATAAGATAACATGCTTTTAATTGCATTGCACATATTTTTTAAGTTTTATTTCACTAGAATTGAGTCTGTTTATGTGAAGGATAACTCTTTGGTTCTGGAGTTATCACATTATCATTTGCATAGTTTACTACTCAAAATATATCAACCATCCAATATGTTTATATAGCAGTCAATATATCAGCCAACCAATACCATTATATAGCAGTCAATATAAAAGCCAACCAATATATTTATATAGCAGTCAATATATCAGCCAACCAATACGTTTATATAACAGTCAATATATCAGTCAACCAATACATTTATATAGCAGTCAACACTTTCTTTTTTCGTATGTGGAGCTGGTTTCCTAAAACCAATTACGACGATCATAACATTTCTGTTGTTCATTATTGTCTTACATCTTAGCATTTATGAATTTATATTATTAAATTATTTACAAATTTATCAATTAACAAAAGAAAAGAGAAATCTTACATAAAGAAATGAACAATTAGTCGTGAATTTGGTCAGAAGAAAGCACCAATTCTCAAGACAATCAAAGCATTTGAATGCCATTTTAATATTTTTAAACAAACTCATTCTAATTGTTTATCAATATTTGTGGGCGAGGGGATGTCAATGATTTTTTAAAAATAATAAACCTCTTAGTAGGGTATCATGCATCTAATTTCAGAGTATGCTCAATGAAAAGCTATTTGATTTGTTTTTCAGGTGATGATGAGGATGAAGTATTTCCACCTGAAGATTCAAACAACAAACTTGCTCCAGTTCAGAGCTGTCAAGATTCTCCTATTGTCAACAGTTTGAAGATGTTTCTAACTCAGGTAGACCTCCATCTTTTGAAACATTTAAACCTTTTAAGAAAAGGACAACTGACATTGTAAACTGGTTCTTAACTCATACTTTTATAAGTAGTTGTAAACTTGTTCATAATTTTAAAAGTGGGACATATCACCTTTTTTATTATTTAATTAATCACACTTATAAAAATTTAGTCATACTAAGATCTGCGTCTCCATATGTGTGAAAATATTTGATGTGCATGCAAAATGTATAAAATAAAATTGCCCTAAATTGCAATGGTGAGACTCAACTAAAGCATTGTGTGAATGTGAATTTTCTGGAAATAGATTGGACCTATTTCATAAGCCATGTTTACTTAATATAATAAACAATTATCTGAGACTGCATAATTATTAGTTTAAATTCATTCTGGGACTAATTAAAGTATGTTTAGCTTATTTTTGATGTGTTGTACCATCTTATATTCTCTTGTTATTAAAAAAATATTTCATGTCTTTTTAAAATTTGTATTTTTCATGTAGAACATTGACTAAATAGAATTTAAAATTAATAAAAATATACACACTTGAAGTATATTGCTCTCAGTAAGGGCTAGAATATGCGGGTAAGGTCAATGGTTGAAAGCAAATGGTAGTAGTGATGGAGAGGTAAGGAGTAATGGGGGAGAAACTTTAGTGGGATAAAAATGTAAGAGGCAGTTTAGAAGGGGATTTTCTGGTGGGTGGGGTGGGTTGTAGATCTTGAATGACAAATTCTTTTTTGCATTTTTATTTCTTTTAGACCATATCGACAACATTTTTCCCTAAAGTGGTTGGCTCTGTGGCTGCCTGTTTTGTTCTATTCTGTCTGCTACAACTCAGTAACAAATACCTCACAACAAAGGAATTAGGGAGAATGGGATTGTACCAGAGTAATGTAAGAGCTCAAAGTATACTAAATTTGGGAGTGGGAACTGATGATCAGGAATAGTATAATTACTTTACACTTTTATCCACATAGCATATAGAGCACACAGATACATATATCAACATGATGAGGACACCCCCTCCCTCTCATGTACTGTGGAAAAATAAGACTATAAGCTCAGTATTCTTGTGAAGTCAGATTTGATGTCATTTAGTTACTTTAAATACAGGAATCTATATAACTACAGCTGGCAGAATTAACCAAGGAATTGTCAAATAACATCTAAGTTGCAGAATTAACCAAGGAATTGTCATCTAAGTTGCTATCAAATTCATCAATTGTCCATTTTTAATAAATTGATATTGATCAGTGTAAAAAACTCAAAATTTGATGAAAATCTGGCTTTAAACAAGCCATTTTCATTTAAGAGTTGCAATCTGTAATTAATAAATGAAATAAACTTGCTAGGATGCGCGCGCAGCGAAAGGGAGATTATTAATTCATATTTTTGTCATTCTTGAAGATAAATAGTGTTCTTAGAATGTTGATATAAAAATAGGGAATTATTTCACTTACAATAGATTTCAAGGATACTTGACAGTTAAATTCATTATTTTGAGATAATTTAAGGTATTATTATGAAAAATCATTTGAAATAGCTTTGTTCAATTAAAAATTAATTTTAACATCAGTCAAAATAATCAAATGTTAATCAAAATACTGACAGGACCAGTACCTGCACCTCCAAATGTCAATGACCAATGCCAGGCTAGAGACCCATGCCAACTATATCAACACTGTAGACCTACCAGCTTTCCAGGCTACAGTGCATGGTTACATAGCTCGGCACAGATCTGTTGTAGAGATATACAATCAACACCTTACAGGTTTACAGGTGACTTAAGTGTGACAGATTTACATCAGGTGGTGTAGATGAAATGTGTAATTGTTCTTGACACAACATTATTTGTTTTCTTGTCCTTTTTCAAATGTTTAGATCACTAGATCAAAGAGAGCTGTGGCTGACAAGTCCTAAATTCATGGATAATCTTCATTCAGTGTTTAAAGATAAAAACTGAGAGAACAAATGATTTTACTGGATGTACTTACAATGGTTCTAAAGCTAATTATATTTGACTCCCAGAGTTTAACTATTGAGATGTACTGTGAACACTTGAAGACTATTGGTGTGTCAGGAAATTGTAGTGAGACCCCCAAGAAAAGGTCTAAGGACATGGACTATGTTGAGTATTTTACTCCTACCTGCAAGTTTCAACCAGTGGTTCCCAAGCTGTTCAAAAGGTAACCTTATACAAAGATTTTGTTTTACCTATTAACTTATCAATGGCTGAATAGTTTCCCTCTTACTGTCAAGTTTCAGCCGTCACTTTATGTTTGGAGAAAGTCTGAGGCTATGCCATAGTGATCTATCCATTTGTTTTTAACTCCCTGAACCTTATCAAAGCAGACTGACACATTGTCATTACTCCCTGACCGTCATTGAAGTATTTTGTCACATTACTTCTTGACCCTCATTGAAGCAGTCTGTCACATTGCTCCCTGACCCTCATTGAAGCATTCTGTCACATTGCTCCCTGACCCTCATTGAAGTATTTTGTCACATTGCTCCCTGACCATCATTGAAGCAGTCTGTCACATTGCTCCCTGACCCTCATTGAAGCTTTCTGTCACATTGCTTCTTGACCCTCTCTTGCTTCTTGACCTTCTCTGAAGCAGACTGTCCATTGGTCCCTGATTCATTGAAGCAGGCTGTCACATTGCACACGTTTTTAAAAATCTTTGACAATTTTTCAACACTGCAGTTACTCTGAATATTTATTACCTACAATAACTGGTAATGTAAATGCATTGCATAGTTATTAATTACAGTTACTGGTAATTTACATCCAATGCATATCTTGAAACATACTAATGACATAGTTCTGTTAAGATCAGCAGGGTGATTTCTTTAAGGAAAAAATAAATTATTTATAGTCTGATATAGCAAAAATCCCTCTATTCTAATTACAATTAAGATTTTTCTACTGTTTTCAGTTTTCTAAATATTTCTATGAATTTTTAGTTTTCAAACATTTTTTATGGTAAAATTCATCCATACAGTGGAAAGTTTTTTCAACTGCATGTTGAAACTGTCTTTTTAATTGATCCAGAAATAGAGATAGCAAAATTCCTCTATCAGAGAGGCAGCTAGAGGCCCTGTTGGAGAACCTACGATTTATCATCTACTACACCAGCCAACTGACTGTTATGTTCCTCGCCATTATTGTTCTTAAAGAGCTGACCTGTGCTGTGCTATGGATTCTTATTCAAAGGTCAGACAACTCTACTTATTTAATTAAACAACCCCTAAAAACAAAGGTTTTTGTATAAATCCTTTATACATGTAATATCGAGCATTGACAATTTGACAAAAATGCCTACAAGTAACGCACTGTATAAGAATCCCAAATAGTGTTTAGACAAAATAAAACTCCATCAATCATTATCCAAATATCACTTAATGAAGAGGTCATCTGAATTGTGGACTTGATTATTGAAATACTAATACTATGCTCAGGCATTGTACCAAAATATCTGTTCTGTGTTACAGGTCTGGTGTGATACATATAAGGATCATTGTGGAACAGGATGACAGTCTTTAGTAAAACAAAGCCAAGAAAAGTTGATTGTTGATTTTCCTGACCGATGGTCATTTGTGTAAAGTGAATTCAAGTATTGTGATACTGTTAGTTTGCTGCTTATTTCTAACATAAAACTCATAACCATGTTGTCAGTGAGATTCTATCATGTCTACTCTTATCATCATTTTAAAAAAAAAATTAACTTTTATTGAACCATGTTCTATGAAAATGTTTCATTATTCAAAATCATAAGCCTATATACCAATTTTGTTGTAATGGATGTGCATAATGAAATGTGTATGTTTTGATGTAAGTGCATAATGAAATGTGTACATTTTGATGTAAGCGCACAATAAAATGTGTGCATTTTGTTGTTAGCAATAGTGAAATGTTTAGATTTGGATGCAAATGCATAATGAAATGTGTATGTTTTGATGTGAGTGCATAATGATATGTGTACATTTTGATGTAAGTGAATGATTAAATGTGTATGTTTGGATGTTGACTAAGTGCATAATAAAATGTACCAATTATTTTTTTTAAACATGTTATAAAAATAAAATATGAATTATTTTTTTTAAGTGGGTGTGGAAGGAAATGTGTATAATTAATGAATTAAGTAAATTATTATTATTTAATCATGTAATTTTAAAAAGAAAATATTAAATTCTCAATTTTTCATTCTTACATCACGTACAATTTAATTTTTCTTTATAATTTTATGCTTAAAAATGTTACATTTTAAAAATTTCAAATTAAGTTTATAATTTTGTTACTTTTATGTTAACAAAAGAACACAAAAATCATATTTTTAAATCTATGTCTTTTGACAATTATTTTTAATATTAAACATTTAAAAAACTTTTTTTGACATCCCTAATTATAGTTAAAGCACTTATTACTATAAAAAATATTTATTTATTTTGTTAATTGCACAAATAAACTTGACAGTATCAATTAATATTATGGTCTTTTTCATTGGATAACAACATAATATATATATATTTATAAATGACATCTTCCAGTGTTGAAATAGGTAACAAGAATCCGAATAATGTATGTTATTGTTGGTTTCAAGCTGGTTTGTGATTTCAAAGCATAGTAAGGCTGATCTCTATTCAGTTATAGTTTTGTCAGACTGCTTAAAAAATTTAGTTAATTAATATCTTGATGACTTTTAATTATATAAGACTACTCTGTGAAATAACATTTATAATTTATTAACTGTTAGTTGGGGGAGGGGGGGTGTGAAAAATGCAGCAAGTTCTGTTTGGCTTTTTTTTTTTTTTTTTTTTTTTTTTTTTGTAAATGTGTACAGAAACTATTTTATATTTGATGGACATGTAAAAAAAAAATTTTAAGCTACTCTTACAAAATTTATAGTATAGTTTACTCAAATTTATAATGCTATATAAATATGTGTTTATTTTATGTATAGAATTTATGAGTTTGTTTTTTTACATTTGCCTAAAATCAGCATTTGTTCACATATTTAACTCTTTCAAAAACCGCCCATCAAATCAAAGCATATTTTTAACTCTCTTATAACACAATAACTTAATAACAAACTTCTGGTTTCACTAGGGTTATTGGGAGACTTCAATTATTGTTTCAGCATAGTTTGATCAATTAAATCATGAAATGTATCATTCTATCAGAAAAATAAAGATTAATACCCATCACAGATTTGCTTCTCTTCAATTTATTTATAAAAGATCACATCCAGAAGTTTGTGCAAATGTATAATTTGTAATTATTTCAAGGTCACTTGCAAACAGATGAGCCAGTCTGGCCATCTCCAAGATAGAAATTAATTAGGTTTTAGCTAGAGACAGATTCATTGTGTTTTTGTTGCATCCTTTACCCTTAGGCATGAAAATTTGAAAATAAAATTTTGTTGAAATGATTAAAGTTGCATTTCTTTTTTGGATCATTTTGAAAAGTTAGTTTAAATTATTCAAGCTGAATTGTATGTAAATTATTTCATTTTTAAAAATAATCTAGCCCATTGGCATATGACCTTTTTTAGACAAAATGAGTTTGTGCCAAATTGTATTAAGTAAATACACGTAAACATTGCAAATCTATGGTTAAAGTGTCAGTTTAGTGTTGTTGGATACCAATACATTTTGAGATAGTATATATATATTTTGATGTGGAGTAGAAAAAAAGTTTAAGAATTTAGTTTTTGTATTGAATTAAAGTGGAATATGGTGATTTATTTTGTACAAACAACTCCTACGTTTTTAAACTAACTCTGTTTAAACAATATTGATGCCGCAATTTTCAAGTATTCTCTAAACTTATTTCATAACTATTAAATGAATTTTTTTTTTTTACAGATTAAAATTGCCCCTTTAGAGAAGGCTTGTGTAACAAATTTTAGCTATGTAGCAGTCTTCTAACCAGAAGATATAACCCTTTGAATGTATTTTCCCATACCAATCTAAATATAAAAAAAAATACTTAAAAAACACATCTACACATTGCCTACATGAAATTATTAAAACGTTTGTTAAAATGTTAAACATATTTAATTTTGACAACAGCATTCAATCTGGAAAATAAACTGAATTAAAGTTTATAAGGAATACATACAAAGTCTAAGTTTTTTTGTTTTTTTTTAAATTGCAGTTTAATACAAAAGTCAACAGAAGGCCATGCCACAGTATGGTTCAGAAATGCACACACAAAAATTATAAAAAAGATTATTTGTTTTGTTGGTTCCCAGGAATGTGGACATATCAAGCCAACTTCTCCTCCCAAAATAAACAATGCCAAGTTAATATTGGCAACACATTATCAAATAAGTTCTTACTTGAAAAACTTCTTAAAATCATATTTGAGAAAGACATTTGGTGAAATAATAATGTATCCAAATATGCTTTAAAAAATGCATGCATTAGCCATAGACTAGATATATTTATAAAAAGTTATATTGAAAGACTTTGTTTGGCACAATCTGGCAAACTTCCATTTACCAACTAAAATGTATGTGGCAGTTGGTTTTTATAAAACATGAGAAACCAGAAGAATAAACATGATGAAAAGTTAAATGTCAAAAATATGGAAAATAGTAAATGAAACAAAACAGTATATGGTATACAGATGTGGCTTGAATAATGGATACATGTGGATTATAATAATTTTTACACAATGGATACATGTTAAATTTTTTATCTTGCTCATATCTCCATAGCTATATGATATTTCTATGCTTACTTTTTCACATAGTAAAAGTTCAATGAAATAATATAAATTATGTTATGTTTAAATAGCATATTTAATGATGATTTCTCCAAAATAGTTATGGTTTCACTATTCATTAAAATTTAGCCATTTGGTGAGCAGCTATTAATATTTCTGAAGCAAAGGGTGATTAACTCAGAGTTTTGCCAATAGCAGTGTTGTTTTGATCTGATCAGAATTTGAATGACATCATTAATGTACATATCTCTGTCATTCATATGTAATGAATGGGAAGATGGTGATATTTTACACTCATTATAAAACACAAACACTGATATATTTGGATAGATGTTGTACTAACAATGATTATATTGGGACAGATGATGTACAAACAATGAGTATATTGGGATAGATAATTTACAAACATTGATTATTAAAGGGTAGATGAGGTACAAACAATGATTATATTGGGATAGATGATATACAAATACATTTATATATTGGGATATAGATGTACAAACATGATTATAGTTGGATGGATGATGTACAAATAAGTCCATGGATGGCTCAAAAAGCATAAAGTGTTGTAAAATAACGTGGAAAATGTTGCACTTGCATAATCTAAACCAGGTACAAACAGTCGTTACTATTATAATCATGTTTTTGACTGTCCATTCCTTTAGACAGGAATTGTGCTGTGATGGAATCTTACCTGAAACCGACTGTGACTATTTTATCAAGTTAATTAGCCAAATTTTCATGATTCATATATCACACAAGCAGGGCTGAAAATCCCTTAACTATGACAAATATAATTCACATTACCATGATTAATATATATCACATTACCAAGATTAATATATCACATGACCATGATTAATATATCACATTATCATAAGTTGTATATCACATGAGGACAAAGGGTACATCACTTTTTTAATTAATTTTTTTGAACAACTAATTTTTAATCACATGCTCCACAGTTGTAGATTAAAAATTAGATATATTGAAAATTCCTTGGATCAGCAATTTTCCACTTTCCACTCAAATTGACACACAACAATGTGCATTAGTATAGGCATCAGTTTTAAGAATTAATTTTAATCTTTAACCCTCAGTCGCCCAGGGCACCAAAAGACAAACAAACTCATGAACTATTCTACAAAATCATGAATTCTCCTTATAGTTATAGTAAGACCGTACAAATTTACACACAAAAGAATGGCCACTTCCGATTTTTCGGAGATATCTTGTAATTGAAGTTATTATTTTTTTAAATGTTAATTTCTTTTGAATTTTCTTTTCTAGCTTTCAACTTTTCTTTCTCATTTAAAAATTAAATTTCATATTCAGCTTTAACCTCTCTCTCCCTCTCCCCATCACAGACTTTCTGTGGCTGCCGTACCAGGTAGAAGCTTCCAATCTGTACCTTTTCTGTGGCCATGTTAAACCATTCGCTGTTTCGTACACGATTCAGTGTATAACGAGAGCTGGACACATAAGCCAACATGCCGATAAGGAGTTCTTTTATCTGGATGTTCACACATTTAAAAAAAAGTAATTAAACATAGGTATAACGAAAGTTTGGAAGTGAACATAAAGGGAGGGATGGGGTCTAATGACTTTTTAATGTCATTTCTGGAAATGATTGTATTTGTTAGATGTCATTTAAAAATATATATATATATATAGGTTCTCTTCCTATATATATATACTGCCGTGTGTGTAGTCTGTGTATGTGTGTGTCTGTGTGATATCTGTGTGCTACAGGTAATCTCATAAGTGGATAGGACAACAAAGTAATCAACCATTCTAAACAAGGACTACTTCAATGACTCCTGGAAATTCAAAAAAACGCCCAGTTGTGGTGCTACCCTGCTGTAATGGCTCCCTGCAATGGTGGCTCCCAGCTGTGGTGTCCCTCTGCTGTGGTGTCTCCCTGCTGTTGAGTCTCCCTGCAGTGGTGGATCCTTGCTACGGTGGCTACCTGATGTGAGGGCTCCATGTTATTTTTTAAAGTGAGATATGTTATGAAATCGACTCAAGCGGGCTGTTAAATAGTTTGCAGCCCACACCCTCCCAGTGACGTTATCGTATTGACTCACTTCAGAGTGGGGTGGGCTTCAAACGGTTGGATATACTAACGGGGGGGGGGAGGGGGCCTCAATAAAAGTTTGGCGCCTCTTCAATTTTTTTGGATATAAGCCAGATAGATGACTGTAGCAGTGCAAAGAGCCTACCTGATCTCATCTTGGTATGTGAAGGGGTGAATATAAACCAGGTAGGCGTCCGACTATGAAACGGGTAAGATGACCGACTGTCATGGGTTAAAACACATAAAGTAAAGAGTAACAGACCTACCTGGGAAGTAAGAACCATAACTGAAGACGGAGGGAACACCAGCGGCTTCAAGGATCTGGCTTCATCTTCAGTTTTGATCCGTCCATAGGGAAGTCTGCCGACCACCATGGTGAACAGCACTGACCCCAGGGACCACATGTCAATCTGACGGGCGTCATACGGCATTTTGAGCAGCATCTCAGGGGCCTATGGAGATGACAAAAACAGACATGATTGGGGCAATTGACGTGATGGTGACAGTTGCCATGACAATAACTTAAATGAGGTTGGAACTTGGCATGATAACTAACAAATCTATGACAGTTGGCATGACAATAACTGACACAAGGTTGCCGGTTGGCATGACAAATACTATCATGATGATGATATTTGGAGTGACAGTTGAATTTATGGGGGCTCATGACATGACAATAATTCACATTATGGTGACAATGTACAGTGAATACAACTTATTTCATAGTTTTATTTTGAAATATATCCTCATTTCAAATTTTTAAGTGATATGTAGAGGTATGTAGAGGTGTGCAGAGGTGTGTGGAGGTGTGTAATGGTGTGTGGTGGTGTGTAGTTGTATGTAGTGGTATGTAGAGGTGTGTGGAGGTATGTAGAGGTGTGTGGAGGTATGTAGAGGTGTGTGGAGGTGTGTAGTGGTATGTAGTGGTATGTAGTGGTGTGTAGTGGTATGTAGTGGTATGTAGTGATATGTAGTGGTATATAGTGGTATGTAGTGGTATGTAGTGGTATGTAGTGGTATGCAGAGGTGTGTGGAGGTATGTAGAGGTGTGTGGAGGTATGTAGTGGTATGTAGTGGTATGTAGTGGTATGTAGTGGTATGTAGTGGTATGTAGTGATATGTAGTGGTATGTAGTGGTGTGTTGTGGTGTGTGGAGACGCATTTCAGGTTATCTAAAGGACGCTCGATAGATCTGGATGTAAAACTTGATAAAATGCACTAAGATCCTTCCTATCTTACTGAGCTTCTTATTGTCTTTTCACCCCATTCGAAAGCCTCGCTCCTCCGCAGAATCGCATATTCTTTCTGTCCCCAGAGGCAGTGGCGTAGTGAGGGGGGGATCATGCCCCGGGCGCTACTCACAAAGGGGCGCCAAATGGTATATTTTACTATAATAGTGTATGGTTTTCGAATAGCGGGGGCGCTTAAAAGGTATTGGGGGCGCTAAAAAGGTATTGTGCCCCGGGCGCGACTTAAGCTCGCTACGCCACTGCCCAGAGCACGCACTAAAACATATGGTGAACGATCTTTCTCTTTCTGTGCCCCAAAACAATGAAATTCTCTCCCATTACACATCCCCAATATAACGACCATCACAGCCTTCAAAACTGCCATAAAGACCCATCTCTTTAAACTGTACTATACCGACTCATTCACACTCCCCCCAAACTGATAAACAACGCTCGATTCTGCTGGTTGCTGCCCATGGCTGGACAGGGGTAGATAGTACTTGGATGGTGAGGTCAAGCTTTTCACCAATTGTTGTTTTTAAATGTATACGTTTCTGTAATTGCTAATTTTTATGTAAAGCGCCTTAGGCTGGGGTACTGCGCTATTTGAACACACCTAATAATAATAATAATAATAATAATGATAATAATAATAATAATAATAAAATAAAACTTGATAAAGCGCCCTAAGATCTGGATAATAAACTTGATAAGTGCCATAAGATCTGAATATAGCACCTGATAAAGTGCCCTACGATTGCTTACCATGTTACTTCATAGTAAATTACACAACACTGAAGTGTAACAATGATTCTGAATAATTCTTATTGCTTCAACCTTTAAATCAGTCCCTCCAATTATTACGCATAGCATGAAATGATTTGTAAAGATATATTTTTTTAAAGTGTAATCTTGCTGTGTTTATGAATTGAAAATTTCATTTGGTATATTCTTTGTGTATTTATTTATTACTTTAAGAAAAAAAAATATATAATCTTGGACTCTGTAAGATATTTAAAGTTTTAAAAAGTTATCATCTTCACCTGCCTGATAGCCCACAGTGCCCACAATATCAGTACACAGGTTGTCCCCGGGCGTATACAGGACAGCGTGACTGAAGTCTGCTATCTTGACCTGGTTGTCATTGGTGATGAGAATGTTCTGCAAGCTGATGTCCCTGTGGGCCACCCCAGACAGATGCATGTATTCTATAGCACTGAGACAGTACAGAGATCAAGCGAAACACAGTTATTAGACATAAATGAACCGTTTGTTAAAAAGTCTTCTAATCCTAGAGATGTATTTGAATAAGATCTACCATGATCCAAACCGGTTGACTCGACTACCATTTAACTGTCCAATCACGGTCTTATTTATTTGATGAAACGAGATTTCCCGGGTACCATCTTAACAGAAGTTAGTTTTAATAAAGTTAACTAGATTCAGCTTTACTTGTTAAGTTGGGAAGGTACAGTCAGTTAGAACATTTTCATTGATCGTGTATTCGCATGGCAAGGAGAATAGGATACAATGAAAAGGATGTGGGTAGGCAACACATTCAACTAAAGATTAAATTCATCATCAGCCAGAATCATTTAGTTCAAATGGGCCAATAGTTGCTTAAAACAATGGTCAAAGAAATTTAATTGAGCCTATTGACCCCCTCTGTCTGAGATATCTGTAGGATTTTAGGTTTCTGTTTCGAGAGTCATTCTCAAATTTTCCACGCCAGGTTGTTGTTTTTATTTCGGGGTGGGGTGGGGAGGATGTCTTCCTCGGTTTCATTTTCTGCTTTTCCTTTCTTAATGCTGTCCCGAAAATTTAGTTTCCTGACATTTTTAAACACACAACCAAACCATTCCCTGCGTATTTGCCTTTAAACATTCTGAAACAGTTGTACTGTTTTAGTTGTTCATTAGAGCTTGTTTATTTTCGACAGAAGATTCTAGGTATACTTCGCAGGCATTTTGTCTGGATGCAGGTCATGAGTAGCGGGGGAGGTAGTGGCGGAGAACTCCGCCCGCGGGTGTCACTTTTTTTCTTTATATTGAAGCGCTGCATTTTCAGCCAAATTAGGGAGTGGGTGGGGGGGGTGTGGCTGGTTCGTGGAAGAGTGGCGGCAAAAAAAGCTTGGCCCGCTCAAGGCGGCACTATGTCACTGGTGAGTGAGGCCAAAGATTATATGGAAAATGCATTTTTTTTAAAGTAAGAGATGGCATTAAGAGTGACGTCATTCGTAGAAAAATGAAGGCAGAGAGATCTATAATTGGTCTATAGGTCTCAGAGGTAGCTACAATAAGGCAAAGAGATCCATGGTTGGTCTATAGGTCTCAGAGGTAGCTACAATAAGGCAGAGAGATCTATAATTGGTCTATAGGTCTCAGAGGTAGCTACAAAAAGGCAGAGAGATCCATGATAGGTCTATAGGTCTCAGAGGTAGCTACAATAAGGCAGAGAGATCTATAATTGGTCTATAGGTCTCAGAGGTAGCTACAATAAGGCAGAGAGATCTATAATTGGTCTATAGGTCTCAGAGGTAGCTACAATAAAGCAGAGAGATCCGTGGTTGGTCTATAGGTTTCAGAAGTGGCTACAATAAGGCAGATAGATCTATAATTGGTCTATAGGTCTCAGAGGTAGCTACAAAAAGGCAGAGAGATCCATGATAGGTCTATAGGTCTCAGAGGTAGCTACAATAAGGCAGAGAGATCCATGGTTGGTCTATAGGTCTCAGAGGGAGCTACAATAAGGCAGAGAGATCCATGATAGGTCTATAGGTCTCAGAGGTAGCTACAATAAGGCAGAGAGATCCATGATAGGTCTATAGGTCTCAGAGTAGCTACAATAAGGCAGAAAGATCCATGATTGGTCTATAAGGCTCAGAGGTAGCTACAATAAAGCAGAGAGATCCGTGGTTGGTCTATAGGTTTCAGAAGTAGCTACAATAAGGCAGATAGATACATGATTGGTCTATAGGTCTCAGAGGTAGCTACAATAAGACAGAGAGATCCATGATCGGTCTATAAGTATTAGAGGTAGCTACAATAAGGCAGAGAGATCCGTGGTTGGTCTATAGGTCTCAGAGGTAGCTACAATAAGGCAGAGAGATCCAAGATTGGTCTATAGGTCTCAGAGTAGCTACAATAAGGCAGAAAGATCTATAATTGGTCTATAGGTCTCAGAGGTAGCTACAATAAGGCAGAGAGATCCATGGTTGGTCTATAGGTCTCAGAGGTAGCTACAATAAGGCAGAGAGATCTATAATTGGTCTATAGGTCTCAGAGGTAGCTACAAAAAGGCAGAGAGATCTATGATAGGTCTATAGGTCTCAGAGGTAGCTACAATAAGGCAGAGAGATCCATGGTTGGTCTATAGGTCTCAGAGGGAGCTACAATAAGGCAGAGAGATCCATGATAGGTCTATAGGTCTCAGAGGTAGCTACAATAAGGCAGAGAGATCCATAATAGGTCTATAGGTCTCAGAGTAGCTACAATAAGGCAGAAAGATCCATGATTGGTCTATAAGGCTCAGAGGTAGCTACAATAAAGCAGAGAGATCCGTGGTTGGTCTATAGGTTTCAGAAGTAGCTACAATAAGGCAGATAGATACATGATTGGTCTATAGGTCTCAGAGGTAGCTACAATAAGACAGAGAGATCCATGATCGGTCTATAAGTATTAGAGGTAGCTACAATAAGGCAGAGAGATCCGTTATTGGTCTATAGGTCTCAGAGTAGCTACAATAAGGCAGAGAGATCCGTTGTTGGTCTATAGGTCTCAGAGGTAGCTACAATAAGGCAGAGAGATCTATAATTGGTCTATAGGTCTCAGAGGTAGCTACAAAAAGGCAGAGAGATCCATGATAGGTCTATAGGTCTCAGAGGTAGCTACAATAAGGCAGAGAAATCCATGTTTGGTCTATAGGTCTCAGAGGTAGCTACAATAAGGCAGAGAGATCCATGATAGGTCTATAGGTCTCAGAGTAGCTACAATAAAGCAGAAAGATTCATGATTGGTCTATAAGGCTCAGAGGTAGCTACAATAAAGCGGAAAGATCCGTGGTTGGTCTGTAGGTTTCAGAAGTAGCTACAATAAGGCAGATAGATTCATGATTGGTCTATAGGTCTCAGAGGTAGCTACAATAAGACAGAGAGATCCATGGTTGGTCTATAAGTATTAGAGGTAGCTACAATAAGGCAGAGAGATCCGTTGTTGGTCTATAGGTCTCAGAGGTAGCTACAATAAGGCAGAGAGATCCATGATTGGTCTATAGGTCTCAGCTACTATAAGGCAGAGAGATCGATGATAGGTCTATAGGTCTCAGAGATACAATAAGGCGATGATAGTTGTGTATTGATAAGGAGCGAGCTTCATAAAAATTGAGTAGGGTGTGGTTTGGGGGGGGGGGGGGGTAAATTGTACTGATTCCTGGTCTTCCTACCGACTCACCTATGCAACTGTCTGAGGTACTTCCTGGCAATAGACTCGCTGACGAATCTTGCATCATGCGCCCTGAGCAACGTCTCGAGGTTGCCACTCTCACAGAACTCCATCACAATCCCCGTACGACCTGCAACAGTTGGAATATAGGTCAGTATGAGAGTTTCAATACTGTGCAAGCTAGTTTGGTAACCAGTTAGCTAATTAAGTTGTTTTCCTTCCATTCAGTAAAAGAATATTTCTCAAATTTAACAGCAAACTGCTACATTAAAAACAAATACATTAAAAAAATGGAAATCCCGATTAGTTATAATTATTATTTTAATTTAAAGAAAAATCAATTCTTTCATGGTAAATTAATTTTTTTTTTAATTTTTAAGTTAAACCTTATTAAAAAATAATGAAGCAATGAAAGAAAAAAGGAGAATTAAAAGGGGGCGGGGTGGGTACAGTTGGTCTTTAACATTTAGATGATGACTGATTAATAAATGAGAATACTTAAGGTCACTACTTTACCTTGGTAGTAGATGGTGTTGATGAGTGATACAATGTTTTGATGCTGGAGTCTTTTGTGTATTAATATTTCATCAGACGGAATTTCTTTTTTCTGGTTGTCTTCTGGTCTAGTAAAACAACATATTCATATTAAGACGTGTCGTTGACAAACAAACAAAAATCTATTGTATAGAGTATATGGTGACGCTGTGGCAATATGTACGCTAAAAATAATGGATTTTAAACTTTGCAACAAATTTTATTGTTTTAAACATGCATTATGTTATTATTGAATTATTTACATTTTTTTTAATATTGTGTGTGTGTATGGGGGGTTTGTGGGGGATTGATGGAATGAGGGGAATATTAAATGGCGTGGTACCAATTATATTACTTAACAATTTTTAAATTTTCAAATTTAAAAAAGCAAATTATTTGTGTGTGCAAAATCAGTAATTATCACTGAGGTGCCATCCTTTTGCTTTAAAAGTAAAACAACAAATTTTAAGAAATTAAGATTGAAAACATTCAAATGTATCTTCTTAAATCCAAAGTCCATTATTAAATTGGCTCTATCATTGCTTTGTAAAGTTTAAAAATACTGTACTTTAAAATTGTTAACCTATTAAACCTAAGGCTTGATCTCATCCTAAAGTCAGCAATAAATATAATGGCTGCTATCCATTACAAGTCTGTCACAAATCTTAAGACTGCTATCCACCAGAGATGACTGACTCACGTGGGTGTGGATTGTTTACGTTTTTTGCCCGACTGTAGCTTGATGGCCAGGGGCTGACACTCAGTCTCTCTCATCTCAATACCCGCCCTTAGGTCTTGGGCGAGAATAACAGTACCAGATCTTCCTTTAGCTATGACCTAATGTGAGTGACAGAAGACAACAGAACCAGATCTTCCTTTAGCAAGGAAAAGATAACAGTGGAAGATAGACGACAACAATGGAAGATAAGATGATAACAGTAAAAGATCTGCCTTCAACAATAACCTAATGGTGGATGACAGAAGATAACAGTGAAAGATAAGACGATAACAGTTGAAGATAGACGATAACAATGGAAGTTAACACAATACCAGTACTAGATCTGCCATTAGCAATAACTTAATGTTGGATGACGGAAGATAACACTAACAGTGCCAGATCTTTCTTTAGCAATAACCAAATTGGTGCAACAAACAACTTTGTTATTTAGCCTAAAAGTCCAATAGATTTTTGAGAACGTAACAACTTACAACTTCCCGCATCGTTTCTTGGTAGTATTTGTTCTATTCATGTTAAGGAGAGCTGTCATATATTTTTAGATACTGTTTTTAAGGAATGGATATAGATGGATCGAACTAGCTGTGTCACAAATCAGCGTGTTAAGCGGAGGAGGGTGAAGGTACGATGGGATCTGCTCATGTTTATTTTGTTTCACAGCTACTCACTTGTAGGGGTTTGTATCCAATCTGAGGTAGGTCTGGGATGATTGCATCGTAATGTTTGTTTCCTGTAACGAACCATAAACATGTTTTTAATTCATCATAAAATATATATCGACAAGTACAGTCGACATTACAAATTTAAAAGGAAGGGTTCTAATTCTTACATTGTTGTCTGTATGTTCTTATGCTTAATACTGCTAAGTCTATTGACCAGCCTCATGAATCATCTAAATGTACCTGTGTAGTTACATTAACAGGTATATTTGCCGAAGGCAAATCAAAATATTAATATTTCTAGCTCCAAAGGACATAGTTATTTCATAGCGTTGATTATAAATATATACGACAAGCAAATATTCAATCACTTAGGATTACCACCTAACTGACCATTAAGGATTACTATCTAATTGACCATTTAGGATTACAATCTAACTGACCTGTCTTGATTATCATCTAAGTGGCCTGTCTTTATTACAACAGTTTAAGGGGATACTAAAAACTGTCAGGTACGAAGTGAATTAGTGGTCCTTAGAATGAGATGCTTACCGACCTCTCTTGATTATCTTCTAATCGACCTGTCTTGATTATCACCTAACTGACCTGTCATGATTATTACCCATCTGACCTGTCTTGATTATCATCTAACTGACCTGTCATGATTATCACCTAACTTAACTGTCTTGATTATCACCTAACTGATCTGTCATGATTATCACCTAACTGACCTGTCATGATTATCACTTAATTGACCTGTCTTATTATCACCTAACTGACCTGTCTTGATTATTACCTAACTGACCTGTCATGATTATCACCATTACTGACCTGTCATGATTATCACCTAACTGACCTGTCATGATTATCACCTAACTGACCTGGCATTATTATTACTTAACTGACCTGTCATGATTATCACCTAACTGACCTGTCATGATTATCACCTAACTGACCTGTCTTGATTGCCTTGGGGGGAAATTTGCTCAGCGGTAGTGGGTATTTGTGTGACCAAACATCCTCCAACTCACAGGCATGTGTATGAATGACAGCTGGTGACCCTTCGTTCTCCAGGTCACGCAAAACTGTCACAAACTCATGGCACATATTTCCCTGAAAATAAAAACATTAAAGTTACATTCAGACGTGTTCAAAGGTTCACACACAGAAAGTTTGTATACAATTTACGCATGGTTAGTCAATTTAATTAATAAAAAATAAAAAAGTCAACCAAAAATTTTTCTATCTTTAAAAAAGTTGTCCAAAATATTTTTAAAATGTAAACTTAATCTACAGTGCAACAATTTGAAGTCTACTAAAGCCTACTAAACTTGAGCATCACCAGCTGGTGGTGGGAGTTGATCGTCTGACATCAAACACTCATTAAACAGACTAATCAAGAAAGCTACCGGTAGTCTCTTCACGCAAACTAACATCCTTCCCTTGGAGGAACTATTTGAAAAAAAAATGCCATTGTAAAGTGTTTAAAATGTGGAGCATACATCACACCCACTTCATCAACCCCACTTCATCACACCCACTTCATCACAGATACCTAAGTCAGGGCGAATTCTTTCTCTTACTGTTAAGAACGAAATATATAAGTTCCTTTGTTCACCACTCTGTACAAATTTAGCAGCGTAACCACCCCACCCCCCCCCCAAAGCGGATAACAAATATTAATTATCAATAATTAAGTCATATGGTCACTTAAGTTTTTTTTATATATTTATATGGCTGATTTCTACGCTAGAAAAATACTTTAGATGTCTTGTGTTAAAATTGTTATAATTGTAATTGGTTAAAAATGTATTAACGTTTTTGCTAAAATTGAACATGAACATGTACAATGTAATCAAAATGCATTTCCATTTATTTGGATCAATAAAATAATCTTATCTTATCGAAGCTTCCCTTCTTGCTTGCGTAGTCCCAAAATCGGATATGCTTCTAATAAAATCTTATTTCCATGTATGCTTTCATATTAAATGACAGCAATGTATTTTAAATACGTTACAGTATGATAAATACACAGTATCGTAAAATGTGACAACTGGTTAAATTTGATGTTGTTAACCGTAGCCTGGCAAGCATCTCAGACGAATGACTACTACCTCATCATACATCCTCTGGCAACCATATCGCACAAAGGACCTCTACCTCGACACTTACCTTGGAGTCCCCGGATGTTCTGGCTAGCCTCTCAGACTAAGGCACTTTAACAAACAAATGAAGTGTCCTAACCACGTACCTTGGAGTCCCCGGATGTTCTTGCTAGCCTCTCAGTCTAAGACACTTTACCAAACCATTGAAGTGCTCTAACCACGTACCTGGGAGTCCCCGGATGCCGATCCCTGCGCCATACATGGCGTCTTGGCCGAAGAGCAACTACTTTCTTGGCTTGTGTGAGCCTTAGAGTTGTCGCCGCTTATCAGGGCATCCATTTTGCGTTTTCTATCCTTGTTTGGCTGACTCATGACTCATGTTCATATTGTCTGAGGATTTACACGAAATAAGTTCATGAAATAGTCACACAGCAAACCAATAACTAACTTAAGTAATTTCATGAACTAGTCACACAACAAACCAATAGTTAACTGAAATAATTTCATGACCTAGTCACACAGCAAACCAATAGGTACATGAAGAAGTCACAAAATATGAATAGCAACAGGAAACCTCGCTGATTTTTTAAAGATTGTTTCTTTACGTCATAGCAATTTTTTAATATTCGTTTAGTATTCATATGAAACAGATTTTCCTACTCGACCATTGAAGTGTCTCAATAAATTATGAAAATCTCCCCAACAACACATGGAAATGTGAAGATAAAATCACTAAAATGTCTCAAAATAGCCATGTAAGTCTCCATTTAAACCACTCACATATCCCCAAAAGGCCATTGAGTGTCCCAAAGAAACATTCAAGTGTACCCAAAAAGCCATGGACGTGTCGAAACAAACCATGGAAATGTAACCAAAAAGCCATGGACGTGTTGAAACAAACCATGGAAATGTCACCAAAAAGCCATGGACGTGTCGAAACAAACCATGGAAATGTCACCAAAAAGACATGGACGTGTTTCAAGAAACAACTGAAGTGTCCCAGCTACCTATGAAATGTCCCAACATCAGACGCAGTGGCATAGATATGGATAGTGACACCGAAGGTGGGTCAATAATTTTGAGGCCCCTACACGGAAAAATATACAGTTGGCTGAAATACCCCTATATATGGAAAAAAGTGCCCTTTTCACTCCATCATTCATACAACAGCACCGAACCTACCAATGAAGTATCCCAACAAAAATATTAAAGAAACTAGTGAAGTGTCTCAGCAAACCATTTAAGTGTGTCATAAAACTATTGTAGTTTACCGAATAACTATTGGCCGATGGAATTCCTGCCCAATACCCCCCCCCACCCCCCACCCCCACACCTTTTTTTTAAAAAACTGATTGATCTTTATTCAAATCAAAGTTTTAAATATATGGTGACGAAGTGATGGGAGACCTTCTTGAGCAACGTATGTAGATTTGGATAAAATGTGTGATTTTCAAACATTTACAGCTACGCCTGTCAATGTGCTAGAGATAGTCATATTATTAGTAAGCTAAAATTATTACAAAACAAAACATGAATGGGAATCCAACTCGCTCGAAATCTCTCGACTTACATTCAAGAGAATGTTGCAACACACCTCACTGCCTCTTACCTTTGAAAACAAATGTTTTGTCTTGTAAATTTTAATTGGTCAAAGTTGTCCATTTTTGACTCCTTCTCCCTGTTAAGATATTGACTGAGAAAGTTTTGTTAGGCGAAAAAAGGGTTTGTTTACAGAAGTGAAGGCAAAACTCTGTGTTTTAGAATTGTTCCACTACGTCACACATTGAGCTGCATGTAAACAATTGACGAGTACACAGAAGCTACAAGATTTTGGGTCTGAGATTAAATGTTGTCTAATTCAATATTTTACATCTAGATAATACGATCAATTATTTGATTCTTAAACTCTGGAGGTTTATATTCATCATGATGTTGTTTAGTCAGTTGCTACATAATGCTTTTATAATTGTATTTAATGTCTTAGTTGACAAATGTCTGGGACAACAAAACATTGCACGCCAATTTGTAGCATGTGATTGAGAATCTGTAATGTCGTCAGTTTGTTTTAAGATTAAACTTTATAGTCCACCCTTAAACAGACACGTGCTTTTTTGGCGTTTGTGTGTGTGAGGGTAGGGGGGGGGAAGTATTACAAAATATCTACACTCATGGCAGACTTTCTTATTCGTTTCCTCTTCTGTGTGGGGAATTTCTCAATTTGATGTTGAAATGATATCCATCTTCTCATGCAAAAATAAAATAGGATATTGAAATCCGTCGTATGAGCGATGAGTTTCTGATACTCCCCATTTCTGCGATGAAGAATTTTATCACGTGAGTTAAATTCTTCGCCAACTATAACGATCGCTGCTTCATCAATTGTTGATGCATTGTACTGTCTTTCGTGTTGGCCGACAGTTGTTTTGTTTGTCTTGTCGTTGGGGTTGGCATAATTAATTTGACAGCGAAAGTAATGCTTTGTAAATGACTATAAAAAATGCATGTGATATCTATTATCGTATGTCCAACGCTAATTAGAATTTCACAATTAATATATCTATTATCTAATGTCGAGAGGCAATTGGAATTTTACAATAAAAGACATTTGTTATGTCACCAACAAATTGAAATGTCACTGTTTGTATTTGACCCAAATTCATTTCTGTTAAGCGTGTGCCCAACAACTCACTAAAGTTTTATCGTAATCGTATGAATGATATAGGAAAGAATACGGAAATTCATCATCATCATCATCATCATCATCAGGTCCCGTAGTCCTTCGACCGTTGGAGCGCCACAGATGACATGTACACTATTCTTCTCCATTCCTCTCGGTCTTCTGCCCTACGCATAGCATCGCCTAGTTGTAATCCAGTCCATTCTTTGATATTATCTTCCCATCTTTTTCTTTGTCTTCCTCTTCTTCTCCCTCCTCTAGTAGTGCCCTGCAAGATCTCTTTGGCGAGCCCTTGTTTTCTTGTCACGTGGCCATACCACTCAAGTTTGCGCTTTTTAACAGACGTCAGGAGGTCATCGTATTGCCCAATTGCCTGACGTATACGGAAATTATATATATATATATATATATATAGCTCATATATATATATATAGCTTATATTAGAAAAAAAACAACTATTTCGGGTTCTTAGCTCCAAACGGACTGTGGTTCAAAACTTGGTCGTCTTGTTAATTCGTTTATTATTGGAGGCGCTACAGTGCATAAACCCACCCTCCCATACCAAAATGGCGCCCCTGACTAATTCAGAAACATTCGAGGGCGCCACACACAAACTGAAATGTCACTGTTTGTATGTGATTCATTTCCATCATCTCATGCAATAGTTCTGTTTGACATTATATTTATATAGCTTATATACGATTTTAACAAATTAAAGTTTTATCGCAATCGGATGAATGGTATAGGAACGCATACGCATACAGGACAACCATTCAAAGAAACATTTATTTATATATAGCTAGATTACTTGGATTCAAAGTTTGTAGCCTCTTTTTTAAATAGTTTAAATATCCTAAACCCCCCCCCCCCCCCCAAATCACGCAGCCGCAGCGGTTACATGGCCTAAGCGATGGCTCTGCATACAACTCATTCATCTATAAACTATTCCGAGGTCCGCAATTCTTAAGTCAACAAACGCCCAGCTTTCTAAAGATGACCATGACGAAAAAATGTTTAAATTTATATCTCATCATTTTGGTTTTATTGTAAAACTTTTCATGACGTCGTTTTGGTAAATGAGTCAACAGGTCGACACGTCGATTTATTGGGCATGCATACGAATAAAGTTTAAATATTCATGTTTATACAATTCTTAGAACAAATAAATACGTTTTTCTAAATTTTATTTGTCAACCTCAATTCATGAAATTTTCTATTTAAATTCTTTTCAAATATAAATTTCTCCTCGGATTTTCCAACCAAAAGAAACGATTTTAGAGGGAGGAAACTTTCAACGCATTATATAGCATTAATACCTCAGTTACCACCCTTCCATATTAAAAGGGCAAAAAGCCTCCAACACTATTTCTCTCACAAATAGTATGGTTACCTGCAGAACTGTCGCGAGGACCCTACGGCTGTGGCTCCATACAATCCGGCATCCAAGACTGACGGACGAGATACTGAGGTGAATATGCATTAGATTTTGTTTTGTCTCTATACATCTGTTCTTTATTACATATATGTATTTTATGTTATTGTCACGATTATGTCTCTTTTAAAATATTTTTATGTACAGCGCGGTGAGCCTAGCCCTAGGCTGGGGTACCGCTCTATATAAGACATCAAATAATAATAATACGGGTAGTTAAAACAAATGCAAACACAAAGTGAACATGGCTACCCTTGTTAAGGCGACACCGGTGACAGACTATGCTTTACGGAGATGCACCAACGAGCGCTGGTCGAGATCAAAGTATTTTATTTTTTCCGGCTAAATGGTCTATGTTTCGGAATCAAATAAAATAGCTGACCGATTCGAGTGTTTATTCCATAATTTCATCGTGGAAACGATCAATATTGTGTTTAGATCTACAATTTATAATGTACATTTGCAGCAGAAATTATTCATAGTCATTAAAAATTATTTTTTTCAGTTTGCGACCATGAATCAGATTTGACTATTGCTTAACACTTGTCATTAAAAAAATGGTGACGGCCGTTGTTGTGATAACATAAACAATCAATGAATGGTAGGCAGAAAAGTTAAAGTCGAACAACAAGACAGTATTAGGCATTGTATTCACTTGACGATTAGTTAGAATGTTAGTAGGGATACTATATCACTACATGTTTAAGGCCTATTATTAATAACAATGCAACTGAAAGCTCGTGATAGTACTTCTATGCTCAGTAGACTACTGATCAACACATTATAAGACTCGTGATAGTACTTCTATGCTCAGTAGACTACTGATCAACACATTATAAGACTCGTGATAGTACTTCTATGCTCAGTAGACTACTGGTCAACACATTATAAGACTCGTGATAGTACTTCTATACTCAGTAGACTACTGATCAACACATTATAAGACTCGTGATAGTACTTCTATACTCAGTAGACTACTGATCAACACATTATAAGACTCGTGATAGTACTTCTATACTCAGTAGACTACTGATCAACACATTATAAGACTCGTGATAGTACTTCTATACTCAGTAGACTACTGATCAACACATTATAAGACTCGTGATAGTACTTCTATACTCAGTAGACTACTGATCAACACATTATAAGACTCGTGATAGTACTTCTATGCTCAGTAGACTACTGATCAACACATTATAAGACTCGTGATAGTACTTCTATGCTCAGTAGACTACTGATCAACACATTATAAGACTCGTGATAGTACTTCTATACTCAGTAGACTACTGATCAACACATTATAAGACTCGTGATAGTACTTCTATACTCAGTAGACTACTGATCAACACATTATAAGACTCGTGATAGTACTTCTATACTCAGTAGACTACTGATCAACACATTATAAGACTCGTGATAGTACTTCTATACTCAGTAGACTACTGATCAACACATTATAAGACTCGTGATAGTACTTCTATACTCAGTAGACTACTGATCAACACATTATAAGACTCGTGATAGTACTTCTATACTCAGTAGACTACTGATCAACACATTATAAGACTCGTGATAGTACTTCTATACTCAGTAGACTACTGATCAACACATTATAAGACTCGTGATAGTACCTCTATACTCAGTAGACTACTGATCAACACATTATAAGACTCGTGATAGTACTTCTATACTCAGTAGACTACTGATCAACACATTATAAGACTCGTGATAGTACTTCTATACTCAGTAGACTACTGATCAACACATTATAAGACTCGTGATAGTACCTCTATACTCAGTAGACTACTGATCAACACATTATAAGACTCGTGATAGTACTTCTATACTCAGTAGACTACTGATCAACACATTATAAGACTCGTGATAGTACTTCTATACTCAGTAGACTACTGATCAACACATTATAAAAGTGTTTGACTGCAATAAAGCTTTAAAGCAGATTAATTAGACACAAACAATTTGTGTAAATAAATCAATATATGAGAGAAAAGAATAAGAGTGAGCGCAAAACCCTGACTGCTAGCAACCCCTTATCCTGGCTATGTAACATGTAGGCCTACTTCTACCAAACCTTCATCCTAGCTATGTAAATGTCATGCTACCAGCCCTAGATCCTGGCTATGTAACCTGACAAACCACTAGCCGGACAATGTGGCCCTACAACCAGCAAAACAAACCGACCATACAACCAGCGATACAACCAGCGATACAACCAGCGATACAACCAGCGATACAACCGGCGATAAAAACAGCGATACAACCCGTTAAACAACACGCCAAACGACCCGCCAAGCAACCCGATCTTGCATCCGTCCATACTAGAGACCGAGCCAATTTCGGCGTAGTTTCGGTTTCGGTCAAAAAGATTGAGGACTTCCGTCTTCTACCAGATGTCAGATTGACACCCTGTCTGTCGGTCGGCAATCCGATATTCATTCTTGCTCGACGTCTTGTTGTCATCATATAATAATATATAACAAATCATCTGCCAACACTGTTCACAGCTGCACGATGACTTACTTGTCACAGTTCCATGATGACTTACTTGTCACAGCTGCACGATGACTTACTTGTCACCGTTCCATAGTATTTTATCTATTTTTCTATGTACTAATAAAAGTATGATTATTATGATGTTATTGAGTCTTATTTATGTATTTATTTAATATCTTTTAACAAACATTTTATAGCCTAATCTATATAATACCCACTTATAAACAAATCATTGACTGTTATGTCAATAATTTTATAATTCATTTGATTATATTTATTTTTAATACATGATTCTAGACTATGATTATAATACTTAATAACACTAGACTCAAGACTAAATGTAAAAGTTAAGACACACATAAGTAGGCTAAGTATTAAATTAACTTAGCAATAAATTAAAATTTATTATTAAATAGAAAAAAATACTAACTCAATGTAATCCTTTCAGAGATTTGTAGCAATACTAATATATTAGTATTAATTTATTAGACTTTTTGCTATAAACCTAATAAAGGTTTTTTTTATATTGTAGGCCTAGTAATAGTTACATTAGGTGGAAGTAAGCTTAAATTCCATTTTTGGTTTAGTATTGATTTCTGTATTAGAGAGTTACATTTGTTAAAGAAATGAATAGATTTACTCATATATTTAAATGTTCCAAGCCAGTATCAGTAGTCGGCAAAGTCTTTAGTCAAATGAGACATAGTCGGCAAACTCATCAAAAGAGCCAAAAATCAGCAGCAGGACGATTAAAAAAATTTTGAGAGCCATATTTTTCAAAAACGATGTCAAGATTTATGTTTTTCGGGGTCAAAATCGATTTGTAGTCGACTGGCCGAGCCGCACTCAGGTCGTTATATGCGTCTAGTGAGCCGCAATTTGCCGACCACTTTGACAGGCGAAGTGTATAATCTAGCTATTCTATTGAATACCGGTTTCAGCCGAAAATCATTTTTAACTTTCGGTCTTGCTTCGGCCGAAATCAGAAAATCACTTTCGGTCGGTCTTCTAGTCCATACATCCAACCATAGCCGTACATCCAGCCATTCATCCAGAAATACATCCGTCCATACATCAAGCCTTGCTTCCGGCCAAACATCCAGTCATACATCCAGCCATACAAGCTAGCCATACAAGCTAGTCATACAAGCTAGCCATACAAACTAGCCATACAAGCTAAACAAACAACCTGTTATAGAATCAGCAATAAAATCCCTTTCTCCATAAAAATCCTCCATATTTCCTACACGTTCGCTAAAAACCCCAGAATGCAAATGAACTCTTCAAGCACTTCCTGTCTCCCTGACACTCTTAGAATAATAAGTCTAAAAACGATTCAACGGAGAGCTTAAAACTTTGCGCAAATCGTATTTATTTTCTTTTCAAATCCTACCAGAAATTGCAGATTTAATGTGTTCCTTAATGGATTTTCACAAGATGGATGAAGAAAAGAAACTCGATAAAAATATTTTTTTAAATAAATAAAATAAACTACACTAAAAAATACATCTGGAATGAAATATGTGAAGAGGATGTAGATGAGGGTCTGAGAAGAAAGAAATAAGATGTTAAAAGAGCAGAGTCCGAAATATTTGGTTTTAACTTAAGAAGGTAAAAAAGAAAAACGTAAAAAGTGAAAGGCTTAAAATATTGCCGAGAAGTCAAACTTTAAGGCACAGCAGGAATTTGTTAATCCAAGAAAATTGTATAAAACTTAAATTTTATATTTTTTGAATGATCTTTTTGATGCAATTTTAAAATGAAAAAAAACAACAAAAAAAACGACAACTATTTATGATGAGAATAATTTGATGGGCTTGAATAGTTCTGCCATTATGTACAAATGTGGGCACTCTTGTGTGCCATTATGTACAAATGTGGGCACTCTTGTGTGTCATTATGTACAAATGTGGGCACTCTTGTGTGTCAATATGTACAAATGTGGGCACTCTTGTGTGTCATTATGTACAAATGTGGGCACTCTTGTGTGTCATTATGTACAAATGTGGGCACTCTTGTGTGTCATTATGTACAAATGTGGGCACTCTTGTGAGTGATTTTAAAATTATATCTCAAAATGTCAGGTCAGACTATGCCTGGGGCAGGTGCAATGCCATTGGTGTAAAATAAGGCCCCAGACAAGAATGGTTGTCTAGAATTCTAGATGTTGACACGTATAATGGACTAATTGAACAAGTGAACTCATAGACAAGCTCAAAATTTATTCAGTAACATCAAATAACTCTCTGTTATTGCTCTCGTTGCACTTCTGTTGCTCTAAACTTTCATGTGTAACATCATTAGATTATCATCAGGGTATCTCGTTAACATTTCAAATCACACACATTTACATTTCCAAATAAGAAATATTCAAATTATATTGAAGAAGATTTTAATGTCCAGAAAGAAATTTTAAAAATTAAAAAAAAAGATTTTATTTGTAAAAAAAATAGTTACATCTACTGAATGGTGCATGTTAATGAACACAATGAAGATTAATATCACTTGAAGTGCAACGATATTTCCAAACACGTAAATTGAAATTCGGTGAAAATTTAAGGTCAAGCTACTAAAAAGGGTTTGTCATTTACTGTCGGAAATCTATTAATAGTGCATCCGGGCATTCCGTCTGACCATTCTCATTTCATGGCGGAAATGTATTAATATAACATGCGGACATTTGGTTTGGTAAATTCCTCAACAGCTGTTCGGTACTGATAAGATGGGTCAAGAAAGTAGACTTTAACCAAAACCTGTTTACAACTTTATTTTACGAAATTTTTATAAATAATTACTACTTTATATTGTAGAGAACCTTTGTTGGTCTAAGTTCTACTTCAGTTCTCTATCTCATTTGTTTAGATGATGACACTTGGTTCTAACTGTCACTCAATCAACAATCAAGTAACAGACAACTCGTCGATGATTACAGCTTTTCACTTTTATTTATCTGCTACTGTACTTTCACTTTCACTCGTACTCAGCTTTTGACCACCACGGCTCGTCTCTCTCTCTAATTTCCAAGTCCGGCCCTAAATGTACAGCCGCTGCTCTTCGACTGGCTTCTCCCCTACCGTCCTCTCCTCCTGCCAGGTTGAGGTCTTCCTTGTCCCACACTAACGGTACCCTTTTGTAAGTTCCCGAATGGGTCGTAGCATCTCTAGAGATTCCTTTCCAGGACTATCTATTTCTACAACTGTGATACGAACTGTTTCTACATTCTGGTACTTTCATTAACTTCAAGCTTCCCTCCATATAAATATAGAATTTCTCATTAACTAACAACCCTTGGTTGATAACAGTGCCAGTCTGCACTACCTAAGTCCCACACATCACCCCTGGTTTGCATGGACATTTCTCATTAACTAACAACCCTTGGTTGATAACAGTGCCAGTCTGAACTACCTAAATACCTCCCCCCCCCCGGTTTGCATGGACATTTCTCATTAACTAGCCACCAACCTCTACATTCCAATGCCTTGATTTATAACTACTGTCACCGTCACGGTCGTAATAGCCTTGTCCTGGTGTAATCTGACACCATACGACAGGTGGCCAGTCTTCCTGCCCAGGGTTTTCTTTCAGCCATCTCTCCGTAGGGGGGAGGGCACTGCCCCACCGGGGAAAGTCAAGTGCCCCCCTGGAGCCAAATGGGTAAAAACAAAAGAATGATGATATAATTTTCTAATTAAAAACGACTAAATTGTCATTTTAAAACTGTTTTAAAAATAATAGATCTGGTGCCTTTATCCGATTACAAATAGTGGAATCTATTAAATATCGCTATCCTCGATATATTTGATTGGCCGTATGCTTAAAGCTTATCTTTTTAAAAGCATTTAGTCTTCGATTAAAAATATCGCACTGGCCGCTCATGATTATAAGCCGAAGTCTCACTTCCTCTTGTTTCCTCATATCGATATTTTTATTCATTTTTTTTGTTGCAAATTTACAAATTTTAAGACTTTAACTTAAATTAATAAAACTCTACTAAAATAACTTGACATCAAGTGTAAGGATTACAATCCTAATACTAGATCTTGTCAAGTATCAAACATACGCAATCTGTGATCAAACTATTGTTCATTATAAAAGCATTACTTTTAAAGTAGGGATAGGTGTTAATTATAAATTGTATGTTGATACTAGGCTTTAAAAAATATTATTATTAGCATAACTATGAATGTAATCGATTCCATGAATGCTGAGTTCTATAAAATGGAAACTTAAAAAACCTAGAGATATTTTTTTTAAGTTAAGAATTTAACGGGCGCGTGCAAATAGAGCACATCAGGGCCGTCATAACAATATAGGAGGCCCTGGGCACAGCAATGCACCGGGGCCCCCTAGCAACACAACACACCTAAGCCGTGAGAAGGGGGCGAAGGGGGGCACTTGCTCTAAGCTCAAGCAGTGGGGGGGGGGGGGGGCAAACAGTTCCTGCTCCCCAGCAACTCACCAAGAGGAATAAAAATGTAAAAAAAATAAATAAACATTAAGCAAACTTAAACTTCGATGAATTCAGTTTATTGATACTAAAAAATCATTTCTAATCAATAATAGTTTTTAAACATTATAAGAAATAAACTTTAAATAATCACAGAGGATGATACATAATCACAGAGGATGATACATAATCACAGAGGATGATACATAATCACAGAGGATGATACATAATCACAGAGGATGATACATAATCACAGAGGATGATACATAATCACAGAGGATGATACATAATCATGATACATGCCGTCTCAAGCCCATGCCTTTAGACGGCACTGAATTTCATTCATTATATCGAAAGCGTTTGTAAGAAAGTTTGCTGAATAACAGGTGTTTAAACAAATAGTTTTTTTTAATTTGCATTTAACGTATAAAATGATATTAGAAATGATTTTTTGTGATGGAATCCATTTTTTTTCTTCAAATTACTTAATTACTATGTAGATAGCCCCCAAAGAAGTTAAAATTTTATAAAATGAAAGCCACATAGCTATTTAGTAATATAAAAAAGTATTTGCATAACACAACAACGTCAAGCAGAGTTGTCGACTTTTGGAGGCCCCCTTTTTGGTTTTGTCCCCCCCCCCACCACCTTGCATTGAAGGATGATAAGTAATGAAATATCCACATCACATATGAAAGCCTTAAAATATCCTAGGCCCACTGCCGTCGTATGGATGCTGAGCTCCCGGGGGAGGGGGGGAGGAATTGTCTGAAAGAAACACTGTTCCTGCCGGTGGGAATTTTACCCCACCCCTGCATTACACTGGTCTCGACTTATCCACAATATATACTGAATTACGTTTTTTGCAGCCATGTTTTAAGATGAATGTGTCTAAAAATAGTAACATTACGTAGTGTGCTGTGACGTTGTCCGGACTCAGAAATAACAAATCCTAATTAAAATAGTTCTGCAAATACTGCAATAGAGCCAATTAAAATAGTTCTGCAATAGAGCCAATTAAAATAGTTCTGCAATAGAGCCAATTAAAATAGTTATGCAATAGAACCGATTAAAATAGTTATGCAATCGAGCCAATTAAAATAGTTATGCAATAGAGCCAATTAAATTAGTTATGCAATAGAGCCAATTAATATAGTTATGCAATAGAGCCAATTAATATAGTTATACAATAGAGCCAATTAAAATAGTTATGCAATAGATCCAATTAAAATAATTATGCAATAGAGCCAATTAAAATAGTTCTGCAATAAAGACAATTAAAATAGTTATGCAATAGAGCCAATTAAAATAGGTCTGTAATAGAGCCAATTAAAATAGTTATGCAATAGAGCCAATTAAAATAGATCTGTAATAGAGACAATTAAAAGCTCCCATCAAAGTCATTGATACTTAATGATATCCTCGTGCATCTGTTGGTTTTATTACCATGACATAAATGCATGCGCCAAGAGGAGTAGATTGTATAAGAAGAAGGCCAGTGTATATTGTATAAGAAGAAGGTCAGTGTAGATTGTATAAGAAGAAGGCCAGTGTATATTGTATAAGAAGAAGGCCAGTGTAGATTGTATAAGAAGAAGGCCAGTGTAGATTGTAAAATAAGAATGCCAGTGTAGATTGTATAAGAAGAATGCCAGTGTAGATTGTATAAGAAGAAGGCCAGTGTAGATTGTATAAGACGAAGACCAGTGTAGATTGTATAAGAAGAAGGCCAATATAGATTGTATGAGAAGAAAACCAGTGTAGATTGAAAAAGGAGAAAGCCAGTGTAAATTGTGTAAGAAGAAGGTCAGTGGAAATTGTATAAGAAGAAAGCCAGTGTTGAACCTTTCCTTGTAAATCAAGATTGATGATAATTTGTCTACATTTTTTATCAGAGTATTTTATCATTTGTTTCTTTCCTTTGGTAAATATAAGCGTCACTGCTACTGTCATTTAATTCACCGTAGAATACAAAGCTTTCATCTAACAAATAGTTTTATAGATTGATTTATTTTATAGGCGTATGCTCTGTTTTAAATTTATAAATATAGCTACTTTATTTTTCAAAAATTAAAAACAAACAAAAAACCATCTGAAAATTCGATTAACACACCGGTTCTTCCTTAAGTGGTGAATGTCCCTGAGAATTCTTGATGTTTGAGATAAGTTTTCTAATAAAAATTAATGTTTCGCTGCGTGAAAAGTGCAGCGAGACTCTCACACCCGTCACTTCAAGTATGTCACAGACCATATCATGGTCTACATGCAGGGCCGGCCTTAGGTCACTGCAACCTATGCGGCCGCAGTGGGCCCCGCACTTTCATAGGCCCCGCCCCGAATTTATTTTCTAATACAAAATCTTAATTTTCACTTATTATCCTTATTCCTACCCAGACTGGGACCCGCGCAATCCGTTTCGCATAGGGCCCCGCAATTGTTAGGGTCGGCCCTGTTTACATGACTGTCACAGACCATATCATGGTCTATGTTGTGAACTAGAGTTAGCTAGCCTGATGTTTTGGTATGATGCATTAGTGACTCTTGGTAGAATCACAATCTGTATATAGTGAATAAATTGACTTATGAAACTCGAGGTATTATTGTGTCATTGAATGGACCTAGAGAAAGACCCTCGACAACGAGAGTAGGCCGTAGAGTAAGAGGTCGGAATATTAGAGGTTGTAACATTTGGAGGCCGCAACAAAGAGGCTGTAACAGTCTACATGACTGTCACAGACCATATCATGGTCTACATGACTGCCACAGACCATATCATGGTCTACATGACTGTCACAGACCATATCATGGTCTACATGACTGTCACAGACCATATCATGGTCTACATGACTGTCACAGACCATATCATGGCCTACATGACTGTCACAGACCATATCATGGCCTACATGACTGTCACAGACCATATCATGGTCTACATGACTTTCACAGATCATATCATGGTCTACATGACTTTCACAGATCATATCATGGTCTACATGACTGTCACAGATCATATCGTGGGCCACATGATGATGTTGAGTATCGGCGGTGTTAAATATATATTAATAATCTATGACCCCCAAGTAAGTGGTGGCAGAGAGTCAGAATGACCATCTTCTGTAATAACTGTTTAGGGCAGTAACTCTTCATTGAACACCAACGCACTGTTGAACGATACAGCGCGGGGATGGCTTTGCGCACCAAGAACACCGCTACACGCTATATTCCCCGCGAGAATCTCTTCCACCTTTGGGATCATGATAGCCAATTTTCCCCGCCTGCTTGGCTAGGGAAGCGAGAGTAAGTGAGACCAAAATTAGATTTATTGTGGTCATTTTTCGGTCATCAACACGCCTCTTCATGAGTAGCCTCATGGGACAGGAACTGTGTTAACCACTTGGTCGACTTAGGTCTTTTGGACTGGACAATTATTTTATATCTTTATAACTCTGTATTTTATCTTATTTTTCTGGACCGGCAATTTTTCTCGACTCTTTACCGTTGAACTTACATTTAACTTGAAATGATTTCTTTTTTCCCCCTCTCTTCTAAATGGGCGCGTCAAAAATATAATTTAGATATCGGACGGTGTTTTCAATTGTAGTATTGAAGTTCTTTTTTTAAAGTTCAGAGGAGTTAGTGAATTGAAACGAATAGCTTACTTCAGTTCCACATGGCAATGGTATCATGATATCCGAGTCATAGCAATAGAACTTTTTTTTTTCATATTTGGTCTTCTCTTTATGACAAGAGATGGGGGAAATATTTGAATTTTCCTTGAACAACATGGCGGCAAGTCATTATCAAAATAGTTTCTTTAACATTTAGAACGTGCGCAATGTTCCCAATATATACTGAAATACGTTGTCTGCAGCCATGTTTTACGATAAATGTGTTTGTTTGGTTGAAAAAAAAGCTCCCAATTATAGATATTCTTTAACTTATTAAAACATTTTCTCATACCAAAATAGTCAGAATGATCAATACATTGATCGTGGACCCTCAAAGTAGAGAAGAATACGTCTGTTAAAATATCATCACGTCAATTTAAACCTAAGATTTAACTATTTTTTTTTTTTTTAAAAGTATTATATTCTCTATTGCTGACCGGATATTTCTCGGTCCCCCCACCCCTTACAAACTTTACTCAAATGACATTTAAAAAATCACCTCGATGGATAGAGCGCGCCCCCCTCCCCAGCCCCCTTTGTCCCCTTTAAATCAGCCAGGATCGTGGAGAATACTCTAGGAGATTATTTCAGCGCTCACGGTGAGCGGCCGTGTCAACTCGTGAGAAATCATGCATTCACAGAATGGTGGTAACGAGCTTTTGATGTCGACATTACCATGTGCAACAAGACGTTAGGCCGGCGGGGGTGACAGCCTATTGGGGGGGGGGAGGTGAAGTCTTGGGTAGAAGCCGGCTTGAGGAAGCTAGACAGTTAAAACACACTGTTTAAAAGCTCAATGGATTTTTATTTCACTCCTCATTGTTTTAAAACATTTTTAATAAACACAATTTTCTCAGGTGTTGAGATTTGAGTTAAAGATCCGTTAATGGAGTGAGGGGGGGGGGGATATATTTCTTATAGGAATAAAGAGCTGTGTTAGGGTAAAAAAAAACAGGGTGCTTGGTTGGCCGAGGGGTCGAAACTGAGTCAATCTCAAACGTGAGGTATGGAGTCAAATCCCCAGGAAATGCCTAGACATCATCAGCACCATCGTGTGGATGTGTATCGTTAACCTTGGACGGCAACTCACATCGTGTGGATGTGTATCGTTAACCTTGGATGGCAAATCAACATAATTTTAAATTATGCATATATAATTTGTTTTGTTTTTTATTTTCCATCAGAATTTTAAACAAACTTTACATATATACCTTAATGAAAACTTAACATCTATTCTTTTATTTACACAAATTGTTTTTCTGTAAATAATTTACTCAAAAGCCTAATCGCAATCTCTCATAATCAGTTCAATAAATTTCACAAGTGAGGCTCAGACCCTGCCCACATAATTGGTTTGTATCGGGACCTCCGGCACCCTTAACCCCCCCCCCCCCCAACCCACTGCCGATCAAAGCACTACCGGTGCTTTTCTGTAAACAATGAAGACTGGATATAACCCAAACCGTTGGGACCGAAGCAAAAGTTGTTCAACTTGCACGTTCAGCTAAAAAGTATCCCGTTCCGTGTGTCAGTGTGACGAAAGGCACTATATGGTTTCGCAAAAGGCGGGGGGAAGGGGGAGAGGTGTCAAACTGATCATCCGCCCAGGGTGGCACATTGTCTCGCTACGCCATTGTTACTATCTCCACTCACCCTTGCTAAAAAATAAGGAATACACTAAAAAAGTTAAACGCTTAATAAGAACTATCTACATCAGACTCAGACTTCGTCTTTTATACGACAAAGGCCAAAGAAATACAAAGCTTCAAAATGTTACTATATTATTAAACATGTTGCTACAGAAAAAATTACTGTCTCCAGGTGATATTTTGCAGCATCATACAAATCGGTACATAATGTCATAACACTATTGACCGTCTGCAGTTCAGAGGTGAGCGGTAACTAACGATCACTAATGTACTGATGCCATAGCTTACACATACATTAATAACATACTGACATGGGGTAATCTCAGTCACCATGTCATCCCTCCCAGCTCCCGCACACTTCACAAATTAATTTTCTCTTCTCCTGGTTCACGCAGGAATCACGCAATAGTAGATAACATATGCTGTAGTGTCGTGTCTTGTGGCTAGAGTTGTTCACATTTGACGTCTGTTAGGTTCTACATCATTTCAGTCACTTCCCTCACCAATGATAACCCCACCCCCAGCCCCGCTTTTTCATTTTTTTTTTCAAATTCAGTTTACACGTAATATTCCTTTACAATCTATTATTTCAAAGTATCCTTGTCAATTTACATAAATAATTAAAGTAAAGATGTAGACACACAAATATTTGAAATTATAAGAAAGCACATTAAAAACATTGTTTATTTCTAAAATGAACAGCCCCCGCCCCACCCCCCACCCTCAACAACCACCATTAATAAACATGTACGCCCGTTGGTCCAATGTTTCCCCAAATGCAATACTGCAACACCAACTCAATACAAAATGCACTAGATGACCTGCAAACGATTATTTCTGTGTTTGGGAAACAATCGTTTGAAATAGATCAATTAAATTCGCTTACAGAGACCATATATAAAGTAAAAGTAACGTGTAAGATCTACAAAAAACGAAAACTTTTAAATGGTGTTTGTTGCTTGTAAAAATAACATTACAATGATAGTGGTTAGAAAACAGGGCATGGAATAAACATTTTAACCGATTCTTGGAAATGAAGTAAAAATAAAAATAAAAAATCCTAAATGTCTGTAGCCCCTTCCTTGGTTACAGTTCCGTGTTGTTGGTATTGTGAAAGTTGTCATTTAACAAATATGTGGTCAATTCAGTACTACTGAATTAAACAACAAATAAATCCATCCGTATGAAGAAATGTGTACACTAGTGTATTATCAGTTATTAAATTAAACAACAATCCAAAAAAAAAAAACAATAGACATTTGAGATCCTCTGGTCTTTGGAGTGTTGGAGTGATAGGCAGACAATTATCTGTCTCAAGATGAAGTGTAAAGCAATTGAAATGGCCATGGAAGACTATCTGATTCTCACAGCTTGAGTCAAGGAGTATACAAAAGAAAGAGGCAAACATGAAATAGGACAAGAAAAGAAAGTGAATGTTTCGGCCAAAAAGAATTCGACAGCAAATATGATTAAGGACAGAGATAAACACTCTTAGCTTGTTGTATAGATATGTGGTCTACAGGAAATGGTAGACATATGCAACTACCATAAGGATATCGTGTTCACAGAGACACAATGAACACTATCATGTTCACACAGACACAATGACCACTATCATGTTCATACAGACAAAATGACCACCATCATGTTAACACAGACACTATGACTTTCACTCTGATACTATGGTCATTCATATATACACTATGACCTTCACACAGACACTATGACCATTCACACAGACACTATGAACATTCACACAGACATTATAACCATTCACACATACACTATGACCATTCACACGGACACCATGACCTTCACACAGACACTATGACATTCACACAGACACTATTACCTTCACACAGGCACTATGACCATTCACACAGACACTATGACAATTCACACAGACACTATGACCATTCACAGACACTATAACCATTCACACAGACAGTAAGACCACTCTTATGTTCACAATGTAGTCAGTCAACTTTTTTACTCGCCTTAACAATATTTGATGTATTTCAAGTCTAGGAATTTAATTTATTTCAAGAATTCTACACAACACAGGAATATAAACCTTGTAACCGTGTTTTTCACTGATATTCTTTCATCGAGTGACTAAATCAAACCCTATCATTTGATACATTTACATCTACATCACTCACACACCTGCACTTAAGTGCATGTTGACCCATTGCCCTCATTCCAAACCATCACCTGTATTTACACCTAAGTAGCTCGTCACGTGATATAAACAAATCCACACATATACATAATTATATATCTGTAATAAAATGAGGGACTTTGACATGTCAAGATCGCTCGCCTTATTTAAGACTTGCAGCGTCTCCAACGGTCGACCTGTAATCTTCAACAGCTAGCAAAGGTCATGACATTTCACAACCAGTTTGAAAGTGCTGCCTCATAGCTCCACCCTTGCCCACCAAACATATACATTTTCCATGCATTCATGTCGGTCTTGTTTTACTTCAGTGAAATAATTTAATTAATTCACTTTTTTTTGGTGCAAAATACTCCAGACCGAAAGTGTGAGAAATATGACGTCACGTGTTCACACTTTTAAACTATTTGAATGTCTCGTAAGATGGAAAAAAATTGAAAACCAATTTGCTATATTAAAGTGGTCTATTGCAGACATTTCAGCCATCACGCATGATTCAATCAAACGATCTCGTCCACATGGAGGTAGTCTCCAGAAATGACCCATTTGAACAGGTTGCATAATTAAATACAAAATTAATTTTTGTATACGTCTTAAAGATATTTTTTAAAACTTTAATTTATCGAGATTCAATTTCCTAAAATCACATAGAGGGGAATGACACCTAACTTCTTTTACATCGCTCACATCAGGGCCGGATGTACAATTTTAGGGGCCCTAGGCCAAAAAAGATTTGAGGCCCCATTTTGAAAAATAAAAAATATTAAATTGCTAAGTTTTTTCAAAAGTTAAAAATATATATTTTTTATATACTACTCCCAATTTTGGGGCCCCTTATTTCGCGGGGCCCCTAGGCCACGGCCTAGTCGGCCTGTCTGTAAATCCGGCCCTGCCTCACATGGGTCAACATTGAGCCCCGTTTGTCCTTTACGACCGGTGACCACTATCGGGTTCATCGGAGCAGCTAATGAAAATCATAACGCCATTAAACTAGCCCAGCCGTGATGACACCGGGCCCCGGGTCAAAGGTCAAACTTATATCACACAGATTGGCAAGGGTTTTTCCGGCGAAACAGATTTTGTTAAGGGTAAGACTTGAACTTTTTAACAAAAAAATAATGCGGGGGGGAAAGGGGGGGGGAAAGGGGGGGGGGGCAATTCAGGAATGTCAGTACAGGCACAATAAATGTAGCTGAGAAATTGAAAGGGTAATTTGGGAGTGTGGGGTGGTTGATAGTAGGTGGCGGGGTAGGAGGGTCCTCATTGCAGTATTGCCAAATTATTTATCTCATTTAGATCTAGATGTTTTAGTCAGGTATGTTAGACATTGCTGCTTAATCTTGATTTTATGTGGCAAGTTTCAGCTCAAAAGCTTGACGGGAAATGGACCAATTAGCCTTCCGAATATTTTGCTTGACACCCAGCCAGCCAGCCATCCACCCAGGAAGAAAAGCCAAGTTAATATTTTAGGATTTCAAAAAAGGTGTATATATTATATGGAGAATTATCCGACATGCACTGAGAACAATGTATTCTTATCTTGTAGTTATAAACTATTTGTATCTTGTATTAACCAATTCCAGATATTGTATCGGAGTAATTTGACTGATGTTAAGGCCAGATGTTGTATTGGAGTCAGCTGATTGATATCAAACCTACATGTTGTATTAGAGTCAGATGATTGATGTCAAACCTACATGTTGTATCGGATTCAGATGATTGATGTCAAACCCAGACGTTGTATCGGAGTCAGATGATTGATGTCAAACCCAGAAGTTCTATCGGAGTCAGATGATTGATGTCAAACCCAGACGTTGTATCGGAGTCAGATGATTGATGTCAAACCCAGACGTTGTATCGGAGTCAGATGATTGATGTCAAACTCAGACGTTTTATCGGAGTCAGATGATTGGTGTGAAACCCAGAAGTTGTATCGGAGTCAGCTGATTGATATCAAACCTACATATTGTATCGGAGTCAGATGATTGATGTCAAACCCAGAAGTTGTATCAGAGTCAGATGATTGATGTCAAACCCAGACGTTTTATCGGAGTCAGATGATTTATGTGAAACCCAGAAGTTTTATCGGAGTCAGCTGATTGATGTCAAACCTACATGTTGTATCGGAGTCAGATGATTGGTGTCAAACCCAGACGTTGTATCGGAGTCAGATGATTGATGTCAAACCCAGAAGTTGTATCGGAGTCAGATGATTGATGTCAAACCCAAGAGTTGTATCGGAGTCAGATGATTGATGTCAAACCCAGAAGTTGTATCGGATTCAGATGATTGATGTCAAACCAAGACGTTGTATCGGAGTCAGATGATTGATGTCAAACCCAGACGTTGTATCGGAGTCAGATGATTGATGTCAAACCCAGACGTTTTATCGGAGTCAGATGATTGATGTAAAACCTACATGTTGTATCGGAGTCAGCTGATCGGTGTCAAAGACCGGTGAAGACAGGAATGTTCATGTATTTATTTATTTGAAAGAGATCGTTTCAAAAATAACTGGCGTTTAGCTTAATATCCGAGGTCACTTTGTCTTTGCAGCGTGGATCCAGCGATATTTTTCAGTGGCGTATAAAGGGAGGGGGTAGCACATATTAAAGGGTAGAATTTTCTGCCAAGTTTTTATTTCGTGGAAGGGAAGGCGGCAAAAATATTGTCATGCCCTGGGGGGAACATACCTTAGCTACGCCCCTGATATTTATTAATGAACAAGTTTGCTTATCACATTATCCATGTCTGGTCACTGCATGCTCAGTACTTATCTAGACTTTACTTGGAATGGGCAACAGTGGTGTGTCTCTCTTGTGTGTGTTTTGCCATTGCCTCATGCACGCAATAATCATAATTATATTTAAAGATATGTTTGTTCAGATAATCAGCGTTTCGGATAGTCAGGGTTCGGATAATCGACGCTCTACTGATTTCCTTTCAAAAATCAAAGTTTTTAAAGAAAGCATTAATTTGTATTGATGTTTATATTTTAATCGTTTGTACATCGGGCGGTGAGCTTGGATCAAATTCTCGGCATGGGAGGATGTGGATAGCTTGGATCAAATGATCGGCAAGGGAGGATGTGGAGAGCTTGGATCAAATGATCGGCATGGGAGGATGTGGAAATCTTGGATCAAATGATCGGCATGGGAGGGTGTGTAGAAATCTTGGATCTAATGATCGGCATGGGAGGGTGTGGAAATCTTGGATCAAATGATCGGCATGGGAGGGTGTGGAAATCTTGGATCAAATGCTCGACATGGGAGGATGTGGAAATCTTGGATCTAATGATCGGCATGGGAGGGTGTTGAGATCTTGGATCAAATTGAAATAGTTACAACGATGATGTACATACATGAACACAGTGGCATAGTTAGTTGAGGAACGAAGCAGTGACAGTTTCCCCAAGAGTTATTTTAGGTAAAGTCGCGCCTCTTCCTAAGATATGTGTAATTTTGTAAATTCTCCTCTTTCCTGACATTTTGTTTAATTTCAAAACTATTGTAAGCCTCACGTCTAAGTTGCACAAATTAATTCGCTTTGAACAACAAAGTACAGATCAAATATCTTTTTGATTTGAAAAAAATGGTTTAAAACTTGATAATCAAAATGATTAAAAAATGATTTTTAAGTGTAGTTTTTGAAGTATAAATTGAATAACTGCTTGGGAAGCAGAGAAGTACAAATGATGATATCCAAAAATAGTGTGAGGATATCGTTTAGATGACTGTCTTTGGGAACAGCGCAGTGGCGATGATGGCTCACAAACACATATGGTGGAGTTATCGTTTCGTTGGCTGTATCCATCTAAGACATGGGTCACCAAACTTTTTTCAAGGCGGGCCGGATAACGGATAAAATGACGAGCGCGGGCCGGGTAATCATTATGTACAATACTTGCAAGCCAGAACGAAAGCTCGGGGAAAAAAGACGAAAAACTAAGTTTAATACATCATGTTAACCATGGGTGAGTGGCATGCGATGCAAAAAAGCAAAGACCACCAACATATTTATTTACTAAAAAATTATCAAAGAAGGCGACGAGAGCAAAAAGATAGTTACATCAGACCTAGTGCGCACATATTCGAAAATTAGAACGGTTAGTGAGATTTGTGAAACTGACGTTTGGCTTTGAAGATATCATCAATGTTTGGTTTGGAATTGCTGCATCCAATCAAAAGAATTGTTTTCAAATGTTCATCAATCTCTCTTGTTGGATGTGTTGACTGCACATAAGTTATTTTTGAAAATGTTTGCTCACAGACATATGTTGTTCAATGCATGCTGCAAACGGATGCCAACTCTTCCCTTATCTGAAAGTCCAAATTGACACCACAAATAAACACGAGAAGTAGCAGATCAGTAGACTCATCCAGTGCCAGAGAATACCACATCAAGTTCCTAGCTTTCTTGAGTATCTGTAGCACTATGTTCTCTCTAAGTTCTTCTGTTCTCCACACAACTAAACTTGCCGAAAGACTGTTAGTTCTAACCGCGGCGACTAAGATTTTTAATGTACCCCATGTTTCAAACATTCCTCTTTCTTTCACACATTTACAGTTTGTGGTAGTTATCAGACTATAAATTATTAGCGTGAATATGCTTAATGGAAATTGATTCGTATTTAATATTTTTTAAAACCAGCTTTCCCTAAAACAACAACCTCAAGTTACTTGGTAGCTTTTTAAAATGATGTCATCATTTGTTAATTAATTCTTATTTAAATACATCTTGTTTTATGATGATCGTAGTTCGAGTTTGAACCTCGTTAAATTTCACCAGTAACTTTATTTTTACTAGTGATATACTGTGATATGTACGTCCATTCAATATAAAATAATATCAATAGTGAATACAAGTCTGCAAAACAAAGTGACATCAGATTCTATTATAAACGTGGGTCATCTACTTTTACTAGTCAACATTTTTTTCACCAGCTTAACTCGATCCCACTAGGCACTGCGATGCGAGTAGTTATTGTATTCATTTTACATACATAATGTTTATTTATTTACTATTAAGATACCGTATTGTTCGATTTTGAGACGGTCTGGTACAATTTTAGGAGTTTGAGGGTAAACATGTCTGTAATAAACAAGAAAATCTAGATACAATAATTTAAAATGGTAAATTAAGGCGCATAGCAGCCAGAAGGTCTCCACACATGTGAAGATCTCCTGGTATTCTAAACATAATATTGAAATTGAAATTGTATCCCAACGTCTCGTGTTCCATATGTTTTATCAAGCAAGTTGAGATACCGTCGGCGGGCTGGATGAACTGGCCTCGCGGGCTGGACCCGGCCCGCGGGCCGTAGCTTGGTGACCCCTGATCTAAGACGTAATTATGTCAACTAAGGTGACATATTCATATGGTAAGTCATCTAATAAAATTATGTGAGGCTGCTAAATTGTTATATACAAGTGTATTCATCTAGTGCAATATTTGTTTCCTAAAAACACATAAAACATTATGCAATTGCCTGTGTGCACTAAGAAATGAAAGATAACCCCGCACTGGATTATAAAATGAAAAGCTGGAGAGAGGGAGATGAAGAAAAAAAAAATCGCAATCCGGTTATCTCCCTTGATTTAATCGAAAACCAGTAATCACCCTTTGGTTCCGAGTTCACAGGCCCACCCGTGTTCGATCTTCGTAATGAATGCGAGGATTTTATGAGATTCAAGCGACCCCCAGGGCCGCGTTGTTATTAGTTATGGCCGGGTATTTTTTCTTCTTTTTTTTTTAATATCACAGTTGGGCAGAACTGAGATTTGGAGAACATCTTTATAAAATATTAGGTATTATAACGTTACTAGATTGGCAGCGTTCGCAGCAGGTTATTACATTTGGTAGGGAATTAAGAAGTTAATTTCTGTTTGATGGGATAATATTGGTAATCAGTTATGATACGGTTAAAATTCGTTTCTATTTCTTGCATGACCTTTTAGAGGTCAGTTCCCGGGCGAATAAGCTTTTTGTCTCACCCCACCTTCATCGATGTAATAATGACGTCACCGTAGCGATTCACAACAAACTGACCGTCCAACTTTTTTTGTTTCAAAGTTTAAATGACGTCATGAAACTAGAGGTTATGAGAGATAGAATATTTATATTACTTTGAAAAGTTATCCCACTTTAATTTTTGCAATTCAACTAGCGTACTTGAAACAAGCAAAAAACAAAACAATGCTGTAATGTATGCAATGATTATAGTCACTGCTCATTCATTAATTACGATACATACGAATATGTGATCCAAGGGGGATCTGGTCGAATGTTTCTAATCCATCCTCACCATCATGTTAAAGGACCTGATATCTTAAAGCAGTAAGATAATGTACTGGTTGACTGTAATAATGAAGGCACAATGAAATGGTAAGACGATACGACTGACCTAGGGGCTTCATATAAAAAATATCTAATTTCTACTGCTTTTAAAATATTTTGTTTTGAAATAATCAAAATGCCAGGACCTAGTTATGGTCTCAATATTCTAATAATCGAAACCAGTGTTTCTTTCAGACAATTTGCTCCGGGGGGGGGTGGTTTTCAGATTTTCGAGGGGGGCAGTGACAGTGGCTAGATGCGTAGCTGAGGGGGCAGAGGGGACAGATCTCTCCGAACGTTAGACTAGCGGGGGCGCAAAAATTTTTGCATTCGTATTTAATTGACAAAAATAATGGGTTTTAGAGTTGAGGTAAAAATGAACATTGTCCCTTGATGCAAATCACTATAGCTACACCTCTGCCAAAGGCGTAATAGGCGCGGTGAATAGGCTGATCCACCCAGGTATCCATTTTTAATTATATGGAGGGGTGGTTTTTTCGGATAATCGCAGAGGTGTATCGTGAAGGAGAGTGCGAGAAAATTTTTGATTATTCCAAATCAAGAGTTGCATTTTCGAGTATATCTGAATTCGATGTTTCCATTAAATTTTTTTAAATCCCAGGAAGGCGTTATGGCGCCCAGTGTCAGACAAAAAATGAATTCACTCCAGTTTTGGCGTACCCCAGAGTAATCATTTGGCAAACCCTTAGATTCAACACCGTATCAGCGTGAGGGAATAGAAGTGCAGAAATTGAGGGTGTCGAAGACTCGCGCGAAAACTTAATATTCAGAGAAGTATTTTGGGCGCAAACTTGAATTCGGTGTTTCTTTCAGACAATTTTGAAGGAACATTTCTCACTTTCTGGTGGGAAGCGCCAAAATTAGCCACAATAATGATCACGAATATCTGTAACTCCGCTCCAACCCAACATGAACTAAATTCATTCCAGTTGTGGCGCTCTCGATGATATGCTTTCTGATATAGGTTATTCTTGTCCAGTAAACCTTAATAGAACTCAGAAAATATTTAATGAATTCAAAATGCAAGAATGCATTTTAGGACATACCGGAATGCAAAATTATAATCTTAATTAGAGAGCAACGAAAGAGATGCTAGTTAAAGAAGTAAGTGTCATTTAACCTCGGAGCCATCGTGTTGGCCCTAAGGCTAAATGGAACCTCGGATATTTTTGAGCTTTTTAAATAATCAACTTTGAATGCAAGGTGGGGGAGGACAAAATCAAAAAGTGACAGGGGGTCTCGAAATGTCAAGCAATGGCTCTGCAGGACCTACTTTTAATATACAATATTGTTACTATATATATTACTAAATTGTAGTGCGGTTTTTAATTTTTATTTAATCTATTTTTGGGGGTAAACTTATGAAATAATTAATGAATTTTAATTTAATTTTTTTTTAACACTCCTTTCCAAAAAAGGTTTCCATCAAAAAGAGCACTGCTAGCATAATTTCGCACAGTGAACGCAAATACATTTTAAAAAAAAAATTACTTTGAAGTCATTAAATGTTTTAAATATTATCAATTTGCATCAGAGTAAAAGTGGAAAAAAATACATTGTATGGATTTTCAGAACTTGTTATTTTCATTAATACGTATATTAACGGAATAATTATGTTAAGTAGAAATGCGATGTATGCATTGACCTCATACATCTATTTACGTGGGATTCCTCTGAAGGAAATCGTATTAAAATAAAGTATAAATATCTCAAAATTGTGTTGACTGCAATGATTATTTGGAATTTCAAATTACAATAGCTTTCTGAATATAAATGACAAAATTAGCACATTTAAAGGAAACACAAACGCTTTCGATATAATAATTGATGAAGTGTAACTATTTGGATATTGGTATAAAAAGTCTCATTTTTTACATATCATTTTTTACATATCATTTTTTACATATCATTTTTTACATATCATTTTTTACATATCATTTTTTACATATCATTTTTTATAGCTCAACGTGCATGAAGTCAAACATTTAAAATTATGCTAATGATAACTATATTTTTTAAAGCATGAGGCTATCATACAATTTATAATTAACACCTATCCATACTTTAAAAGTAATGATTTTATGATAAAATATAGTTTGAAAAGTCATTGCACACGTTTGATACTTAGCGACAACTGTATTAAAATAAAAGACCTTGCTACTGATGTAAAAGTAGTTTAATACAATGTTATTCCGGGTAGATGGGACTCTTTAGCCTTGGACGGCAACTCACCTAAGAGAAGGCAAACTCTGTATTCAAACCAGGAGCCAGAATGATCAATAAATTGATCGTCGGCCCTCAAATATAAGAAGAAGAAGTATTGAAGTCTTTAAAGATGTGTCAAGTTGCAGTAAAAAGAATGAAATAAAAATACCGATATACGCGAACAACAAGAAGTAAGACATCGGTGAATAAACGCGCGGCCAATTTCCGGAAAAACACTAGTCTAAGGGTAAGCCTCTACAAGATTAAGCTTAAGTATTCGGATCATCAATTTTATTGAGGGTACCAATATTTCATAGATTCCATTGTAGTTGGTTAATGACACCAGGTAGTATTTTTTAAATTTTCTTTTTTAAAAATAACAATTTGGTAGTTTCTTAATAAAATATATTTATGTTTTACTGTTGTACACATTTTGCTCCCCGGGGGGGGGGGGGTGGAACTTGACTTCCCCCCGTGGGGGAGGGAGGGAGGGCAAAGAGTGTTCTATTTATGAAGTCATACAGTTTTTTAAAATAAATTCAAGAAGTATTTTTAGAATCATTATAATCACGCACTTTTAAACGTTATAAGACAAAAGCCCATTTTTAGCAGGTCCTTTAAATCTTATTATAATCATGGACACTAACAAGAAAATGTTTTAAAAAATAATTGTTTTCTAAAACATTCATTTGTATACATTAAACTTATTGTTTACATTTTTGGGGGGTTGGCGTGGGGGTTTGGATGTGAGGGATTCATGAAGAGCTGCTAATGTCATGATGGATTAATGAGATCCCTTGGTCAACATCCCAATCAGTTGATTCGTGTGTTTAAGACTTAATTATCGCAAATTTTATAATCCATGCAAGCGTGCGCTCAAGAGTTAATCAAGACCCGAGTTGTACAAGGATGGAGCTTACTTAATCGGATTTCACGTTTTATTCAGAACGATGCATTTCTTATTGAAAAAGATAACAAGCCCACACTAACCACACACCCACATTGACCCCACACCCACGCTGACCCCACACCCACACTGACCACACTGTCCACTCATACTAACACGTATATTTCTAATGCTTTCCCAACCTCTTCCTATTCCACTCTTTATTTCTTTCCTTACTTCTCTCGATCTCCTTTCCAATCTCTAAAACTCTTTGCATTTGTGTGACCCCTGCCTTCGCTCCCCTCTTTCTTTCGCTCTCTTTCTATCACTCTCTTTCTATCACTCTCTCTCTTTCTATATCCCATTTTCTCTCTCTTTTTATATCTCTTTCTCGCTATTTCGTTCTCTCTCTCTATCCCCAACGTTCTCTCTTTTTCTCTGCATCTGTCCCTCTTCAATTATGTCCTTATTTCTCTATGTACTCTCTCACGCTTTTTGCATTTCGCTCACCTCTTTCTCTCTCTTCCTTTCTTTCATTCTCTCGCTATTCCTCTTTCTTTTCGCTCTCTCTTTATCTTTTGATCTCTCTCTTTCTTTCTCTATCACATATCTCTCTTTCTCTCTTATTATCTCTCTCGTTTTCTTTCACTTTCTCGTTCTCTCTCTCTCCCTCTCTCTCTCTCTCTCCAACGATAATCTAAACATTGCAATCACCATAATAATAATAATAAAGTTCATTTGAAAAATCACGCTTCATCCCCAAAGGCTCGAAGCGCGGTACAAAAACTAAGCTGGGAGATAATAACAAGCTGGAAAAGATTGTAGACATCATCATTCCAGCAGGTGTTTGCGAAATAGATGAGTTTTTAAATTTGTTTTGAAGGACTCCAGCGTCTGGCTGTTTTTGAGAGCGTCAGGAAGGGTGTTCCAAATCGTTGGGCCAGCAAATGCGAAAGTGCGCTTTCCGTAAGTTTCAAGGCGAACACGCGGTATCGAGAGTTTGCCACTATCGGATGAGCGGAGTTGTCTAGTGGGTACATAAGGCGTCATGAGCGCTTGGAGATAGGACGGCGCCAGGTCATGCAAGCAGCGGTAGCACAGAGTTGCGATTTTGTACTCTATACGAGCGCGGACCGGCAGCCAATGCAATTCTATCAGAAGAGTTTTAGCATGGTCGAATTTGCGTTTACGAAGAACAATTCGAGCCGCATTATTCTGTGCTTTTTGAATTTTATCAAGGAGCGTAGCTGGAAGACCCACCATGAGAGCATTGCAGTAGTCCATGCGTGATAGCACGAATGCAGACATCAGCCTCTTTGATGCATCCAACGTTAAGAAGGGTCTGATATGACTATTTCTGCGCAGCTCTAGAAAAATCGCCTTGCAAATCATGTTAATGTGATTTTCCATAGTTAGTGTTCTGTCTAAGTAGACACCCAGGTTTCGCACTGTTTGATCAAACTCAATCTGCACGCCTGAGAGAGTAAAGGATGGTGTATCTTTTAAAGATTTTAATTTTTGAGCGGTAGCAATGGGGATCACCTCAGTCTTTTCATCATTCAACTTGAGCTTGTTTATTGTCATCCAGTGCTTAACTGACTCCACTGTCTTCTGTGTCATATTAAGAAGCTGAGGGAGCTGAGAGGGGATCACGGATTTCTGAAGTTGGGTATCATCCGCGAACATGTGATATACCATGTCAAACTGCTTGATCACTGCACCCAGGGGCTGAACGTACATAGTGAAAAGCACCGGGCCTAAGACCGAGCCTTGGGGTACTCCGAATTCAATAATGGATTTCTTGGAGGTCAAGCCGTTTGTGATAACTGATTGGACCCGATTTGTCAGATATGAGCGGAACCATCTCAGAACGGTATCGGTGAAACCGAACGTATATTGCAGACGTTGGAGAATTATGCCGTGGTCAAGCGTATCGAACGCTGCCGATAGATCCAGTAACGATAATAAGATTATAAAACCCAGAACGGACCGATACATAACTGTAACCGAAAACCAAACCACTTATACTTAAGCTTTAAAGACATTGTGTCCAAACTACTTAGCCTTAAGCTTTAAAGACATTGCGTCCAAAATACGTTGCCTTAAGCTTTAAAGACATTGTGTCCAAACTAATTAGCCTTAAGCTTTAAAGACATTGTGTCCAAACTACTTATACTTAAGCTTTAAAGACATTGTGTCCAAACTACTTAGCCTTAAGCTTTAAAAACATTGTGTCCAAACAAACGTATAATATATTCTAGACATTCCTACATTGCACTGTCTGCCCGTGGTCCTACATTGCACTGTCTGCCCTTGGTCCTACATTGCACTGTCTGCCCGTGGTCCTACATTGAACTGTCTGTCCGTGGTCCTACTTTGCAATATCTACCCATCGTCCCATACTGCATTGCCGCTTTACTGTGACATTTACCAAATCATTAATCTATTAAATTGTTGCTTTAACGATGAATGTCACTGACAATGTCATGTCGTCCTCCTCTACCCCATAACCCCAGTGTCACATTCGAACCAAACCACCCTACACAAAGTCTATTACACCTTTGTTTAGCTATGACCAATCAAATCAAGAAAATATTTCTAAACGCTCCTGCGGCAAAGGAACTAACCTCGTTCTGGCCTCGGTTAAAAAGTAAATGATTCCCAATCACGAGATTAAACCTTTGGATGTAGGTTGGACTGAAGACGAGAAATTCTGTTGGTGACGGATAAAATAATTAACTAATGTGTTAAGGAAGCACTTTTTACCACATAGTTTCCTCTCATGCAGTGTCGTAGCCAAGGTTGGTGTCACCCCACTCCCGCTGACTTGCACGATGGATTTCTTCTTGTTAAAATAAGTCCATGGTATAAAAATGACAAGAACAAAAACAAATTAATAGTCAGCAGGTAAATGTATTTAAGAACTGTAACAAGTCTTCGTCATTGTTAGCGTAACCATGTGTGGCTTAGCGACAATGTCGGACCAAGTAAAGGTTTTAATAAAGTATGAGAAATTGAATCATTAACAACCATTAATTTTATATGTACATAATATACATATTGTCATCTTGTTTAAAGAGACATGGGCGAGTGGGAATAACAAGCTACCATCGCCATAATGGGATGCCATCCCATATAGCGGTGTGTCAAAGCCCGCGGTGTAGGCGTGCGTAAACACACTGACATAGAGTACACATTATATAAAAATAACGATCGAATCCTTGCTACATCATTATAAGAACATAACAAGTGCATTAATAAAAGGTATCAGGGTCATGGTTGCGTAATTACTAGTATTCTAGGTTGCAATAACGATCCCGCCAATGAAGTCCTAAGTATAGTAGGCTACAGCTTTCACAATCATAGTAGGCTACAGCGATCACATTCATAGTAGGCTACAGCGTTCACATTCATAGTAGGCTACAGCGTTCACATTCATAGTAGGCTACAGCGTTCACATTCAAGTGAAAGGATAATAAAAAGACATATTTTAATATACTTCTGCTATTAATTGAAGTTGAGGAACAATTTTAATTGGTTGGGTGAAAAGTTGTTTATTTTCCCATCCAATGACGTCGGTCTAATATTAAGGATTCGACCTTCCACTTCCACTCAGAAATATTATACGAGAGACCGGGGGGGGGGGGGGGGGGGGGGGGTGAATACAAAATCTCGATTGGCTTGAGCTGTAGCACGTCAGAATCCAAGATTAACAAGGGAGATTACTCGGGTTATCATACTGCAAGGGCACAATGGAGGAAGGGGGGATATTATCTTGTAAAGGCGAGTTTACGATGGGGAAATATTTACAATGTGCAGCCTCAAACCATCAAAGTTACATCTGTGGAAATTTGACTTGTGATCAGCTATCATTTTATGAAATTCTGTTGGAACGAGCATTGCCTGCTCTGTAAATTTGCAATTTTTCAGTTAGATGCAGCCCCCCCCCCCCCCGCCCTTCCGAGATGGTTTCACCCGGTGCGGTCCACAACCCTGCAACCCCCTAGCTACGCCATCTCCGGAAGATGTCGCATTCTTCTCCAAGTTCCGATGGCCAGATGTCATACTAATCATCTTTAGATGAGGGATGGATCGACTATTAGATTCGTAATCGACTCTGGTCCCCAAAAATGTTTATGATGAATATTTTGTTTTCAGTTAAATATCACTGGATCAAAAAAAATTAAATACCAGAAAGAACCGGTTTAACAATAGCAGCGGAAATCCGTGAATTTTATCTACCAAAGTAACTTGAAAACACATGCATTCATGTAACACACTTTATAAGAATTGACATTAGTGATAAATTCAGGGAATATAATTATTATATTTATTTCTGGTTTTAATACAATACTCCCATATCAAAGAATTCATATACTTACATACATGCATAAGCACTTTTCTTAGCCAGATTTTTTTGATTCGATTTTCACAGAAAACAATTTTTACTATCATTGTTTTTAAGAATCTCATTTTAGAAATAGAAATTGTATCTTATGCGGCTGTAGAAAACAAATGTACTGACTGCTCAGTGCACCGTTGGGCAATTGTATTGTTAATGCTATTGAAACATTGAAGCCATATATGCATGCATGCATGATGCATACATACATATATACATACATACATACATACATGGTATGGCATCTTTCCGTCTACGAGAGACGATAGATTATCTTGTCTGGTTGCAGCTCTTCGTGTGGCTAATGAGACCGATCCTTGAATGGCAGTCTCTTGTGCATGTCCCGCACACGAATGCAGTGGAGTAGTGTTTTCTTGCCTTTCTCCGCGCTCTCTTCACAGCTGCTTCCGCCCTGTAGACCTCGGCACGTAGTGATCCTTCCTTCACGATGCCCCGCCATGTGGATCGATCCTCCGCCAAGTCCTCCCAATTTGAGATGTTGATGTTAGCCGCCTTCATATCTCTTTTGCAAATGTCTATGTATCTGAGACGAGGCCGTCCAACTGACCTTTTCCCTATCGCCAGCTCGCTGTACAGCACGTCCTTAGGTATGCGACCAGGTTGCATTCGCTTGACGTGCCCAAGCCAGCGGAGGCGTCTTTGGATTAAAAGGGCTGGTACGCTGCACATATTTGTTTGAGACAGGACATACGTGTTGGGGACTTTTTCCTGCCATTTGATGTCAAGGATGTGGCGCAGGCATCTGAGGTGGAAGCCATTGAGCCTTTTTTCGTGCCTGTTGTATGTGGTCCAAGACTCACATCCATAGAGTAGTGTGCTCAGTACGCAGGCCTGGTATACCTGCAGCTTAGTTTTTGTTGTGAGCTTGGCATTGGACCAGACTCTTTTCTTCAATCTCGTCATGACAGTTGCGGCCCTCCCTATCCTGCCACTTATCTCATCCTCCATTGAGAGAGTGCTCGAAATGTTCGACCCTAGATATGTGAATCTGTCAACAGCATCCAGGTTGCAGTCGTCGATGGAGATAGTGGGGGGAGTGTCAGCGTCCTGAGCCATAATGTTGGTTTTCTTTAAGCTGATGATCATGCCAAACTATTTGCAGGCAGCGGATAAACTGGATACAAGGCTCTGCAGGCCGTCTGCTGATTGAGATACTAAAGCGGCGTCATCTGCAAATAAGAGCTCACGTAGCATGACCTTTCTTAATTTGGTCTTAGCTCTAAGGCGCGCAATGTTGAACAATCTCCCGTCTGCTCTAGTGTGGATGTATATCCCCTCGCTGTTGTTCTGGAAGGCATACTGGAGTAAGATGGAGAAGAAGATTGCAAATAAAGTAGGAGCTAGCACGCAGCCTTGCTTTACTCCACTACTTACTGGAAAAGCTTCTGAGGTGGCACCGTCATAGCATACTGTGCCCTGCATGTTATAGTGGAACTGCTCGATGATGTTAAGCAGACGTGCAGGGCAGCCTATTTTTTTTTTAGGATCTGGAAGAGGCCGCTTCTGCTGACAAGATCAAAAGCTTTAGTGAGGTCGACAAACGCGATGTATAGAGGCATATGTTGTTCCCTGCATTTCTCCTGCAACTGGCGCAGAGAGAAGATCATGTCTATGGTTGACCTACCGGCTCGAAAGCCACATTGCGATTCTGGGAGTACACGCGCTGCTAGGGTCTGCAAGCGTGTTAATGCAACTCGGGCGAAGGCCTTTCCAACTAGGCTAAGAAGGAAGATTCCACGATAGTTGTTGCAGTCACATTTGTCTCCTTTGTTCTTGTACAATGTAACAATGGTTGCATCTTTCAACTCTTGTGGTAGCTGTCCTTGTTCCCAGCACATAGTAAGGAGATCGTGCAAGGGCCGTAATAGAACTTCCTTTCCACATTTGAGAACCTCTGGTGGAATTCCATCATTGCCAGGGGCTTTCCCACAGGCGAGACAATCGATGGCTCTACGTACCTCTTCTAGGGTGGGTAGGGTGTCAAGCTCATCCATGACCGGCAGGTCTGGGATATCGTCCAGGGCAGCGGTTGAGACATGGTTCATTGTTGCGTATAGTTCCAAGTAGTGCTCAATCCACCGTTTGAGCTGTTTACATACATACATACACACATACACACATACATACATACATACATACATACCTACATACCTACCAACCTACCTACATACCTACCTACATGCATACATACATACATGCATACATGCATACATACATATATACATACATGCATACATACACACAGACATGCATACCTAAATAATTATTATTTATGATAGCCAGTTTTAATAAAATAATAAAATTTGACTCATGTTGCAGAAAATGCTTGGATTATTATACGTGCATAAAAGTGAGTCTACAAATAGATCGTGAAAATTTAAAGCTATACTGTTTATCAAATAATTGTCATTATAAATATCACCAGGTGTAATCACTCGATTTGTATGTTGCCAAACTCGATGTTCATTTCTTACTCCCGCGAAGATGACCAAAAACAATGTTCGACTTGAGTAGTAGCCTTGACTTGAGCTGCATTTTCTTTTAAGTGACGGAGAGTTCCGCATTTCGTCAGCCTAACTCTCTCGTCCTTGCCAATTGGATCGAGATAACTGGAAAAAGATCCGGAAGAAGTAGATGACCAACTGTATTTTTTTTGTTTCACTGTACTCTTTATGCGTTCTACGTCGCAGGAGTTGTCGGAATTTTCATTGGCTCCATCTCCGGGTTTCAATTTCAGAGTTTGCCTTCTCTTAGATAAGTCACCATTTAACGTTAACGTGTCTCATCTACCGGGGTGGGGGGGGGGGGGTATGATTTAGCTTGTTTAGGCTTTTGATGCATTGAACTCCACTAGTTTGGATTGACTCAGTTGGGACTGCTCGGCCACTCAGCCAGCATCATTGCTTGTTGTCTAGATCAATTGAATAGTAATTATTAAAGCAGTTTCTTGGCAGATCAGACAAATGAACATAAAAGTAGACATGTATTAATTTAAAATATATTTAATGCTCAATTTAATGAAGCATCCCCCACACACACTTTTGCTCCACTGTCTGCTTAAGTCATATGCATGTAGCGTTAAAACAGAAGACGTGGTGTAACAGCATTACAATATGGGCTAACGGATGCCCAAAGACAGCACTAAAACTTGGTGACTTTGGGAAGACCAACAAGACTCTAGAAGCAACCCCCCCCTCCCAATCAATTCTGGCGCTACTGTAATATACTGTCCGGCCAGGGAAAGTAATTTACCGTATATGTTATTTGTGACATGGCAGATACATCAAGGTTATAAATTTGCTGGTTGGATTTTATTGGGGTGGGGGGCTATGGTGGTTGAATGGAAGTGTAGTTCAGGGGAGAGTGCTTCTCTTTATTTATGTATAAAATAACGACCATTTGCCGGTAGATCCGTATAGCGGAGGCTGAGACGTTAAACCAAAATGGAGCTAGAACGGCCCTAAACCAAACATAAGTGTCATTTATAATGAGACAAATTGATTTCGTGTAACCTACATCTGAACAATTTCTCAATATTTCTGAATCTCTGTTGAAACTCGTGAGTAGAGATTGTATACGTAATATCGTTACGTCCAAATGGTGGGGACATATTTTAATGGTCGATAATGAAACGAGAATCGCTATTATTTAGTGGTAGGAAAAATATGCATTCTTTGGGGGTACTGCTCCTAGGCAACCTATTTCCCTCCCAGCTGCGGTGTGAGTTAGTCACACTGCAGAAAACCATGTAAACTCTATTAGTGGGCGTCTGTAAAACACCTACGAGTCTCCCCGGGGTGGGAAGGATTGGGGGACAAAGGGACGTAAAATGTATCCAGCCCAGCTCTAGAAAGTCCGGCCCGGTTGTTGTGTGAAAGCAACATCCCGGCCGGCCAGGCGTTCTTTCTCTGGTGCCGCCTCACTCGCATAGTCAATCGAGTGGAAGAGTGGGTGAGGCTGTCTCAGGGGCGGAAAGCTCCAGGCGTGCCACTTCGCGGCCCTACTGGAATAAAGACTACTGGGGGAGTAGTTGATGTCCAGTTGAGTCTAGCGGAGGGTGCGTTGGGGAAGACTTTATGAGTTTCGGCTCGATAGTTTACTGTTTTTTCTAAAGTAGATTAGATAATGGTAGGAAAACAGGTTTCAAATTGATGGTACAGCAGAAAAAAATTTAGTACATCCTACTGCATGGTACAACCAGACAGACCGTTTGTATATCTTACTGTATTGTACACCAGAAACATTTAGTGAATCGGACTGTTTGGTAAAACATACAAAATTAGTACACTTGACTGTACTATACACCAATAAAACTAGTACATCTGACTGTATTGTACAAAAACACAACTTGTACATGTGACTGTATTGTACAAAAACACAACTTGTACATCTGACTGTATTGTACACCAAAATAACTTGTAAATCTGGCTCATTGTACAACAGAACACAACTATAACATCTGACTGTATTGTACAACCGAAATAGTACGTGCTCTATCGTTCTCAGTTGTAACTTTGGACTCTGAATAAAGTGATGGCGGCTTTATTGAAATATGTAGTCAAAGCCCGAGAATGAGAAAATTCAACAGCAAAAATAAAAATAAATCAATAAGCCACATAAAATATAATACAAATTAGGGTTTGTTCAAGCGATCGAATCTAGCAATAACGATGATTGCCGGTGATGTTGATTGATTGGTTCCTTTGGTCATGGTTGCTAGTTAGTGGTGGCCGCGGTGGGCGTGGCTGGTCCGGCCTTAATTGTAAACGGAGCAGTTCGGAACTTGGGCAATTGTAAGTCATAATTTTTTGTTGATTTGTGTGTTTGGGTGTGTGCATGTGTGTGGGGTGTGTGTGGGTGTGTGTTTGTGTGTGCGTGCGTGTGTGTGTGGGGGGTATGTGTGTAGGGTTGAGGGCTATGAAGTAGAGCTTATCATAGTTAAACGATTTGGAGTAGACCTCAATTTAGTAGTTTCAGTTTAGGTCACTTTTTATTTCGTGGTTTTTAGTGAGAGCTTTGGTCGGCAACCTTCTGTGCCCTCCCCCCCACACACACACTAAATGTGCGGGTTTTATTTAAATTGATATATACAGGGCGTCTCCAGTAATAAACAACGTAACCAGCCAAACAATCTTTGGCTTTGCCCCCTCCCTAAAAACCTTGTATGACATGGTGATAGTAGTTATATGGGACAAGGTGATAGTAGATATCCATAGCATGGTGATTATTGATATATGTGACAGGGTAATAGTTTATGTATATGGTATGATGATAGTGGATAGCTATGGCATGGTGCTAGTTCATATATATAACATGGTGCTAGTGGATAGATATGGCATGGTCGTAGTTGATAGATATGACATGGTGCTTGTGGGTAGATAAGACATGGTGCTTCTGTGTAGATATGTAAGGGTGCTAGTAGATAGATATGTCATGGTGCTAGTAGATAGATATGTCATGGTGGAAGAGGATAGCTATCGCATGGTTCTTGTGAATAAATATGGCACAGTACTAGTGGAAGTATGGGGTATGGTGAGAAGGGAAAGATAAATAAAGCTAGACCTTCTAAAAGTTTTGGCTTTGGTCTCCAATATTGTGTGCCGTAGTTTTATCTTGAAAGACTAGCGTAACCTTGGAAATAAACACCTGATGTAAGGTGTATATTATGGATTAAAGACACAACAGTTAAGCACACCCCCACTGTTGAGACTGCTGAGAGTAACACAAATATCCACTCCACTAGTGGGTATCGTTCTACTCTAAACAGAGATGGACCAAAAGTATTGTATAATAATTAATTCAGTGTATCGAATATGACCGAATTGTTAACTTTTCTACAACCCATAGACTGGAAACATTGTGTGATGGTTGACTTGATCCTACCATAAACAGAGCTACCACCCGGACTATAGACCGTCTCTCTGACACTACATTTCCAGGCTCAAATCAATGAAGTATCGAACCGAAGTATCGGTCATTAGATTTTGTATGGTTCCCCAGAGTACATCGAGATTATAGCCCCTTAACGGTGAATTGCCTCCCATAGATTAATTAATGCTTTATTCTCCCAACTAATGAACTTTTCGTTTTTAAATCAATTGTTTTTAATGTTAGGAAGCGGATATTGCAACTAACAATTTTCAGGATTTTGATTTAGATTTTTCAACTTATGTGATGAGATCATTTTACAAATAATGTAACTGTTTAGTGTTGTTATCAATTTATTGGCTGCAATCATTTTACAAATAATCTTACTCTTTAATTTTGTTATGCAATTAAAGCATGTGCAAGAATGTTGTAATTTTTTAATCATAATTTATAACTTAGTCATCATCGATCTTCTGTCAGCTTTATTTCACGTTTACTGAACCTTTCGAGAACACAGAGTACAGCCAATCATATTTATGAATCATATTGTATCTACTACTAGTTAAAGGTAGTTACAGTAATATGCAATTTTCTTACCTCCACCTCCAAAAAAGCAATATTATAAAGATAAAAAATTCCCTACAGCAGGCCTGCACAATTGAAAATGAAAGGCGCCCCTGCACAACTGAAAATGAAAGGCGCCCTTGCACAACTGAAAATGTGCGGCGCCCCTTCACAACTGAAAATGTGAGGCGCCCCTGCACAACAGAAAATGTGAGGCGCCCCTGCACAACTCAAAATTTGAGGCGCCCCTGCACAACTCAAAATGTGAGGCGCCCCTGCACAACTGAAAATTAAAGGCGCCCCTGCAATACTGAAAATGTGAGGCGCCCCTGCACAACTGAAAATGAAAGGCGCCCCTGCACAACTCAAAATTTGAGGCACCCCTGCACAACTCAAAATGTGAGGCGCCCCTGCACAACTCAAAATGTGAGGCGGGCCTGCACAACTCAAAATGTGAGGCGGGCCTTAAATACTTATGAAAAAACTGGTGCGGGTCGGAACAAAATATGGAAAGCTATTAAGAAAATAATAATAATAAAGAATATTTCTTTACTTCGCGGGCTGCAAAGTGGGTCCTGGCGGCCCGCATGCGGCCCGCGGGGAGTATGTTGTGCAGGCCTGACCTACGGTATTGCCCCCCCCCCCCGAACTGACCACAACGTCAGTATATGTTGTCTATATTTATCCTTGCCTGTACTGTTATTACAAGTTAAATGTCCAGTCATATCTAACCAACTGAGATGGTCACATTTATACTTTATGGACCATGAGACTTTCATTTAACAATAATAGTTTCAGAGAAAAACGTGTATTTAAAAAAAAATGTTTTAACCAAAAAATAAATAATACTTTTTTTTTAAATAAATGAAAAAAGTAGCTTTGATTAGATCTAGTTTCAAAGAATTGTATCATTAACTAATTTATTAACAGTAAAAAAAATTCAAATCAAAGGAATTTATGCTACCATCTTGGTGGTTGAAAAGTCCTACACACAACGGCTTTCAAACACAGACCACTGCATGCCCACCAAAGAACGGTTCGTGTCAAACACAGACCACTGCGTGTCTAACAAAACGTTCATCCTCAGCTGATCTAATTACTCGCTATAATTAGATATTGATGAATCAGTTGGGTCTTTGACAAGTATTTTGACAGGGCAATTCAAAGATAAATGGGCAGAAGATCAGGGGCACCGCAGCTTATTCTACTCGGATATCCGCCCTCTCCTCGTGCGCAAACAGGATGAGCGCTCTCCCCGCGCGCCCAAATATGCAGAGGTGACTGGCCGAAAAAATTAAAAAGAAAACCTGCCTTCAAAAAAAATTTGTCTCACTGACAAAAATTACGTGTCACATCTTGAGTGCCCTCTGCCGGTTGAATTATTTTATAAGAGCCCCTAATGATTAATGGCCGCTAGATCCCAGTGAATTTATGGGAGAAGATAGAGAGAGCGCGCGAGAGCAAAATGGAGGGGAGAGAGAAATCCCACACAAAAATTACATACATTTGATGAACTCGATCATATTCAATTTGCCTCTGTTCTTCCCATCTTTTATTTACGCATCTTTTGCTCTTTTCACAGTTTCCTGTTCCGATTGAATCTCGCCTTCCTTTTAATGCCATGATGCAATTAATACAAATTTAATTGAATCCTGAAAGCACTTTAAGATTATGTCAATGCTGACTTTGTGCGTGTAACATAAACCATCATTAGGTTAGGAATATATTAATTTTGTTTTACATGTACAAGAAACGATCAAGAAAGGGACTCTGCCATTATGACGGGCTCATCGGCGTATCTTCTACCAGGTAGCCAGTCTAAATTGCTCATCTTCTACTGGGTAGCCAGTCTAAATTGCTCATCTTCTACTGGGTACAGCCAGTCTAAAGAGCTCATCTTCTACCAGGTAGCCAGTCTAAAGCGCTTATCTTCTACCAGGTAGCCAGTCTAAATTGCTCATCTTCTACCAGGTAGCCAGTCTAAAGCGCTCATCTCCTACCAGGTAGCCAGTCTAAATTGCTCATCTTCTACTGGGTACAGCCAGTCTAAAGTGCTCATCTTCTACTGGGTACAGCCAGTCTAATGTGCTCATCTTCTACTGGGTAGAGCCAGTCTAAATTGCTCATCTTCTACTGGGTACAGCCAGTCTAAATTGCTCATCTTCTACTAGGTACAGCCAGTGTAAATTGCTCATCTTCTACTGGGTACAGCCAGTCTAAATTGCTCATCTTCTTCTTCTTCTTCTATATATTAAGGGCCCAAGATCAATTTATTGATCATTATGGCTCCTATGAATGTAGATGGGATTTGCAATGTCTCTGTGCCTGGTGTTGATGAGGATATTTCACTGGTTACAAGAGTGACTGTTTGAGGGTATCATGCACTAGGGGTTGGAAGGCCTGAGGCAATAGACGCAAATGAGTCAAGTGTTGTCGCCTCAACTGTTCCTTTTGGAAGCTTGTTCCAGTCCCTGATAGTCTTTGGTAGGAATGAGCAGTTCCTATACTGACTTCTCGCTGGTATGAGCCGGAACTGCCTGTCATGGCCTCGTCGCTGTCTGTGGGGGAGAGGGACGAGTTTCTGTTTAATGCCAGAGCAGTGGACTAGCCCATTATTTATCTTGTAAATCATGGAGAGCCTGGACTGTCGTCGTCGTTCCTCCAATAGTGACCAGCCCAGTGTTTCCAACATGCTGCCAACACTAGAGGTATTCCTGTAGCGGTTCAGGACAAAGTGTGCTGCCCGTCGCTGTACTGCCTCCAACCTGTCGATTCTCTTCTGAGTGAAAGGGTCCCAGACCGAAGATGCATAATCTAAAAGTGGCCGGACAAAGGCTTTATGGGCTCTTTCTTTCACATCGGAGTTGCTGATCTTTAGATTACGCCTTAAGAACCCCAGGGTCTTGTTCGCCTGGTTGCACACATTGTTAATATGCTCGTCCCAGCGGACCTCTCTCTGAATGGTAACACCCAGGTACCTTACGGAGGAAACTGACTCAAGCAAATGACCATGCAATTCATAGTGGTAGCGTAGAGGAGTACAACTTCTAGAGACTTACAGTGTCTGGCACTTGGCTGGATGAAATTCCATGTCCCAGCTCACCTCCCACTCAGCTAACCGATTGAGATCCTCTTGTAGCTGGTCCTGGTCAGATCTGTTGGTGATCGTCCTGTACACGGCTGTGTCATCTGCGAACAGTCTTGCTTGGGATGTCAGTTTCTCGGGTAGGTCATTGATATATGCTAGGAACAAACAGGGGCCTAGCACCGAGCCCTGGGGGACCCCTGACTTAACATTGACAAAGGACGAGCTTGCACCGTCCACCACTACTGCTTGGCATCGGTTGTTGAGGAAGCTAGAGATCCATGTTTTAGTAGTGCCTTGGATCCCATATCTCTGAAGTTTGTGTAGAAGCAAACTATGATTGACACGGTCAAAGGCCTTCGAGAAGTCCATCACCAGCACATCAGTCTGCTTGCTGTTTTCTAGATTTGTCATCAAGTCTTCAACAAACTCAAGGAGCTAGGTCTCACATGATCTATTGACTCTGAAGCCATGCTGACAGTCATTGAGTATATTTTTGCTTTCAAGATGCTTCATGACTGCGCTTACGATTATGTGCTCCAATAGTTTGCATACTATGCTGGTGAGAGATATCGGACGATAATTGGCAGGGTCAGAATGCTCCCCTTTCTTGTAGACTGGAGTTACATGCGCTGTTCTCCAGTCTGCTGGAACATTACCAGAGCACAAAGATGATTGGAAGAGGATTGTCAGTGCAGGAGCGATTTCGTTGGGCAATTCTTTGAGCACTCGTGGTTTTATACTGTCAGGACCACATGCTTTGTATTGGTTAATGGTTTTGAGGAGGGCAAGCACCTCCTGTCCTGAAATCTGAATATCTTCCATGACGGGGTAGGCTGTGTTCATCATGTTGGTTTTTATGTGGAACTCAGCCTCTGAGTACTCTCTGCCGTCACGAAAGACCGTAGAACTGCTGATTGAGTATATCAGCCTGTGTTTTTGGGTCAGATGACAAATGGCCATCCCATCTCAGGGGGGAAACTCCAACGTTTGAGGACTTTTGGTGCTTCATATAGCTCCAGAAGCGCTTGTTCTTGACACCACTGGTCGGAGTGTCTTGCTCTGAGATAATGCCGTTCAGGTAGTTCCAATACGATCTGCGCAGTAAGCGTTGGATAGTTCGGCGGAGTCTCAGTACCTCCTCTCTCAGTTCAACGGAGCCATTTTTCTTCAATCGCTTGTATTGGCGGTCTCTCCTGTGGATTAGCCCACGAATGGCCCATGGCTGATTTATCTTAGGTTTGGTGGTCTTGTGTGGTATATATTTCTTCACTGCATCAGTGATTGTTGTCTTAAACTTCACCCACAGCTCTTCTGATGTCGCTGTTCCCTGATTCGCCTGCATGTTAGAGCTCAGTTCTGTCGTTACAACTCTCAGGCCATCCCAGTCTGCCTTGGCATAAATTGGGATTTCTGGTATGACCTGCTTCTTTTTTTGTGTATTAACCTGAAATTCACAATATGCTATGCATATCTTCTACTGGGTAGCCAGTCTAAATTGCTCATCTTCTACTGGGTACAGCCAGTGTAAATTGCTCATCTTCTACTGGGTACAGCCAGTCTAAATTGCTCATCTTCTTCTTCTTCTTAGACTGGCTGTTGCTCATCTTCTACTGAGTAGGCAGCCTAAATTGCTCATCTTCTACGGGGTATAGCCAGTATAAATTGCTCATCTTCTACCGGGTAGGCAGTCTAAATTGCTCATCTTCTACTGGGTACAGCCAGTCTAAGGTGCTCATCTTCTTCCAGGCCTATCATGTAACTGGTATGTAAAGTCTAAATTGCCAATAATTCTTATTTGCTGTCAATATGTCACACGATCACGTAATCTCAAGTAATCTCAAGTAATCCCAATGCTTCATCAAAAAAGCAAATGACCTGAGCTTATACACAGTATCCACTATTTATATCACAGGGCCTAAAATGTAACCACATGCCATGCACAGTTTCCACCATTTATATTACAGGACCTAAAGTGTAACCACAGGCCATGCACAGTTTCCACCATTTATATTACAGGACCTAAAGTGTAACCACAGGTCGTGCACAGTTTATGCATTTATATCACATGGCTTATACATGCTTTCATTTTAAAAATGTTCATATCACAAAATTTCGTTCAACTCAATTTGTAGGCCGTTACCTTGACATTTGAATTATCTTTGAAAATGAGAAATATTCTGAAATATTGCCTCTACTTAAATTAAAGGCTTTTTATGAGGAAGAAGATTATAATATTAGGGCAATTTTCCCTTGTATGATGGGGAATGTGATCAGTGGGTGATGAAAAAATGTAGTGAAAAGAGTGGTGGTGGTTGGGGGGAGGTTATAATCGAAGAAGAAGGAGAGACGAAAACAGATATCGAGAGAGACGGAAAGAGAGAACTAGAGAGACAGAAAGAGAGAGCTAGAGAGACGGAAAGAGAGATTGGGTAAGACAGAAATAGAGAACGTTAGAGAGAGAAAGTAGAGAGCTTGTGACAGGAGCTGGTGAGTGAGAATCATGACATAACTGGAAAACTGTGAGATTGTTAGTGTCCTTCTAGACATCCCTTTAATCTATAGGACTATAGCTAATATAAATCGATCGGACTTTAGGACATTATCACCCCACAATATGACATAACCACTCTATAGGACTCTAAACTTTATCCCTCTATAAGAATCTAGGACAATATCACTGTAGCACCCTCTCACTGGAGCAAACCTTGCACCCTGTCACTGTAACCCCCTCCAACTGTAGCTCCCTATTAAACTAGCACCGTATTACATTAGCACTCTGTCACTTAGCACCCTATTACCGTAGGACTTTATTACTTTAGCACCATATTGTCGTAGGACCCTATCACCGTAGCACCATATCACTGTAGCCCTTTATTACCGTAGGACCCTATTACACTAGCACCCTATCATTTACCTTATAACTGTAGCACCCTAATATCCTAAGATCGAATAACCACCAGGAATATTTGAGAAGATTGATCTCAGAACTCATCCATGAGATTGAAATCCTTGGACGACGTTTGTGCCATAGAAGGAATCAGGTAGTTTCGTGGCATGATCCCCCTTCTAGGTGCCTTGTTGCTGGATGGGATTTAGTTGGATGCAATTTATTTTGGGAATAGATTTATTGATGTAAAATATTTTAATCTCCGAACTTTTGCTTTATTTTCTTGAGTAAACTAGAGTTGGTGTCAACCGGTGCGGTAAACTCATGGCCCCCCCTTTCTTTTTTCCCGATCACCCTTTTCCCAGGCCCCGCCCCAACATGCAACGAAAAATTCTCAGCCGGACAATATTTTACCGCTAAATAAGGGGCGGTTGACCCAAAAGGCTTCATGGGCCACTGTGAATGAAATAATAAAATGAACACTCACTAAATGCTGTCTAGAATTCTAAATCTATGCTTAATGCATAATCCCAGGATATTCGACCGGAGATTGATCCCCCAACAAAAACGATTAGACTAGCAAAAACAACACCAGCACGCCGGGTAGATGGCACTCGATAATTTTGGATGGCAACTCATCTAAGAGAAGGCAAACTCTGAAATGAAACCCGGAGACGGAGTCCTGTAGGCAGTATGACATTGACACAATGAAAATTCCGATTACTCCTGTCACGTAGAGCGCATAAAGTGCACAGAGAAACATACGAGACACACTGCTGGTCATCTACTACATCCTGGTCTGCATTCGAGTCGTCTTGAATAAGTCTTGTAAGGACAAGAGAGTGAGGCTGACTAATTGAGCAACATCCGTCACAAATGCAGCTCAAGTCAAGTCTACTAATCAAGTAAAATATTGTCTAAGTCATCTTAACAAGTCTTTTCAAATGTATCTGTGAATAAATATGCTTGTCCGATAAAATTTTGCAAAATTTTCGGAAGGCTATTTGACCAACTTTTCGTAATCCTATCGAACTGAAACTTGGCACAAAGATTCGTTGCCGATGACAACACAATCTTTAAAATTTTCAGCTCCACACCCACCCCTTAAGTTTAGAGTTTTTCAAGGGAAAATGAAGAAAATATGATGCAATGATTTCTTAACAACTGTAGCCATCGATAAATCACTCAAAATGCATGTAAATGATTTATTTTAAAAAACTTTGTTTTTAATTATTATTATTATTATTATTATGGGTAGTTTTCTATAGCGTGGTACCCCAGCCTAGGGCTGGGCTCACCACTCTGTACATGCAAATTAAAATGAACTTTAAAAATATAAATTAAAAACCAACCATTCCATAACAATTTACATGTGAAGCCATGGACGGCACTCAGCAGCATCGTTTAACTTTCAGAGGGGGAATCAGTCAGGAGAGTAAAGTTTAAAGAGGTGTGTTTTGAGTGCAGTTTTGAAGGCTGTGATGGTTGATACATTTCGGATGTGTAGTGGAAGAGAATTCCATTGTTTGGGGGCACAGTAAGAGAAAGATCTTTCACCGTATGTTTTTGTGCGAGTCTTAGGGACAGAAAGAATACGATCGTCTGCGGAGGAGCGAAGCTGTCGAAGGGGTGAATAGACAGAGAGAATTTCGGTTAGATATGAAGGGCAGGAATTCGAGAAAAAGTGGTGGCACAGAACAGAGAGTTTATAATCAATCCGTGCTTGTACAGGGAGCCAATGAAGTGAATGAAGTAGTGGTGTGACGTGATCACGTTTTTTTGCCTTTAAAACTAGCCTAGCAGCTGAGTTTTGAACCTTTTGTAATCTTTCTAAGAAGTGTTTTGGTGAGCCTGACAGAAGAGAGTTGCAGTAGTCAAGACGAGAGAGAACAAGAGCACAGACTAAGGTTTTTGTTTCACTAACTGTAATGGTTGTTTTAATATTGGGTTAAAGATTAAACAGCCAAAAGTCTTTTTTCTTGTGTTTGAGAGTAACCATTTGTCTTCTCTATTTCCATTACTTGTTTTTTTTTTTTTACAGTGGTCATTTGACTGTTATGGACAGTAGCCATTTGTATATTATTATAAAGAGTATATACATAAGTGTCTGTTATTTTAAAAAAAGCATTGCTATTTTACTTCTGCAGTGGAAGTTAGCCCGTTTTCTACTTGTGTTTGGCAGTAGCCATTTTTCTGTTATTATGAGAAGCCATGTTTCTGCTTAAAGGAGAGTAGACGCTTGTCTGTGGTTATGGGGAATAACTACTTTTTTTTGTTTTGTTTGTTTGTTTGTTTGTTATTTTGGTCACATCAGTTTATTGATCATTTTGGCTCCTGGTTTGAATTCAGATTTTGCCGCCTCTTAGATGAGTTGCCGTCTCATCCACCCGGGGTGCTGGGATATTGGCTTTTGTGGAGATTGAGCTCCAGACCACCAGCTATTTGGATTCAGTCGGTTTAGACCGCTCGGCCACCCATCCTTGTTGTTATGAAGATGATGTTTTTGTTTGTTGATATGGATGGTGGCCATTTATCTGTTGTTATTGAAAGGAAGCAGCTGCCTTCTGCCTTAGAGAGTAAGCCATTGGTCTGCTTTCTGGGAGAGTAGCAATTGTCTATGCTGAATTTTTGGAGATCAGTCAGTAGTAGTGAGAATGTGTTGCCAATAGTTTTCAATGTTCTGCAGCAGGATTTTTGTCACAATTGCGCCGGAGGCAATATTTTACATATCACTCGTTTCCACAACGTTGTGAGGTGACCAGCTTCATGGCATTCTTAAGTAAACCTTTATGCCATTTTTTTACCATCTTTTAAAGTTTGTTCGTTTACAACTGGAGTGGAGGTTGGCAGAAGCGTGTATGTGTGTGTATGGGGGTGAGAGGGGTGTTGCAGTTATAGAACTCTTTTTAAGTGAAACAAACGAAAACCTTATCAGTCCTCTCGTATGTAAAGTCGAACTTTTCCGTGCTCTGTTAATGATGAGTCTGTTACCCGATGACATATGCCTGAGTCTGTTACCCGATGACATATGCCTGAGTCTGTTACCCGATGACATATGCCTGAGTCTGTTACCCGATGACATATGCATGAGCTGTTACCCGATGACATATGCCTGAGTCTGTTACCCGATGACATTTGCCTGAGTCTGTTACCCGATGACATATGTCTGAGTCTGTTACCCGATGACATATGCCTGAGTCTGTTACCCGATGACATTTGCCTGAGTCTGTACCCGATGACATATGCCTGAGTCTGTTACCCGATGACATATGCCTGAGTCTGTTACCCGATGACATATGCCTGAGTCTGTTACCCGATGACATATGCCTGAGTCTGTTACTCGATGACATATGCCTGATTCTGTTACCCGATGACATATGCCTGAGTCTGTTACCCGATGACATTTGCATGAGTCTGTTACCCGATGACATATGCCTGAGTCTGTTACGCGATGACATATGCCTGAGTCTGTTACCCGATGACATATGCCTGAGTCTGTTACCCGATGACATATGCCTGAGTATGTTACCCGATGACATTTGCATGAGTCTGTTACCCGATGACATATGCCTGAGTCTGTTACCCGATGACATATGCCTGAGTCTGTTACCCGATGACATTTGCATGAGTCTGTTACTCGATGGCATATGCCTGAGTCTGTTACCCGATGACATATGCCTGAGTCTGTTACCCGATGACATATGCCTGAGTCTGTTACCCGATGACATGTGCCTGAGTCTATTACCCGATGACATATGCCTGAGTCTGTTACCCGATGACATATGCCTGAGTCTGTTACCCGATGACATATGCCTGAGTCGGTTACCCGATGACATATGCCTGAGTATGTTACCCGATGACATATGCCTGAGTCTGTTACCTGATGACATATGCCTGAGTCTGTTACCCGATGACATATGCTTGAGTCTGTTACCCGATGACATTTGCATGAGTCTGTTACCCGATGACATATGCCCGAGTCTGTTACCCGATGACATATGCCTGAGTCTGTTACCCGATGACATATGCCTGAGTCTGTTACCCGATGGCATATGCATGAGTCTGTTACCCGATGACATATGCCTGAGTTTGTTACCCGATGACATTTGCATGAGTCTGTTACCCGATGACATATGTCTGAGTCTGTTACCCGATGACATATGCCCGAGTCTGTTACCCGATGACATATGCCTGAGTCTGTTACCCGATGACATATGCCTGAGTCTGTTACCCGATGACATATGCATGAGTCTGTTACCCGATGACATATGCCTGAGTTTGTTACCCGATGACATTTGCATGAGTCTGTTACCCGATGACATATGTCTGAGTCTGTTACCCGATGACATATGCCTGAGTCTGTTACCCGATGACATTTGCCTGAGTCTGTTACCCGATGACATATGCCTGAGTCTGTTACCCGATGACATATGCCTGAGTCTGTTACCCGATGACATATGCCTGAGTATGTTACCCGATGACATTTGCATGAGTCTGTTACCCGATGACATATGCCTGAGTCTGTTACCCGATGACATATGCCTGAGTCTCTAACCCGATGACATATGCCTGAGTCTGTTACCCGATGACATATGCCTGAGTCTGTTACCCGATGACATTTGCATGAGTCTGTTACCCGATGACATATGCCTGAGTCTGTTACCCGATGACATATGCCTGAGTCTGTTACCCAATGACATATGCCTGAGTCTGTTACCCGATGACATATGCCTGAGTCTGTTACCCGATGACATATGCCTGAGTCTGTTACCCGATGACATATGCCTGAGTCGGTTACCCGATGACATATGCCTGAGTCTGTTACCCGATGACATGTGCCTGAGTCTATTACCCGATGACATATGCCTGAGTCTGTTACCCGATGACATTTGCATGAGTCTGTTACCCGATGACATTTGCATGTGTCGTTTAAAATGACTTCTTACAGTTATACCACATATATTTTTGAGACTTTAAAACAGTTTATGACATCTCCATAATGTGGCACATTTTCCCTATGTGTTATTATTTATTTTTTTAATGTCACTGTTTATTAAAATGCCAAAGGGATTTTGCCGAACTCTAACGACTTCTGACGGTATCGATTTTATACGTGATTAAGGGAGAGTTAGAGGATTACTGCGTTATAAAATGAACTGCGATAGTTTCCCCTCTATGGTTTGATATATTTATGAGAGAATCGTAACAGCTTTAAATCAGATTGTCACCCTGTATGTCGGTTGGCAATCAGCTGTTCATTATTACTTGACGTCTTGCTATCATCGTATAATTTATAACAAATCCTTTGCGAACACTGTTCACAGCTGCATGCTGACTTATTTGTCCAATATTTCAAAAAATGAAATTTATAGACATCAAAGGGAAAGGTCAATAGATCTATGCACACAAAAAAAAAAACATTAAGGGAATGGTAATATTTATATTATTATTTTTGTTTTACTTTTTTTTAAATTGGGAACCCTAGGTTTATTCGAATCATTTACTTGTGACACTCAATTTGATTTCTCATTATCTTATTGTCATAGGCAAAGGTAAATAGTAGATTTATAGTCGATAAAAAGTAGATATATAGTGGATACATAGTAGATTAATATTAGATAAATAGTAGATAAATAGTAGATAATTAGTCGATAAAAAGTAGATATAAAGTGGATAAATAGTAGATAAATATTAGATAAATAGTCGATAAATATTAGATAAATAGTAGATAAATATTAGATAAGTACTAGTTACAGTAGGTAGAAGCAAGCTTGAAATTAAATTTTTGGTTTGTATTGATTTCTGTATTCTAACATGAAATTACAACAAAAAATGATTCCACACTTTGCCTAGGCATTCTATAGAACAGCTGGATGACACACTTTGACTGTAACATTAAGATTACAGAATATGTTATCTCAAATGGATTGTTATTGAGAGATGTTAACAGTGATGATCCAACAAATTGTAAAATGTATGTGTTCCGTCCCGTGATGTGTGCGTTGTCGGGTGGGTATGTGTGTGAGGGTGAGTGTGATGACAAGCTAAAATGGCTAAAATGCAAAGGAAAAAGGTAAACTGATTATTTAAAAGTTAATCCCGATCCCATTAGGATAGTAAACAGGGATGTATAGTTCGGTTGACTAAACTAAAAAGTAGTTAAGACGTTTACAGCTTATCCATGCTCAAAATGATACTGCAAAACGTGTGTGAAAACGAATTTTGAAATATTTAAATCTTTCGGTTTCGGCCGAAAGTCTCTTTAAGCTTTTTGTTTCGGCTTCGGTTTTCGCCGAAAGTCATTTTTAACTTCGGTCTGGTTTCGGTTTCGGCCCGAAGTTAATTTTTAAAAGGGGTAATTTTCAACAAAATAAGCACATGTCATTTTTTTCCTTCCTAATTCTTGTGAGATTGCAATCATGTATAATTCCTAAGCCAGACATGACCGGATGTAACTTTAATGAACTTAAAGTCTTCACAAATCGACAAACAAGAAAATGTTAACCTAACTTCCGAGGCACGTTGTGTAGATGAGATGATTGGAGAAAACGCTGACAGCTCAATCTTCGATAAGGCATCGTCATCTCCTCACACATAAAAAAACAACAAAAAATTCCGCCTGAACAAAATCCGATCCAATCGTCAGGAGAATGAAATCCTCTCCGAATCTGACTCCGGTAATGGCCGCCCCGCGACTTCCGGTCTTTTCCAGCCGCCCAAAAGGTAGCACGAGAAGCCGGGCAGGAAGACGGGGATGGAGTAAAAAAGTTCGTCTTAACAGCTCCACGTTTGACTTGGTGATTTACTTTAGAACTATTGGAAAGGGGTGGGCGCTTTTTTTTTTGGGGGGGGGGGGGGGGCTGTCATAGGATTCCATTGTTGGCATAGATTTTTTTCTTCTCTTTAGAGGAAAGGATTTTTTCGGTGTTTTTATTCTCCTTGTTTTGTATCGTTTTTTTCACGTCAACGTGACTGCTAAAATATATTAGGGATTGGATTTTAAAATGAGTTTTTGAATGTCTGTGATGAAATAATGGTCGCCCCAGCTGATTGTCTATATATTTGACTTCCGGTTCAATTACCATTCCCAAGTTCATTTATAACATGACTAACAAAAGACTGGCGCGAAAATAAATCTGTTATTTTTTCCCAATATCGATACGCTGGTCTTTATAACGATGACGACAAGGATTCTAATTATATTGCGTTTTTTTTTTTTTTTTATTGTTTGTTTTTGTTAAGCCCCCCCCCCCCCCCCCCCCCCAACCACAAATTTCGTGTTTTCTTTTGATCCACAGACAATTGACTTACAGACTTTTTGCAAACAGACACTTGGTTGATTATATACCATAAGACCGGGAAACCTCTACTATGTATCTATTACATAAATTGGTTTTAACATGTGTCTTTGTCGGCTTTAATGAGACATAATTTGTCTGAGATTTAATTTCATGTTAGATACATTTTTACATTCTTACATTCTTATATCTATTTAGGCCACCGATTCCCAAACTTGTTATGAGGATGTATTTAGATGGTGATTAAAGTGGTACAACATTGCAAAAGTTTGAGAAACCGTGATCATAGTTTTTATCCACTGAACATATCAGGCTCGCAATTTATTAGTGATGGTGTTGTCACGCTGTATAAAAGTCTTCAACAACGAGCAATGAATATATCTACATTTTTTTCAATAAACAAATTACCTGCTGCAAATTGTTTTTAAACAATTGTGTCTTAGTTATGGGGATCTCATAACCCCACTAATTACGGGGAATATGTCTTAGTTATGGGGATCTCATAACCCCACTAATAACGGGGATTATGTCTTAGTTATGAGGATCTCATAACCCCACTAACTACGGGGATTATGTCTTAGTTATGGGGATCTCATAACTCCAATACCCCATAACAATCAACTCATCAACCCCGCACCCCCCACCCACACACTTTTTAAAAAAATCTAGCCATTTGACGACATCACTTGTAACCTTACTGAAGACATAGAGATGGCGCCCTGGCCAATCTTTTTACAAAGTTTTGGTTTTAAAATGAATAATTTTTCGTAACTGCTTTTTAATGTCATGTTTCTTTTTTTTTCTTCTTTTTTTTCCCCTAATTTTATGTGAAGCGTGGTGAACCCCAGGCTGGGGGGGGGGGGTGAGCCCCAGGCTGGGGGGGGGGGGGTGAGCCCCAGGCTGGGGTATCGCGCTATATTAGAACACTTTAATAATAATAATATTCAGTATGCATTATGTTTCTTTGTTCTTTAATTAGGGCGATAAAACCAGCGGGAGTCACTAACTCTAGCTATTTAACTGCTCCATGAGGGTAGAGTCACTAACTCTAGCTATTTAACTGCTCCATGAGGGTAGGGTCACTAACTCTAGCTATTTAACTACGCCATGAGTGTAGAGTCACTAACTCTCGCTATTTAACTGCTCCATGAAGGTAGAGTCTCTAACTCTAGCTATTTAACTGCGCCATGAGGGTATAGTCACTAACTCTAGCTATTTAACTGCTCCATGAGAGTAGAGTCACTAACTCAAGCTTTTCCACTGCACTGTGAGGGAAGAGATGGTCGAAAGTTTTTTAAGTAATTAAGAAATTAAAAAAACAACAAGAAAACTAACGTTGGTCCCCTTAAAAATCCGAGGCCCTCTAAAGCCGAAGGAGTTATGCATTTTTACTGAAATCAGCGATCTGTATACTCTTTTTTATGGAAGGGTCAATGTTTTAAATTATATCTACTTGTTTTTTATTATCATTAATGGGGAAAAGCCGCACACATTTCTTCAAAATGGCTCAATCGATCATTGCCTTCCGAAAATACCATAATCATGAAACTGGTTAGACACATTGATGAAAACACAATACACATCTTATTGATCTAATCAAATGTTGCTTACATAGCCACTGGATGATAAACAGTTTTTTTAAGTGAGAAACAAAAATATCATTGAATAATTCGTTCCAACTCAATGTTGAAAAAAAATCTAACTAAAAACCTTAATATTATCTCCCATTGATGAGATAGGGGGCGCCCTGGTTAAATAAAAGCACCAGGCGGCAAGGTAATACCGTTTAACCCCTTGTGTTTTTGGCTTAACTCCCTCAACTAAAGCTTTTGCAGTACAAAAAAAACAGTGGGGGACAAAAAAAGAAATTACATATATTATTTTTGTGTGTGCACAATTTATCCTTTATTTTGCAATTAACTATTAATGACTAGATATATCCGGCTAAACATTGGCGACAGCAATGCGCGAACTTCCCATCTATTAAAGTTACTTGACAAAACATAAACTCAAGTAACTCACTGTGCCCCCAAACAATGAAATTCTCTTCCACTACACATCAGAATTATATCTACCATCACAGCCTTCAAAACTGCACTCAAAACACACCTCTTTAAACTTTACTCTCCTGACTGATTCCCCCTCTGAAAGTTAAACGATGCTGCTGAGTGCCGTCCATGGCTTCACATGTAAATTGTTATGGAATGGTTGGTTTTTAATTTATATTTTTTAAGTTCATTTTAATTTGCATGTACAGCGTGGTGAGCCCAGCCCTAGGCTGGGGTACCACGCTATAGAAAACTACCCATAATAATAATAATAATTTAAGAATCCCAATTTTTGCTACACCCCTTCCCCCCCATGATACGTCATTGCACACTTTTTATTTCAAGTCCATGAACTATTTTGAAAATTTTGATGTCTCAACCACTTTTAAACTGAATATTTTTTACACCTTACTTAAATTGAGACGATTTCATTTTCCGAAAAGAAAATATTGCGCACCAAACGCAGTTGCGTTACATATAAAAATAATATCATTTACCGTAGTTATCGGGATTATATTTCGCGCGCTATGAACTCATCATTGAACCATACTTTCAAACATTTAGAATTATTTAATTTGTAACATACTCTCAATAGCAAATTCGCTGATTAGAAAGCAGTCCACGAGTCATACCAGAAGCGTAATATATATAAGAGATACCCGGTGGTGATAATGCTTTTTGAGTGGGCTAAGCATTGGTGAATATATGAAGCGCAACCTGGATTCATTATTATAGATTATCGATCTCTTCCAACATTTTACACGCACAGCATGGTTGTGTTGACTCAGCTAGTAAGGATATAACATTTTACACGCACAGCATGGCTGTGTTGACTCAGCTAGTAAGGATATAACATTTTACACGCACAGCATGGTTGTGTTGACTCAGCTAGTAAGGATATAACATTTTACACGCACATCATGGTTGTGTTGACTCAGCTAGTAAGGATATAACATTTTACACGCACAGCATGGTTGTGTTGACTCAGCTAGTAAGGATATAACATTTTACACGCACAGCATGGTTGTGTTGACTCAGCTAGTAAGGATATAACATTTTACACGCACAGCATGGTTGTGTTGACTCAGCTAGTAAGGATATAACATTTTACACGCACATGGTTGTGTTGACTCAGCTAGTAAGGATATAACATTTTACACGCACAGCATGGTTGTGTTGACTCAGCTAGTAAGGATATAACATTTTACACGCACAGCATGGTTGTGTTGACTCAGCTAGTAAGGATATGGCTGTGTTGACTCAGCTAGTAAGGATATAACATTTTACACGCACAGCATGGTTGTGTTGACTCAGCTAGCAAGGATATGGTTGTGTTGACTCAGCTAGTAAGGATATAACATTTTACACGCACAGCATGGTTGTGTTGACTCAGCTAGTAAGGATATAACATTTTACACGCACAGCATGGTTGTGTTGACTCAGCTAGTAAGGATATGGCTGTGTTGACTCAGCTAGTAAGGATATAACATTTTACACGCACAGCATGGTTGTGTTGACTCAGCTAGTAAGGATATGGTTGTGTTGACTCAGCTAGTAAGGATATAACATTTTACACGCACAGCATGGTTGTGTTGACTCAGCTAGTAAGGATATAACATTTTACACGCACAGCATAGTTGTGTTGACTCAGCTATTAAGGATATAAAGTAGATAAACTATTTGAAATAATTATGGTGGGACATGATGTTTTAAAAAAATAATAAAAGTGTGTGTTGTGGAGGGGACTTAGAGAGGGCGTTAGATATTTGTACATTTTCCAGACCCTGTAAACACAAGCCGCCCATCAAATCGTCTGACATAATTGTAGGAAGTTATCTTAGAGAAAACTAACTTCACAACAAATGTCAAGATAACAAAATAAAACTCTTTGTAAATTGTCTCCCGACAATTACCAAGGAGAATAACTCTCGAACACAAAACGCTTTAACTCCACTGTCGCCAGACCACTTTACGAGAGACTCTCCTTTCATTTACTTTGTCTATTTGTAAGGAAGTGGTTCAACAGCGGAGTCAGCGGCCGGGGTGCCATCTTGCATTGACGCCAACTTTGAAAAATTAAGTAATGGCATTACAACTCTATTATTTTTCAACATATTGTTATGTCATCTAAGCATGTAAACATTATTTCGTTACTTGCATTAGTCGTCTTTTTCTTACCATATTTGTTGAACGGGACGAGGACTTTCAGAGTCAAACGTCACCAGTGTTTGCTGGCAATACTTGGAAGTAGCGATGTACGGCAAATTAGTGCATTACACACACATACGCATATATACACACAAGCACACAAATGCACAAACGCACATACGAAATATACATTATGTGTTGACTATAGAGGAAATTAGTTTTAAAAATGTGTATGTCACAGGTTCTTGACCAGTGGTCCAAAGGACACTTGGGGCTCAGAGGAGATGTCAGAGGGTCCGTAGTTCGTCATTATAGATATTTAAAAACTGTATTCTATGCCTTGATTTGACTGGCAAAGTGAGCCATGGAAGAAATGAAGGTTACAACGCCTGCTGTATTGATATGCATTTTGTTGGTGTTTAAGTTCACTTTGTTGGTGTTTAAGTTCACTTTGTTGGTGTTTAAGTTCACTTTGTTGGTGTTTAAGTTCACTTTGTTGGCGTTTAAGTTCACGTTGTTGGTGTTTAAGTTCACTTTGTTGGTGTTTAAGTTCACTTTGTTGGTGTTTAAGTTCACTTTGTTGGTGTTTATGTTGACTTTTGTGTTGAAGTTGACTTTGTTTTTATTAATGTTGGTTTTGTTGGTGTTAATTATGACTTTGTTGGTATTAAAATTGAATTGTTTTTTATGTTAAAGTTGACTTTGTCAAAGTCTTGTAGCAAAAGATTGTCAATGAACGTGACGATTGTTGACACAGATTTTCTTCTTTAGCGATATATATTTTTAAATACTGAATTAGGCGTTGAAATTCTCTTTAGCCACACAGGCTGTGAAGTATGACGTTTTGGGGCTGATGCAAGATGGCGACCATTGCAAAGTTTAACAAATAAGTTTCTATATGTATTTTTAAAAATATATAACATTTATTAATATTTATATCTACCTTAATTAAAAGTGACGTGAACTCTTGTGTGCATTGAACTAATTAAAGAGAAATAAGCTGAAATAAAGACAAAATTGTGACCTGTTAAGGAGCCCAGGTTTGTATTTAGTAACAACCTTTATTTGTTGACTTTATTTATTGACTTTATTTGCTTACTTAGTGTGTTGAGTTATTTTGTTGATTTTGTTTTTTACCTTTATTTGACAAATTTGTTGAATTGATTTGTTAAATTAATTTTTTGACTTAATTAGTATTTGACTTTGTTGAGTCAGCTCTGAGTGTGTGTACTCAGTACTTTTAGGTACTCAATCACATTTTTGCTTGTAGATTATTTAATTTTTTTAAAGAAGAAATTGGCACGTGACACACCTGGCTAAAACCCAAACATTTCCGCTTTCTTTTTCCTTCGGATATTTTGGGAACTTGGACAAACGTGATCCACCGTGGACTGTAATCAATTTAGAAAATGCCAATTGCCCCCAGGGGCAACAATGCTGTGCCGTAAAATGTCTCGGGCACGGCGGAGAACAAAAATTGAGAGCTGAACTGTTGCCCACAGTCTCGTAAACACGGGTGTGGCCAGGGGGTGAGGAGGCGGCGAGGGTGATAAATGGATGGTCACATCCCTGAGGGGGTGTCGCTATGACAGGTTTGAGGGGAGCAATGGCGACTGAAGGAGAGATTTTGATGATGGAGAGAACGGGTCGAGTACTTGTGGAATGGAAATATCAAGCGCCCAGTAATTGCTTGTTCTACTTGAAGTAGAGATGTCCGCCAAAAAATATATTTGGAATACTTTCGTCTTGGCGAGACGATAGAGTAGCTATTGACACTTCATCAAATGGCTTATGGGGCCGATCTTGCTGGAATGGCAGTCTCGGTAGCACTTCTTGCAGGAGAACCGTGTCTTCCGGTTTAATTTGACCTTCAGTAATGCTCTATTTGTTGCAATGTTTTTGTTTCGCCCATGATCTGCTTGATTGACTCTTTCACACGCTGCTTTTCGTCAGCTGGAACAATGCTCAGTGATAATCTCCAAATCGTTGATTTCTATGTTGGCTTCCTTCATTTTAGTTTTGCAAACATCCTTAAATCGCAACCGTCCAATATCTTGCTCCCTCTGCCAACTCTCCATACAGCAGGTCCTTTGTATACGACCGCGTCCATTCTCCTTAAACGAACTAACCAGGGAATGCGTTTCTTGCTACACATTACGCACCTGCCAAAAGCTCAGTGCTAGGAACTTGGTCCAGCCATCGAAATTGCAAAATGCGGCGCAGACATCTTTGGTGTGCGGTCCACACTTCGCTGCCATACTATATATAATATAGATAGATAGATTAGATTAGATAGATAGATAGATAGATAGATAGATAGATGGATGGATGGATGGATGGATGGATGGATGGATGGATGGATGGATGGATGGATGGATGGATGGATGGATGGATGGATGGATGGATGGATGGATAGATAGATAGATAGATAGATAGATAGATAGATAGATAGATAGATAGATAGATAGATAGATAGATAGATAGATAGATAGATAGATAGATATATAGATAGATAGATAGATAGATAGATAGATAGATATATAGATAGATAGATAGATAGATAGATAGATAGATAGATAGATAGATAGATAGATAGATAGATAGATAGATAGATAGATAGATAGATAGATAGATAGATAGATAGATAGATAGATAGATAGATAGATGCCGAAATGACGGATTATTAGGGGAGGTGGAGTGACCTTACTTTCAATGAATTTAACATTAAATGTATAAAGTAATTGATTTGAAATGAAGGACTGCGTTCAAGCTGTGTGAGGGAAATATTAGAACAAGCTACGTGAAAGCTTGAATCAAGAGACAGGACTATAACAGAAGAAAAGTTTCGGCTAAGAGCCTCCCTCAAAAGAAAGAACAAATGAAGAAAAGACAAGAGCAATAGTTTTCAATCAATTTTTGGTGTCTTACGCGTGCCATTGAACATCGGTCTGCATGCCAATTTATAGGACGCGTGTCATATGTTGCCAACCCCTGATTTAGATCGCCTTTGTGGACACACACGTAGCCTCCAGTGCCATCTCCTAAACACCACCCCCTACTAATCCCCCCCCCCCAATGTAGAACTTGTCTTTTAAACCAAAACGCACACTCATACCACCATCTCCAATGGAACCCACACACACAAAATTACACATGCACGCTAAAATTTGCTGATTGTGTCAACTAATTATGTTGAAACCTAAGATTTGATGTCTTTATTAACCATAGGTCAACTAATTATGTTAAAACCTAAGATTTGCTGTCTTTAATAACCATCTGTCAACTAATTATGTTGAACCCTAAGAAATTGCTGTCTTTACTAACCATCTGTCACTTATTATGTTGAACCCTAAGAAGTTGCTGTCTTTACTAACAATCTTTACATTTTCCTTATAGCAATATTGTCAGGAGATTTCTTTCATGATTTCTCCCAATAAGTTGGTGGATCTGATTGAATGTCCAATATTTAATGGAAGTAACTCAAGTAACTCAAGGATTATCTGGGATCGGGGTGCATGGTGGGGGTGCAGGGATGGGTCAGGGGCGGGGAGGGCTAATCGCAATCAATTTGTGAATATCGCTCAAATGAGCCAATCGCTCAAATGAGCCAATCGCTCAAATGAGCCAATCGCTCAAATGAGCCAATCACTCATGGTACACAAGAATTAACTGTTGAATCATTCGATTACAAATAACATTATCATTTGGCGAACTGATTCCCTCCCTTCAATTTATGGCCATTGATTCCGCGCTCCATTACATGAACGGTTTTTGTTAATATGGCTGCACATGCACGTTGCTTTCGCTTTCTTTATCTTTGTTTTCTCACGATATTATTCTATTTTTAGCCAAACGTTGTTTTTTTCTCTCCCCATATTCCACCAACCAGTCTCCTCCTCATTTGTTTGCTGAAGGAGCTCATTGGCTAAACTGAGAAGTCAAAAATGAAATTTCATGCAAATACACATGACCGGTATGAGCTTTGCTGCTATTTATACAAACATTTTTTTTTGTTGCGTGTTGTTTGAGGAGACCAGACACACAATGAGTGGAAAGACAATGGTGGGATAAGGCGATCGTGGGGGGGGGGGGGGGCTGTTTCCAGTGTTTCCTGTTGTAAAACTAAGAGGGAATCATAAATCAAACGGTGCAAAGGGAATCTATAGACCAAAGCGATGAGGCCGGGGGGGGGGGGGTATATTTTTAAACGCTGTCTTTTGACATGGACACCATAAGCTGTGCCGATTTTCGGGACCTCTTCTCTGTTGGCCTATTTCAGTGTGTTTGTGTGTAAATGTGTGGTCAGGGTGTGGGAATGTGGGGCTTTTGGGGTGTGATGGCTTCGGGCGAATTTATGTATGGGAGTGACTGTTTTGTAATTATTTTCTTACATTTTTTAAGCGTGTAAATGATGAGAGGTGGGGTGGAGGAGGAACGTTGGAGGTGCGATGGAAGGGTGCTGGTGGAGCGTTGGAGGCCCGGTGGAGGGGTTGTAAAGAGATGGTGGACAATTGATGGAGGGGTGGTGGGGATGGTAGAGGGGTGGTGGATGAGTTATGGAGTAATAGTGGAGGGGTTGTTAAGGGGTTGTTAATAAGAAGTGGAGAGGCGCTAGAAGGTTGATGGAGCAGTTGTGGGGGGAGTGGGGGTGTAGGCCTACGTACGAAATGAAGAACAAGGAAGAACTTTGTCACTGAGAGTGACGGGCAGCGATGTTTGGCGAGATGAGTATGATTGTCAATCATGTTCTTGTATCATCGTAAATTTACAGCAAAATGAACTATCTTCAAAATGTATTTCTGTTAAAGATTTTTGCATTCTGCGCCTCGTCAGAATGGTGTTATTAATTATTTTAGACAATGGTTTGTTTTCCCTAAATTACCTTGGATATATTTTGGGAATGCCGTCCATGGCTTCACATGTAAATTGATATGGAATGGTTGGTTTTCAATTTTTAAGTTCATTTTAATTTTATGTACAACGCTATAGAAAACTACCCATAATAATAATATCCAACCTAAAATCCCCTAAATGTCCTTGGAAATATCCACCCTAAAATCCCTTAAATGTCCTTGGATATATTCACCCTAATATCATCTAATTGTCGTTGGATATATCCACCCTAAAATCCTCTAATTGTCTCTGGATATATCCACACTAATGTCCCCTAAACTCCGTCCAAACAATTTTCAACCCCCTCTAATTGCGTCCATTCCCCACCTCCCAACCGCCCTGTATTTGATTTGAACATCAGATATCTGCCCCCAAACACCTAATTCCCTCCATTTATTGGTGGTCACTGAGGCATAAACTGTGAATGAAGTCTTAGATTTAGCTTTAGACGATGTACAAAGCATCTTGCCCCCTGCGGCCATGTTGGATAGAGACAGGGCCGGATTAAGCCATTTTAGTGCCCAAGGTACAAACCCACATGGGTGCCCCCTTCTGCCCGGGGCCCCTGTTATTTCACTGACCGTGACCGCTGATATGTTCAATATTATTCAAAGAAAACAGTTGTTAACAAATATGTTTGTAGTTTGTATTACGTTCACTTATATAAAACCTACAATAAAGTATTTCTGTATTAAAATTAATAGTCAATAAATTTTGAAATAATAATAGACAAAAACACTTTATTTTTTATTAGATGAAAAAATCAAAAAGATATTGTCATTTACATTTTAAAAAGTGTTTTTTTCTAGATTTGCATCTAGCAAAGTTTTTGAGTGTATCGTCAAAGTTAATTTTGCGCAAAACATCTGCCTCGATCATAAGCAGAGATAAGGATTCGAGCCTTTCTTGTTTCATTGTTGATCTATTTGGATTTTTTGTACGTTTCAACTGAGAAAAAGAGCGCTCAGTTGAACAGTTAGTAACCATTAATGGTAAATTTCTTATGCGCTTAATTTTGAAGCATTCAAGATTGTACCAAACTTGAATGTGAATTTTTATTATAATGTATTTCTTCATTTTTATAGCACGTGTTCAATTTTCAGTTGTTTCTGGACTTAAATTTGTTCAAAAAAAAATTTCTTGATGACTTGTGGTGCCCCCAAACGCTTGGTGCTCAAGGCACGTGCCTTGTTTGCCTAATGGTTAATCCGGCCCTAGATAGAAAACAGAGAAGACGATGAATACAGTGCCTCCGTGTGATCGTCACGTGATGTCTGACAGTGACTTGGCTTTCCAAAACTGTTCGTTCAATCGTTGATTTATAAATATATGAAATTAGGCATCTTCCAGGCATGTTGTCAGTGATTTCCGCCTCTGCTTCACAGTGATGTCCGCCTCTTTTCAGCATGAGGCCCGACACTGAAAAGCACCCCCTTCCACTCCCAATGTTGTAGATTAATTGCTCATCACACCATACTACAGATCGTGAGAAAAGTTCTTATTAATTCTAATTGGCTTTATTTGCAGCTAGTGGCTCACAGACCATTCTCTAATGATCTTATTCTTTGCACTTCTCTTTGTTCAATTCTCTTTGGTTCATTCCACTTGTCGGCGTGTTTTTCTCACCTTTCTTGCTGAATCTAGGTCACCTGCTTTAAACACAATTGACGGCGCAGTGATCATGGTACACGGAGGTCGTACTCTGACTTTTGTAACATGGCGCAGTGATCCTGGTACACGGAGGTCGTACTCTGACTTTTGTAACATGGCGCAGTGATCCTGGTACACGGAGGTCGTACTCTGACTTTTGTAACATGGCGCAGTGATCCTGGTACACGGAGGTCGTACTCTGACTTTTGTAACATGGCAAGTGGTTCACGGAGGTCGTACTCTGACTTTTGTAACATGGCAAGTGGTTCACGGAGGTCGTACTCTGACTTTTGTAACATGGCAAGTGGTTCACGGAGGTCGTACTCTGAAGGTCGTACTCTGAAGGTCGTACTCTGAGATTATTTACAATTATTATTGACATTACTGATTTGGTTTATTTTGTTGATAAATGGAATCTGGACAATACGTAATCATAGGTTCTCACTTTCCTTTAATTTCCATTTTAAAAAACTTTAGAGAAATTACATGTGTGCTTTCAAAATAAAAATCTCTCAACTGGGAATATGAAGGAGAAAAAAAAATCACCCATTTAATAAAATGTTGGGTCCGCCAGGAGTTACTCGACATTTGAAATTGGAGACACCCCCCCCCCCCCCCCCCAAAATAAAATTAAATAATGAATCATTAGTGAAAGTGACTTTTAGAAAAATCAGGCAAGTCATGAAATGTCAGTAATGAAATTGTCAACAGTGTTTTCACTACCAAGACATTTCATTTGGTTTAACTCTGTAATACGTGACAGACATAAGTAAAAAGCCACCGTCTCCAATACAATTCCATTTAGAAATTAAATAACCATTATGCTTAAAAACACAACTGTTCCCCTTGCAGTTTTCGTTTGTGACGTTTCCAATTCTCCGAAGTGCAGTTTTCAATTTACCACTGAGTTTGGTGGTGTTTTGGACGAGTTGGGGGGGGGGAGCTAGAGTTGAGGGTGGTGGGAATAAAGTGGAGGGAAAGGTGGGGTGGGATGTGTTGTCGTCAAACCACCTATCATGTCGAATGACATGCGCCCGTCTCTCATCGAATCCGATCCATCGGGTTCCCACGAAAAAATTCCAACCCATCCTAGACTTTCCCGCACAAACCCTCACATCGGGCGCCGTGAGATACCGAGTTGGCGCTGTCGTCGCGGTGAAGAATCGAGTGTGGCTGTCTGGTGGGGAGCGAGAGAAGGGGAACAAACACAAGAATGAGCGAACGAAGCGGCGTGACGGCTATTTGTCTTCAGCCGAGATTCATCTTGCGATAATCATTACGCGAAAGATTATCCTTGGTATATACTCTGTTGACTAGATTAAACCGGGAAAGACGGAAATAAAAAAACAAAAGATCTTGGTTGTAGTGACAAGGCGCAGAACTCAGTTTTGGATTACTACAGTCTGGATTTCGTATCAGTGTTAACCGTAAGTTGAATCATTTCAGCTTGGCAATAAACAAGTGCATATAAGGACATTTTAATTAAATTTTATTAAGTTATAGAAATCTGCAATATGATGCGCTGAAACCGTTGTGTGCTTTCCTTTCATTGCCCTACTAAAACAATTGTGTACTATAAACAATAAACAAACAAACAAGTTGGCCAACACCTGTTATTTAAGTTTGTCCAAGTTATTCTGTCTTGCACAAACTTTAGAAATTCTTTGTGGCTTAAATTCTGGAAGGATATTATGTTCTCGTCTTAAGGTAAGTTTTCAAACAAGGGTAATTTTATTTTAAATCTAAAATCGTTTTCATTTGTTCACTTTCTCTGTCTACTTTATATTGCGTCAATTTGTTTTCAGAAATAAAACCTAAGCAACTAATGGATGATATAAAAGAATAAAGGGCGACTACTTTAAACATCGATAGCAATACTAACTGATTTTGATAGCATACGTTTTTTATCTTTTCAGGCTTTACATTTTGGTGGGGTTTTTTTTTCGTTTTTTCTTCGTTTTTTCATTTTTTTTTTTTCATTTTTGTTTCCTTCATTTTTTAGCCACACAGAAACATTTGTAGAAATATTAATTGTGCTTAGGCTCACCCTGTAATGGTAAGAGTTTTAGGGACGAGAGTTGATCCGGCTGGAGTTTGGCTTCTGGCATTTTACTTCGTGCTTGATTTCTTTTTGCTTGTTTTTTTTTTACACAAGGTTAAGCTTTTTTTTCAAGAGTATCCGGTTTCCCTGGTTAAATTTGAACCAACCGCGTCTTGGTTGGGAGGCAGACAACTGTGCCACTGTACCTAGTGGTCAAAATAACAAAAAAACTCAATTTTGGGCAGATCTCCGTAGAAATGACTAAACTAGCTATAGACTGCCAAATAAATTTCGGTTACAATGCGTGAACTTCAAATCTCCTCAAGTTATTTGACAAAACCTACATTCAAGTAACGCCCTTGAGATTACCAATTAGTGCTATCCCCCACCCCCCGTTACACGATCGCCCCTGAACTATTTTAATATTCCAATGTTCCACCACCTTTTACAGTGCAAATTTATTTCAACAAATATTTAAGTAAAACAAACACAAAGAAAAAAATATTGCTCACTCAAAGCATTTGTGGTGTTTTTTAAGAATGTAATTTAGCGCAATTACCGGACATTTTATTTGGTGAAATCAGCGCCCTCTGGCAGCGTTAGTGACATTGGTACATATAGTTATGTATTTTATAACTAATGTGACTGCTAGGTAGAGATGGTAAACTGTTATAAGCGCTCTCTGTCAGATGAATTATGTAAGCGCTCTCTGTCATATGAAGTACGTAAGCGCTCTGTGTCAGATAAAGTACGTAAGTACTATGTGTCACATGATGTACGTGAGTGCTCTGTATCAGATGAAGTGAAGTTAAACTTTGTCTCGAGTGTTAGACTAATGAAAGTTAATGACTGTTTACCTCAGCCAGGACTTTACAATATTTCTAGAGTGAGGAGTAATTTTTAAAAAATAAATAATATCTGCTAATTTTTACAAATAAATTATGTACGCTATTTTCTAAAAAAAAGTAATTATATTTGCTATAAATATGTTGTCCCTACCGTAGGAAGTTTATTTTTTTTTTTGGGTGGGGGTTGTTTAAAGATTTCAATCGATTAGTAAAGAAAAACGAGCCGCATTTATTTCTTCACAACGCCGTGTGTGGCATGTAACAGAGGGTCTCCAACACTGAACCACTTTCTTTTACATGTCTTACATGCTACTACACCTGTATTACATATTGCTACACCTGTCTTACGTTTTGCTACACCTGTATTACGTGTTGCTACACCTGTATTACATGTTGCGACACCTGTATTGCATGTTGCTGCACCTGTATTCCATGTTGCTAACCCTGTCTTAAATGTTGCTACACGTGTCTTACATGTTGCTACACCTGTCTTACGTGTTGCTACAACTGTATTACGTGTTTGTTACACCTGTCTCACATGTTGCTAACCATGTCTTATATGTTTCTCAAATTGTCTTACATGTCTGCCATACACCTGCATACCACCTGTTCATCATGTTTGTGGTAGTTGTAACTGACATTACTTCCAATTTACACGTACATTTCGTAATCCATCATTTAAACCAGACGTGACTATGGATCGATTCAATCTTCAGAATCCACTTCCGTCATTACAGAAATTATGTTTACATCACAACAAATTTAACGTCATTTTCCTGGTGTGACATTTATAGAGTGTTTTTTCCTTAAAACGTTATGTTGTAAAAAAGCTCTCGTCTTGACTCAAGTCATCATCATATTTTATGTTTTATACAACTACAAATAATGCTATCATTAAACAACGTTCCGTTACTTATACACTAAATTGTTTGTGATGAGGACACGAAGTTGTTAAATATGTTTCTCTGTTCAATTTGACAATTTTGTGACAACATTTCTTTTCTTAAGACGAAGATTTGATTGAATGGTAAGATACAGTTATTGTAACTGTTTACGATGTTATCTTTATTACAGCTACAATTACATCTGTTCTCCCCCCTCCAACACACACGCGACACTAACATGGTGTGACTGACACGGGCCACTGATAGATGTTAACGGTACCAATCTATGAACGTTTGATACTTATTTGACGACGCAAGAATCTATAATAGAAATAATGGAAGCCATGAACACGACTGATCTAAGTATAGGAAGGAGTCCGTCAAATATGAGGACTGTATTGCCAAACCTTTATACTTTCGATTATATATTTGTGTGTGTTTGAGAGTAAGAGAGTGTGTGTGTAAGTAAGTGTATGTGTATGTGCATGTGTTTGTACTTTAGGACTACATATCAGTGTTCAATGTCGTATTCAACCATTTCCTACCCTTTCTCTGTACAAACTATGATTAAATACCTCTTGTAAAAACTTGTTGTACAATACTTACTTTTGCAGATGTCAATTTGAACCGTCACTCGCAGCTAACTGTCACATATGTATGTCAAGTATTATATTTTGACGCCTTGGTTTCATTAACACCCAGTGACCAGGATATCAATGTTCTGAAAGTCTTGAATTCGGATTCCATCAGCACCTAATCTCCATACTTAAGTGTACTCATCAAGTCAAATATTGTCTAGGTCATCTTAATGTGCGTGTGCCGAACAACATTATGTTTAATGCACATAATATAATGCAACTTCCTAAATAGAACTTAATTAGTGGAAATTATTTTTCTCTCTCAGTTCCCTTTAAATAATTGATTTCTATGTATGAAGAGCGAATTCGTTTACTTGTGATAAATCAGGATTCCGCGAACCGCACTATTTAATTTAGCGTGCCACATGCGGCCCTCACTTTACGGGTTGGTCACCGCTGGCTTTAAGTATTATTTCTAAACTAAGCCAAATATAATCATGATGAACAAAATGACAAGAAGAAAACATTGACATTGGGGTAAATGCCACAATTACTTTTTTTATTTTAAAATGTTAACTATAGAGTAAAAACGATAATTTTCTGGTCTTCAAAGATGCAAACATGTCAAACTTTTCATCATAACTCAATATTCTTCGCCTTATCTCTTTTAACTGGTGCAATCACTAGACCAGAAAGCCACGGATTGTTCCATAGTAGATCCCAAGCAGTCGGACGAACAATAAAACAGTTTCTCCCCAGTAACTCTTCTTTTCAGTTGTTAAAAGTAAATCTATTGTACATAAAAAATATTAATTCAGGGGTCTGAGCATAATCTATTATAGCCTAACCGATGATCACAACATTCCATTGCTCATCTACAAGCCCCCATCCCTCACACCCCTCCCACCAAGCTCTGGGACTAGGAGGGAATGCCGCTGTGCTATTTCTCATTTAATTTTAACAACTTGATTTTTAATTTTCTGTTTATATTCAGTGACTATTTCCCCCTAACAAGTTCGTCCTATGAGCTTTCTCTATGTTGTAGGTAGTCACTACCAAACAACTAGATCTATGTTGTATGTAGTCACTACCAAACAACTAGATCTATGTTGTATGTAGTCTCTACCAAACAAATAGATTATGTTGTATGTAGTCACTACCAAACAACTAGATCTATGTTGTATGTAGTCACTACCAAACAAATAGATCTATGTTGTATGTAGTCACTACCAAACAACTAGATCTATGTTGTATGTAGTCACTACCAAACAACTAGATTATGTTGTATGTAGTCACTACCAAACAACTAGATCTATGTTGTATGTAGTCACTACCAAACAACTAGATCATGAAACATCAAACTTTCTTAAGTTAGCATTAGTCTATAGTCCATACATTTATCTGCTCCATATTATTCTCTCATAAAGCATATAGAAAATGTCCTGCTCTTGTCTAGGGTTTCAACTACGATAAACATTGAAAGCCGTGATGCTTAGCTCTTGACTTATCGCTAAGATTAAATGATGAATGCTTGTGGGTAGAACGACTCTACGAAAACAAGTGATCTCTGGTCCCATTAACTACATGTTACTACATTTAAGGGTCGTTCGTAAATTACGTCACGCAAAAAATGACCTTTTCAGACCCCCCTCCCCCTTGTCACGAAGTGTCACAAATTCTTAAACCCCCCTCCCCCCCCCCCCCCCCCGGTGTCACGTCACACCTAATAAAATCAAAACGTACAGAAAATTTTCATAAATAAACTAGAAATTATATTATTAAATTTTTAAAAATGTTCCCATAATGGATTAAGATATAGTATTATTAGAAAACTGTGACGCGAAACAACGAAGTCATCCACAAGCCGAATGTAAAATGGCCACAGCAGTTTTTGCATCATTTTTCGATATGCGCAAAAGATGTGAGTGACTGAGTTCATAGTATCTATAATACATGAGGCAATTTCGACCTCAAATTAATATTTTTAAAATTAATTAAATAAAGATTTTTCAAAATTAGAAAATGTTAGATTAAAAAAAAAATTAAAAAAAAAAAACCAGACGTCACAAATTCTCGCGCGCCCCCCTTTTCCGCCCTGTGCGTGACGTAATTTGCGAACGACCCCTTAGCATCTGTTGTAGAGAGATATATAGTAAGAGAGGTGTGAGAGAGAGAGAGACATGAGAGATATACTAAGTACTATGACTGACTAAATAATTGACCTTGGTCAAATCCAAATACATAGGATGTAAAAATCACATTATGAATTCACTTCAACAGATACGAAAAATCTAATTTTTATCATGTATATATTCGTTTCAAATTGCGCTTTTTGTTTCTTTGCCGTATGTGTTCCTCTGTGTGCAATATAAAATAAGATCTTTCAATCTGATCACCATCTCTGCTACTTTTATCATTACAATGCCCGCTATACAAGTGTGTATATGTGTAAAGATCAACTCCAATCTTAGACGGAAGAATGAACATCGTAACTAATGCTTCCATCAAAAGTGCATACATTCTTTATGCGATAAACATACACAAATATAAAGCATGGAAGTATCGCATTAGTAGAATAAAAACTATTGTTATAGGCAACAAGAAAACCGTCGACATAATGTTTCAGAAACATAAAATTGTAGTAATTGAGCAATATATATATATATAAAAACATATAATGACGTACTTGATTGTTCTGACATAGACATAAACATATAATGACGTATTTGATTGTTCTGACATAGACATAAACATATAATGACGTATTTGATTGTTCTGACATAGACATAAACATATAATGACGTATTTGATTGTTCTGACATAGACATAAACATATAATGACGTATTTGATTGTTCTGACATAGACATAAACATATAATGACGTATTTGATTGTTCTGACATAGACATAAACATATAATGACGTATTTGATTGTTCTGACATAGACATAAACATATAATGACGTGTTTGATTGTTCTGACATAAACATATAATGACGTGTTTGATTGTTCTGACATAGACATAAACATATAATGACGTATTTGATTGTTCTGACATAGACATAAACATATAATGGCGTATTTGATTGTTCTGACATAGACATAAACATATAATGACGTATTTGATTGTTCTGACATAGACATAAACATATAATGACGTGTTTGATTGTTCTGACATAAACATATAATGACGTGTTTGATTGTTCTGACATAGACATAAACATTTAATGACGTGTTTGATTGTTCTGAAATAGACATAAACATATAATGACGTGTTTGATTGTTCTGACATAGACATAAACATATAATGGCGTGTTTGATTGTTCTGACATAGGCATAAATATATAATGACGTACTTGATTGTTCTGACATAGACATAAACATATAATGACGTATTTGATTGTTCTGACATAGACATAAACATATAATGACGTATTTGATTGTTCTGACATAGACATAAACATATAATGACGTATTTGATTGTTCTGACATAGACATAAACATATAATGACGTATTTGATTGTTCTGACATAGACATAAACATATAATGACGTGTTTGATTGTTCTGACATAAACATATAATGACGTGTTTGATTGTTCTGACATAGACATAAACATTTAATGACGTGTTTGATTGTTCTGAAATAGACATAAACATATAATGACGTGTTTGATTGTTCTGACATAGACATAAACATATAATGGCGTGTTTGATTGTTCTGACATAGGCATAAATATATAATGACGTACCTGATTGTTCTGACATAGACATAAACATATAATGACGTGTTTGATTATTCTGACATAGACATAAACATATAATGACGTATTTGATTGTTCTGACATAGACATAAACATATAATGACGTATTTGATTCTTCTGACATAGACATAAACATATAATGACGTATTTGATTGTTCTGAAATAGACATAAACATATAATGACGTATTTGATTGTTCTGACATAGACATAAACATATAATGACGTATTTGATTCTTCTGACATATACATAAACATTTAATGACGTGTTTGATTGTTCTGAAATAGACATAAACATATAATGACGTGTTTGATTGTTCTGACATAGACATAAACATATAATGGCGTGTTTGATTGTTCTGACATAGGCATAAATATATAATGACGTACTTGATTGTTCTGACATAGACATAAACATATAATGACGTGTTTGATTATTCTGACATAGACATAAACATATAATGACGTATTTGATTGTTCTGACATAGACATAAACATATAATGACGTATTTGATTCTTCTGACATAGACATAAACATATAATGACGTATTTGATTGTTCTGACATAGACATAAACATATTATGGCTTATTTGATTGTTCTGACATAGACATAAACATATAATGACGTATTTGATTGTTCTGACATAGACATAAACATATAATGACGTATTTGATTGTTCTGACATAGTCATAAACATATAATGACGTATTTGATTGTTCTGACATAGACATAAACATATAATGACGTATTTGATTGTTCTGACATAGACATAAACATATAATGACGTATTTGATTGTTCTGATACTAGAGAACTGCAAGATTGGGCATATAAAAGCTGAAACCAATTTTGTCAAGTTTCACATGAAAATCTTGCGCATCTAATCGAAGACCGAGCCGGGGGGAGGGGAGCATTTGACTTGAATTTACCTCAAGTGTACTTAACACTCGTTGTCCTGGGGAGTTTACAGACAGGGAGGTGGTGGGGAGTTTGCATACACGGTGTTGTGTGGGGAGGCAACGATAGAGAAGTAACGTGTTTATTTCTTTGAGAAAGTTTACGTGTGCACTTAGACTCGGGACATTGCCACCAACTTTTCAAGGTAGAGATCTAACTGTTGGAAAGATTAGAATCAAAGTTGGTGTGCACTAAGACTGGGGACATTGCCACCAACTTTTCAAGGTAGAGATCTTACGGTTGGAAAGATTAAAATCAAAGTTGGTGTGCACTAAGACTGGGGACATTGCCACCAACTTTTCAAGGTAGAGATCTTACGTTTGGAAAGATAAGAATCAAAGTTGGTGTGCTTTTCTAGCTCTTTTATTTAATTAAAAAAAAATTGTGGGGCGTATGGGAAAAAAGACATCTACCATTTTCTTTGCGCTCGTCTGATAACACTTATGAGTTTCTGACAGTTGTCAAAGTACTTGGGTATTTAAGTACTGAGTACTTGTGGCAGAAATGGGACGATCAAGAGCACAGGCGATCGATAATGTTTGCTAATGGATACAGTCTTTTATCTTTTAACTGCATAGGGTTACGGAATTATTTTTTTCGGTTAAGGGTCTTAGTAAATAGGATGAGAGGAGGTTGAGGCATTGTTGGCTACTTCTGAAGCAGCGGTAAAGAGGGTCACATTATAAGAGGTGTGTGGCATTGTTGGCTTCTTCTGAAGCAGCGGTAAAGAGGGTCACATTGTAAGAGGTGTGTGGCATTGTTGGCTACTTCTGAAGCAGCTGTAAAGAGGGTCACATTATAAGAGGGGTGTGGCATTGTTGGCTACATCTGGGGGGTTATGGGGGCTGACACCATTTGAAACACGATTGAAGTTTGTTTAGAAATATGTCCATAGTTTGGTCTTATCCATTTAGACTTTTTATTTGAAATTTGACTTAAATTTGTGTTTCTGTTTGTTTGTCGCGTTGGACACTTTGAGCCCATATGTGTCTAGGTCCCCAACATCATAGAGAATTGAAATTTTGTACACATTTTAGTATTGTGGAACAGTTTGATTTTTGGCTACCGTGATATAGTTCCCTTCTCTAAATGCTTTGGTCATTTACATACAATATTTCAGTACGCCACAGAATTGTATGCCTTGAAACTCACATCCAAAAAATGCGTGCATTTGAATGGCATTGGAAGATATGAAGTGATACGAAATCTATTTAATCACAGAGTTTAGTTGCATGGATAATCTCTTAAATATTAATCACATTAAAAAGGGATAACAAATAAACGATGTGTTTAACCTTTTCTGGTACAGATTTCAGGAAGTTCACAATTGTGAGTTTTTGTTTTTTTATTAATAGAATGATTGGCTCGTCGTATGGTTGGGGGGTGTTGACATTCGTTAATAATTTATACCCCGAACAGATGGAAACCATTTCCAGCACGATCGTAAGGTCAAGGGCGCATGGGTGGTTATAACAGGCGTACCCCTCCACGGCCCACCTTGGGTGGTTATAACAGGCGTACCCATCCACGGCCCACCTTGGGTGGTTATAACAGGCGTACCCATCCACGGCCCACCTTGGGTGGTTATAACAGGCGTACCCATCCACGGCCCACCTTGGGTGGTTATAACAGGCGTACCCATCCCCGGCCCACCTTGGGTGGCTATAACAGGCGTACCCATCCACGGCCCACCTTGGGTGGTTATAACAGGCGTACCCATCCCCGGCCCACCTTGGGTGGTTATAACAGGCGTACCCATCCCCGGCCCACCTTGGGTGGTTATAACAGGCGTACCCATCCCCGGCCCACCTTGGGTGGTTATAACAGGCGTACCCATCCCCGGCCACCTTGGGTGGAAACAAAGCGTATCCACTGATGTGTTCTTAAAGAGCTAAAGCTCAGGGCACTACTAAGAGGTAGTTGCATAGTTAGTGGCCAACTGCATTCAATATTAGTGTGGATACTGGAGTTCAATCCCCACTAAAGACCAAGTCAAGCAAAAACAGCACAAGCACCAGGATGGATGGGACTCGTTAATCTTGGATGGCAACTCATATACGAGAAGGCAACTCTGAATTAAAACCCGGAAAGGTTGTCCCGCTTGCGGATACATTATAACAATAAAAATTCCGACAACTGCGATGTTGTTTTTATATGTATAAGTTTCTGTCATTGCTAATTTTTATGTGAAGCGCAGTGAGCCTAGCCCTAGGCTGGAGTACTGGCAGTGAGCCTAGCCCTAGGCTGGAATACTGGCAGTGAGCCTAGCCCTAGGCTGGAGTACTGGCAGTGAGCCTAGCCCTAGGCTGGAGTACTGGCAGTGAGCCTAGCCCTAGGCTGGGGTACTGGCAGTGAGCCTAGCCCTAGGCTGGGGTACTGGCAGTGAGCCTAGCCCTAGGCTGGAGTACTGCGCCATATAAAACCACCTAATAATAATAATAATATATAGTGTTCCCTTGTGTTATCCAGTTGCTTGGAGAGAGGCGATTTGCTGTCTGAAGAAACCAGCTTAAGAAAAACAATCTCAGGCCTTGAGATTTCTACCTGCGAAGTCTACTCCTTCTTCACACTGTGGAGGACTTGATGCCAAGAACTTTATATACTGCTGTCAACACAATGTTTCAATTACTCCATCGATGTTTCCTTCACTTAGGAAAGTTGTTCAAACGACCAAAACCGTAGCTGACACGATCATTGCAACAACTCACATCTACATGATTGAAGCTCTAACGCCTCACGGTGACGTTCGGGTTATATTTTCTATACGGTCATGACAACATGACACAATCTTATAATCCTTACTCCGGAAGCTGTCATTTAAGTAGCTATTTATTTATAGCGTTGTCCGACGAGTTGTTAATACCACACCAAGATGGCTGCTGACGTTAACCAGAGTATTTTCCGTTTTCTGAGGACAGCATAAATAACAGAAGGTCGCTGAAGATCCAAAGTAATCTTTGATAATCTTTTATAGTTACTACATACTACATACTAGTTTATAAGCACCGATACTAGTTTATAATCACTGATACTAGTTTATAATATAATCACTGATACTAGTTTATAATAACTGGTACTTGTTTATAATCAATGATACTAGTTTTTAATCATTAATACTATTTTATAATCACTTGCCAGTTGCATTCAATATTTATAATAATTAATACTAGTTTATAATAATTACTGATATTAGTTTATAATCACTTAAAACTTTTCGATGATAATTATATTTTCCCGAGATATAGAAAACTAAATGATCGAATTTCAATCATTTTAATGTACATTCTTAAAGTTTAACAAAATAACTCAACTATTGAGATCACCTAGACAAGGGGGTACTCTAACTACGCCCCGCGGGACAGATAAGTCTCATCTTATGTTTGGAGATCTTTGTGCGGTAAATGTTAAATATTGAGGACTAATTGATTGAGAATGCTTGATGCACATCTCACATGAATGATCTTATGTTGCTGCACATGACCTAACGCTGGCTGTACATGATGATGATGATTGAATACTTTTATAGCGCTTTGTACATGCTATTTTAACATGCGCACAGCGCTCTAATGTCCTAAAACCTATTTAAAGAAAAAACTCTTTAATAAATGTTTCTTAAATGACTTCCTATCATTTTCAATTTCTTTCAAAGATTGATGCAAACTGTTACATAATTTAGGCGCAATAGCTTCAAAAAAGCGCACTCCGGATGACTTCTTTCTGTGTCCATTCACACTGGGAACCCTCAGTAAGGACTGTGTTGGCGAGCGCAGGTTCTGTAAGGATACATTTTTAGAAGTCGGTTTTTGATATTCAGGTGCACAGCCTTCTATACAAGTGTGCCATAGGGACAGAATTTTGTTGTCAGTGCACTCACTTACAGGAAGCCAGTGGATATCTTTAAGAACCATGGTGATGTGGTCGGATTTCTTTTTACGCGATGCAATGCGTGCTGCATTATTTTGTACCTTTTAGAGTCTCTGAAATTGGTTTTGAGGTCAACCCCACAAACAAGTGTTACAATAATCTAATCTTGAATGGATTATGGTGGTTAACCCCACAAACAAGTGTTACAGTAATCTAATCTTGAATGGATTAGGGTGGTCAACCCCACAAACAAATGTTACAGTAATCTAATCATGAATGGATTAGGGTGGTCAACCCCACAAACAAATGTTACAGTAATCTAATCTTGAATGGATTAGGGTGGTTAACCCCACAAACAAATGTTACAGTAATCTAATCTTGAATGGATTAGGGTGGTCAACCCCAAAAACAAATGTTACAGTAATCTAATCATGAATGGATTAGGGTGGTCAACCCCACAAACAAATGTTACAGTAATCTAATCTTGAATGGATTAGGGTGGTCAACCCCACAAACAAATGTTACAGTAATCTAATCTTGAATGGATTAGGGTGACGACTACGGAACTTGTTGTTTTCTTATTATGTTGAGTACGCAAGTGTACATGACCTAACACTGGCTGTACATGACCTAATGATGGATGTACATGACTTAACGCTCGGCGTACATTACCTACACTGGGCGTACATGACATAACGCTGGGTGTTCATGACCTAACACTGGGCGTACATGACCTAACGCTGGCTGTACGTGACCTAACACTGGTTGTACATGATCTAACGCTGGTTGTACATAATCTAACGCTGGCTGTACATGACCTAACGCTGGATGTTCATGACATAACGTTGGCTCCATCCTTGTAACATTTTCCGGCGTTCATTGATTAACCAGTTAATCCTCCGATGACATGTTTATTTACCATGGAAAGATCAACGAACATGGACGCCTGACATGAGGCTTGGGGGGGGGGGGGGCGCACGGATTTAGCCTTTTCATTTCAATTCTGTCCATCCTAATAAAAACAAAAAGCAGAGCCCGTTTAAGATGTGAAAAATTTCAGCCTTGGGGAATAAAAAAAATAAGAAAATAAATTGTGGGTCCAAACGGGTCGTCCTTAAAGTATGTCACCATATTTTTGAACATTTTTATCCCACCCCCTCCCTAAGTGAGAAATCTTGGAACCCGCCCCCCCCCCCCCCCAAGTACTTCACGTTTAAAATTTAAAAAAAAATTAACAATCAATTAAATTTCAATCAAAAACACACTTTATTATTAAAATGAGACGGTACCAAATGAGATTTTCTCTTAGAACACATCCATCACAACAGAAGGTTAAATCTCACAGCCACTTTCAACTTTCTTCTTCTATCTTCTATATCTTGAGGGCCCTCGATGAAGAATTATATAACTTTTAAATGCATGATAAAATAATATATAGCTATGTGACATCATACATTATCTACCCACCCCCACCCTGTCCCAAACTGTCAATTTCTTAGACTCCTGCCCCGACCGTGACGTACTGTATGCACGATCCGCGCACCCCCCCCCCCACCCCCACCAAAATTGACTCGTCACATAACTAAACTGCTAATTTCAACAAATCTTTGGTTCAATTTGTTTCGTTAGTGCCGCGAATTCCTCGTGTCCCCCCCCCCCCCCACTCTCTCTCTCTCTTACTTCACTCTTTTGGTTGGATTAAAACATATTAAATCATTTTAAAATTTTTTTTTTTTTGTTGAAACTAACTTTCATTTCGAGCAAAACAACAGGAGCCTGATGATATTGTTGGACGGCAGGATAGAGTTAAGGAACAAAAATATGAGATGTAAACAGAAGGAACGAGAGAGAGACAAAGGTAGAGATAGCATTGTGTAGCTACGATAAGTGACGCCCCGGGTGAGGTTTTTTTTTTTAGTCCCCCTCCCTCTTTCCACGAAATAAATCTGCAGCTGACGGTAAGTACTGCGTAAAATAACCTACCACAATCATGAGAAATACATAGAGAAACAGACGGAGAGATAAATAAAGAAAGAGAGAGGGGAGAGAAAAGAGAGAGAAAGATAGAGGGTGAGAAAAAAGAGAGAGAGAGGGAGAAAGAGTTTAATTTTAAAGAACCCACAGAAATGATGAGAAACATAGAGAGACAGATGGAGAGAGAAAAAAGAGACTTATAAAGAGAAATAAAGAGAAAGGTATTGCATTTAAAAAGAAACACAGAAATCATGTGAAACACACAGAGAAACCGACAAACATAGAGAGATAAAGAGAGGGAGAAAGAAAGAGAGAGGGAGAGAGAGAAAAAGGGAGTGAGAAAAAGAAAATGAGAGGGTAAGAGAAAGAGAGATAGCTAGAGAAAAAGCGAGAAATAAAGAGAGATTGAGAAATAATGGTGTTTTGTTTTTGTTAACCACATAAATCATAAGAAACACATAGATAAGCATTCAGAGAGATAAAGAGAGGGACATAAAGAGAAAGAGAGAGAGTGTGTGATAGAGATAGGGAGAGAATGTGTGAGAGAGATAAGGAGAGAGTGTGTGAGAGAGATAGGGAGAGAGAGTGTGAGAGAGATAGGGAGAGAGTGTGTGAGAGATAGGGAGAGAGTGTTTGGGAGAGATAGGGAGTGAGTGTGTGAGAGAGATAGGGAGAGAGTGTGTGAGAGAGATAGGGAGAGAGTGTGTGAGAGAGATAGGGAGAGAGTGCGTGAGAGAGATAGGGAGAGAGTGCGTGAGAGAGATGGGGAGAGAGTGTGTTAGAGAGATAGGGAGAGAGTGTGTGAGAGAGATAGGGAGAGAGTGTGTGAGAGAGATAGGGAGAGAGTGTGTGATAGAGATAGGGAGAGTGTGTGAGAGAGATAGGGAGAGAGTGTGTGAGAGAGAGATAGGGAGAGAGTGTGTGAGAGAGATAGGGAGAGAGTGTGTGAGAGAGATAGGGAGAGAGTGTGTGGGAGAGATAGGGAGAGAGTGTGTGAGAGAGATAGGGAGAGAGTGTGTGAGAGAGATAGGGAGAGAGTGTGTGAGAGAGATAGGGAGAGAGTATGTGAGAGAGATAGGGATATAGTGTGTGAGAGAGATATGGAGAGAGTGTGTGAGAGAGATAGTGAGAGAGTGTGTGAGAGAGATAGGGAGAGAGTGTGTGGGAGAAATATGGAGAGAGTGTGTGGGAGATATAGGGATAGAGTGTGTGGGAGAGATAGGGAGAGAGTGTGTGAGAGAGATAGGGAGAGAGTGTGTAAGAGAGATAGGGAGAGAATGTGTGGGAGAGATAGGGAGAGAGTGTGTGAGAGAGATAGGGAGAGAGTGTGTGAGAGAGATAGGGAGAGAGTGTGTGAGAGAGATAGGGAGAGAGTGTGTGGGAGAGATAGGGAGAGAGTGTGTGAGAGAGATAGGGAGATAGTGTGTGGGAGAGATAGGGAGAGAGTGTGTGAGAGAGATAGGGAGAGAATGTGTGAGAGAGATAGGGAGAGAGTGTGTGGGAGAGATAAGGAGAGAGTGTGTGAGAAAGATAAGGAGAGAGTGTGTGAGAGAGATAAGGAGAGAGTGTGTGAGAGAGATAAGGAGAGAGTGTGTGAGAGAGATAAGGAGAGAGTGTGTGAGAGAGAGAAAAGAAAAGAGAAAATAAATAGAACTAAAGAATGTGAGAGATTGCGCGATCGAGGAAAATAAATGACAAGAATGTTAAATAAAATTGTTATAGAATAGAAATGGATGTCAGTATCCAATAGTGAGACGGTCAACTACTGGTCAATGTCAGTAGTTAATAGTGAGACGATTAACTACTGGTCAATGTCAGTAGCAAATAGTGAGACGATCAACTGCTGGTCAATGTCAGTAACTAATAGTGAGACGATCAACTACTGGTCAATGTCAGTAACTAACTGTGAGAAGATCAGCTACTGGTCAATGTCAGTAGCTAATTGTGAGACCATCAACTACTGGCCAACGTCAGATAGTAATAACTTCAATTTAGCAATTATACTTTTTAAAAACTTAATATCAACTAACCGTAAAAATCAAGTGGGTGTTTCTCAGAAAAGTGCCTACAATCTGTCAACTTTTCTCGGTTTTTTTCCGTCTTTGATTTGATTTGATTGCTTGAACAATTCCAGGAGATTGCCACGTTGAATTGATTCACAAAAAAATAAACAATTGATAATTAAAAAAGAAAAAGAATGGACTGAATATAAATTAGGAACATATAAATAATTTTTAGTGAGGGGAAAAATAGATTAGTTTTCTAAATCACTAAACTAGAAATATAAAATGAAAATGATTGGTCAATTAAAATAATAACAAATATTTTAGTTTAAAAACTTTTTGAAAAAGACTTTCCATCGAAGATTAGTTTAACAAGCGCACTAAGCTGTAGAAAATTATTTTCTTAAACTTTCCTAAAATTCATTACGCACGTTTAGCCTGTGTAGAAAGGTACTAAGGCACTCTATGGTTCCAAAGGGTCGTAATTAAATGTAGACCCATCATACTGGAGCTTTAACTCTGTGTCTTCAACTCGGGTGACCTTTCAGGTCAGCACGAAAACTCAATCGACGGAAGGAAAGAGACACGCCTGTTAACAACACAAATTACAAAATTACGCTTCACAAGATGAAAATGCGAGTAAACAGAAAGTTTGGCATAGCAGAGTTTGGACTAACAGCTTTTTTCCTAACAGATTTTGGTTTTATCGGATGACTTCGAGAAAAAATTGTTTGTACAATTCATAAGTTTTTCATAATGCGCAAATTTTTTTTAAGACGCCTGTTTTTTTTGTTGTTTTTTTTGTTGGGGGGGGGGGGGGGATTGGAGGTTTTACACGTATTTTTTTCCTCTTAGGTTTTCTACATTTTTGTATTCTCTGTATGCTTTTTTATCAGGGGTATCCTGCATGCTTTTTATTTGAGGTGGCCTATATATCATGTGATCCCCTGAGGTGTCCTATATATATTTTATCACTCGGCTAGCAAACTTCTTTAATGATAAAAACAACTTATCTTGCATTTCTGTCCACAGAGGCTTACTGCAAAATAATCATAAAAATATTAAACTTCTCAAAAGACATGGATTTTATTGGTAAGGATTATTCTCAATTGCCCTTGCATGTTACAGTCTTAGCTTATACAACGGTTAGTATTTTAATAATTGCCGAGTTATGTAACAATTGCTGGTTATGTACCGATTGCTGTCTGGTACCGTCGTGACGGTGCATCATTTGTTTTAGAAAATTAAATAACATGCCAAATTCATGTCCATTATTGCAACTACGGCGTGCCCGTAAACTCCATCTTGAATTTTTAAATTAAGCCGATAAATTGCGGTTGGAGATCAATAAAAAAATTGTTATCGTTGGCGATGTTTTAATGGGACCGATAAGTGGGTCGACTCAGAACGAGGTTAGCCGTTGAAAAGTATCTGAAATGTGGACGTAAGGTTTAAATGTGGTTAAAAGTAGGTTAAACTAAAGATCTTTTAGTTTTAGACTTAGTTATTAGGGCAGTGTTTAGCACAGTCATTCTCAACCGCCGGTTCGCCCAACGCTTTCGGTCTGCAAAACTATTCTGCTGGACCGTAAATTAAACGAACGTCGTCTACCACATATCTGGATCGTGTAATGTAACAGATAGCTTATTAATTTTATTTGAATAAAATATGAATTTCTTAACATCTCAAGATTTGAAGAAATTTCTTATTTGTTCTTACTTTTTCCTTTATTTATTTTATTTTTTGCTCTCCCTTTAATTTATATAACTATACAATTTTCATATTATAATATCGTGCATCAAACGCGTAGTTCCAAACTGTATGTAAAAGAAATTAATACAAATTAGGTCACTTAAAATAAATTCTTCTTCATACAAATTTTGATTGTTTTTACTAACTAAATCGATCCGAATGTTTCACTCCTCAACGAGCACTACGACTTTTGCGAGAAGATAATTTATAAAACTAGATGATGTTTCCGTTCTACACCCGGGTGGCAAGTAATACTATTGGCACATATTGATAAAGTATCTAATGGCTTTGAAATTTAATAATTGGGCAAATACTTTTTTTTTCAGACTACATTTTTTTGGTGTAAATATGGTGGTTATTCTGTAAGTTTCCTTGATGGTCACTATCGAAATCACGTTTACCTTGACTTGCTGAAAAGACTCGAGAAGGCCACGTATGTTTGTCCATAACTGAATACTGGAAATGGCAAATAAATACCAACTAAATTCAGTGTTTGTCCTTGGCTTTTGTTGCTGGTCATAGCAAAAGCAAGACTAAATAGAAACCTTTTTTGTCTTTGTGTAAATGGAAGGTCGGACTCAATGGGTGCAAGAACAAGTCTTGAAGTAAATACCCTAGTACCTTTACAAGATTTGCTCAGGATTCACAGTCAATGACTTTAGACATCATTTGGTTGACAACATTCTGGTGCCATTTTAAAGACATTTTGTTGAGTAAAGGTGGCGTAGCAACATTATTACTGCACTGAATTTCAAGTTAAGTTTATGAGGAGGCATACCAGCATGTGTTAAGTTGTTCAACTACGCCATTAGATAGTTTGGTGCCTCCTCGGCATGAGTACTGTCTTGTTGAATAGATTCTATTATAGCATTTACTTTCAGATTTAATTTGTCTAAGGACATGTTCATTATGTTCAAGTGACTCCTGTTTTTTTGGAGTAAGGATATCGTGTTTAGCAATGCTGTTATCTCTTGATTTGATGACCTCAGGAAAGACAGCTTCAAAAATGTATACATCTAAATGCAGACTAGAGAAATTTGGAAGGTACCTTCCTCTAATCCAGGCTCTTGCAGTTTTCCATTACCAACTTTTATAAGCCATCAGAAAAACCTTGTTGTTCTGAAGGGACATTGTCCTCATTGTTAGGCATTTTTTTGGTATAAATATAAGAACTGGATATTTTTCCAATATTTAATATTCTTCATGCGTGAAGAAAGTATTTCGATTCTTCTGCCAATGTGAGCAATGTGTAGAATTTTTCTAAAATCGCTACCAAACAGAAATACCGTACCTACAAAATGTTTTTAGAAGTAACTTTAGGATCCTCGGCTTTAGAGTGAGTCAGCTGCATTTATTCTATGTACTAGGGCCTTTGAAGCTTCATCTCAGATTGCCATTGGCCTTTTTCAGTTCATTTGACATATTGGTCACAGGTCAAAAATACAGGTTTGTGTTTCATTTATTGGAATATGCAGCTTGAAACGACTGTGGGAAGTCCTGCCTCCCTCAAGCAAACTTGCTGCTATGCCTGTAAATGCTTATGGCTAGAATAATTCATTTTTTGCTAAGCATATACTGCATGATAGTGTTGCAAAGGAAGGTTTTACCACTTCCACCAGGTCAATCAATGAAGAATAGACGTTTGTGAACTATAGGATAATCAATTGCTTCCTTGATTTTGTTGAAAGCTCTTCTTTGCCCTAGGTTGAATATTTGAAACTTTAATTCGAACGTGTCCTTTTCGGCAATTAGATCGCAATATTTTCCAAAATGTATTGGCTCGTCATAGTTGACGTCTGGTAGTTCTATGCCACAATCTTCAAATAACTTTCCATGTGTTCCAAGGCTAGATTCAATTTAGTGTCAAATAGAGAGCTGTTCTCCACCTGAAAAGCGTCTCTTATAGCCTTCCATAAGGTTGTCCTTGTGTCTCTCGAATAATGCAACTGCATCCGATGGCTCACGCATGATTTAAATAAATTCAATCAACTGTCTAAAGTTGTACTTGCATGTGATGGGTTGAAGCGTCTGTTAGGCAAATATACGATTCTGAGATATTAGCAGTTAATCCCCTTGCAATGCATGCTTCTTGGAAAGCTGTAAAGTGTTTAGGTCCTCGAAGGATGGCGCTCCTCTAACTTGAGAAGGATAATTCTGAGGAACCATTTTTCTCTATCCCTGGGACTTACGGTAAACATGCTGTTCATTTAGTTTGATGTCCTCAGAAACGTGGTTTCCATTTGAATTTTTGGCATCCCATAGTGTTCGGGAATGTTAACTCGGGGGCATAAGGGTCTTCCTTATAATTCAATAATTTGCGTCTATTGCCTCATGCCTTCCAACCCCCATTGCATGATACCCTCACTAAGTAACTCTTGCAAACAGTGAAATATCCTCATCAACACCAGGCACAGAAACATTGCAAATCCCCTCTACATTCATAGGACCCATAATGATCAATAAATTGGTCATGGTCATTAACATATAGAAGAAGAAGAAACATATTTATTAATAATAATAATAAAGTCTATTTGAAAAATCCCGCTTCAACCCCAAAGGCTCGAAGCGCGGCCATACAAAGTCAACCCCATTAAAAGAGAAATGAAACAATCTATTTTTTACCACATGTAAATACCTAACGCAACATTACAATAACTACATACGAGCATAACTATTCAAAGTCTTTCCTCCGTTGCAACCATAAACAACACAAGCCAATATACATCTAGGAGATAATAGCTAGCTGGAAAAGATGGTAGACAACATCACCCCAGCAGGGGTTTTCGAAAAAAATGCATTTTCAAATCGGTTTTGAATGACTCCAGTGTCTGGCTATTTCTGAGAGCGACGGGAAAGGTGCTCCAAATTTTTGGGCCAGCAAATGCGAAAGTGCGCATTCCGTAAGTCTCAAGGCGAACACGCGGTATCGAGAGTTTGCCACTATTGGGTGAGCGGAGTTGTCTAGTGGGTACTTAAGACGTCAAGAGCACTCTAAGATAGGACAGCGCCAGGTCATGCAAGTAGCGGTAGCACAGAGTTGCAATTTTGAACTCTATGCGAGCGCGGACCGGCAGCCAATGCAGTTCTCTCAGAAGTTTTTTAGCATGGTCGAATTTGTGTTTGCGAAGAACAATGCGAGCCGCATTATTCTGTGCTTTTGAATTTTATCCAGGAGCATAGCTGGAAGACCCACCATGGGAGCATTGCAGTAGTCCATGCGTGATAGCACGAATGCGGACATCAGCCTCTTTGATGAATCAAACGTTAGGAGATTCTGATATGACTAATTCTGCGCAGCTCTAGAAAATCGCCTTGCAAATCATGTTAATGTGATTTTCCATTGTTAGTGTTCTGTCTAAGTAGACACCCAGTGTTCGCACTGTTTGAGCAAACTCAATCTGCACATCTGCGAGAGTAAAGGATGGTGTATCTTTTAAAGATTTTAACTTTTGAGCGGTAGCAATGGGGATCAGGTCAGTCTTTTCATCGTTCAATTTGAGCTTGTTTATTGTCATCCAGTGCTTATCTGACTCCACTGTCTTCTGTGTCATACTAAGAAGCTGAGGGAACTGAGAGGGGATCACGTACTGCTGAAGTTGGGTATCATCCGCGAACATGTGATTAGCATGTCAAACTGCTTGATCATTGCACCCAGGGGCTGAACGTACGTAATGAAAAGCACTGGGCCTAGGACCGAGACCTGGCGTACTCCGAATTCAATATTGTGAGATACATGAAGCTTTATCTTACAACGGTGACTCTATAGGCCTAAACTTTATCTTTCAACGTGCCCTATAAGCCTAAACTTTATTTACCCAACAAGACTGTGTGTACAACTTACTGCGATTTGGGTTAAACAACTGCATATCAATAAATATTAGTTAAACTATGTACTTGAACATCAACATCAATTCAAGTGGAATAAAGTAATACATTCATGTGAAACTCCTACAAATGTAATAAACAGCTACTAACTACCAACAGGTAGCAAGACAACATACAAGATAAACTAAATGTTTTAATTTCTCCTGTCTCTCATATTGTATTTTATTCAAAATTGTAGCAACTACATTTTCACAGTGATTGATTCCTGGATGGTTCTAACCTCGCCAGACAGTGGCGTAGATAGGATTAGTGCCGGCAGGGGCGGCCCAAAATATTTCCAATGTTTACTTCCTGGATGGGTCTAGCCTCGCCAGTTATTACTCTGTTATGTGTCGATAGTAGCCCCTACCAACCCAGCCCACCCCACACAAATCAATACATAGACGAATCTGCTGACCATCTCAAGATAAATCCACATGTCTGGATAGTGTCACATAATCCAACTCTTCTGGATAGTATCCTAGATAACGGAGCTTACCTCATCGATATCAGAATAATCCTTTTTTTTTAAAAAGTGAGCGGGGACTGATATTGTCATCACTCCATACATGTCATATCTCAGCGGGGACTGATATTGTCATCACTCCATACATGTCATATCTCAGAAGAACATTGGTCTAGACTAAGGGAAATAATCATTGGCGCTGAGAACAAACAGATAATGAATGTGATACTATATTATGAAAACTTTGAACATTTAATAATTACACATTTTGAGCATTGATGGAGTTTATATCGGACACTAAGTAACGCCTCATATCGGGTGGACAAGAATTTCAAATTGCTATGTGGTACATTGCACATTGCTAGGTGGTACATTGCACATTGCTAGGTGGTACATTGCACATTGCTAGGTGGTACATTGCTAGGTGGTACATTGCTAGGTGGTGCATTGCTAGGTGGTACATAGCTAGGTGGTACATTGCGCATTGCTTGGTGGTACATTGCACATTGCTTGGTGGTACATTGCACATTGCTTGGTGGTACATTGCGCATTGCTTGGTGGTACATTGCACATTGCTTGGTGGTACATTGCACATTGATTGGTGGTACATTGCACATTATTTGGACTTACATTGCACATTATTTGGAATTACATTGCACATTATTTGGACTTACATTGCACATTATTTGAACTTATATTGCACATTATTTGAACTTATAGTGCACATTATTTGAACTTACATTGCACATTACTTGGACTTACATTGCACATTATTTGAACTTACATTGCACATTATTTGAACTTATATTGCACATTATTTGGACTTACATTGCACATTATTTGGACTTACATTGCACATTATTTGGACTTACATTGCACATTATTTGGACTGGCATTGCACATTATTTGGACTTACATTGCACATTATTTGAACTTATATTGCACATTATTTGAACTTATAGTGCACAGTTTTTGGACTTACATTGCACATTACTTGGACTTACATGGCACATTATTTGAACTTATAGTGCACATTATTTGGACTTACATTGCACATTACTTGGACTTACATTTTACATTTCTAGGTGGTACATTGCTCATTATTTGGACTTACATTGCTCTGATACATACTGCAAATTGTTTATACTTACATTGCACATTGCTCTGACATATAATATACATTGTTTGGACTAACAATGCACATTGTTTGGACAAGCATTGCACATTTTTGGATTTACACTGCACATTTTTCACCATTCAGCATTTTTCAAATATGTATAGGACTTTCAGTGCATATTGGACATGTTTAATATATATTGGGACATTTGACAAGGCGTAAATCATGAATGAGATTTCGTCACATTTTCTCAAGACAAACACATAGATAATTCAGGAAATACACTCAAGATACACTGGACACTATATTGTTAGATACAAGAAGACCCTCTTTTGCTAAACACATGAAGATACTCTATTGTTAATTGTAATCTTTGCTTTGTCCATTGACTTCTTTTTTACCCACTTAGCTTAAATTGTCCCATCTTTCGGCATCAGCAATAACTCATTGAAATTATTTTTAATCAATAAATATTTTTGTATAAATTTCCCTTTAGTTATAAAGTTTTTTTGTATGTTGTGAACGTGTTTTTATGTAAGGTCTGCACGAAGTTTTTAACATTTGTTTACACCATTGTTACATAGCAGCGTCCTCACGAATAGAAAGAATAGGAAACAATGGATTGATTGATATTGTTGTTTTTTATTTTTTATTTTTTTAAAAATTTATTTAAAAAATATTTCATTATATTGAAAGAGTCATTTTAAAAAATTCATGTGTTGTTCAACATTTTATATTTTCAAATAAAAACAATAGATTTACAGAAACAAGCAAACAAACATTATAACGTTTTTAATGTTTCTAATTTACTCAATTAAATGTTCTAAGTTTCTCTGTTGTTTTGATGTTGTTTTTTATTATTAAAATCATTTTAAATTAATTTTATTAACGCAAGTTTATTTTTTGCTTTTCAGCGTTGTTGAAAGTTGCAATAATTATGATAATAAAGTTATTTTAAAGGAGATGCTAAACAAAATAGATTGAAAATCGTTTCACATTTCTTAATTGTCATTTGTTGCATCATGAAATGCTCATTCAGTGGTGGAAAAATATAGAAAGAGGATTTAAACTGATATCGACTCGCCTTACCTCCACCCCCCCCCCCGGTTGTTTTTCGTTTTCCCAACCCCCAGTGGTTTCGTCTAAATTTTAGGAGAGTGTTTTTAAATTTAAATTAAATTTATACTTGAAGTACAAACTATTGACATTTCTGACTAACACACATATTCCGGTGAAGGTCGTGAGATTACTCTCTTAAGACCCCGGTTAGTAAATTGGCAACCAGCTGCATCTGCTGAGCTGTGCCATACAACATTTTCCTCACATAGGGTTCCCCCTCCGCCCTGGCCTCCCCCGGAAGCTCTAGTGCGGGACATTCGGTCAACAGATGCGCTAGCGTCTCCGGGGCCAGGCTGCAATGCCGGCAGGTAGGATCCCGATTGTTGTCGAGCCGCCAGAAGTATGTGCCTAAGAGGCAATACTCGGTGCGCATTTGCGTCACTAAGCTTTGTTGTTTGCGGCCTAACCCCCACCATGGGTCTTGTATGCTAGGAGTCTGCAAGTTTGAATAGACGCCTTTAGCGGTCGTATTGTCTTCCCACTGCTTGTACAACTTTTTCCTAAAATGGTCTGCCAGCCAGTTCTTTATTCCCAATCCAGTAATTGGTACTTCTGGCTGAGGCTGGGCAGCCCCGGTTTTTGCAAGAGTGTCTGCTTTCACATTGCCACTGATGTCGACGTGGCCTTGGATCCATTGCACTGTTACCTTGCCTCCTAATTCGCCGATTTTGCACACGTCATCAATAATGACGTTAACTAAGTGAGTGGTACCCTGTCTCTTTCCCAAGATCTCGAGAGCAAATCTTGAGTCCGAGAACACGACCACATCGAGCCCCGCAAGCTCATTTTCTCTCAGTGTGTGATACATGCTCTCCAGGGCCCTGTGTATAGCCTCAAGATCCGCATCAAAGTTTGATGTTGTGGTCTGTCACAGAACGGTTGTTACGGAGGAGGGCTCCGGTCCTGACTTATCACAAACTGTTTTGATGAAGTAGTAATCAGTACAGGACCGCTCCTCTCTGTGATTTATATTGTGGGTATCTAGGCGTTGGGATAGACAAAAGCACAACGTAGACAAACGTAAAGTGAACAACGCCAACTCCAGATGATAAAAGAGAATGTATTTATTACTAAAATATCAAAAGCTCTTTTCTGTAGTCTTCACTACCTGTCAGCTATCTCTAAAGCTATGACTGTTCACTGTTTCGTCTCAACTATTCCTATGTTCCACTAGTCTACTATGGTCTCCTGATCTCACTTGCAACTATTCCCTAACAACTGATATCTTAGCTCTTTTCTCTCTACTTCCAACACAACGAACTACTACCAACTTCAACTCAACTCTGCCTCGAACCTCAATTAACCTAACCCCCCATGCCAGGAAGTGTTTTGTCTTATATACCCATTCTCTAACTCTGTATGTGGCCTAGGAATGTTATCTAACAACACTGCCCCGCCCCCTAATTTCCGATCAATTTGGAATTTCCCGTCGTTAACCCCAAAATTAACATGCGAAGTCATCCCTCTATCTCAAAGATGCGACAATCTATTAACCTTAACCTCGACCCTTTAACAATGCTCCCCTAAAACTAACAGCAGTTGCCATCCCTCCTATAACTTACCTGAACAATGGGGCCCCGTCCTGTACCCCGCCCCAGTCATTTGTGACATGGTCCCACAGGGTCCACAGAATTCTTGACTTTGTGGCCCCCCCACTGGGTATAGTATGAGCGCACCATACCCAGCAGTACTTTCTCTCAGGTTGACAGAAATGTCAACACTATTGACAACACTACTGACAACACTATTGACAGCACCTCGGCTCAATACGGGGCAGGAATTTAACACAACTTCATTAATAAAAAACAAATCTTTACAAAATATTTTTTAATCTCTAACATCGTGTGTCTGGGGAATTGTGTCACTCAAATGAGGATGTCTGACATCGTGTGTCGGGGGAATTGTGTCATTCAAATGGGGTTGTCCGATATCGTGTGTCCGGGTAATTGTGTCACTCAAAATGAGGATATCTGACATCGTGTGTCGGAGGAATTGTGTCACTCAAATGATGATCGGGTGATGGGGGAGGAGGATACGCGTTTGGGATGGGGAGAGACATCGTGATTGTATGGGCGTTGCCACTTGAGTCTAAATGGTGATTTAGACACAAGTTGATGTACATCGTCTTTCTAAAAAATTTAACATTTGGACGTGATGAATAACCTTTTTTTTTAAAATATATAAAAAACTTTACTCCTGGAAATAAAACTTCTCAGCAAATTTACTGAGACCCCCCTCCCCCCCCCCCCCCCCCCCCGAGTCTATAAATGGGTTTTCCCGAACCTGTACCAGCTCTACTCATTCCTCTATGAACTTGTGTGCGCAGCGAGATGCGTTTCTAAACCTTTGCTAATATTGGTTAGGCGAGCTATTAAAACTTCAATATGTGGTCGGCGATGGCATGAATGATAAAAGTGTACAGAGTCCACCCCAACTTTTGGGGATGAAGGAAAGCTTTTACAGAACAGAAATGATTTATCTTCAAACAGTAAATTAATGTAAAATTTGGAAATAGATGATTTTAACATTTATTCAAGACTATTACATCTACTCGCATTTCCATTTTGTGGAACATAATTTTCTTTTTGTTGAAACAAGTGACAATTTCGTTCGGTTGATTAATACTTCCTCATACTGACACGAACGTTTTGGGGTGGTGATTGAAAGGGAAACAAGGTGATTAATTGTTTGAATTCCTTGGTAAAAAGATCAGTACCTCTAGCCGGCATTTTGTGAGCATTCATTGTTTTCTTTTAAATGTTCTTGTGCTTATAATTTAAGAATTACACATTTTTTTTAAAACTAAAAACAACAACAAAATCTTTCGAAGGCGAATTTAAAAGCGAAGTAAAAAGTAGAAATATTTTGTTAAAAATTATTATGCAAAGAAAACTGCGCAGAGATTATTTAAACAATTTGAAGAAATGAAACAACAAAGCAAATTTTAGTGGCTTCTACATTTAATTGGAATCATTTGGCTTCATATAGTGGCTCTTTTCCACTCTACACAGCCTTTAGTTAGCTTCATAGATTGCCATACTACGCTTCTGCACAGACTTACTCAGCTTTATAGAGTCCTTAATCTCAGCACATACTTTATTTGCCTAATGAATCACACAAGCCCAAGTTCTCTTACACTGTGTCTGCCTACTGACATCACGTGTCTTTATTTTATGAAGTAATTGAAACAAATTGAAACATTATGAAGTGCATTAGTTAACAAATTGTTGAAGTTATTCTTCTTCTTCTTTTATCAATTAATGATCAGGTTTTATCTTCGGAAGTTTGTAGCCTTAAAAATTCACCTAAGTCTTTTTCTAATATGTCTGAGACGGATTCAAGGAACCATTAGGACACATCCAATATTGGCCCAAGACATGAAGACGTTTGAGTTTAATGGCATCAAAGCTTACATTCGATTAAAAGATGGACATGATTTAATTGATGTGTTTAGTCATTAGCAAGGTCTACACTTTCGTTAGCGGCAAGTCTCAACTTGTGGAAATATGTGTCCCAGTGAAGGGGGTTGACAAACCACGGCCCGCAGACCACATCGAGCCCGCGACGTTGTTGTGTCTGGCCCGCGCAGTAAATACTGATTTTGAAGTCACAGAGACGAAGGTGTCTGTGCATAGTATGCATTCAACAACAGGGAGGGTATTTTCACAGGGTTTGATAACTCAATTGGTAAGTACAATTTGGAACTGACTAACCTGAAATACTTCACAACAGGTGCTGGTCAAAGATGTTCACCGAAGGGAAATGTTAAGGGGAGCACATTTGTTGACTGTTCAAAAACATATATTTGGTCATCAAACTAATGATTGACAGGGACTGTGAAGCAAATATTTGGATTGATCTTGTGTCTTGGAACACGGCGTTTCCCATGTCAACTTCATTCATCTGTCCGTCAGGAGATTCTGTTGTGTGACGCACCTCTGTCAGGAGATTCTGTTGTGTGACGCACCTCTGTCAGGAGATTCTGTTGTGTGACGCACCTCTGTCAGGACATTCTGTTGTGTGACGCACCTCCGTCAGGAGATTCTGTTGTGTGACGCACCTCCGTCAGGAGATTCTGTTGTGTGACGCACCTCTGTCAGGACATTCTGTTGTGTGACGCACCTCTGTCAGGACATTCTGTTGTGTGACGCACCTCTGTCAGGACATTCTGTTGTGTGACGCACGTCTGTCAGGAGATTCTGTTGTGTGACGCACCTCTGTCAGGACATTCTGTTGTGTGACGCACCTCTGTCAGGACATTCTGTTGTGTGACGCACCTCTGTCAGGAGATTCTGTTGTGTGACGCACCTCTGTCAGGACATTCTGTTGTGTGACGCACCTCTGTCAGGACATTCTGTTGTGTGACGCACCTCTGTCAGGACATTCTGTTGTGTGACGCACCTCTGTCAGGACATTCTGTTGTGTGACGCACCTCTGTCAGGTGATTACAAGACGAAGCCTTACATCTCGTTGTTCGTACATTTCGGTATTTTTATTCATTAATTTTTTTTTTACAACTTCACAAACTTAAAGACTTTAATAAACATTCCTGTCCGTGTATGCATCCTGACAGTGACGTTGGCCTGACTTGTCATGTCCATGTATGCATCCTGACAGTGACTTTGGCCTGACTTGTCCTGTCCATGTATGCATCCTGACAGTGACGTTGGCCTCACTTGCCATCAGACGAACAAGCAGACGCTCTCTTAAAGACAACACTTTCCGTTTCCGCCCTGCCCCGACGCCATTTTTAATGCCTTATTTCCTCAGCTTTTTCCCCTCTCCCTCTTTTCATTTCCTCCCTTACCCAATCCTCGTACTGTCAACATATCAGTAACGAGTCCCTCTTTGTCAAATGCTAACTCGTTTTAAAGGCATTCACTCGTCTGAACTGAATGGGACGTTTAAACACTGTCATATACTTTGCTATGTCCTTGACAAGAAAGCTATCACGATATCAATTTTAGCCGACTAATTCTAAGAGGCCCACTGACAGACATGTACATATGTACAGCTCGCTGCCAAGTACATGTGTACAACAGGCAACCATGTATCGTTAGAGATAAAGTCAATGATATAGGCCAGAAAAAGGAAGGAGCTAGTATCTGGTCTATCCACATATATTCATGTGAGCAGTTCAGCTGTTTCAAAATAGGAGACGTCGGGCACTATCAATGAAAAAGATAGGGCACTTGCAGTGAAAGAGAGGGCACTATCAATGAAAGGTAAGGCACTCTCAACGAAAGATAAGACACTATTAATGAAATGAGTCAGTTAAATTAGGACGTTGAAATTATCAAGCTGGTTAGATCGTCAGTTGAGCTGAATGTTGAATATCCAGTTACTTTGAAATTCAGTTGCATAGAATGTTGAATACCTTGCCTGGGACAGAACACAGCCACTTGGAGACTGTAACACAGCCACTTGGAGACTGTAACACAGCCACTTGGAGACTGTAACACAGCCACTTGGAGACTGTGATGTGTAAGGCGAATGCGATTGAATAATTTAGTTTTCTTTCACTGTCACGCGAGTCACGTCATTGAAAGGACATTTTTTAGAGCGATGTGAAGAGAGACGAGAGTGGCGCGAGACTTCTGGATAGGCTGTGAAAATGTGCAGACGAGGAGAGGGAAAAAATTGATTGTGTGGCAGAATCATTATGTAAACATGAAGAGGTATAGAATTGGAACGTTTATTTAAAATCATTAGCAATTTAGAAATTTTAAGTTTATTGTTTTGAAATTAAGTGAAATAAATTTTTCCCCCGTTTGTTTCAACCACTGAGAACATTTTTATGTTTTTTTAATGTTTGTGTTTGTATGTTTGTTTGTATTGTTGTATTTGTATATTTGTGTTTGTTTGTGTTTGTATGTTTGTAGCTTTAGAAATGAGATTAATAAAAAGCCTTGAACATGACACATGACATCCAATAGATATCAGTATGAGTGTCGTAGCTATGACGTCAAACAATACAGATATGTTTGCAATTTTGGACGGTTTTTTTACAGCTGGAATAATAAGATCTGCTGGGTTTTTTTCTATAAAGTAAGGAATCATCACTATTTATCAAAATACCCCATGTCTTCAGCAATTCCTAATACTCAAATTGGTCCAAAAAATCTATCTTTAAGTCAACATAGCCGTTACATTTTTACCATATAAAGGTTTTGCCTTACCCCTTGCCTCAAGTTTCCCTATCCTCCCTAATTACGGGGCCACCCTCTGCAGCAATATCTTCTCCCTAGACCCGACCCTCGCTTTCAACAACTTCATTATTGGGGAAAGTGAACGAATAAGGACAGTTTTTTTTTTTTGTTTGGTGGGGAATTTGGGGGGGGGGGGTTGCGTGTATTTGGGAGTGGTGTATTTGGGAGGGTTTGAATTATTGCAATTTCGCTCTTCTGTATGAAGTCCTTCTTTAAATGTTACAGAGGGGAGGCAACAATCCTCTAAAAAAAATATTAAATAAAGGGAGGTAAAAATCAATTCAAGGCCGAAGAAAATATCTGGACGGCTGATTGGGTTGATTTGACAGGAACACACCATATTTCAAGATATTTTTTGTTACGCAGGTTGTTATTGTTATTGTTGTTGTTGTCAAGTTCTGAAGTCATGAATAATTTACTTGATATCGTCCGATGACAGATAATCATGAGGAACATACATGATAATCATACATGATAGACTTAGGGGGCTCGCTTCACCGTCGGATACCGATGTAATACCAGTGCACGGAGTAGCTTACATTAATGAAGTTTACGGAACAAGTGTAATGATAGCTGACGTCGTTTACGAATACCCATTGACGTTTGATATTCGACAATACTTTCTGTTTTAATGCAATGGTGTCTGTCGTGAGATGTAGGGAATTATGAAGGGTGTTGGGAAATATTTTTTGATAGATGTGTTACTGAGATTGTATAGGGTAGAAGAAACGCACTTCATGCCATGGGAATTGCCTTGATCAGGAATACCGGTGGTGCCTGGAAAGTGTTTGGGGTGTGAAATGGCTTGATGAGTTGGCGTGTTTTGGTTTTTGTTTAGGGTCAGCTCACACGATCAAATTTCCCTTCAAGCATTTGATGCAATTCGTGTATGAAGCCTTGTCACAGCTTTCAAATTACTATTTGATCAAATTCACCCCAAAAGAAACAACGCACAAAATAGTGCGTTCATACAACAATTTGACGCGAAATTTGATCGTGTGAACCGACCCGTAGTCTGGAATTCAATGAGGCACAACTTACATATCATTGGTCAGAAGATCAACGCACCACGGTGCGGCCGTGTGCGGGACGTACGGCACTTCTACTGAATGTCCATTCAGATATGGGTCTTCTCTTACAAAGGAATTTGACCTTGGAATTCGATAAATAGAGAATATTCTCAAACGTCCTTATGCTGCCACAAGGGAGTAAATACCACCGAAGGCGGCGCATCTGCTAGAATACAAATAATATACACCCATGGCTTGTTCCACACATATGTCACTAGACACACCTATGACTATTGGCATACATATGCCACAAGACACACCTATTTCCAGTGGCATACATATTTCACTAGACACACCTATGACGAGTGGCATACACATGTCACAAGTGCCAGTTGTAGCCAGAGACTCAACGTCGTCACGAGATAAAAATATCCCAAGACACCTGAACCATGAGACATGCTCATATTACGAGACACCCATATTACGAGACTCTTCTGTATCACGAGACATACATGTTAGACGTACTTATGTAACGAGACACACTGATATCATGAGACTCACTGATATCTCGAGATATACTCATATCAAGAGAAACGCTAAAAGTCACTAGACACATATCTCGCAAGACACACATTTCTCACGAGACACACCTATATCACGAGCCACTCGTACCGTACAACACACTTATATAACGAGACAAAGCTGGCTCGTGAGCCATACTTCTATAAGGGACATAATAATTACTTATTACATCACGAGATATGATATCCCAAAACACATATATATCACGAGACAATATCCCCGTAACATGACCTTATCAAGTACCACTTCAATTTTCTGGTGTATGAGGCAGTACCATATTGAGGTGTCATGTGGACTTTGTAATTTTACCCAAGTGGTTTTTACAACGGAAATGCTAAGAGAGCCATGGCCCGCAGTCATATTTAATTTCCAGCGCCATATCAGCTGCACAGCTGTCACTTGACAGAACATTTTATTTTATAAATTATATTTCAGCTCGAATATTGCTAACAGTATCATACGTTAAAAGGGCGTTAAAGGGAGAGGACGTGTGGTTTCAATGGGTAGCTAAGAGTTAAAAAAATATATTTATAATTGTCACTAACCCATCTTGTTAATTAGACAATAGAAGGCATGTCCCGCTTCATTGCAGGTAGAAGAGTGGGGAACATAGCTGGTAGAAGAGTGGGGCAACATAGCTGGTAGAAGAGTGAGGAACATAGCTGGTAGAAGAGTGGGACAACATAGTTGGTAGAAGAGTGGGTAACATAGCTGGTAGAAGAGTGGGACAACCAGGCTGGTAGAAGAGTTGGGAACATAGCTGGTAGAAAAGTGGAGCAATATAGCTTTTTAAAAATTAAAAAGTTTTAAGTGCATGTATATATATATATTGAAATAAAATAATATTTTAAAATAAATTTTGGAGCTCGGAGCAATAAAGAATATTAGAAGCTTCGCACCTGCCCTGGGCAGAATATCCCAGCCCCGGGCAAAAGGACCCAAACCCGGACAGAAGGACCCAGCCCCGGGCAGAAGGACCCAAATCCGAGCAGAAGGACCCAGTTCCGGGCAGAAGGACCCAGCTACTAGCTCCTCTCAATACACCTGCATTTGTTGCTTTTGTCGACAGTTGATGCCGTTGGCGCCATTACGACTCCTCACCAACTAGACAACCACACAAGCCGACATTTTTTAACTGCAGATAACAGAAGGTTTCCATGACATCTTGTAAATAAATCATCTAACCAAGATGGCGTCGACAGGTTTCCAAGGGGCAAACTGGTTAAAATTGTTGAAATAGCGTTATAATTAAAACTAGGCTGCATGGTTAGGTGGTGGGACTGCATGGTCACGTGGTGGGACTGCATGGTTAGGTGGTGGTGGGACTGCATGGTTAGGTGGTGGGACTGCATGGTTAGGTGGTGGGACTGCATGGTTAGGTGGTGGGACTGCATGGTTAGGTGGTGGTGGGACTGCATGGCTTGGTAGTGGGACTGCATGGTTAGGTGGTGGGACTGCATGGTTAGGTGGTGGTGGGACTGCATGGTTAGGTGGTGGGACTGCATGGTTAGGTGGTGGGACTGCATGGTTAGGTGGTGGTGGGACTGCATGGTTAGGTGGTGGGACTGCATGGCTAGGTGGTGGGACTGCATGGTTAGGTGGTGGGACTGCATGGATAGGTGGTGGGACTGCATGGTTAGGTGGTGGGACTGCATGTTAGGTTGTGGGACTGTATGGTTAGGTGGTGGTGGGACTGCATGGTTAGGTGGTGGGACTGCATGGTTAGGTGGTGGGACTGCATGGCTAGGTGGTTGGAATGCATGGTTAGGTGGTGGGATTGCATAGTTAGGTGGTTGGACTTTTTTCGCCTCATCTGATTTGTCACAGGATGCCCGCTGTCACATGATGTACCTTGTCAAGTTTTTTTACCTGACACGTTGTGTGTCCTGTCACGTGATCCGACTTACCACTTGCTCTGTACTCTCACGTGATCTTTATGTTCACGCTTTTCTATACTGACTGTTCACAGGGGAGTCAACATATTGGGGTAGGGGGGAAGGAGTAAGCAACTGCGTCCAATCTGAGTTCGGGGGGGGGGGGGGGGGGCAATAAACTCAAACGATGATTGTGAAAAGACAGGGGAGATGAATATCTCTTATACATTTTTTTCTTCTGGTGTGTTCTGCTTTATTTTCACAACCGGGTCTTTCCCTGCTCAACATGTTTTATATTAAAAGTAACGAGGAACAAATATTAAGCTATCACGCAGCGAGCGTCATGCGTGACGTCATGCGTGATGGTTGAACTCGGGTAAAAAGGTTGAATTTTTCTGAGGCGACTATTATATTAATCAATAAAGAGACGGGGTATAGTGTAGAACTGTCTGTAAGACTGTCTTTAGGACTGTCTGTAGACCTGTCTGTAGGACTGTCAGTAGACCTGTCTGTAGGACTATTGTTTAAATGTCGGCATGTAGGATCTAGATCTGTCTGTAGTCCTATTGTTTATAGTTAATAAGAAGTGAACTCTTTTTTAACACTTGGACCCACTTGTTATTTTCTCAAACTATCTGGACCAGATGTAAAAAAAACTGCATCCGGTTAAGCCATAAAATTCAAAATTGCGTTTCGTAGAGTGATGAATCGGCTCTGAAATCTGAGTGTATAATGTAGCACAGCTTTCTAACAAAGCGAGTTTCCTTAGCAAACTTATTCTCCATCTAAAAATCAAAACATTCTTATTGTGCGGACAAGGATCAATAATTTTTTTAGCGACTTTTTAATCAAAATCTTAAGCTTAAACAAAAAATGAAATCGTCTCTCACAGTTTCTGAAAAAGGTGTTATAAGCTAGTTAATAACGTGCTCCAAAAAAACCCAGATGCATTTGGTGAAGCACTGATTAAACCATCATGTATGAGATTCGTTTAAATAAAGCTTGGGCTTTGACCTAACAATGCTATCGAAGTAAAAAAAATAGTTTCATTATCAGCAGAAACTATTAATCAAACGTGTTGACGTTATGTCAAGTGTCAAGTGATATTTTGGAAACCTTTATTAAAATATTAGAAAAGGGGCGAGCTAGTTTCACTGCAAATGGATGAGTCATTTGATAGAGAAAATGGATGGAGACACTGGTTAGAGACAATGGATAGAGACAATGGATAGAGACAATGGATAGAGACAATGGATAGAGACAATTGATAGAGACAATGGATAGAGACAATGGATAGAGGCAATGGATAACGACAAAGTATTTTTGCCTACAATTCTCTCTTAAGACAGATATAATTGTCCGCCGTATTTGTGCCTAAAATTCTCTCAAAGCAGATATAATTGTACGCCGTTTAATGCCTAACGAGCCTGATACAATTGTACGCCGAGCCGGGTGTGGTCCCCGGGGGCCTTGAGTTTGACACATATGACCTAGAGGCTTTCAAGACCAAGAATTTACCAGATGAACTCAAATTGAAAACGACGAATGAATGTGTCAACATTATAAAAGTAATTAAAACAAAATACCTTAATTCACAAAGGTATGATATACTAGGTCAGTGGTCGGCAAACCCATTAGTCAAAAGAGTCAGTGGTCGACAAACCCATTAGTCAAAAGAGTCAGTGGTCGGCAAACCCATTAGTCAAAAGAGTCAGTGGTCGGCAAACCCATTAGTCAAAAGAGCCAAAAATCAGATGCGGGGCGATTACATTTTTTTTAAAAGCCAAATTAATTTTCTTTTCAAGAACTTGTCACGAACCATGTTTTTCGGAGTCAAAACCGATTTGTGGCCGACTGGCCTAGCCGCACTCAGGTCGCTAAAGAGCCATATGGGGCTCGCGAGCCGCGGTTTGCCGACCACCATACTAGGTCATGAAATAAGATTGTAATTGCTTTGCTATCCTGAGGTGAGGTAATTGCTAGATTGTTTAAGATACGTCATGAGGTTTTATCTATTTCTTTTTAATCAAAACAAGAATGAAAAAAAAAACAGCCTGAAAAACACCAGTCTAAACAAACCAGTCTGAACAACACCAGTCTGAACAAATATGTCTGAACAACACCAGTCTGAACAAGACCAGTCTGAACAACACCAGTCTGAACAACACCAGTCTGAACAACATCAGTCTAAACAAACCTGTCTGAACAACACCAGCCTGAACAACACCAGTTTCAACAACACCAGCCTGAACAACATCTGTCTGAACATTATCAGCCTGAAAAACACCTGTCTGAACAACATCAGCCTGAACAACACCAGCCTGAACAATATCAGTCTGAACAACAGCAGCTTCTGGTAGATAATCACATGGTTATAAAACGTGTATACATGGCTGACCTATTCGCACACCCGAAAAGTAGACAAATGCAAGGAGAATTGACTAATATATCTTCCGATACATTAAATGGGTTTAAAGAGAATCTCTATTGTTGTCAATGTAAGTAAGACCATGGATTTTTAGAGACGTACCAACGCATCGAATCGATAGCTATCGCCAAAAAGCTTTTTGGACTCGGCGCAACAACCTCTAATTTAGCACATTTTTGACCAATACTTTTATACTTACTGTTCGTTATTCACGTGTAAAGATGACCAAGGCGTTGAGTTGAGTAGTAGCCTTGGATTGGGCTGTATTTTGTTTAAAGTGAGGGAGAGTTTACAGTAAATAAGGAGCAATACAACTGGATCCAAAATCCTTGTGTCTTATACGTCCATAATTCTACAAAAGAATTCTCTCTTCACATTTACCAAGAATTCAGGAATGATGGGACACTCAAAATAAAGGGGAAGTTCCATTGGATCCATTGGATTTTTTTCTAGTTGTTTTTTTGGACAAGGAAGAATATCTTAAAGTTTCTAACGAGGCTATTGCAGTTTTGATAAAATTTTTAATGTGAACAAACTTTTTCTACGTTTGTTTAAAATTTAAAAACATGATAGCTGATCGTGCTTGACAGATGTGATGTTCTATCAGATATTGATGGTAAAGGTCGAGTTGTTCTATCAGATATTGATGGTAAAGGTCGAGTTGTTCTATCAGATATTGATGGTAAAGGTCGAGTTGTTCTATCAGATATTGATGGTTAAGGTCGAGTTGTTCTATCAGATATTGATGGTAAAGGTCGAGGTGTTCTATCAGATATTATTGGTAAAGGTCGAGTTGTTCTATCAGATATTATTGGTAAAGGTCGAGTTGTTCTATCAGATATTGAAGGTATAGGTCGAGTTGTTCTATCACATATTGATGGTAAAGGTCGAGTTGTTCTATCAGATATTGAAGGTAAAGGTCGAGTTGTTCTATCAGATATTGATGGTGAACGCTGAGTTGTTCTATCAGATATTGATGGTGAACGCTGAGTTGTTCTATCAGATATTGAAGGTAAAGGTCGAGTTGTTTTATCAGATATTGAAGGTAAATTTCGAGTTGTTCTATCAGATATTGAAGGTAAAGGTCGAGTTGTTCTATCAGATATTGAAGGTAAAGGTCGAGTTGTTCTATCATATATTGAAGGTAAAGGTCGAGTTGTTCTATCAGATATTGAAGGTAAAGGTCGAGTTGTTCTATCAGATATTGAAGGTAAAGGTCGAGTTGTTCTATCAGATATTGATGGTAAAGGTCGAGTTGTTCTATCAGATATTGATGGTTAAGGTCGAGTTGTTCTATCAGATATTGATGGTAAAGGTCGAGGTGTTCTATCAGATATTATTGGTAAAGGTCGAGTTGTTCTATCAGATATTATTGGTAAAGGTCGAGTTGTTCTATCAGATATTGAAGGTATAGGTCGAGTTGTTCTATCAGATATTGAAGGTAAAGGTCGAGTTGTTCTATCATATATTGAATGTAAAGTTCGAGTTGTTCTATCAGATATTGAAGGTAAAGGTCGAGTTGTTCTATCAGATATTGAAGGTAAGGGCGAGTTGTTCTATCAGATATTGATGGTAGAGGTCGAGTTGTTCTATCAGATATTGAAGGTAAAGGTCGAGTTGTTCTATCAGATATTGATGGTGAACGCTGAGTTGTTCTATCAGATATTGAAGGTAAAGGTCGAGTTGTTCTATTAGATATTGATGGTAAAGGTCGAGTTGTTCTATCAGATATTGATGGTAAAGGTCGAGTTGTTCTATCAGATATTGATGGTGAACGCTGAGTTGTTCTATCAGATATTGATGGTGAACGCTGAGTTGTTCTATCAGATATTGATGGTGAACGCTGAGTTGTTCTATCAGATATTGATGGTGAACGCTGAGTTGTTCTATCAGATATTGATGGTGAACGCTGAGTTGTTCTATCAGATATTGATGGTGAACGCTGAGTTGTTCTATCAGATATTGATGGTGAACGCTGAATTGTTCTATCAGATATTGATGGTGAACGCTGAGTTGTTCTATCAGACATTGATGGTGAACGCTGAGTTGTTCTATCAGATATTGATGGTGAACGCTGAGTTGTTCTATCAGATATTGATGGTGAACGCTGAGTTGTTCTATCAGAAATGGAGACAAATATAAAACAGCTATGTTTAGCAAACCGAGATCATTTGCTATTGTTTATTTGTAAATATTATGAATTTGTGCATGCAGTATTTAAAACTATTTTCTATTGTACTGATTATTGCTTCCATAACTAGTTTTTGACTTTTATTATTTCACATGGTATGAAAGATTTACTTGCTCAAGATAATTTCACGTCTATAAGAAAAAAAAAATATATATTTAAAATGTTAGTACATGTAAACTATAGTAAATCAGATGCGTTTTACTTCTTTAAGTTTTAATTTTAATATCCCGCAGAAACCTGGGAAAGGTTTAGATATGCCGTGAATTGAAAATGGTTGAGAAGCACTGGTGTGTGTATCAAAATCATCTAAGTAATTTACACTACATTCATACATAATTATTTTTAAAAAAAACATTACCTACAATACGAGCAGATAATAACCTCGATACCTTTGTGGTTGCTAATTAGGGGAAAACTGAGGACAGGTAATCGATTACATCACACAAAAGCGTCGTCCAATAAATGGAAAAAAATGGAAGATTTAAAAATAAAATAATAATGAAGCAAAAAATGAAATTCTCTTGAAATAGGTTAAGACTTCCAGAGCTCAAGCAGCTCTTTATACAATGGTAATAACATTCATTCAAATGTTACTTTTTGTAAAAAAGATTGCAGCAAACTGATGTATTGTTATGTACACAACTGATGTATTGTTATGTACACAACTGATGTATTGTTATATCAAACTGATGTATTGTTATGTACACAACTTATGTATTGTTATGTACACAACTGATGTATTGTTATGTACACAACTGATGTATTGCTATGTACACAACTGATGTATTGTTATGTACACAACTGATGTATTGTTATATCAAACTGATGTATTGTTATGTACACAACTGATGTATTGTTATGTACACAACTGATGTATTGTTATGTACACAACTGATGTAGTGTTATATACACAACTGATGTATTGTTATGTACACAACTGATGTATTGTTATATCAAACTGATGTATTGTTATGTACACAACTGATGTATTGTTATGTACACAACTGATGTACTGTTATGTACACAACTGATGTATTGTTATGTACACAACTGATGTACTGTTATGTACACAACTGATGTATTGTTATGTACACAACTGATGTACTGTTATGTACACAACTGATGTATTGTTATGTACACAACTGATGTATTGTTATGTACACAACTGATGTACTGTTATGTACACAACTGATGTATTGTTATGTACACAAATGATGTACTGTTATGTACACAACTGATGTATTGTTATGTACACAACTGATGTACTGTTATGTACACAACTGATGTACTGTTATGTACACAACTGATGTACTGTTATGTACACAACTGATGTATTGTTATGTACACAACTGATGTATTGTTATGTACACAACGGATGTATTGTTATGTACACAACTGATGTATTGTTATGTACACAACTGATGTACTGTTATGTACACAACTGATGTATTGTTATGTACACAACTGATGTATTGTTATGTACACAACTGATGTATTGTTATATCAAACTGATGTATTTTTATAACACAAACTGATGTATTGTTATATACCATACTTGTGTATTGTTATATCAAACTGATGTATTGTTATGTACACAACTGATGTATTGTTATATCAAACTGATGTATTGTTATGTACACAACTGATGTATTGTTATATCAAACTGATGTATTGTTATATCAAACTGATGTATTGTTATGTACACAACTGATGTATTGTTATATCTAACTGATGTATTGTTATATCAAACTGATGTATTGTTATGTACACAATTGATGTATTGTTATATCAAACTGATGTATTGTTATATGCCAAACTGATGTTTTGTTATATGCCAAACTGATGTATTGTTTATACAAGGGGTAGACAAACTTTTGTTGACGATGATGAAATGGATTGTGGGAAAATCAAAGTGGTCTATAGTTTTATAGATGAATAAGTTAATGTCACCATGTAATGCAGGGCGCGCAATAAAAGATTGTCTCAAAAACATAATACAGCGTACACATAATTTGTGTCAAATAATCGCTGCCTAAATTAATGCTGGCGCTAAATGTTAACAATAATAGTATTTTTTTTTAAATCTTTTTTTATACCGAAATCGAATCAATTTAGATTTGTTAAAATAAATATTTGTATTTGTAAATTACATGTAGTCTCTAAAATGTAAGTATTATTTTTACAAAATAGAAATAAATTAAATATAATAATTAAAGAATTATTTTATTTATTTTTCTAAATGCGAAAATTATATTTTCTATGAGAAGATTGTCATTCTTTACTGTTATAAGAGGAAATTTGATCTTTACCACGAAATTCTTATAGCACGTATTTCACCATAGTCTGTTTTTTAGATTTCCAGGACGAGTAAAATTGGCAGGGGTTTGTACTGTATGTTTGTTTGTACTTTTGTGACATCATTTCATCACAGCAATATCTTAAACCACAAGAACATTACAGACGTCTATCAGATGTCATGACATCTACCACCACCATGACATCGACCAATGTCCCGACATCCACCAATGTCACGACATCAACCTGCTCCATCCAACAAGATATTTCTGCGTCATCTGAGATAACTGTTTCTATCACATCTATTCACTTACTAAGGGAAAGCTTTTGCTTTGAACTATGAAAAGTAGGTTCGGTCGTAACACCTGTCTAATGTAAATATCTTCATACTTTCATCACCAAACTTAATGGGATCTTGTGAAAGATCTTCATACTCTCATCACCAAACTTAGTGGGATCTTGTGCGTACTTGTTTTCTGTTGTTTTATTGCTTCTGCAACCCTTCGAGCTGATCTCAGGATATATACATATAATCCAGCCACGACAGCACCGCCCTATATTTATTGCCAGGCCATTCAAGTGTAAAATCACAGAGTACTGCATCAAGTCTTGTGCTAAATTATTGTCATTTGTCGGCCTGAAAGAATTGCCACAATAGGAGCGCACTTTACCGTAAAATGTAAAATATTGTCAACAAGTATTTCGCTTCTGGAAATTAGTGCGCAACCAGTTTCTTTGAAACCAATTTTAAGGGAAATAATGTTGTTCGAACGGAAGTTATTTTGAACTGAAGTATGTTTTCTAAAATAAATTTATTTCAAATTTTACATTTTCCCCATTACTCACTAGCGCTTTCATTATTTTGTTTAATTAACTATCTATCGAAACAAAATTCATTTCGAGCTAACAACATTGTTGATCAAACAACTACACACTGATCAGTGGTGAGTGCGAAGTTGCTGATGCAGGCGTAAGTCTTCAACGCAGGTAACATAACATACATACAAAGTGGCTCTCGATGTTAAGGTGTGCATGCCTATAAGCTATGTCAGTATCTTTACTCAACACGCCTTTAAATGTTTCTTTTTTTTCCAAGCAGAACTCACTCGATAAACATCAGAGGAAACCAATCATTGACCACGTCAAGTATAATTTGCAGTAATTGTTGGTAAAAAAGGCATTGATTTTAGCACATTTAAATTTCTGATTAGATTTCTGGTGACCTTCTTGATTGCACTTGTCACAAGTGGGGCCAGGCAATGTCACGGAGGTGGCGGGGCATCTGTCATAGGTGGGACCAGGCTTCTTTCATAGGTGAGGCCAGGCACCTGTCACAAAGGATATAAGGCCAGGCACCTGTCACAAAGGATGTGGGGCATTGTGATGCATCCATGGCCACACGGCTTACTTCTGCAACGTGCGACTCGTTAATTTCACGGCAATGTCAACTGTCTCTCTACGTCATTATAGCGGCAACAAGCGGTTTTGCTGATTAAGTCTAAAAGTAGACCCGGCTCCTCAATCTTTTAATCACTGACATTTCGGTTAGACTCCGGACAGAAATACTCCGCGAGGTTGATATAATTGCCGTCGGGGGGGGAAAATGAAAAATCTTTACCGAGCATAAAACCGTGGCTGTGATCGATTAGGTGGCTTCTAGTGTTGTCTCTCTGGAGACATTTGACCTCTGAACTCTACCATGTCCTGGCATGTGATATAGTGAGATGTAGAGATAGTGAAAGAGAGATGAAGAGATATAGAGAGGCAAAGAGCGAAGAGAAAGAAAGATAGATAGATAGATAGATAGATAGATAGATAGATAGATAGATAGATAGATAGATAGATAGATAGATAGATAGATAGATAGATAGATAGATAGATAGATAGATAGATAGATAGATAGATAGATAGATAGATAGATAGATAGATAGATAGATAGATAGATAGATAGATAGATAGATAGATAGATAGATAGATAGATAGATAGATAGATAGATAGATAGATAGATAGATAGATAGATAGATAGATAGATAGATAGATAGATAGATAGATAGATAGATAGATAGATAGATAGATAGATAGATAGATAGATAGATAGATAGATAGATAGATAGATAGATAGATAGATAGATAGATAGATAGATAGATAGATAGATAGATAGATAGATAGATAGATAGATAGATAGATAGATAGATAGATAGATAGATAGATAGATAGATAGATAGATAGATAGATAGATAGATAGATAGATAGATAGATAGATAGATAGATAGATAGATAGATAGATAGATAGATAGATAGATAGATAGATAGATAGATAGATAGATAGATAGATAGATAGATAGATAGATAGATAGATAGATAGATAGATAGATAGATAGATAGATAGATAGATAGATAGGAACAGACAGAGAAAGCTAGAGAGAGAGAAAGTAAGAAATAAAGAAAGAAGAAGTAGAACATATTGATGTTGCTATTACAATTTTTCGTAAAAATCAAATCAGCTCCCTGGTATGCAACCATAAGGGAGGAACTACGCAGTGCCAAGAAAGAGCGGCGTAGCGCGGAAAAGAAGTGGCTTAGGTCAGGTCTTGTTGTTTTTAGGCAGATGTATTATGCTGCCAAGAAACGTGTGACCAAAATTGTTTGTCGAGCAAAAACTTTGTATTTTAGCCAAAAGATAATTATGGGTAAAACCGGCAAGCAGTTGTTCGATGTTTGTAGCAATCTCAGAGGGAGTAACAAAGGAATTGCTCTTCCTTCAGTGTATCCGTTGCCCCAGCAACCAGATATGTTCTGCAATTTCTTTACAAGCAAAGTTGCTGACATCCGCGCTGAGCTTGATTGTCTTGACATACCCCCCTTAGAATTGCCACCCTTTTCTTTTGTTAGTTCACTTTTCGAAATTTTTAAGCCGGTTTCAGAACAGGAGGTCAAAATTACTATTCTGGAGTCTAAGCCTACGTCATGTTCTTTGGACCCCATCCCCACCCCCCTGTTGGTTGAGTCGTTAGATCATTTGCTCCCAACGATAACCAACATAGTCAATGAAAGCTTGTCATCGGGCACTGTTCCATCTATTTGTAAGTCAGCTGTCATAAAACCATTGCTTAAGAAGCCTGGTCTGGATGAAAATAATTTTAAAAACTATAGACCTGTATCTAACTTATCATTTTTGTCTAAAGTCATTGAAAAATTAGTTCTAAAACAACTTTTTGCTTACTTAAATGACAACTCTCTTCTCAGTCCTAATCAATCAGCCTATAGACCTTTCCATAGCACTGAGACGGCTCTCTTGAAAGTCACCAATGACCTCTTGCTTGCATTGGACAGTGGTGATGTCTCCCTCCTGATCCTCTTGGACCTCAGTGCGGCCTTTGACACTGTCGACCATGAAACCCTTTACAAAACGCTTGAAAATTACTTTGGCATTTCTGGTTCTGTTTTGTCTTGGTTTAGGTCGTTCCTCTCCGATAGAACGCAGGCAGTCGCTGTCGATGGCTGTATCTCCAGCAGTGCTGACTTGGTGTATGGAGTGCCACAGGGGTCCGTTTTGGGCCCGGTTCTATTTACAATGTATACCAGGCCACTGCTCCTCTTGCTCGAGAGGCATGCTGTGGGGAGCCAGTCTTTCGCGGATGATACGCAACTATACAAGCATACCCATCCCTCTCTTGTAGATTCAGCTGTCCGGACTTTGCAGGAGTGTATTGGTGATGTCAAGTCATGGATGACACTAAGCAAGTTGAAACTTAACGATGACAAAACGGAAGCACTTCTTATTCATGATCACAAATCATCTTCTAACTCAGCTCTCCCCACCTCATTTCAAGTAGGTAACTCAGACATACAGTTTACATACTCAACTAGGAATCTTGGTTATATTCTGTCTAACAACATGTCTCTAGATAAACATATATCTCACATTTGTCGCTCTGCATACACTGCTATCCGTCAGATCAGCTCCATCCGCCACTACCTCACAGTTAGTGCAACAAAAACCTTAGTCTGTGCTCTTGTTCTCTCTCGTCTTGACTACTGCAACTCTCTTCTGTCAGGCTCACCAAAACACTTCTTAGAAAGATTACAAAAGGTTCAAAACTCAGCTGCTAGGCTAGTTTTAAAGGCAAAAAAACGTGATCACGTCACACCACTACTTCATTCACTTCATTGGCTCCCTGTACAAGCACGGATTGATTATAAACTCTCTGTTCTGTGCCACCACTTTTTCTCGAATTCCTGCCCTTCATATCTAACCGAAATTCTCTCTGTCTATTCACCCCTTCGACAGCTTCGCTCCTCCGCAGACGATCGTATTCTTTCTGTCCCTAAGACTCGCACAAAAACATACGGTGAAAGATCTTTCTCTTACTGTGCCCCCAAACAATGGAATTCTCTTCCACTACACATCAGAAATATATCAACCATCACAGCCTTCAAAACTGCACTCAAAACACACCTCTTTAAACTTTACTATCCTGACTGATTCCCCCTCTGAAAGTTAAACGATGCTGCTGAGTGCCGTCCATGGCTTCACATGTAAATTGTTATGGAATGGTTGGTTTTTAATTTATATTTTTTAAGTTCATTTTAATTTGCATGTACAGCGTGGTGAGCCCAGCCCTAGGCTGGGGTACCACGCTATAGAAAACTACCCATAATAATAATAATAATAATAATTGCTATTGTAAAATATTACATGTGTCGTATGGGTTGCTGCATATCAATATTACATGTATCGTATGGGTTGCTGCATATCAATATTACATGTATCGTATGGGTTGCTGCATATCAATATTACATGTATCGTATGGGTTGCCGCATATCAATTTTATGTTATGATGGTTACAGTATATCAATCTCATTTCAAAGCTAATCGCCCCCCCCCCTCCACCCCCCCCCCCCCCTAAATTGTTATACAATATTTTTTTAAAGTCAAGTTTTGCTTGTTATTCTGTCGAACTTAAATAGTTCCAAGACTTATGTTCCAAGACTTTTGTTCCAAGACTTATGTTCCAAGACTTATGTTCCAAGACTTATGTTCCAAGACTTATGTTCCAAGACTTATGTTCCAAGACTTAAGGTCAAAATAAAATGTGTTCCTAAAAGAAATCTAAAAGAAAATTACATTTTCTGTTACATCTGTCTTGAACTTTCAAGTAAATATGAAAAAAATATGGATTTTAAAAATAATCCATATGTAAAGCTAGAAATCGTTCCACTTTTCACATATCAATATTAATGTGGACCTATTTTTTACGTCTTTTAGAGGGCATTATAAATAATTTTTGTGTCGCTAAATTTCTGATATAATGTTTGTTGTATTTTAAATGAAACCAGCGTCTGTTCGTGTTTGGTTGGCAATTTCGTTACATGACAGACAGGCCGACATACAATTGACTATTATTTGATTTAAATGTGTGGATACCAGCCACCAATTTAAGGCTCTATTGCCCCTTGTGTTTAAACACGCCTGATTGTGTTTATCTTTCTTGGTGTTTATGAACATTTTACTTTCCACCTGTCTGTTAGTCAAAAATCGGATTCCTTTGAATTCCTTGTAGGAGAAACAAATAAAACGCACTGGGGCTCCTACCTGATGTGGAATTTTTAGCCAGCTGCAGTTTTTTCGTCTGAGGTGGTAGTGGGGGATCTCGGCCCTCCCAGGGCGTCAAAACCAGTGCGCGCCAAAAGATTTAGGGTTTGTCAAAAACTATATCATGAATAGTTAAATAGGCAGCACACTTATCTTGGTAGCCCCGCCCCACCAACTTTCCCCTTCACCCACCTCCGCCCTTAACAAATTCATTAAACAATCGGGCCAGCCTTGTGCATATTAGGGGTCGCAAACCGGGATCCCAAATTTCGAAAATACCGGAATACTGGACCATAATTTCATGCTCGAAAAGACCGGGATTGAATTTATGAAAACAGGGATTTTCGATAATCCCGGGATTTCATTTTCATTTTTTTTTTAAAATATATTTTCTTAGTTTTCACGTCGTAGTTAAAGCAAGACATAGCAATATTTTATGAGATGTGCAAATCCATCACACCACATGCCTCAAGTTCAAAGAAAGCCGACCGATCTGTGTACTCTCTTATTTGTGAAGAATCATGACGTTGTGATTAGTTTGTGTAGTGTGTAAGTGGAGATGAGTCGCGACCTGAATGTACAGGAGGGAATCCTTTGTTATGGCGCATTACTCAAATCACGGGGTCAACTTTAAATTAAACTTTTTTTTGATTGTTTGATTTCTTTTAATTGTGTCAAAAAACCTACACATTAAAAATATGAGTAAATCCGTATTTTGATATTCCAATACCTTAAGTTTAGACACAGAAAAATAATGCTAATTCTATTTTGTGATAATAATATTAATAATTTACATTCAACTCATAATTGATTTTCTAGCTATTTTGTCTCAGGCTGAATTTCCAAGTTTGTCTGTACCGTACTTAGCCAAAATGTACATGTCTGAATGTCCCAATTTGTCTGTACCGTACTTAGCCAAAATGTAGGGGCGCCCACAGCCTTAAAAAAAAATGGACGCACACCTTCCCGTCTCCTATCGTCATTGATCAGCCCTTCTTAATAATATACTGCCAAATAAATGTCACCACATGGCACGACTCATAACAGGCATATTTTAAATCATTTTTTCTATTTCACCAAAATTTCAAACATTTTACGCAAAGAACGGGCTACAAACATAATCTAGCCTTAGTATATTTACCGTCATATACCTTACGTAAACACGTTGCTTGGCAAATCAGTCATCATTGTCAACAAAGGCACACACAATTCTACGATGTCCTGTGGCATTGAAGTCTTTTATGATTTTAGTGACGTCAGGAAGTATGTCGGTGTGAACAAGCAGCAGCGCCAGAGCTGATAATTGATCGTTCTGATCCCATTGTTGAACGCATAGAACTCTTGAGACGGCGGAGCGCCGAGAAGCTGCGTTCAGCTGTGGCGGATGTAACAGGCATCGTTAAAAGTACATGAAAAACAGTGTGCAAATTTGGGTATAAATCCTTCGTGAGTAAAAAACAGTCTTGCAAAGACACGGCAGATTTGCTGAATTCTCTTTCACGCGCAGAAAGTTTGAACTTCCACCTCTCAATCTCTACATCAAGATCATCTGAATTAATGAATGCCGCATAATCTTCCCGAATTTTATCCATGTCATCCTTAGTCAGACTGGATATATGTTGCGGCAGAAGCATATCTGCTGTCAAACGTCCTGATGATGCACAAATGCGGTCTTGAAGTTCTGTTATTAGGTGATCCAAAAAGGAATTGTGAACATTTAGTCTGAAGTAATCTTGCACCGAATTTATCGGTCCCTGTGCATTTGATCTGTACTGTTGTCTAGCAGTAACTCTTGGTGCTTTGACCTCAACATTCAATTTCTGTGCTAACTTGGAGGCCTCGTCAAACAATGAATTGCATGAATCGTCATTGCTCCGTTTCAATTTCAGAAGGTCGATCAACTCCTTGCACTCACTAGAGGCACGAACTAAATTCTGATCCACAGACTGCAATGAGTAGGAAATCGGTTTCGTGTAGCGCAAGTAGTGATGAACAACGTCAAGCGTATATATGAACTGAAAATTCTGGATTTATAATTGGAGACCGTTTGCTTTGACAGATGTTTGACGATCATGATCTTGAGTCAAACCAGCCAGTGTTTCAAGTATAATGCAAATGTTCTCTTCAAACCTTTGTAATGTTTCTTCATGTGGAGTCCACCTTGTAGCACAGAATTTCTTAAGTCGTGTTGCATCTTCATGGCTTGAGTTTGTATATATATTTAGACGCTTGGCAGATGCTGTAATAAAGTTAACAGTTTCACTGGCCATGTTGTACATATTTCTAACAGCGCCCTCACTGCAAGTGTTCACAATAGCTAAGTTTAGTGTATGTGATCGACAGTGGACGTATTCTGCTGTTCCCACATGTTGGAAGCGTCCTCTAACTCCTTTTACTTTTCCACTCATGTTTGCAGCTCCATCGAACCCGAGACCAATATAATTGCGGATATCAAGGCCAAGCTCTTGTAGTTTTCCAGTAATTAGATTATATAGCGTTTCACCTGTTGTGTCAGACGTTTCCTCAAAGGACACAAATTCTTCATGCCGTTTTGCATCAAATGTGACAAAAAGAAGATTCAAACTCACTTGCTCCTTGACTGAGACATCTGTAGTTTCGTCAACAATGATGCTGAAGTATTTTGCAGCTATACATTCCTTGACGATCTTGTCTCGAATCTGGTTTCCGCACAGAGCAACCAGCTCGTTTTGTATTCTATGACTGATGTATTTTGAATTACCTGACGCGATGCGTAGATGCTCACTAAGAGCAAGATCGTGCTCGGCTCTGAAATTAAGAAGAGCCATAAAATTGCTCCGATCGTCTGATTTTCCGCGCATTGGTATGTTTTGCTGTCCACACAGTATTATTGTTTTAATAATGGATTGGAGAGCAGTTGTGTTCCTTTGGACTTTGTCATTGTACGCTTGAGATAGCTGCTGTTTCACGGAGACTGATTTACCTTCGCATACACTTATAAATGCATATGATGCTTGTATAGAGCTAAGATGTGTCAAGGATTTTATGTGACGTGCATGTCGGTCTATGTTACTCCAGTCTGAATGCGGCTCGCGTATAAAAGCGCATGTCGTACCTGAAGCAAATACTGAGAAGGCAGCACAGAAAACACCATCCGCTCTGACACTGTAACTCATACACGGATACACATTTGAGTTAAACATAGCACCAGGCACATGGCGTTGTTTATCCCCAAATGTCTTCAAAGGCCCGTTACAGTTCTTAGATGGTTGAAACTTTTCCAAAAGCACTGATTTCTTTACTGATTCAGGTATTGTTTGGTTAAAGTTGACCTCACCAATATCGAAAAATACAGCCGAACAGAGACTTTCTTCGCAGCTGATGATGTCAATGTGTCACATAATGATGATTCTGAATCAGATTCGGATTCACTAGAATTTGAGGACACACTGGATATGTAGTTATCCAATAATAATGTCATTCCAGTAGTATTTTTGGCAGCATCTTGCACCTGTGGCACATTTGTTGATGACGTTGATGTTGCTGATAAACCGGGCGTTGCAATTTTTTTAAAGAATGATGTAATACACAGTTTCTTTTTAGGAGGAGATTTTTCGCCTGTCTCACCTTTATTACTGTCATCCATTATTAAAAATTGAGGAAATACAAGAATACTGCAACGATTACAAAAAAAAAACTTGCTAGAGTAGACTACTTGAAGAACGACTTGAACGTAAACAAATATGGCCGCCCGGACATGCGCACGTCTTACAATAGAGATGTAAAAGTAATAAATACCCGGTAGTTGCATAGATATTTTCAAAAAGTTTCTAACGGTCACTCACATTCTCACAAGTCAGGGGTTAGGGGAACTCTTAAATTTGATATTTTTCATTTTGTTATTTGATTTTAATATTTAATTTAATAATTGAGCTCCGTGGTGCAGCGGTAAGGCGCTAATTGACTTTTATAAACAAATATTAATTTTGTAAATTTTAGTGGACGCACGTGCGTCCAGTGCGTCACGCTGCGGGCGCCCCTGCCAAAATGTACATGGCTGAATGTCCCAATTTGTCTGTACAATTTAACCATTAAAAAAATGTTTTACACGTCAAACCAATTCGATTGAATTATAATTTTTTTAAATGATTTATTTTAAGAGGTTGATAGAAAGAAATGGGGGACCCTGAAAAAAAGAAACAAAAATTTGAAAAGCATTTGAAATTATCGGAAAAAAAGACATCAGTGTGGCGTTATTTCTTGAAAGCTACATACAATCTCTCAGCTAAATGTATTAGATGTAATAAGATACTTAAAACATTGGGAGGAACAACTTCAGGCCTTCACACTCAATTAAAGTCTGCACATTCCAGTAATTACTTGGACGTATTTCTAAGGCCAGATTGCGACCAGATGCGAAAACATATCGTGGATATTCAAAAGCTTGGTCAGACAGCGGATTCCTCGTTGGAAATATCTTTGAACAATGAAATTGAACATCTTGGATCTGAGCATGATGAACTTGAAGATACACTGCCGCTTAAGAGACTATTAGAAATTGAAATACAAAAAAACTTCACGCTTAGGATAATACTTCCAGACAAACGGATAGAGACATTGATACATTGGTAAAAATAGAAATGGTTTTATTTGAGAAAGGCGGATCAAGAGGAAAACATCTAGAAATTGCGTATGATAGCCATTGATAGCCTAAGGTCTATTACTCCGACCAGTGTGGAGTCAGAGAAGATGTTCTCGTCATCAGGTTACTTTTGTAACCATTTGCGGCCAAAGTCAAGTGACCAAACATTAGACACGTTGTCATTTTACGATCTCATTATTAAAATGTGACCAAAGATTCAAACAACACCAATTATTTTAATATTTGATTAATAAAACTATTTAAATTAAAAAGTTAAGAATATTATTGTTTTTCATTTGATTAAAGTCTGAAGATAAACATTTGTGTTATTGTTAAAAGCTTATTAAAAACAAAATGTGATATTTGTTCTGAATGTTTTTATTTCATTGATAAATCATCAACTATAATCTCGAATCTCGACTAAAAATTCTCTAAATATCGAAAATATCGAAAATACCGGGATTCCGGTATTCGTAAACTTCAATATCGAAAATACCGGTTTTGGCAAAAGGGACAGGTTTTGCGACCACTAGTGCATATACGATCAACACTAAAGCATCAATGCCTTAATTCCCTGTAAGAGAACTTAATGGATTAGTTACAGGATAAGTCAATAAGTGTTTCGCAGAGTGTTTTAGACATTTTTTAAAATCCTTTATGTAAGCGTCGCTTTTGTTCTGTGTTTCTGGCTGGCAAAAAACAACATGACCCACTTGGGGGTGGGGTGGGGGTAGCTAATTGGGATTATTTTAAAGTGCGTTACTTGTAGGCAAGTTTTCTCAAATTTTCAGTGTCACTCCCAATGGCGCATTATTACATTTTATAAAGGACTAGAGAGTACCCGGCATGCTTTGCAACTCAAAGAACTAGAGTATAAAAGAAAAAACGAGTTTCGGGGCCTCGGCCATAAACGGACTATTTTAAAATGGTTGAACTAATTTAGAAACCTTTGCGAGCTGGCGCACATCAATTCAGCAAAGTTGTATCGCAGTCGAATGAATGGTATACGAGATATACGGGACAGACCTACAGACACTCATTTTTATATATATAAAATATAAGAAAAACTTGTTTTTGTAAAGACAGTTAAATTTAAATTATAGGCCTAAGGATTCAGCCAATTAAAATGACCATGATTTATATTTCTTCGGGTACAGAAATGCAGAATCATTGTTTACATATTGGCTTACTTTTTAAGATAGAGCTTTTAAATATAGCACTGCATTAGGTCAAGTCAAGACGCCATGTCTCTGTCCAACTACCGTTGATGTTACAAAATTCAGTGTCTAATCTAATTGTTCATTGTTTCAGAGGACCGGTGCGTGCTGAGATCACGTGATGTCGTGACTAATCAGGATTCAACAATGAGCCTGCTCACTAAATATTTCAAGGTAAAGGTCGTGCGATTCTCTGTGTCTTATCTCTTTACCGAGTGACCTCTCTATTTGAAGCCTCATGTTTACTTGATACCAAACGTTTTAACGATCCCTCTATGTCTATTATATATTCACTCACAAACAATCCTAAATACATAATTCTCCAAGTAACAATGTCACGAAAATTAACAGATGGCGCTGATTTCACTCAATAAAATTTCCGATAATACGATTCTTTCTTTTTAAAAAAAAACAACCTACGTTCATTTGTGCGTAATATTTGTATCTATTTTACGGAAATAATCTGATTTACAAATCTGCTCTGTGAAAGTGTGTGGTTCATTAGAATAGAAATATATTTCAGGGCGGTGAAAAGCGAGCATTGGTGATGTGAGGGGGAACACCAATTGGAAATCTTATAATTGCACTACTTGAATGCATGTTTTGTCAAGTCATTTTAGTCTTTGGGAAGTTCACGCATTCCCGCCGCCATTGTTTGTCGTGTTATTTCTTGAGTACAATAAAGTCTTAAGTCGTAGTGTTTCTGTGGGTTTTCAAACTTTTTCAAGTTTCAATACTTTGGAATCAACACAGCTCCACGACACAATTTGGAATCAACACAGCTCCACGACACACCATTCCAGTTTTTTTGTTTTGTTGAAAAAATTATAATATTTATATTATAAATGTAATGTTATGCTCAGTTCATGTTGAGATCATGCCTACAAATAACTATTTTTTACTTTTCAATTTCTATTCATTTGCATAAAAATCTTACGACACATGTGAGCCTTGGCGAAACATCTCTGTGTCGCAACTTACCTGTTTGACAATAGCTACTGCAGAGAAAACATTAGATATCGGTAGATGAAGAGCTGTTTCAAGTCGAAACATGCCGTGTTAGCTCGTATAACAAGACAGGGAGTGATACCTCTGATAAAAATATCCCTTCATTGGTTCGATCTCTCTCAGCTGCCTTAAAACAAACTTTTAAGAAAATGCATCTTCTTGCTTGAACATACCTTAAGATCTCTGTAATGATCGGAGAGACAAATAAGCTTTTCCTGGGTGAGGTCAATAAATAGATAATCTCTCAATCTTATTGAGCGCACACAAAAGAACATCGTTTTCAATTATTACATTTCGAACTGAGATGTTCTTAAGGGTGGGGGGGGGGGGAGTAGCTCATTTTTAGAGGACACCGGATTTGATTAAAGATGTACTGCAATAAGGTCATCGTCCGCTGACGTAGACTCTTATCAAAATGTCGTTTATTGCCCAAAACATGACTTACTGGTCATGTGTAGTTTTACTGAGACGTCTGTTCTTCTTCTAGGACGTGCAATTTTACTTAAATAGGTGTAACTTCACCAAGACAAGAGTTATTTTACTAAAATAGGTGTAACTTCACCAAGACAAGTTTTATTTTACTAAAATAGGTGTAACTTCACCAAGACAAGTGCTATTTTACTAAAATAGGCGTAACTTCACCAAGACAATTACTATTTTACTAAAATAGGTGTAACTTCACCAACACAAGTGTTATTTTACTAAAATAGGTGTAACTTCACCAAGACAAGTCTAACTTCACCAAGAGAAGTGTTATTTTACTAAAATAGGTGTAACTTCACCAAGACAAGTTTTATTTTACTAAAATATGTGTAACTTCACCAAGACAAGTATTATTTTACTAAAATATGTGTAACTTCACCAACACAAGTGTTATTTTACTAAAATAGGTGTAACTTCACCAAGACAAGTGTTATTTTACTAAAATAGGTGTAACTTCACCAAGACAAGTGTTATTTTACTAAAATATGTGTAACTTCACCAAGACAAGTGCTATTTTACTAAAAATAGGCGTAACTTCACCAAGACAAGTGCTATTTTACTAAAATAGGCGTAACTTCACCAAGACAATTACTATTTTACTAAAATAGGTGTAACTTCACCAAGACAAGTATTATTTTACTAAAATAGGTGTAACTTCACCAAGACAAGTGTAACTTCACCAAGAGAAGTTTTATTTTACTAAAATATGTGTAACTTCACCAAGACAAGTATTATATTACTAAAATAGGTGTAACTTCACCGACACAAGTGTTATTTTACTAAAATAGGTGTAACTTCACCGACACAAGTGTTATTTTACTAAAATAGGTGTAACTTCACCAAGACAAGTATTATTTTACTAAAATAGGTGTAACTTCACCAAGACAAGTTTAACTTCACCAAGAGAAGTGTTATTTTACTAAAATAGGTGTAACTTCGCCAAGACAAGTTTTATTTTACTAAAAAATGTGTAACTTCACCAAGACAAGTATTATTTTACTAAAATATGTGTAACTTCACCGACACAAGTGTTATTTTACTAAAATAGGTGTAACTTCACCAAGACAAGTGTTATTTTACTAAAATAGGTGTAACTTCACCAAGACATGTGTTATTTTACTAAAATATGTGTAACTTCACCAAGTCAAGTGTATTTGTCGAAACCAAAAAAAAAATTAACAAACGGCATGTGAAGGGGAGGGGGGAGGAAATGTCAATCTTAAAGGAAATGTTGTAACACCTGTATCACGTGCGCCATCCCTTTAATTGTAGGAGATCTATTTTAAACATATCCCGACTTTACGACAATTTTATTAACTGTGTCACCATCTATAACAGATTCTGCTTTGCTTGTATCTCTAACCCTACTATTTGCTCATCGTCTCCCTCCCACCCCCAAGTAATTTGTAGCAGATCATCTCATGGTAGATTATGCAAACACGAGCCCTCGCCATCTCCTCCATCACCTTTGATACTAATTCCAGATATAGAGTATAAACAACACAACTTCAGTGATATCGATACGTGGAATCGAAAGGATCATTAGCGTACAAACAGGCTAGCAGCGATTTCACCCGTGTTTAATAAATCAGAAAGTGCTCGCAACTATGAAAAATATTTACAAGCATACATTAAAAAAAATAGCTTGCTGAGTATTAACAGTTTTAATTACGAAGTTGAGCTATAAGAGTAAATATTGTAAAAATAGAACCTATTTGTATTATTCAAGACCGTAGTGATGTCAAGACCGTAGTGATGTCAAGACCGTTGTGATGTCAAGACCGTAGTGATATCAAGACCGTAGTGATGTCAAGACCGTAGAGATGTCAAGACCGTAGTGATGTCAAGACAGTAGTGATATCAAGACAGTAGTGATGTCAAGACCGTATTGATGTCAAGACCGTAGTGATGTCAAGACCGTAGTGATGTCAAGACCGTAGAGATGTCAAGACCGTAGTGATGTCAAGACAGTAGTGATATCAAGACAGTAGTGATGTCAAACCGTATTGATGTCAAGACCGTAGTGATGTCAAGACCGTAGTGATGTCAAGACCGTATTGATGTCAAGACCGTAGTGATATGAAGACCGTAGTGATGTCAAGACCGTAGTGATGTCAAGACCGTAGTGATGTCAAGACCGTAGTGATGTCAAGACCGTAGTGATATGAAGACCGTAGTGATGGAAAGACAGTAGTCATGGGAAGACCGTAGTGATTTCAAGACAGTAGTGATATCAAGACAGTAGTGATGTCAAACCGTATTGATGTCAAGACCGTAGTGATGTCAAGACCGTAGTGATGTCAAGACCGTATTGATGTCAAGACCGTAGTGATATGAAGACCGTAGTGATGTCAAGACCGTAGTGATGTCAAGACCGTAGTGATGTCAAGACCGTAGTGATGTCAAGACCGTAGTGATATGAAGACCGTAGTGATGGAAAGACAGTAGTCATGGGAAGACCGTAGTGATGTCAAGACAGTAGTGATATCAAGACAGTAGTGATGTCAAACCGTATTGATGTCAAGACCGTAGTGATGTCAAGACCGTAGTGATGTCAAGACCGTATTGATGTCAAGACCGTAGTGATATGAAGACCGTAGTGATGTCAAGACCGTAGTGATGTCAAGACCGTAGTGATGTCAAGACCGTAGTGATGTCAAGACCGTAGTGATATGAAGACCGTAGTGATGGAAAGACAGTAGTCATGGGAAGACCGTAGTGATTTCAAGACCGTAGTGATGTAGACAACACAAAATAAAATTGTTGTTGGTTTCAATTTCAATTGTTGAACTTCAAGTGACATTATTTGCGTAATACCTACAGCTATAGAAGTATTTGAGCTGCCAGAAAGTGGGCCTGACATTAAAGTAATACCTACAGCTATAGAAGTATTTGAGCTGCCAGAAAGTGGGCCTGACATTAAAGTAATACCTATAGCTATAGAAGTATTTGAGCTGCCAGAAAGTGGGCCTGACATTAAAGTAATACCTACAGCTATAGTAATGTTTGAGCTGCCAGAAAGTGGGCCTGACATTAAAGTAATACCTACAGCTATAGTAGTTTTTGAGCTGCCAGAAAGTGTGCCTGACATTAAAGTAATACCTACAGCTATAGTAGTATTTGAGCTGCCAGAAAGTGGGCCTGACATTAAGGTAGTACCTACAGCTATAGTAGTATTTGAACTGCCAGAAAGTGGGCCTGACATTAAAGTAATACCTACAGCTATAGAAGTATTTGAGCTGCCAGAAAGTGGGCCTGACATTAAAGTAATACCTATAGCTATAGAAGTATTTGAGCTGCCAAAAAGTGGGCCTGACATTAAAGTAATACCTACAGCTATAGAAGTATTTGAGCTGCCAGAAAGTGGGCCTGACATTAAAGTAATACCTACAGCTATAGTAGTATTTGAGCTGCCAGAAAGTGGGCCTGACATTAAAGTAATACCTACAGCTATAGTAGTATTTGAGCTGCCAGAAAGGGGGCCTGACATTAAAGTAATACCTACAGCTATAGAAGTATTTGAGCTGCCAGAAAGTGGGCCTGACATTAAAGTAATACCTACAGCTATAGAAGTATTTGAGCTGCCAGAAAGTGGGCCTGACATTAAAGTAATACCTACAGCTATAGAAGTATTTGAGCTGCCAGAAAGTGGGCCTGACATTAAAGTAATACCTACAGCTATAGTAGTATTTAAGCAGCCAGAAAGTGGGACTGACATTAAAGTAATACCTACAGCTATAGAAGTATTTGAGCTGCCAGAAAGTGGGCCTGACATTAAAGTAATACCTGCAGCTATCGTAGTATTTGAACTGCCAGAAAGTGGGCCTTACATTAAAGTAATACCTACAGCTATAGAAGTATTTGAGCTGCCAGAAAGTGGGCCTGACATTAAAGTAATACCTACAGCTATAGTAGTGTTTGAGCTGCCAGAAAGTGGGCCTGACATTAAAGTAATACCTACAGCTATAGAAGTATTTGAGCTGCCAGAAAGTGGGCCTGACATTAAAGTTATACCTACAGCTATAGAAGTATTTGAGCTGCCAGAAAGTGGGACCTGATATTAAAGTAATACCTACAGCTATAGTAGTATTTGAGCTGCCAGAATGTGGGCCTGACATTAAAGTAATACCTACAGCTATAGAAGTATTTGAGCTGCCAGAAAGTGGGCCTGACATTAAAGTAATACCTACAGCTATAGTAGTATTTGAGCTGCCAGAAAGGGGGCCTGACATTAAAGTAATACCTACAGCTATAGAAGTATTTGAGCTGCCAGAAATTGGGCCTGACATTAAAGTAATACCTACAGCTATAGAAGTATTTGAGCTGCCAGAAAGGGGGCCTGACATTAAAGTAATACCTACAGCTATAGAAGTATTTGAGCTGCCAGAAAGTGGGCCTAACATTAAAGTAATACCTACAGCTATCGTAGTATTTGAACTGCCAGAAAGTGGGCCTGACATTAAAGTAATACCTACAGCTATAGAAGTATTTGAGCTGCCAGAAAGTGGGCCTGACATTAAAGTAATACCTACAGCTATAGTAATGTTTGAGCTGCCAGAAAGTGGGCCTGACATTAAAGTAATACCTACAGCTATAGTAGTTTTTGAGCTGCCAGAAAGTGGGCCTGACATTAAAGTAATACCTACAGCTATAGTAGTATTTGAGCTGCCAGAAAGTGGGCCTGACATTAAGGTAGTACCTACAGCTATAGTAGTATTTGAGCTGCCAGAAAGTGGGCCTGACATTAAAGTAATACCTACAGCTATAAGAGTATTTGAGCTGCCAGAAAGTGGGCCTTACATTAAAGTAATACCTACAGCTATAGAAGTATTTGAGCTGCCAGAAAGTGGGCCTGACATTAAAGTAATACCTACAGCTATAGTAGTATTTGAGCTGCCAGAAAGGGGGCCTGACATTAAAGTAATACCTACAGCTATAGAAGTATTTGAACTGCCAGAAAGTGGGCCTGACATTAAAGTAATACCTACAGCTATAGAAGTATTTGAGCTGCCAGAAAGTGGGCCTGACATTAATGCAATATCTACAGCTATAGAAGTATTTGAGCTGCCAGAAAGTGGCCTGACATTAAAGTTTCGTTAAATTACATTTTTAAAGGATGTTTACACCTTAAACGCAATGTTTTCTATAATAGATGTGTTACCCGATTTGTTTGTCATTATTGAAAGAAGATAAACATACAAATATTTTCATGAGCTAATTTTTCCAAATCATGTGTGAGCATTGAAAATGATAACTCGAAAATATAGATGACTTAGATAAGATCACATTTTTTTATTGATCCAAATAAACAGAAATGTTTTTGGATTACATTATACATATTCATTTTCAGCACACACAAAATAAATTAATTTTTATAGTGTGTGTGTATGCATATATAAAATTTAAATACATTGTTTGGGAATTAATTCAAACGCTTACATTTCTGGTTCGCGAAATGTTTTAGAGTTATATTAAGGGACACATCTTAATCTGTTTTGTGGGGGGTGGGGGGTGCAGGTCTTTAAATCCATGAATATAAATTAAATACTGGATGTACCGATGTGACATGTGTAGTGAAATGGATGTACCGATGTAACATGTGTAGTGAATTGGATGTACCAATGTAACATGTGTAGTGAAATGGATGTACCGATGTAACATGTGTTGTGATTTGGATGTACCAATGTAACATGTGTAGTCAAATGGATATATCAATGTAACATGTGTAGTGAATTGGATGTGCCGATGTAACACGTGTAGTGAAATGGATGTACCAATGTAACATGTGTAGTGAAATGGATGTACCAAATATAACATGTGTAGTAAAATTGTGAATCAATATCGGAAGAAAACAAAAGGTGGTGAACATAACTTCAACAATGGACGCTTAGCAACAGTGAGGCGCGCTTAGCAAGTGTGGCGGGGTGTAGAAATCATAGAAAATGGTAATCATCTCCATTAAGACATGCCATTCAAAAAATCTGCTTTAAAAATCTTGTGGGTTTTTTATGACATGTTTTCTTGTTTGTTGTCTACAGCCCAGCAACAAATCGATTTCATTGGCTTCTTCTTTATTTATTTTAAGTTCAGTTTTTCAATGAAAATCTGTATTAAATTAAAGCTCGGCGCTTTTAAACATGCCTAATGTACACCGTGTCAGGAAAAAAGAACACTTTTTATATTGGTGAAAACTATGGGTTCATATGAATAAAAAAAATTTTTAATTCCAAAGCTTATGTCAATTCCTAAATAATGTTAAATTTGTAGAGGGAACGTTGATTATTTTAAGCAGTTAGGTCAGGACTAAATGCGTTCGATATTTTTTTTTAATTAATGAATATTTACACCCTCTTTACTTTTCGCAGTGTAAAACCAAAATTATATTATCATTTTTTTAAAAAAGAAAATCTTAACCCAACTCCATTTTTCAAAATTAAATTTTCAAGTGTGTAAACTGATTGGGTTTTGATATTCATAGGTTTACTTATGTAAATGTAATCACATTTTGTGAACACCATTGCTTTTCTTAATTGGTGAACACGTGTTAATTTGTAAAAAAGAGAATGTAACATCACTTTGTCACAACTGTTATATCATTGGACTCTAAGACATTGTCACACAGATAAAATTTACACACCCTATTTCCTACCCCCAAAATATATGTACCTAAGAAGGTTTATTATTTAACAAATTCGTTCTTATTTGGATGAGTGATAAGTGTCGCTGCACTCATTTACACTAGAGAAATACTATAGATGTCTGGTTTTTTAAAATTGTTAAATTGCGTGCCCTTCCAATTTATCGTGTACCTAAACTAATATTATTTTTCTAAAAATTTGTGAAAACTTAGTCTTAAATTTACAAGAAAAACTCTTTTAAACATTTTAAGTAAATTTTGTATTATCGGAATTTGATATACTGATATCTTCATTAAAAATGTAATCAACTTTTTTGCCTTGTTTTTCTACTATCTTGTCGGAAAATTGTAAACTAAAGAATTCTTTTATCTAAAAGAGTATCTCTTAACCGTTGTTCACGTCTGTTATAGACTTGAGTGTCTCTTTACAGAAATGTTATTAATTTCATAACACTATGCACCAACTTTACTTTGCGCAAAATAAAAACAAAAATATATTTTTATTAAAAAAACATCTTAACACATCTCTATTTCCAAAATTTCCCGCGTGTAAAATGTTTGGCTTTTACTTGTGTAAATGTACCCACATTTTGTCTACGCCATTGACTTTCTTAATTAGTAAACATATGTTTATTTGTGAAAAGAAAATTTAACATCTCTTTTTCGCAACTGTAATATCATCGAATTTTAAGATATTGTTATCCACGTAAAATGTATACATCCTAATTCCTACCTTCGATATTTATGTATCCCAGAAGGTTAATTTGTTACCAAATTCATTCCATTATTCTGAGGCGTACCTTTAGCTGCCCGGGGCAAAATGAAAGTATCAACATGATTTTATTTTTTTTAATTTAAAATTATCCACGTGCTTGTAGCGCCGTTCGTACCGAAATGTACATTTTTTGCACTTCATATGGTTTTTTCTTATTTAGATGAGTGATAAGTGCATTGGTGAATTCTATTTGGCTATGAAGTTTCGCAACACTGATTGACTTAAACGGCCTTTTCTTATTAAAAGTATTTTTAAAGGTTACGTTTTTATAATTTTATAAATTTGATAAAAGATAATTTTGGCAATGAAACAAAATTAAATCATATTAAATCCCCTCTGTATGCATAGGAGCCAGAATGATAAATAAATTGACCGGGGCCCTTAATATAAAGAAGAATAAGAAATGTTAAAAATAAAAAGTGTATATTTTTGTGTGTTTCTTAACGATTTAAAAAGCAATAAATTAGATTAATTAATCGTATTCTAAAGTAGGGGAAATTGATATTACCGGTTTTGTCACGCGTTGTTATTAAATCAAAGAAACTTAGAACTTTGGCTAACTTAGGCAATCTGCGCTATGACGTCATTTGCTTGATTATTTAAATATTTAATACAAATTAATATTAATTTTATTCGCAATATTAAAAACGCACTAAAACGCATTTAAAACCACAGAAGTTTGGATTTCCCGAAAATGTGATACAGTGTAATTCTTAGATCAGAATGTTTGTATAAACAAATGTTGGCATAACTTTTAAACTGGGATACAATGTTTAACATGGTTTCTTTATTGTTATTTTATGTGTATTTGCAATTTATAATAAAAATACATAGACATACTAAAATAAAAGCGCATATACTTCATTTTTTTACCCATTTAAATTTTTTCGATTTCCTTATAAAAAAATAGAAAATCACTATTTTGATTGATTGATTTGAGTACTTATATAGCGCTCATTTCCATGTTATGATAGCATGCTCACGGCGCTCCGATGTGCGAAAATGTTCGAGAGGTCTCACTGAATTGTTTTTAAGAATCCTGACGTATTTAAATCACTTCGTTTATTTAATGTTATGGTCAGCCTTGCCCATTTATATATATATATATATATATTAAATCATGACATTTTCATATGCGATGTGTTGCATTACATTTCCATTTGCTATGAGATTTCACTGAACAAACATTGCATTTCATTGAACAAACATTATATTCCATCTTATTACATTTAATAAAAAAAACATTTAATTTCATCAAATAAAGATTACATTTCATCGAACATGCAGAGAACATGACTCTTAGCATGACATTTTCATAGGCGATGTCTTGTGCAGAGAACATGACTTTTACACTGGTAGCTTTATGTTAATATCGTTTTTTTTTTCTTTATGCAAAGAAAATTTAAGGATCGAAACGACAGCTTGTATTATTCTGTCAAGTAAACCTGTGCTAATCTAAAGTTTCAAAGTGACAGTTCTAACAGGAACTAACCCGCTTTCCGGCAGAAGGCAATGCCCGATTTATTGATTACACAGGCGAAAAAAAATAATTTTAAAAATGGTGCCATGACTTTTAGGCCTCTTCCTAGTGTTAAGATCGGGAACGATTCGGAAAAGCCTATTTATCATAACAGCGTTAGTTCTTAAGGTTGAATTTATAAATAATTTAGTACGAGATACTTACGTTCTCTTTTGCTGAACGTGGATATAATAAAAACCATTATTTAAATAGAAACTTTAAATTTCATCTAACCCACACTATATTTCATTACAAAAAACATTATATTTCATGAAAAAAATATCAAATTTCATCTCTTTAAATTTCATCGAACAAACATTACATTTGATCGGAGAAGAGAAAAGAATTTGTTGGCATTTAAAAAAAAAAAAACTAAAACAATAATATTTTCAATGACATCAAAAACTTTCTGGAGATCATTGGTCTTTCAGAATATGACTCAAGTATGTGGCATTTGTCATTGAAAGTCATCAGAATATGACCCAAGTATGTGGCATTTGTCATTGAAAGTCACCAGAATATGACCCAAGTGTGTGGCATTTTGTTATTGACAGTCATCAGAATATGACCCAAGTATGTGGCATTTGTCATTGACAGTCATCAGAATATGACCCAAGTATGTGGCATTTGTCATTGACAGTCATCAGAATATGACCCAAGTGTGTGGCATTTTGTTATTGACAGTCATCAGAATATGACCCAAGGGTGTGGCGTGTTGTCATTGACAGTCATCAGAATATGACCCAAGTGTGTGGCATTTTGTCATTGACAGTCATCAGAATATGACCCAAGTGTATGGCATTTTGTTATTGACAGTCATCAGAATATGACCCAAGGGTGTGGCGTGTTGTCATTGACAGTCATCAGAATATGACCCAAGGGTGTGGCGTGTTGTCATTGACAGTCATCAGAATATGACCCAAGTGTGTGGCATTTTGTCATTGACAGTCATCAGAATATGACACACACTTAAGCTGACGAGGGAGTGAGACAGCATTTAAATTGTGAAAACAAGGGTTTGGTCAGTTAATAAAAACATCGCTCAATATCGAGTTAAATATTGATTCTCGGTGGGTTGACTTTCTGTGCATCTCTATGATCGAATTGTGCTATGAGGACTGGTTCGTACAAACCATATTCAGGACATTCTAACTTTATGTATGTTCAGGAGATTCTGGCATTATGTAGAGAGTTTATCGTAGCATTACCTGGATAAGACAACCTAACCATATGTAGATATGACATCCTGACGTTAACTCGATAGTTCATAGCAGTAAATAGTTTGTTATAAATTTAAACTGATGGGAAAGTCTGGCATTCGGTAAAGATGACTTGTATTAGGACTTAATTCTTCATTTTAATTAAAATAAACTACTACAAATGACATCCGAATAGCATTAGTCAAAATGTACACGGACACGCAGCGCCCCCTTTCCGACCCGGGACTCATTAAACTCAATGCTATTCTGATGTCATTTGTTGTAGTTTATTTTATTTAAAATGAAGAATTAAGATTACAAACGTATAGTACATTCAATTATCTTTCATTTGATACCTCATTTGGACTTACAAACCCAACAAAAATATTTTAAATCGTTTTTTAATCCCAACCTCTCAGTTCTGGTACCCGGGTGCCAGTAGCCACTTCGAATTTTTAATTCTGTATATTAACTTCGCTTTTGTTCGTGCGTTTCTTTTTTTTCTGTGTGGCAAAATCTTTGGAAGGCTAATTGACCCACTTCCCGTCAACATGTCGAGCTGTAACGTGGCACATAGAATCGTTGTCAATAACACATTCTATCAAATTTTCAACCCGAAACTCCAACACTCAAAAATCAGTTTTTCCTGTTTTTCAAAATGAAATGAAGCAAATATGATGCCACTGATTTAACGAAATAAAGTTCTTGATAACAGTGCTAAATGAGAATCTTTTTCTTTAAGTATACTGCAAGTGCGTTTTATGCGCAAATAAAATAAATATCTAAAATAGTTGTTGAAATAAATCTGCGGTGTAAAAGCGGGTGGGACATTAGAATATTAATTAAAATTAAATACAAAAAAATTGCATGTTAAGGATTTGTACGAAAAAGCAGCCGGGCTCTAACCAAGGTGCCGTGGACAGAGAAGATTTTCATCATCGGAAAAATGTGTAGAAACAATTATATAAATGTCACAATAAACAGAGCGACCGGGGGGGAGGGGGGGGGACCCTAAAGATAAAAATAAAAAAGAGCAATGATAAATTTGTATGTCCTTAAAAGCCACGCTGAAATGTTTATACATCATCCTTGTATGTTTATGTGTGACTGCAAGTTTTTCCAATATTTTTATGTCAATATCTTTTGTTTATTTCCATATGTCGTACATATTGCTTTATATATATATATATCTCTCTCTCTCTCTCGCATTTTTTCTCTTCTCTCTTGCTCTATACTTGCATCTATTGATATATCAATGAATCCACCCATGTATCCATTCATCCACCCATCTATCCATTAATCCAAACATTTATCTATATCTATATAAACGTTTTAGCAATTCTCTCAATCTCTCTTGTATTTTTTTGCTCTAGTTTGAAAAAAAAATCTACTTTTGTTTAATTTACACGACGTCCTCTTCCTTTGATTCCTTATCACAAGCACTCCCCTCCCACCAGTTCAACATGTCACTATATACGCTTGGTTGTCCCTCACAGTTTTTGTAAGCCTGTCAGGGCAACCAGATTGTGTGGAAGGAGCTCTCGATTGGCTTGAGACGGTGAGAGCGATTTTCGCGCCTTTTGTCCGGATGTCTAGCTCGCTGTTGAGTACATTGCACGGTGTATGGTTACGAATGACGCCCTCGGAATTCTGCCCTGCTGGAAAATGGGAACAGTCCGGATTTATGCGTTTAATAACAATATTTCTCGAAAGCTTTTAAGATAGAGGACATGGGAGTAAGGATGGACTGACCCGGAAAAAAGTGGGAGGGGGTGAAGAAACGTCATTATAGTTCAAAAATTTGATAAATTACATGGACATTTTTGGACGTTTTCTTTTTATTAAGGAATAACTTCGTTATGCTAAGTGAGTACACTATAAGGGGAGGCCACATTGTATGGGGAGACTACACTATAAGGGGAGACGGAAATTTGAGGCTGTAAGAGACGTAACAAAAGATAAGAGTTGTTTGAACTTGGGCCTCTGCAAAATAAATGACATTTTGTGGTGTTTAGTTTTGGGGGGTGGGGATTGAAAACGAGAGATTTATAGAAGGAACATATGGATATGGGAGGGAGTATGGAAGGGAGGGAGAGAGAACGGAGGGAGGGAGGGAGCGAGAAAGAGGGGGAGAGAAGAAGGGAGGGAGAAATATATGCAAGTAGAAATTGGGGGTTGAGAGACGGGGTAGAATGAAGGAGTTATAGGCAGAGATTAAGACAAAGAATGAGATAGAGATCTTGAGAGAGGTGACAAAAGGATAAAAATACAGACAAGGAAAGAAATAAGGAGATACAAGCAGAATAGGAGAGTGAGAGATAGAGAGAGAGAGGGAGAGAGAGAGAGAGAGAGAGAAGAGATTTAGGACGATTGAGAGATAGAACGAGAGGGAGATAAAAAGATCTTCATCGCGTGGTAGGTCTTACCAGAAGTTGCCTATTCTGTTTGAATTGGATTTGTGTCAGTTGACTGGAAATTTGTTAGAGAAGATCATATGACAAAAACTACTCCTTGAATCCTAGTGAATGTGATAGCAATAATAATATGTCAAGCTGATGTGGCAGAAAAACGCCTGAGACCCATTGTCTAAGCAACCAAAATAAAATAAATTTAAATAAAAACCTGACATCAGACGTAAATGCAACATTTATCCGAATAACACCAGGTTTATAATCAGACAACCGCTTCCCCCTCCCCAAATAGTAGCCAATCAAATTGCATCCGATAACGGAGGGTCTACTGGGTTAAATGTTTAAAGAGAAATAGTAGAAGTAGATCGCTATTGACATTTGGTTTAAAGCAGTTTTCCGAACTGATCCACAATAGCTACGCGACCGATGCTCAGTTAAATCATTATGGGTAAATTATATGGGGGTGTCTAGCAAAGCCGTAGCGCGTGAAAATGTCTGTTTTTGCCAACCTGTCTATAATTATGTTTAATTGGACTTGCTGGAGAAGTTAGCGACTTTTTTTAAATTTTATTTTACATTTTGTTCGACGATTCTGTGGAACGATCGTCTTTTTTCTTTAAATAATAAAGTGTTCCGTTGTGTTCATTTAAGTATTGATTAGGTTGGTTAGTTATAGTGCTGGTTTATTGGATCACGTGACGATGTCAGGACGGGGGCAGGGTGGGGCATGAGTTAAACGTTTAGGTAATAATACATTGGAGTAAAGGTAGCAACGCCCCCGGGTGTCGTGGTGAGGGGGATTAGGGAAACGGTGAGATGATGATACGTTGGGATAAGACAAGCGTGCCCCCGGGTGTCGTGGTGGGGGCATTTGTCAAACGGTGAGGTAAAGATACATTGGAATAAAGCTAGTGACGCCCCCGGGTGGCGTGGTGGGGGCATGAGTCAAACCGTAATGTAATGATTTATTCGAATAAAGCTACCAACGCCCCCGGGCTACGTGGTGTCGTGGGTAGAGGCCTTGAGAAAAATGGTAAGTTAGTGACACACTGGGGTAAAATGAGCGTCTTTTTTTTGGGGGGGGGGGGGAGTGGGGGAGGACTTTGGTTTTGTATTTTTTTTAATGAATAATGTATCAATTTAAAAATGTAATTATGTTAACACCTCTCCCCATGAGATAGACTTGCAGTCCCATGTTAATTATTGGTTTTATTTTATTTATCTTAAATGTATAGTTTAGTTAGTCCTACACAGTTAATGGTGGTTTAAATTAGTTAGTCCTACACAGTTAATGGTGGTTTAAATTAGTTAGTCCTACACAGTTAATGGTGGTTTAAATTAGTTAGTCCTACACAGTTAATGGTGGTTTAAATTAGTTAGTCCTACACAGTTAATGGTGGTTTAAATTAGTTAGTCCTACACAGTTAATGGTGGTTTAAATTAGTTAGTCCTACACAGTTAATGGTGGTTTAAATTAGTTAGTCCTACACAGTTAATGGTGGTTTAAATTAGTTAGTCCTACACAGTTAATGGTGGTTTAAATTAGTTAGTCCTACACAGTTAATGGTGGTTTAAATTAGTTAGTCCTACACAGTTAATGGTGGTTTAAATTAGTTAGTCCTACACAGTTAATGGTGGTTTCAATTAGTTAGTCCTACACAGTTAATGGTGGTTTAAATTAGTTAGTCCTACACAGTTAATGGTGGTTTAAATTAGTTAGTCCTACACAGTTAATGGTGGTTTAAATTAATTAGTCCTACACAGTTAATGGTGGTTTAAATTAGTTAGTCCTACACAGTTAATGGTGGTTTAAATTAGTTAGTCCTACACAGTTAATGGTGGTTTAAATTAGTTAGTCCTACACAGTTAATGGTGGTTTAAATTAGTTAGTCCTACACAGTTAATGGTGGTTTAAATTAGTTAGTCCTACACAGTTAATGGTGGTTTAAATTAGTTAGTCCTACACAGTTAATGGTGGTTTAAATTAGTTAGTCCTACACAGTTAATGGTGGTTTAAATTAGTTAGTCCTACACAGTTAATGGTGGTTTAAATTAGTTAGTCCTACACAGTTAATGGTGGTTTAAATTAGTTAGTCCTACACAGTTAATGGTGGTTTAAATTAGTTAGTCCTACACAGTTAATGGTGGTTTAAATTAGTTAGTCCTACACAGTTAATGGTGGTTTAAATTAGTTAGTCCTACACAGTTAATGGTGGTTTAAATTAGTTAGTCCTACACAGTTAATGGTGGTTTAAATTAGTTAGTCCTACACAGTTAATGGTGGTTTAAATTAGTTAGTCCTACACAGTTAATGGTGGTTTAAATTAGTTAGTCCTACACAGTTAATGGTGGTTTAAATTAGTTAGTCCTACACAGTTAATGGTGGTTTAAATTAGTTAGTCCTACACAGTTAATGGTGGTTTAAATTAGTTAGTCCTACACAGTTAATGGTGGTTTAAATTAGTTAGTCCTACACAGTTAATGGTGGTTTAAATTAGTTAGTCCTACACAGTTAATGGTGGTTTAAATTAGTTAGTCCTACACAGTTAATGGTGGTTTAAATTAGTTAGTCCTACACAGTTAATGGTGGTTTAAATTAGTTAGTCCTACACAGTTAATGGTGGTTTAAATTAGTTAGTCCTACACAGTTAATGGTGGTTTAAATTAGTTAGTCCTACACAGTTAATGGTGGTTTAAATTAGTTAGTCCTACACAGTTAATGGTGGTTTAAATTAGTTAGTCCTACACAGTTAATGGTGGTTTAAATTAGTTAGTCCTACACAGTTAATGGTGGTTTAAATTAGTTAGTCCTACACAGTTAATGGTGGTTTAAATTAGTTAGTCCTACACAGTTAATGGTGGTTTAAATTAGTTAGTCCTACACAGTTAATGGTGGTTTAAATTAGTTAGTCCTACACAGTTAATGGTGGTTTAAATTAGTTAGTCCTACACAGTTAATGGTGGTTTAAATTAGTTAGTCCTACACAGTTAATGGTGGTTTAAATTAGTTAGTCCTACACAGTTAATGGTGGTTTAAATTAGTTAGTCCTACACAGTTAATGGTGGTTTAAATTAGTTAGTCCTACACAGTTAATGGTGGTTTAAATTAGTTAGTCCTACACAGTTAATGGTGGTTTAAATTAGTTAGTCCTACACAGTTAATGGTGGTTTAAATTAGTTAGTCCTACACAGTTAATGGTGGTTTAAATTAGTTAGTCCTACACAGTTAATGGTGGTTTAAATTAGTTAGTCCTACACAGTTAATGGTGGTTTAAATTAGTTAGTCCTACACAGTTAATGGTGGTTTAAATTAGTTAGTCCTACACAGTTAATGGTGGTTTAAATTAGTTAGTCCTACACAGTTAATGGTGGTTTAAATTAGTTAGTCCTACACAGTTAATGGTGGTTTAAATTAGTTAGTCCTACACAGTTAATGGTGGTTTAAATTAGTTAGTCCTACACAGTTAATGGTGGTTTAAATTAGTTAGTCCTACACAGTTAATGGTGGTTTAAATTAGTTAGTCCTACACAGTTAATGGTGGTTTAAATTAGTTAGTCCTACACAGTTAATGGTGGTTTAAATTAGTTAGTCCTACACAGTTAATGGTGGTTTAAATTAGTTAGTCCTACACAGTTAATGGTGGTTTAAATTAGTTAGTCCTACACAGTTAATGGTGGTTTAAATTAGTTAGTCCTACACAGTTAATGGTGGTTTAAATTAGTTAGTCCTACACAGTTAATGGTGGTTTAAATTAGTTAGTCCTACACAGTTAATGGTGGTTTAAATTAGTTAGTCCTACACAGTTAATGGTGGTTTAAATTAGTTAGTCCTACACAGTTAATGGTGGTTTAAATTAGTTAGTCCTACACAGTTAATGGTGGTTTAAATTAGTTAGTCCTACACAGTTAATGGTGGTTTAAATTAGTTAGTCCTACACAGTTAATGGTGGTTTAAATTAGTTAGTCCTACACAGTTAATGGTGGTTTAAATTAGTTAGTCCTACACAGTTAATGGTGGTTTAAATTAGTTAGTCCTACACAGTTAATGGTGGTTTAAATTAGTTAGTCCTACACAGTTAATGGTGGTTTAAATTAGTTAGTCCTACACAGTTAATGGTGGTTTAAATTAGTTAGTCCTACACAGTTAATGGTGGTTTAAATTAGTTAGTCCTACACAGTTAATGGTGGTTTAAATTAGTTAGTCCTACACAGTTAATGGTGGTTTAAATTAGTTAGTCCTACACAGTTAATGGTGGTTTAAATTAGTTAGTCCTACACAGTTAATGGTGGTTTAAATTAGTTAGTCCTACACAGTTAATGGTGGTTTAAATTAGTTAGTCCTACACAGTTAATGGTGGTTTAAATTAGTTAGTCCTACACAGTTAATGGTGGTTTAAATTAGTTAGTCCTACACAGTTAATGGTGGTTTAAATTAGTTAGTCCTACACAGTTAATGGTGGTTTAAATTAGTTAGTCCTACACAGTTAATGGTGGTTTAAATTAGTTAGTCCTACACAGTTAATGGTGGTTTAAATTAGTTAGTCCTACACAGTTAATGGTGGTTTAAATTAGTTAGTCCTACACAGTTAATGGTGGTTTAAATTAGTTAGTCCTACACAGTTAATGGTGGTTTAAATTAGTTAGTCCTACACAGTTAATGGTGGTTTAAATTAGTTAGTCCTACACAGTTAATGGTGGTTTAAATTAGTTAGTCCTACACAGTTAATGGTGGTTTAAATTAGTTAGTCCTACACAGTTAATGGTGGTTTAAATTAGTTAGTCCTACACAGTTAATGGTGGTTTAAATTAGTTAGTCCTACACAGTTAATGGTGGTTTAAATTAGTTAGTCCTACACAGTTAATGGTGGTTTAAATTAGTTAGTCCTACACAGTTAATGGTGGTTTAAATTAGTTAGTCCTACACAGTTAATGGTGGTTTAAATTAGTTAGTCCTACACAGTTAATGGTGGTTTAAATTAGTTAGTCCTACACAGTTAATGGTGGTTTAAATTAGTTAGTCCTACACAGTTAATGGTGGTTTAAATTAGTTAGTCCTACACAGTTAATGGTGGTTTAAATTAGTTAGTCCTACACAGTTAATGGTGGTTTAAATTAGTTAGTCCTACACAGTTAATGGTGGTTTAAATTAGTTAGTCCTACACAGTTAATGGTGGTTTAAATTAGTTAGTCCTACACAGTTAATGGTGGTTTAAATTAGTTAGTCCTACACAGTTAATGGTGGTTTAAATTAGTTAGTCCTACACAGTTAATGGTGGTTTAAATTAGTTAGTCCTACACAGTTAATGGTGGTTTAAATTAGTTAGTCCTACACAGTTAATGGTGGTTTAAATTAGTTAGTCCTACACAGTTAATGGTGGTTTAAATTAGTTAGTCCTACACAGTTAATGGTGGTTTAAATTAGTTAGTCCTACACAGTTAATGGTGGTTTAAATTAGTTAGTCCTACACAGTTAATGGTGGTTTAAATTAGTTAGTCCTACACAGTTAATGGTGGTTTAAATTAGTTAGTCCTACACAGTTAATGGTGGTTTAAATTAGTTAGTCCTACACAGTTAATGGTGGTTTAAATTAGTTAGTCCTACACAGTTAATGGTGGTTTAAATTAGTTAGTCCTACACAGTTAATGGTGGTTTAAATTAGTTAGTCCTACACAGTTAATGGTGGTTTAAATTAGTTAGTCCTACACAGTTAATGGTGGTTTAAATTAGTTAGTCCTACACAGTTAATGGTGGTTTAAATTAGTTAGTCCTACACAGTTAATGGTGGTTTAAATTAGTTAGTCCTACACAGTTAATGGTGGTTTAAATTAGTTAGTCCTACACAGTTAATGGTGGTTTAAATTAGTTAGTCCTACACAGTTAATGGTGGTTTAAATTAGTTAGTCCTACACAGTTAATGGTGGTTTAAATTAGTTAGTCCTACACAGTTAATGGTGGTTTAAATTAGTTAGTCCTACACAGTTAATGGTGGTTTAAATTAGTTAGTCCTACACAGTTAATGGTGGTTTAAATTAGTTAGTCCTACACAGTTAATGGTGGTTTAAATTAGTTAGTCCTACACAGTTAATGGTGGTTTAAATTAGTTAGTCCTACACAGTTAATGGTGGTTTAAATTAGTTAGTCCTACACAGTTAATGGTGGTTTAAATTAGTTAGTCCTACACAGTTAATGGTGGTTTAAATTAGTTAGTCCTACACAGTTAATGGTGGTTTAAATTAGTTAGTCCTACACAGTTAATGGTGGTTTAAATTAGTTAGTCCTACACAGTTAATGGTGGTTTAAATTAGTTAGTCCTACACAGTTAATGGTGGTTTAAATTAGTTAGTCCTACACAGTTAATGGTGGTTTAAATTAGTTAGTCCTACACAGTTAATGGTGGTTTAAATTAGTTAGTCCTACACAGTTAATGGTGGTTTAAATTAGTTAGTCCTACACAGTTAATGGTGGTTTAAATTAGTTAGTCCTACACAGTTAATGGTGGTTTAAATTAGTTAGTCCTACACAGTTAATGGTGGTTTAAATTAGTTAGTCCTACACAGTTAATGGTGGTTTAAATTAGTTAGTCCTACACAGTTAATGGTGGTTTAAATTAGTTAGTCCTACACAGTTAATGGTGGTTTAAATTAGTTAGTCCTACACAGTTAATGGTGGTTTAAATTAGTTAGTCCTACACAGTTAATGGTGGTTTAAATTAGTTAGTCCTACACAGTTAATGGTGGTTTAAATTAGTTAGTCCTACACAGTTAATGGTGGTTTAAATTAGTTAGTCCTACACAGTTAATGGTGGTTTAAATTAGTTAGTCCTACACAGTTAATGGTGGTTTAAATTAGTTAGTCCTACACAGTTAATGGTGGTTTAAATTAGTTAGTCCTACACAGTTAATGGTGGTTTAAATTAGTTAGTCCTACACAGTTAATGGTGGTTTAAATTAGTTAGTCCTACACAGTTAATGGTGGTTTAAATTAGTTAGTCCTACACAGTTAATGGTGGTTTAAATTAGTTAGTCCTACACAGTTAATGGTGGTTTAAATTAGTTAGTCCTACACAGTTAATGGTGGTTTAAATTAGTTAGTCCTACACAGTTAATGGTGGTTTAAATTAGTTAGTCCTACACAGTTAATGGTGGTTTAAATTAGTTAGTCCTACACAGTTAATGGTGGTTTAAATTAGTTAGTCCTACACAGTTAATGGTGGTTTAAATTAGTTAGTCCTACACAGTTAATGGTGGTTTAAATTAGTTAGTCCTACACAGTTAATGGTGGTTTAAATTAGTTAGTCCTACACAGTTAATGGTGGTTTAAATTAGTTAGTCCTACACAGTTAATGGTGGTTTAAATTAGTTAGTCCTACACAGTTAATGGTGGTTTAAATTAGTTAGTCCTACACAGTTAATGGTGGTTTAAATTAGTTAGTCCTACACAGTTAATGGTGGTTTAAATTAGTTAGTCCTACACAGTTAATGGTGGTTTAAATTAGTTAGTCCTACACAGTTAATGGTGGTTTAAATTAGTTAGTCCTATACAGTTAATGATGGTTTAAATTAGTTAGTCCTATACAGTTAATGGTGGTTTAAATTAGTTTAAAATGTTTTTGAACTTATTGGGATCAAGAGATTTTCATTTCTTTTAAAAAAAACAATGTTCGGGGGGGGGGGGGGGAGGTTGGGTAAAAATGTAAAAAAAAATACAGAAAGATAGCCCAATATAACAGAAAGATAGCCCAATATAACAGAAAGATAATCCAATATAACAGAAAGATAATCCAATATAACAGAAAGATAGCCCAATATAACAGAAAGATAGCCCAATATAACAGAAAGATAGCCCAATATAACAGAAAGATAGCCCAATATAACAGAAAGATAACCCAATATAACAGAAAGATAATCCAATATAACAGAAAGATAGCCCAATATAACAGAAAGATAACCCAATGTAACAGAAAGATAGCCCAATATAACAGAAAGATAGCCCAATATAACAGAAAGATAACCCAATGTAACAGAAAGATAATCCAATATAACAGAAAGATAATCCAATATAACAGAAAGATAGCCCAATATAACAGAAAGATAGCCCAATATAACAGAAAAATAATCCAATATAACAGAAAGATAGCCCAATATAACAGAAAGATAGCCCAATATAACAGAAAGATAGCCCAATATAACAGAAAGATAACCCAATGTAACAGAAAGATAATCCAATATAACAGAAAGATAGCCCAATATAACAGAAAGATAACCCAATGTAACAGAAAGATAACCCAATATAACAGAAAGATAATCCAATATAACAGAAAGATAATCCAATATAACAGAAAGATAGCCCAATGTAACAAAACGTTCAATTTGCAACTGTTAACAGTCAGAGGCCGCTCGTCATAGGATTTGGGAAAACTGTGCAATTGATTTGGCAGCGTTGTGCCATTCACCTTTGGAGTGTTGTGTCTTTTACCTGGGAATTCTATATCGTCTGCCTGACAATACTGTTTTTTTTTTACCTGATAAGCCTTTCATTTACCTGATAAGCCTTTCATTTACCTGATAAGCCTTTCATTTACCTGATAAGCCTTTCATTTACCTGATAAGACTGTCATTTACCTGATAAGACTGTCATTTACCTGATAAGCCTTTCATTTACATGATAAGTCTTTCATTTACCTGATAAGCCTTTCATTTACCTGATAAGACTGTCATTTACCTGATAAGCATTTCATTTACCTGATAAAACTGTCATTTACTACCGTAATTAACCTGTACATTCTGGTTCGTTTACTTAGGAAGAAAAGAGCGCATTGAAAATTCCACAGGTACGAGGATTAATGCTCTGTGGAATTAAAGCTTTTTTTAAAATCCTGAGCGAAGACCGGGTATCGATGGAAGAATAAGTGTGGCCTCAATTAGCCTGCAAAATGTAACCTGTTCCTTTAATCGGTGTCCTAGTGAGCCTGCAAAATAAACACTTCCTGTTGAATTTAAATCTCATTAAATAACTGTGACACTGGCATTGGCTGGAACTTCTAAAGAGAGGAACTAGCTGTTGGAGGATCTGTCATTGGTGGAAAATGCATTTGGCAGTATTACAAGAATTTGAAAGTATTATCAAAGAAATGGACGGATGTGTCATTGCTAGAATTTCTGGTAGATGCACCACTAGTGTAAAACAGAGTTTTTATTTTGAAAAATTTTATAATTTAAATATATATATTATTGCATTTTTATACAAATTCGAATTACGTGACTTTACACTTGTCTTATCAATTGTTCTGACAAGCTAGGGAATCAAATCTAAAAGTCCCTTTCTTATCACTTTTTCTGATAAACTAAGGAATCAAATCTAAAAGTCCCTGACTTATCACTTGTTCTGATAAGCTAAGGAATCATATCTAAAAGTCCCTGACTTATCAGTTCAGATTTTTAAAGAAACCATCTTTTAAGTCGGTCGCCATATCTGACCTGTTTTATGTTGTTTGCATCTTCTTTTCACCTCTTTTTCCCCACATTTTTCCACGGCCTTAATCTCATTTCATCCAGTTATACTGTTCGTTTTCGTCCCATCCTGCTCATCCCTCCCCTCAGCACACACTCCCACGCCCTGTACTCCCCCCCCCCCCCCCCCCGAACTAAAACAACGCCACATTAGACTTCGCCCTTTTCCGCAAGGAAAAAAAAAAAGACCAAAAACCGGGTACCTTGCTGACTGGCCCGACATGACCTTCCTATGTCCAAGGCCGTTAAACCAAATTGAACCCCCTCGCTGGAAGAGTTAGAGAAGTAGAGAAGGGTCATAACGAAGTTGTCATTCCATCACTGGAGTTATTTCAGGACCGTCCGGGTGTGCTGCTATAAACAAGATGCAATGGAGGATTTGGAGGTCATGGATTTTAATTTTAGAAAACATAAAGATATAATATAAAGATATAATATGAAGATATAATATAAAGATATAATTTAAAGATATGGGATAAAGATATAGTATAAATATATGATATAAAGATATAATACTCATAGAAGAGTGCTGCGTACCGTTATATAGTTTTTTAACAAAAAATATTATTTTTTAAGACTTGGCTCGTAGAATGAACAATACGTAACAAATGAGTGAAAAACAAGTATACTAAGAAAAACGATAACAAAGCTAGTCACACTAACAATATTCAATTTGATTATACTATTAAATTATAGAAAAGACAAATTTAAATATACAGCTTAGTGCATAGCAAGTAAAGGGGTACTATCATCGAACGCTGCAAACATTAATTAACACATACACATAAAGAGTGCAATCTTGCAAGTATATTACGTTTCATTAAATGTCTAGGAAAATGAGCAAAAGAATCTCTCTCCTCTATGATAGCTGATGGCTTATATTTGTATGGACTGAATCAGAACCCTTTAGAAAATAAATCCTAAAAATTACGTCACCTTTATAACAAATAGAAACAAAGGTCTAAAGTGCTAGAGAAAGTAGCTAAGAAAGGGACTGTGTTGAAGAAGCAAACGTCTAAAGTGCTAGAGAAAGTAGCTAAGAAAGGGACTGTGTTGAAGAAGCAAACGTCTAAAGTGCTAGAGAAAGTAGCTAATGTAGGGACTGTGTTGAAGAAGCAAAGGTCTAAAGTGCTAGAGAAAGTAGCTAAAGTAGGGACTGTGTTGAAGAAGCAAACGTCTAAAGTGCTAGATAAAGTAGCTAAAGTAGGGACTGTGTTGAAGAAGCAAAGGTCTAAAATGCTAGAGAAAGTAGCTAAAGTAGGGAATGTGTTGAAGAAGCAAACGTCTAAAGTGTTAGAGAAAGTAGCGAAAGTAGGGACTGTGTTGAAGAAGCAAACGTCTAAAGTGCTAGAGAAAGTAGCTAAAGTAGGGACTGTGTTGAAGAAGCAAACGTCTAAAGTGCTAGAGAAAGTAGCTAAGAAAGGGACTGTGTTGAAGAAGCAAACGTCTAAAGTGCTAGAGAAAGTAGCTAAAGTAGGGACTGTGTTGAAGAAGCAAACGTCTAAAGTGCTAGAGAAAGTAGCTAAGAAAGGGACTGTGTTGAAGAAGCAAACGTCTAAAGTGCTAGAAAAAGTAGCTAAAGTAGGGACTGTGTTGAAGAAGCAAACGTCTAAAGTGCTAGAGAAAGTAGACAAAAAGAAGCTGGTTGTAGATGCTGTTAGCGTTACAATAATTAAAATTTGTAAAAAAAAAGATTTGTTGGCAAAACGCAGAGTACAATTGCCGAATCTGGAGACTTTAAAGAGAGATAATAGTGGTTTGATAAATTTAGACAAAGAAGTTGAACTCCCTGAGCTTTAAGATACAAAAAGATATATTTCATTGCAGAAGAAACTAAAATATAAACAATTCCGTATTTCTAAGGCTCGAACAAATGAATTGAATTGACACTGATTTCAATGGGAAAAAATATTTCGGGTCGGTTTAAAACAAGGATTTACAGAACATATTAAGTTAGTTTCCCCAGGTTCCACGTTTTAAAATATTTAAAATTCCACCCAACAGAAGTCTAGCAGTCATAAGACAAGTTTTCTCATTGACAGTCAAGCTAAAATATCATTACTTTAAATTTTAAAATCCTCGTAAATTTTATATTATGATATCTTTATATTTATTAAGTCACTTCCCTGTTTAAATACCTCATTTTATGAGAGGAATGACTTCACATTGTTGATATTTTTTTATTTTTTTTAAAGGTGGAGGGGGAATAATTTTCGAAACCATATTTGAATATACATGTATATTTCTGTCTTCATGTTGGTACAAATGCCCACCACCTTTGTCAGTCATAACTTTCTTTGGTGATGCCTCATATTTACAGCCGATATGTGTCAATTCTCTACCACAGTTAAGATCATCAAGAACTGTCGCCTCTTTACCTCTGTCATGTTTAGTTCCTCTCCCCTATGGAAAATACGTCATCCATTCATGCGGGGCGCCATAATAACACCGCTTAAAACAATGAAGGTGACAGCAAGTTTCCCCCCTTTATTTACCCCCGTCCCGGGGTTGTGGTTCCTAGTCCATGGGCCCAAAATAATTACCAGGCCATTTTCTAATCTTCTCCTTGTGGAGACGCTTTAGATCGATGGCAATAAGGATAAGGGCCGATTGTGGGGGTGGGGGGTGGGGGTGGCAGGTACTGGGGGCGCACTGGGGGGTGTCTAATGGACGCAGTCTCGGTGAATGAATGCCAGTGAGTGATTGATGAAGGAATGCGTGGTTGAGTTCCAGCAGCCCCCCACCCCCCCAACTGAATGCCAGATTGTGTTCTTCGAGTTCCGCGTGGATTCACAGGGGGATAACTCGATGGTCTTGTAGGTTCGGAGGCGAGAGTTACTGCCCTGGGCATTAAAAAAAAGTGTTGGGTTGGGTGGGGGGGGGGGGGGGAGATTTCAAAATATTAGTCTCTTCCTTGACTAAAACAATAATGAAATTAAATTTAACATATGTTAGATTTTAAACCACATTGAGATGTCCTAGTATTATTTTTTTTTAAAAATACTTCCTTCTATAATATTTTTATTGAGAATATTGATTTCTATTAATGGGGTCAGGAAAGATTATGTCATGGCATATTTTGTACTGGACACAATTCAACACAGAAGAGCTCTACTCGAGATCTGAAATACCTGCCATTAGACCAAATGTGATTACAAGAAAGAGGGAGAGAGAAAAGACAATATTTTTTAGAGATTCAATTTATTTTGTTTGTCAATGTGGAGGAGAAATGGAAATTTAAATTTTAAATGGGAGAAAGAACAGAGCCGGATATATGGAAGGTGAAAAGAAATGAAAGATTGCGCTAAGAGACAGAGAGAGAGAGAGATAGTGAGAGCAAGAGGGAGAGAGAGAGGGGGGGCAAGAGAGAGAACAAGAGAGAGATATATAGATAGATAGATAGATAGATAGATAGATAGATAGATAGATAGATAGATAGATAGATAGATAGATAGATAGATAGATAGATAGATAGATAGATAGATAGATAGATAGATAGATAGATAGATAGATAGATAGATAGATAGATAGATAGATAGATAGATAGATAGATAGATAGATAGATAGATAGATAGATAGATAGATAGATAGATAGATAGATAGATAGATAGATAGATAGATAGATAGATAGATAGATAGATAGATAGATAGATAGATAGATAGATAGATAGATAGATAGATAGATAGATAGATAGATAGATAGATAGATAGATAGATAGATAGATAGATAGATAGATAGATAGATAGATAGATAGATAGATAGATAGATAGGTAGGTAGGTAGGTAGGTAGGTAGGTAGGTAGGTAGGTAGGTAGGTAGGTAGGTAGGTAGGTAGGTAGGTAGGTAGGTAGGTAGGTAGGTAGGTAGGTAGGTAGGTAGGTAGGTAGGTAGGTAGGTAGGTAGGTAGGTAGGTAGGTAGGTAGGTAGGTAGGTAGGTAGGTAGGTAGGTAGGTAGATAGGTAGGTAGGTAGGTAGGTAGGTAGGTAGGTAGGTAGGTAGGTAGGTAGGTAGGTAGGTAGGTAGGTAGGTAGGTAGGTAGGTAGGTAGGTAGGTAGGTAGGTAGGTAGGTAGGTAGGTAGGTAGGTAGATAGATAGATAGATAGATAGATAGATAGATAGATAGATAGATAGATAGATAGATAGATAGATAGATAGATAGATAGATAGATAGATAGATAGATAGATAGATAGATAGATAGATAGATAGATAGATAGATAGATAGATAGATAGATAGATAGATAGATAGATAGATAGATAGATAGATAGATAGATAGATAGATAGATAGATAGATAGATAGATAGATAGATAGATAGATAGATAGAGTAAAAAAGGTGAAAAGAAAGCGAATGCAATTGAACTATATATTCTAGAAAGTGAAAAAACGAATTAGTAAGAACTAGAGAGAGAGAGAAAGAGGAAAGAGTGATAGAGAGAGAGAGAGAAAGAGGGAGAGAGATTTAATGTGAGAGAGGAAGCTGATGAGAGAAAGGAGATCTAAGAGAGAAGTTAGATGAGAAAGAAAGACAATTAGTGAAAATAATTGAGAGGCCGCTGTTTATTTAAGATACAGGTTGGGAGGGGGTGGGAGTCTTGGAGAAAGTGAAAGTCAGTTTTTTATAATGTAAGTGACGAGACAGAGAGACAAAGAGACAGAGAGAGACAATGAGACAGAGTGACAGAGAGACAAAGAGACAGAGAGACAGAGAGACAAAGAGATAGAGAGACAGAGAGACAAAGAGGCAGAGAGACCGAGATACGGAGAGACAGAGAGACAAAGAGACAGAGAGACCGAGAGACAGAGAGAGACAATGAGACAGAGAGACAAAGAGACAGAGAGACCGAGAGACAGAGAGGCAGAGAGGCAAAGAATAAGAGAGACAGAGAGACAAAGAGGCAGAGAGAGAGAAAGAGGAAAGAGCGATTGAGAGAGAGAGAGAAAGAGGAAAGAGCGATTGAGAGAGAGAAAGATGGAGAGAGAGAGTAAATGTGCGAGAGGAAGCTGATGAGAGAAAGGAGATCTGAGAGAGAAGTTAGATGAGAAAGAAAGACATTTAGTGAAAATAATTGAGAGGCCGCGGTTTATTTAAGATACAGTTTGGGAGGGGGTTGGGGTCTTGGAGAAAGTGAAAGTCAGTTTTTATAATGTAATTGGCGAGACAGAGAGACAAGATACAGAGAGACAGAGAGAGACAATGAGACAGAGAGACATAGAGGCAGAGAGACAAAGAGACAGAGAGACAGAGAGACAGAGAGACAAAGAGGCAAAGAGACAGAGAGACAGAGAGACAGAGGGTTTCGTGACTTATTCATGTGAGGGTTTCTTGACTTAGTCTGTCAGGTGATGGTTTTATGACCTAATCAGATGGTAATATAAGAGATACCTAAATTTTTGTTTTCAGTTTCGACGTTGTATTTTGATTAATAATATTGAAGAGAAACTCACAAGTAAAAAAATCAGAGAAATAGCATTATCGATTACAATAAACATCGAACATACAAGGCCCGTTTGTTGTAAGGATAGTTGTTTTCTTAAGTCAGAGACCAATGATAAGTTATAATACTAATAGCTAAAGACAATACTAGCGAATGAGAAAGACGTTGGAAGGGGACATACATCATGAAGCAATGTATGTTTGATCTTAAGGAAATTAACCTTGACAATGTAGCTTAGAATGAGCTCTACGACAATATCAACAATCTTACTCTACATTGGAGCATTGGTATGTCTTGGTGATTGGAGCATTGGTATGTCTTGGTGATTGGAGCATTGGTATGTCTTGGTGATTGGAGCATTGGTATGACCCGGTGATTGGAACATTCTCTTGGAACACTGAAATGACTTTGTAACTTGGAACAATGATATATCATGATGCTCGGAGCTGTCAGATGTTTTGAAAGCAACTGTCGATGGTAGCATAAGGAAAACTTCAGTTGTGTTATTGTCAGCTTTTCTTTTCTTTGGGGTTTTTTTTAACTGTACAATGACCAAGTCTTAAATACAAACGCCTCCCCATTGAATATTAAATAGCCACTCACTCACGTCATTGACGATAAGTGAGCAGACGTTGAACGCTTCAATTGAACAATTGGTATTGTGTACTTCAACAACTTGAAGTGAATGTCTGCATTGTCTCAATGGGTCTGAGGTTGTCGAACACCGGCCTTTGAAAACGAATTTTGTATTTACTTCGTACCCTAGATATATATATATAAAAAAATTTGTTAATCCTATTTCAATAACGATTTTCTCAACAACGACATTTATGCATTAACATTTGTTTTAGCTTTTTGCTATTTCACTACTCATACTACGTTTTGTCATTTCACTACCCATACTACGTTTTCTTAATTCACTACTCATACTATTTTTTGTTATTCACTACTCATACTATTTTTTCTTATTTCACTACTCATACTACGTTTCGTTATTTCACTACTCATACTTACATCAAATTTCATACATCATTTTGATAGCTTTAAACCTTTAAAAAATTCCACAGATTACACTTACATCAAATTTCATACCTCATTTTGATAGATTGAAAGCCATATAATTTACGATGTATTCCGAATTTTAAATCTGCCGTTTCCGCGAGTTAGAAATTTGGAAAATTGTGAATTAAAACCTAGAACAAATCAAACAAACAAACACACATACACACATTTATATGTGTAAGGCATCTTCTGTCTTCATGTGACGATGGCGTAGGGTACTGACCCGACACGTCATCAAATGGCTTACGAGGCCGATCGTGGAATTGCAGACTCGGTTATACTCTTCACAGGAGAGCTTTGACTCCATGTTCACTCTTGCCTTCCAAAAAGCTCTTTTTGTTGCAATGACTTTTTTCGAGCACCTTCTGCTTGTTTGACTCCTTCATACACTGCTTCATGCCATGCGTCGAAAAACCTTCTAATTTATTCGTGTACGCAAAAGATGGAAAAACAAAAAAATATTTTCTATTTAAAACTTACTTCAAAACCGTAATTAAAACACAAACACATTTTTTCTTTGAGTGGCATTGTAAAGCATGCCGGGCTCTCGCTAGTTCTACAATATTCCGTTTGTGACCCGAGGCCCTAAATTCGTTTTCCCACTCTCATATCTAGTATATAAATATAATTTCCATATGCGTTCTAGGACCATTTATCCGACTGCGATAAAACTTTGGTGAATTGATATGCGCTCGCATGCAAAAGTTTCTATATTAGTACAACCATTTTAAAACATTCCGTTTCCTGCCGGCTGCCCTTACTTCGTTGTTTCTTATATGAGCTTTAGAAATATAATTTCAAAAAGAATTAATGCATTGGTGGATGAAATTTTAATTAAATACAAATAGCGACATTTCAATTTTAGTGTGATATAATAATAAGTAGGTTTCTGAATTAGTATAACCATTTTGCAATATTCCGTTTGGGATTAGGGACCCTAAATTGTTTTTTATATGATCATTATAAATATAATTTCAAACAGAAATAATGCATGGTTGGATGAAATTGAATCAAAATTCAAACTGCGACATTTCAGTTTATAAGTGACTACAAATAGTCTTGACTATTGCAACTCTCTTCTGTCAGGTTCACCAAAACACTTCTTAGAAAAATTACAAAAGGTTCAAAATGCAGCTGTTAGGCTAGTTTTAAAGGCAAAAAACGTGAACACGTCATACCACTATTTTATTCACTTCTTTGGCTCCCTGTACAAGCATGGATTGACTATAAACTCTCTGTTTTCTGTCACAACTTTTTCTCGAATTCTCGGCCTTCCTATCAAACCGAACTTCTCTCTGTCTATTCACCCCTTCGACAGCTTCGCTCCTCCGCAGACGCGCGTATTCTTTTTGTCCCTAAGACTCGCACAAAAAAATACAGTGAAAGATATTTCTCTTTCTGTGCCCCCAAACAATGGAATTCTCTTCCAATCCACATCCGCAATATACCAGCCATCACAGCCTTCAATACTGCACTCAAAACACATCTCTTTAAACTCTACTATCCTGACTGCTTCCCCCTCTGACCGATAAACGATGCTGCTGGGTGCCGTCCATGGCTTGATATTTGAATATTTATTTTATGTTTGGAAGGAATACACAATTGTTTTGTTTATTTAATTAATGTATGTTAATTTTTAATATCATGATTATGTTTGCTAAATTGTATGTACAGCGTGGTGAGCCCAGCCCAAGGCTGCGTTACCACGCTATAAAAATCTTCTAATAATAAAAATAATAATAATAATGATCACTATTCATATCGATCAATGATTCGCGAGAGCGCTTAAAATTATATCTCGAAATGTCGCCAATTGTTCCATCAATACATTGTTGATATGTAAGCGAAAATACGACTCCTCTACATTCGATTAAATCAAAGCAAGTTGCGTTCCCAAGAGTACATTCATTTAGGTGATGCATTATGGAATGATGGTATTTTGAATACAAATGAATACAAGTGATTTGGGGCAAATGGTCACACTACCGGCAACATTTAGAGTGAGTCCCTGGGACATAAATGAATACGCTCAAGATGCAATGACATAAGTTCGCGCATATTACGGCCATATTTTTTATTACATTTACATGCAACCTTTCGTGGGATGAAATACAAGAACTTTTGTCATCTGGGCAATCATCATCGGATCGTCATGATATTCTGCGCGTGTGTTCAAACAAAAATTGAAATCTTCAATTTACAGTGGAACCTCTCATAACGAGCATAATTCGTTCCAGAATCTTACTCGTTAAGCGAAACACTCATGTACATGTTATTACACTTTGCACATTAACAAATTACGAAAATTGTCTGATTACAAAATTTGTAAAAAAAACTGGTGATCACACACGAAAACAATACGCTAACAGACCGAGTGCTAAACACAGACTGAATGTCTTAAAAAAGGGACTTCCCCTTTGTGCGTAACTCGTTATGCGAAATGTCGCTCGTTAAGGGAGCAACTTCTTCACATTTTTTTGCTCGTTATGCGAATTACTCGTTATGAGAGGAGCTCGTTATGAGAGGTTTCATTGTATTTTATTGTCAAGCATCATGTTTTTGGAGAGAAACGCTGTTGGATGTGTTCCGTTGAATGGCAAAAAAGAGGATTACCACATTTTATTTTGGTTGTTCGAAAAAGTAACACCATATCAAATTGATAAAGTCAATTCTGCAGAAATACCAGATGTCGACATTGATCAATACTTATTTGAAGTCGTCTCCAAATACACGATTCATGGTTCATGTCGCTCACCCAACAACAATTCACCCTGCATGTCTGATAGGAAATGCACAAAACGATACCCAAGAGATTTAATTGCGGAGACTGTCACTGGCAATGACTTTATCGTCGACTATCAACTGAAGATGGTGGCAAATCCATCACTTTAAAAGTACGAAACAATGATGTTTAAGTCGATAATCGTTGGGTTGTACCGTATTCACCGTTACTCTCAAAAACGTTCAAAGCACACACAATGTCGAGTATTGCAATTCAGTGAAATCGATCAAGTACATTATCAAATAAATGAAGCGATATGACCGTTTTTGGAGTTGAAAAGGCCACGAAGCAGTATGGCGCATTTTATCATTTCCAATCCCTTAACGCCATCCAACAGTTGTTCATTTGGCAGAGCACCTTGAAAATGGACAACGCGTGTACTTCACAACAGAAAATGCACGTGTAAGAGCTTTTTCATTCCACCAACAACGCTTTTCTTATTGTGCGGTAATGTTATGTTTGTAAAGACGCTACTTTACTCTGAATTGCCAACATATTTCACAAGAATTGCATCAGCGAACTAGTTTCAACGTCACAAACAACAAAAGTATTTTAAGAACGCCCCGAATTATAGTCAACCGACGCGTTAGGCCGTCTGTATACTGTTCACCCAAACAATTCAGAATGCTTTGCAACGAATCAAAATCCGGACATTCAATTTACACCAAACGTGTATAACGAGGCATTGGTTTCGATTGGGGACATATGTTTGGCAGTCGCTAACAAAGCACAGGAAAAGTTGGGAATGACTGCTCCTAACCGATCTGCAAACAGCCTTTTCCATCTTGCTTTGCAACCAGAAACACACTTTGATATCGACTAAATGGGTACATTTGTTTACATGAATCTTCCGAAATTGATTCCAGAACAACGCATTGTGTATGACACAAGTATGAATGCAATTACAAGTCAAAACAGCAGATTGTATTTCCTAGATGCTCCCGGAGGCACAGTAAAGAAAATTCTAATTTCACTTATTTTGGCAACCATACGATCACGGAAAAATATTGCACTGGCAATCGCATCATCTGGAATTGCAGCAACTGTTTTGGATGGAGGCCGAACAGTGCATTCAGCACAGAAATTGCCGTTGAATATTCAAATCACTGAGACACCAACATGCAGTATAAATAAAAATTATGGAATTGGTAAACCACTCCAATCATGTCAACTCATTATATGAGACGAATGTACCATGGAACACAAAAAGCATTGGAAGTGCTGCATCTTACACTAAAAGATTGAAGAGGAAATGAAATCTTCGGTGGCGCACTTATTTTATTTTCTGGTGAAATTCGACAACGTCTACGAGTTATGCCACGTTCAACAGCTGCCAATGAATTAAATGCATGTCTCAAATCATTAGTTTTATGGTGACACGTACAGAATTTAAGCCAATATGCCTGCACAACTACAACAGGATACATCCGCTGAACGTTTCTCAAAACAATTGTTGGACATTGGGTATGGGAAAAGAGCAATCAATGAATCCACACAATGTTTAACATTGCCAACAAGCTTCGGTAAAATCACAGCAACGACCGACGAATTGATTCACAAAGTTTTCCCAAATATCGCACAAAATTACAGAAATCATCAGTGGATTAGTGCATGGGCTATATTAGCAGCCAAAAACAACGATGTCAATTCCATTAACTTAAGCATTCAAAATGAAATACCAGGCGAAGCGACAACTTATAATTCCATGGATACTGTAATCAATTAAGACGAAGTTGTCAATAATCCGATGGAATTCTTGAATTCGCTTAATTTGCCAGTTGCCAGGCATCCCGTCGCACGTTTTAACACGGAAAATTGGCGTGCCTATCATTCTTTTACGAAATATAAATCCACGACTTTCCAACTGTACCAAGCTTTCGGTGAAAAAGAGAATGAACAATATCATCTAAGCAACTATTTTAAATGGAAAAGTTAAAGGAGGAGATGTACTGTTGCCCCGCATCGCAATGATTCCAACAGATATGCCATTTGAATTCAAATGTCTGCAGTTTCCGGTGCGATTCGCATTTGCAGTGACCATCAACAAAGCACAGGGAAAATCGCTACAAGTGTGTTGACTAAATTTGGAAAACCCATGCTTCTCCGATGGACAGCTGAATGTGGCGGAAAACCTTCTAATTTATTCGTTTAAGCACCTGACGGGAAAACAAAAGTATTGCGTTGTTTTAAAACCTCTTAAAGAAACTTAAAACACAAACACTTTATTTCTTTGAGTGGCATTGCATCGCATGCCGGGTACTCACTAGATATATATATATATATCGTCAAAATATAAAATTCTCTATATATCACCAAAGCTTCAAGATGGCGATAATTTCACTAAATAAAATTTCCAGATAAATCCATTAAAATACCGCAAGTGGGTTTTGTGCGTAATATTTTTTTTTTTTTTACGGAAATGGTTGGTACAATAAATCAACGGTGTAACAGTGGCTGTGACATGAGAATATTCATGTAGATTAGGGGCAATGGCGTATCGGGTTTTGGGTGGTTAGCACTAACTGATAATATTATCGTCAAGAAACTTTATTAGAAGAAAATTGTGTCCAACTAGAAATATATTGAAAAACTTCCCGTTTAAGAATATACGTCAAACTGAACTGTTTAATCTATTGCTCTTTTAATTCACCTCTATATCCCTCATCTTCCCCCTCCCTTTGCCCTCCTCTTCCCACCTCCCTTCGCCCATCCTGTCTCCCCTTTATTCGCCCTCCTCTCCCCTCCCTTCACCCCTCCTCTCTCTCCGCCCCTCCTATTCCCCTCCCTTCGCCCCTCATCTTCCCCCTTCCCTTCGCCCCTCCTCTTCCCACCTCCCTTCGCCCATCCTCTCCCCCCTCCCTTCGCCCTCCTCTTCCCCTCCCTTCGCCCCTCCTATTCCCCTCCCTTCGCCCATCCTCTCTCCCCTCCCTTCGCCCCTCCTCTCCCTCTCCCTTCGCCCCTCCTATTCCTCTCCCTTCGCCCTCCTATTCCCCTCCCTTCTCCAATCCTCTCCCTCTTCCCATCGCCGCATCGCCGCCCATTCTATATTTTTGCTGAGTTTGCGGTTGTCTTCTTTCATTGACAACATTTAGTATGCTATCTGTGATTAGAACCTGCTAGAGAACTCTGGCCAATATCTTTACATTATGTGGCTGATTGCGAACTATTTCCACCTCCATTAACTATTATTAACAGCGACCTTGCACTTTTAGATTGATTTTTTCCCACACCAAATTGAATAATAGAAGGTTATAATTATTTAATTTTTTTTTGTACTGCTTGTGTATGTGTACTTAATTTACAAGGATAATATTTTACTTTATAGAAACTAAGAACGAGCTGGATATTTGTGAGTACAGTTCAGGGTGTTACAAAAAAGAGTTATCTTCTCATTTCATATAATGTCTTCCACCCAGGGTTTCTCTCCCGGTTTCCTTATAGCAGTGGTCGGCAAATCACGAGCTGCATACGACTCTTTAGCGACCTGAGTGCGGCTCTTTAGCGACCTGAGTGCGGCTCTTTAGCGACCTGAGTGCGGCTCGGCCAGTCGGTTACAAATCGGGTTTGATTGCGAAAAACATGGTTCTTAACAGTTTCTTGGAAAGAAATTTGGCTCTCAAAAACATTTTTAACCATCCTACTGCTGATTTTGTGCTCTTGTGGCTAATGAGATTGCTGACCACTGCCCTATAGTGTTAAAACGATTTCCTTCTGTAGCCGAAACTCTTAATACGCGTGTTATGCGGTTAGCTTCTCCACTTTACAAAATGCTTTAAGATCTAAAAGTGTCTGTAACCAAATGCTTTAAGATCTAAAAGTCTCTAACCAAGAAAGGCTTAAAGATAAGAATATGTGGTGAACTGAGTTTGATTAGTGGAGGTGTAAGAACCACTCTCGTATGAGTGCCACACCTGCTCATGTCTAGGCTATTATAATATATCAAATTCACGCATCAAGGGACATAATTATCTTATTCATGTCTTTACTATCAAAGACTTCAAAACACAATTTCGTAAATAATATGAACTTATTTATTTACATGTATTCCAATATGTTCTATGAGCCAAGGATATGAACAACAACTTAATCTGGGTTCTATTGTCTATTGGCTTCCCGTATAGCCTTACACTCAACATAATAGTCGCTTTGCTTTGTCTTAGAATTGTATGCGATCAGACTTAACTTATCAATCAATAATCGTAGTTCAATCAATAGTGAGATCACTTCAATGTTGGGCGTGGGTTCTCCGGTCGTAACAGTCACAGCAGTACGTAGTGAAATAGCTCTTGCCTAGTACGTTGTGGAGCGATGTGTATGTCATGGGTGTACAGTCCTATCAGTACGCGGTCCTATGGTTGCAGGCTACGGCTTGGACTTCCGGATGGGTACTGGGCGGAGTTCTTGGAATCCAGCCTCAGGGAACTGATCCTCAAGCCAGCTGCTAAGGTGCGGTGATTGTACTGCGGCAATATGACGATCGAGTAACCAGGTAGGTGTTAGAAATGACCAGCTTCAAAGAGCACAAATAAGTTAACGGTAATAACTTGTGCGGTGATCTTAAAAGAAAGCAAGCTTCTAACATTTACCACGGTATATATAGTAGTTTCACTATAATCGGTCATTGGCTAAATCATTATCATGTGCTATCTGAGACCAATTAACTTAATAACTAGATGTGTAGTAACATTTCAGCAGGAGCTCACCCGTGGCAAAAAGAAAGGTGGGGGTGTTGTGTTCTACTGCGTAGTTCAATCCGCTGGTCAAAATATGAGTCAGTTGATTGAGCCAGCCACGTGAAATGACATTAGTCTACAGGTAATAATTCATTCTCAACACACAAAAAAAAGGGGGGGGGGGATGCTCAAAGAATGTGTTTTGATTTGAGTGCATTGAACTTTTAAGGACATCTTGATTTCGTCACAGAATAGCTCATTGCGACTACTAATATTACACTTGACAATAGTAAATTTAGGTTCCAAAATAGGGTAGACAGATTAGTTAGACTGCAATTTCAGTCTAGTGAATTTTACAAAATACTAGCCAATATACCCGACGTTGCCCGGAATCGCATTCGGAAAAAAACAACTTCTACAACGTTTTAGCTAACATCGACATTAGGTATACCGTAGATTCCTTTCCCGGTGGGATACATTCCCTGTTGTGATCCTGTTACCATGTGGGATCACGCTTCCCCCGGTTGGATCCTGTTCTTCTGTGGGATCACGTTCCCGGTGGGATCCTGTTCACCGGTCGGATTATGAAGGGTATGTTTATCAACTTTGGTCAAGATCCATCAATATACGAAGTAGTGTATACCGTAATCTAAGCCCTCAGCTTCATTTATTTATATAGCTTAGGCCATTATACGGGAAAATAAATTTGGAACTTTCTAGAATCTTTCAAAATTATCGTTAAATCTTGTTTCATAACTTTTGAGGAAATTCACTGAAAGTTATGGAAACATAATAAGGACATTTATTTAATCTTTAAATGATTTTGGGATGAATCGAAGCGAGTAGAACAATCGAGAAACTTCATGATACAAAAAGGTAACAATGTGATACTGAGCAAATCCTCAGAAAAGTATAGAAATCAATAGAACTAAACTGAAATTTCCATAAGGGTTTTTAGATCCAAATACAGTGGAAACTCTCATGATGAGCACCTCTCATAACGAGTAATTCGCATAACGAGCAAACAAATATGTGAAGAAGTTGCTCCATTAACGAGCGACATTTCGCATAACGAGTTACGCAGAAAAAGGAAGTCCCTTTTTTCCAAGAGACCCCCACTTCTGCTTGGAAAAAGCTTTGGCCATAGAGAGTTGTTGAATGTGATTTTGAAACCTTCACCCTAATAAGGAGGTGGCTATTCGTGCTACTAATTTATTAAATGATAATGCTGTGACACATTTTCGTCAACTTTTGAAGCGTCTGCAAAAACAAATGTCTTAAGACAGTTTTCTAGTTAAAAAGGATAAATTATTCATAAATTCATAATTTTATTTACGTTTTTTGTTTCAAATCTAAATTGTATTCCAAGTTGTTACACTCCTTAACAATTCGTAAGTAATTTTATTTGAATAAATGAGTACTTTTTCAGCATGGAACGTAGTATCGTATTTTACATTGATTTGTATGGGGAAAATTGTTTTGTTTAACGAGTGTTTCGCTTAACGAGTAAGAGTCTGGAACGAATTATGCTCGTTATGAGAGGTTCCAATGTATATATATATCCCCGTGGAAGAATATAGAACTTTCTTGAACATTCAAGATTCTATTTAATACCTTCCTCGAAACTTGTGCAAAATGACTATTCTTTGTATTGTAATCATTTTTCGAATTCGAAATGTACAACAATATGCCCAAACTATATGCATTTTTCATTTAAGTTAATAGATGGGACGCATTGCGGGCCCATTCCATAAGTTACCGTTTTAATTATGCCTATTTTAGCGGCTCTATAAAAATCATTCAGATTTAAAAATGAGTTAAAATTTCAGAAGTTGTACCATTAAAATCGGTTTACAAATATCATAAACTTTTTTTTTAAATTATCAAATTTTCTGGAAAGTTCTAGACTGGCCCTGAATGGATTGGATATAATTAGTTTGAAGTCCAACCATTTTTCAATATGGGCTATGAAGGTAGGCCTAGATCAATGTACTTGACTTTTAATTGTCAGAGTATGAATTACCAAAAAACAACCCACACAAATATAGTGACCCTTTTCTTCACAGAGTTTTCGGAACGATTGATCTCTCAGAGCGTTGGATTTAATTTTATTGATTGGATTAATGACGTTGTTTAAGTATTTAAACGGATGTTCACGGTGCTATTGGTGATGAATGAGTTGTTGGTGATGTATAAGTTTTTGTTTATACTGCGTTGTTGGGGACCACTGAGTTGTTGGTGATGTCTAAGTTTTTGTTTATACTGAGTTGTTGTGGACCACTGAGTTGTTGGTGATGTCTAAGTTTTTGTTTATACTGCGTTGTTGGGGACCACTGAGTTGTTGGTGATGTCTAAGTTTTTGTTTATACTGAGTTGTTGGGGACCACTGAGTTGTTGGTGATGTCTAAGTTTTTGTTTATACTGAGTTGTTGGGGACCACTGAGTTGTTGGTGATGTCTAAGTTTTTGTTTATACTGCGTTGTTGGGGACCACTGAGCTGTTGGTGATGACTGAGCTGTTGGTGATGACTGAGCTGTTTGTGATACTGCGTTGTTGGGGACCACTAAGTTGTTGGCGATCTCTGAATTCAATGAGTTGTTGGTGATCACTGAGTTCAATGAGTTGTTGGTGATCACTGAGCTCAATGAGTTGTTAGTGATCAATGAGTTGTTGGTAACATCCTGTTTGTTTAATACCTGGTGTGTGCCTGTTAAAATATAATATTTTAAAAACAATTAAACTTAAATGTATTTAATGCAATTTATCTTCTTCTTATTCTATATATTAAGGGCCCACGATCAATTTATTGATCATTATGGCTCCAATAAATGTAGATGGGATTTGCAATGTTTCTGTGCCTGGTCTTGATAAGGATATTTCACTGGTTACAAGAGTAACTGTGTGATGGTATCATGCACTGGGGGTTGGAAGGCCTGAGGCAATAGACGCAAATGAGTCAAGTGTTGTCGCCTCAACTGTTCCTTTTGAAAGATTGTTCCAGTCCCTAATTGTCTTTGGTAGGAATGAGCAGTTCCTATACTGGCTTCTCGCTGGTATGAGCCGGAACTGCCTGTCATGGCCTCGTCGCTGTCTATGGGGGAGAGGGACGAGTTTCTGTTTAATGCCAGAGCAGTGGACTAGCCCATTATTTATCTTGTAAATCATGGAGATCCTGGATAGTCGTCGTCGTTCCTCCAACAGTGACCAGCCCAGTGTTTCCAGCATGCTGCCAACACTAGAGGTATTCCTGTAGCGGTTCAGGACAAAGCGTGCTGCCCGTCGCTGTACTGCCTCCAACCTGTCGATGCTCTTCTGAGTGAATGGGTCCCAGACCGAAGATGCATAATCTAAAAGCGGCCGGACAAAGGCTTTATAGGCTCTTTCTTTCACACCGGAGTTGCTGATCTTTAGATTACGCCTTAAGAACCCCAGGGTCTTGTTTGCCTGGTTGCACACATTGTTAATATGCTCGTCCCAGCGGACCTCTCTCTGAATGGTAACACCCAGATACCTTACGGAGGAAACTGACTCAAGTAAATGACCATGCAATTCATAGTGGTAGCGTAGAGGAGTACAACTTCTAGAGACTGACAGTGTCTGGCACTTGGCCGGATGAAATTCCATGTCCCAGCTCGCCTCCCACTCAGCTAACCGATTGAGATCCTCTTGTAGCTGGTCCTGGTCAGATCTGTTGGCGATTGTCCTATACACGGCTGTGTCATCTGCGAACAGTCTTGCGTGGGATGTCAGTTTCTCGGGTAGGTCATTAATGTATGCTAGGAACAAACAGGGGCCTAGCACCGAGCCCTGGGGGACCCCTGACTTAACATTGACAAAGGACGAGCTTGCACCGTCCACCACTACTGCTTGGCATCGGTTGTTGAGGAAGCTAGAGATCCATGTTTTAGTAGTGCCTTGGATCCCATATCTCTGAAGTTTGTGTAGAAGCAAACTATGATTGACACGGTCAAAGGCCTTCGAGATTTACATCACCAGCACATCAGTTTGCTTGCTGTTTTCTAGATTTGTCATCAAGTCTTCAACAAATTCAAGGAGCTGGGTCTCACATGATCTATTGACTCTGAAGCCATGCTGACAGTCATTGAGTATATTTTTGCTTTCAAGATGCTTTATGACTGCGCTTACTATTATGTGCTCCCATAGTTTACATACTACGCTGGTGAGGGATATCGGACGATAATTGGCAGGGTCGGAACGCTCCCCTTTCTTGTAGATTGGAGTGACATGCGCTGTTCTCCAGTCTGCTGGAACATTGCCAGAGAACAACGATGATTGGAAGAGGATTGTCAGTGCAGGAGCGATTTCGTTGGCCAATTCTTTGAGCACTCGTGGTTTTATACTGTCAGGACCATATGCTTTGTATGGGTTAATGGTTTTGATGAGGGCAAGCACCCCCTGTCCTGAAATCTGAATATCTTCCATGACGGGGTAGGCTGTGTTCATCATGTTGGTTTTTAGGTGGAACTCAGCCTCTGAGTACTCTCTGCCGTCACGAAAGACCGACTGGAACTGCTGATTGAGTATATCAGCCTGTGTTTTTGGGTCAGATGTCAAATGGCCATCCAATCTCAGGGGGGGAACTCCAACGTTTGAGGACTTTTGGTGCTTCATATAGCTCCAGAAGCGCTTGTTCTTGACACCACTGGTCGGAGTGTCTTCCTCTGAGAAAATACCGTTCAGGTAGTTCCAATACGATCTGCGCAGTAATCGTTGGATGATTCGGCGGAGTCTCAGTACCTCCTCTCTCAGTTCAAGGGAGCCATTTTTCTTCAATCGCTTGTATTTGGCGGTCTCTCCTGTGGATTAGCCCACGAATTTCAGCCGTGACCCATGGCTGATTTATCTTAGGTTTGGTGGTCTTCTGTTGTCGCTGTTCCCTGTATCGCCTGCATGTCTGAGCTCAGTTCTGTCTTTACAACTCTAAGGCCATCCCAGTCTGCCTTTGCATAAATTGGGATTTCTCGTATGACCTGCTTCTTTTTTAGTGTATTAACCTGAAATTCACAATATGGTATGTAGTGGTCTGAAATCCCGGGAATGACCTCAACTTTTGGGATGAGATGTGGACAGTTTGTGAGGAGTAGGTCAAGAGTGTTTCCCCCTCCCCCCCTCGTGGGTTCTCTAACCAACTGTTCCAGACCATGGTTGTTAATCATCTCAATGAAGTCAGAGTGTATTTTTTTCCTTAATGACCGGAAACAAAACAATAACAACAACAAAAAAGTTTTATCAAACTGTCATCAGTTGCAAAGGTTTGTTACTAAGCGGAATGTATTATGATTATTAGTGGTCTTGTCGTATTCCTTAACATTACATTTAATCTAAACGTTCATCTTTTTGCAAAACTTACTTGGGAGAAAAGCACAGATTCCTTGTCTGTAAAGTAATTGAAACTCCGTCGACTTTAGTAAGCTTGTCAAATGATCTTTAACTCACAGGTCATTGATGAGTTCTTCCTGAAAGGAATATTCTTTATTAAATCGTGTTTTTTTGGCGTCTTCTGAACACACACAAAAAAGACAACCAACAAACATGAAAGATTATTATGGTTACGTTCTGATCTAAGGTTTTAAAAAATGTAATCTGTTTTTTAATGGCATTTTAACAAACAGTACATAACGAAATGACGATACCATTCATTAAATATAATAAATAAAGAACGATACCTCAGCTAGTGCTAATTACAAGTAACAATTTTGTTTGTAAAACTAGAAATAATGATGTAGAAGTACAAATCAAAGTTTTAAAAAACACTCTATTTACTTACAAAAATTAAATACAAATAAAAAGAGACAGGTTAAAATATAAATCAATACAGAAAGGGAAAAACTTGTGAGACTTGTTAGGTGTCTTGCATATCTTATACGTCCACCGGTTACACTCGACCGTCAAATTTATAGTCATTGAATCAGAATTTTATAAATACAAAGTTTAGAATTCAACCTACTGTGAGCAGTTTTTCCTTCTATGTAAAGCTTATACGAACATTCCTCAAATCAAATGAGGTGTGGGAAGGAATGGCAAGATGGTTCTGTTGGTCTGACTGGCATAGTGGTCCTGTTGGTCTGACTGGCATAGTGGTCCTGTTGGACTTCCTGGCGTAGTGATCCTGTTGGTCTGACTGGCATAGTGGTCTTGTTGGTCTTCCTGTCATAGTGATCCTGTTGGTCTGACTGGCATAGTGGTCCTGTTGGTCTTCCTGGCATAATGATCCTGTTGGTCTGTCTGGCATAGTGGTCCTGTTGGTCTTCCTGGCATAGTGATCCTGTTGGTCTTCCTGACATAGTGGTCCTGTTGGTCTTCCTGACATAGTGATCTTGTTGGTCTGCCTGGCATAGTGATCCTGTTGGTCTGCCTGGCATAAAGGTCCTGTTGGTCTGTCTGGCATAGTGGTCCTGTTGTTCTGCCTGGCATAGTGGTCCTGTTGGTCTGCCTGGCATAATGGTCCATTTGGTCTTCCTGGCATAGTGGTCCTATTGGTCTTCCTGGCATAGAGCTCCTGTTGGTCTGTCTGGCATAGTGGTCCATTTGGTCTTCCTGGATAGTGGTCCAATTGCTCTTCCTGGCATAGTGGTCAAGTTGGTCTGCCTGGAATAGTGGTCCAGTTGGTCTGCCTGACATATAATGAAATTTAAGCAATCATCTGCCTGCATCATCCAATATTGAATCAATCTTTCTCTGCCTTCAGCATCCAATATTTAAACAACCTTTCACTGCCCGCAGCATTCAATATTTAAACAGCCCTTCTCTACCTGCAGCATCCAATATTTTAACAACCTTTCTCGGGCCGCAGCATTCAATATTTTAACAGCTTTTCTCTGCCTGCAGTATCCAATAATCAAACAGCTCTTCTCTACCTGCAGTATCCAATAACCAAACAGCTCTTCTCTACCTGCAGTATCCAATAATCAAACAGCCCTTTACCTCCTGAAGTCTGTAGCTCCCCAGAATATTAGTTTAGCAGATGTCATTTATAAAATGGATCTCACACACACACACACAAAATCCCTTAACCCGGTTTAGCGGGCCCATCAATTTACCCTGCCATGTGTTTAAAAATAAAGATTAACATATCCCTCTAGCTGGATGTGCCACAGCGCATGACGAAATGATGTTTCGTATGGTTAATCATCGACTATGCAAGCGATTATAGGCCACATTTTTATTAAAACAAAAATCTATTTCCTTTTTCTATTTTTATTGTCTTTCTTTGAAACTCGTCAAAGCCATTATTTTTGTAATAACCGTACAAATTCATTACTTTATAATTTCGTTACTAAGGTTGACACAACGTTTGTCAATGGACTGATATTGCAGCTACTGTAATCCACAACCACAGCTCTCTGGTATGCATAGATACTAAAATGATGTATAATTGCCTAGTTGCCCATTGAGTTTTCAAATACAATCTTCGACAGGTCTGGTCTCCAGCACCTTTCAGTTGACTAACAAAAGGGCGTCCTTCCACCCTACCCCGCTCCCCCGTCCCTAATCGTTTCCACATTAACCGTGTCTGACCTTATTAACCCCAACATCAGTCTTTCTGCTGGATGCTAATTACCCGATTAGCGTGAGTCCCTGGGGCAATCAACGGTGAACAGAGTACACTAGCCACCCCCGACACCCACCCCAAGTAATGCTCCTTAGAATTTTAAACGTGGAAACCCGGCCTGAATTGTTTTTGTTGTTGGGGGTGTCCTTAAGGTTACTCGGTACCTTTAGAAGGTCCTAAACCAAGATCATGTTTATTACTTTAGAGGGTCTTAAACCAAGATAATGGTCATTACTTTAGAAGGTCCTAAACCAAGATCATGGTCATTACTTTAGAAGGTTCTAAATCAAGGTCATGGTCATTACTTTAGAAAGTCTTAAATCAAGGTCATGTTCATTACTTTAGAAGGTCATAAACCAAGGTCATGGTCATTACTTTAGTGGGTCTTAAATCAAGGTCATGTTCATTACTTTAGTGGGTCTTAAATCAAGGTCAGCCGAGTGGCTTTAAATGACCCTGAATCAATATCTTTTTTAAAATCATTTTGGAGATCCTAGCCTTCGGTCAATCAATAAAAGTTAAATGGGAAAATATATATATATACCGCATTAGTAGTTGCAATCTTTGGCATATCGTGTGATGTCACAATCTTGATAGGGTGTACGATACCTGACATGTGGGTAGGACATCTATCACTAGGTGGGATATCGGATGTGGCTGGGACATCTGAAATGTGAAAAGGACAACTGGGATGTGTGCATAATATCTGAAGTTTTGGGTGGGACATCTGACATGTTTGTAGAACATCTGATATTTCGGTAGGATGCATGAAGTGGTACGGGCATATGACAAACAGGAGGTGAGTAAGACATCTGAGGTGTTGTTGTAGGTGGCATTCATTTTCAGTTACATTATTGATCGCTGCTCGTGTCTTTGCGCTTTTATTTTGCTTAACATTTCAAGCTTCTAGAAATCTAGTTCTCAAAATCCTTTTTTAAAAAATGCGTGTTCGTTGAACTATATTCTCCCATGTGTATCTGCTGCCCTTCTATCAACAACCCTCACTAGTAGCAAAAATCACTGATTTTAACCCACACAACTCTTAAACTATAAATATATAATTTAAACCGACAATTAGCTCTTTATATAATTTAACGATACCACACATCAGGGGCGTATATAGTGTTTGTGGCACCCGGATCATCGACAATATTTTACCGCATACTTCCACAGAAGTACTCTTTAGTTTGACGGACGCCACCACTCCATATTAAAAAACGCGCCTAGGCCAGGGGTGGACCGATCTCTACGAGCCCCTCTTCCTACGCCACTGTATGGACTGGATTCACAGTATGGCCAGAAAGCTCTCTGATATATGTCATCAAGTGGTTGGCCTATTTCTTAACACTTAACATCTCAATTATATGTACACACAGATTCACACATGAACACACACAAACATACATATACAGTAATATACACACATATATCCACATGGATACATCCACGTACAAACGGAAACATACAGACACACACTTACAACAGAGCATCCCACCAACTATACATAACCTACCTATCCCGGCCCAAAGTGATCCACGCACAGACATGTGATACAATGTGATGTCAGCTCAGCAAGTGTCAAGTGTCTTCCAGGTCATCTATTATAGAAGTATTAAACATTTCATTATGGACACATATATCACATATGTCTTATATAGGAGTGTGTAATCTTTTATTGTGGACATAAACACTATTGCAGTACGCAGATAAATAATAATAATATAATAATAAAGTTTATTTGAAAATCACGCTTCATCCCCAAAGGCTCGAAGCGAGGTACAAAGTCAACAACATTAAAAGAGAAATAAAAAACAATCTATATTTTACCACATTGAAACGCAAAACGCAACAAAACAAAAACCACATACGAGTAGACACTAAACTCATTCAATAAGTAACGTAAAATTATAACTAATGAGATTTTTCAACTAAAACACATACAACGAGTACAGACGTGAGACCAGACCTGTTTACCCTCAAACTCTTAAAATCGTACAATATCATCCCAAAATCGTTCTATACATTATCTTCATAGTCAAAAATAAACATATATTATATATATATATATCTCAAAATCGTACACTGTACGCCAAAATCGTAAGAGTAAACAGGTCTGTGAGACGTAGTTCAAAACATTTCGTGAGACGAAACACGAGACCTTATATCATGAGACTTATCGTGACGGAAAGCTCAAAATGCGTAGGTGGCGCTAGGAAGTTTTAATAGTTTATTGACATCGGTTACAAAATATCTATAAATAACTCAACTGTTGCTCAAGATTTTATCCGTCATGTGCGGAAGAGCCATGTTGTCCACGACTTGTTAAAACCCATCGCAACATAGGTCATTTGTTCCTAAGGCCGTGATATTAGTGTCCGTTTCTTAAAAGATCAGAAATTACAAATTTTCCTCTCTGAGAAAATGGCACATTCCCCTGTTTGAAACAGTAGCACATTCCCTTGCCTGAGATTAATAAGTTACTCATTCCCCTGTTTGAAACAGCAAGCAATTCCTTTGTCTGAGATAGTAACAAATTAATTGAATACAACTGAATCGAACGAATATTTTATAGCATTATTTCTTTTTTAATATGTAATGTGAAGCTACGATTTATTTTGGGATACTTTGAGCAGACCTGGTGTCTTTGGATATTTTAGGTCGGAGACAGTTTTGTTTGAAATGCCAGGTCTTGTCATTTTCTGACGATGATAGTGTCACAGTGTTTCATTTAAAAGGGGTAGTATTTCTGATGTAAACACTCCAAAAAATGTTCCGCGTATGTTGGTAACATCCATGTATTTTTTAAAAGTGTAAAGGGGTAGTGAACTGTATGACCAAACACCAGTTCAACGGCGCTGAATCCAAGTAATTCTCGAATCACTTCAAATGGCGAACAGAAACGTTGTTGATTCTTTCATCCAATTATTTCTCTGGTTCTTGGCAATACGTTCTCATCATGTTCGTCTTATGGAATAGCTCACGTGCTCCCTTAGACTCAGGATGATATGCACTCGACAGGCAGTGTTCTATTAATAGTTGATTCATCAATTGTTTCAAAAGTCCAGTTTTAAAGTTGGTCAGACTGAGTTTTGGAAGACAAAACAATTTTTAAATAAAAACTTTGTCACGGCAGTGATGGTGTTCGGAGTCTTGATATTGCTAAGAGGAAAAGCTTCTGTAAACCATGTTTACACACACATGATTGTCAACAAGTAGAGCTAGGTACCCCAGACTCAAAATTGAGAACGACTCAAAAACTGAAATAAAAACTCCAAATATCATACTACAAGACAATTTATAATACTAAATATTAGAAAAAAATATTTAAAAAACACCCTCTTATAATTAGTGACCCAACATAATGAGAACCACTTAATTAAAACAATAAATAAACTTAATAAAAACCATCGCACTACAATTGGTAGCAGTGAGAAAAAAAAAATTGCTACAGCTACGTTGAAGTAAAATTAAGCGTACGCAAATGCCATAAAACTGTGCAGTTATAGGGTACAAGGCGTGAATACACTTAAATACTGATTCATCACAGACAGTGACAGCATACGACATTCGATGACAGGTTTTGTGACAGACAACGACACATGCATTTGGAGAGATGTCACTGACGTCGACATTATTAGGGATGTTAATACCGTTTTTTTTTCGGCAAACCTTTTAACAGTTTTAGTGATCTAGTTTTAACCTGGTTTTTCTGTTACTCCAGGAACGCATAAGAACTTCATACAATCAGGGCTCGAGCCCTCCGGGAACGCATGGGAACTTCATACAATCAGGGCTCGAGCCCTCCGGGAACGCATGGGAACTTCATACAATCAGGGCTAGAGCCCTCCAGGAACGCATGGGAACTTCATCCCTTTTACAATTTTGCAAACAGATAATATAAACATGTATTTATCTTCTGGTAGGGGTAGTTGGCGGATTCTTGGCTGTGTTTCCACAGTCCGCCCCCCCCCCATTCCAAAGGCCTTGACCCTTATATGTAATGCATTCCAACCTGTTCTTCAAAGCTATGTCAGTTGTGCACATGTACCATCAACGGGTTTAGGTTGGTCCATTGATATACTTAAAATATTTAAATTTTATCTCAGTGTTTTCCATTTACATGATAGTTCCCTTAATTAGGGTTGTCCTGTGAAAAGGGGTGGGGGGGCAAAATAATGGCAGACGGCGATTGGGCTCACTTGTTATCTATCGCACAGTACATGCCTGCAGTAATAAAGCTGTTATCGAAGGTATGACCAGATACGAGAAGCCCAGCGAGTAGCCTACCAATTGTATACATTATAAGGTATCTTTATTTCTTTTTTAATTTATTTTATTGGTTTATTGTTTTCTTCTATTTTTAAAGCTGGATTTTTCTCTTTCTTTCTTTTATTATATCATGATAACAATAATTCAAAAAACAGATTGAAACAACTCCTTAATGAGTACACATGATTTAATGATGTCTTAGTAAAACTCCTTAATGAGTACACATGATTTAATGATGTCTTAGTAAAACTCCTTAATGAGTACACATGATTTAATGATGTCTTAGTAAAACTCCTTAATGAGTACACATGATTTAATGATGTCTTAGTAAAACTCCTTAATGAGTACACATGATTTAATGATGTCTTAGTAAAACTCCTTAATGAGTACACATGATTTAATGATGTCTTAGTAAAACTCATTAATGAGTACACATGATTTAATGATGTCTTAGTAAAACTCCTTAATGAGTACACATGATTTAATGATGTCTTAGTAAAACTCATTAATGAGTACACATGATTTAATGATGTCTTAGTAAAACTCCTTAATGAGTACACATGATTTAATGATGTCTTAGTAAAACTCCTTAATGAGTACACATGATTTAATGATGTCTTAGTAAAACTCATTAATGAGTACACATGATTTAATGATGTCTTAGTAAAACTCATTAATGAGTACACATGATTTAATGATGTCTTAGTAAAACTCATTAATGAGTACACATGATTTAATGATGTCTTAGTAAAACTCATTAATGAGTACACATGATTTAATGATGTCTTAGTAAAACTCATTAATGAGTACACATGATTTAATGATGTCTTAGTAAAACTCATTAATGAGTACACATGATTTAATGATGTCTTAGTAAAACTCATTAATGAGTACACATGATTTAATGATGTCTTAGTAAAACTCATTAATGAGTACACATGATTTAATGATGTCTTAGTAAAACTCATTAATGAGTACACATGATTTAATAATGTCTTAGTAAAACTCATTAATGAGTACACATGATTTAATGATGTCTTAGTAAAACTCATTAATGAGTACACATGATTTAATAATGTCTTAGTAAAAAATACAATAACATAAAATGCTACATATGTTGAAAATTTACTTAAAGCAACAATTTAAAAAAAGAACAATTAATGTATAGTCTACATAGTGTCATGGATTTAAAGTTGAGTTTCCACGTGTTATCATTTGTTAACATCCCATTTGAATAGAGATAATTCATCTTTTATGCAGAGTACATTTATGCGACATCCTCATACTACGTGTGCTGTAGTGTCAATGTGGACTGAGGCCAGCATCCATAATTTAATAAACACAGACCGCGAGACATGGAAATGGTTTCATGGTGGCAGAGATGGGTAAGGGTGACAATCCTGGAGAATATGCAAGGGACACAACTCGGCCATTAGCATACGAACGCGAGCAACTCCCGCGTGGAGGGCCCTCGACACAAGCCTCGAGTGTTTGCCCTAGAAATCTTCTTGTGTTCATTATGCAGAAATATGAAAGCATTTAACATACAACATCAGTCGAATAGTATCTCAGTGCTCGTTGGGCGGAGCTGACAAGGACAGGGGTGAATTGGTATCTGGGGGTGACGGGGGAGGCCAGACTGGTGGAGGGATTGACTGGAGAGGATTGGGGCTGACATCCGGTGACGGATAGAATTCCTAGATGAGTACGTAAAGATATTTATTCCTAATGTGTGTCGCAGATGAAATAATCATTCCTACAACGTGTGTTTCGCATTACGCCCCGAGCCCCTTACTTTGTGATGTATACCATGGGTCCCTTGTACTTTATTACACCATGAAATGTATTTTTGCCCCGGGCATTACATCATGAACTATACCCTCTTATTTTCTACCTTGACAAGGTAGTTTCAATCCATTTAGCAAACGCATCCAAATGCCGGCAGGTTGAAATTGTGTGCTAATGTGCGTGTCTAATAGCTACATCAGTGGCGTAAGTAGTGGGGTCCGAAGGGAGCGGTCCGCCCAAGGCGGCACATTTTTCTTTATAGTAAGTGGCGCCATTTTCGGCACACTGTGGTGCAGTGATTCTTTCAGTCATGTCCCCGGGGGGCACTGCCCCCCCCGGGGATAGTCAAGTGCCCCCCCCCCAACCGGAGCAAAGTGGGTAAAAACAATGGAACGATTTTATAATTTTTTAACTAAAAACGCCTAAATTGTCATTTTAAACAGCTTATAAAGACTGCAATCTGGTGCCAATAACCGATTACAATTAGTGAAATCTACGAAAGATCGCGACGCTCGATGCCGTATATTTCAGGCAAATCTTCTTAGAAGCTTACATTATTCGAGTACAAATATCGCAATGTTTCGAAAATTTGCCTTTCCCGATTACGAGCCGAAGTGTTACCTCCCGTTCGCATTTATCTGTATTCACGTACTAAACATGTTCAATCTGTTTTCAAATTATAGCTCGTCGTAAAAACATGATTAAAAATAAGGATAGGTGTTAATTATAAATTGTATGATGGCACTAAGCTTTTTTTTTCTAATTATAAAATTGAAAGGGCGCATACAAATAGTGTACGTTTCATCAATTATTATTAAATCAAAAGCGTTTTTGTTTTCTTTAACCCTTTCAGGCCCCTTGACTCCATTTGGAGTCAAGACCTATAATAATTTTTTATTCACAATTAGTGTGCACTGATATAATTTTGAATATTGGATATAATTTTAAAGATTTTTTCTATGATCTTTGGTAATTTTATATTTTTATTTAACTAGATGGCGTTGCTATAGTTACTGTTTATAAACTAGTTGTCTGCTAAAAAAACTTTTGCAAATTTTATTAAAAAAATTAAAATTAGCTAAATTTTCTGAAAACAGGTCAGATAATTATTTTCATGACTGCATTTAATCAAAGAACTAGATAGAATCATTTGAAAATAGTTTAATTTGAAATTAGTTAGGAAAATTTTAGTTTTTCTCATTGACTCCAAATGGAGTCTATGGGTCCGAAGGTTAAGAAATGAGATAAAGTACAGATTAGAAATTCTTTCATTTTTATATATAAATATTCTTCTCTAGAAATACAATATGATATAAAAATACAATAAACATACAATATTCAATGTAGAAACATGCAATTGAGAAATATAAGCAATATATACAAAGTATAGATAAATAAGTATTTACAGACTATTTAATTTTATTTTACAGTAAATAAAGTTTATTTATTGTGGAACAATCATGGATTGTAATGTTCAACATCGGCGAACTAGATCTGAAAATTTGGCAAGTCAAATTGTCCTGCTACCGGATGCAGACAGATCAGATCCAGAAAATGATTCATCATCAGATGAAGATATTCCCATTGCTCATTGTTCCAAAAAAAAGACTATTGAATGACAATAGTTCATCATCAGAAACAGAGGATGGCAGTTCTTCATCTGATGATGACAGTCAAACCAAAACAGCACAGAAATCAGTCAAACCAAATAGAAAAACTGATCGTGCATTTAGATGGCGGAAAGATAAGCAACCACTGCAACGAGATATGAGCTGTAAATCTTCATTGAGTGATCCACCAGCTGAAATACTCAAACCTATTGAGTACTTCCATAAATATTTTACCCATGAACTAATACAGCACATTGTTGAGCAAACTAACTTTTATGCTGTGCAAAGTGGATCCAGCTTCAGAACCGATCGAGATGAATTTGAGAAATATCTGGGTATTTTGATGAAAATGGGCATTGTGCATATGCCTAGATATCGAATGTATTGGGCGACAGAGACAAGCTTTGCTCCAGTGGCAGATGTGATGAGTAGAAACCGAATTGCTGAGCTCCAGAAATTCATTCATTTCAATGACAACTCGTTAGTTGTCACCGATCGGGATAACCCACTATATGATAGATATTTCAAGGTTCGGGCAATGCTGACTATGTTACGTGATGCTTGCCTGCAAACCAGAAGAAAAGATGAGTGTTGACGAGCAAATTATTCCATATGAAGGGAAGAATAGTTTACGACAATATCTTCCTAAAAAACCAAAGAAATGGGGTTTTAAGGCTATTGCACGATGTGGAGTTAGCGGATTGACATACGATTTTCTGTTGTATGATGGCAGTTGTCCGTCAGTGTCAGAAAGTTGTGGATATCAACCTGGTGACTTTGTCATAAAACTCTGCGAAACCCTTCCAATTGACAAGAATTTTAAGGTGTACTTCGACAACTGGTTCACCTTCCTTGAATTACACACACAGCTACAGAAATCAGGCATCTGGTCTGTTGGAGCTATCCGACCCAATCGGACTAGAAGATGTGACCTCAAATCAGATAAGGAGTTAAAGAAAGAAGGACGTGGATCATTTGACTACCGCGTTGATGCCAACAGTGGATTACATGTTGTTCGTTGGATGGATAGTTCGGCTGTACAGTTGTCATCAACTCATATTGGCATAGAACCAATGTCAAAAATAAATAGATGGGATAGAAAGCAAAGGAAACATGTCGAAATAGATTGTACTGCTATCGTGAAAGAATACAATGAACATATGGGTGGGGTTGACCTATTTGACATGTTGATGTCACTTTACAAGTTGGATCACAGAAGTTGTAAGTGGTATCGCCGCATTTTTTTCTGGGTCCTGAACGTAGCGGTTGTAAATGGATGGATATTGTATCGTCGTAACACAGCCCAGAAAGGAACTCCACGTAATAACCAGCTTAGTCTTGTAGAGTTCACCGGCAGTATCAGTGAAAGTCTCGTAATCGAACAAAAGCTACCGCCACTCCTTGCTCGAAAGGGTCCAGGTCGCCCGGTAAGATTTTATCAACAAGCCGGAAATGATGAAGAAGATGAAGATGAAGACCAGAATGAAGAACAGCATGCTGACACAAAGAAGAAAAGAAAACTAACTGTTGTCCACTTATCTGGGCGTTTTGACAACATTGGACACTTTCCAGCCCACGAAGAGTCAAAACAGCGTTGCAAAGTGTGCAACTCATACGTGAGACTGAAATGCATAAAGTGCAATTGCCATTTATGTGTAACTAAGGACAAAAACTGTTTCATGATATTTCATATGAAGTAGTGCATGCATAACAAATAACTTGGTCGTGAGTTTTTATACGAAGTTGTTATTTCTGTTAACAAGAGACACATTTTTTAAAAATAATTTGTATGAAAAAGAAGCATTAGTTGTTTAATAATTAATTTTGGCTTTGTTTTTTGCTTTGAATTAAAATATAATGTTGAATAAAGAACGAGAAGTTTAAATTCACATTTTTCATGACTTTTCATTTCAGACCCATTGACTCCAAATGGAGTCATGGTAAAAAACCATGAAAGGGTTGTGAAATTATTTTTTTTTTCATAAAATGTCTTTATTGACTCAATTTCATCAAAAGAAAATCAAAAATAAAATTTTTATTCCACTTTTTTATAATTCGGGATTCAAAGGGTTAAATGTGATACTTTTGTTACAAAGTTTCCTAAAAGATTTTTAAAAAATACTAAGCCGATATTTATTTTATTAATTCCCAACTGCTTTTCTCTTTTTAATGTCAGAATAACCAACAAAGTGCCCCATCCATTGGCAGTGCACGTGCCCCATCCATTGGCAGTGCACGTGCCCCATCCATTGGCAGTGCACGTGCCCCATCCATTGGCAGTGCACGTGCCCCATCCATTGGCATTGCACTCATTTTTTTATATTATTAATTTTATGTTAGATGAGAATCAAATAGAAAACTAAGAATTTTTTTTTTTGAGAACTAGCATTTCGATTATCATGTCAATTCCATTTTTGGTATGTGTTTAAAAAAAATTCTTATTGCTAATTTGTCAATTTAAAATAGATTCTTTGGATTTAGCTAATAATATTTTTTAGTATGGTGAAGAGTCAATTTATAAAGATATAGTAGTTTGAAATTCCAAATAAAAATTTCAATCTACTGAATATTGGGAAATGTATACTTTATTTGCATACGAATTTCCTTAGATAAAATCACCCATTAGCAAATATAATGTCTTCTGTAAAAAACTAATGTCTTCTTAAAATAGTTATGCCGTTCATAGGCAATTTATAAAAATGGCCAGTTTTCAAAACCCATAAAAATGTATAGACATTTCTAATAAACCTGTTTTTTTTTCTTTTTGAGTCTGTTAAAATTTGGAAATATGAAGATAAGGTAGTCTAAGCATTATAACTATAAGTAAGTTTGTTTTTTCCATTTGCATACAGCATATAAAATTATGTTTCAAGTGCTTTTTAGTGATGGAATCCTTTTTAATTAAATTTTGCTTTTTGAAAATTAATTTATTAATTGAGTAGATAATAATAATGTAAATAAAAAATTAAAGCCACATAACTATTTTTAGTTATATAATTTTTTTTTTTTTAATTATTATTATTTTGTTTGCATAACACTAGCAGGTATAGCAATTTCCGTTTTGCCAAACCTGCATGGAAAGATTATAATAAAGAAAATATCCTCATCACATCTTTAAGCCCCTAAAATATCCGAGGCACCCTGCATTTTGCATAACACTAGCAGGTATAGCAATTTCCGTTTTGCCAAACCTGCATGGAAAGATTATAATAAAGAAAATATCCTCATCACATCTTTAAGCCCCTAAAATATCCGAGGCACCCTGCAGTCGTAGGGGTTACTGGGCGCACACGATAGCTCTAAAGTTAAGTGACACCTCCATTGTTTAACTAGGATCTCTTCCGTTTCTCTTCAAATAAGTGTAGAATATTGCACTACTAATTTCAGATATGTGATAAAATGCATTCTTGTGTTTTTTTTATCAAAAATTTTCTGGGGACTATGATTTAAGGGGCGAGAGTAATTTAGGGCAAAAGTGTACCCTTAAAGGTGACACAACTAGAATGAATATAGTTTACGTCCCGCTGGTGCGAAATTTAAGATGTCTTTGGTTGTTATTATGGATAAAAAATGGCACTTTCCACCCGAATATTTGAAATGCCACCTCAAAATTGTCTGAAAGAAACAATAAATTCAAGTAGGCGCCAAATAATGCATCCCTGCATTTTGAGTTTGTACGACTGTCCTTAGCACCTTAAACTATGCACCCCTTTCCTCACGCTGATATAAGGTACAGTATGGAGTTGATTATAAGCTTGTGCCTAATGATTACCCTGGGGCACATGGGGTTGATTATAAGCTTGTGCCTAATGATTACCCTGGGCACATGGGGTTGATTATAAGCTTGTGCCTAATGATTACCCTGGGGCACGTCACAAATGGAGTGAATTCAGTTTATATATGGCACTGGGCTAAATAATGCCTCCCACAAAACCTTTAAAATGTCCTTTCGTTCAAAAGGTATAATAGTAACATCGAATTCAAGTATACTCAAAAATACACCTCTTGATTTTGAAATAATCAAAAATTTTCTGGGGAGCAGGCTCCCGAAACCCCTCCACCTATCAAGATTTATCGGCGCCCACGATTTCAGCCCTACTTCTCGATGAAAAGATAGCTGATTTTGGTACCGATAGATACATTGCCTATTAGTACTGCCATGAGCGGCCAAAAATTTGCCGTCCCCCCTTTCACGATACAAACTCTGCAGTTGTCCGAAAATGCCACATCTGCACATAAAGAAAAAGGGGCGTATCTACAGAGTTTGGCGGCAGGGGACAATATTCATTTTTACGCCCCCCTCCAACTCTGAACCTATTATTTTCAACCAATTATTACCATCTAAGCCCATTTCCCCCCTCCCCGGCTAGTCTGGCACACAGGGACGTATGTCCACCCCTTAGCTACGCCTCTGGCCCCTGACAACTGGCACTGACCCCCCCCCCTGCCCCCCGAAAATCTGAAGTGCTCCCCCCGGGGGAAAATTTCTGAAAGAAACACTGCTATTGTGGGGTTGTTTTTTGGGGGGGAGGGGTATGCAAGGATGTGGCAGAAATCTTACCATAGCTACGCCAATGACCATAGCTTCGCCACTGTTTTATAGCAATTATAAGTTGTTTCAATTACATTTGCATATATTAGAATATTTTTAACTGTATGTGTATCATTACGTCCAGGTAAGAGATGTCACCAAATGCCTCTTTGTTGTTCAAAACTCACTCATTGTTGTCTAACTGGGTCAATAATTGATAACAACTACATCCGTGGTTTAACTGATTCAATGTTTAAACTTTGAGCCAGGCCACTCGGTAGGTCAGAAGCAATGCACAATTTTCTGTTACCTTAAGGCGTCTTTACCGGCTGTGGGGATCACATCTGATTTCCAGTTACCTTTCAATGAAATCAATAACTCAGCCCTCCTCCCCCCCTCCCAAACCATTATCTCTCAAGTAGTCTAAAAAATTAATCACGCGAGGTTCAGATCTCATGAACATGTTAGCAGTGCCTGCCACGCCAATGTTATCTTTCTTTTATTCCAAGTAATACCTTTGACCTTTGGGGATAGAAAAAAAGACACTTGTACTCTGTTGCACGCCCCCTGTGTGTGGTAAATAAACTATTGTAACATTGAGATGGGATAGGGGGTGGGGTAGAGGATGGAGATGGGGTTAGGGGAGGGGTTTACGCTGGGAGTTTTGGGTAGGGATAGGGTGGTTGTGTGGGTAGGGATGGGGTGGTTGTGTGGGTAGGGATAGGGTGGTTGTGTGGGTAGTGATAGTGTGGTTGTGTGGGTAAGGATAGGGTGGTTGTGTGGGTAGGGATAGGGTGGTTGTGTGAGTAGGGATAGGGTGGTTGTGTGGGTAAGGGTGAGGTAAGAGGTATAGGTGGATGGGGTGGCGAGTAGGGGTGGTGGTAGAGGTAAGGGTGATGTCGGAAGGGGCTGTCTCTGGGGTTGACAATTTGATCGTATTTGTATTTCATTGAACAGAGTTTTGAATTATTTAAATGGTGTTTGTGCGGTGTATGTGTGGTGTGTGTGTGGTGTGCGAGTGTCTATGTGTTACTATTATTTAATTGAAAGCTTACATCATAACGGATTTAACAGCCGATTATGTTGAGGGATTGACTAAGTGACGAGATGCTCTTACTGGTGGTCAAATGAGACATCTTCTGTCTGTTAGCGTCGGATTGTGAACAAAGTGCAATGACAGATCGAGTCAATTAACAAAGGTTTGGTCACAAGGAGGTGATGATAAACATGGTTTTGATATCTCAGTCTTCTCTGGACAACCCAACCTCTAACAGGCAGAAGATTTTCCTTTGACCCCAAGTGCCTCGCCATTTTGACCACACCCATGCCAATAAAACCAAATTACCATAATGACACAATGTGATTGTGACCTAATGTCACCAAGACCCATGTCATTTTGACCACGCCCCTTTTACTTGTTAATAAATCTTACTGTTACACAATCCAAAGAAAACCTGTTTTAAAATCTCACATGCTTTTAAATCCCACGCTTTTAAAAATCCCACCCATTTTTAAATTAAATTCCACACGTTTAAAAACTCCACATGTTTTACATCCCGTTCTGGGCTTTTAACAGATGGAATTTTAGTTAGCGTCCATAGACATGCACTTGATACCAGTATAACCCACCCCCTCGCATCACACACAAACTATGTTAAGATCTCACATCACACACAAACTATGTTAAGATCTCACATCACACATAAACCATGTTAAGATCTCACATCACACACAAACTATGTTAAGATCTCACATCAAACACAAACTATGTTAAGATCTCACATCACACACAAACGATGTTAAGATCTCACATCACACACAAGCTATGTTAAGATCTCACATCACACACAAACTATGTTAAGATCTCACATCACACAAACGATGTTAAGATCTCACATCACACACAAACGATGTTAAGATCTAAGACTAGGTCCCCCAGTGACGGATGGGATTTAAAAGCATGTTGGGTTTTAAAAACAGTTGTAAAAGGGGCGTGGTCAAAATGACATGGGTCTTGGTGACATTAGGTCACAATCACATTGTGTCATTTTTGTAATTTGGTTTTATTGGCATGGGTGTGGTCAAAATGGCGAGGCACTTGGGGTCAAAGGAAAATGGTATTAAAATGTAAATATAGGCGACAGCTTTAAATCACAGACTAATGTTTTTACTGATGAATTTTTCAAGTGGCGAAGACTTGCGTTCTTTGGAGCATTAGACATAACACAACTCACAATTTGTATAATGTAAATGTTACATATCTTATAATTTCTGTTATAAACTATATCTTTTGTAAATGGAGGCGATTTTTTAGTAGTATTACGTTACTTTTATCAGTAACCCCCTCCCCAACCAACCACACACTCACACACACAAAACGATTCCAACAGCAAGTTGTAATGTTGTAGACTTTAAATTTTGCAGGGTAAGACCTATTTGTAATTTTTTATTAATTGCTACAGTCTGAAGCAACCTATCTCAGACTACGTTTAATTGTTTGAGGGGCTATTGACAAGACCAGGGGGAGAAAAAAATTCATCATTAAGTTGGGATAAAGGCCACAGCTCAGAGTAAGAGTAAGACATTTTTTGTTTTTAACTCGCTATTGTTTTGAGTGTATTGAAGAGATTTTTTAATGGAACACTTCACTTATAGGAATTGTGTGGGGACTAAATCATTAACTCCCTTACATCACATCCAATCAGGTACAAGACCAATACATGAGCGGTCCTATATGAGCGGTCCTTCATGAGCGGTCCTACACTTTTTGCGTCACGCCTGATAAATTAGTGTGGTGGCTAAAAATCCGTATTTCATTATAACTGTAACATTTTTAGTTCAGCAAAATTTATTTGAAAAAAAAAAACAAGTCAGTAAATTAAAACTATGCCAGTAAAAAATAAATAAATGAAACAAAATAATAAAGAATGTGTTCAATCTTGCTAAAATCCCTGCATGCTTCCTGTTCTGTACTAACCGCACGGTACTTCCATCCCTCAAGCTGTTGGCGAGGGCCTATTCATAACCGCGAACAGTTGCTCTTTGAAAATAATTTGCATCCCAGCAACAGATAATCCACCGGAAGTGCAGTCCTTGAAGCCAGCTAAGAAAATCTGCTGCAGATTTTTTATTTACTTAAACTTTTTACACATTTAAAAAACGATTTCGAGACAAGCCATCCCTCAGCCCTCCCTTACCACTCCTCCACGTCTTCCCCTTACCCCCAGCCCCTCTCTTACCATTTCCTCACCGCTCACTAGTCCTCCATCAAAAACTCCCTAACACCCTCCCTTCCCCTCCCTCTCCCTTCCCTCATCTCTTCCTATTCCTCCCTCATCACTTCCTCACGCCCCCCTCACCTCCTAACACCCTTCTACAGTCCCTCCCCCGTCCCCCATCCCCTCCTTCATACCTTAACTCCTTCTCACACTCTCCCTCAACTCCTTGTTACCTCACTCCCCCTCCCTCACACAGCCCTTAAACCCCTCTTCACACTATCCCACCCCCACCTTCCCCTTCTCTCACTCTTCAATAATTTTTTATCAGCGCGTTACTTCATCATTTTCTTAATCGGGACAGGGCCGTTTTAGGGGAGTAGGGTGAAGAGACACTCACCTCTGGCACCAACTTCAAGGGTTGGGGCGAAATTGTTGTTATTTAGAGCCTTAATACTCAAACGAAAAAAATTCTTACTAGCTTCAAAAGTAATACACCACAACAATTAAACGACACGAATTAAAGAAACGAAAGGCCCAGGTCACTATTGAGTCTGGCGCCCCGAGCTAGGGCTATGACACTTCAATTAAAGAAACGAAAGGCCCAGGTCACTATTGAGTCTGGCGCCCCGAGCTAGGGCTATGACACTTCAATTAAAGAAACGAAAGGCCCAGGTCACTATTGAGTCTGGCGCCCCGAGCTAGGGCTATGACTCTTCAATTAAAGAAACGAAAGGCCCAGGTCACTATTGAGTCTGGCGCCCCGAGCTAGGGCTATGACACTTCAATTAAAGGGACATTACTCCAATATTGTTCTTCTCTTTATTAAAGCTCGAGGCCATGATGACGAAATGAATTCAAAAGAAGATCTGATGCACTATGTGGTGGCTTATCTGATGCACTATGTGGTGTCTTATCTGATGCACTATGTGGTGTCTTATCTGATGCACTATGTTGTGTCTTATCTGATGCACTATGTGGTGTCTTATCTGATGCACTATGTGGTGGCTTATCTGATGCACTATGTGGTGGCTTATCTGATGCACTATGTGGTGGCTTATCTGATGCACTATGTGGTGGCTTATCTGATGCACTATGTGGTGTCTTATCTGATGCACTATGTTGTGTCTTATCTGATGCACTATGTGGTGTCTTATCTGATGCACTATGTGGTGGCTTATCTGATGCACTATGTGGTGGCTTATCTGATACACTATGTGGTGGCTTATCTGATGCACTATGTTGTGTCTTATCTGATGCACTATGTGGTGGCTTATCTGATGCACTATGTGGTGGCTTATCTGATGCACTATGTGGTGGCTTATCTGATGCACTATGTTGTGGCTTATCTGATGCACTATGTGGTGGCTTATCTGATGCACTATGTGGTGGCTTATCTGATGCACTATGTTGTGTCTTATCTGATGCACTATGTGGTGGCTTATCTGATGCACTATGTGGTGGCTTATCTGATGCACTATGTGGTGGCTTATCTGATGCACTATGTGGTGGCTTATCTGATGCACTATGTGGTGGTTTATCTGATGCACTATGTGGTGGCTTATCTGATGCACTATGTGGTGGCTTATCTGATGCACTATGTGGTGGCTTATCTGATGCACTATGTGGTGGCTTATCTGATGCACTATGTGGTGGCTTATCTGATGCACTATGTTGTGGCTTATCTGATGCACTATGTGGTGGCTTATCTGATGCACTATGTGGTGGCTTATCTGATGCACTATGTGGTGGCTTATCTGATGCACTATGTTGTGTCTTATCTGATGCACTATGTGGTGGCTTATCTGATGCACTATGTGGTGGCTTATCTGATGCACTATGTGGTGGCTTATCTGATGCATTATGTGGTGGCTTATCTGATGCACTATGTGGTGGCTTATCTGATGAACTATGTGGTGGCTTATCTGATGCACTATGTTGTGGCTTATCTGATGCACTATGTGGTGGCTTATCTGATGCACTATGTGGTGGCTTATCTGATGCACTATGTGGTGGCTTATCTGATGCACTATGTTGTGGCTTATCTGATGCACTATGTGGTGGCTTATCTGATGCACTATGTGGTGGCTTATCTGATGCACTATGTGGTGGCTTATCTGATGCACTATGTGGTGGCTTATCTGATGCACTATGTGGTGGCTTATCTGATGCACTATGTGGTGGCTTATCTGATGCACTATGTTGTGGCTTATCTGATGCACTATGTTGTGGCTTATCTGATGCACTATGTTGTGGCTTATCTGATGCACTATGTTGTGGCTTATCTGATGCACTATGTTGTGGCTTATCTGATGCACTATGTTGTGGCTTATCTGATGCACTATGTGGTGGCTTATCTGATGCACTATGTGGTGGCTTATCGTGTGTTTCTGGCCTTAATCTGTGCTGAATATTTTACCTTTTCTTTTTTTTAAACATACACAAAGCCTTAGCGTCTGATTGAAACCAGACAGACCTTAGCGTCTGATTGAAACCAGACAGACCTTAGCGTCTGATTGAAACCAGGCAGACTTAGCGTCTGATTGAAACCAGACAGACCTTAGCGTCTGATTGAAATCAGACAGACCTTAGCGTCTTATTGAAACCAGACAGACCTTAGCGTCTGATTGAAACCAGACAGACCTTAGCGTCTGATTGAAACCAGACAGACCTTAGCGTCTGATTGAAACCAGACAGACCTTAGCGTCTGACCTTAGCGTCTGATTGAAACCAGTTAGACCTTAGCGTCTGATTGAAACCAGTTAGACCTTAGCGTCTGACCTTAGCGTCTGATTGATATTAGTCAGACTTTAGCGTTAAATTAAAACAAGACCACTCGTCAGGGGTAACATTACTTGATCTTCGCCCTGCGGTATTCAATCTGTCTTACAACTGTCAATTACCTTTATATTGGCGATGTGTTTATAATACTTTAAATATATTGTTTAGTTTGGTTTGAGAAAGTTTCATTTTCTAATAAACTCAGTGATAATGATTGAGTGTTGGGGTCCTCAAACAACTAACATCACGTGTTGGCAATACCCTAGTTAAATCACTAAACCAAATACAGATACTAAAATCCCTGAACCATAAAGATACAATTGGTGTAATCACTCAAACTAATCGGCTAATTTTTAAAAACCATATTGTAAAACCAAAAGTGTCAGGTCAATATTTATTGCTCAGGAAAACTCAAGAGTCACCTGCCTCGACCTGCTAACAAAAGATTTGAACAGGCCATCAATAGTGCATCTTGGTGCAAACAACGTGAAAGGCCATTGATCTCCTTAAATAAGCATCTATGTTCATGAACTCTCAGTCCGTGGTTAGCTGATGAATCAACGAATCGTGCGTGGAGGAGTGTAGTCACATACCGAATAGTTTCATCTCAGTAGCAGGTTTTAGTCACATACTGAATAGTTTCATCTCAGTAGCAGGTTTTAGTCACATACTGGATAGTTTCATCTCAGTAGCAAGTTTTAGTCACATACTGAATAGTTTCATCTCGGTAGCAGGTTTTAGTCACATACTGAATAGTTTCATCTTGGTAACAGGTTTTAGTCACATACTGAATAGTTTCATCTCGGTAACATGTTTTAGCAGGACATTTTTCTTACACAGAATAAGTGTCAGACGAATACGGTGACAAAGCCAGTAGAAATGCACTTCTAGTTTTACACATTTAGTAGTCATGTTCTGACTGTACATCTGAAGGACAATGTTCCCTTTAAGCTGCGCGGATTCGCAGCCGCGCAGCTATCTCTCAGACGCCGCGCAGCTGTTTTGACTATACGCGCAGCAAATTTTTATAAAAATAAATTCGAACAAATAAGCTGCAGCCGGAATTGTACAGTTTTATAACCTATACATCCATTTTTTAAATTTGATTCAGATCTATATTTTTGTCTTCTACTTTTTACGTGGACATACTTACCGATACATACCGGATCAAGCTAGCTTCGTTCTGAACCACCGCCGCCATTCATGTAAATTTCGTGAATAAAATAAATAAATCGCATATCTCTACTTTAAAATAAAAGTAGCAGCTCATTGTTTTTAATAACGTTTTAAACGTCAGTTAAGCGAACTGTCAGCGTCAACGCTTGCTAAGAAAAAGTGTAGATCAAATTTTAAAATGGTATGTCTCAATGAATTTGTGCACGCAGCACTAACAGATTCGTCGTCAGAGCGGACTGACAAGCTGGCTGATCTTTTGTAACTACCATGAAATTGATGACGTTGTTGTCTGTGAAATGTGCTTCAAAGCAAATGCACGTGGTGTCGCTGATTGAGACATGAGACAAGAAGCAGCACAACGTAAGAGTGCTAAAGAAGACCAGGTTAAAATTTTGATTGAGAACGTCCTCTAGGCTATCAACATGAACACATCTATGAACGCTGTTCAATACATACACAATCATATGGCTAAGTATGCCCCAGTACGGATAGCTGGCGCAGTAAGAATACGCTTTTGATTTTGTTGATTCTACTGATTCTGTAGTGAAGGATGCTATGGTTAGAGAACTTCGTAATGCAAAGTTACCCACATTAACAGTTGATGAGAGCACTGATGTATCACTGACCAAAAAAAATAATCTTATACGCAAAGTTTCGGTAATTTTTACAAGACAGTGCTTGTGGGAATTTTTCTCCGTCGGCATATGACAGTAAATAAGTGGAAACAGCAATAACAGAGTTTTGCCAAGAGAATTCATTGGACATGCACAAACTTGATATGTTTACCTCTGATGGTGCATCGGTTATGCTAGGCAAGAACAATGGAGTTGCAGCAATTCTTCGCCGACGTATTCCACATCTACTGGAACAACATGCGTTGCTCATCGTGAAGATGTAGGCATCGATGATGCTTGCAAACATATAAGTTTAATGGCAAACATTGAAACATGCCTTAGGACAATGTACACATTGTTCAATAGGTCGACATTACGGAAAGTCCAGTTTACCTAACTAGCTAAGGTGTTGGAATGTGATTCCGTAGACTTAAGACCATTGAATGAAATCAGATGGCGTTCGCGGCACTTTGCTTTACGAGCATTGCTGAGAAACATACAAGTGTTGACAGAATACTGTGAGGAGCAGGTGGGCCTGTATAATGATCCAGTTCATAAGTACTGTTTGAAGAAACTAAGGGATTTACAGTTTCGAACTGCTCTAATTGTCTTTGATGAAGTTGTTTGTGAACTTGCTGAATAATGAAAGCTGCTACAAAGAAAAAATCTTACGACCATCGAGGCATACCAGTTTGTAAAAGCAAGGTTCGCTAAGCTCCGTGCTCATTACCTTGGTGAAAAAGTGCACTGGTCCAAAGAGGTTGCTGAATTGCTTGAAAATGACGAAGATATAAACATGAGTTCCATCCTAAAATTCGTTGAATGTTTATGTTTGCACCTGGACTCTCGTTTCACTGAGAGTGAGTTGATGCAATGGCGAATTTTTGAGATATCAACGTTAATCGACACTTCAGATTTTAATTTTGGCCTAGAAGAACTTGTAGCACTGGTTTCTAGATATGCAGGATTCCTGGAAAAAGTGTGATGAAATTCTGCCGAAAGTTAAGGATCAGTATCGCAATTTAAGGTTGGTGCTGCAGAAAAAATATTGGTTGATAAAGACTTTCAATGAGATGATCCGATTTGTAGTAAATGAGAAGCAATTCGGCGACATTGCTATTCTGTTGGATATTTGTGCTACATTTCTAGCATCAAGTGCCGAGTGTGAAAGTGGATTCAGCCTAATGAATAATATAAAAATAACATCTAGAAATAGGCTGGAAGAGTTATATTTAGACATGCTTATGAGAATTAAATCGTATCAGAATGATGGACACCAGATCAACCTTGACCATATGTATAAAATATAGATATCGTTGAAAGACAGACGCCAGAGTACCTCCAGAAATGAGGCAATCAAATGTCTAGCGACTATTGGTAGTGGGTGTGTTGGAATTTAGTTGCTTGACCCAAGGTCTAAATCTGTAGGCTACATCTTTATACTATTTCTGAAAGCTAAATCGAAAGGCTACATCTGAAGGATATATGTGAATACATCTGAAGGCTTCATCAGAGGCGTACATTTGATTATAATTATTTAATTATAGTTCCTTTTTTTAAATTTATATATAGATATTTCACTTAAGTTCATGTATGTACTTGTCGTGTGTGTGTGTGTGTTTGTGGGCTGTAAAATTTGCACACGAAAAATTGATGCTGTAAAACTTTGCACACAACTGTGTGCTTTTGTACAGAACCAACAAACATTAGAGGGAACATTGCTAAAGACTACACCTGAAAGCTACTTATGGTGGCTGCATCTGAAGGCTACATCTGAAAGCTTCTTCTCGTGGCTTCATCTTAAGGCTACATCTGAAGGCTACTTCTGAAGGCTACATCTGAAGGCTAAATCGGAAGGCTACATCTTCATACTATATCTGAAAGCTAAATCACAAGGCTACATCTAAAGGATAAATGTGAATACAGCTGAAGGCTTCATCAGAGGTGTACATTTGATGGCTTCATATGAAGACTACATCTAAAGTCTATGTCATACCAAGAGGTCACATGTTAACAATGTAATAACCAGAGACCTTTTCACTGCGATGTTTCCAATACTGTATATTAGTTTTCTTTACTAGTCTCCCCGCCATTCCCACCCCAAATTTACCACAATCTCCGACTGTTTATTAAACCCAATGACTGACACGAGTGGTGGTCAAATGAGGTAAATATCACTGTATGATGGATGAGTTTATAAGTATATGTGTCAATAGTTCACAACAGTTTCTACTTTAAACGTCAAGAGACTCCGCTGTGATGCTTAGAGTAGGGCTACAAGAATAAAAAAAGAAATAACTCTGTTAAGAAAGTACAAGATGGTTTGTGTACTTGAGTGTAAGTTGTTTGTGCGAGCCGATACCAGGGGTGGACATGGTGGAAATGTGGAACGGGGGTGGGGGGAGTAATTATAACTGCCTCAAAAAATAAAATATTTAATAGAATGTTTCATCTGTAATATTTTAGTGTGTAAACCTTTGGTTACTTTCATACCATTCCGTTCATTCACCACTTGCGTGTGTATGTATCATTAAAATTGATTTGCCTTAGGTTGCGTCTATAAAATCATTGGCCTTGATATCCCGAGTCAACGGTAACTTCAATTACATGATTAGATCACTTTGGGTGCAAGTTTCATTTTCTAAAAAAAAACACACAGAGAAAATAACTGTGTGTTGAAGTGAACATCATGATATATGTCAGCAGTACATCATGATCTATGTCAGCAGTACATCATGATCTATGTCAGCAGTACATCATGATCTATGTCAGCAGTACATCATGATCTATGTCAGCAGTACATCATGATCTATGTCAGCAGTACATCATGATCTATGTCAGCAGTACATCATGATCTATGTCAGCAGTACATCATGATCTATGTCAGCAGTACATCATGATCTATGTCAGCAGTACATCATGATCTATGTCAGCAGGCTCAATTTTTTTTAACAGGGTTTGGTGCAGTGTTCTTCAGAAACTGTCAGGGGCCGGACTGTAGTTGTTTTTTTTAAAATATGAACAAATTCATATGCACACTGCACATTTCATATTAGTATTTTTTTAATTAAGGAAAAATAAATATATGTATATATATATTAAACACGAAGAAAAATTGTAATCAACGCAAAAGTAAAAGTATTACAAGACGAAGTATTGGCCCTGTTTTGGCTATTGAGATGATCAATGTCCGGTTCCATATTTGTCGCTGCTACCTAGGTACCATACGGCCATTTTAATGACCACTAGGTGTCCCGCGGGCCACAGTTTGTGTACCCCCCTGATCTATAATATGCTATTGATTTGTTGCCAGGGAAAATCGCCTAAACCAGGCCTTCACAAATGAAAATGTGAGGCGGTCCGTAATACTTTATGAAAAACGTGAGGCGGTCCGTAATATTTTATGAAAAACGTGAGGCGGTCCGTAATACTTTATGAAAAACGTGTGCGGGCCGAAATAAAATAGGGCAGGGGGGAAAACTATTACAAAATAAGAATAAACAAGAATATTTCGTTAATTTGCGGGCAGCAAAGTGGATGCTGGTGGGTCGCATTCGGCCCGTGGGTCGTATGTTGTGCAGGCCTGGCCTAAACAACGTGTGTAAGTTTTATTTCCTTTTGTTAAATTTCAGTTAGTCAAGTGTATGCGAAGTCAGTCATTCTCCTCCACCCCACCCCACCCAACCCAGTGCTACTAGCACCATAAAAAAAAAAGAAAAAATATGTAACGGGGAATAACTACAAAGTAATATAGATTTCTTTTTTAGCTATGTTCCTCCATGTGTTATGTGCCACACTGTGATGAGACTTGAGCCACACTGTGATGAGACTTGTGCCACACTGTGATGAGACTTGTGCCACACTGTGATGAGACTTGTGCCACACTGTGATGAGACTTGTGCCACACTGTGATGAGACTTGTGCCACACTGCGATGAGACTTGTGCCGCACTGTGATGTGACGTGTGTCGCACCGTGATGAGACTTGAGCCACACTGTACTATTTTCGCGTGTTTTACGTGACAAACAGTTTTTACTTAATTCACTCGGTACTATTTCTATGAAACCAAGCTCCAGAATACAATAGATACAAGTCATAAAATATGTAATTTTTTTATACGTCTTAGATTTAACTTCTGACACAGTCATTCAGAATGCCTTATGAAACTGTCTGATTGTAAGAACGTCACTTTCAGAAATTATATATGCTTTGACCATAGTCAAATGTAAAAATTTTAAAAAAACTATAGAAACTGAGCCCGTGAAAAGAAAAAATATTTCACACAAAAAATTGTATTCCTTTTTTTCTGACCCCACACCCTAAAAAAAAAATCAAACAAACAACGCTTTTAGTCCATGTTACCATCTCACATTTGTTCAAGTGACCGTGATAGCGTAGATTCTTACAGTCCCCAGCCGAGTGTTCCCTCCGCTGCCAGCTTCCTCGCTGAAGTTTACCAATCAGCACAAGATAGAAAGGGTTAACCATGCGAGTGATGCGATGCGTTGACTCGGCAAAATCTCTGGCTAATAATGACAACTCTATCAGAGTGCTCTGCCTTTTCATTTCCTGTCGGATTAATTTGTCCATGTCCAAACCAAAAAACGTCCCTCATCATTTTTTCCCCCTCTTCTATACCACACCTCCCTCACTCACTTGTTTCGTTTTGTTATCACCGACTGTTTCAATTTATTTGTAGTAAGTCTCTCTACTTGGCAGGGAGTGGAATGGGCAGGAATATTGGATGGGATTCTGGGCTGGTCTAATGGTGTTGTTTATTGGCTTGCTCTGGGAATGATCTATTGACGGTCTACTGACATGTATTTGATGGGGCCATTTGAGTTCATGGTTTGATAGACTATGTTATCTTCTGGCTTCTACTTAATGAGGACTTTTTAATGGGCTATAGCTTTGATCTGTTGGCCTCTTTTTAGAACGTACTTTTGAGTTCACTTTTAGGTTGTCTGTTGCTTTGATCTAATGGCGTCTAATTCGGTGATTTGAATCCACTATTTCTACAGGATTACCAATTGAGAACCAATACGGCGGGAAGTTTGAATAGAATTAAGAGTGGACTTACGTTCATGAAATTTTTGGCATTCTTGAATTCTTGACATAAATAGATTATTAGAACATTGGTGGACATTTGAATTGATAAAATCTAATATACATGTATTCATACTTGTAGGTGTGATGGAATACATTTATTAAATGGATTATTCAGCCTAGGAAATACAGGACTTATACAAATATAACTTCTCCTGACGGAAATGTTGTAGATCCCACTGGAGCTCAGCAAACAGTCAAGTATATAATAAACTACATTCAACACAGATATCTCGTTAGCCCTGATGTATTAAAGCAGCTACACTGAGGACTCAGCAAAGATGTCTAATTGGTCGTATGTCTCTGCCATCAACATGATATTTATTGTTAGCCCTATTCACATGCTTGGCACAGGAATAATTCATAATACATTTTAAAATATATGACCTCTCTCTCTCTCTCTCTCTCTCTCTCTCTCTCTCTCTCTCAATCTTTCTACCCCAGCTCACTCGCTCTACCCCTCTCTACCCTCCTTCCCTCTCACTCTTCGTCCGGCTCATTTTTAAAAAAAAATATTTTTTTGCTGTGCATTTCGATCAAATTACTCGAAATGATTACTTGCGGCCACTGAAGATAGATTCTGATGATCTATAAGATAATATCTGTGATTAACCTGCCTTGCATATTTGGTAACGTGACTGCATCGTTACCCAAAGTTCAATGCTGCTCCTTCAATTTTGTTATTGACATCTAAACATCAGACCGGACATGCAATTTTCTAAAAAAACTGATCCAAAAGTTTATATGGACATGAACTCCTTAGATTACTTGACATCTCAATTTCAATCAGTCATCTTGGTCAAGCAAATCAAAAGAACAACAATTCAAAGGTAGCGAGAAACTTGATTGACCGTAGTCTGATCATTAGAGATAGGACATATTTAAAATTGGACATGTCAGTTGAAAAGCTATTTAATGTGACAGATATGCTTCCATCCTCCGCTTAGCATAATCTTACACAAAGGAAAGTTAATGTTTTAGTAGAGTTTCCCCAGGAGGGTAAGGGGCAATGTGAAACTCCTCCTGCGCCTTCCACGCCCATGTCTTACAGCTTTGACTTTACAGTGTGTCAGCTCAAGTATTTTAACAGCTTGACTTTACAGTGTGTCAGCTCAAGTATTTGAACAGCTTTGACTTTACAGTGTTTCAGCTCAAGTATTTTAACAGCTTTGACTTTACAGTGTGTCAGCTGAAGTATTTTAACAGCTTTGACTTTACAGTGTGTCAGATCAAGTATTTGAACAGCTTTGACTTTACAGTGTGTCAGCTCAAGTATTTTAACAGCTTTGACTTTATAGTGTGTCAGCTCAAGTATTTGAACAGCTTTGACTTTACAGTGTGTCAGCTCAAGCATTTGAACAGCTTTGACTTTACAGTGTGTCAGCCCAAGTATTTTAACAGCTTTGACTTTACAGTGTGTTAGCCCAAGTATTTTAACAGCTTTGACCTTACAGTGTGTCAGCTCAAGTATTTTAACAGCTTTGACTTTACTTTGAAGTCTGTTATAGCTGAGATAGCAAGGGGCTTGAAGTTCGGAAGCCCTATAAATTAAACATGCTTTTAGCTTCTTTGTTGTTGCGTTTTAAATCAAAACTTTTTAGTATATACATCCTAGTACTCATCTTCGCTTTAAATTTGGTTATTAATTTTTTTTTAAATATTGTAAACCGTTTGTTTAACTGCTATGGGAATCCGGTTTTTAACCGGTTGTCGTTTTTACAAGCATTGCCAAATGTTTCACATAAAAGAAGGTCCGATTGACTTAAATATCGAAAGAAGCAGTTGAAATATTAATATATTTTTAAAACTGTAAAAGTAACTGTCATTTTGAGGCAGTATGGAACCAGCCTATCATCTATTTTTTAAACCGTTATAAAACTGCGTCTATCACAATGCCATCTGCACTTACACAAGCTTTTTAAATAATATGTATTCAACATATTTTTTGAAAACTTTCGGTATGGTTTGACACGGGAGGCGACAACTTTTTAAAAATTAATTCCTTTATATTAACTTTTCTTTGCGGCTGGCTGGTTTTCAAAATCTTGGAAGGCTAATTGACCCATTTCCGGTAAAGCTATCGACCTGAAACGTGACGATGACAAAACATTCTATCAAATTTTTGTTTGCCCCACCCCCAACCCCAATGAACAGTTTTTCCTGTTTTTCAAAGGGAAGATAAAATAAAATACCCGATAACTGCGCTAAATGAGATTCCTTTTTTTTTATATCGTAAGTGCGTTTAATGCGAAATATTTTCTTTTGTTTTTCTGAAATCGTTGGTGAAATAAATCTGCGGTTTAAAAGCGGATTGGAATTAGACTAATAATGTAGTTCATGGGCGTGAACAAAATGTGCGGTTGCGCGATCTTAGAAAGTGCGTTACTTGTATGTATGGTTTTTTTCCAAATTAATCTCCACCCTCATTGCTCGATATGACACTTATAAAGGATTTAAACCTAAAATAATGTTTGAAGGATTTGTTTATTTTAAAAACCTTTATATTTACTTCGCTTTTGTTTCTGTGATTCTGGCTTGTTGCAATACCGTCTGACGGCTAATTTACCCACTTCCCGTCAACCTATAGAGCTGAAACTTGGCACATTGTGTCGTTGCCACTGGTAACACATTCTTTCAATTTTTAGCCATATCCCCAAACCGTCGAAAAGTAGTTTTTCAAAGGGAAGATGAAAGAAATAAGATGACACTGATTTCACGAAATAAAATAACTTTCCCGATAGCTGTGCTAAATGAGATTTTTTCTTTTTTTAATTTCAACTGGGTGTCATTTTATATATTAATAATTTAACAAAAAACATATTTAATTATGTACAGAAATTTACAGGCACAATTAACTTAGTGTTAACGAACACATTTAAATCATATTCTGAAATAACATATTTACATATAGTTACTGAAATTCTAATTATATGGTGATTATTATATTAAACATAAGCTTCTTGTAGAAATTATTTAACATGATGTATAAACTAAAATGGAATTAAAACATTTTAAAATTAATGTATTACTATGTCCTTATATTTTCTTAAATTATGCTTTGAATTATTTTTTGTATTTTAAATCTAAAAAGTGTTTCTAATGTAATGTTTGTGTAATTATTTTGTGAAAAAAAGCCTTAAGTGTGTGGTGCAATACATGTTTTCTGTATTGTGAAAGTAATATTAGACTTATCGTGTGTTTATTACGGACTGCTATTAATGGAGAATTGTATCTCTTATTTAGTCTATTGGCTCGTTTCAAAACAGTCCATAATAAAAGACGATACCAAAGTTTGAAAAAAAAACAATAACAAATAAAACAATACACAAAGTCAGGGCTAATTACAATTAATACGTTTTTAATGTGTGAATTTCAATGAATTACAAACACAAGAGAACATAATTAAAATTATTAACTTACAGTGTGGCTGGTACCGGTACTGTATGTAAAAATACAATGAGTTCAAGTTGTACAATGAAACAAAATCTACACACAACAAAGCACTGTCTAGTATTAAATGATGACACACTGCACGTCTCGTGATAAAATGAAAGGATCTCTCTTCTCATTCAGTCGTTCAGCCTTTTATATTCTGTTCCAGACGATCATTCTCGAAATAGATGACGCATTGTAACTGCTTCTCACATTCTCGAGATCATTCTACAATGTTCGACTGAAACGGATAATACTTAAGCGTTGTAGTAAACAAGGGGAAAGATTTGTTAGCCACATCCCAAAACGGCCTCGACTGTAAGAGGTCATGCACTTGGAAAGCGGGTAAAGAGGGCATCAAAACACATCTCCTTTATAAAAGTGTTGTTTCTTGTTTTTGGGTTATGTTATTGTGTTTAGTGTTATGGTTCTGTCTATATCTACTGTGTGAACTGTACCTGCTTGTATGATTTGTTTATGTGTAGATTTAGCCTTTAAGATTGTTATATGTCAGATATAAATGTTGTTCTGTCTCAACAGCCCCTGCCATGCAGAGTGGACATTCTGTGTGCTTAACTCTGTCCTTGTATGGTCTTCATGGGACTGGTGTCATGTTGTATTTGAGTCTAAATGTGATTTCTTTGTCTTTATTTTGTATTTCTTTAATGTGTGTATTTTTAAATGTATTCTCAAGTGTTTATTGTTCCATGAGGATGTGTCCATTTTATTCTATTATTGAGTGGTGTTGCTTGTCTCTTTATTAAATGTGTGTAGATCTCTTTGGTTGTTTTGTGTATAAGTGTTTCGTTGCCTTTTAATGCTTGGGTGCATGCCATGTGAAAATCAGATTGTTTTCTACCTGTGTAATGTGGTGTGCTGTTGTCAATTTTTGTTAACTGTCCTAATCGTATCCTCATGTAATAATGTGTAAATATATTGTCATCCTTCTTTCTAATGGCTTGTCCTATAAATTTGATTCTAAGTGTCTGTCGTTTTGTTTGTATGTGTTGTAAATTAATCCCCACACCTTCTAATTTAGGTTGCATTAAAGTTGTATTTTATTGTTTTATATTGTTCCATGAAGTATGTAATTCCTGATGTGTAAGTTGATTTGTTTTAAAATTGTTGGTGGAGGCCCCCATGTTCCTTGTGTAAATTATTTTGGGAATTACAAACGTGTTTATGATTGTACTCCTGCCAAAAATTGTATGTGCTGTGTATTTGTGTCTGTCATTTATGTTTTTTTTCAGATTTAGTTTATTTTAGACCCACTACCTCTCCCAAAACCTTGAAATATTTATATTATTTTTTACATTGTCTTATCATCAATAGGAAAACAATAGTGTCATCTGAATATGCAATGACTTCCTTTCCTTACCCCCAGGGATCCTGTAGAGAATGGGAGTTGATTAATAATTGTTGCCACTGAATATTATGTTTGATTGTGCGTGGTGTGTGTTTGAGAGTTTTAATTAGCTAGTGAACACTCTTCCCGCGCTTGACATTTGTATGCTCATTATGACATAGTGTATGTCTAGACTGTATTGTGACGTACGTTTTATTCATCTGGCTGTCTTGAAGAGAACTTTGTGAAAGGAGCTTGTGTTTCATTTCTGTCTAATAGCGAGCTGCGCTATATGCATATGTGTTTATGGAATTTACAGCCTGTGAATATAATTAGATATTAAAGTTAAATTTATTGTGATAAATAACTTGAGTTGATTCAGTGCTAGTACGACGTATTACAACGTGTTAAAGAACTGGATGTAGTAGAAACGTGTAGTATACATAGGGGCTACTCATCCATGGCCTAAGACCATCTGAAAACACACATATTATACAGTTATGAAGTATCAACGAAACTAATTTTGTGATTGGGAGTCGCCACAACATGAGGAACTGTATTAAAGGGTCGCGGCTTTAGGAAGGTTGAGAACCACTGATCTAAAGGGTTCGAGATTTATTATCCAATGTTATCACCACGCATTAAAATATCTCAATACTGCTAAATTCGGTAATTCGAGAGTCACCAGATGGGCATTAATTTTAAAGGAATTCAATTTTGACATTGAATATATCAAGGGAGAAGAAAATACTATTGCAGATTTTTTATCTCGACAATAGGGAGGGAAAAAGAAATAACAATCAGACCGTCTTGTAATGATATTTTGTATGTTTACAAAATTCACTTGAGAAGGCGAATGTAACCGCTCGATTGGGGAGTGAGAGTACAATTGTGTGATGTAAATGAGTCACTGGATATTGTGAGCAAAGGTTGCTTAAATGGTGATTGTATGACACAGGCATGTAATAAACATGAATTAGTACGTAATATGAGCCAGGAGTGCTCAGGTTTGGATTTTATTGCAGAGAGCTGTCATGAAAATGAATCACTAAGTAATGTGAGTGTCCAGATTTTGAGAGCCAGGAGTGCTCTGACATTAAGGTGGAAACAAATTTTGAATCAATTAAATAGAACGCTGCCAGCTCTAGAGGTACACTGGTTTATGAGTTTGTAGAGGAGGTTAAGGTTCAAGTCCATAAGTTGGGAGCTGAAACAAAACCTTTGTTTTATTGTTAAAAATGAATCTGTTAAATGAGCCATGACCATGATGGCTCTGAAGTTTTTGATTGGTATGAATTTTTTGATGAGACTCAAAAATGTAAAAATTTAAAAATATGTATTGTAAAACTGAATTTCCATATGAGTTGTGACTACGGGTTAAAAGACCAGCGAGAAGGATCTCAAATGATAATTAACATGATGAAGCAAATAGTTGTGAAATCCACGGACAGAAGAAATGAGTCATATAAGAGCAAATGAAGACTGCTTATATTGTGAAAGTCAATCATTTTTAATATACATTAATGATATGAACTTGATCATCTTAATTATTGTTATAAAGCCTTTATTGAAATTGATGTAATAGCCTTGATATGTGAGACATGAATGGAATTTTGTTATTGTTGAATTCCATTGATATGAAAATGAATTTTATTTGTTGAGATTCATTGATCTGATTTTTTAAAAGTATATAGTTTATTGATTGTGGTACATCATAGCCCTGCTAGATTTTCAGGGATATTGAATAATTTAGTTTGGTACAGACCATTTCATTTATCTTAAGGTTCATAATTGATAATGAGTATGTGAATTTTTTATGTGGTAGTCGAGGGGGGATATGTCGAGTATTAACAATTGTTGTGACTGAAAATTATGTTTGATTTTACGCTGTGTGTGTTTGAGAGTTTGAATTAATTAGGGAACGCTCTTCGCGCGCTTGACTTGCTGGCGTATTTTTATGCTCATTATGACGTAGTGTCTAGTCTGTATTGTGACGTAAGTTTTATTCGTCTGACAGTCTTGAAAGGAACTTTGTGGAAGTAGGATGAGTTTTTTTTCTGTCTGATATACAGCTGCGTTATATGCTTGTGTTTATGGAAATTAAAGCCTGTGTATATAATGAGATATTAAAATAACATTTATTGTGGTAACGGACTTGAGTTAATTCAGTGATAGTGCGACGTATTACAATGTGTGAAATAACTTGATGAACTAACAAATCTAGTAGAAACGTGGAGTTGACAGATCCCTAATCCTTTAATACTCTCCTCCCTTCTAACTCTCTTTAGCAGGGGTTCAAATGATAGGATATAAAGGTAAGGGGATATGGACATTCTTGTGAAATTGATCTGTCAATTTTAATGTCTTTAGAAAGTGTGTTGTTTAAATAAATGGGTGACTTGTATAAAAATTTTACCCAATTACAAAAAATACTCCCGTAGTTTGTTGTGTTGTAATATTTTATGTAGGTTTGTGTGGTCTACCGGAGTCTAACCTATCAAAAGCGTTTTCTTGATCTAGTGATAATATGCAAGTTTGGATGTTTTTGTCATTTGATTATTGAATGAAGTCTCTAATGAAATGAGTGTGGTTATGTATGTCCCTGCCTTTAATGCTACATTGTTGGTTTGTATGTATTAGGGTTTTAATTTATTTGCTAGTGTTTTTGTAAGAATTTTATTATTTGTGTTAAGTAAAGATATGGGTCTATGATTTTTAAGTTGTGTTCTGTCTGTATCTTTTTTTTGGTAAAAGTGTAAAGTATGAAGTATTTATTGAGTGTGGTAACTCCTTTTATCTGTAAGCTTCTTCTAGTGTGGCATGTAAAATTGGTCCTAGTTTTGTGAAAAAGAAAATGTAAAGTTCCGTTGTTAGTCCATCTGGTCAAGGTGTTTTGTTTTTGTTCATGCTGGACAGTGATGTTTTGATGTCTGCTAATGTAATAGTTTTGTCCATATCTTGTGTTTGATTTTTGTTTAGCTTTTGTGCATACTTATTTGTATATCTGACTCAGTTTGCTCTGTTCCAAAAAGTTTTGTGTAGTATTTTTCAAATGTATTTACTATCATTGGCGTGTCAGTGTGTGTTTCCCCTTCTGTGTCAATGATTTGTCCTATTTGTCTACTTTTTTGCATATTTTGTTCTATTGTTAAAAAGATCTTTGTAGGTGCCTCTTGGTTGTTAATGAAAATTCTACTCCTAACTTGTGCCCCATTGTATTTATGTTGTTTTATTTTTTTAAGTTCTTCCTCTAATTCTTGTGTATTGTGGCTGAAAAGAGTGTTTGCTTTGTCTGTTGCTATGAGTATTTCTTTTCAAACAATTAAAACTATGGCAAGTGCGTTAATGCGTAATATTTATTTTATTTTTCTGAAATAGTTGGTGAAATAAATCTGCGGTGTAAAAGCTGGTGGGTCATTAAAATATTATTATAGTTCGGGGGAGTAAAAAAATGTGCGGTTGCGAGCCTTGGGGGGAGGGGGGAGGGGGTGCACTAATCGTGATTATTGTAAAGTGCGTTACGTGAATGCGCGTTTTATCAAATGTTAAGCCCCACCCCCAGCCCCCACACCCTAAAATTGCTCAATATTACATTTTATAAAGGATTTGTACGAAAAACTTTGTTTTTAGGATTTTCTTTTTAAATATATATATATGCATTATACTATGTGTTTATTTCTTTGTAAGTCTTTCATTCACATAATAAATCATTTCAATACTCTGGATTAATCAAATCTTTAAAAAAGAAAACAAATAAATAAATCGATTATCAATTTTTAAATATCAATAACTGGTTATAACCAATAACCGATTTTTCAGGTTATGTTTAACATCTTTACTTTAAATAAATACAGTACAAATATTTGATCCTTTGTTCGCTTAACTTTAAAACTATTTCTATATTTCTGGGAAACTGGTTTATTAGTTTAATGGCGTCATTTGGCCTGATCTATTCAGCGGTTCTCTTGCTCATACTAACGGATGAGGTTTGTATGAGGTTAAGCAGTCGGTACTACAGTTTGGGGTACATTGTTGTAAAGACTTTTTACAATTACTAGTCTTTTAATAAATGAATAAATATAAAAGATGATGGATTTAAATAAATGAAATCAGTTGTCGGGTGGATTCGACCTTCACCTTCCAAGCATGCTGTGATATTCTTCAAACAAATGCACTGCACTGTGACCAGGCTGGGATTTCATTTATTAAGCCTTAATGGTGCTCTTAATTCGTTGAATAGCCCTTGATGAATCCAAGTGAGAATAGAATTACTCCGCTTGTTCAGATTAAGTTACCTCAAGGGACACAACGTGGCCGATCAATTACACCGAGGTGCTTTAAGTTCTCAGTGTTAAATCACTAAACTTTGCCAGAGCGGAAGTGATGTTTTTTGTTGTTTTTTTTGCTGGGGTGAAGAAAAACTCACGCTACCCCCACCCGCACCCTCATTCTAGCTTCACCCTCTTCCTCGTGTTTATTAAAATGGTGAATTATAGGTATTCCAAAATATTCCCCTTGCCCACCCTTTTTCTCAATTTTGGAAAAACCAACTTCAAGCAATACCAATGTCGAGTACTTCAGTTGTTTGAACTAGTTTCTATTTCTTGTTATTGCTATATTTGTCCTGTCATCTGAGAAAGACTCTTAGCTGGAACGATCTTCTGTTATTGTCCTGTCTTTCCATTCAAGGTTCTACATACCTTGTTCTACTATTTCTTCAAATCTACCTCACTTCGCGTCTCTACTTTTCCCTCTTAGCAATATGTGGAAAAAGAATCATTTCTTTACCAGATTTACTTAAATTTTATGAAAAGAAAGTTAATTTCGGTCAGCATATAAGATTTGTATTCACATCTCTCAAACTTTTTTTAAAATATCCAAACAATCTCATCGTTTGTCTATCCATTCATCCGTCTGTCTGTCTGTCTGTCTCTCTATAACTCTATCCGCCGATCCATTTTTTTAAAACTATCTATGTATCAATCTCATTGTCTGCCTGTCATTATCTTTCTCCTTCTGTCTCACTGTTAATCTTTCTGTTTATCTGTCTCCCTCTCTCTTTCACTCTCTCTCTCTCTGTTTCTCTCCATCTAAGAGTGTGTGTTTTGTTTAAATTTAAAACACAGAGATTTTCACACCCTTCTACGTTGTCGACCCCATCCCTCCCTCCTACACACCTACTCGTTGCCAGCCCTGCACCCCACCCCCAGCAGTTCCATGTCTGGAATCACGCTGACAACCTCACAAGTCAATTGTTCACATACACGCCTGACCGATGTGCTGATTGCAATCATTACTGGCTACAAGAGACGCCACTTTGAGCGTGTTCCACCTGAATGGACCGATGTTGAGTTGGCCACGTGTCTTGCTGTTCTCAAGTTTGAGGTGTGTTTGTATATCTGAGTGTGTGTGTGTGTGTGTTTCAGTTGTAAATCTAAGACCTTGCAGGTGGCTACACGATGGCAAATGATGCATTCGGGATCTGAACGTTGGGAATTGCAGAGACAAAACTGACGACACACTAACACGTAGTTGAATCTGAAGCTTATTAACGTCGCCGCCTCTGCTGCAAAGGACTCCTGACTTTTCCGTTGTGTTTCACGTTGCTGTGCGCAATTCCTTATTTCGTTGTTGACCTTTAAACCGGAAGTAACTCATTTAATTCTCTGTTATATTTACGTTATATTTATGACTGCTGCAAAGGAAAGCACCTTGACAAGAGTCGAAGCATTAATCACAAACGACGGTCATATGTGACGTCATGAGATCTGTCAATGGGAATCACATTTTTTGATCACTGCAGTGTCCACTTTTATTCTCTAAAATTGCTCTCTCTACCTCCCTCACACAAACACACTGTCACTCTCTCTTTCTTTTTTTCTGCCTCTCTCTTTCTATATCTCTTTTTTATCGATTTCTCTCTTTCTTTCTTACTCTATCTCTTTCTTTTTCTCTCTCTCTCCTTATCTTTCCCTCTTTCTCTCTCCCTTTCTCTCTCCCTTTCTCTCTCTCTTTCTCTCGAGTGTTAGATTTGTCAAAGTTTGTGTTGTGGAGTGTAAGTGTGGAGAGGGGCTAGTTATGGTTAGAGCGGAGTTGGATTGTAACTGTTCATTTATATTATTGACAACTCATAAATGGGATACCATATCCATGAACATATGCCCTTCAACGTGCAAGTGACAGAAGTCTCTTATAGACTTATAGCCTAAAGTCCTTAATATCGCGCAAGTGGGAGTACTTCAAGAATCAATACCATTTCTTGTCACAACTCGTGACGTCATCCAGAGATACATTTATATACATGTATATATGCAAGTATGTATATAAAGAAAAAACTGCTTTTTTACAATTGTTTTTATAGCACCTGGTTAACGTGGCACATTGTTGCGTGGTGAGTGGTGAGCTTTCATCCCAACCACAAGTACAACAACAATATCATTTTTTGTAAAACACGAGTCTTTGAGAAAAATGAAACGTCTCTATTTTAATAAATATCAAAGTTGTACTTTTGATGTTTTTTTGTATAGTTGTTGTTGTTTTTCAATTTATAAACGGCACAAACAAACGTACAGCCTGTGTCATTTAATCTAGATCAGTATTTCTTATACCTTTTTTTTTTACTCGCAGCTCCCTTAACATTTAGCTCTGTGGTTCCCTTAACATTTAGCTCTGTGGCTTCCTTAACATTTAGCTCTGTGGCTTCCTTAACATTTAGCCATGCGTCCCCCTCTATTATAAATATAATAAATTGCTCTTTTAATTTACATAAATTCTTTTTTCTTTTTTTGCAAACTTTTCATGACCCTTAAGAAATACGTTGCCTAACGTTGATCTAGAGCAGGGGTAACCAAACTATGGCACGGGGGCCGGCCGGCCCGCGACGTCAGTTCATCAGGCCCGCCACGTCAGTTCATCAGGCCCGCGATGTCAGTTCATCAGGCCCGCCACGTCAGTTCATCAGGCCCGCGACGTCAGTTCATCAGGCCTTCGACGTCAGTTCATCAGGCCCACGACGTCAGTTCATCAGGCCCGCGACGTCAGTTCATCAGGCCCGCCACGTCAGTTCATCAGGCCCGCGACGTCAGTTCATCAGGCCCGCGACGTCAGTTCATCAGGCCCGCGACGTCAGTTCATCAGGCCCGCCACGTCAGTTCACCAGGCCCGCCACGTCAGTTCACCAGGCCCGCCAACGGTACTTGAATTTGCTTGATAAAACGCATGGAACACGAAACGCTGTGATCAAATGTAAATATTCTGTTTAGCATTAGTTACTTCAGTAAAGAATAAATAGCAAAAAATTATATACAATTTAAAATTTTAAAAAAGAAACCAGAATCACCTTTCTAACTTTATACTTTTTGAGCTATGAGCGATTTTCCTAATGACTTTTACCTGACACACCTCCTGCACAATTGTAGCCTATATACTAAGATCGAAAAATCATATTAGTTATCGACTTAACGAAGATAATTTTGTGTAAAATAACTAGCTGAGCTCTACATACGATACGACAACGAGAAGTACAAAACCAAACGAGCAGAACATATCCAAACAATTATAACTGTCTTCTATAATCATCCACTACAAAAACTGTTTTTGCATTGAGAGATTTCTTGCACAAGTACTAAACTACAGGGGCAACGACCCACTCCAAGAAATGACAAGTGGAGACAATTGTTTAAGAAACCGCTTCTTCAAACCAGTTGTGCCGCTTGATGGCGATAGTGTACAAGGAGACTAACAAATGCATCGATATCATGCTCGTAATGACATCAGAGATGACATCCTGTCGTCAATAAATATCACCCCGTATAGACACAGTATCCTTCCTTCGTTTGCAATAGTCTTATGGTTATGATCCTTTTGTAATGATGTTATCGTGATGATCTTTTTGTGATGATCTTATTTTATAATTATCTTATTGCGGTTAGTTAATTGCGATGATTTTATTGGGCTGATCTTATTGTAATGATCTTGTTGTCGTGATCTTATTGTAATGATCTTGTTGTGGTGATCTTAATGTAATGATCTTGTTGTGGTGATCTTATTGTAATGATCTTGTTGTTGTTATGATCTTTATTGTAATAATCTTATTGTAATGATCTTATTGTTATGATCATGGTTAAACAATGAGAATATGAAAAGTTTGCTGATGTGTTCCCAAGATGCCAGACTGTTTTTCTCCCATCTGCAGTTTCCTTTGTTATTAAATGAGAAGTCCTTTAGCACTTACCTCTATTGTAATGATGACTTACGTCCTGTCGCACTTACCTCTATTGTAATGATGACTTACGTCCTGTCGCACATACCTCTATTGTAATGATGACTTACGTCCTGTCGCACTTACCTCTATTGTAATGATGACTTACGTCCTTTAGCACTTACCTCTATTGTAATGAAATGTTTTGAGAAACTTATTCTGAGTCCTGTCGCACATACCTCTATTGTAATGATGACTTACGTCCTGTCGCACTTACCTCTATTGTAATGGTGACTTACGTCCTTTAGCACTTACCTCTATTGTAATGATGACTTACGTCCTGTCGCACTTACCTCTATTGTAATGATGACTTACGTCCTTTAGCACTTACCTCTATTGTAATGATGACTTACGTCCTTTAGCACTTACCTCTATTGTAATGATGACTTACGTCCTGTCGCACTTACCTCTATTGTAATGATGACTTACGTCCTGTCGCACTTACCTCTATTGTAATGATGACTTACGTCCTGTCGCACATACCTCTATTGTAATGATGACTTACGTCCTGTCGCACTTACCTCTATTGTAATGATGACTTACGTCCTGTCGCACTTACCTCTATTGTAATGATGACTTACGTCCTTTAGCACTTACCTCTATTGTAATGATGACTTACGTCCTGTCGCACTTACCTCTATTGTAATGATGACTTACGTCCTGTCGCACTTACCTCTATTGTAATGATGACTTACGTCCTGTCGCACTTACCTCTATTGTAATGATGACTTACGTCCTTTAGCACTTACCTCTATTGTAATGAAATGTTTTGAGAAACTTATTCTGAGCAAATTTTGAATAAATTACAGCAAAAACTTGACCCCAAACCAATTTGTTTATAAACCTGCCAGACGTAAGGAGGATGCTATCTTACTATTGTTGGAGAGACTTTACCATCACCTAAACAGTCCTAAAAAATATGCCATAGTACTTTTCTTAGACTTCTCATCAGCATTTAACACTACCCAACCACACTTTATGATAAAGAAACGTACCTCGTGAGGTGTAAATTTAAATATTCAAGCTTGGATAATGAACTTTTTAACAACTCGCCCACAATATGTCAAGGTAAATAACCAATTACCTCTAACCAGAGAAATAAGCACCGGGGCGACACAAGGCTGCATTCTCTCCCCTGTACTGTATACAACATACACCAATGATATTCAAAGCTCAATCGATACCGTTCCAATCTTAAAATTTGTTGATGATACCACCATCGTTGGCATAATATCTGAGTGATGACGTCACCATCGTTGGCTTAATATCTGAGTGATGATACCACCATCGTTGGCTTAATATCTGAGTGATGATACCACCATCGTTGGCTTAATATCTGAGTGATGATACCACCATCGTTGGCTTAATATCTGAAGAAGAAGGCTTATACTGCTACTTAGTTACAAGCTTTATCAATTGGTGCGATGAAAATTTTTTCCAGCTGAATGTCTCAAAAACTAAGGAAATGGTTGTTGACTTCAGGATGGGGAAACACCAGTTTACAGATCTCAACATAAAAAATAAAAATGTAGAGAAAGTAGAGACATATAAGTACTTAGGTGTCACCATTAATAATAAGCTAACATGGCATGAGCACGGCCTAATTCTGTATAAGAAAATCAACCAAAGATTGGTCTATCTCAAAAAAATATACACTTTCGGCGTAAACAAACAATTCGTTAACCTATTCTACTGTGCAACAATTGAAAGCCTACTTAATTTCAGTATTACCTGCTGGTGTGGGAATTCAACGAATGATATTAAACACCATATAAACCGACTAATCAAGAATGCTAGGAACATAACACAAACTAAACATCCTTCACTTGAAGAACTATTGGAAGAAAGATGTTATTGTAAAAGTAAACAAATTTTGAATGATACATCCCACCCTCTTCATCACAGATACTTAGGATCGGCCTGTTAGGGACGAATTCTTTCCATCAGGGTGATGACTGAAAGATATAACAATTCTTTTGTTCCCAAATCTGTACGAATTTACCAGCGTGCTCCCCCCGAAAGTCACAAATCTTAATAGGAACTAATAAGTCCCTGATATGGCTAAGAGAATTCACTGAATGGCTGTTTTTGTCAATTTAATGTAAATGTCTTGTGTTCAAATTGTTTTATTTATGTGCTGAAAATGTACAATGCAATCAAAAGACATTTCCATTTGTTTGGATCAATAAAAGAATATAATCTTATCTTATCATAATCAATCGTTTTTAAAAGCATTTGTATTGTATTATAGGGTAAGATACTAGTAAACGATACAACCAAAGAAAATGTATAGCCCCCCCCCCCCCCCGAAACCCATTTTTGGGGTCAAATTAAAACTACCTTCTAAGTCAAACTAAGACATCCTTCTATATGTAAAATTTAAACATTCATCTCTGTCAAACTATGTTCTTTTTTGTAACTAGCACTCTACATTAGTTCTTATTTATGACTAACAATCTACATTAGCTCCTATTTGTGATGAACAATCTACATTAGTTATTGGTGTTGGTTAATCAACTCCAAAGCCACTTTTGAGTGTTAAGTTCACATCCCTATTGGTCTAAAGTAGTTGACAACAAATAATCTACAATTAAATTAATGCTTTTAATGCTTTTTTCATTAAATCTTAAGGACGCTCCAGCGTTTTAAATAATTTTCATTTTAACATAATATTGCCGTAATCATAGCTTTGCCCTAAACTAGAGCAACACGACATACCAAACAATTTGTGAACCGCTGGTAGCTGTTTTGATCACACCAACACTATTGTGATTCACCGACATATAGCTCCATGCACTGATAACATGTTAGAGCAAGTTTAAAAGTCATTGCATGCTATTTTTAATATTAATTTACATATCCCATAAAATGACTCTGTTTAAACTCTTCTTTTACTCGAGCATCTCCAGGCATCAGGTTTGTAAGGAGCACCTAAAGACCTCACCATCTGCTCAGAAAGAAAATGCCAATGGAAGAATTATACGAAATCCGAATCTGTTTCTATTGCCATGCCCTGAATACACATCAGTTGTTGTTTTTTTCAGGGGTTCTTAACATGTGAACATAGTCAACTGGTGGTGGATGGGGTTCATTTAGGACGTGTTCAGACGCCAACTTGCATATGCTTCTCATAATTTAGGCGATGATGTATATTTAAGTGGTGTTTGTTTTGACAATTCAGATTTTGGTGTAATTACCCCACTCTACCCACCCAGGAGTTGACATTTGGGAAAGTGTAAAGAGAAATAGTGTAAGAACACCTGCAAGCAGTTCTTTCAGTTGATCCAACATGTCATAAACCTAGCGCTGCTTAAATATACATATGTACATCACGGTTCTCACCTTCACAAAAAAGGACTCAAATAGTTAGAGAATAGTTTTGTCAGTAGTTAACCTATATTAAGGCAAAAAATTCATCGTAAAACGTTTGTGTTTAGAAAGACATTTCATTTATATCTACTAAAAGCCAATCTACCCGTCTTTTCTAGGGTTTGTGTTTGGAACACTTCTAAAGCGTAATCTTAGAGCCCTGTCAAAAGCACTTCGCTAAAGTATCAATGAAATGTTTTACCTTTCTCTTGAAAAAGTTAGATTTATAATAAATCTTGTAAACACTAAAATTTGGGGACATTTCGTTTCTGGTTATAAGTTGCAAGAAACAAACACAGTGGACGTTATATCGTAGATAGAAAGCTTAGTTCATTTGCTACTCTGTAAAAAGAAAACCAAAAATGTGGATCGCAACCAACGTAGAGCCTGGAAATTTTGGTCAAAATCCTTTTATCCCAAAAGCTGTAATAATACAAGGTATAAAGAGTAAATAGTATAAAATGTTATTCTCAAAAGGCTTGAAAATGCAGCTCTATAAAGATATGAAACATTCAAAGAAAAATATTTTTGGTGTACGCATTTTTAATAAGACTTTTTAAATACGTATTAATTCATCGAAACTGTTCGCAGCCCTTTTAAAAATGCATTAAAAGAATTATTTTTTTTTAAATGATCCAGACCTGTTTACCTTAAAATCGTACAATATCAACACAAAAATCGTTCAATACATTATCTTAATAGCAAAAAAAATATATACAGTATATATAATGTCTACACCTAAAAATCGTACACTGTACGCCAAAATCGTGAGAGTAAACAGTGCTGAAGATGTGTAGGAAGCATTTTCGGGAATTTAGTCACAGGTATATTTAGATAACAATATTGGCTTAGATAACAATATTGGCTTAGATTACAATATTGGCTTAGATAACAATATTGACTTAGATAACAATATTGGCTTACATAACAATATTGGCTTACATAACAATATTGGCTTACATAACAATATTGGCTTAGATAACAATATTGGCTTAGATACAAATGTTGGCTTTAAATTCATTTCAAATTCATACATTAAGAAATATTCAAACAGACTTGGCAGTATTTTCTCACATCTGATGAACTCGAATAGTTTTGTTGGGGGGGGGGGGGGAGTGGGGGGGGGGGGGGGGGGGCTACGTACATACAATACTCAGAGCGAAAGTTCAAAGAGAAGAAGGAAAAAATTGGATCTAAAACTGAACTTTGGGAATTCCCTTTGCTCATTCATTACAATCTGGCTGCAGCCCATCTGAGCTTTGATAAACTCAAGCCAAGTCACTCTAGTGCGATGGCTTGATATGCGCACCACATGCGTAGATCACTCTTGATAATGACATTTTTTAAACAAACGTAGTACTGGTGTTAAGAGCAACCCCCCCTCCTCCCCCCCCCCCCCCCCCCCAAAAAAAAAAAAAAAAAAAAAAAAAACATGAAATTGATTCTAAAACAAAGATAAGTAATCAGAAAACCAAAAGTCAAGATTATTAGGTTTGATCCAGAGAGCTGTAACAACGTGTCAAATCTCTAATGACTTTGGCTCACTCCAACATTCGCAGCCACACAAGCATGATCTTATCTAACGGAATCTAACCTCTTCCCCTAACGACTAGCACCCACTCCAGACTTACCCCATTCCCCGGTTCCAAGGCATAACCAAGAAATGAATTTAAAGCCGAAAATACATATTGGGCTCTCATTATAAGACAATTGGAGTCGAGAAAAATGGGCTGGTAAGTGTTGGGGTACCAAAATAAAAACGAATTTCTATCGCCCCGAATTCATCTGGTCTTATCAGTAAATTCACGGAACGTATACCCCAACAGTTACTCTGACATGATGACTTGTACACATTTTGGTTTCTCCCATAGGGAGAGCTCCGAAAGCACAGCTGAAAGCTGTCAGGGCTATTTTTATGACACCTCATGTATAGATTTAAGGGAGAGAATGCAGCGCTCCAATAAAGTTTATTAAATACTTACAGTATGTTTTGTATCGTCACACCGCAGTACTTTGTCACCTCTTCACCGTTACCCAAACACCCACACATCCCCCCACCCATCCAAGAGACCAGCAACCAGAACGTCACCAGGTCCTGTTTCAGCAGCGACGACTTTACTATTATTTACTATTGCTTAAAAGTGGGAAAACTCAAATTAAGGGGTTCGATTGGGGTGGGATGAGGTGGGGTAGGTGGAGTGGGGTACAGGTTTGGCAAGGTGTGATGCAGTTACTCCCATCTTTTCTGTTATTATAAAGTTATTTGCGTAGCCCTAAGTAAATGTTTGTATGTGTAGTTAATGTTGTGGGTACGTTGGAATAAGTGTGAGGCGATTACGAACATGAACATGTGAGCACCTGGTGTGTTCATAGCACATATACATTTGAACACCCGGTGTGTTCATAGCACATGAACATTTGATCACTTGGTCTGTTAATAGCACATGAACATTTGAGTACAGGGTTAGTTCATAGCATATGAACATTAGCGTATGGTATGTTATTGAACCATGAAAATTTTAGCACATAGTCTGTTGATAGCACATGAGCATTTTAGCAAATTGTCTTTTGATAACAGATTAATATTTTACCTCATAGTCTTTTGAAAGCACTGGAGCATTTTAGCACGTAGTCTGTTAAGAGCACATGAACATTAGCATCATAAAACATTTGACAATATGTGTTTTTTATTGTACGTTAGTTAATGGTTATTTAAAGCACACAATTTGAATGTAACACATATATTGTAAAATAGTATGTAATAATATGGCATTGGCATTGTAATCTAATCGACCACACACACACACAACACATTTAAAGAACACGTCACACACAACAACGTGATGACAACACTTTTACCAATTCGTTAAAAGATAAAGCTAATGAAAAATTTTTAAAGACTTTAAAAAAAATTTAATTTCAAATTATTTTTACTTATTAGAATTGTATGCAAGAATCCAAGTCATTTTTTAATATAATAATTTTTCAAAACCTTTCATTATTTCTTTTTCTTTTAAATCAAATGGACGACGGAAGTAGTAAAATTTATTTTTTATTATACATAAATTGAATGTTCATTCTCTTTTAAAGTGCACAAAATTTAGAATCTGTAAAATGTTATTTCAAGGTGTTCCTGTTGTTGCTGTTGTTGCTGTTGTTCCTGTTGTTGCTGTTGTTCCTGTTGTTGCTGTTGTTCCTGTTGTTGCTGTTGTTCCTGTTGTTGCTGTTGTTATTGGTTTCTTAAAAATACTTTTTGAAATGGTAACTTTGACTCCAGTTTAGAGACGCCATAAATGACGTAATCAATGGATTAATCCGTCAGCCATCTACCCCACTTCTTTAATCTTCAGATTTTAATTATTTGCTTAAAAATCATTCCCTTTAGCAATTCAAGATATTCCCCTACAGCCCAGACACTCAGGAAAGAAGTTGGCCCAGACACCTCGTACAAAAATTGATATAAACAAATAGTACAGAGATTTTCAAAGAACCTAGTACAGAGATTGAACCAGACACCTAGTAGAGAGATTGGACTAGACACCTAATACAGAGATTGGAAAAGGAAAATAAAAAGTCGAAAAGGTTAATGATGCGCAAACGAATATGTTGAGTACAAAATAACATTATGACGCGGAACTACCACAGATGCTTCCCTCAACCTCCACATGCTGCACTCACGGCGCATTGTGCTAAATTATGTGGTCTTGTATGGATGGGGAACAGAAGGCAGGAAAATCTTTTTCTAGAAATTCTGATTTTAAAATCATATATATATAAACAACTAGCGAGTACCCGGCATGCGTTGCAATGCCACTCAAGAAAGAAAGTGTTTGCGTTTTAATTATGTTTCTTGAAGAGCTTTTAAATACACAATGTTTTTCCCTCTGGTGCATACACGAATAAATCGGAAGGTTTTCCGACTCGAGAGCAGGCCACGTACAGCTGTCCATGGGAGAAGCATGGGCTTTTCAAATTTAGTCTGCAAACTTGTAGCGATTGTCCCTGTGCTTTGTTGATGGTCATTGCAAATGCGAGTCGCACCGGAAACTGCAGACGTTTGAATTCAAATGGCATATCTGTTGGAATCATTGGGATGCGTGGCAGCAGTACATCTTCTCCTTTAAATTTTCCATTTAAAATAGTTGCTTCGATGGTAGTGTCCATCAAGTTTTTCACTGAAAGCTTGGTGCCGTTGCAAAGTCGTGGTGGATTTATGTTTCGTAAAAGAATGATAGGCACGCCAATTTTGGGTGTTAAAACGTGCGACGGGATGCCTGGCAAGTCAAGTGAATTCAAGAATTGCATTGGATAATATTGACAACGTTGTCTTGATTCAATACAGTATCAATGGACGTGTACGTTGTCGTTTCGCCTGGGATTTCATTTTGAATGCTTAAGTTGATGGCATTGACATGGTTGTTTTTGGCTGCCAATATAGCACGTGCACTGAGCCACTGATGATTTGTGTAATTTTGTGCGATATTTGGAAAAAACTCTATGAATCAATTCGTCGATGGTTGCTGTAATTTTACAGAAACTTGTTGGCAATGTGAAACAGTGTGTGGATTCATCGATTGCCATTTTCCCATTCCCAATGTCCAACAACTGTTTTGCGAAACGTTCAGCGGATGCATCATTGTGTAGTTGCACACGCATATTGGTCTTCAAAGTCAATTACTGTACATGCCGCCATAAAACTGATGATTTTAGACATGCATTTAATTCATCGGCAGCTGTTGAACGTGCTATAACTGGTAGAGTTTGCCGAAAATCACCAGATAATAGAATAAGTGCGCCACCAAAGATCTGTTCATTTCCTCTCACATCTTTAAGTGTACGATGCAGCGCTTCCAATGCTTTTTTTGTGCGCCATAGTACAATCGTCCCATATAATGAGTTGACATGATTGGAGTACTTTACCCATTCCAGAATGTTTATTTATATTGCATGTTGGTGTCTTAGTCATTTGCATGTTCAATGGCAATTTCAGTGCTGAATGCGCTGTTCGTCCACCATCCAAAAGAGTTGCTGCAATTCCAAATGATGCGATTGCCAGTGCAATATTCTTTCGAGATCGTATGGTTGCCAAAATAAGTGAAATTAGGAAAGTTTTGCCTGTGCCTCCGGGAGCATCTAGGAAATAGAATCCACCTTTTTGACTTCCAATTGCATTCATAATTATGTCATACACTATGCGTTGCTCTCAATTTCGGATGAGTCATTTGAACAAATGTACCCAATTCGTCGATATCAAAGTGTGTTTCTCGATGCGAATCTCGGTGGAAAAGGTTGTTTGCAGATCGACTCGGAGCAGTCATTCCCAAATCTACCAGTGCTTTGTTAGCGATTGCCAAACACATGTCCTCAATCGAAATCAATGCCTCATTATACATGTTTGATGTAAATTGAATGTCCGGATTTTGTTTCTTTGCACGCAAACGGTGTAGAATGTCTTCACTCATGTAGTCTTTGTATTTCTCCCAAAGATCTTTTGGATTGGATGGGAAGCATGTTGTCAATATGATTGCAAACAAAGTGCGTATTTGCTGTGGTTGAGCAATATTCGATGCATCAGAGAGCGAAGTGTCCCAATGAGCATCGTTTCCAGAAGTTTTAATTCTTGGCAAGCTTCACGATAAGTGGCACATACTTGACCGTTTACTGTTCTCAATTCTTGGAAGACTGTTCGTCCACGTACGTTGATTAACAGTAATCGCAAGTAAAAGCATTTTGCATTGTTTGGGTGAACAGTGTACAGACGGCCTAATGCGTCGGTTGAATATAAATTAAGGTGCTTTTCAAATGCTTTACCCTGTTTGCGACGTTGAAACCTTTTCACTAAAGCATTCCATGTGTAATATGTTGGCACTTCAGAGTAAAGTAGCGACTTTGCAAAAATATCATTCCCGCACAATGAGAAAAATGCATTTAACATTGTTGGCGAAGGTGACAATGCTCTTGCACGTGCATTTTCTAATGTAAAGTACACGCGCTGTCCATTTTCAAGGTGCACTGCCAAATGAACAACTGTTGGATGGCGTTCATGGATAGGAAATGATAAAATGTGCCATATTGCTTCATTGCTACTAATGTAGCGTCCAAGTTAATATTGGTAGACTTCATCGAGTTATCGTGTTGTTTTTTCCAATCCAAAAATTGCCATATCGCTTCCTTTGTTAACATATTTGCAAATGTACTTGATCGATTTCACCGAATTGCAATACTCGACATTGATGTGTGCTTTGAACGTTTTCGAGAGTAATGGTGAATACGGTACAACCCAACGATTATTCAACATCATTGTTTCGTACCTTTAAAGTGATTGATTTGCCACCATCTTCAGTTGATCGTCGACGATATAGTGGATATCCGTCATTGCCAGTGACAGTCTCAGCAACTAAAGCTCTTGGGTATCGTTTCGTACATTTCCCATTAGACATGCATGGAGAATTTTTGTTGCTTAAGCCACATGGACCGTGAATCATGTTTTTGGTGACGATTTCTAATAAGTATTGATCAATGTCGCCATCAGGTATTTCTGCAGAAAGGACTTTATCAATTTGATCTGCTTTAACTTTTTCGATCAACCAAATTAAAATGTGTGCATGTGGCAATCCTCTTTTTTGCCATTCAACGTAATACATCTGTAACAATATGGTTACATTCACCTGGGCCATGTTAATTGTATTCGTGTTATTTAATCATTCACTTTACTGGCACATACACGATCTTCACAAATACGATATAAGCACATCTTGATTTTAATCATCACTATATTTATTTATCTATTTTGTATACAAGTCACAATGATAATAAAGTCTCCGATAGTGGAGAAAGATAGTACTTTATCTTAATACCTCACACAAGCTACTACACAAGCTACTACTGCAATATTACTCAATTACACAAGATGGCACAGAATGAAATTCTGGAAGAGCAAAACACACATCTCCATATTGTTGAATACCTAACCGTTCTCTCTCTTCTGCCCTTGACATTCATCTTTACTTCCGGTACATATTAATTTACTAAAAACAATATGTTATCCAAGATCATATTTGTGCGTATTCATGCATGTGACGTGGATAGATGTAAATGTGGCCGGCAGTATAACCATTTTCCCCAGTTCATTTGGATTCACATTGCCATCATTCACAACTAAATCACGTTAATGAATGTACTCTTCGGAACACAACTATATTTGATTTAATCGAATGTAGAGGAGTCGTTCGGTTTCGATTTTCGCATACATATCAACAATGTATTGATGGAACAATTGTCGACATTTCAAGATATGATTTTCGGCACTCTCACGAATCATCAATCGATATGAATAGTAATTCATGGAACTGACTTTCTTATTCGATTCCTTATCTGTTTGTGGATTTCTTAGTTTGATGTTGAAATGATATCCATCTTCTCCTTGCCAAAATAAAATTGGATATTGCAATCCGTCGTATGAGTGATGAGTTTCTGAGACTCGCTGAACATCACCATTGAAGAATTATATCACGTGAGTTAAATTCTTCGCCTACTATAACGATCGCCACTTCATCAATTATTGGTGCATTGTATTGTCTTTCGTGTTGGCCGACAGGTGTCTTGTCTGCTCTAATGACAACTGTGTATTCATCTGTTGGCATTTGTTCAAGTGCATTTCTAAACAATTGAACTAATTCGTTGTTTTGCAAAAATAAAGCTTGCAATGCAGCTACAATTTCTCGTTTAGTGCCCGTATTGATATGACAACGTTGATCGATTTGTTCATCAGTATTCCCCATAAAATAAATTTAATGAAATTTGTGATCTGTGTTTGGCAGTGGTAGTAGTGATCCTGCACGATGATAAATTTGCCCTTGCACTTTAAATGTTGGCATGTAATTCTCGCGCACGATATTTGTTGCACCGAACGATGTCATTTGGAAACATGAATTATACTTGCGTAGGTGTGCCAAGAAATGTTTCGATTGGCTTTTGTCACTTGATACCAAGGTTGATAATGGTTCTGGTGGTGAATGTAATTCTGGCAATTTCACTTTCCCACCCGCGCTGCAAATTCCCGCTGTTTCATTCTTAAATTTGAGGGCACTGCAATACACGCATAATTTATCCATTTTTCCAATAACCACGCTTGGATGAAGACTGTAATCATAATTAGCATTGTAATGGAATGCACTAATATTTAATTCAGCGTGAAGTGTTCGTCTGGATCGAGCTTTGCGTACTCTGGCGGTTGCCAGTCTTGCTTCACGTTGCTCCATTGTGTCAAAGGTACGGACTTGAGCATTGTGTACTCGAGCTGTTTCTAGTCTTGCTTCCCGTTGCTCCACTGTGTCAAAGGTACGGACTTGAGCATTGTGTACTCGAGCTGTTTCTAGTCTTGCTTCCCGTTGCTCCATTGTGTCAAAGGTACGGACTTGAGCATAGCGTACTCGAGCGGCTTCCAGTCGTGCTTATCGTTGCTCGAATGTTTCCGGTGCTCGTGATGACTTTTTCTTTCGCGCTTGAGGTGTGGAAAAACCAATAGCTTTTCGTTTGGGCGGCATCATTGATTTGACAGCAAAAGTATTGCTTTGTGACGAATATTACAAATGCATGTGATATGTGTTATTAGATGTCGATAGGCAATGGTAATTTCACATTTAACACCACTTGTTACGTCACACACAAAATGAAATATCGCTGTTTGTATTTGATTCAATTAATTTACGATATTTTGACGTTAATAATTTTCACATGTTAGGAAGTACAATAAATTGTTGGCAGTACAATGCCAGTCGTATAGGGGTCACATTACTTTAAAAATCATAAAATACAGCGTTAAAATCTAAATGTTACCATAGTTCAATACCTTCGTTGTCTATGAGGTAATTTATTACTTAAGAAACCATCTATTCATGTCAAATGTCTTTTCATAAAACAAAACAACTCCGAAATTCTAACACTCTATTATAGAACTACTCAATCATTCCTATTCAAAACCATAACACGTTTACAACGTCATATCCGATTCTAAAATACGTCACAAAATTCAAGCTTATTTATAAAAACAACAAAAAAACTCTACACTAAACATGCAACAATGTGTTTTCCGCAAACGGAACTTATATTTTTATAGCACCAATATAGAAAATATAAAATATAAATTTAGGGTGCCCCACCCAAAAACGGAATATTGAGCAATGGTGGAACTAATCTAGAACCTACTTACTATGTAACATATCAACTGAAATATCAATCTTTGTATTTAGGGCCATTGGCCCAAACAGAATATTGTAAAATGTTGTTCTAATTTAGAAACATTTGCGGGAGTGCCCATATCAATTCACCAAAGTTTTAACGCAATCAGATGAATGGTATAGGAATGCATACGATAGTTATAAAGACAATATAAGGGTGGCAAACGCATTTTGGGCCCCAGTCACAAATCGAATATTGTAGAATTCTTGTATTACTTCAGAAACATACTTATTATGTCACACATAATGTCGCTATTTGTATATGATTAAAAATCTATCCATTCATGCATTAGCTCCGTTTGAAATTATATTTATATAACTCATATTATATTTATATAGCTCATATAGGAAAAAAAATTAAATTATCATCCCCCGGCGGCTCATTGTCTTACTTCGCCACAGCCTTCCCCCTGCCCGAAAGGCCTAACCTGCACTGTCACAAACACATACACAACAGTTAACTGTAATCAAAACCAACTTGGTGGCCAGGGGTGATAACTCGATATCACTTAGTCATTGTCTCACGCGCCTCACAACCACGTGATAGCCAAACTAAACGGTACAGTCAGCCACATGTTTATATCCCCCACCACCCCACTCCGCCCCCCCCCACCACCATACTCTGCGCCCGTCCACACACAAAGAGGCGAGCTTACATTGCGCCCTGTGGGCTGTGGGAAACTGACGGCATTCCACGGTATTTTATTCCAGGCAACAACTTTGTCTGCGACACATTTTTTGAGTTAGCTGACACGGTGGATATTTTGTTCACTTTTAAAGAGAGCAGTCAATGTTCATTGCGTGATCGTGTGAGTAGAGCAGTCAATGTTCATTGAGTGATCGTGTGAGTAGAGCAGTCAATGTTCATTGAGTGATCGTGTGAGTAGAGCAGTCAATGTTCATTGAGTGATCGTGTGAGTAGAGCAGTCAATGTTCATTGAGTGATCGTGTGAGTAGAGCAGTCAATGTTCATTGAGTGATCGTGTGAGTAGAGCAGTCAATGTTCATTGAGTGATCGTGTGAGTAGAGCAGTCAATGTTCATTGAGTGATCGTGTGAGTAGAGCAGTCAATGTTCATTGAGTGATCGTGTGAGTAGAGCAGTCAATGTTCATTGAGTGATCGTATGAGTAGAGCAGTCAATGTTCATTGAGTGATCGTGTGAGTAGAGCATTGTGAGTGTTGTTACAACTGTTTAAAGTGCAGTCCTCTTGTCAAATACAGAGCTAATAAAAGATATAAACCAGTAATATGTCTATAGAAAAATTCGACCCTGTCTCTTTTTTTGTTTGTTTTGTTGTTGTTGTTGAAATGTTCCAAGGTGGGGCTCAATATAGATGTTTTGTGTTGTAATGGTAATGGATGTGGTTTTAAATAAATGTCTTGGGGACTTACTGGTGACGGTTATAAACTATCTTGCTAAGAGTATAGAGACTGTCTGGCTGACTGACTGGCTGAATATCTGACTGTCGGTGTTGATGACATCTTTGAGTAACTGAAACTTTAAAGATAATGGGAAAAATTGATGACTTCTGAAAGTATAGCAATGATTATCAATCAGACAAATATTGATTTTTGGTGTTTTTTTTAAATTTAAATAGATATATACTTTGTTAATCAGATGGATAATTGTATATAAATTTAATAGCGTTGTTTACGATTTTATCGGCTATACTATGAACGTTGGGCCAGGACAAATTGTTCGGATATAGTATACAAAAATCTAGAACATATCTGCCACTGTCTTATTGTTCTAAGGTTGTCATGATGTCACACTGAAAGCTCCATCATTTTAAGCATTAATTTTTAACAGATTAAACTCAAACGCTTCACAGAATAGCAAAAGCAACACAGTGACCCACATCGTCTAACCACACCATTTTAGCCTCATTCAAAAGCCACACTTTCTACCCACAACATCTACCCGTGTCATTTTAGCCACATCCGAAATCCTGAGTTTCTGTGTTGATGGCAGTTTCTAATAACTTCAGGTTTATCTCCATTCAATAAGTCTTATTTCCAAAAGGGTCATACTTTTATAGATGTGGAACGGCTTATTTCTTACCAACTGTTTATTTGACCAAACGTTATCAAATGAAGGAAAGTGATAGTGTTACAATAAACTGGCATGTGGTGAAAGTGTGCGTGTGGAGATAATGAGTGTGTGGAGAAAATAGGTTTGTGGAGAAAGTCTGTGTATGGTGAAAGTGGCCATGTGGGTAATTGCTGATATTGAACTACAAAACTGTCAAGACACTGAATTTATTACACTCTAAAACTGTGGCATGCACGAGTGAAACCTTCCTTTGTTAAAACACGAGGACATGTTGAGGACATGTCGTTTCTCTCTTACTTAAAACTCCAAAAACAAGGAGCACTTAAAGAAAATTAGCGCACGTGGTACAACTGACGAACCTGGTCCAGCTCTCAGCACGATCCCCAGTCAACTTTTTGTTTGATTTGTGTTCGAGATAGCTACTTAATATCCCTAAGCTTAGAGAAACATTTTATGTTTTCTAAAGTCTTTTGAACGCCGGCCGCTTTATTCTCACGACTGTAAAAATATGATGACTTTACTTTTCTTGGTCTGCTGCAACTTTTCCCAACCTATTTACCAAGGAAACATTATTGTGTCTTAGGGAACAAAGGCATAATACAGTAGGCCTGTCCTCTGATATATAGTCACCTCAGATTCCTGTGATGTATATTCACCTCAGATTCCTGTGATATATATTCACCTCAGATTCATGTGATATATATTCACCTCAGATTCTTGTGATATATATACCCCTCAGAATGTGGAAAATGAATAAATAAAAATTATAATACAGTTAATGAAGAAATAACTAAATGTAATATTATTTGAATGTTTCTTGTAATTACCAAAAAAAAACCGAATATTTTATCAAAGTTAGCCTAATTGTAAGATACATTTTTACCTACTCTAAATGGTAATTGAACCTAAACTTCACTTATTCTTATCTAGCAGACTGACTTATTCCTAACACGTGCACCAATTCTATAAATGTAGCCAAAATAGCCTACGTCCTACAATGACTACGTCCTACAATGACTACGTCCTATAATGACTACGTCCTATAATGACTGCGTGTTGTTTATAAAATTGGTCTTTTGTTGTTCTTGTTTTATTAGAAACTATCTCAGTTTGAATTTCATTCAGTTTGCACCACAATTCTCTTATCGTTCATCTAAGCCAGGGGTCCTCTAACTCGCACCCGCCAGAGGTCCTAAATCCGGGCCGCGTGGCCGCCGTTAGGGTACCTGGCTAGCATCGACAAATATGAAACCGTACATTTATCAACTCATTAGCCTTAAGTCCATTTGAAATATTAAGTTTATGTTGAATATAATATTTCTTCGCTTTCAATATGTTATATTGTATTTTCAAGTATTTTTCGTTGAAAAAATATATGTGCAGTGTACATGGAATTCGTTCATATTTCTATTTCAAACTAATCTGACCACTGACAGTGTCTGTGAACACTGATCCGACCCCTTCTTTAAAAAGACCCTTGATCTAAGCCCTAAGCGGTTGACTGCAGCATAAAGTCATACATACACACTAAGTTATATCTTATATTCCGGTACCACAAACATACAAGCAAAGGAGAAGGGGAAAAATAACAAAATACATATACAAAATAAACAATCTTCAAACATACGGGGTACAACTCGATCATACATTAACATAAATCAAACAAAACAACAAATAAAACACACGCACACAAAATATGGATGTTGAAAGAGTATGACAAAAATAACCATGACAATACTAATACATATGTAAAAGATTAGTATCATGCATTCAAAATAATGTTTTAAAATTATATAATTTAAAAAATAACATTAAACTTAAACGCATTAAAAAATTGAAATAAAATTAAAAAACTTAAAAAAAACAAATTTTTATTTGGTAATTAATAATAAAGGAATGAGAAAAAAATATGTAAAAATTAACAAATGAATATCATACAAAAATAATCATACAAAAATCATCATGTAAAAATAATCAGACAAAAATAATAATGTAAAAATAAGCATTAAAAATAATCATACAAATAACCGAATAGACAAGCATGCATACTAATACGCAAATGAATGAGGAGATGCGGACACATTAAAAAGTGAATGTTTCTCTTACTCAGAATACAATAATGGCAGTGTCCACCCATGGTTAAATGAAGTCGGAAAGCCCTAAAGAGACGAAACTCACATAAACCTGGCCGTCCATATCTGTATCCTCGTTCGTCACCTTTCTGAATGTAAGCTTTTAGGGCTCCTAGAATTAATGACACTTCCATTTGAACCGCCTCCATGGCTTGTTGAGTTCCCTGCCTTTTTAATTTTTGCCTTGCTGCTATTTGGCCCACAACACGTTTGAGTTCTCTGTGGCCCGGGGGCTGGTGATGCCGGTGATGCTCAAGACATTGTAAGATATTGGGCCACGAGAAAGCTGGGGTGGTGGGGGGGAAGGGGTTATTACCTGAGAGGGGAAGGGGCAAAACGTTTTTGTTGTTTTGGCCAGTCTTTCGCGAATCCCAGTGGGCGTGTGATGGAGAAGATGAAATTTGATGACGTAATTCGGGAGAAGTTTAACATATCAATGATCTCTTGGTGGCAGATATATTTACTTGTCAGAGTGCGGAGACACAAGGGCACTATCTGTTTGAGTCAGAGTGCGGAGACACAAGGGCACTAATTGTTTGAGTCAGAGTGCGGAGACACAAGGGCACTAATTGTTTAAGTCAGAGTGCGGAGACACAAGGGCACTAATTGTTTAAGTCAGAGTGCGGTGACACAAGGGCACTAATTGTTTAAGTCAGAGTGCGGAGACACAAGGGCACTAATTGTTTAAGTCAGAGTGCGGAGACACAAGGGCACTAATTGTTTAAGTCAGAGTGCGGAGACACAAGGGCACTAATTGTTTGAGTTTGACCAGTGGGATGGGGTGGGAAGGATGCACAGATGATTGCGGGACGGGGGTGGGAAGGATGCACAGATGATTGCGGGACGGGGGTGGGAAGGATGCACAGATGATTGCGGGAAGGGGTGGGAAGGAGGCACAGATGATTGCGGGAAGGGGTGGGAAGGAGGCACAGATGATTGCGGGATGGGGGTGGGAAGGATGCACAGATGATTGCGGGACGGGGGTGGGAAGGATGCACAGATGATTGCGGGACGGGGGTGGGAAGGATGCACAGATGATTGCGGGACGGGGGTGGGAAGGATGCACAGATGATTGCGGGACGGGGGTGGGAAGGAGGCACAGTAGATTGTGGGACGGGGGTGTGAAGGAGGCACGGATGATTGCGGGACGGTGGTGGGAAGGAGGCACAGATGATTGCGGGACGGGGGTGGGAAGGATGCACAGATGATTGCGGGACGGGGGTGGGAAGGAAGCACAGATGATTGCGGGATGGGGGTGGGAAGGAGGCACAGATGATTGCGGGACGGGGGTGGGAAGGAGGCACAGATGATTGCAGGACGGGGATGGGAAGGAGGCACAGATGATTGCGGGACGGGGGTAAACAAGTGATAGGGCTGTTTGGTTTTGATAACGAAACCTTCTCACTTTATCCATTGCTAAACCACTCATCTTCTCGACGTAGTACTCTCAAATCTTTTAGACCACACTCACATGTCCAGGTGCGTATCTCCATCACTGTGTGGGCGACACATTGCTGATGTCATGCATAATTCATTTTCGAGACACATAGTTTACGTGAAAGACACATTTTACTTTCTTTGCCTTCAGTTGTTTCCAGCAGATGTCTTAAATTATAACAATAGTTTTCGCGGAAATAATTTGTACTTTTGAAACAATGTTTCCGTTTGAAACAATTTGTCCGTATCTAGAAAAGACTTATGAAAATGCTGACCCAGATTTTATTTATAATACGTGTGAGAGGTACTGACAATTTTGGATACTTTGTTTTGAATTAATTTTGTTCCTAATAAAAATGTAAATAAAAATGACTTGAGCCTCGCTCTCTCCAACTCGAAGTAACATTTCAGAATTCTGGTCCTCCTTTCATCCTTCTAATTTATTCAGTTTTTGTATGTGCCTTGATTAGCCAGGAACTTGTGATGGCACCAGGCCCTGGAATGTCAGGGTTCCAACAAAGTGGAATACGTTGGTCTGGGCGTTAGGAGAGTGGGTGGGTAAATGTCACCTAACATGAGAGACCACGCTGCACAGTTGATCCCGGATTATAATTATTTAGTTGGTTCTTTTTATTTTTTCTTATTTTTATGTATTTTATTTATTTATTTTTTGCCAGGGGTGCTCCGTCTAATTCAGATAGTGCGATATATTTTTAAGAGGATGTATTGCTTAAAACTGTTTCTTCGCGTTACATAAATATTTTCTAGCTATTCTTTCCGTCATAATTCAACTATACTTCCTGGCCGACGCTTGCCCGATATTGCCAGGCCTCCTTGTGTAACATCTCACCACACACTCACATAATTCCCTCAGCTCACATCCTTCTTATATTCTGCCCCCCTACCCTCACCCGTCCCTCCGAACTCCCGGACCCAAGGCTAAAACTTTGAATAACATGAACCGTTCCTGCGCCACGCCTTAAGTCGTTCAAACCACATGTGTGACCTCTTTCTGCCATTGTGCCTGCGTTGGCTTGTTGGTTTTTTTTTAAATTGAAAGTTCCAGAAAGATATCTGTTTTTGTTTGTTGTGCAACAGCCCCCCCCCCCCCAACCCCTTTTCCCGGTGATCTTTATCCTGAAGTTTTCACGTCATTATTATTTCATGATTATTGAAGTTTTCACGTTATTATTATTTCATGATTATTGAAGTTTTTTGCTCCACAGCGAATTGCACCCATGGCTTCACCCTCCTTTGCACCTTATTTTGCACGGCCCTTGAAAGTAACACAATTCTGCCATCTCAGTTCTACAATGTCTTTCGAGGTTTCGCACATTGTGAGTACGTCGTTATTACGTCACCGATTTATGACTTCACCGATTTCTATGTACGTGTGGGGAAATTACAATACCCCCCTCCACCCCTCAAATCTGTATAGATAAAACGACCACGTGAAACATTTATTATTATTATTATTGTTTTTATATAGCACGGTACCCCAGTCTAGGACTGGGCTCACCAAGATGTACATACAATTTAACAAACATAATCATAAACTTAAAAATGAACATACATTAATCAATTTACACCCTATATACAACCCAACATACAACCCAACATACAACCCAACATACAACCCAACATACAACCCAACATACAACCCAACATACAACCCAACATACAACCCAACATACAACCCAACATACAACCCAATATACAACCCAACATACAACCCAACATACAACCCAACATACTCCACATTTTCGGATAGTTATCGAAATTTGTTGCGCAAGAATATTAAACAGAATTTTAATTTTTCTATCTTGGAATTCATTCGTGAGATTTTAATTAGTCAGATAATGTATTATGTTGTATCTATCTTTGCTCATAGGGATAATTTTCCGTGACTGCAGTCACACTCTACAAAATTTGATGTTTGAGGGCAGCCATCAACTAAAACAAGACAACAACAAAATATGGGATGAGTAGTGGGTAATGGAAAGTTATTGTTTGGTAGCGCCTCTTGTCGAAGTTTGCGTTATAATCACTACTACTAACAAAAATACACATTAAAAAAATGTTTCGTTGATGTTACGTACTGTTATCGATATGGAGAAATTAATCTCTTATTTAAGTGTATGGCTCGTTCTAAAACAGTACACAACAAAAGACGATACCAAATGATAAATACAATAACAAAGAATACGATACTTAAACCAGGGCTAATAACAATTAATACGTTTTAATATTTTAATTATGATAAATAATACATCAAAAGCAATTTAATTAAAACTATTGACTTTCAGTATATTGTTAGGCTTGTAACGGTACGATGTTAAATAAAATGCAATGTGCAAAAATGGTACAATGATGAAAAGAGATCTACACCCACACAGTAAACAAAGCTCCGTCTCATAGCCTAAAATACACACGCTCCAAGTATCTCGTGATAAATGATATATGCCTCAAAATAGCTCTCCTCTCTTTTTATAGTCGATTTTACTGATATTTCGAGAACCGCCTTGCGCATTGCTTTCCTTTCCAGTTTTCTCCAGATTTTTCTACAAAATTCTGAAGGAAACGGCCAATACTTATTTAGTTGAAAACAAGGTCAAAGGGTGACTATTTTTAGCTACCCACACCTTAAAAATGGTCACGAGTTTGTTTTCTGCTGGAGTTCATGCACGGGGAAGCATGAAGCAAACAAATCCTCTAAATAACTGTTGACTGATGTTTTATCATCCATTCTTGTATCCACTCAACGATCCATAATTCATTGCACCAATATCCAGATTTCAAATATTCCACTATAGTCAGCCTGCCCGTCCGGTTGACTTGTCTAGTTGCATCTCATTGCTCTAATAGCGCCATTGTGAATACGAAGGATAAGATACTCTTGAACCCAAAGTACTCATGTAAAACAATCTTCCTATTAATTCCCTTTGAAACTCTTCTGGTATAAATAGTACTCTAAAAATGTCATCTTTATGTATATAACGAATGGTTTTCCTGTCATACAGCATTCAGTGTTATAAATAACCTTATTTAACAGTGTTATAAATGAATTTCTTCAAACGGGCTATAAATGATTCAGTGGTGTAGGAAGGGGTGCGGATATGGATGTTCGTCCCGGGCGGGACATTTTCTTTTTTTGAGGGGGTGACACCTTCCACAAACTGCAGAGGGGTTTTTTTTCGTGGAAGAGGCGTCAAAAAGTTGGCAAGCCCGGGCTTCACTATCCCTAGCAACGCCACTTAAATCACTTGATTCCACCGTGTTATAAATGACTTGACTGGAGATAGTTATAAAAACTATTATTATAGCGGTTAAGTCTCTAAACTTACGCTTTCTCCCCTTTAGCAAAGATACAAGATACGCCACTGCATACTAAACCTACCGACAATACCCGACTACTGTCTCTCTAAATAAATAAATAAACCCTCGTCTCTTAAATTACACTGCAAGGGGTGACTAAGCTTTGTTGTTCTAATTCACTCGGTTTAGCTCACCCCTGATCTCAGTGCAAACAAATATGTGTTTTCTTTAGTTTATTGTGTTTTTAGTCATACGATCTTGTTGGTGTGCAAACCTTGTTCATTATGACAACAGTTTCATGTTAAATTATCGTGTTATCACTGTCAGGAGCCATCAATTGTGTTGCTGACACGCGGGTGTCAGAGAACCGGAAAGGTCAGTGGAGAACGTAATATTAACATTGTCAGTTGTCTTCTGGTCTATTTTGTCCGAAGACTCTGACAGGAGACTCAATAAAAATTGTTATATGACTGCCTGGCGTCTCTAATCACGGGTTTTGTTGGTTGTTTTTTATGGTCAACAGGTTTGTTGGTTGTTGTCTAATCATCAGGTTTTTTTGGTTATTGTATAATCATCAGGTTTGTTGGTTGTTGTATAATCATCAGGTTTGTTGGTTGTTGTCTAATCATCAGGTTTATTGGTTGTTGTCTAATCATCAGGTTTGTTGGTTGTTGTCTAATCATCAGGTTTGTTGGTTGTTGTCTAATCATCATGTTTGTTAGTTGTTGTCTAAATTATCACGTTTGTTGGTTGTTGCCTAATCATTAGTTTATTTGTTGTTGGCTAATCATCGGGTTTTGTTGCGTTTATTGATATCGTGCATAACTTGAAGTAGATCATCGAAGTGAAATAGCTGAAAAAATTTAAATAACTAATAGAGCAAATAAAGTTATTTTTTAAAAAGATATTTCCAACAAGTAAATAGTTCCAATTGACAATCTTTGGGATGAGAATGCAATACTAAGCTCAAGTTTAAGAAACCGGTGATTTTTACTGCGATCTTGTGATGGTTTTTTTAAATATATCTATCTATCTTTAACACCCACTTCAATGACACGCCCACTAAACTGACACACCCAGGTAACGGACACATCCTCTTCACTGACACGACCACTAAACTGACACACCCAGGTAACGGACACATCCTCTTCACTGACACGACCACTAAACTGACACACCCAGGTAACGGACTATTACGGACCGTTATAGATGGAGAATTTAATCTCTGTTGTTTTGTCTAGGGCTCGTTTTAGAAACAGTCCATAATAAAGGACGATACCAAAGGTTAAAAATAATAACAAATAAAACGACAATTAAGGCCAGAGCTAATTACAATTAATAACTTTTTAATTTGTGAACTTCAATTAAATAATAACAGCAAGAGAAATACAATTAAAATTATAAACTTACAGATTTGCTGGTACCGGTACTGTATATAAAAATACAATGAGCACAAAATTGTACGAGGAAATGAAAATCTCTACACACAACAAAGTATAATGACACATAGCATGCCTCGTAATCAAGGAAAGGAAAATCTCTCCCCTCTCTATCGGTCAGCCCTTTTTATAGGCAGTTTCAGATGATCATTCTGGAAATGGAACACACATTCTTACTGCTTCCAACATTTTCTAGATTGTTCTATCATGTTCCACAGAAACGGATGATAGTAAACAAAAGTATCATCAAAGGGATATTTTTTCTAGCCGCCCCAACACGGGACCGACTTGAAAGAGGTCATGCACGTGGAAGGCGGGCAAAGTGTGTCTCAAAATACGTCATCCCTTATAACACGGACACATCCTCTTCACTGACACGACCACTACACTCACACACTTACTTGCTTTGCTGACACTACCAAATTACTGACGCATCCATTTTACTGACATGCCCACTTTACTGACACGACCACTAAACTGACACACTTTAACGAAACGCCCATATTACTGACACTGATCAAATCAGAAATAATTTTTTTTTTTTAAATGTATAAATAAATCAAAAGAAATGTGGTTGGTGGTTTAACAAGAAACATTTGAGTTCTTCAAAAGGGCATCCATTAACACTGTCATCTATATCAAATTTATTTCTTTTTAAGGCCCTTTCTTGAACACACATAAAATTTAAAAAATTATAATGAAATAACATAGAAAAGAGAAAAAATTCATTGACTTTCTTTTTCAAGTACTTGGTTAATGAATTAACATTATCTAGGCTTATTTTGCGTCAAATTTCTTTTTAAACGCATTATTTTTTTTTATTATATAGTATTGTGCGTTCAAAAAGAAATTTTAACGTGTGAACTGAAAACTAGATTCGACCAAAGTTCCGTTCGACCAAATTTCCGTCGATCAATTTTCCGACGACGAAATTTCTTTCAAACAAATTTCCGGTAACCTAATTTTATGTATTTAGCACTTATTATACGTTATTAAGGTAAAATTGGACATTCTTGATGTTATGATCAGATGTTGTAAACATTTGGTCTGTGTCGCAAGTTTAGTAGTTGTATACATGTGGTTCGAGTCGAAGGGCAGTAGTTGTATACATGACGTTTGTGTCGTAAGTGCTCTAGTTGTATACATGTGGTCTGTGTCGTAAGTGCTGTTGTTGTATACATATTTCACTACAAATGAGATATGTGCAATGTACATAGAATTGAGATATGTGCAGTGTTTCTTTCAGAAATTTTCCCCCGAGGGGGCACTTTTGACGTTCGGGGGGGGGGGGCAGTGCCAGTTTTTCATTGGCCAGAGGCGTAGCTAAGGGGTGGCAGATGGGACATATGTCCCCGGGCGCCAGACTAGCGGGGGCATCTAATGGGCTATAGTGTTAATGGATGAAAATAATAGGTTTCAGAGTGTAGCCGGGGGGGGGGGTGTTTAAATGAATCTTGTCCCCTGTATCAAAGACGTCAGTGACGTAGAAGTGGGGGGGGGGGCGAACATTTAGTCTTCCCAGGTGTCATTTTTTCTTTAGATAGAGCGGCGGGATTTTCGGACATCTGCAGAGTTTCTATAGAGAAAGGTAGCGTGGCAAAAAAGTTAACCCACCTAGGGTGGCGCTAACACTAGGCACGCCGCTGGGCAGTGTATATATCAGCACCAAATTTGGCTGTCATGGCAAGTAATTTTTATTGGGAAGTAGGGTAGCAGAAAATGTGAGATTGTTTAACAATCAAAAGGTGCATTTTGGAGTATACATGATTCGAATGTTTTGATAAGACTTTCATTTGTTCCGGGGAAATAATTTTTCAAGCGTCGGGGGAGACATTATGGCGACCAGTGCCAGACACAAACTAAATTCATTCTGGTTGTGGTGTGCCGAAGAAAATCATTTTACACAAGATTAGATTCAACCCGGTAGTCACATTGATTGACGTCAAGGAAAAAAAAAAGGGGGGGGGGGGTAGCAGAAATTGAGGAATCCGAAGAGTTTGAGCAAAAGTGAGGGCAGGGATCACTTTAATTTAAAAATAATAAATTCAAAATGCAGTGATGCATTGTGGTGCAAATTTTTCTTCTTCTTTTTCTATCTATTAAGGGCCCACGATCAATTTATTGATCTTTATGGCTCCTAACCACTGCAAAGCAAGGGCGTAGTACTACCATACAAGATAAAAATGGCAAATGTTTGACCGAGGAAAATGATATCCTGAAAAGATGGACTGAATACTGCTCAGAGCTGTATAATGAAAATATAAAGATAGACCCAGAGATCCTTAATGTCCCCCCAGCAACGGACAATGAAAGCTTCCCCATTCTCCGCGCAGAAGTAGAAGCAGGAGTAGATAATATCCCTTGCCGAGTTGGTGAAACAGGGAGGAGAAACAATGATAAATGCCCTAACCAATATTTGTAACAAAATATGGCTAACAGGGGAATGGCCCAAATCATGGACCCAATCTCTCATCATCACCCTCCCCAAGAAAGGTAACCTACAGCTATGCCAAGACTATCGCACCATTAGCCTAATAAGCCATCCAAGCAAGATCATGCTCAAGGTCATACTGAACCGACTAAGACCATATGCCGACAGAATCATTGCTGAAGAACAGGCGGGCTTTAGGCAAGGCCGTGGCACTACTGAGCAGATCCTAAACCTCCGGATACTATGTGAGAAATATGCTCAACACCAACAAAACCTATACCACGTCTTTGTAGATTTCAAGAAGGCATTCGACAGGGTTTGGCATGCTGCTTTATGGGCCACCATGAGGCACTACAACATCAACACAAACTTAACCAGAATGATAAGAAGCCTCTTTGATAAGGCCACCAGTGCAGTCTTCTTCAACAATAACATCGGAGAATAGTTCAAGACCACGGTTGGAGTACGACAAGGCTGCTTGCTCTCCCCCACCCTGTTCAACATCTTCTTAGAGAGTTTTATGTCAGATGCACTAGAAACGCATGTAGGGACAGTCAGCATTGGTGGCAGAACAATCACCAATCTACGTTTTGCGGATGACATAGACGGACTGGCTGGAAGCGAGGAAGAGCTAGCCAATCTAGTAAAGAGTCTCAACAAGACTTCATCCATAAGGAACTTTATAAAGCCAGCCACTGCAATACCTGGCCTACACAGACGATATAGCGCTACTTGGTAGAAACAGCATTGATGATATAATTAAAACTTTCATGGAACTTGAAGATGTGACGGTCAAAGCTGGTCTTGATGTAAATAAAGCGAAGGCAATATTTATGATAATGTCAGGAAATACGCACTGATGACAACAATATGAACAACTACACCTTTGAGAGGGTAGCTTCTTTCAAATATCTAGGGGTGACTATAAATAAGCAAGAGGAAATACAATCGGAGGTGCAAGAAAGAATAACATCATGCAACCGTTCTTATTTCAATTTACAAAAGCTGCTTCAAAGCAAAAATCTCGCTACGGGAACAAAGAAGGCAGTATACACCACTATCACAAGACCAGTAGTGAGACTTGGTTCCTACCAGAAAAGCAGAGAACCTGCTAAATATATGACCCGATGATAGACAATTTTGTTTTGGGAATCCGTGCAAACTAAGAGCTATATCAATTGTACAAATACCCATCCATAGTCACAACAATATAAAAAAAAGGCAGACTGTCCTAGGCAGGACACATTGAAAGTATGCCGGATTCTGGAGCAACAAAAACTATCTACAGGCAGAAACCAGTGATTTTTTTTTCGTATAAATTATTAAAGTTTCAATACTCAATATCCAGTTGATTGAAATGTTAATTAAGAAATTTAGACTACTATAATTTGCTTCAGATCATTACAACTTGCCTCTTCGATATTATACTTGAAAACAATTTTTTTACCAATTCCATATAATTTTTTTTTAACTACTACCAAAAATGGCATTTACAAGATAATCGAAATACTCGATTTTTTTTATTCGTTGTTTAAATATATATTATATTCTTTCTACTGGATTATCATCTTAAATAATTTTTTTTTAAAATAGTTCAAACAGCTGGGGAAGATTGTTTATTATTATTATATTAACAGAGAAGAGTCATTGGGGATTTAATAAATAAAGACTATTTTTTAAAAAAATCATTTTACTCTGTTCCCGAAACTGTGTTAAAAAATTAGAAACACTCGATTTAATAATTATGATGAAATGTCCACTATTTGTATGTAACCGGTAAATTCCTAATTTTTTGTTTTAAAATTATTATTATTATTTTTAAATTTTCATTTTATCTATGTCAGCATACATCTATGGAATCTACTACATTAAAATATTTGCTAAAAATGATTTTTTAAAGCATGATGCTATTATACAATATAATTTGAAAATAGATTGCACATGTTTATTTCTTAGCAAGAACTATATTTAATTTACAGACATTTATATCGATGAAAAGGTCGTTTAATACAGGGTTATTAAAAAGTCTTTCAACTTTTGCAGCTGCAAAATGTAATTAAATAAAAGATACCGATATCTGCGAATCAGAAAAAGTAAGATTTAGCTTATGATCAGGAGCGGCCAATTTTCAAAACAATACCATATTTATAATCGATATCTGCGAGCCTGTAACAAGATTAACCTGAACGCTATGGATCATCAATATATATCGAACAAAGCTATATTTTATTTGTTCCAATAATTGTAATCGATTAAAGGCACACATTTCAATAACTTTTAAAAATTTTATAAAAATTAAATTTAGAGTATTTTTTTTAAAATTATTTTTTCTTACACATTTTCCCCCGGGGGGGGGGCACTTGACTTGCTCCGGGGGGCAGTGCCCCCCGGAGGTATGCCTGAAAGAAACACTGGATATGTGCAGTGTGCATATAATTAACAAATGTGCAGTGTGCACATAACTGTAATGTACAGCATGCATAGCATTTAGACTTGTGCAATATGCATAGAATTGAGATGTGTGCAGTGTGTGCATCTATCTATCTATCAATCTATATATCTGACTATCATCTATCTCGCTCTGCTATCTCTCTCTGCTATCTCTCTCTCTTTCTCTGTGTCACTCTCTCCCTTTCCCGCTCGCCAGCTCGTTCTCTTTCTTTGCATTTCCATGTTCGAGACATATGATCTGTTTTGTTGTTTCAGCCATCTCGACATGATGTGTAGAACAACACAACCGTCACCATAACGACCTTCTGTTTCATGACCATCTCCATAATATCCCGCTGTCCAAATGTCCACGAGAGACACTTTGGAAGTTTTTGTTTATTGGCCTTGAACAGATACACGCCAAAGTTGGGGAGAGGGGGGAGACAATTTGTGATGATGTGTGATAAAAGTGTCTAATACTAACTTGTAATACAAATTTGTGACAATATATGCTAATTTTTTGCGGGGGTGGGGTGTCAAAAATCATTTATTGTTTTAATTATTTAATGATGTTTTGATAGAAAAAGAAAATTGACGATATTGCCGTTGTGTCCATGTGACCTTGTATGACGTCATTAAACCAGATGCACTTGCAGGTCTCGTGCCGATCTTATATGGTCCATGTTTTCTATTAAATATTGCCTACATTTTTAGGTACTTCAATTTCAATTCAGCGCAAAAATTATTATTACTGCTATTCTAATCTATGCAGCTATATCCGGTTTAATAAATACAACTGCTTCTGTAGACGCCGTGAATTTTCGACAATTTCTGCATTAGTTTACGGTAGTATCTTGTTTCTACAACAACACTGTATTATACATGCTGTCAGTCGATGTGCTAACTCCTACAACAACACGGTATTATACATGCTGTCAGACGATGTGCTAACTCCTACAGCAACACGGCATTATACATGCTGTCAGACGATGTGCTAACAACCATACCATGATTTTATCCTTGAATAACCGACAGGAGCGTTAGAGATGCCACCACACTAACTGGTTTTAATGTAAATGTGAAATAATGTATATGTTTAATAATTTTTGCGTTGAATTAAAATTTTTATTCAAAAGAACATTGTTTTATTGGAAGTGTGAATAATAATAATTTTTGCGGTGAATTAAAATTGAAGTACCCATTTATGTAATTCCTTTATCTCTAAAACTGTGATTGCCAAAACGTGTTGGCTATTTAAAGTATTTTTATATAAATTTGAATTATTGTAGGTAATGTGAACACAGTTGGTTTGATGGCTTAATGGCCCCAACTGTGACTAAAAATAAAATTCCCACTGTGATTCTAATACTATAAATAGCACTACTTCATCTTCGTTGTTACTTAATGTTTTAACAATTTAAATGGCTATACTCAGTGACGTGGCTAGGGTTTGGTGCCACATGGTGGGCACGTTTTTACCGCCCCTTTCTCGACAATTGCTCTGCAGTTGTCTGAAAATGCCGCCCCTACATATATGGATATAAAGTGCCGTTCTGGGCATAAACCCCCCCCCCCCCGGCCCTATCCACAACTTCCTACGTAAAATTACTGTTACTGGCTAAATTATGCGTGTACGAATCTACTCAGTGACTTATTAGTCATTTTCCGGCCTAAATGATTGTAAATAATATCGTTGTGTTGTTGTATAATTGATTTTCATGCGATCGATCGTTTAAAACTAAATCTACGTATTTTAAAATATGTCTACTATAAACAACGGAGATTTTAAAACATTGGCACACACTACACAAAAAAATTTATCATGAACATTCTTCTTCATTCACACATACTTTGAAAAAAGGGGGTGGGGGTAGACAAAATGGGTGTGGAAGGTGGTGGTTAGCCTCTGGCCTATTCCGATGGTGTGCCATTGCGCCTCCCCCCACCCGCCCATACCACCACCACTGCCCCCACCCATGCCACGTCCCCAAATGACCTCCCTCGCCTCTAGCTTGTCCCCCCTCCACATATCCGATTCCCGCACAGTCATCCTGACCCTCAACCCCTGGAGAGCAAGTCTGATAGATGACTTCAGTCAATCATTGTATACTTGTCATGAAATCAAGTCATTTGTACAACAAAAATAACACAAAACATTGCCATTTATTTATACCATTGCATTTTTATATACAACAGAAACAACATAACTCGATACTTTAAAGTCATATGTACAACATACCTTATAATAATTAACTTGATAATTTAAAATCTTGTGTTCAACATAAATTGATAATATAAAGCCTTGTGTACAACGTTATTTGGCAATTTAAAGTCAAATATACAACATACCTTTAAAATTTAAAGTCTTGTGCACAACATAACTTGATAATTAAAAGTCATGTGTACAATGTTACTTGTTAATTTAAAGTCATATATACAACATAATTAGATAATTCAAAGTCTTGTGTACAACATAACTTGATATTTAAAGTCTTGTGTACAACAAATTCAGCATAACTGAAAAACTGATGTTTTCGTTCTTTGAGGTCTGAGACACAAGTCTTATCATTGTTCTGTTTCTGAGTTTTATATCTTCGTTCACTCTTCATCGTCCGTCAACCCTTCTCCCATCCCTCACTCTTCATCGTCCGTCAACCCTTCTCCCATCCCTCACTCTTCATCGTCCGTCAACCTTTCTCCCATCACTCACTCTTCATCGTCCGTCAACCCTTCTCCCATCCCTCACTCTTCATCGTCCGTCAACCCTTCTCCCATCCCTCACTCTTCATCGTCCGTCAACCCTTCTCCCATCCCTCACTCTTCATCGTCCGTCAACCCTTCTCCCATCCCTCACTCTTCATCGTCCGTCAACCCTTCTCCCATCCCTCACTCTTCATCGTCCGTCAACCCTTCTCCCATCCCTCACTCTTCATCGTCCGTCAACCCTTCTCCCATCCCTCACTCTTCAACAAAATGTCCACAACAAGGTCTCCCAAGCGACCCATCACAACACTGATCCACGTTCAGCGTTGACCCACTCCCAACACTGACCCACCTGTTAAATATGAGCCCCCAATGTTAAATATTGGTAATTTTATGGCCACGATATTCTTATATATATATTGTTTGGTCCCTACCGCTACGTCGATTAGTACTCCTATGTCTAAGGAATTATTATTATTAACTGAGTGATAGTACACACTCTCACAACAACGCTACTGAAGCTCTCTCACTCGCTTACACTGCTACTTATATGTAAACGTAATAACACAGGTGGTTCAGCCCTCAAATAAAATATTTAATTACTAACAATTACAAATTACTTAACATATACGAGATACATATAAATATAAAAATATTAATTGTTACAGTTTGTTACTAGTGACATAAGAGACTGGATTGGTACTCTGTGTAGTCTCTGGCCTGGGATCTGTTATGGGTCCGATACACACTCCAGACTTCACAAAGCACACTACAAGGTTCGACGGTCGTTCCGTCCCTTTCTGGGTCACTGTCGTTTACAGGTGACGGGTGATGAATGACCAGTCACGCTCCGGTGCATCCACTTGTACACAAGACGTCGGCGTTGTCAGCTGACTGCTTGAGCTATCAGTCTAGTCCACTGTTTACTTGTGAGTAGGCTACACCGATTTCTGACTGTCCCCAACTCTACTGGGTTATCATGTACAATGAGCTATCTTCTATATGCTCCACTGTACTACGTTCACTTCAACCTATTATATAATCAGAATCAAAGCCTCTGGCTACTAGGCTTTACTATGCGATTCTATCTATCGCTAGGCTAACAGAACCTACGTAACTGACTTAACTTCATTCAACCTAACTGGTATTAACTGGCTGTAAATAAGAATAAATACAATACATAAGCTACAAGAAAGAAGTACATTCCTAATACATTTGTAATGATTAATCCTAATCTAACAGTACTTGAGTAACTAATTACAATCCTAACATTTTCTTATTAACATTATAATATATATTATTATGCAGCTAACAATTAACAATACTATATTACTAACCAGATAACTCTTAGGCTATGCAAACCATAGTACCAACGGGAAATCTACCAGGCCCAGGCTCTTCTTCGTCAATCCATGTGAGAGACTGAGCACCCGCCTGCTTCCAGCTTATAAAGGCCCCTTGACATTGAGACATAAAGGAAGTTCAATGATCTACTAACACTTTGCTTACAAGCCGGGTCAATACTCTGGCGACGTGCTGAACTGTTTTCATTGTCCTAAGTTTTGGTACCTTTCCATTGGACTAATACTAAGCTATTCCACGGTCACAGAACATGGAAAATTTTCATTGTCTCTGATCCGACCCTTAGGTCACTTACCCTTAAGGCCAAACCCTAATTGGGTTATGTTGGGAAAATCCTAGGTTTAAGAATGTTCCAGTGATTCTCACACTGGTGAGACCCAACGGGTCTCAACACCACCTAGCCGCACAATCCGCACAGACCCACACGCATGTTTGGCCCAGTTAACAGTGACCCATTCCCACACATCACAGTGACCCACTCCCTCAGTGACCTACCCCCCAACGGTGACCAACCTTACAGTGACTCCCCCATAACTACATCTAAAATACGCACCCACCTACAGACGGTGAGCGGAAAAAAAAGTCACAGGAAAAAAAGTCACGGAAGCATTCAGCCATCAGATATAAATAAATCCTGAAAATAGTGGTGTGATCCCGTTTCCTAATGGGATCCCATATCCCATCGGAATCCCGACCCAATGGTATCCCATATCCCATTGTAATCCCGACCCCAATAGGATCCCGACCCCATTGGTTACAGATCCAGATTGAGAACCCATTCGGGATCCCGTTTCCAAATCGGATCACGACCCCATTGGAATTTGGGATCCCATTTGGATCCCGATCCCATTGGAATCCCAACAATATTGGGATACCGATCCTGATTGGAATCCTGAACCCATTGAGATTTTGACCCCATTGGGATCCCAACCCCAATTGGGTCCCATTCCCGATTGGTATCCCTTTCAAGAAAGGATCTCATTGGGATCACAACCCCATTGGGATGTCGACGCCATTGGGGATCCTGACCCCATTGGAATCCCGACCCCATTGGAATCCCGACACTATTGGGATCCCGAACCCATGTAAATCCACAAACCAACAAAGATTCACTGTTATATATGATATGATATATGATTTTTATGATAAACACTGAAAATTAGGAGTTTATATGATACATATTTTGTGACTTTTTATCTGTGACTTTTTTTCCTGTGACTTTTTTTCCTGTGCCTTTTTTTAGTCTACATTTTACTTTGTGCTGATCTATTTTAATGACACAAAATTATAGGAAAAACATTTGTTGTATATATAGCTTGTTAATCAACAAATAAAAAAAGGTTTTACCTTATTTTTTTTAATGCAGAATCAATGAAAAGGTTGTTAAAGACAAATTATTGTTTGTGGATGTATAAATAGGATTATTGTCAGTATAGCTGACAATTGTAGCTTAGTTTCTAGCTGCTATCATCTTCCCTGGGAGTAGCCAGGTAATGTTCTATCGTAACAATGGGCATAGTAGCTGATTTATTATTTCCATCTTGCGGAACTGATATACCAGACAAGTCAACATCATTCTCATCTAATCATTCGGCACTTAAAATAGAAGCATTACCAGTGTGAGAAATAATTGCCATAAGCTCTCTGTCTCCCTGCAGCTACTTGCATTAGTCGAATCCTTTTTTGTTGAGGAGCAGGTGGTAATTTCTCATGCATTGTTGATGCTGTTGAACATGCTATTTCAACATGACTTGTGATGCTAAATAGAAGTTACAGATTTTGCAAATCCGTTCAAGCAGCGATGTTATTATTGTTACTCACTTTACTTTCCCCCAATTCTCAACATATAGTATTCCTAATCTATCAATATAATTTATCTTGACTGCACGTGACACTTGAACCTTGTCCTTGTTCCATGCCTGCAACATGATCGCAAACATACCGCCCTAGTCATTTGCGACAAACAGAATCTGCAGGCGAAGAGCAGCCAACTTTTGACTTCTCCTGCACTAACAAAGTGGGTTATTAGTGTTAACATTCTGACCAGCCTCAGCATTGCAAAGACAGACACACATGAAATAAATCTTGTTAAAAGCCTAAAAATTATATAACTATTTAATAAAGTATTTTACTTTACACTCATTAAATTTGTTAAAAAATGTAATAACCAATCAATTTTTAAGATTAAATTTTAATAGAGAAAACATGATTCTTGACGTCAACTAATCTAATCCCCCCTTCCCCCCCCCCCTGTCAACGATTGCCAAACATTCAACCCCCCCCCCCTGTTTTGTTGACATAATTAATGGACGACCCCTAGGTTGTAATAACAGTTCATGGCTGGACCAAGCTAGTAAAGGTTGTGTTCTAGGCCGGTAACCCCAGGGCTTCGAGACTTACACTAACAACGTGACAACATTGGCCAACATAAAATGATAAATTTATTTCCCTTACCGGAAGAGTCGCGAATGGAAAAGAAATGATGAAATTGTAATCTTTCATGGCATGGAGTAATGTGAACAATAAGGTATTCTTACTTATAGTTTATGAAATTCAAATAGAAATTTAATTTGACAGAAAATAAAGATATTATATATATAAATATACACACAACATACATATATATATGTTTTACATTTCTGCGTCTATACCGAAGTAAAAAAATGAGCAGGTGTATTGGTGTATATAGCGAGTTTCTGTACAATATAATATACGAAACTAAACAAATGTCTTGATTGACACTTACAAATTGTATATCTGTATACGTTCACATCGTATATCTGCACAGTACACACCATGCATCTGCATTCGTAAGTACCGTATATCTGAACATGTAAACACCTGTATATCTGCATACATACACACCGTATATCTGCACACATACACACCGTATATCTGCACACATATAAACAATAGCTTTCAGCATATCCGTAAGTAGAGGACTAGAAATTAAATCAAAGCATCTCATTGGTCCATAATTATTTGAATATTAATATTGGAGCATCGTCAATCAACTCAAATATATCGCGCCAAAAAAATATGAGCTTCTTGTCATCTCGCTCCCCCCCCCCCCCCCCCCAAAACACACACCCACTTCATACACACACTTTTAGTTGTAGTTCCTATTGTCTACTGTTGTCGTTTATTTGCTTCGAATTTGTATTTGACCACCAAAGTCTGTCACTTTAAACTCTTCATTTTGTGTGCAGTCAGAGAGGAAGCAAATTCTAGGATGTGCCCCAAGCAGGGGCGTAGCTAGAGTGTTTGGCGCCCAGGGATACGATTCATTTTAAAGAGCCTCCCTTTCTTTTTTCAACCCTGAAACCCATTATTTTCATCAATAAAATAATATTTTGGTGCCCCTAACTAGTCTAGTCTGACGCCCAGGGACATCAGTCCCCCTCTGCCCCCATAGCTACGCTTCTGGTCCCAAGTGACACGACATTAAACAGAAATCTTAATTTTAAAAGAGTTTTTTAAAAAACACCAACCTTTGAGGGCTTTTTTGATCTATATGTGAATATTTCGTGTCGCGTGTGATGGCCATTACAAATAATGTCCAAAACCGTACATTCTCGGAGATGAAATGGGACACCCCCCTCCCCCACCGCACCCTAAATCCACCAGTGTCTTTGTTTTTCTCAAAACGTAGTTGAAATGTTTTTTTACTCTATGCCAACGACTTTTCAAGTACATTAGTTCGTCAGTTCACCGAAAGGCTTGCACCCCCCCCCCCCCCCCCAGACCCTTGCGCCAAGATTCATCGCTTGCCTTAAGTATGATGTGTGTGTTCTGACCATCAGTTTACTCAGTGGTCAAGACAACCTGTGCTGCAGCTCAGCGATGTACGTGTGTTCCTGGTGGCCTAGATTTCAATGTACTGTAAAATCATGTTTGGAGGTTAGCGTTCGATTCTTTTCGTTGATGTGAGAATTGTAACTGTGCTATTACTATTGGATATAATTATAATGGATATTATGGATCTTTGAGCGCTCAACTCGTAGACCCATTGGACAGGTTAGCAAGTGTTTAATAATGCGTATATACGTATAGTATAGGCATAGGTCTAGGCTTAGATAGAGTTAAATTAGTGTTTTTTGGGGGTTATTTTAAGTTATACAACGTTTAATTAATGCATGGCATCTGAGTTGAGAGTTTCCTAAGTCCTAAGTTGCCGAGTAACTAGTTCATTACGTTTGGAGGTTTTAGGGGAAAAGGGTTAAATTTGGGGTTGACGGTATGGGTTTTGCCACAAGAAATTATTGTATTTCTAATTCTAAGTCCATATAGCCTAAATATTAATGAATGATATACTAAATATCAGTAAATGGAACCAAAAGCCACACGAAGAAAAGTGATAGGAAGAAAATCACAAAATATGAAATTAGATGCATTTTCATGAACTTTGTTTTACACAAAAATGTCTTGGATATGACAGAGTGTTTAAATACAGTTCTGCACAGACTTTCTTTGCGTAATTCATGTTAACACATTTTAAATTATTTTCCACTTTGCAGTGTTCTTTGGTAGCGTATTTTTTTTATATAAGATTTTTAAAAGGTTGTATTTTTCTGCTTTTTTAGTATTGAAATTTTCATATTTTAATTAATGACGCAAGTAGAAAAATAACATTTACTTTTTAAAAAACGTCGAACGCTTACAAAATTCCGATTAAAGTGATTTAACTCTTTCCTTAGCCTAAGGCTTATGGCAGTGGTCGGCTAACTCATTAGTTTAATAATTTAAAGATAAAAGAGCCAAAAATCAGCAGCAGGGCGATTTAAAAAACATTTCAAGCCATTTTTTTTTCAAGAACCATGTTTTTTGGAGTCAAACCCGATTTTTGGCCGAGCCGCACTCAGGTCGCTAAAGAGCAGCATGCAGCTCGCGAGATGCCATTTTCCGGTGAGCGGAAAATAAGTCACGGTAAAAAGTCACAAATTTTGCTAGGAAATAAAGACACAGGAAATAAAGTCACAGGAAATAAAGTCATAGGAAATAAAGTCACAGGAAAAAAAGTCACAGAAGCATTCATCCATCAGACATCATAAATAAATTCTGACAAGAGTGGTGGGATCCCGTTTCCTAATATCCCAAATTGATATCGACCACACTGGGATCCCAAATCCCATTGTAATCCAATCTCCTATGAGTTACCGCTCCCGACTGAAAACCCGATCGGGATCCCGTTTCCAAATCCCGATTAGGATCCCATTTGGATCACGATCCCCTTGGGATCCTGCTTCCAATTCGGATTCCGTGTCGTTTCCAAATGGGATCCTAATGGTATCCCGATCCCATTGTATTACGGACCCCATTGGGATACCAATCCCGATTTGGATCCCGTCCATAAAACGGTGCCATTTGGGATCCTGACCCCATTTAGATTCCGACATTAATGGGATCCCGACCCCAACTGGATCTGATCCTGATTGGGATCCCTTTCCAAAAAATGATTAAATTGGGATCCCAACATTCTCTTCTTCTATTTATCACAAATAACTTAGGCAGAGGTACAGGCCGAGCTCCATTGTTGTTAAGGTATCTTATAGGGTAGACGGAAATTGCTGTTATTTTAAGGGGGTGAGTTAAAATTAATAGAGTGTCACATCTTGAGATAGAGGTTATTGTTTTGTTTTTTTTTTATAATATTATGTTTCGGCCCTCCAGACCTAGCATTGTAATTGGTGAGCGGAAAAAAATTCACAGAAAAATAAGTCACGGAAAAAATACACAAATTTTGCTAGGATCCCATTTTGATCCCGACCCCATTGGGACCCCTTTTCCAAATGGCATCCCATATCCTATTGGGATTCCGACCCCTTGGGATCCCGACCTAATGGAGACCCCATGGGATCCCATTTCCAAGTAGGATACCATTTTCCTTCTGTATTTAAATATGGATAATCAAGTGTATGTGTACTAAATTTGGTCAATATCCATATATTCATGTAGGAGTATTAAGCATACTGGTATTTATAAAACTCCTATAAGGTAAATGAATTGCCCCCCCCCCCCCACCCCGGGCCCAGAAGAATGAATATTATGAGTTCAGTAACCTGTTGGGTATCTGAATTTGGATACTTAAGTTTATGTGTACTAAGTTTGTTCAAGAGCCATTTATTCGTGTAAGAGTATTTGTGTTAATAATACTTGTATAGCTTATATAAAAAAAAAACGACATTTCGGGCCCCTGGTCCCAAACAGAATGTTATAAAAAGTTAGTAAACCCCCCCCCCCCCCCTGCCAAGTTTGGTCAAGATCCATCAATACATGTAAAAGCCTTTGTGGAACAAAGCCATAAATTTTCACTTATATATATATTTAATATATATATATATATATATATATATATTAAATATATATATGATAAAAACTGAAAATTATGAGTTTATATGAAACATATTTTGTGACTTTTTTCCGGTGACTTTTTTTATTGTGAATTTTTTTCTGTGACTTTTTTTCCTGTGAATTTTTTTTCCTACAATCGATTTTCCAACCATTGTCTCAGGGCATTTGGGATAGAACAAAAAGTAGATCTGAGCTCACACACACACCCGTAGAGACCGATGGAATTTCGGTTTCGTCGCAAAAATTGCCATTTTATCACTTTCTGACGTTATCAAAGTTAACTTTCGGTTTAATTTTGGTTTCGGCCAAAAGTGATTGAGGTTTTCGGTAATCTACCAGAAGTCACACTGTGTGTCTGCCGGCAATCCGATATTCATTATTGCTCGACGTCTTGATGTTATCGAATGTTATAAGACTAAAACTCTGCGAAAACTGCGCACAGCTGCATGATGACCTACGTGTCCTTTGTTTCCTAAAAATTTTAAGTCAATTAGGCCTAGGCAAATGTTAACAGTTTTGTGGAAGAAAAACTAATGGAATGTTAATATTTATATCATTTTTTTTTTTTCATTTTTCAAAAATAAAAATTTGGAACCATAGGTTTATTCATGTCCCTCGCCGATGATTCTATTTATGCAGTCTTTGAGAGTACAGCTCCAAGGCAACCCATTTCTCTCCCAGCTGCGGTGTGAGTTATTCACATCGCAGAAAATCACGTAAACCCTATTGGAGGGCGTCTGAGTTATAAAGGCCTGGTTTACGGTAAACCTTTTCGAGTATTTAATGATGCATTGTATCGCTTCAATAAAACAAACAACAACAAAGGGCTCATCAGCGTTTACAAAAACGTACGCCGTTAAATTGAATCAATTGACAACTTTAAATTGTATGATTGTTTTCACTTATGTTGTCATCATGGTGGTAACTTCGACATAAACATATATGGGGTAATATTAGATTTCAGATAACAGAACTCACAAATCACAAATTTTTATGAATAATAATTTTAACCGGGACGCAATTGCTCACTCACAAAATGAACGCTTTTCAAATGGTTGTCTCTCTTTGCGTTAGTGCCCGACACACGACTGGGATAATATTATTCGATCTAATAACCTGATAACATAATGATTAAATAGCTAGACGACACAATATAAAATAATGATTATCTGAAATGTCAATACCTTGAAAACGATCTGACAACATAATGTAAGGCGCACATAACATGTGATAACTCGATGATCGATGACAGAAGTGTATTCTTTATACACAGGCACAGGATTGATTCCACCCTATCATCTCCACCAACACATATCTATCCACACACTGACCTTGTCTGACAAGATCTCCTACCGGCTGCTAGCTGCTCATATGATATGACGTATCATTGACCAAGTCTTTTATCTACTTCTTTTTTGCTCTCTCATATATTCTTTTGAATCAATCCAATGAATGTTTATCTATAATCTATGCTCATTGTATAGAGATGTACGTCCATTGTACTGAGGCTATGTTAACATTAAGACGACCGTTTGATCTCGTAAAATCTTGCGAGCTATTTTTCTAGGTGCTCAACTGTTCGCTTAGCATCGAACCTTGTACTCGGAACACTCATAATATCTTACAGGCTCTCAAATCGTTTTGATTCTTATTCATTGAAATTTAAAGACGAAAATTGGACGCGGTCAGGGTGTGGTGTCGGCACAGCATGTAGTGTCGGTACAGCATGCAGTGTCGGTACATCATGATAGTGTCGATGGGGTATTATTGGTTATTGTGATTCAGTACCTTTTATCGATAATGACCCAGCAGTGATTTTGGATTATTTAGAATGTGCTAAGAGCATGGTGGATCAAGAAGACAATGAAATGGTAGCGAGAGGCGCGCACAACAGAAAGACACGATTGGCGCCCCAACAGCCATACATTTAAATGTTTGCGTGTTTTAGATGATGTACCCTCCGCTTTTAATCTATTATGATAACATCAATTGAGACTGTGATGTTTGTAGGCAATTACAAGTATGAGACTTGAGACTGTGATGTTTATGTTAAGGATCAACATGTTGAGAATACCTGATACTGATGACCATTTTTTAAAAGGCCCGCCCTACACATCAGAGGTAATGATCTTATTACGGACCGTTATAATTGGAGAATTTAATCTCTTAATTTTAGACTATGGCTCGTTCTAGAAACAGTCCATAATAAAGGACGATACCAACGTTTAAAAATAATAACAAATAAAACGACAATCAAGGCCAGAGCTAATTACAATTAATAACTTTTTAATTTGTGAACTTCAAGTAAATAATAACAGCAAGAGAAATATTATTGAAATTATAAACTTACAGATTTGCTGGTACCGGTACTGTATATCAAAATACAATGAGCACAAAATTGTATGAGGAAATAGAAAACTCTACACACAACAAAGTATGACATAGCATCTCGTGATCAAAACAAAATCTCTCCCCCTCTCTATCGGTCAGCCCTTTTTATAGGCATTTCCTACTAAGGTGTCTCGAACCACCTAACACATTGTTTTGCCTTCCCGTTTTATCCAGAATCTTCTATTATTTTCAACAGTTCTCCTGACTAGAATTTATGTTGTAAATAAGGTTTTTCTAGCCACACTTCAAAGGCGGTCACGAGAGTTCACGAGGGGTCATGCACGTGGGACGCGAGATAGGTGTGCTAAGAGCACGTCATCCTTCATCTGGTGTTCGATGTAACTAGCCTAGCTATTACACGCTGTGGTGTACCTAACGCTAGGGTAAAGGTTAACTACACGTCGCAATTAACACATCGAAGGTGTTCGAATTTCGTATTACTTATTGGACCCAATCATCTTGATAAGAGATGTCATGGTTTAACTCTGAGGTCGATTGATTATTCTTGTGATAATGAACTGGACGTTAATAAAATCGTGGGAATAATTTCAGTGCAACTCACACTGGTGGTGCAAGAGTCCCAAGCCGCCTGTCCCCAAATGTTCAGAAGATCGAAAAATAACATTAATGTTTGAAAAGGTTGGTCAGCCCCCCCGCCCCCCTTTAATTGTACTGAGGCAATATTTTTCTTTGCATTTTTAGCGGCCCGGCCCCCGCCCCCTTCCAGGGGCCGCTAAAAATGCAAAGAAAAAATATTGCTTGTCCGTCACAGTTCTTGAGACGCATTGATTTGTTTGATTTTTCTGCATAAAAAATATATATTTATACATTTAAACCAATTACATATAACATTTAAAATCGCTTTGCTCCAAATATTAGAACTTAAATTAATATATATAAATATAATAGACTGTACTATATATACTAAACAGTTCATGGGCATCCTTAGCAGTCCGACCAGTGCCGCATAAGCCAAGCGAATACATGACATGAAACGTTTATTTTAATTGTATCAAGAACTTCAGTTTCATTTGAATAAACTACCAATAGTAACATTCCTTGCTTGATTCCTCTATGACTCTCAAACAAATAAACATACAACCAAGCACACGAATTATTCCACCCACCCCAACTATAGACCCAATCCTCCTCAACAATCTTGTCTTCAGACATACATTGCCGCCATCTTCTTTTAGCATCCCTGACGTACGCTGGGCAAGGTCGTGACTGAAACCGTAGATGATGAGAACCTCGTGGTCTATGAGCTGTACAAATATGTCACCAGAACCTCGTGGTCTATGAGCTGTACAAATATGTCACCAGAACCTCGTGGTCTATGAGCTGTACAAATATGTCACCAGAACCTCGTGGTCTATGAGCTGTACAAATATGTCACCAGAACCTCGTGGTCTATGAGCTGTACAAATATGTCACCAGAACCTCGTGGTCTATGAGCTGTACAAATATGTCACCAGAACCTCTTGGTCTATGAGCTGTACAAATATGTCACCAGAACCTTGTGGTCTATGAGCTGTACAAATATGTCACCAGAACCTCGTGGTCTATGAGCTGTACAAATATGTCACCAGAACCTCGTGGTCTATGAGCTGTACCAATATGTTACCAGAACCTCGTGGTCTATGAGCTGTACAAATATGTCACCAGAACCTCGTGGTCTATGAGCTGTACAAATATGTTACCAGAACCTCGTGGTCTATGAGCTGTACAAATATGTCACCATAACCTATTGGTCGATGAGCTGCAGAACTATGTCACGAGAACCTCTTGGTCGGAAAGCTGCAGAACCATGTCACGAGAACCTCTTGGTCGATGTGCTGCAGTACTGTCAAACCTAATGGTAGTTAAAGTATTTCGTAATTTGATGGTAACATGTGATTACGAGTGGATGGTAGATTGAGGTTGCGAACGGATGGTATAATGAGGTTGCGATTGGATGGTAGAAGGAGGTTGCGAACGGATGGTATAATGAGGTTGCGAACGGATGATATAATGAGGTTGCGATTGGATGGTAGAATGTGGTTGGGAATGGATGGTAGAATGAGGTTGGGAGTGGAATAGTAGAGGTAGGTTGTTAGGGGGTGGTAGGTTTAGGTTGCATTGGGTGGTAGAAGGAGATTGCGAGTGGGTTGTTGATTTAGGGTGTCTGTGGATGGTAGAATTAGGTTGTCAGTGTAATGTAATATATAGATATATATCATTAAAAATGAATGTATTCTATTATTAAACTTAGATTAGTGCATGTGACCAACTAGAGAATTGTCTCATGTCCATATAACACTCGGTGAAAAAGAAAGAAAAAAAAAAGTGGGGGGGGGGGGGGGGCGAGTTTTTCAACCCCGGAATAATATCTCAGGAACATTTGTGACGCTATCTCCGAATGTGTGCAAATGACACCACGTTACACTGAATATTCCACCAGTTTAAGGTATTATAGTCAAGCCGCGTTGTAGAGAGATTTATCAGCGTCAATGGAACTGACTGTTAAATTCAAGCAAATCTTTCTTGCAAATAGTTTCCTTTACTCGCTAAATCATTATGCTAGCTCTTCCTCGCCGTCCTCGCGTTGTTGTTCCACGCATACTGCATACATTAGGAAAGGTCAATCGTGTTATGACTTCTGTGGATGTCACAAATGTATCATTTTAGCGCCTCGCCACCTACTCGTCAACTACTTTAATCCTCGTAACAGGGGGCGTCTTTTCAGTTTTTCAAGGGGTGGGGGGTAAAGCCAAAATTTGGTTTGTCCATTTCTTTGTGTATTATAAATGAAATTATATTATGTCAATGAATACCTCTTTAAAATCACTATATCGGTAACTGATTATTTTGTTTTGTAAAATGTATGGCATGAATCAGATTAGTGGCCAGATTTTATTTCTTTTCCCCAAGTCATACGTTAGTTTCCTTTTCGATTGCAAGATTGTAACTCACTTTACCCTAATTCTCAAAATATCGTATTCCTACTCTATCAATATCATTTGTCTTCACTGCACATGACACTTGAACCTTGTCCTAGTTCCATACCTACAACATGATCGCAAACATGCCGCCCTAGTCATTTGCGACAAACAGAACCTACAGGTGAAGAGAGGCGAACGTTTGACTCCTGTACTAACAAAGTGCACGAACATTCTGACAGCCATCAGCATTGCACAGACAAACACACATTAAATAAATCTTGTTAAAAGCCTAAAAATTATAGAACTATTTTACTTTACAATCATTAAACTTTTTTTAAAATTAATAAATAGTCAATTTTTTTAATTAAATTTTTTATAGAGAAAACATGATTGTTGACGTCAATTAATCTAACCCCGTCTCCCCATTGTCAACAACTTTCAAACATTTCCAAACCCCCTCCCCCTATTTTGTTGACATAATTAATGGACGAGCTCTTAAGTTGTGTATTACTGGAGTCGCCTCAGTACATAGCAATTTAAATAAAACCTGCAAATTCAGGGTAGGGGGGCTAAATACCCCATCCTGCCCCACAGTGGCGTAGCGAGCTTAACTCGCGCCCGGGGCACAATACCTTTTTAGCGCCCCCCAATACCTTTTTAGCGCCCCCCTATTCGAAAACCAAACAATATTATATGTAAAATATACCATTTGGCGCCCCTTTGTGAGTAGCGCCCGGGGCATGATGCCCCCCTCATGCCCCCCTCACTACGCCACTGCTGCCCTACCCAAATGATATTTCTGCCTCGTAACTTTATATTTTAAAAAGTTCTGTCATTTGTACATATCATCACTATATATATATATATAATTTCCCCACAAGCACACGTATACTATGTTTCATACGTCATTTAACGCTTGTTCTTTTTTCAGATCTTTGTTTTTTTTTGGGGGTTTTTTTTTTTGGGGGGGGGGGGGGGTTGCGCCTTGTTTCAACTGGAAGACATTCCTCTCTCAGTGCCCCCCCCCCCCCCACAAAACCAACCAACTAAGTCCTATTTTAAAATATTTTTTTATGTTCCCTCTGAGCCCCTTATGGCGATCCCTGAGGGTAGACACTGAAACGAGTAGCAGCTTGCATATAAAACAAGTGTAGTTTCATGGTTTTTATCAGTCAATAAGACGTACCTAAGTGACCTGATGGGAATGAACATTGACCCGAAACTATCGTCTAAAATAGATTGATATGAGTACTGTGGACATGGTCCGATGTTGTTTTCTTAAATTTAAATTCTGAGTCATATTTGTGGTCGTAACCAAGCGTTTTTTTTTCCGATGGTGGTGCGGTCGCATTTAAACGTTTGGATTATTCAACATGCTCCGGAACAATTAATATCATTTCAATACATCTGTTATGTTATTTGTCTTAAATTAATGTCCCTTTATGTTGGAAAAGGACTTGTTTCAATTTTGCTTGATGTTACTGTGATTAAATAAGCTAATCCCACTTTGAGGATTAAATAAGTTGTTATCGCTTTGAGGTCTAATTTAGCTGATACCGCTTCGAATTTTAATTTTGAAAGTATCGCTTTGAGATCTAATTTAGCTGACACCGCTTCGAGTTGTAATTTTGAGAGTATAGCTTTGAGATCTAATTTAGCTGATACCGCTTCGAGTTTTAATTTTGAGAGTATCGCTTTGAGATCTAATTTAGCTGATACCGCTTCGAGTTTTAATTTTGAGAATATCGCGTTGAGATCTAATTTAGTTGATACCGCTTCGAGTTTTAATTTTGAGAGTATCGCTTTGAGAGTTCATTAACCTGGCCACAGTGTGATCTTTCATTGAACCTCGCCCTGAGTCCTGGTAAATCTGATTCTTTTGATACATATTTGTCCCCATTCAAACTCAACATCCTATCATGACGCCGTGTATCCGGACTCCGGGTTGAGTGGTCATGTAAGGACATCGGTAAAGCTACAAAGAGACCCGCACCTCCTACCCCGCCCCACTCGTTCGGCCCTGGTGTCTATAGTTGCGTTGTTGCATGACAAGCAAGAGCTCATCACTGAGTTTTCTGTTCTCCACATGATCCACATAGCCCATACATTGACCTGAGCCTTCTGTTCTACGCATGATCCACATAGCCCATACATTGACCTGAGCCTTCTGTTCTACGCATGATCCACATAGCCCATACATTGACCTGAGCCTTCTGTTCTACGCATGATCCACATAGCCCATACATTGACCTGAGCCTTCTGTTCTACGCATGATCCACATAGCCCATACATTGACCTGAGCCTTCTGTTCTACGCATGATCCACATAGCCCATACATTGACCTGAGCCTTCTGTTCTATGCATGATCCACATAGCCCATACATTGACCTGAGCCTTCTGTTCTTCGCATGATCCACATAGCCCATACATTGACCTGAGCCTTCTGTTCTACGCATGATCCACATAGCCCATACATTGACCTGAGCCTTCTGTTCTACGCATGATCCACATAGCCCATACAGATAGCGATACATTGACCTGAGCCTTCTGTTCTACGCATGATCCACATAGCCCATACATTGACCTGAGCCTTATGTTCTACGCATGATCCACATAGCCCATACATTGACCTGAGCCTTATGTTCTACGCATGATCCACATAGCCCATACATTGACCTGAGCCTTCTGTTCTACGCATGATCCACATAGCCCATACATTGACCTGAGCCTTCTGTTCTTCGCATGATCCACATAGCCCATACATTGACCTGAGCCTTCTGTTCTACTCATGATCCACATAGCCCATACATTGACCTGAGCCTTCTGTTCTACGCATGATCCACATAGCCCATACATTGACCTGAGCCTTCTGTTCTACGCATGATTTACATAGCCCATACATTGACCTGAGCCTTCTGTTCTACGCATGATCCACATAGCCCATACATTGACCTGAGCCTTATGTTCTACGCATGATCCACATAGCCCATACATTGACCTGAGCCTTATGTTCTACGCATGATCCACATAGCCCATACATTGACCTGAGCCTTCTGTTCTACGCATGATCCACATAGCCCATACATTGACCTGAGCCTTCTGTTCTTCGCATGATCCACATAGCCCATACATTGACCTGAGCCTTCTGTTCTACGCATGATTTACATAGCCCATACATTGACCTGAGCCTTCTGTTCTACGCATGATCCACATAGCCCATACATTGACCTGAGCCTTCTGTTCTACGCATGATTTACATAGCCCATACATTGACCTGAGCCTTCTGTTCTACGCATGATCCACATAGCCCATACATTGACCTGAGCCTTCTGTTCTACGCATGATCCACATAGCCCATACAGATAGCGATACATTGACCTGAGCCTTCTGTTCTACGCATGATCCACATAGCCCATACATTGACCTGATCCTTCTGTTCTACGCATGATCCACATAGCCCATACATTGACCTGAGCCTTCTGTTCTACGCATGATCCACATAGCCCATACATTGACCTGAGCCTTCTGTTCTACGCATGATCCACATAGCCCATACATTGACCTGAGCCTTCTGTTCTACGCATGATCCACATAGCCCATACATTGACCTGAGCCTTCTGTTCTACGCATGATCCACATAGCCCATACATTTACCTGATCCTTCTGTTCTACGCATGATCCACATAGCCCATACATTGACCTGAGCCTTCTGTTCTACGCATGATCCACATAGCCCATACATTGACCTGAGCCTTCTGTTCTACGCATGATCCACATAGCCCATACATTGACCTGAGCCTTCTGTTCTACGCATGATCCACATAGCCCATACATTGACCTGAGCCTTCTGTTCTACGCATGATCCACATAGCCCATACATTGACCTGAGCCTTCTGTTCTACGCATGATCCACATAGCCCATACATTGACCTGAGCCTTCTGTTCTACGCATGATCCACATAGCCAATACATTGACCTGAGCCTTCTGTTCTACGCATGATCCACATAGCCCATACATTGACCTGAGCCTTCTGTTCTACGCATGATCCACATAGCCCATACATTGACCTGAGCCTTCTGTTCTACGCATGATCCACATAGCCCATACATTGACCTGAGCCTTCTGTTCTATACATGATCCACATAGCCCATACAGATAGCGATACATTGACCCGAGCCTTCTGTTCTACGCATGATCCACATAGCCCATACAGATAGCGATACATTAACCTGAGCCTTCTGTTCTACGCATGATCCACATAGCCCATACAGATAGCGATACATTGACCTGAGCCTTCTGTTCTACGCATGATCCACATAGCCCATACATTGACCTGAGCCTTCTGTTCTACGCATGATCCACATAGCCCATACATTGACCCGAGCCTTCTGTTCTACGCATGATCCACATAGCCCATACAGATAGCGATACATTAACCTGAGCCTTCTGTTCTACGCATGATCCACATAGCCCATACAGATAGCGATACATTGACCTGAGCCTTCTGTTCTACACATGATCCACATAGCCCATACATTGACCTGAGCCTTCTGTTCTACGCATGATCCACATAGCCCATACATTCACCTGAGCCTTCTGTTCTACGCATGATCCACATAGCCCATACAGATTGCGATACATTGAGCTGAGCATTCTGTTCTACGCATGATCCACATAGCCCATACAGATAGCGATACATTGACCTGAGCCTTCTGTTCTACGCATGATCCACATAGCCCATACAGATAGCGATACATTGACCTGAACCTTCTGTTCTACGCATGATCCACATAGCCCATACAGATAGCGATACATTGAACTGAGCCTTCTGTTCTACGCATGATCCACATAGCCCATACAGATAGCGATACATTGACCTGAGCCTTCTGTTCTACGCATGATCCACATAGCCCATACAGATAGCGATACATTGACCTGAGCCTTCTGTTCTACGCATGATCCACATAGCCCATACAGATAGCGATACATTGACCTGAGCCTTCTGTTCTACGCATGATCCACATAGCCCATACAGATAGCGATACATTGACCTGAGCCTTCTGTTCTACGCATGATCCACATAGCCCATACAGATAGCGATACATTGACCTGAGCCTTCTGTTCTACGCATGATCCACATAGCCCATACAGATAGCGATACATTGACCTGGGCCTTCTGTTCTACGCATGATCCACATAGCCCATACAGATAGCGATACATTGACCTGAGCCTTCTGTTCTACGCATGATCCACATAGCCCCAACGAATAGCGAGACATTGTCCTGGGTCTAGTGTTCTACACATGATCCACATAGCCTATATGGTTAGCGAGACATTGTGCTGAGCCTTCTATGTCAACATGATCCCCAATGCCCATACGGTTAGCGAGACATTGTCCTGAGCCTTATATTCTCCATATGATCAACATAGCCCCAATGAATAGCGAGACATTGTTATAAATTGCATGTGACCAAAACAGCATACATTGTTTCTATTTAGTCAGATCACAAGCAATGAAGCGACGTGCGTTATGTTACGGGTATATGTCTTTCTTTGCCGTCTGACATCATTCCGTGATGTCTCGAGAAGAGGAGATTTGGGCCTATACTATACTATAGATGATTTTCCAATGCCCCCCCCCCTCCCCGTTCGGTCTATTCAAATACGAAAGATTGGTGCCCCTTGCCCATATCATATATGAAAGGCTGGTGCCCCCGTTGAGTCTATCTTATAAAATATAATATATATATATATATAAATTTGGCGCTATATCCATCATTATCCAGAATCAAATACTGAGGGGTTATGAACTTTTTATAACATTCCGTTTGGGGCCGGGGGCCCAAAATGTCTTTTTTTCATACATAAGCTTTATAGATAATATTAACAACAAATACTCTTACACGGATAGATGGATATTGACAACACTCAATATACATTCACTTGATTATCCATATTCAAATACCGAAGGGTAAGAACACTTTGATTTTCCTTTATATAAGCTATATAAATATCAAAAGACTTAGACAACAATAAGGGTTCTATGTAAATTGATAGATACATGCCTAGGGTGGTAGCAATACACTTCACTTTCCGTATTGAAATATCGCTGGATTTAAAACTAATAATATCCAATCTAGAATTTTCCACAAAGTTCGCTAATTTTAAAAGCTATATCTACAGCATTTTTAAATACGTTGAATGGGACAAATTTTAAATTTTAACTTCATAACGTTGGGCCTATATCATAAATAAAGACTGGTGCCCCCGTTGGGCCTATATCATATATGAAAGACTGGTGCCCCTTGTTAGGCCTATTTCAAATATGAAATGATTCTTATATCACAGCACGCCCAACTACTACAACTATAAGCTTAACACAAACAAGTTTAAAGACGAAATTGTAACATTGAAAATACAATTACCTCCTATTAAAAACTGGTGTACGTCGGGCGTCGAGATGCTTTTTTGTGTGTAAAGGAAGAAAATGAATAACTTTCTAATATAACAAGCTGAGACATGTCACAAACTAGAGCATATTAACGTTCTAATATAACAAGCTGAGACATGTCACAAACTAGAGCATATTAACTTTCTAATATAACAAGCTGAGACATGTCACAAACTAGAGCATATTAACTTTCTAATATAACAAGCTGAGACATGTCACAAACTAGAGCATATTAACTTTCTAATACAACAAGCCGAGACATGTCACAAACTAGAGCATATTAACGTTCTAATATAACAAGCTGAGACATGTCACAAAATAGAGCATATTAACTTTCTAATATAACAAGCTGAGACATGTCACAAACTAGAGCATATTAACTTTCTAATATAACAAGCTGAGACATGTCACAAACTAGAGCATAATAACTTTTTATTATAACAAGCTGAGACATGTCACAAAAAAACTAGAACATATTAACTTTCTAATATAACAAGCTGAGACATGTCACAAACAAACTAGAACATAATAACTTTCTAATATAACAAGCTGAGACATGTCACAAAATAGAGCATATTAACTTTCTAATATAACAAGCTGAGCCATGTCACAAACTAGAGCATAATAACTTTTTATTATAACAAGCTGAGACATGTCACAAAAAAACTAGAACATATTAACTTTCTAATATAACAAGCTGAAACATGTCACAAACAAACTAGAACATAATAACTTTCTAATATAACAAGCTGAGACATGTCACAAACTAGAGCATATTAACTTTCTAATATAACAAGCTGAGACATGTCACAAACTAGAGCATATTAACTTTCTAATATAACAAGCTGAGACATGTCTCAAACTAGAGCGTATTAACTTTCTAATATAACAAGCTGAGACATGTCACAAACTAGAGCATATTAACTTTCTAATACAACAAGCTGAGACATGTCACAAACTAGAGCATATTAACTTTCTAATATAACAATCTGAGACATGTCACAAACTAGAGCATATTAACTTTTTATTATAACAAGCTGAGACATGTCACAAACAAACTACAACATAATAACTTTCTAATATAACAAGCTGAGACATGTCACAAACTAGAGCATATTAACTTTCTAATATAACAAGCTGAGACATGTCACAAACTAGAGTATATTAACTTTCTATTATAACAAGTTGAGACATGTCACAAACTAGAGCATATTAACTTTCTAATATAACAAGCTGAGACATGTCACAAACTAGAGCATATTAACTTTCTAATATAACAAGCTGAGACATGTCACAAACTAAAGCATATTAACTTTCTATTATAACAAGCTGAGACATGTCACAAACAAACTAGAACATATTAACTTTCTAATATAACAAGCTGAGACATGTCACAAACAAACTAGAACATAATAACTTTCTAATATAACAAGCTGAGACATGTCACAAACAAACTAGAACATAATAACTTTCTACTATAACAAGCTGAGACATGTCACAAACAAATTAGAACATATTAACTTTCTAATACCGTATAAAAAGCTGAGACATGTCACAAACAAACTAGAGCATATTAACGTTCTAATACAACAAGCTGAGACATGTCACAAACAAACTAGAACATAATAACTTTCTAATACAACAAGCTGAGACATGTCACAAACAAATTAGAACATACTAACTTTCTAATACAACAAGCTGAGACATGTCACAAACAAATTAGAACATATTAACTTTCTAATACAAGCTGAGACATGTCACAAACAAACTAGAACATAATAACTTTATAATATAACAAGCTGAGACATGTCACAAACAAATTAGAACATATTAACTTTCTAATACAAGCTGAGACATGTCACAAACAAACTAGAACATAATAACTTTCTAATATAAAAAGCTGAGACATGTCACAAACAAACTAGAACATAATAACTTTCTAATATAACAAGCTGAGACATGTCACAAACAAACTAGAGCAAAAGATTACGCCCCACCAGGATTTATATTCTTTATAGGTTTAAAAAACGAAAAACACTCGATAGATCTTTATAGTTGAAATGTATTCATTATTGTATTCATTCCCTTAAAGATCATCTTAATCATTGCACTTGCATGCTCTATTGTGCCATGAGAGTAGGAACCCAACTTATGTCAAGTTATATGGTACAGCCCTGCATTGTTCTTTAATTAAAATAATAATAATACATTTTGAAATTAATAAATATTGTTTTTAATTAATGATTGAACGTTGGGTGACCCCCCCCCCCCCTCCGGCTCAACCAATCAGCAGTGTTTATAACATTATTGAAATCAGTTTTCTAATTTAAAGCACGCCTGTTTGTCGTAGGAAACTACCGACGACCGAAACAACAGCCAGACATGCTGGGTATTTCAACAATTTGTGTGCGTGTTGGTGTTTTTTTTTTTTTTTTTTAAACCAGAACTAAGACGGTTATGAGTAACTACAATCTCTATACACAGGTAACCCAGACGTCACCTGGTGAAAATGGAGTGGGGGTGGGGTCGTGGTTACAAGCTGTGACGGAGTAAGAGGCCCCCGGTCGTAAAGAAATAGGCCACAACGCGCGAAAAGGCCTGCTCCAACCAGCTTGTGTTGTTGGACATCTTTGTGCCAAGGGAGACCACTCTCCACTAACATTGCAGTCGGCGTGTTGTCGCAGCAGTTAGTTGCTTGTGTTGGAAAACTTTTGAGACGTGCCCAGCTGATTGTGTTTAAAAGTTTGCGCCTAAAAGTAAATAGGATACTAATTAAAATAGTTTTTTTTTAAATTTAATATTGAAAAATAGGGTGCATTGTGTCTCTAAAGAGTTTTGTTCTTGTGTCATATTCTGGATTAACTTACAATTGTTTGCAGTTGGATAAAATATCTTTCTTATGCCAAACCAAAACTAAAAGGTAAGGAAACATTAGCCTAAGCCTAAACTCACTACATTAAAAGTTAAACAATCTGTGCCCGTACTTTCATATCGTGGCATTTTAAAATAAAAAATTCCCGTTAGATGCCAAATACTGCATTGTGTCATCTTTCTTTGTTTTCGTAGGGTATCAAGGATTCTCCTCTCTTGTTATGAGGGGTACAAAGGATTCTCTTCCTTTGTTGTTGACGGCTGAGTGAAGGGAAGCAACGGTTCTCTTCCTGTGTTGTTTGCCCTCCCCCGGGGAAAAAAATAGGGGGGGGGGGTAATCTCCTCCTGCGTTGTCTGACGGCAAAGGTTTTCTTCCCTTTGTTGTTCGTTATCATGCGTGATTGTACATAACTCTTTTCAGAATTTACTTTACACTCACATAGTGTTTCTTTTCTTTCGTTAAGATGTGTCACGGACTTTCTTTCCAGTCAAGACCAGGTGACTTTTTTGCCCCTGGTTTAAATATGTTAAAAATAAGGTTTTTATTTTTAAAGAAGTAAGTTGTTTTAATTTTAAATTAATATTTGGGTAATTGCACGCTACTGGTACCTCTATCGCTCACCCTAACCCGAACCCTAATTCTATCATAAACAAAGGGCAGTGACTCCCAATGAGGGACCACAGAAGCACATTAGCCAATATTTGTATTTCACTGTGGTAAGGGGGTGGATTTGGCGCCATTTTAAGGTGAATAAATACAATATTAAAGATAACAGTTTTCATTCTTCTACAATGTGAGTCTAGGCCTAGACTAAAGTTAAAGGTGAGGGTTCCTTTTATTGCATTTGACCCAAAACGAATGAGAACCTATCTATAAATAGTTCTTTGTTTACATGGCTTGTTTAGGCTTATCAGATATTACTGTAATCAGTCTTATTTTCCTTCGGTGCGCAGTGGAGCTATTGAACTGTCATTGGAGTAACCCGTATAGCGTCCTTTCGTCGCCATCGTCGATGGGTTGGTCGTGTTCTGATAGGTGGGACTACAAACTTTACTGAATACCACGCAATGGAATTATCTCAGTGGTTCTCACGGTCACAATAAGCCATTGTTTCTTTTAAGCCACTGATTCTCAAATTATAGTTTAACAACCGATTAATTCAGCTCACCATTTAATATGAACGGAAACTTTTTTTTCTACGGCATTATTTATTTCTCTGTATCAAATGGATACATATGTGGTAGAGCTGTATCAAATGGATACATATGTGGTAGAGCGGCGATTTTTCATACGTCGAGTATCGGAAACATTCGGGTTATACTAACAGCACATTTAAAAAAAATAATTATTGACCAGTTTGGACTAGATCGTCAATTTTGGCATAGACCAAACAATTTGGATTAGTTTAGACCAGACAGAACCTAGAAAAGTTGAAAGTTGGCCTAGACCGGACTAGTTTAGACTAGACCAATATCTAGAAAATCTGAAAGTTAATTTTCAAACAAGAAAAGTTCTATTCAATTTTGGATTGGATCTGTTTCAAGGGTATGAGAATCACTGTTAGTGTTAACACTTTTGGTCTGTGAGTTGTGTCATTGGTTGTATTCTTATGGTTAAATGACAGAAAAAGCATAATTAATAAATAGGTGTTTGAGTATAAGGCGTGAGCTCAAGAGAGTTCATCAGAAAGTTGGTGAGTGATACATCAGTTTTTTTTTTTTAAATAGTATTTTGTTATGGGGAGATATTATAACTTGGTGGATCTGTGACATATACGCAGAATAATACTAGATAGTATAATAATCGATGTGCCTGGTTCTTGGTGCATAGGTCGACAGTGTACCCTAGACAACGTTGCCAGAAATACTCGAAGATTGCCGATTAGAGAAACTAGAGTATTTCGACAAGCTGGTGCGAGGCTGTGTTTCATTATTTAACATGAACTGTTGACCCTCATCACTGGGACAGAATTTCCTTTAAAGTCATCAGTTTGAACGATCTTGTTCTTTGTCTCCGGCCAAACCACCTCTCCCATCACAGTCTCTTTGTCAGCAACGAAAACCCTGGCTTCCACCGTAACCACTGATCTCAACCCAGCCACCTTGTCCCCAGCCCCTTTTCTCCAATCCTAACCACTTGTCCTAAGCAACCCCATTGTCCCGACGCAAACCACGGCCCCTTGTCTCAGCCCCAAGTGGCGTGTTCACCCGCTTTGCAAATCCAACTTTTACTTGTACCTCGTACCATCCATTATAACATTACACCGCTCCGTCTCATCCTGTGTGCACGGTGTTAATCACCAAATCTGAGCGCTCATTGCAACCTTTGTCTTACATAAAATTTGTTTCTTTTGGTTGTCTTATCAATTTGTTTGAAAAAATAACAAATACAAAAGTAATCTCGCCCAAGCTTGTTATCAACACTGTGTCACAGTGTGTTACAGGGCGAGGGGAAGATTTAGATTACAGTTGAATTTAAAGTTACGGAAAGAGTCTCAGTTTTACTGTTATTTCTACGTAAGGCGTCCGGGGTCGTGTGCTTATTGGTACGTAGGGCTTTAGGGTTTTGTTCTTTTTGCCTCTTAACGGTATAATGTCTGGTTGTTCGTGGACATAAACATTGTTTCTGTAGTGTGTGTGTGTTTGGGGGGGGGGGGGGGGGGCGTGTTTAATGGACGCGGTCGGATTTGATCGTTTATATTAGCTTCACAAGACTTATCATTTGAGGGATTTAAGAAAAATCATGTGCATGTATATGAAAGAATATGTCACACATTGATTTGGGCAAATTTGTTATCTGAATCGAGGAAATAACGAGCGCATTTAAAGATATCAACTGTTTACTAAAAGTTTTTACCCTTGTAACTTGTAACAGCGGTAAAATTAAATGTCTGCGTGAGATAAATAAAAAGAATACTGACCTTGCCTTCAGGGCTGACCCTAACAATTGCGGGGCACTTTCTGGGTAGGAATAAGGATAATAAGAGAAAATTAAGATTTTGTATTAGAAAATAAATTCGGGGCGGGGCCTATGAAAGTGCGGGGCCCATTGCGGCCGCATAGGTTGCAATGGCCTAAGGCCGACCCTGCTTGCCTTGATCTTTCTAGTGTATTACCAGAAAATTAAGAAATAATCAATGGTCAATCATGTTTTAGTGGATAATATATTACTAATGCCACCAAGGGCGTAGTGTGTACATTTTGATGGGGAAGTTAAAAGTACATAAAACTAACAAATATAGATTTTGTGCCATTTTGGATACGTTCTTGTATTACACATTTTCCCAAGCACCTTAAAATCCCCCACCTCACCCACACACACATTTGTTCAAATAATGTTCATCTAAAGTCTGTGTATTTTGTTCCAAAAGTTATCTCTGTGGACTACGACACGGCATAAACCCACAAGTATATTTATTATAGCTTTTGTAAGGTGGAAAGATTCGGAGCTTGGGTGAGAGTTGTATTTTTATATAACTATTCGGCCCGCGGGGAGGGGGGTGTGAGTATAACAAACAACTTTTTAGTAATGCCCATGGATCCATGTGTTTTTGTGACGTCATATTTAATCACAATTAAACCAGTGACATTCCCTAAACAAGTCATTCTATGATTTTCTTTATTTAGTCAAACTTCTGCTACTAGATCGATAGCTTATGGATGCATTACTTCCAAACCTTCCAAATAAATTAATGCTAGGCATCATTTGCATAAGATGTTGAGTTAATGTTTCACGCTTGAGCGGCGTCCCTATATAAATGTGATTTTTAATCAAATGTGTTTATGACATACACCGTATTGATCTATTTAACTTTGGATGGATACGCTAACCTGACATTAAAAGTAGTTAGTGGTATATAAATGAAAGACCAATCTTGGTTAAGCCCGTACATTTCACAAATGAACATGCCTGTAGTGCCCTGCATTGAAATGAAGTTCAAGTACAATAAAGCTTTCCTAGAATAGCAAAGTAACAACTAAAAGGAAGTCCAAGAGAACATAACCCCAACGGGTTAGGGATACTCTTTTGTTACCGTACTTCAATGCAATAATAAGTTACTATTACCTCTCCCCACAGTATCAGGATCACCTTCTTATCCCCATTTTATTAGTCCTGACAACCCCCCCCCCCCCCCCCCATTAAAAAAACCAAACCATTTGGTCCTTAAAATATGATGAACTGGTATTTCCATTTTTGTTAATAACAGTTACAAAGATTTTCAACTATTTTCTGAGACCCATTTGTTTTCCTTGGCAGGGTTAACATATCTTCATTTTTGAGACTACCTTATAAATGATTTTAATACTTTTGCACTCTTCAGGCTGTAAATAAACATGTGACGTGACAGAGGGTTTAATGACGCAACGAAGATGTGCTGCGAAGGACACAGTGACCTCCAATGGACCTCATTGTTTTTGCCATAGTTGGTTAAATTAATGTACACAGAGGACGTGGTTAAACAATAAAGGGATGTAAATTTTAACCACGTGATCAGACACTTTATTTTAGGACACGACCTTTATTGGACTTTGTGTTGTCTGCTCGCGAACTTCTTAAGTAGACGACTAGGTATATTACTTATATAACTGTAGGACTGCATATTTTTTAAAGCCACACAATTCCTTAATAATTCAAGAGTCTCCAACCTTTTAGGTTGTCTCGGTCTCATTGGAAGAAGACGAGCTGTTTCGGGCCACAGAAAAATTCATTAGCAATAGAGATAACCGATAAGCAACAACAAAAAAAAGTTTAACTATAATTGTTAACTATAACAATAAAAGACAAGACAGGAACACGAAATTAGAGACTTCAAGCACTACAGGTTCGATATTTGGCTCTATGGAAGTAGATGTGATTCTTTGTGACTTCTCAAGGTGCACGTCAGATATTTTGGTTCTAGTTGTATTGTTCGAGTTCTTGCTTCATCACAGAAAATAGATGCTCACAAATGTAGGTGCTTCCAAATAGCGATTAAGCTACGATTGTGAAACGATGGATATTTGTCTCTGGTAATATATTTCTTAATAATTTTTACACATTACACCCTTGGTGGCATTATAAATACATCCACTACAACAAGACTGACTACTGATTAGTTCTTATAGATGCACTACAACAAGACCGACCACTGATTATTGATTTCCTGGTAATATACTAGAAAGGTCAAGCAAGATCAGTATTATTTTTATGTCTCCAAGTAAAGAGACATTATCGAATTGCTCTTGAAGTTGAATGTCAGATTGTAGCTCCATAAATGATATCTGAATATTGGCAGGTATTATGGCAGTTAATATGTTAAAGGACTTCTCATAGAGTCGCAAATTTACCAAAGGATGGAGGATAATCTTGAAACCCGTTATCCAATGAATGTATCATGATGGATGGCTGCATATTCTTCATTGTTCCCTGGACCATGTTTGGCCAATTTGTCGTTTTGTCTGGTTACCCAATATTCATGTAGTTCTGACCGGCTACGTAAGACTCGCGGACTGGTGCCTATCCGCGGGTCATAATTTTGAGAAACGCTGGCCTAGATGACAAAAATTCTTCATGACGCTATCCACCTTTAAAGCTTTTGCACATACATTTTTTGGTGTGTTTATACAGTGATGTTTCCTCATACGTAAACTTTTGAGGTTGTGGTGGGGTGGGGGCGGGAATTATTGCACCGTCTTTTATTAATTTTACAAGATCATCACTTTTACCTGTGCACGGTCAGTAGGTATACCAGATATTTTCCTTGTTCACAATGACCGAAGGAAGTCGATTGAACAAATCTTTTCACTGCTTCTTATAAATCCCGTACTTTAGTTCTGTCTTTTGACGTCACCAAAGTCGCCATTTTTTCATTACATTGTATTCGTCATCAATACATGTAGTCGGAATCTCATCAAGTTTGTAAGTTTATATTCTTTTGTTGGGCTACCATGTGGTCCGCGGGTTAAACACCCCCGCCTCAAAGGGATGTATTCCTTACACATCCCACCCAAACTAGGCGCCCGCATTCAGTCATATGCCAGTCATATTTAAGCTCTTATCAGTCACCCACAATATATCATATGTATTCCATCTTCTCATCAATTATCAAATTCAACTCATGTTAGAACCGCTCACATTCAACATGGATAAATTGTGCTCATATTATTTCTAGTAGAGCTACATCATTTCCGTAATGCTTTGTTGTATTGACATAGACATATCGTTGTATATTGACATTCTACAGATCTCACTCTCAACCACTGTTGAAGTCCTGTGATTCATACTTACTCAAGCTTGCTATACTCACTCTCACCCACCGTGTTTAAATAGCTGTTTAAGTAAACACTTATTAAAGAGTGTCTACTTTTTTAAATTTTTTTTTAAGTTCTTAAGTTTTAAACCTTATCAACCAGGATCCACTTTGCCGATCCTGTAAATCTGATCTCATTTTAACAGTCAAGTTTGCAGGACATCCGCCTTGAGTCGGACCTATTGTCTTTTCGTGGTTTAAGTCCAGTATCGGCCACACCGACCGCTCGTTTGTTAACATAACCCTTAGGACAAACCCTGATCATAGTATATCGTTATAATTGTATCATATCGATGATGTTTTTGTTAATATTCGGATGTCCCGACCTGAGGGACTCATACCCCAGGGGTGCGAGGAGGGATTACAAGGGTGTGGGTGCGAGGAAAAGAGCTTAAAGAACACATAAGTCAATTAATTTATAGCTATGAAATATTTTTAAATTGTAAAGGGTACGAGACTAATAAAGCAATTGTAAGGGATCTGAGACTAATAAAACAATTGTAAGGTGTACGAGACTAATAAAACAATTTTAGGGGGTGCGAGACTAATAAAACAATTTGAGGGGGTGCGAGACTGTCACAAATGGCCAGGTCTGTACGAGGGAACGATAGTTGCAGGTACCGGACAACGTTACAATAGGTGAAGGAGGAGTCGACTTTGGCATTTAAGGAGGGTCTATGAGAGGGCATGGAAGACATAGCATGGGAACCAAGCCGACATGTGAGGACAGGGAAGACATAGCCAGTATGGGTATCACCAATAAGTTAGTGAAATGAGATTTGTAGTTTGTTGGTCAAAGTGGAATGTCCACGCAGACCCCGGGTAGTGTTAGTTTAATTAAGTATCGTGATAGAGAAAGCCAAACTTGATAGATGTTAATTAGTGGGTAGAGACATGGAATAAGCGTCCAGGGTAAATGATATGGTCGGCAGAATGTAGTCTCTATTAATGGAGCAAGCCAATAACCGTGGGATTCAAGTGGTGGGTAGTTAGTCGTATTGCGAGCGCTAGATATAAGCTAGAGGTTTGGGAACACTCAGGGAGTGGAGTTGAGGTATAGCAGTTGAGAGATAACAGTCGAGAGATAGGAAGACGACAGTTGACTAGTTGACATAGGAATAGTTGAAAAGATATCGTTTAACAGTTTAGAAACAGTCATAGATAGTAGACAATCAGTAAAGACTATAGGATAGCTTTTTATATTTTAATAATAAATACATTCTCTTTCAACATCTGGAGTTTGAGTTCTTTAGTTGTCATTTAAGTCTACGCTGTGCTTTGTCTGTCCCAACGCCGAGATACTCACAATATAAATTACAGAGAGGAGCGGTCCTGTACTGACCACTACTAAATCAATACAGTTTGTGAAAAGTCAGGACCGGAGCCCTCCTCCGTAATAGTAACAACCGTTCTGTGACACACCAGGCACATACCCCCCCCCCCACCCCCAACGAAACCAGGTCCAGGTGGGTAAAAAAAAAAGAGTTATTTTCTATAACGTTTTCCCTTATGGGGAGATTTGAAAATTGCGTGTATATATCCAGAACATTTTACCTGAATTAAATAAATAAAAATAATAAACTAACCAACCAGTTGTGCAAAACTAATTGTAAGCTTACTGAAATTGCAATGCTGTGAAAATAATAATGCACTTGCTGATAATTTTGTGTAATTATTTGTCTTAGCGGAGGCATCTCTTTGGTTATTACGGTCACGGTTATAGTATAGCCTTGACCCACTTTCAGTTCAACGTAGAGCTAAAGCTTCGATCCTTTTTTTTTTTTGACAATGAGGTCACCGATTAAATGTATAAAGCCGTGACTACCCATGCCCTCTCTTGATTTGGAAAAGGTTGTATATGTTCTATTTTTTCTAAAGAATATTATCAGGTGACACAATTTATATAATTTTTTTGCTAGAGGGTTCTGAATTCTGCTTCGTCATATATAGGCCGACACTAGAGGGCTCTGAATTCTGATTCAGTCATACATAGGCCGACACTAGAGGGCTCTGAATTCTGATTCAGTCATTTATAGGCCGACACTAGAGGGCTTTGAATTCTGATTCAGTCATACATAGGCCGACACTAGAGGGTTCTGAATTCTGATTCAATCATACATAGACCGACAGATTTCCTAGCCAGGATAGTGTGTTTTTTCCGCTAATTTCCTTTGACAAATACAAGGCGTTATATACGTTTCTTGTGGAGATCGCCTGACAAAATGTTTTTGCGTGCAAAAGGCTTTGTTGTCTTGCTATGAGTCTGACTTGCTGTGATGTTGTCTTGCTATGAGTCTGACTTGCTGTGATGTTGTCTTGCTATGAGTCTGACTTGCTGTGATGTTGTCTTGCTATGAGTCTGACTTGCTGTGATGTTGTCTTGCTATGAGTCTGACTTGCTGTGACGTTGTCTTGCTATGAGTCTGACTTGCTGTGACGTTGTCTTGCTATGAGTCTTACTTGCTGTGACGTTGTCTTGCTATGAGTCTGACTTGCTGTGACGTTGTCTTGCTATGAGCCTGACTTGCTGTGACGTGTCTTGCTATGAGTCTGACTTGCTGTGACGTTGTCTTGATATGAGTCTGACTTGCTGTGACGTGTCTTGCTATGTGGCTGTCCTGTTATTCTTGTAATTGTAATAAGAATTTTCCATCATGCTACGATCATTCAAAGTACAGTGTGTATTTCCAACGTAACGCCTACTGCGGTCTACTTGACTTCACCAGGCATGTGTGTGCGGGATGGGGGAGACTGTCACGTGATCGCCACACCTAACTGAACGTTTGAGATCCTGAGTCAACCAAGCTAATTATAGTATTTACACACATATTTCCAGATTCGGTCGTACTTTGGATACCGCATTACTTTAAAACTTATGTCGTCAGTGGGACGGATACAGGTCAATGGTTGCCATTTGTGTTGTTTACCATCCTATCTTTCAATTTGGATACGCCAGGTCTTTGTGTGTGTGTGTTGTTGTTGTGGAGAATAATGTTTCGTGCCAATGAAGTTGTGTTAATCGGTGTATAAAAATCGATATATTTGGTTCGATAGTAAGTTTCAGTGTTTTATGGTTGTACCAATATTTATAATGTTTAATTCGTAACACATTTTTACAAATCCCCCATCAAGCATGTTTGCTGTTTGCGTCATCATGGCATTAAGAGTCGTGGCGATTTTCTACTCTCTGCTTGAAGCTCGACACTCGGGGCATGAACCCTACACACTCGTGGTGACGAGGCTTGTGAGGATTGAGAAGGGAAAGAAATACCAACTCCGCCACTGTTATTTCACTTGGTGTAAGACGAAGGCTAGAGTCTGGGATAAGTTATGGTGACCGTTACAGTGAGAGGGACGGTGGCGTAGCGAGGGGGGGGCAGGGGGGGCATCATGCCCCGGGCGCTACTCACAAAGGGGCGCCAAATGGTATATTTTACATATAATATTGTATGGTTTTCGAATGGGGGGGCGCTAAAAAGGTATTGTGCCCCGGGCGCGAATTAAGCTCGTTACGCCAATGGAGAGGGAAGGCCAGTTTGTTCCCAATCTGCCTCGGTGTCAATCATATAACAATTATTATACATTTATATCGAACATGTCAATACCGTATTGAAAATCGTATGCCAGTAGCAAACATATATTGCCCGTAAGTGTTAGTTCCCCGCCCGGTATCATTATATCATATAAAGGAAACCTCCCCCCCCCTTTTCCAAAGGTTAAAGGAATTTGAAATTTTGTTTGTACAAAGAAAAGAGATATTTTTCTCGTAAACTTACAGCTCCATAACATCGGAGTATCCATGGATTGCTTTCAACGTCTTAAGGCACACGTGGATTTATTCCATTTGTTTTACATAAAAGTAGAGAAAAAAACACGTGTTTATGAAACTAAAGGCGGCCTGTTGGGTGACACAATGATGGAACATGACCACCCGAGTCTACTGCACACAAGGTTAAAGCATAAGGTTAAAACATAACGTTCAAACATACGGGTGAAACATACAGGTGAAACATACGGGTGAAACATACAGGTGAAACATACAGGTGAAACATACGGGTGAAACATACGGGTGAAACATACGGGTGAAACATACGGGTGAAACATACGGGTGAAACATAAGGTTATCACATAACAAAACATAAGGGTAAAATATAAGGTTTAAACATAACAAAACATACGGGTAAAGGCATATTTGAATCTCAGTCCCGGTAACTGCTCTAGTTCCTTGTCGTCTTTCTCAAGCCCTGAACAAACCAATGGAAATAATAACTAGTTAAACTTTCTCCATATTTGATTTTATAAAATGGATGTGTACCAGAAACTACGATAGAATAACTGGGGTGGTAGGGATTCAAATCAAACATTTTAACAAAATCTTTTCACACAAGAATAGAGTCTAGGATTTCAAATGTCAATATACTGCGGATCCGGAATCGATTGTTTTGGTTGGAGTTGGAAAAATACATTTAAGCCAATAAATTTTTCCACCGATCCATACTGAAGTTTTGAAGTGGACACTTTTGGTTTCGCTAAATCCTAGAGCCAAATTTTCTCTAGGTTTCCCGAATCCCAGAGCCAAACTTTCCCTAGGTTTTGCTAATCCCAGAGTCTAATTTTCCACTGGTTTCGCTAATCTCAGGTAGCTGGAATATTGTTATATCTCAAGGTACACACATTTGATTGATCTAAGATTTTCTAATATTGAAATAGCTGATGTTGAAAATATTACTATACATTTGAAGAAGCACTTCACCTTCTGGTCAAAGTTAAGTAGGCCCAGTATCGTAATTGTCGCAAACCTTGCGTGGCGGTGGTGAGGCTGGATGCCATAACTTGTTTCGTTCGAGATTATCTCTTGACTCGAAGAAATGTACGTTAAAAAAGGCTTCGCCCACAGATAATTTTTTTTATTGCTTAAAATTCCCACTGCCCACTTAACTTTCGCCATTTTCTTTTTCCTCTCTGTTGGATTGTTGAAACGGAGCAGCAGAAAGATCACATGGCTGCGTGCTAGCTCCTACTTTATTTGTATTCTTCTTCTCCATCTTACTCCAGTATGCCTTCAAGAACAACAGCGAGGGGATATACATCCACACTAGAGCAGACGGGAGATTGTTCAACATTGCGCGCCTTAGAGCTAAGACCAAAATAAGAAAGGTCATGCTACGTGAGCTCTTATTTGCAGATGGCGCCGCTTTAGTATCTCACTCAGCAGACGGCCTGCAGAGCCTTGTATCCAGTTTATCCGCTGCCTGCAAAAGAGTTTGGCATGATCATCAGCTTAAAGAAAACCAACAGTATGGCTCAGGACGCTGACTCTCCTCCCACTATCTCCATCGACGACTGCAACTTGGATGCTGTTGACAGATTCACATATCTAGGGTCGACCATTTCGAGCACCCTCTCAATGGAGGATGAGATAAGTGGTAGGATAGGGAGGGCCGCAACTGTCATGACGAGATTGAAGAAAAGAGTCTGGTCCAATGCCAAGCTAACAACAAGAACTAAGCTGCAGGTATACCAGGCCTGCGTACTGAGCACACTCCTCTATGGCTGTGAGTCTTGGACCACATACAACAGGCATGAAAAAGGCTCAATGGCTTCCACCTCAGATGCCTGCGCCGCATCCTTGACATCAAATGGCAGGAAAAAGTCCCCAACACGGATGTCCTGTCTCAAACAAATATGTGCAGCGTCCCAGCCCTTTTAATCCAAAGACGCCTCCGCTGGCTTGGGCACGTCAAGCGAATGCAACCTGGTCGCATACCTAAGGACGTGCTGTACAGCGAGCTGGCGGTAGGGAAAAGGTCAATTGGACGGCCTCGTCTCAGATACATAGACATTTGCAAAAGAGATATGAAGGCGGCTAACATCAACATCTCAAATTGGGAGGACTTGGCGGAGGATCGATCCACATGGCGGGGCATCGTGAAGAAAGGATCACTACGTGCCGAGGAGGTCTACAGGGCGGAAGCAGCTGCGAAGAGAGCGCGGAGAAAGGCAAGAAAACACTACTCCACTGCATTCGTGTGCGGGACATGCACAAGAGACTGCCATTCAAGGATCGCTCTCATTAGCCACACGAAGAGCTGCAACCAGACAAGATAATCTATCGTCTCTCGTAGACGGAAAGATGCCATACCATACCATACCATATATAATGAGTGTTTTTTTACTATTAAGATAATGTATTGTACGATTTTGTGATGAAATTGTACGATTTTAAGATTTTTGAAGGTAAACAGGTCTGATACAAAATATTTTCATTTTCGTTGATGGGGTGCGATTGGCTAACGTGACACGCCCTCCCCCCCCCCACTAACCCCCCCCCCCCCACTTATGTTCAAAGTTTGGGTAAACTGTGGCCTGGGTGGTCGTAGGGCTGGGGGAGGCGAGGATTGAAACCGATAGCATTCCATCCATTATTTCCGCCGAATGTTTGATCGAATGTGTTATATAAAGCTATACATTTTGCCCTTACGATATGACGGATGAACTAATACCATGATCAACAATCAATACTTAAACAAATGTTTTTACAGCTTTGTGGTGGTGGTGTGTGTGTGTGGAGGGGGGGGAGATAAGTATCATCTATCTGAGATTTAAATGAAGCTGGGTACCAGCACACCAACCAATTATTGCAAGCAGAAATCAAATTATGTGCAAATCGATTGAGAAATTGTGTTTTGGAGGGTTTGGTCGTTTTTGAAAGATAGGCGAAAGTCGACAATAATACTACGGTAATAAATGCACCTCATTTGGTAGACTTATTGGTTGCGCTTTAAATGAAGTAGGAGTCCTACTTTGACACAATATTATCAAAAGGTTTCCGACCCCCCTGGTCTAGTGCGTTAAAATGTACCAAATAAATAGCTGAACCCGGATTAATTAGGCAGATAATAATGAAACATATTTTAGCCGAAAATGATCTTCAGTTCTGAGATTTTGTGTTCATGGCAATGTCACGTGGAGATGGTCTGGGATCTAAATTGCTCATCAAAACAATAATTTCCCCCGTCACATGAAAACGAGTGGCCGAAATGTCATAAATTTGATACTTGGAGCTACAAGTGACAACTTGGCATTGTCAAGTGCTGTGTCACACACGTGACAATGAATGTGTGTCACTAACATCATCTGGTGTCATTTTCAAACAGTCTTAGTCAGTTTGGCTATCCAAGTAAGCAATTCGATTGACTGTTGTACATCGTAGGTGTTACGCTTGTGATGGTATCATGTGGGTGCCTTGTGGGATGTGTCATGTGGGTGCCTTGTGATGGTATCATGTGGGTGCCTTGTGGTGTGATCATGTGGGTGCCTTGTGATGGTATCATGTTGGTGTCTTGTGGTGTGATAGTGTGGGTGCCTTGTGATGGTGTCATGTGGGATGTATCATGTGGGTGCCTTGTGGGATGGTATCATGTGGGTGCCTTGTGGGATGGTATCATGTTGGTGTCTTGTGATAGTATCATGTGGATACATTGATGTGGGAGCCTTGTGGAGTGTGGTATGACTCTGTGCTGTATGTTTGCTCCCTGGACATAGCAATATATCCTGAACAAATCAGAGTGCTCTGATTTAGAGTAAGAACGTAGTAAATGTACTTGGGATTGGGGGGAGAGGCGAAATATTTAGTCAAAATATCCACATGATCTACATGATAGAATGCATAAGGGAAAACAAAAATTCTTAATTTGGGGGGGGGGGGGAATTGTTAAGAAAAGTAATCAATTATTTGTTGACAAGAATTCATTTTTAACACTTGTATTGACACACTTGTATAACACGCCATTTGATACACTTTACTCTGAAACGCGCGGGGTACCCCCCCACACACACACATCATGTTCTAAGACGGAAGCACGCATGACTGGTTTGCATAGTTGGATTGTTTGACGTTCTTAATAGGCGGGCATCAGGACATCTGGTTTCCTGTTTCAAACAACTAGTCACTACACACACACACATACACACACACACATAATGTCTGGCCCAAATACCGTGTAACTTTATGTTTATAAACAAAATCTATGTGAATGCTGAATCGTTGTAAGATGTGATAGCAATACACCGGGAACAACTGTTCATTTATTGTATCACGTGATCGAAACAAATTATTCTATTTAAATGTAACCATTACAAACTCTACCGTTCACCGTCTGATCATGAAATCTTCTCCAATTTCCACTTTATTTAAGAACACTAAGTACGACCAGCATTCACTGTCCCGTGTGCACTTTAAATTATATGATTTTACTTTCGATTATTTAAATTTAAAAGGAAATTTTACTATTCGTTTCATTTTAGGAGGGACGACCAATCAAATTACATTTTCTTATTTAAAATTTTATAAAACTGGATGTTTGAACAAAACCTAGAGAAAATAAAGATTTTCATCTGTATGTTGGCATCTGTATGTTAGCATCTGTATCTAAACTTCTGTATGTTAGTACCCGTATGTAAGCATCTGTATGTGTAATATTTATGTTCCCAACGTTGTTTTTATAAGATTGAAATATTTGTAACTTTTTCAGATTTTTCTTTCTGGCAGCTATAACTAGACTTGTAATACTGCAGCTGTGTGTATGTCTCTGTGTGTGTCTGTCTCCGTGTTTCTGTGTCTGTTTCCGTCTGTGTGTGTGTCTGTCTATATGTGTCTGACTTTGTGTGTGTGTTTGGGGGGGGGGGGAGTTGTCTGTCTGTCACCGTCTGTGTATCTGTCTATCTCAGTGTGTTTATGTGTGTGTCTCCGTGTGCTTGTGTCTGTTTGTGTATGTGTCGTATACGCCAGCGTGTGTCCACTCAAAGTTTATCTACTTCCCGAAAATAGTTGCCAAAAACTTGCTAATTATTGTTGCCAAAGACTTGGCTAACGAGGACATTCCACATGATCTTGATAATTTCTAATTTCTATCATTTGATTTTCGAACATAACCCGTTCAACACGTGATCAGGGAGGAACTAAAGTCGAGTTTTGACTCTTGCATGTGTCATGAGCTTCGGTTATATAATGGGAACACATTAAACTGAATATCATATTCTTAAAGCCCCCCCCCCCCCCCCCCAACCTCCAAAAAAAATATTTGCCGTAACACACAAAAAAAAATATTATTAGAAGTACACACAACTTAGCTGCTACATGCACACTTTAACACATACCGTACATAACTACACATGATTCATGTCAATTAGAATACTGTTTTTTTTTTAAAACTACAGTCAATACCATAAACCGTTGTGTTGGGTGAGGGGTGAGGTCGGAACAAATCAAACAGACTAGGGTCAGAAGTTGTCATTCCTGCACGTAATTATGTCCTCTGGGAGATATATCCATTGTCACTTTGCTGTTGTCTTTTTTCACCCCCACCTCCCCCCCCCCCCCCCTTTTTTTTTCCTCTCTAGCCATCACACGCTTATCTTATTATAAAGCTTCTCATAGTGGTGTCGTGGGCTAGAACCGACCCATGAGCCTTAGTCTCTGATGCCTTTGAGGCTACGCACTTATGTCTTGAGTTAAGATGCTGGAATAATTTCGATCAATAAATTAAGAACCGTACCCTGCTGCAAAGTGTATAATTTTTAAAAATCTATAAAATCCTGCTTGTCTGTCAAAATGAAAAGTTTGAGAAACATTGTTAACACAATCATCTCTTGTCGATCTCTCCGTCTGCTGAAGGAGTATTTAACCTGTTGTCAACGGACCCCTTGTATGTCCTGGCTGAGTTATCAGGGGGTCCGTGAGTTGGATATACTTTGTAAATGTATATTTAATATAGTATTCTAAGAAGAGAGAAGGGATTCGTGGCCTTCATTAGAGTGAAAGGGTTCCACGGACTAAAATACTTAACATGGTCTACTGTAATGAACATATCAACGTTTATACAACCACTAAAGGCATTTTATTTTTTAACATTTTTGTTCCTCCACCAGATTCAAGCGATACTTCCCTGAATCAACTAAATATACGCCCATGTTTTCATTACATAATCGACTGGTCACACGGATACTGACCATGGATTGAAACAACGCATATCCACACTTGATCCGCGAAATTATGGATTTTAAAACCACTTGGAACAAATTGTCTCGAAAATTTCTCAGAAGCAGATTGTTCGTAACCCAGGAAGCTCCCGCGAGATATTTGGTGTTGGTGGGCAATGGCCAAGACAAGAAGCTTGGATAAGCTGGTGTTGTCCATCGTGGCCACCATCATCGCCGTCACGGCCTGGGGTCTGGTGATAGCCGGGTCATTTGTGCCAAGGTGGACACGGTCGTTGAATGTCACGTCTGGTGATGTAAATACAAGCTACAGTTTGTGGGGGAGAGAGGACTGTTACGGAATAATTTGTACGACAAAGCACAGGTAAGGTGTTATGTTTACCTTTTTCTTACTAAACACTGTTGAGATATGCTATGTTAACTTTGTTACTTTTACCACAAAACAAAGGTGAGATATACGTTAACTTTGTGCTGCAAAGTACTGCATGAGATATCTTGTGTTAAAAATATGTACCACAAAGTACAGGTGAGAAATCTTATGTTAACTCCGTATCACAAAGTAACTTAGAGATATCTTATGTTAAAAAAGTGTATTACAAAGTACAGCTGAGATGGTAACTCAGAAGTTAGTGTACCTTTAGCGTTTGCTATTACCAATAGTATAACATAATCTTTTGTGGGTCTGACATTTACAGGAAATACAGGTGCATGATATGGTCAAGATTAAATTGAAAAAAAATAAAAACCAGACCATAAAATGAACGTTTCGGCTAGACGCCTGCACTATCAGACAAAACAACAATACAATTCAGAAACAAAAGATAATGAGAAAAACTAAGCTTATCATCCAGCGGGAATCTAATATACAGAAAGTTGTCTCAAACCAAAACGTCCGTGATACCAAGGTAGTGAAAGAATTTTGAGCTGAAATTAATATTCATAATATGAAATGCTCAGTTTTCAAAATGGAAGTAGGGGCGCAAAAATAGAAAAGGGGGGAAACTGATGAATTTATATTAAGAGAGTATTTGATTGATTCCATAAGGTGCCGAACATTTGAATTACTTTATTTTCATTATTCACTCTCGCTGATGTATTGGTGAAAAAAAATCCAATCTGATGTTGTTGTCTGTGTTGTTGGTATAACATTTAATCTGATGCTAGTATAACGAAGTCTAGCTAGGTCTCTAATTCATCGCTGATTTATCATGACACTGATATAATATTGTAAAGTTAGGCAATAGACATCAGAAGACAACATGTGGATAACTTCTCTTTGATCACATTTAGGATACAGCATTTGGGCATCTTCTCTTTGATGTCAAAACAAGAAACAGCCATTTGGGAAGTTGATCATAAATGCAGTTTTCAAATTATTCTCCTCCCCAAAATCTTCCCTCTGATTTCAGTTTTAAAATAAAAATGATTTTTTTGTGTGGAATATATGGATTTTTTTTCTTTGTTTTCAATAGTGAACACTGGTTGACTTATAGTTTTGTTGAATTCAGTACTGAACACTGGGTTAATTATAGTTTTTTGTTTGTCTTACAATTCTCAAATGTCACTTCATTTGGAAATCTCTGGTTATTTCCCCCTCTCTCTCTTACACACTTTTTCTCTCTCTATCTCTCTCTCTCTCTCTCTCTCTCCCTCTCTCTCTTTCTCTCTCTCTCTCTCTCTCTTTCTCACTCTATGTCGCTCTCTCTATCTCCCTCACTTCCTTCATCCCTATCTCTCTCTCTCTCTCCCTCCACCCACACACACAAATGTTAACATACTTGACGTCATAATTCGACGTCTCCTTTCTTCCTTTCTTGCATTTTTTTCTTCCTTTTTACTTCCAGGTTGGAGATGGTCGAGGAGAAGCGATGGTGGTATGAAAATGGACAGAAGCAGGTCAAGGTCACAGAGAAGGAGGAGCTGGTCCCGGTGGTCACATGTGTGGTAGCCAACTATTGTAACATGACCTGGTTTGAGGATATTGGTGAGTGATTGTGGTGGTCCTGTCATGGTTAAAGACGTAGATGGAGATTAAATTAACAAGGGTAGATCGTCGAATAATTTTACAACCTGGACAGATAGATAAAAGGAAAGACAGATACATCTAAACGTTGAACGAAACATCAATTTTGAAAGTGCGAAAATAATCTGTTTTTATTCCTTCAAATTTCTTTGCACTTTTTAATCAGCAAAGTTTAAAAAAATATTGATACCTATCAGTGACATCTTAACAAAACACTTTTTTTTTTAAATATTAGAAGGGCGTTTTAACAAATCCTATTAAAACGTCTTCTATTTTTAACGTCTCGTGTTTTTTCTTGTGTTTTTTGTTTTAAAATTATGCACACCCAATCATACTCAGCAAGTCGTATTCTGTATTTATTGGTTTCGTTATTTCATCACTTTTGATTTTTCTTTGTCGCGGAGACATCCCCAGAGTGAAACTCTCGATTAACTTCCTCATCATCCATCAAAGTTTTTATTTTTCATCCGATGTCGCAGAAGGATTTTCTTCAACAGTCAACACGTTCAGACAACTCATACGCTATTTTCGTTTGCATGCCATTATTGTCCCTTTCAAATCGTGTATTTTTTTGTTGGTTTGGTGACAGAAGCACGTCCCATAACCCGCGCTTATTAATAGTGACAACAGATAACAATTTCTTCTGCAGCGTCTCGTGTCAGATCTGTCAGTCAGTGTTCCGTTGTTTTTAGATTATTTGACTGTTAAATTATCATAGAGATTACATTTTTAATATCCAGCTAATTAGATAATGTATTTTAAAATTAGATTTTTAATATCCAGCTAATTAGATAATGTATTTTAAAATTAGATTTTTAATAATATCCAGCTAATTAGATAATTTATTTTAAAATTAGATTTTTAATATCCAGCTAATTAGATAATTTATTTTAAAATTAGATTTTTAATATCCAGCTAATTAGATAATTTATTTTAAAATTAGATTTTTAATACCCAGCTAATTAGATAATTTATTTTAAAATTAGATTTTTAATATCATATTTCTTTAAAAAGCATTAAAAGTAAAGCATTCTAACTTTTAAAAAAAAATAATTTATGAAATTAAATAACATATATAAAAAATCTTTCGGTGTCCCTGCCTATGATTTCAGAAATCAGAACTCTTTAACATGGCCGTCACGATATTGGATGACATTGTGTATTTCGTATTTTAAAAAAATCTTTTTAAAAGCTGAAAATCCTTTTAAACACTCTTTCCAATGATTTTTCTTGACATTTTAAATGCGCCTCAAGTCTCTATTAATATTAATCTAACTTTATTGTTGATCTGGTTACTAGCGCTTTGTGTTGACGTGAAACATCAGAGCTGTAAATTAAGCGATGTGTGTCGTAGCTCCTAGCACATGCTACTGTCCTACATAGGTGCAAGGATAGAAGTGTCCATTTATTGCTGAGGAAAAAAAACAAATAAACTATCGATAATTTTTTTGTCTATTTTATTCTCTTATACTAGAATAAATGATCCGCTGTTACCGGGATAGTAATGGAAGGCATATTGCGCTACTTTCCACCAGTTCTTACGAAGTATGAAAGTATCCGAATCGAGTTTGAAATGCATAATTAGGGAAAAAAGTAAAATTAGACCTTATTATTGTTATGTACGTGACGTGTTTTGCTGCACGCCTTCCTCGTGAAACTACACTGCGCTATAATTAGGTGAGGCTTACTATAAATAGTCTATTTTGACCTTTTTATCATATCATATATATATATAAAAGTGAAAATTTGTTTGTGGGTTTGTTTGTTTGTGGGTCTGTTCCACAAAGGCTTTTACGCGGATTGATGGCTCTTGACCAAACTTGGCAGATATATCCATCATTATCAAGAAGGAACTCTTAAGGGGTTGAGAACTTTTAATAACATTTCGTTAGGGTCCGGGGGCCGCGAATTTTTTTTACACCAATTTGTATTTTTCCTTTAAATAAAAAAAATGTCGCTTCTAGTAAATACTCCACAAATAGGTCCTAACAGACATATATCTAAAGCATTCCATTGGTTTGTCCTAAAGAACAAATATCTAAAACATGTGTTACCTACTGTATCAAATGTATGGAGAAATTAATCTCTTATTTAAATGTATGGCTCGTTCTAAAACAGTACACACCAAAAGACGATACCAAATGATAAATCAATAAACAAAGAATACGATACTCAAACCAGGGCTAGATACAATTAATACGTTTTAATATGTTAATTATAATAAATTAAAAAATCACAAAAATATTATTAAAACTATTGACATAGAAATGAGAGATGGAAGTCCGTCTTTTCTTCCGCCAAATTTGACCATACAAAGTGACCCAAATCGAGATGTATGACTCGCCATTGATGTGATGATTGATTTTATTTGCCCCTCCCCCCAATCCCCCGTTATTTCACCGCCCATGATACTAAAATGATGTCGGTGGAACTGAACACCACGCCCAATCCAACTAGCCTAATTGAATATTTGTTTATTGCTCGCTAAATGGGGTCGGCAGTCTGCAGTAACACCGCTCGGTCAATGCAAATAACGATTTTTTTAAAACATTCTTACAGGCGTCTGATCGATTGATTTTGTTCTATATATTTCATTCTTGTGTTGATCGATTACTTTTGTCTCTACCGTTTCCTCCTATGATTGTCGGCCCACGTGTTGTGTTTAGAAACAAATCTTTCTATAGTTTACTTGCATGGCGTTAGATTGTGATGGTTTTTTTTTAGTGGAATACGGAGTAAGGGGAGAGAGTGGATTAAAATGGCTTTATTTCAATGTGTAGGCCTAGGAATGAAAACCTTTCGCCATTATTTTATAATGAAATTAAAGCTACTTACAGTTTACAAGCTTACCTAAAAATTTAAGTAATTGTTTGTGTCTAAAATAGTGCTTTTTGTGGTGGAAAAAAAAAGGGGGGGGGGGGGGTCGGGGGCTGCTTCTAGTGAAATGCTACTATTTTTTTTACAACATTTTATTGTCGGTTGCTTGGTGACGCGCGCCATTTTTTAACAGAAATTAATTCTTGTCACAAACGAGGTCGAATTGGTCAACACATGGTGTAAAGGGAGATCACCCTCTGCTTAAACCTTCAAGTTTAAATGTCTGAAAAAATATGACGTTCGGCTACTGGATAAGATTTTTTTTTTAAACAAACGCACACACAAATGTCCTTTTAAAAAATTTTACTTGAAACATCAGGTTTGCCAATTATGTCCTTCAAATTTTAGCTCATAATTTTTTTTTTCTACTTTCTACTTTAAAAAGGAAATGGTAAGCAAATTACAAAGAAAAATAGACATTTTATGATCTTATAAAAGTGAAGAATACACTAAAGCTTTATTTATATTTTTTAAACATATATAATATTCCAGACTGACGCCTATGTCCATGTGTGTTTAAGCTCTCTACTGAAACGGCGACATGAGACGGTAGTTTTATTTGCATTTCTCATTGATAAACGTCTCCAATGAAAACAAAGGACCAAAATTAAAATAACGTTTCCTATAGATTTAGATTTGTTTAATCTGTATTTGTCGCAGGCAGCTAAATATATTATCAGCATCAAGAAGAAACTATCGGGTTTGTTTTCATATCAACAATCTCTACAAATGTCTTCTTGCTACTGATGTGATGTCTTTCATCTCAGTTATCGGGAATGAATGTCCCGTCAAAACAAAACAAAAATGAGAAGATATTTCTTACACTCTTGGCGTTTTCTTTGTGTGTGTGTGTTTGTTTGGTGCGTGTGTGCATGCATAACGTAATTTTCTACACATTTATTCAAGGTGAGGTGTAATTATTATTATTTGAAAGTATCCTTTTCTTAAAATGAAATACTAAAAAATGTTATTTAAAATATTTTTAGACCCCGTCTTATTTTAGTTAAAATGAGTGGGAGTCGAATATTCTATCAGTAATCTACTAATGTTGTCCTCTATAAAGTACTTTACGCAAGTGGGAGGAGGAGGAATCTGAGAATGTGTTACAGTTTGTGACACATTAAGGGGTGGGGGGTGGGGGGGGGCTAAAATATCTTGCGTGTCGTCACTAAATATATATATATATATATATATATATATTTATATATACATATACATTAAATAGCTGGCAGTTAAACCACCAACTTTCAACTCAATCTCTCAGACCATCCCCTGCCTTCCCACTCAAACCCTCCCTTCACACATCCACCCCTCTATTCCAATAAATCGTAGTACTGCCTGGCAAACCAGGATAAACCACACGTTGTCCGAGACGTTCTGTGACCGTAGATCTAATGAATGGAAAACGCACAGCCTCACGATAAACAAAGAAAATGTCGCTATCTATATTTGCAGCTACCGCTAGAAGGGAAGAAATAATGGGGGGGGGGGCTGGGAGCGGAGTTGAAAAAACAAATCCTGAAAAAGCTCCAGCTCGTCTTTAAAGTAAAAATGTTTGTGTCGCGGTCCCTACGATTACCCGAGCCGCCCCCCTTCTCTACCCGTGACCTGTCCCGACTTGTGTGCCCGCTGCAAAGAACAAACTCACGGCAAATAACTGATCATTGAGAAGTACTCACGTCCAACAAACACGCCATTTCGTGCCTCCATTCAGACATTTTATGTTTCCACTGTGAGTACTCCCCCAGCTTTTTTTTTTGGTCAATGTGAGCATTCAAGTCGGACAATGCCGCGATGACTGAGCATTTCTAGAGAAAAATAAGCATTTGTTTGATTTTGGGTTCCGATGATGTGCGTTAGTTTGATTTGCAATCAATGATGAATTGATTCTCTGATTTTTGTTAAATTGATTGGAATTTGGCGACTCGCTATTTAGTGGATTTAGCATTAAATATGAGGGTTCTGTGTTTTATAATATTATCTGAGAGTCGCATGTTAAAATGTGTACAGAAGCTCTTAAGTTTAGTCGTAAACAATGTCAAAACTGTTAGAGCTGTCAAAAAACCACGTCACGGCAGTTAACAGATCTACAAACATGTTACAACAGTCAGCATATCACTGGATTTACTCTAAGCACATGACTGCCAAGTCTTATAAATTGTAAAATAAATTTGAAAGGATAACATATTAACTAAATGAACCCAACCAGCACATATCAGTCAGCTACAGACTACAGCCGACTGTAAACACCTACAGTAGACTCAGTAATCACATACGGACTCAATCATCGCCTAAAGTAGACTCAGTCATCGCCTAAAGTAGACTCAGTCATCGCCTAAAGTAGACTCAGTCAATGCCTAAAGTAGACTCAGTCATCGCATAAAGTAGACTCAGTTATCGCCTAAAGTAGACTCAGTTATCGCCTAAAGTAGACTCAGTCATCGCATAAAGTAGACTCAGTTATCGCCTAAAGTAGACAGTCATCGCATAAAGTAGACTCAGTCATCGCTTTAAGTAGACTCAGTCATCGCTTAAAGTAGTCATCGCCTAAAGTAGACTCAGTCATCGCCTAAAGTAGACTCAGTCATCGCCTAAGTAGACTCAGTCATCACATACGGACTCAATCATCGCCTAAAATAGACTCAGTCAACGCCTAAAGTAGACTCAGTCATCGCTTAAAGTAGACTCAATCATCAACTTAAGTAGACTCGGTCATCACATACGGACTCAATCATCACCTAAGTAGACTCAGTCATCACATACGGACTCAATCATCGCCTAAAATAGACTCAGTCAACGCCTAAAGTAGACTCAGTCATCGCTTAAAGTAGACTCAATCATCACCTAAAGTAGACCCAATCATCAACTTAAGTAGACTCGGTCATCACATACGGACTCAATCATCGCCTAAAATAGACTCAGTCAACGCCTAAAGTAGACTCAGTCATCGCTTAAAGTAGACTCAATCATCACCTAAAGTAGACTCAATCATCAACTTAAGTAGACTCGGTCATCACATACGGACTCAATCATCGCCTAAGTAGACTCAAGCATCTCATACTGACCCAATCATCGCCTAAAGTAGACTCGGTCATCACATACAGTAGTGTTTGTCACTTGTTATGAATTCCTAACTAACCAAAGTCTTTCTCCCATTTCTTATTTCCCCATTTAAAACCTGTTATCAGTATTAGGGCAATTATTCCAGACATTTGCTCCGAACGACAGTTTTAAGGAAGCGACCCCGGGGCTTTTCCATTAAGCTCTTTAAAAATACCGGATATGTTGATCAGCGGCAACTGAAAAGCGCTCTCTAGTCAAAGGCCCTAATGTGGAGCCTGTGCGGATGGTACTGGACTGAAGGCTTCCAGACGACAATTTATCCTAAAATTATCCAATTATCGTCTTAACTTTTCACCTCACGTCTGCCTTGTACGTGTCGGACTGTGGTAAGTGGACGCCTCTTCCTGATTGCAGGGTTTTGGGGAAGCTGTGTGGAGACTGATGAGTGGGAGTGTTAGGGAAGGGACGTTTTATGCGTTTTGTTGTTTTCCTACGTGGTTTAGTTGGATACAAGTTAACGCCAAGATACAATTTTATCTTGGCATTAATGGAAATAACATATACATTGCGCCGACCCTGAACAGTTTGTGTTTACGCTTTTTACCGTTTGCAGTTTCAATCCTTTACATCCCAATTTTTTACATTCCAACTCTTTACATTCCCACTCTTTGCATTCCCACTCTTTAAACTTCCACTCTTTACATTCGCAGTCTTTACATTCCAAGTCTTTTCATTCCCACTCTTTACATCCCCTTTGTTTACATTTCTGATCCCCCATCATCACCATTTACAGTTCAAAAATTTTACAATAATAATACTTATTAACATGCCTGACCTGTTTAGTTCTTGCAAAAATTCTATTTGTTGGTAAATTGCAATGGAATCGTTCATCCCTTGGAATGTTAGTAGTAAAATATATCGGATACATTATTATTTTTTATTATTATGTTTAGTTATCATCGACCTTTGAAAATGTTAAATACAAAATTACACACCTATTTGAACGTTGTACATTTAATTGTTATTTACAAAAATAAATATTTGAACGCTACAGCTTATTAAGGTCATATTACAAATTAAATTTGATTTTTATGTTAACCTCTAATTGTTCAAACCTTCTATTCAAGAAACTGATTTGTGTAAATAGGTTTTAAAAAATACTGCCCGAATTTTGGTAAAAAATCTACCCCCACCCAAACCACCCCACTTTGTCCCGTGTGGGGAGGGTATTTCTTTTTTGACAAAACAAATGTAGCGATATAACAATGTTGAAGTATCGATATGGATCCGGCGTGAAACAAATGTTAGCCATTGTTTGCTCTGCGCCGACAGGAAGTAGTTCTTGTGTTTGATAAGGCGAGCTGTGGCAGAGATTTGTTCCAATGACAAAAAGTGCTTCAGGATTAGCAGCTAATTCACCATCCTAGCTTGAGGACAAGTTCAAATAACACCAACATGCATAAACTTATGGTGGCAACTTTAGGACCACTTGATATAACCACAACATGCATTAACATATTATAGTGGTAACTTGAGGACCAGTTCAATTGATAACAACATGCATTAACTTATGGTGGCAACTTGAGGACCAGTTAGGGCTAGGGGACGGACTTTCCTGTCATCGAATTTACTTTAATCAAAACTGAACTCTTTTAATCACTGTCTGGTCTGATACAAACATCCCGTCAATATGTTAATGGTTCAGGTTATTTTTAAAAAATGTCTTTTAATGATTAAACTGTACTTTTTAATTCCGTAGAAGTCTCATTCTTGCTTGTTGGTATCAGAACAGGAGACTGATAGAAATTCTATTGTCTTCGGGTATATCTCGGGTGGGAGAATAATAATGTGTCCCTATATATGTACTCATTGTAACTAATTGTCTTTGCTTACCACTTACATGTTCATACGTATGCACTCATTTCCATATCATCAACTGATATTGATAAATGATTTACAATTATGTTGCATATTCTTGTTGATGTTAATGTCTTGTAATTTTAACCATTGACAAAAAATAATAAAAGATATAATCTTGTTCAGAATCAGTGGTTCTCAACTTGTTCTCATTCTTGAAACGCCTAAAAGATAATATATATATATAATCTAAAGTTAAATCTTAACCTATGACAATTCTTTCAACCGCACATCTACATGAAACCATATATTTACATGCACGAAATAATGGCAAGCCTAACCGTCAACAAAATATTCTCAATACAATATTTCCTTTAACCACCGCCACTACCCTGACCTTAGTCAAGCCATGTTTCCGTCGTCTGAGACCATGGCTGTGTACACAAACCAGGACCGATGCCGCCCCCCCCCCTCAACCCCACACAACCCCATCATCTGTCTGATCAGATTTAATAATGTCCTTAATCTGGATTGAGCCGGGCAGATTATCGGAGTGTTATTGTAATCGCGACCGGATGTGAATTCTGGTAGACGGGGTGGAGGTGGGGGTGAATGAAAGATAAGGCTGACGGGCAGACAATCCGCCAACACAAGGGTCCGATGGAGTTGTTTGCCCTTTGACTGGATGGTGGTTTAACTTGGTGAGCACGCAGTGGTCATTTTCAATTACTACAGAAATGAAAGTCCTGGTGTTTATAAAATCTTGACAACTGACCGTTAGAGAAATATGCCTCATATTATGTTTTTTGATTCGCTTAAACACTATAAAAAACAACTCAATTTTAATTGTTAAATTGTGTATAGAGTCAATATTACCTTCAGTTTTTGTTATCGATTTAAAAGTCTTTGAAACACTAGTTAAATGTGTTCGCTTTACTATAATAGCGCCTCTTAATATGTCCTTTAATTTGTCATTTAATTAGTCCTTTACTGTGTGTTTTAATAAGTGTCAAGAAAATCATGGCTTTACGGAAAAACATTTCAGAATAGGCGTTATCTAGACCAGTGTTCGGCTATAGAGTATCATGAGCCTCTTTCAAGGAACTCTTGTTTGTTGTACTAATCTAGGATACCATATGACGGACAAGTTAGGATAAATAGACGAGGGACTCATTTAATTGACCTGTGGCTCCCAAAATATATCCTTGGCAGATATCATTATAACAATGGCTTGTCAACAAACAAATGTTGCTGACCTCTGCGCTATACCTTTACAGTCTCAAAATTTTACACCCCCACCAATTTGTATGTACCATGCACTAACATATTCCTCACCCTAATATTCGATTATTCAAGATTTATTTTTTGGTCGTCAACCACTGATTAAAAAAATTGTTACTGTGAAACGTTAACCCAATCACGTATTGAACACAGATTTTCTCTTCGTGTCTCACACCAATCATTTTTACGCACAATTACACCTATATCATTCCCCAATTGAGTATTACGTGCTAACAGCGGACACAAATAGGCACCGAAATGGTGCTCTGCTCCAAGGGGCACAGATAGGTACATCTACATAATATGATCGTTTACAGATCTTTTCGCAGGTTTTTTTCCCTCCTACATTCACACGAGACTTAATACACAAAGAAGAAGAAATCGCTCTCGGGAAAGGCGAGAGTGACATTTTAATGATTACCATTCAGTGCTTATCCCCAGGGTCGCTTGTTTTTTCGCACAATATTGTTCAATACCAGATTACTAGCCCCAGGGTCAGGAGGAGGAACTCGTCCTCAAGTGGTCTGTGGGAGCAAGAGGAGGTTGAACGTGCGAGCCTCTTATCGGCAGGGAATTGTGGGTGAACTATGGACCATGGATTAAAGGTGGTGTTAAAACGATGAACCAAGGGTTGAAGATGGTGTTAGAACTATGACCAAGGATTGAAGGTAGTGTTAGAACTATGGACCAGGCATTGAAGGTGGTGTTAGAATATGGACCAGGGATTGAAGGTGGTGTTAAAATATGAACCAGGGATTGAAGGTGGTGTTCAAATATGGACCAGGGATTGAGGGTGATGTTAGAATTATAGTATAGACCAGGGGTTGAAGGTGGTGTTAGAACTATGGACCAGGAATTAAAGGTGGTGTTAGAATTATAGACCAGGGATTGAAGGTGTTAGAACTATTGGCAGATTTTGAAGGGGATTTCATACCAATATTCCAAAATTAAATAATCATGTAAATCTATCATTTTGCAACGTCACCAAATACAACGTGGGTAAAATGCGGCTTAACCAAGGCTAAGCAGATTTATACGTCACTGGCAATCACAGCGTAGCTTCCTGTGGAAAAAAATATGTAACCAGAGTAACCTTTCCACTAGAGACCGACCGAATTTTGGCTTTGGTTTCGGCGCCGAAAGTTGCTATTTGATCACTTTCGCCCTAATTTCGGTTTCGGCTGAAACAGAAAAGTTAAATTTCGGTTTCGGACGAAAGTGACTGAGGTTTTCGGTCATCTATCAGAGGTCAGACTGCCTGTCTCTAGACTGATATTCATTATTGCTCGACGTCTTGATGTTATCGAATGTTATAAGACTAAAACTCTGCGAAAACTGCGCACAGCTGCATGATAACCTGCGTGTCCTTTATTTCCTAAAAATTTAAAGTCAATTAGGCCTAGGCAAATGTTAACAGTTTTGTGGAAGAAAAACTAATGAAATGGTAATATTTATATCATTTTTGCTTTATTTTTTCAAAAATAGAATTTGGAACCTTAGGTTTATTCAATTCATTTATTTGTGATATTCATTTTTATTTTTCATTATCATGCTCATCAACTGTGTCATAGACAAATGTGAATAATATTGAATAATCCGAGGAAATGGTAATATTTCCCCTATTATTATTATTATTAAATTAAAGAAACCTAGGCATTTTCAATTCATTCATTTCTTGAAATTCATCATTATCATGCTCATAAATTTGTTATTGACGAAATAACAAGTGTGTGCATCTATCATTGGTTTGGGTAAATTCGAATAGATCGTTCCGCGTTTTTTTACCATGGCCGCCAACTTGATTGCTGTGACCCGTAAAATTAAGAATAAAGCGTTAAAATTAATGAAAAAATTTCCTAAATGAAAATGTATCCCTTAACCTAACCTGAACCCTAAATCTATCCCTAAACCTAACCTAATGAAATGAGGTACGATCTATCTTAAAATTAGCCCTGGTTTGTATTATAATTATGTAGTAGGCCTACTGCAGACCTGTTTACTTTTATGATTTAGGCGGCAAATGTAGATTTCTTTTGCGGAGACTGCCGAGACCCGTCAGAAAGACTATTTTATGAGACCCGGTTAAAAAAATTATTTCCCCCACCAATGGTGGTGGAGGAGGTAGGTCGCCAAACGAAATAATTACGTCACCAGCACGGAAAGACTAATTCCTATTTACTAGGCTAAATATTATTACAGCGATATCTTGCCAGCTATTTATGAAAACACAAAGCATTAGTATGACAATTGCCGCGAAACATTGTGATGATATTTTTATAACCTTAATAACTGATATTTAGGTGACAATAATTATTTTAGGTATATGTTCTAGAATATAATCATATATATAAAAGCAAAGGACATTCAAGGGTCTATTTTGCATGAATTTCCCCTCCCCCCCCTCCCGGTCCAAATTTTCTCTTACCATACTACTTTAATAAACATTTAAAAGAAATTTAAATTACTTTTAAATTAAAAGTATTCATAAACTGTTTATTTATTAATATTCACGATGATCTCATTTTTTATAAAAAGAATGTATGCATGAACGAATTTCAAAATACCTAAATATTTCAGTTTCGGCTTCGGCCGAAAGTCTCATTAAGCTTTTGGTTTCAGCTTCGGTTTCGACCGAAAGTCTCGTTAAGGTTTTGGTTTCGGTCGAAATTCATTTTTAAATTTCAGCCTAGTTTCGGTTTCGGCCGAAATCAGAAAATCACTTTCGATCGGTCTCTACTTTCCACCTTCTAGTTAGGGCAGTGGACGAAAAATTAACAAAATGCTTTTAAACTTGTACAAGAGCGGCGCCTTGGTGTACCCCACCACGTCGACCCCTTTGTTATTATTTTCATGCGTGGACTCTTAAGTACCTCAGAATTTATTTTTGTTAATGAGTAGAGCGCCGCTTGTCACTCGATCTAAAATAATTCGCATCGATCAAAATTCGTTCCCGATTCACTCCCCCTTGCCACGGAGGTCGTGCCGAGTTATTTCCCTTGAAGACGGAGCTTGTTCCGCGGGGCATTCCCCGAGAAATGGCGCCCGTAGAGGAAGTCTTGTTGTTTGGCCTGACGAATGCTTGTTTGATATCTGGGAATGCGTTCCGTAGTACGCCCAGTCATTACCGCTGGCGGCAACAACTGAAGAGGGACGCAATAATGGCGGACTTTACTTCAGAAAAATATAGTTAAGAAATGGGTTTGTGGGGGGGGGGGGGGGGGGAGAAAGTGATGGATGGACCTAGGAAGAACTTTAGTTTAAAGTGAGTTTTAATTTGTCCTCACGAAGATATAAAATAGTCTGTTTAATTCAAAAGATTGAACCCCAAAACTGATCGCTGATATTCGAGGTAATGTTGGATAACTTATGGATTGTTTCCATGTAGTTGAGTTTATCTCTTTTTATCCAAGAAACCATTCAAGGAGCAATGTAACATATCTCCACATTTTGTAAACAAAATACGAGTGGATTCAAATTCTGAGATGGTAAATGTATTACTTTGTTGGGTTTTAGATGTCCGGAAATAGTGGTGAGAACAGGGGGGTTGGGGGGAGGGCGCTGTAACTCATTGGGTACGTGAGTGTTGACAGTGGCTAGTATTGATGTTTCAATTCAGGGTGCTGGCCCGGCGTCGTGCGAGGCGGGAAACAAATGACTTGAAGATTTATGCTGTGAGAAACACGCAAAGTGCAAAAAGGTGGGTCTGTTGTTGTAATCAGATTGTTTGCGCACAGGCTTGGGGCGATGATTGGTCGTGATCGTTTTAGGACGTGGGGGGGAGAAGGGTTTCGGGGTGGAATAGAGATCGCCATGTTTTTCTCTTGCCAGCTTATTACCCGCATCCACCACTTATACAAACCAAACCACCTTTCTCTCCAGTCCCCTCCTTCGCCCATCAAACCTAGCACATTTCTGTCACTGAACAATGATCACCAGTCCTAACCCTCATCCATCTTACCATCATCACCAGTGCTAAACCCCACCACCACCATCACCAGTCCTAACCCTCTTACCCCCACCACCATCATCTTAATACCTACTCCTATCCCTCCAAACTCTATTGCCCACCATGCTCTCCAGTCCATCTCAACACATTGTCGCTAAAATGCTCGAGCAATTATCCGAACACGAGGCTGGGACTAAAAATGAGACCATAACTGCTGCAATTATGTGACCAGTGTGTTTCGGTGAGGGAGAAACCGTTTGGCCTTATCATCGCGCATGCTTGTTGCAAGAAATACTCCATGGTTAAAAGCTATTTTTGTTACACACTGGGGACTTTAATTTATCACATTAGCACAGAAATGTAGACGTGTTTAACAAGAACATGGCGGAAGCTCATGGCGTGTAACATTGTAAATTTTGTGTGTACCATAATAAACCAAGATTGTATGCGGTGTGTACCATTTTAAACTTGGTGTGTACTATCGTAAGCTTGGTGTGTCCCATTGTAAACTTGGGGTGTACTATTGTAAATTTGGTGTGAACCGTTGTAAAGGTGTGGTTGACCTATAATAAACTTGGACTTGGAGTGTATCGTTTTAAACTTGATTTCTGTCTTTGAAAAATTGGTTTGTGCGTCATTATAAGCTTTGTGTGTTCTACAATAAACTCGGTACAATACTTTGCACCTGGCTGACAATGGTCCCGACCCTCACAACATACATGTAGGTTTACACTGCACTGTTAAGAAAGGATTCAGGATTTTTTCAAATTTTCTTTCTTTCTTTTTTGAAATACTAGCCAATATATGGGATCTCGAGCCTTGTATCTTCTTGATTCTGTCGGGATCCCGTTTCCAGGTGTGATCCCAATCCCGATGTGATCCCGATCCCAGTGTAATCTCAATCTTGATGTGATCCCGATCCCGGTTGTATCATAATCCCAATGTGATCTCATTGGGATCCCGATACGGTGGGATCACGATAACAGTCGGTGCCCGATCCCTTCCGTAATCCGATCCCGGTGGGTTGCCGATCCCATGGGTATCCCAATTTACCGGTGTGATCCCGATCCCGGTTGTATCATTATCATTAAGTTAGCGGTTCTCAACCTGTGGGTCGCGTGACCCTTTCGCAGGGGTCGCCTAAGACCATCGGAAAACACATATACTCTACAGTTATGAAGTAGTTAAGTAGCAACAAAAATAATTTTGTGGTTGGGGTCGCCACAACACGAGGAACTGTATTAAAGGGTCGCGGCATTGGGAAGGTTGAGAACCACTGCCTTAAGTGATCTCAATACTGGTGGGTTCCCGTTTTCCGGTGGGATCCCATTTCCTGGTGGGGTCCCTTGAAGCCTTTACTCGATTGGGTCGCGTTACCGGTGGGTTCCAGTTTACTCGTTCCCTTTTGAGATCCTGTTCCTCTTTGGCATTTTGTTGACGGTACGATTGTGAAGGGCATGTTTAGAGAAAATCCCCAGGAAAGTTTAGAAATGAATAGAACTAAACTGACATTTCAATAAACCTTTAGATACCACTTTATACCCCCGTAGAACAATGTCGAATTTTCTGGAACATTCGAGATTAAATTTAATTTCTCCTCGAAACGTGAAACAAATGTCTTTTCTAAGTAATTATTCTTAGAATACGACACATTATCCAACTAAATGCACTACTACAACTATAGTACATTTAAGTTGATAGAGGGGCCCCAGTGGGGGCCCATTCCATAATTGTACCGAATTAGTTTTGCCTGAGATAAAAATATTCCGATAATTTATGGAGTTAAAATTTAAAAGGTGTCCCATTAAAATCTATTTAATATTGCCTTAGATATAGCTTTTTAAATAATCGAACTTTCATTAAAATTCTAGATTGGATATTCTTAGTTTTAAATTCACCGATATTTCAATAAGGACAATAAAGTGTATAGCTACCACGCTAGGCCTATATCCATCAATTCACATAGAACATATAGTGTTTTCAAAGCCTATTGATATTTATATCATTATTATTATTAGTTGTCTTATAGGGCTGGGCTCACTGCGCTGAACATAAAAATATTTTTAAAAAGAGACATAATCGTGACAATAAAATAAAATACATTTATGTAATAAAGAACAGCTGTATAAAGACAAAACAAAAACTAATGCATATTCATCCCATCCATCCCAGAACTTTTACATGACAAGCCATGGACGGCGGCCAGCAGCATCGTTTATCGGTCAGATGTGGGGAATCAGTCGGGGTAGTAGAGTTTAAAGAGAGGTGTTTTGAGTGCAGTTTTGAAGGCTGTGAATGTGATGGTTGATATATTGCGGATGTGTAGTGGAAGAGAATATATAGCTTATGTGAGTAAAACTGAAATGGGGCCCCCGGTTTTTTAATATGTAAAATCAAGTGTATGTTTACTAAGTTAAGTCAAGATCCATCTATTCATGTAGGAATAGCCTATTGATATTTATAAAGCTTAATTTGGCCCCAGGTAAATTGATATAATGAGTTCAGTACCCTTTGGTTTTCTATAATGAATAATTAAGTGTATTTTTACTATGTTTGGTCAAGATCCATGTATCCGTTCAGGAGTATTTGTTTATTAATTGTATTTGTAAAGCTCATATAAGAAAAAAAACGAAATGTTATAAAAAGTTCATAACCCCCTCAGTATTTGATTCTGGATAATGATGGGTATATTTACCAAGTTTGGTCAAGATCAATCAATCCATATAAAAGCCTTTGTGGAACAAAGCCACAAACCGTCACCTCCTCAAACATGCTCGTCAAAAAGGTGGAGATTTGGAGTACACAAATCTTCTGTGGATTATTTTCCCACACTGCCATTATTAAGAAACTGACAGCAGCAGAGACACAAAATTCCCGCTAGTTGAATCGACAACCCACGTACTTATGGAATGAAGTAGCAATGCGAACGTTAAGTACGAAGTTTTTTAAACAGAAATTCTTTGGAAGCGTGGTCTTGCTAGCCTTCCGACAATCGCCATTAAAAATAGTGGCCATTCTGGTGAGAGGCGGAACCGGAAATCAGAAGGGGGCGTCATCACGATAACAACGCTAGACGTGACTTCGTGTATCCTGTCAGAATAGTTTAGGGGGAGGGCGGAGTGAGGGTAGAACTGTTTTAAAAAAATATTATAAAAGTGTGTATGGGGGGGGGGGCCGAGAGGAATGGAGAAGAATAGTGTACATGTCATCTGTGGCGCCCCAACGGTCGAAGGACTACGGGACCTGATGATGATGGGGGGCGGGGGCGTGTTTTTTCGATTTCTTTTATGATTCTTACATATTTTATCTGTAATATACATAACTACTTGAAATATTAGCTACTACTTAAAATTATTAAGTTATAGCCATGGAACTGCCAGACACCTAAAACATGTAAACGTCCCAAATATTTAATCCTTTCATCATTTTTTTAAGGGGCAGTCCATAAAGTAGATTACATTATTTTTGGACAATTTTTACCCCCCCCCCCCCCCCACTTTTTTTTTGGTCAAAGTCTGTCAAAAATCTCCCCTTCCCCCCCCCCCCCGCACCCCTTTCCAAAGTGCGTCACACTTGCGAACTAAAACATGTTTTAAAAATCGACAAATAATTAACATTTCATTTTAAACACACTTCACTAATAAATGCATAAAAATGACTTCTGTCAGAATACATCACAACGTTCAACATCACTGTCAATTCCAGGTTCTATGTGTATGCTTTTAAAAAAAATTAATGTGCCATGTCACGCATGATCTCCCCCCTCCCCCCCCCCCCCCGATCACAAACTGGTAAACGTACTTAGATCCACCCTTTCTCACCCCGCCCCAATTTCGGAGCATGACGTACTTTCTGGACGGCCCCTAATGTCATTTAAAATAATTTTTTTAGCTGTTGTTTTTCTTCAGATTTTGCAGAGGTCCCGTCCTTGTTGTTTGTTGTGAGAGCTTTCATCATCCCATCTTTCATAGCGGGTTTCATCTGTATCCTCATTTACATCATCAAGATCATTCTGCTGGTGCTACGTCCAACATGGCGCCGGATCCACGTGAAGGCAGCATACCTGACATTTTCAGCTGTTGCAGGTGAGAACAAAACTAGAGATTCCCAGAATTTTTTTTAAAATCGCTTTAGGCCCTGTTTATAAAACTCAGAAATGCATGCCACTCCCTTCAATTGTTCAGGGTCCTCAGTCAGGAAAACGGGAAATAGTCGGGATTTCCTTCAATTTTTTTCCCGGTCGTGACAACAGGGAAATTGAGCATTCTAGTAAGGAAATTTTCAGGATAGTCGGGAATTTTTTAATTCACCATTTTAAACAAATAAATAAATATGTGAATCGCTTCAATTATGCCTTCATGGACATTTATCGACTGCATTTTACGGTATTAGTTTCGATTTATCTGCGCATGCGTTGAAATCGTTGGGCTACCACACCTTGGGAAATGTCCCAAGATCTTGGGAATTACAGACCACCAATAGAAAAAAAAAGTGGAATAATTTTGAAAATCAGGCAAAACCTTGGGATATTATTAATAGGAGGAAGATTTTTTTTACACATTTCGAACAACATATGTGATAAAAATTAAAGTGAAAATAAAACAAAATAATTTTTAAAGAAATAAAGAAAAAAAACTATTGTTTTAATTCTTTTCTGGTTTTAAGTTTTAAAACAACTAATAAATAAATAAGAAATCTTTTGAAACTAAAGTTAATGTTGTGAAGTATTAAAAAGTTATTAATTAATTCAATTTTCTCTGTTTTTTACTTTGAAGATTTACAAATTACATCCAGGTGTTGAATGTTTATCAATTTGACCTTGTACAACCATATGCATTGAACAGTTTCAACAATAAATAAACTGATTATGACTCTTGAAATATCAAAGGAAATCAATATAGGCTATTAATATTATATAATTTGTTGGGGGGGGGGAGGTAGGCTCGGAAATTTTATCATTAGGCATTAGGCTATTAAATTTTTAATTAAAAAAGCTTGAAAATCGGTCGCAATAATGTCGATAAAGCTGCAATTTATATAGTCAGGAATTTTCATTTTTCAGTTGGGAAAAAGTAAGGAATTTAGTTTTGAAAAAAATGTGAGAACCATGATTGTTATACATTATTATACAAAGAAATGTATATCTCCACTGGCGTAGTCCCAAATTTTGCAGAGGGCATATACTTTGCTGAGTATTATTCACAAAGAGTATCGTGTGTTGAGTTCTGAACTGCACAGAGTCAGTGGCATAGGAAAAGGGGTGGGATCGGCGGCACTTTATCTCTATATTTAAGTAGGCGGCATTTACGGGGCAACAGACAGAAGGCGTTATTTTATTATACAATTAAATACTACTCACTATTATTATGAGATATTGGCACTCTGGCTAAATTCTATACAGTGTAATTACTCTTTAATTCTGACCCCTATAAATTGCAATATTAAGTTTAAAAAAGAGCTAAAAGTGTAGAAGAGAAAATGCAAGCCGTCTACTAGGGGAGAGCAATCGAAGGGCGGAGATGTATTTTCTTTAGATGACACGTGATCAGAGGCGTAGCTATGATGTTTTGCGCCTGGGGACAAACTATAAAATTGGCGCCCCAGCCCCCTCCCCGTTTAATCACATTTTTCTATTACGATAAATTAGGAAAACCATTTAAATTTTAATAAAACATTGTATTTAAAGAATCAAATTTATAGAAATTATAGTACATGACCCACACAGTCACTGTCGTAGACTGGTTTACATAGTCTACAAAAGATTTATTTTTCTTGATTTCACTATCACAAACTGGTCAATTACGCAATCAAAATCTGTTTTTTCCATTGTTTCTCTGTCAATGCTAAGAAGAGCAAGAGTGCTGAGACGATCCTGCCCCATTGACGCACGCAAATGCAACAAAATAAGTAGGCTATCCGATAGCACGTATGCTGAGCCGCTGCACCGACCTTGTGACCGATTTTTTGGCCCTTGTTTACTTATTATAATGTAATGTCGTAAGCCTCATTTCGGCACTTGTACCTTGGCGCCCAGGGACATATGTACCCCCTGCCACCCTTGCTACGCCTCTGCGTGGAATGCTTTAAAATAATAAGCTTACTGCAGGCCTATGTGACAGGCATATATGAAAGCTGGAATAAGAAAAGCATACACCAAAGAAAAAAAAAATGTGCCGTTTAGAATTCCTTGGCGGGTGGAAATTAGGACCCATGAGAAGAATCACATTAATCCAATTAACTTTAAATGAAGCCATTCTGATTTTATGCATAGAAGTACAGTTATTATTCGTCTAAGTTCATACATCTCTATAATAGTGTATTTATATTTTCAATTATTTAATTTTATGTCGCCCCTCAGGATTTGTTACAGGCAATAAGTTGTTTCGTTTGGTCTTATATAGTACATCCATCACTGTAATTATGACTTTAACCATTATCATGTGTTGGCACTCTAATTTTTCTTGGTATGATGCTTGATCGGATTAAGAGATTTGAGGGACTGCGTACAGTCAACATATGGACACATAGCTTTTTATACATTGTCCATATATAGTGATTGTAGTATGCCCGGGCTAGGGCCCCCTTAGTTCCGTGGGTTAAACGATTGAACAATGAAGTAAGATGACAATAGTAATAAAGAAGACGAAAGAAAACGTGTAATCAAATACCCCTGTAGTCAGTGCTTGCAATTATTATTTTTATACTCACAATTTTAATTTTTATAATATATTTTAAAAAGAATAGGAGCCAGCATTAACAAACCGCTTCTTGAGCCATTCGGTCCTGATCCTTTTATAACGCCACGCCACAACTCATCCACACACCAGGGCAGCAGTAAATATATATATATTGTAATGCTTTTTTGTGACAGTAAGCGTCGTTTATCAGTACAGTTACAAAATTCATTTACTAATGAATAATTAACGAAACAAACAAAATTCGAATACTTTATATAAATATTATAACGCAAAGCAACATTACTTATTTAGTAACAGTTTACAAAATTAATAAATGAGCCCTTCCCCAACCCCATATCCACGCTTTTATTTGGAAGCCTTCTGCGCACTTAATTTTCTATTTTTCCCTTCCGTTCCTGCGCAATTTTGTGTATATGCCAAGGACAGCAGCTCTTTATTAAGGTTCTTTATTTCCAGGTTTCAATATGCCAAAAAGTACTACATTTATTTATTTGTAGCATTTTTTTTGAGGGAGGGGGCAAACCCAATGTCTGGCCCGCTCGGCACAATGTCTCTCCCATCCAGCACAATGTCTCTCCATTCCACTGTTACTGTGGAATAATGGTTTAATATGAAAAACCGCTCAATTCTCATGGCAGACCCTGTCACCAATGAGGTTTTCAGAAAACCTCCTCTTTTCGCTTTCCGGAGGGACAAGAGCCTTAAAGACATGCTAGTTAGACGCCACCTCCCTGTAATGCTGGCGCATAAAGGCACCAAAAGATGCAATCGTAGCCGATGTAACACATGTCCCTACATGATTCAAGTTGATAAGATCACTTTCTCTCTGGAAATATGCAAAATAAATGATGGCTTTACCTGCGCAAGTCGCAACGTGATTTACACCATCCTTTGTAAAAAAGTGCGGTAAATCAACAAGCATGCTCTCTGTCCGGTCTCCAAACATTTCAATCGCACTAACCATGATGGCATTTTAGACATCGCAGTTACTGGTATACTGTATACTAGTAGCACACCGGATAGGATCTATATAGAGAACAAATTAATAACAAGATTTGGTACGTTAACTTCATTCAGGATAAACCAAATCCACAATTTTACCATGTCTTTTTCCTGATTGGGTTTTTACATTTTACTCTAAGCCACTTCCTTTCCATTCTTCTTTAATTTGTTTCTGTCTGGTTTGCATCTCTCTTTCTTTTTTAGGTAGGATATTTATATATGTATAATATGTAAATTTGATTTATACTTATTTATATGTCTTGTTGTACTGATGAAGGAATGTGCCGAAACGTTTACTTATGTGTAATTAGTAATGTAAAATTATTATTAAAGCTTAATACATATTGTTATACTGACACAGTAACTTACACAAAGAGTATACTGTGCTGAGTTCTAAACCCTATAGAGGTTACCAATTCAAGGCATAATTTATTTTTTTACAAGAAATGCATTATGCTGCCTTATAACAATAGCTTCAGCACTGAAGGTTAAAATCTCTCTACCTGTCATTTTTATAGGTATTATATCAAGGTAGCCAGGTCAATTTTAGCTCCCTTCGTACTTCGTTTATAAATATTTGTAAAGCTCAAATTAAATGCATTGTCCACAGCAGTAGAACTGACCGATATTTAATTTTGTTTACAGGTGTATCTGCAGGGATCGGGGTCATTATATTTGTTTCCATGATAGAAGAAGAGGTGTACGAGCTCTTGTGGGCACCGGCGCTTCCAGGTGCTGGGGGATTACTCTTTATTTTAATATCCATAGGTGAGCACCATTTGACACAAAACTTCTAGTTTTAATCTACTGTCATTTGATAATTTGTCATCATATTTTGATGCTTGTCATCTAACTTGGATAATTGGTCATTAAGACAGAAACCTCAATTTCTTGAAGTGATCTTCAAATATCATATTTAATAATAGTTTTTGTCCCAGGTGTCATGGCAGTTAACTCCCTGACATGGACGAATCATCCAAAAACCAAGTTTTATAAAAAAAAAATTAAAAATTGAAATATTTTACATTTGAGTTTAAAATGAAATTATATTTTTTAAATGCTTGTTATTGAAGTAATGTTATAAACTTGTATATTTGACCAACAAAAATGTAATTATAAAAAAGTTTAATATTGAAAATGTATAATGATTCATACTATGTTTTATATTAAATTCAAAGTTCTCTAAATAATTCATTTTTAACGAAAAATAAAGTCTCAGTTTTTTTATTACACTAACATCAAGGGTCAAAGCATTTGCTTATCAATTTATTTCAACACCACACAATTCAGTTTTGTCTTTAATTATCTTGGGGTTTTTTCCTTCCAAAATTCACCACATTAGTTGGTTCACATGTTAGTATACAGAAAATTTTTTTTAAATAAGATTAAGAGACTAAAATTACCCAGTCATATGACCAGATCCTGTCACATCACCACATATTATCATATGACCACATCCTGACACATGACCACTGGCTATATGTGAAATTACCAGCCTACAAAATAAATAGAACAATTGTTTCTGAGTAAACAAATAAATTGTGTATTGATCTAAATTTTTTAAAACACCTTGTCTAATAAAAGTTTTTAAAAATATCTTCTCTTCTTACCTAGGAGGATACCTGAGTTGGAGGAACCATTCAACAGATGAAGAGTTCGACACAAGGTCAGAGGTTAGTGAAAGGGCGTCAGGCATCTACGAGTTTTCTTCAGCAAAAAATCAGATGCACACACTGAATGGAAAAGGCTATCAGCGGAGCATATCACAGCAGTCTGGGAAGACTGACATTCTTTGATGAAGCTTCATTGGGGAATGAATGAACACTTGGGAGAATGGCTTACAGTAAAGCATATACTTGTAATATATGTATATAAAACTAAATATGCATTTGAACAAAATAACTGACTTGTAAAATAAATGGGAGTTGCAATGAAACTTGTGCAGCGCATGTCTTAGTGCGTGTGATATGTATGAGACCGTCATGTAATTTATTCAAGATGGTGGACTGCTGCATAAATCACTATCTAGGTCATGTTTAACATTTTAACTTTTTACAATCCAGTTTCATTTTTGTTTAATTCATTCTGTGGATAACTTTTGTTTCATTCTTAGGGGGAAAAAAAAGTTTCAATATTTTTCAGTTATACAATATATTCATCAGTATTTTGTTTTTAATAACAATAATGGTTTAATATGAAAAGTTATTTAAGTCAAAATGGTATAACTTAATTCATATTTATTAACGAAGATTTTTAGGTCATTGACCCTTGCAGAAATTACAGGTCAATATTAGTTAAGCTATTTTAATGAGTTACAGATAATTCCATTCTGCCCAGAGAGAAGCATTGCAACAATTCAGCATTTTTTTAAATACTTTGATCATGTGTCAAAGATTTATTTTGAATGAGCTGACAGGAAAAAAGTAATTTCATAAATTTTAGAGAAATCGTTTCCCTTTTTTTGGTTCCTTTTGAAAATTTTTTTTAAAAAAATATGACATACTCTGTGCCACCCGCCCCTTTCTTTTCCCCTGTATGCTTCCAACCTGTTTTTTAGGGCATGTTTTTAAGCAAAACTTTTTTGTTTACACACAGTAAATATTGCTTTAAACAATTCAGGCAGCAGTCTCTATTTTAACATTTAATTTCCAACTTTCACATCTACCCCCCTCTCTCCCTCTCTCTCTCCCTCCATCCCTCCCACCCAATGACCTACCCCCAACTTATACTCTAATCTGTTACTTGAATCTGCCATTATTTAGTTTTTTCCTCAAATAGCAAAATCAAGATGAACTGACAAGTAATATTCTTGTGGTATTTTAACATAACATTTTAATTTTAATGTGTACAATAACATTGGATTTTAATAATTGCATTTATTCATCAGTATTTTGTTTTTAATAACAACAATAGTGGTTAAATATGAAAAGTCATTTTAGCAGCACCCTTAAGGTCTCCATTTATTTTAATTTTGCTGACCACTTTAATTCATATTTTACTGGCCAACATTGAAAATAGAGGGTCTAGATTTCTATTTTTTACAATAGCTTTTAAACATGATTATTACTTAGTTCTGCTTATATGGGGCCTTGTACATATTATATAAAACATTGCCACAAAAACTAATTTTTTTAGCATTTTTAATTTAACAACTTAGCTACTGTTAACCAAATATTTATTATGCAAGACTTCAGGAGAGCGAGACTTTTAAAGACTAGAACTGACAAAACGAGCAAAATGCCTAAAATTATTTTTTACAGTGCTTATTACTGTAAGCAAAAAAATTCATCATTGAAAAAAAAATCTTGCCAGATTTTGTAAATTTAAAAAAGCAAAAAAATTAGAAATAACTTTTAAAAATTTTAAAAACAACAAGAATTGTGTAATGTTGCTCTTTACTAAACCCCCCCCCCCCCCCTCCAAATAAAAACTCTTTTAAAAATATAATAAAATGTTAAACCACCTGCCCACCCACTTTGAGTTATATAATAGGATAGGTGCCCCATGCCTATGAATTAATTCAGTAAATATGAAACACAAAATTGTTCACTACGCATCCAATCACCTTTTGTGTTCTTTAAATGAGAGATTAGGTTTTGAAATGAAGCAAACATATTATTATTTGGCACTAGTTTTAAAGTGTTCCATTTTATTATAATAATAACAATTGATGGTGGAGATTATTGTCTCTTTTATTTTTTTGCATTTCTCAGTAACTAGTCTGATGTTATTTGTTGACTTCTGCTCTTCTTATAACATATAAATTAAATATTTGCTACTATTCTTTTTTTATTTAATTTATTTTTAACACTATAAGAAAAATATTTTCCTAATCTTGAAAAATTGGGAGCTATTATATTTGGATTGTTAAAAGTGGCTGCTAGTCTTTTACATCACATTAATTCACATCACCATATCACATACATTTTATACGTTTTTTATTACAATTTACATATTATCATGAGATATGACATGTTGAAATAAACTAAAACATTCTACTTTTGTCATTCATAGAATCCATTCCATGAAAACAGTAATAACCAAATTAGGGCCAACTTAAAGTAAACTGAATATTTAAGACATTTTAACTAATGACATAATGATCTTTGTTGGAAAGTAGTGACATTCTTTAGTTTTGATGTATTTTAAAATATATTTCAAGTATTCAAGATTAACTATTAAAATATAATTCTGAATAGTCCTGTAGATTTACTGACTGTGTCAAAAAAATAATTTCCATTTTCACTTAACCTTGATATTTAATGACATTTCAAGATATGATCAGTGCAAAAATTACAAAACAACTGAAAATATAAAATATACTTTTAGAAGAGAAACAAAATTGTTTCGCAGTACACACCAGCCCTCCTGTGACTTACAAATATTGATATAAACATAACAGACTTTTTACCTACATAAATCCATCAGACTCACTCATTTAATTACATTTTTTAGTGTGTGACATTTTAGTTCTCATAAACAACTTTAATATTTTACATACCTACCCCACTCCCTTGGTTAGACTATTGTGTATTTTGGCACAGGCTAAACAGGCAAAAACTTAGGTCCCCAATGTTATAGGTGCCCATAAATGTTTTTAAAAATCACAAAAAAACTCACTTCACTCTCAACTAATGCATTTCAATTACTCTATATTTTGATTAACATTCCATCTCTCTTTCCAAGTTTGTATATCATAAGAATACTGTTTGTGCATTGTACGCCTATTTTTCCTTGATATAATCTGAATCATTTGTTCTTGATAACTACCATTTCTGAGACTCTCTACCTTTTTATAGTTTGGGTTAATTACGTCTTTAAAATAAGAGAAATTTTGTAATTGGTCTATAATAAATATTTATTGCTCTAAATTCTTTTTTTAAAGGATAAATTACAATTTTTAAACAGTAAATTTTAATATTAATAGTTTACCCATTTTACATTCACAAATGTGTTTTTAAAAAACTGCAGTTGAAAGGAATGCTTCTAATAAGCAATGGACTTGATCCTGTTTTTGTTTTTTTAAATATCAAATATCTTGTATTATTTCTGACAAATGAGACACATTTGGGTCATGCTAAATAAATGAATGGAAATGTGTATATATTTCATTTAATTAATGTTCTGTGCTTAAATTTGATGAAATGAGCCTAAAACAAAAAAGATTGTACATTTCCTCAGACAAAAACTGACAAGCTCTATTTCATGTGAGTTTATTTAATGCAAAATGCATTACATTTAAATGTCCTTTAAATATACTGTAATCCTGCGATTTGACACACACAAGTTGAATATAATTTCAAAATCTATCTCTGCATTGTTAAAATATAGAATTTATATTGAAAAAAACACAAAAAAATTTGTTTGATCAGATTCAAAAAAAAAAAAAAATCAGTTCAAATGTGTACTTAGTGTATAGTTACATAAACATTAGTTTGACCATTATTGGAATACCGTACATGAGATGTCTTGCTCAACTCTCACCATTACCAGCATTGAAAAGCACCTCTGGAACAGGCCTTATAGGGATGAAAGTGGACACAAATAATATTTAAGTCTTCAATTATAATTCTGTAGTTTTTAACGCTTGGAGGGAAAAGGAAAGGTAATTAAAAAATAGGATTTTATTAAGCTGTATATATGTTCCTATAACAATGCATTTCAATGACACATGCCTTATAAAACTTTCTTATTTTTCCTATGATATAAATGAAAAGAATCCTTTTAAAGCACCTGCTGAAAATTGGCTTTGACAAAATGTGTGTATGTTAATATTCACAATGATGGATTTTAGTGGTATTTTCATTGAAAAATAATTTTGTTAATTAATTTACTTGCAAATATTAGAGATGTTTGATTTTAAAAAGAAAATTTGGTGTATCGGAAGAAAATATTCGTACACTTTTAGTTCATGAAAAAATGTGTTCTTTCCAGATCATGCTCAATTTTGTATGAGTTTAAAATTGTTTTAGTTCGGGAATATTGCTTGAATAAAATGTTTTTTTAAAGCATTTTTGCGGCTTATAAATACATGATTTTTATAATGGATGTAAGTTAAGCAGAAATGGCAACTTGCTTATTTTTCTTCCCCATTTCAATTGCAATTCATTTAGAACAAAAATCTTTAAGATCTCACAAATTAATATCTAATAATGAAAAGAACAAAACTCTTAAGATGCCAGAGAAGAGATATTTTGATGATACTCAATATAATTATATAAGGAAAAGGACAGATTATTTTTGTTAATGCAAAGGTTAAAGAGACATTATTTAAAATGTAAAGGATAATTTCTTTAAAATTGAATTGACATTCATACAGACTCTGTTACTGTTTGCTTTGTGCATTTATGACTTTAATAAACATACTGTACAGACCTGCCAACCCTTCCGATTTTGTCGGAATTATACGGATTTTTTATCTCTCATTCCGACCTTCCGACAAACCTCTTAAAATTCCGATTTTCTGAACATTATTATCTTTCAACCGTCATAAAAATCTGAAAGCGACCAAAAACAATTTTTTTTTTAAATATACAAAATCGGATACGACTACGACAGGCAATGGTAAATTCATTTATTATTTTTTTTTACGTAGTGTCTACATGCCCGGCTACCGGACGAATAAATTCTCGCGATATTCGCCCGGCTATTACTATTATATACTTGATCAAGTCACATGACCGCCGTAGCAAAGGTGCGCGAGATATTTGTCCGTCAGCCTTGTCATGTGACCTCTAATAGTCGATCAGTCCGGCCGCCGGACATGTAGACAGTGACACTGCCTTGTTTTTATCGAAGCGAGCCGCGATCTCCAAATCATTCTTCAATTATGAATTGATCCGATCGCGATTCATCCTTTTACTGGGCTAAAAAATAATTCAGTTTTGTTTTGACTTTTTGTTTGTTTAAGTTTTTCTTAATTAAATTTAAATGGATAAAATCTATTGAAAGTGGTGGGTACAATGATATTAATAAACATATTTTAACAAAATCAGTTGTAATGGTAATTTCCAGTTGTCCAAAGAGCTGTTGGACAAATGCCAAAAGGCCACTAGGGATAGGCAGCAAAACTGAACTCTTTGTCTTAGCAGCATGTGTGTGTACACATATGTAAATAAAATGGATCTTCTGTCTAGTACTGTATAAATCTGTATATTTTCTCATGTTTTTTGGACTCTTCAAAGACAACAGAAGTAACTTTATATTTCTTTATTTGTTAAAAAAGGCTTGTGCATTAGTTTACAGATCTTAAACCAACGCCCCCCCCCCGGTCTGCGCCTCCTGGGGGCAGTGGCCCCACTTTGCCCCCCGCATGCACCACCCCTACAGATTTTTTTTCTTGGCAGGTTGGCAGGTCTGCATACTCTTGCAGCAATTAAGTAATTAATGTTATTATTTTTAATTTCTACATATAGCCAACCGTTGAGAACTTTAAAAAGGAAAGTCATAAATAAATAATTTTTTTTAGAATTTAATTTGTTTAAAAATAAATATATTTTTATGAAGAAATAGTTGATATTGTTTAAAATTTGATTTGAAGGTAATTTTCTTTTAGTAAAAAACTTTTCTTCATATTTTTTAAGAAAGAAAAAAAAATTAAATAAACAGCTGGTCAACTGTTAGTACATCTACATCTAATATCTAACAATATTCATCTTCTTATTTATTTCTGTCATTGTTTATTTCATTTGAATAATTCTTAAATTTGGATTCTTCAAATAAATTTTTATCTTCTTCTTTTTTTTACAAAAAATATGATTAAAACAAAAATGTTTATCATAAATTGTTGTTTGGGTTCTTTTATTTTATGTAAAGATGAGTGCCATTTGGAATAGGACTATAGTCAAGGAAGCTTGTGCTGTAAATTATAGTTGAAATAACAGATTGTCCGTAAAGGACTTCCGAATGGATTGGGAGGAGAAAAAAAAGGGGGAGGGGGGTAAAGGATTTTGCAGAAGTCAACATGCCATTTCTTCTTATTTTTTTTTGTTATATGCTGCTTTATAGAAAAGAATTATAAAACTCCAAGAAGTGAGCTAACACATCTTGAGGAAGATCATTCTATGACTACATATATATGTAAACAAGGCGAGTTATTTCTGCTTGACTTCAATCGAATTATTTAAATTAGTGATTCCCAAAGTGGACAACTTGCAAGGGGTCCATGTCAGCGGTAAACAAAATGGGGGTCCATGAAATGAAAATGGGGGTCAACGATAGTGGATCTTATGTAAGCAGGTCGCGACTTCTATTTTGGCATTCCATGAATGAAATAATCCACATACACAGATAGTACCTATTTACTTACATAATATTACCTTATAATATAAAGACATATATCTTACTACATAAATTATTAAAGTACCTTTTACACACACCTGCATCTGATACAGTCTTCAAAACTACACTCAAAACACATCTCTTTAAACTCTACTACCCCGACTGATTCCCCACATCTGACCGATAAACGCTGCTGCTGGCCGCCGTCCATGGCTTGACATGTAAAAGTTCTGGGGTGGATGAGGTGAATATGCATTAGTTTTTGTTTTGTCTCTATACAGCTGTTCTTTATTACATACATGTATTTTATTTTATTGTCACGATTATGTCTCTTTTTCTAATATTTTTATGTACAGCACTGTGAGCCCAGCTCTAGGCTGGGGTACCGCGCTATATAAGACTACTAATAATAATAATATCATTAAAAGAATTCCTTTTAGCAACAACTTAACAGAGTTGAAAGGCGTATTGATGAAATGAGTTATGATATTGAAAATTTCTTGTGTAGTTATTTGCAAACGACCCATTTCTCTATACAGTTGAACGAGTCAACATTACCTGGTAATGAAGCATTATTATTGGCATATGTTCGTTTAATTATGGATCAAGAAATCTACGAAGAACTGATCTTCGCGAGAGCTTTGACAACCGACTTTAAAGGCGAATCAATATTTCATGTTTTGAAGGATTACTTCATTAAAGAAAGCAATCCCTTTATCAAATATAATATCAGTAGCTACAGATGGAGCACCTGCCATGGTTGGTATAGATGGAGCACCTGCCATGGTTGGTACAGCTGGAGCACCTGCCATGGTTGGTACAGATGGAGCACCTGCCATGGTTGGTACAGCTGGAGCACCTGCCATGGTTGGAAGTTATCGTGGATTTATAAGTTATTTAAAACAAAATCTACCCGGAGTGTAAGCAATACACTGGGTCATCCATCGACAACATTTAGTTGCTAAAAATGTGAATGTTAGATTGCATGAATCTCTTCAATTAGTCATGAATGTTAGATTGCATGAATCTCTTCAATTAGTCATGAATGTTAGATTGCATGAATCTCTTCAATTAGTCATGAATGTTAGATTGCATGAATCTCTTCAATTAGTCATGAATGTTAGATTGCATGAATCTCTTCAATTAGTCATTAATGTTAGATTGCATGAATCTCTTCAATTAGTCATGAATGAAGTAAACCGACTCCGAAGCAACCAGTGTTTCTTTCAGACATCTTTCCCCGGGGGGGGGGGGGGGGGGGGCACTTCAGATTTTCGTGGTGTGGGGTGGGTGGGCTGTGTCATTTGCCAATGGCCAGTGTCTATGTGTCTACCTATAGGTGTCATTATGAACACCGTGTCTACTTAAAGGTGTCATTATGAACACTGTGTCTACTTATAGTTGTCATTATGAACTATGTGTCTACTTATAGGTGTCATTATAAACTCTGTGTCTACTAACTGGTGTCTTTATGAACACTGTGTCTACTTATAGGTGTCATTGTAAACACTGTGTCTACTAGCTGGTGTCATTATGAACAATATGTCTACTTATAGGTGTCGTTATAAAAACTGTGCCTATTATTAGCAGGGCCGTCTTAACAACATTGGAGGCATTGGGCAAAGCAATGCACAGGTGCCCACTAACAACACAATCAGGGGCGTCATTTCAGGTTTTTTCGGGGGGGGGGGGCCAAAACATAAACTTGCCCTACCCAAATGACGTCCCTGTAAACCCAGCAGAGCCGTGTGAATGTGGGTACTCACCCAGGCGCAAGCGTCGGGAGGGGGCGGACGTTGGTGCAACAAATAGTCCCTGCTCCTCACAAATACACCAACGGATATTTTAAAAAAATGTAAAATGCAAATAAACGTTCAGTAAATTAAACATTAATTATTTCAATTTATTGATATAAAAACAAATTTATTCAAAAACAATGATAGTTTCAAAACATTATCAGATAATTAATTAATTACCGAAGGTGATAAGTTATTATTATTATTGACAGATATATAGAAATAATTATTAGTAATATATTAACATAATTTGTTTATATTATTTTTATTTTTTGCAGAGAATTGTTATACAGTAAAACCTCCAATATACGACCGAAAAAAATTCACCGATGCTTTGTACTTTGTACGACCTCTCTTAAACGACTCCCTTTAAAACGCGATTTGCGACCTTCAAATAAGGGGTCGTTCGCAAATTACGTCAGGCAAAAAATGACCATTTCAGATCCCCCCTCCGCCTGTCACAAAGTGTCACAAATTCTTGTATTTTATTCTTTAACATTTCCCCATAATGGATTAAGATGTAAAATTATTATAAAACTGTGACGTAAAACAACGAAGTCCTCCCCAAGCCAAATGTAAAATGGCCACAACAGTTTTGCGTCATTTTTCGATATGAGATTCACGGTACCAGGGCCGACCCTAACAATTGCGGGGCCCTATGCGAAACGGATTGCGCGGGGCCCAGTCTGGGTAGGAATAAGGATAATACGTGAAAATTAAGATTTTGTATTAGAAAATAAATTCGGGGCGGGGCCTATGAAATTGCGGGGCCCACTGCGGCCGCATAGGTTGCAGTGGCCTAAGGCCGGCCCTGCACGGTACTTATTATAATGAGGCAATTTAGATATCAAATTAATGTTTTTAAAATTAATTACATAAAGATTTTTTAAAATTTTAGATTAAAAAACAAAAATTTAAAATGTGTGACGTCACAAACTTTTTACTCCCCCTTGTGTCATAAATTGTCACAAATTCTCAATCCCCTCCCTCCCCACCCCGTAACCCCACTGAGCGTGACGTAATTTGCGAGCGACCCTTATTTCAATTTTACGACCGAGCACCTGAAAAATTCAGCAAGGAAGTAGTTAAGGTGAAATAATTTGCAATGTAAATTTGTCTTTTGAAAACAAGATGGTGTGGCTAAATTGCATAAACGAAGGAATTTAACTATTGACTCTAGAGTAACGAGTAAATGTCATTAAAGGTATCCAGTGTGGTGAAACCGCGATTTCAATCGCGAGAAAACTGGATGTAGGAAAAATTCAGATCCAGAACGTCATTTGTGATCAAGCACAGATCATGAAAACCTGGGAATCTGGAGCAAACAGTGGCAGGAAATACGCCAAGAAGAAGAAGATTGCTTATGAAGAACTAAATAAGAATGTCTAGCAATGGTTTTGTGAAGCGAGAGACAAAAACATTCCAGTAAGTGGAAAGCTCATTCAAGAAAATGTACTTATGTTGTCAGTTGAGATGGGGCATGACAGTTTTAGTGCTTCTAATGGTTGGTTGGAAAAATGGAGGGATCATTTCAATGTGAAGTTGACAACTCTGAGCGGAGATAGTGGAGATGTTGACATGACAGTGGTGGATGACTGGACCAAAAGACTTCCAGACTTATATGAGGGCTTTCATCCAGGAGACATTTTTAATGTCGATGAAACGGGGCTTTACTTTCGGGCTTTTCCAACCAAATCTCTTGTGGGGAAAGAAGAAGATCCAGCAGGTTACAAACTCTCTTGTGAGGAAAGAAGAAGATCCAGCAGGCTACAAACTCTCTTGTGAGGAAAGAAGAAGATCCAGCAGGTTACAAACTCTCTTGTGAGGAAAGAAGAAGATCCAGCAGGTTACAAACTCTCTTGTGAGGAAAGAAGAAGATCCAGCAGGTTACAAACTCTCTTGTGAGGAAAGAAGAAGATCCAGCAGGTTACAAACTCTCTTGTGAGGAAAGAAGAAGATCCAGCAGGCTACAAACTCTCTTGTGAGGAAAGAAGAAGATCCAGCAGGTTACAAACTCTCTTGTGAGGAAAGAAGAAGATCCAGCAGGTTACAAACTCTCTTGTGAGGAAAGAAGAAGATCCAGCAGGTTACAAACTCTCTTGTGAGGAAAGAAGAAGATCCAGCAGGTTACAAACTCTCTTGTGAGGAAAGAAGAAGATCCAGCAGGTTACAAACTCTCTTGTGGGGAAAGAAGAAGATCCAGCAGGTTACAAACTCTCTTGTGAGGAAAGAAGAAGATCCAGCAGGTTACAAACTCTCTTGTGAGGAAAGAAGAAGATCCAGCAGGTTACAAACTCTCTTGTGAGGAAAGAAGAAGATCCAGCAGGTTACAAACTCTCTTGTGAGGAAAGAAGAAGATCCAGCAGGTTACAAACTCTCTTGTGAGGAAAGAAGAAGATCCAGCAGGTTACAAACTCTCTTGTGAGGAAAGAAGAAGATCCAGCAGGTTACAAACTCTCTTGTGAGGAAAGAAGAAGATCCAGCAGGTTACAAACTCTCTTGTGAGGAAAGAAGAAGATCCAGCAGGTTACAAACTCTCTTGTGAGGAAAGAAGAAGATCCAGCAGGTTACAAACTCTCTTGTGAGGAAAGAACCACACAATGAGCACCACTGATCAAAACTCATAAACTTACATGACTACTCATTAGAAGCCAAATGGATCATCAAAATACACAAGAAGAAAATAGATTACAAATTATACAAACTACATATCAACTAATTTAAAATTCAAAACTACAAGCCTTGTCAATACCGATTAAACATTCCCATAATGAGAACCACTCAACTAACTTAAGTTAACTTACCAAACTACAAGACAAGTATTTCAAAGAAAAAAAAAAGCCGTCCCAAGTTTGAGAACACATCAATAAACATAAATAAAATTATCGAACTACAAGACATCTAATTTAAAAAGATTAGAAAAAAAAATACATATCCAAAATGACCTCTAACCGTTGGTTGAGCACCATTTGATAGAAATACACAATACAAGACCACTAGGTAGCAGTACAAACTACACTGCAAATATTTCCAAAGACGAAAAAACACCCATGCCTTGTGAACCCCCCCCCCCCCCCCCACACACACACACAAGAAGAAACCATTCGACGACAAATTTTGAATAAGACTCCTCATTACCATCATATATTGAGAACCACTCTATATAGATAAAAATTATCTCTCAAAATATAACCCACCAAGAATACTACTTAAATAATTAAACACTACAAGAAATGACTAGCGAACACTAACCTAAGCTTGAGAACGACTACAAATAAACAAAATCCCACAAGAACACTCATTAGGAGCACCTTAAAATATTTACAGTTGTACAAAATACACTCCTTCATGACTTCTGACCTGTAACACAAATATGAAAACCAATCGATAAACTTAATTAAACCAGCCCACGAGAAGAACATTCACTAGAAACTCCGTATTAAACTATTATACCACAAAAACAATTACTAAAAAGTAGGGAAAAAATAGAATCACTCAAAATAAAATTATTATACTACAAGAAAATTCATTAAAAAGACAAAATGACCCCCACATTTTGAGAACCACTCGTTGAAAAACAACTTTTTTAAAGTAATTAAGTTTAACTACAAACAAAGTGAACCCTCACATAACAAGAGAAAATCCTCGTTAACAGATTTATAATTACAACAAGCTGATTCATTATAAACACACAATAAAGGGAGAACACTAATTAAAAAAGTAATACGTAATTGATTAATTATCACACTTTTAAATACAGTAATCTTAATTATAGTGACAGACACCAAGGGGAAAAAACTTATTTTAAAAAGTAATTTGAAAAATAATTACATAGTTATCGCCCCTTAATCACATGTTTTAGCCAAAAAAATCACCTCATTAATTAAGCTGATTTTACGCCTCCAACAACCTTAATTGACAGGTTCTTACGGCGCTAGCTGTGCGCCGACAATAATACCTGAGTCAACCCTTATATACTACTCCCGGGGTGCCAGACTTACGGGGGCGCCAAAATGGGTTTTTGCGGTTTTTAATGGATAAAAATAATGGGTTTCAGAGTTGAAAGGGGGAGGAGGAGAGAAGTAAAATGAATCCTGTACCTTGGCGCCAACATTTCTAGTACACCTCTGCCAGAGGCGTAGAGATGATGCGAATGGGGTGACATTAGCCAAGGTGCTAATTTTTAATTATTTTGAGGGGTGATATTTTCGGATAATAGCAGAGTTTGTATCATGAAAGGCAATGCGCAAGTGGGTCTGTGGAATCACCTCCCAAGAACATTTATGATGACTTCAAAATCAAGAGGTGTATCTTTGAGTATACGTGACATCATCTGGAACGAATTTTTGTTAAGTCTGTGTGAGGCATTATGACGCCCAGTGCCATAAATAAACTGAATTCACTCCAGTTGTGGTGCGCCCCGGCTTAATTATTTGACAAACTCTATACTTCTCCTTCAAAGGTCTCGTAGCTGCCATTGTGTTGATTTGAAGGTTTTATCAACACCAATAGCCATATTTTTTTCTTCTCTTTTTTTCCCGCAATGAAAGGGAGCGATTACAAGTCTCAAAAAGTTGCAAAGTGATTTTTACATTTAAGTACCTGTACTATTTGATCAATTCTAATGTGTGCATCTGACCCATAATTTTTTTTTAAATTTAGACTTACTATTGGTTGTAAATTTAATTATATAATACAAATACATTATGAAAATGCATTACGACCCACTGCTCCGGTATCAAACAGAAACTCGCCCCCCCCCCTCCCCATAGCGAGGAAGCCATGACAGGCAGTTCCGAGCTCCGGCTGACAGCAACAATAACAAATTACAGGAACTGCTCATTCCTGCCAAGGACGGAAACAAGCTTCCAAAGTGGACAGCAATTGACACATGTGCGTCTATTGCCTCATGCCTTCCTAGTCCCTGATACCCCTCGCTGAGAAACCCTTGCAACTAGTGAAACATCGCGAACCCCCCCCCCCCCCCCCCCGGGAAGGTCAAGTGCCTTCCTCCCGGAGCAAAATGTGTGCAACAATATAACGAAAATACATTTTTTTAAATTAAAAATGACAACATTTTCATTCTTAAACAGTTTTAAAAAGCATAGTAACTCAATTCAGATACATATATTTTATCAAAATTGTTCTGGGGACTTTAAGGGGCGAGAATAATCTATGGCAAAAGCGTTCTCTCAAGGGTGACACAACTAGAATGAATTTATTTTACATCCTGCCGTTGCGGAATTTTGGATGTCTTTGTTCATTATTATGGCTAAATTTGGCCATTCACACCCGAAATTTGAAATGGAACCTCAAAATTGTCTGAAACAAACAACAAATTCAGGATGCACTAACATTCACCCCTGCATTTTGAGTTTGCACGACTTTCTTTAGCACGCTAAATTTCTGCACCCCCTTCCTCATGCTGATCAATGTTACAGTATGGCGTTATACACATGTACCAAATGATTACCCAGGAACGCACCACAAACGGGGTAAAATCAGTAAATGTATGGCACAGGGCGGAATAATGCCTCCCAAAAACCTTTAAAATTCCCTTTGCCGTTCAAAAAGTAACATTGAATTTAAGTATACTAAAAAATACACCGCTGGATTTTGAAATGATAAAAAATTTTCTGGCCCCTCAACCGATCCAGATTCATCAGCGCCCTCAATTTCCGTCCTAATCCCCGATGAAAATGATTGTCGATTTTGATATCGATAGATACACTACGTATTTGCGTATAGCTACTATTAGTGCCGCCATGGGCGGCCAAATATTTTTGTCGCTCTCCCTTTCACGATACAAACTCTGCAGTTGTCCGAAAATGCCACACCTGCATATAACAAAAAGGGACACCTAGGTGGACCACCCCCGTCCGCCCTATTTCAACGCCACTAGCAAGGGAGTGTCTAGAGTGTTTGGCGTCAGGCGACAAGATTCATTTTTACGCCCTCACCCCAGCTCTGAAACCAATTATTTTCAACCAGTAAATACAATCAAAGCCCATGCAGCCCCTCCCCTAGTCTGGCGCCCCGGGACGTACGTCACATCTGTCACCCCACTGGTACTACCCCCTCTCCCACCCCCTCTCCCACCCCCCACCCCCCCCCCCCCACCCCCGAAAAACTGAAATCCCCCGGGTGAATGTCTGAAATAAACACTGAATAGGAGTCAGAATGATCGACACATTGATCGTGGACCCTCAAGATATAGAAGAAGAAAATATTACATATTAAATCACAATTAATTCGACTATTGCAAGTATAAAAAATCAAAACGCATAGAATTTAATTTATATTTGTGTTAAACTTTAATTGTTGCTGATATAACTTACACTTACAGCCCTGTGTCCAATTTATTAAATTAGTTTAGCAATATAAATGTATCCTTCTTTTAAAATAATATATCTAATAGATGATGTTGGACCTACTCTTAAAGTTTTTAAAATGGATAATCAGCTTACTTTTTTAAAATTATAAAAAGTTTAGTTCAAAGAAATGGATATGGTTTTTTCTTCTTCTTCTTCTTTATATTAAGGGCACACGATCAATTTATTGATCATTATGAATGTAGTCTTAGTGTTCATTTCATTTAAAAAATAAGATTTCTCATCTCAATTTTAATTGAGCCATTTCATTTTTCCTCTGTTTAATTTTGTCTTTGTTTTCAATGCTCTTTCATGTTGATAGTATATTAGTGCTAAATATGAAGAATGTTTTTTTTATATATATAAATAATTTTTTTAAAATATAATATATATAATCATTAAAACAAATTATTTGTAGGGACTCAACGCAAGGAAAAATATACAACCAAAGCTCGTCACGTCAAAAAATTAAATAAATAAATTTGTCAACACAAACAATAAAGTTAATGGGACAATAGCTTTATATAATTATTTTCTTATTATTTTTAAAATGTGTGCTTTGAAAAATACAGTCAAAGAGAGATAATAATATATAGTGGGTAATCGTATTTAAAATTTTCGAATTTATCTCCATTATTGGCCTTCTCCAGACGAATATTAAACCCAAACCGCGCCCCCCCCCCTTCCCCCCCCCCCAACCCAATACACTTTTTTCTTATTTTTTCGCATTTAATGGGTGTCATAAATATGCCAATATGTCATATTTTTACAATTAAACTCTACAGGGTTCTGTCACCCCTCCTCAATCACTCTATTAAGTGGTACGCAAATGTTGAGAAACAAATTATTGGGGTGGATAGGGCGCGCAGACGTGTTGTGCTTAAAAAATATTTTTATTTGTCTAATGCCAGGATTATTGTGTCGAATATTGTCAACCTCAATCACATGAAACTTGGTTGAATTGAATTTCGAAATGATGTATGAGAATTTGAGTTTGAACGGACATTGTGTGACTTAAGTCTTAATGATTAATGAATGGAAAAACAAATTAAATTATTTTCTTTACTTAGCTAGCAGACTAGCAGAGCAGCCTCAGCCTTTTCTCATTTATTTTCTAAAATAAAACACTTGATGGCACCAAACACGCTTCGATCACAGGAAAAAAAATAAATATATATATATATATATATATTTATTTATTTATAGAATATAGTATATAGTAGTTGAGGCCTACGTATTAGTACTTTAATAAAGCTACTCAAATTACTGCTACAAACTGAAGTACACATTTCCTAGCAACGAAGTTTGCTATTTAGCGAAAGAACTGCTCGAACTGCCTCACAGCTCTATGCAATAATGTCAATAAATTATCAACATTCATCAAACCACTAAGACTAACAGTCTGAGGCAGCATGGGTGTGAGACAAAGATACATCTTGAGATTTCGGCCTGCTTAGAATTTTAAAAAGCTCGGTTGAAGACTGATAAATATATAGCTCAGTTCAGCAGGTTCAACTGCATCTTAAAAAAGGGATACCGGGATACCTCTTCACATTTACCTAAAAGAAAAGCCTAACTAAAACCTAAGTTATTAAATTTATAAAGGGAACTCATTCATGAAGGAACGGGAAGGGTAAGTGAAAGTATAACTCTATTATATAATCTAGGTAAATTCGAATAGATCGTACCGCGTTTTTTTACTATGGCCACCAACTTGATTGCCGTGACCCGTAGAATTAAGAATAAAACATTAAAAATAATGAAAACATTTCCTAAATGTATCCCTAAACTGCTAAACCTAATCTGAACCCTAAATCTATCCCTAAACCTAACCTGAACCCTAAATCTATCCCTAAACCTAACCTAATGAAATGAGGTACGATCTATCCCAATTAGCCATAATCGATATCTTCAATCTCAGTTTCTATAATTTTTTTACACTGAAGGTCAAAAAGCCCAAACAAAGCTAATCATTGATAATGCAATATTTAAAATGAGTTTAACTTTAACACAGAGGTTTAAATTAAAATATTAAATAGTATTAGATATTTTCAGATGAACTCTTATCATTTCTCATTAATTACATTAAAAAATTGTACTCAATTGTTTACCACCTCCCCCCCCCACCCTTGTCAACAACTGTCAAACTTTCAATGACCCCCCCCTAATGTAATTATGTCAACATTTTCTACCCCCACGCCCCCCCCCCCCCCCAAATGATTTATAATATAAATAAATATATAAATAAATTTTACTTTGTGCTGATCTATTTTAATGACACAAAATTGTAGGAAAAACATTTTATTACATCTTTTATTTGTTAATCAACAAGTTTAAAGTTTTCACACTTAAATTTTATAATGTAGAATCAATTAAAAGTTTGTTCAAGACTAAATATCATTGTTTGTGGTATAAATATGACTATTGTCAGTAAAGCTGACAATTAAAGTATAGTTTCTAGCTGCTATCATCGTCCCATGGAGTAGCCAGATGTTGCTCTATCGTAACAATGGGCATCAGGGACATCATTTGGGTAAGGGGGGGGGGCCTGAATTAGCAGTTTTTATTTAAGTAGCTATGTACTGCAGACCTGTTTACTCTTACGATTTTGGAGTACAATGTATGATTTTGAGGTGTAAACATTATAAATACTGTATGTTTATTTTTTATACAGATAATGTATTGAACGATTTTGTGATGATATTGTACGATTTTAAGACTTTGAGGGTAAGCAGGTCTGGTACTGTGGCGCCTCCAGTAATAAAAAACTAAACAAGCCGACCAAGTTTTGGTTTTGCCCCCTTCCTGATAAAACTCTGAAATGACACCCCTGATGGGCATAGTCTATAGTAGCTGATTTATCATTTTCATCTTGTGGAACTGATATACCAGACAAGTCAACGTCATCCTCATCGCCCCTTCTCTAATCTACCATTTTTATCAAAGATTTTAGAGAGGTTTGTTCTTGGACAGCTCGTGGATCACATCACTCAGTGTGACTTGTTTGAGCCTTTTCAGTCAGCATACAGAACGCATCACTCTACTGAGACAGCCCTGTTGCACATCATAAATGACCTTCTGTCATCTTGTGGTGAGGGCCAGGTATTCCTTTTGTCGTTACTGGATCTATCGGCAGCGTTTGATACGCTTGACCACGGCATACTTCTCCAACGTGTGCAAAATACGTTCGGTTTCACCGATACCGTCGAGATGGTTCCGCTCATATCTGACAAATCGGGTCCAATCAGTTATCGCAAATGGCTTGACCTCCAAGAAATCCATTATTGAATTTCAAGTACCCCAGGTCTTGGTCTTAGGCCTGGTGCTTTTCACTATGTACGTTCAGCCCCTGTGTGCAGTGGTAAAGCAGTTCATGTTCACGGATGATTGATTGATTGATTGATTGGAGTTCTTATATTGCGCTCATTTCCATGCTCAATGTTAGATGTTCGAGAGGCCTCACTGCTGCCTGTTAGGCGCATGTGAGCTCCATCTCCGGGTTTAAATTCAGAGTTGCCTTCTCTTAGATGAGTTGCCGTCCAAGGTTAACTAGTCCCATCCACCCAGGGTGCTGGTGGTGTTTTTTTTGCTTGACTGGGCTTTGGCGGGGATGAACTCCATTAAGTTGAGATTTGCTCAGTTTAGACCACTCGGTCACCCAGCACCCAACTTCAGAAATCCGTGATCCACTCTCAGTTCCCTCAGCTTCTTAATATGAAACAGAAGACAGTGGAGTCAGTTAAGCACTGAAAGACAATAAACAAGCTCAAATTGAACGATGAAAAGACTGAGCTGATCCCCAGATTGAGTTTGCTCAAACAATGCAAAACCTGGGTGTCTACTTAGACAGAACACTAACTATGGAAATCACATTAATGTGATTTGCAAGGCGATTTTTCTAGAGCTGCGCAGAATTAGTCATATCAGAGCTTTCTTAACGTTGGATGCATCAAAGAGGCTGATGTCCGCATTCGTGCTATCATGCAATGATCTCATGATGGGTCTCCCAGCTACGCTCCTGGATAAAATTAAAAAAGCACAGAATAAAGCGGCTCGCATTGTTCTTCGTAAATGCAAATTCAACGATGCTAAAACTCATCTGAGAGAACTGCATTGGCTGCCGGTCCGCGCTCGCATAGAGTACAAAATTGCAACTCTGTGCTACCGCTGCTTGCATGACCTGGCACCGTTCTATCTCAAAGCGCTCATGACGCCTTATGTGCCCACTAGACAACTCCGATCATCCGATAGTGGCAAACTCTCGATACCGCATGTTCGCCTTGAGACTTACGGAAAGCGCACATTCACATTTGCTGGCCCAACCATTTGGAACACCCTTCCTGACGCTCTCAGAAACATCCAGACACTGGAGTCCTTCAAAACAAATTTAAAAAACTCATCTATTTCGCAAACACCTGCTGGGGTGATGTTGTCTATCATCTTTTCCAGCTAGTTATTATCTCCTAAATTGGTTTTTGTACCGCGCTTCGAGCCTTTGGGGATGAAGCGTGCTTTTTATTATTATTATCTAACCCTTCAGCTCTTAAAAGAGAAGCATTGTCGGTGTGAGCAATAATTGCCTAAGCTCTCTCTATATAGGTGCTAATTTCTTATGCTCCAGAGGGCATTGTCGGGGCTGTTGAAATGCTTTTTCAACATGACTTGTGACGTAAAATAGATGTTACAGATTTTGCAAATCCTTTCAAGCAGTGATGTTATTATTGTTACTCACTTTACTTTCCCCTAATTCTCAAAATATAGTATTCCTACTCTATCAATATCATTTATCTTGACTGTACATGACACTTGAACCTTGCCCTTGTTCCATACCTGCAACATAATCGCAAACATACCGCCCTAGTCATTTGCGACAAACAGAATCTACAGGTGAAGAGCGGCCAAATTTTGATTTATCTTGCACTAACAAAGTGTGTTTACCTTCTGACCAGCAATTTGTAGTGCACAGACAGACACACATTAAATAAATCTATATTGTTAAACGCATAATATGCAAATTATATGACTATTTACACTTATACATTTTTTAAAATAGTGTAATAACCAGTTAATTTTTAAGATTAAAATTTTAATAGAGAAAACAGGATTGTTGAAATCAACTAATCTACCCCCCCCCCCTTTTTTTTCAACAACTGTCAAACATTTCCAAACCCCCTCCTCCCTAATTTAAATTAGCTACTGATATGTTTTTTTTGTGTCAATAAATTTAAATAGGTAAAATAGTAATAAACCTTAATTTTTGTTGAGATGTGGTGAATTTTTAAAAAAATTAATAATTTCCCTTTTATGACATATTTTAAAAATTCTCTTATATTTATATTGCTTCTGGTTTGTCCTGCTCCCTTTCCACAACTGGCCCTCGTCCTACTCAACATGTTTTATATTAATAGTACTGAGTTAGAGGAAAAAAAATGTCACGCAACCAGCATGATGCAGACAGCGTCATGAGTTTCACTATTATATTAATCTATAAAGAGCCTGGCTATGATGTAGGTCTATTGTTGATAGAATATGAGAAGTTAACTCTTTTTGTACTCACCAGGTATTTTCTCAAAATAACCGGACATGGTGAAAACAAAGCTGCACTTGGCTAAGCCCTAGTATTCTATATTTTGGTTAAATGCTCATAAAATGCTTTGAATTCTTCATATTGCATACAAAAATTAATTTTATTTATAAATAAACAGATTTTATGAAATCATTTCAGGTAGTTTTTTTTTTCTTTCTACTTTGCATCTGATCTCCAAAACAATTTAATTTACATTTTGTGTAATGGTAATGGCCCCTAGCTTCTATAAAATGTCTCTATTTATCACATTCTTCATTAATGCTTATGCATTATTGTTAGGGACATTCAATCATGAAGTTAGCCCCAGGCATTATTAAACATTTGCATGACACTTTTAGGTGGAAACCAATGTGGCTACTTTTACTTCTCAAGAATAAATTATTAATTGCTCAAACTAACTGTAAGTTACAGCAGTTAAATATTTAGTTAGGACTAAACAAAATATTTTTAGAAATTTGCTACTTGCTAGGTTTCAGATTCAAGATTTATGGATGATCTTAAATCAGTCACAAAATAAGCCAACCAGAAATGGCTTTAAATAGCTCAATCACATGACCATTAAACCAAGTGGTAAGAGTTATCCAGGATTTCCCTTGCTGTCATTAAAGGAGATTGTGTGCCCTGATTACATATCACTGAAGCCCTATAGACTTATCAAAGACAAGTGTCAGGTTACAGCACTCTGTTGAGATCTGATATCAGCAACTGGAAGGTCTGTGCTAACATTGTGTATGTGTGTTGAAAACCAAAATATTTTGGTTCTACTTAGTTTCTTGTTGATATTTTTGTGCTTAAATTTAAAAAATTATTTCTGTTTAAGATGTGTTATGCTCTGTGTAAACAATTCAGGTGATTGGCCATATCTACATTATTTAGCATATATATTTCATGATTAATGACATGTAAATTTAATTTGTATAATTAGATGTATATTTCAATGTAAGTATCATTTTTGGGACCATTACTTTTATGTGTAAACCATGTGAGGGTTGATTGTCATATACATATCATACATATATGATATACAAACAATTTAATCCAGAAAATAGGGCTCTATTTTGTTTTTCTATTTAATGTGTTTTCATAGAGAGGATTATTAATTGTTTTTTAAAAACTTTTTTGTTTAAATGTTCAAATGTGTGAGGGAAAAAACTCCATTCCATTACTACAAACTGCAGGTTTTGCGTTGTAGGGATTTTTAATTAACAAGGGGGAGGTAATGGGGCAATAAGTCCGTGTTTTTCAACCAGCACCAGGCTGAAATTAAAGGCAGGGATAATTACTAGGATAATTCTCTGGGGGAAATCGTGCAAGCAATACAGACTGGTTTAGGGCAATACCCCGGTAATGTTAATTTTATTCATTTTATAAATACAATACCTTGATCTCTAACCAAATCCCTAGTTATGTATAGGTTTACTGTGGTATTTATGATTTCCATGGGTTTCCCATATTACTTTCTATATAGTGACTTTCTTTTATTTTTCATCATAGAGCATTATCTTACTTTTCCGTTGCACAATAATCACTTTTCCTTACTATAATTAATATATTATATTCAGTTCAAGAATTTTTTAAATCTGAAATGTTCATTTTCTTGTTTTTGTCTTAGATGAAAATTCATCTTTTATTTACCTTAAATCTCTTTTCTTTTTTTATCCAGAAAAGGCATTTCTATGTTTTGCCAACTATAAAGTATCTGCAAATAATGTATATGATCAGGACATTTCTTCAAACAGGATTTCATGAAGAAGTTTTTTAAAAATTTGCTATCACAAAGTCCTTGTTTTGACAAACTATTACATGTGGTAGTGTTTATTTAAAGAGAGACACTGTAACTGATTAACTTTTCTGGGCACAAGTTAAATAACGGAATTTTGTTTTTCGGAGCATGCAAACATGAGCCAAAATAATGTCAATAAGTAGCCATTGTGTCTGTCATTTAGATTACTTTCCTTTGAACAATTTTAACCTCATTCTTTACCATACACCCCTCCCCAAACAATCCCATGTTACTTCCAACTCCAAAAAGGGGATTTGTTTCATTTGGTGTGCAAAATGTCAAAACCTAATGTGTAGCCTAATACTAGCATGAGACCAGATATTGAAGCTTGAATGTGTATGACAGTGACTGAGTTATTCAATGAATAGTTATTGAACCAGGTGTTGCCACCTTGGAATAGCTGATCATATGAGTCATTGCCGGACCATACCACCTGAGTGAATATTACACCTGGTGTGATGTGCTTGCATGCTATAGTACACCTGGTGTGATGTGCTTGCATGCTATTGTACACCTGGTGTGATGTGCTTGCATGCTATAGTAAACCTGGTGTGATGTGCTTGCATGCTATAGTACACCTGGTGTGGTGTGCTTGCATGCTATAGTACACCTGGTGTGATGTGCTTGCATGCTGTAGTACACCTGGTGTGGTGTGATTGCGTGCTGACTAATTTACCCAATAAAACTGTCTTATTTTTAAAAGTATTTAAACATTACTGAAGGTGGTTTTTTGAAAAAATATTTTAGTGACTGATTAAAAACAACAAACAGTAGCGCTATTTTAATAAAGGGATATTTCCCATCGCAGCAATCACCTCACCATGAATTTTGTGTTTGTTAGTTTGAAAGTCAAACAAAAGCTGTCAGATGTGCCTAAATGGGACAGTTGTTTATTTTAATTTAATATTTAACTTTTCATGGTCCATCATTTTTTGTATTATGCGGGTCACTTATTTATGCAGTGAAAGGAAAAGAGTTAAATCCAGGATAATTTTGAATAAATATGAGATCCATCAAACTTGATCTTTGATGGATCTAATACAATGGATCTTTCTTTTTTAGGTAGGATATTTCTATATATATATATTATGTAAATTTGTTTTATATTTATTTGTATGTCTTGTACTGATGAAGTAATGTGCCGAAATGTTTACTTATCTGTATTGTACAATTATTATTAAAGCTTAATATATATTGTTATATTGATACAGATTGTTCGTGTCTATTTAATCTAAAAATAAGGGCAAACCTCGCATAAGCACATACTCCACCAATAACCCAGAGAGAACGGAAGAATATTACCATAGTTTACAAGAAGCTCTTGAACAAATGCCACCAATAGACACTATTGAGTCCAAATGGTCACATCTGCGGGACACTATCTATAACTCGGCTATCATGGCATTTGGCAAGAGAGAACGCAAAAGTGCAGATTGGTTCGAGACTCACTGGCAGGAAATGAAGCATGTCACTGATGCTAAAAGAAAGGCTCTCTTGGCTTATAAAGACACGCCTTGCCCAGCAACTCTACAAACTCTTAAAAGTGCCAAGAAAAACACCCAGCAGGCAGCTCGCCACTACGCTAACACATATTGGCTCAATCTAAGCTCCAGCATACAGTCAACTGCTGATAGAGGAGATGCAAAGGCTATGTACGAGAATATAAAACAAGCAACAGGGCCTCTGACCTCCAAGACTGCGCCCTTAATGTCAAAAACAGGGGAACTTATTACTGATCGGGATAAACAACTCAAACGGTGGATTGAGCACTACTTGGAACTATACGCAACAATGAACCATGTCTCAACCGCTGCCCTGGACGATATCCCAGACCTGCCGGTCATGGATGAGCTTGACACCCTACCCACCCTAGAAGAGGTACGTAGAGCCATCGATTGTCTCGCCTGTGGGAAAGCCCCTGGCAATGATGGAATTCCACCAGAGGTTCTCAAATGTGGAAAGGAAGTTCTATTACGGCCCTTGCACGATCTCCTTACTATGTGCTGGGAACAAGGACAGCTACCACAAGAGTTGAAAGATGCAAACATTGTTACATTGTACAAGAAGAAAGGAGACAAGTGTGACTGCAACAACTATCGGGGAATCTTCCTTCTTAGCATAGTTGGAAAGGCCTTCGCCCGAGTTGCATTAACACGCTTGCAGACCCTAGCAGCGCGTGTACTCCCAGAATCACAATGTGGCTTTCGAGCCGGTAGGTCAACCATAGACATGATCTTCTCTCTGCGCCAGTTGCAGGAGAAATGCAGGGAACAACATATGCCTCTATACATAGCGTTTGTCGACCTCACTAAAGCTTTTGATCTTGTCAGCAGAAGCGGCCTCTTCCAGATCCTAAAAAAAATAGGCTGCCCTGCACGTCTGCTTAACATCATCGAGCAGTTCCACTATAACATGCAGGGCACAGTATGCTATGACGGTGCCACCTCAGAAGCTTTTCCAGTAAGTAGTGGAGTAAAGCTAGGCTGCGTGCTAGCTCCTACTTTATTTGCAATCTTCTTCTCCATCTTACTCCAGTATGCCTTCCAGAACAACAGCGAGGGGATATACATCCACACTAGAGCAGACGGGAGATTGTTCAACATTGCGCGCCTTAGAGCTAAGACCAAAATAAGAAAGGTCATGCTACGTGAGCTCTTATTTGCAGATGATGCCGCTTTAGTATCTCACTCAGCAGACGGCCTGCAGAGCCTTGTATCCAGTTTATCCGCTGCCTGCAAAGAGTTTGGCATGATCATCAGTTTAAAGAAAACCAACATTATGGCTCAGGACGCTGACACTCCCCCCACTATCTCCATCGACGACTGCGACTTGGATGCTGTTGACAGATTCACATATCTAGGGTCGAACATTTCGAGCACTCTCTCAATGGAGGATGAGATAAGTGGTAGGATAGGGAGGGCCGCAACTGTCATGACGAGATTGAAGAAAAGAGTCTGGTCCAATGCCAAGCTCACAACAAGAACTAAGCTGCAGGTATACCAGGCCTGCGTACTGAGCACACTCCTCTATGGCTGTGAGTCTTGGACCACATACAACAGGCACGAAAAAAGGCTCAATGGCTTCCACCTCAGATGCCTGCGCCGCATCCTTGACATCAAATGGCAGGAAAAAGTCCCCAACACGGATGTCCTGTCTCAAACAAATATGTGCAGCGTCCCAGCCCTTTTAATCCAAAGACGCCTCCGCTGGCTTGGGCACGTCAAGCGAATGCAACCTGGTCGCATACCTAAGGACGTGCTGTACAGCGAGCTGGCGATAGGGAAAAGGTCAGTTGGACGGCCTCGTCTCAGATAAATAGACATTTGCAAAAGAGATATGATGGCGGCTAACATCAACATCTCAAATTGGGAGGACTTGGCGGAGGATCGATCCACATGGCGGGGCATCGTGAAGGAAGGATCACTACGTGCCGAGGAGGTCTACAGGGCGGAAGCAGCTGTGAAGAGAGCGCGGAGAAAAGGCAAGAAAACACTACTCCACTGCATTCGTGTGCGGGACATGCACAAGAGACTGCCATTCAAGGATCGGTCTCATTAGCCACACGAAGAGCTGCAACCAGACAAGATAATCTATCGTCTCTCGTAGACGGAAAGATGCCATACCATACCATTTAATCTAAATATAAGCCGACTTATAGAACTGCCTACATACATTCCGACCCATGGGATAACGAAAACTGTTACAAAAAGTTTTTAAAAACCCGTAAAGTGGTATGAAAAACAGTACAGAAAATAAATAATAAAGTCGAAAAAAGTATAATTTTCAATTTTTAAATGAATTTATCAATGCTTTGAATGAGTGAATAAAAGATTAATAGTCTCTCCTTCGCTGCGCGCACATACGTTGTTTACAACTTGCACAATCATAAACGATTATATCTCATCTTTTAAAGGAAAATAGCTTGTTATAAGAGATTTTTTACAAATTTTGTTCCATATGTCTTGTTGTTTTTTCACTAGCCACGTTTTACCCAGGAAAATAACTATTTATATACCGGTATTTAGTGTAAAATAGAACTTAAGAAACTTTTTTAAAATGCTAATTGAAAACATTTTAATATATGCCAGAATTTAAAGCAATAACATATTTTTACATTTTAGAAATTGACATTCAGCTTCCATGTTTTATCTTAAATGCTGTTTAAAGAAAAAAAAAGTGTGTTTGCTATTTTTGATAGTGAATAGGATTTGTAAAGCAGTGGCTGGCTGCTTTCAAATTATCCCTGTGATGTTTCTTCGTATAATTTATTAATCTGAATTTTTAAACTAAATTAACTCTTTCATTTATTTTCCTGGGCATTCACCAGTAAATGAAACATGTAAATACAGCAAAGGGGAATAACTGTTTAACAAAGTCGTCTGCTGGTAGCAACAAGAAAGTTTCTACATATAAAAAAATATAATAGTTTTATTCTGTTTTCAGAAATCTGCTGTAAATTGAAAAACTTCTCAAATTGGAACTACACAGCCATACCTCACAAAAATGACACACTGAATGCTTCAAGGTGACAGTCATGTAAAAGTCCATTGCATCAAGATAAGTGAAAATCTTCCACCTCATGAGTCCAAGTAGGCTACTTACTGAACCAGGAGGTCCATATTTTGGGGTTTAATCAAAGATGAGTTCATCCAAAGCCCCTGGTGTTGCCAGATTTGGACATGGGTAAGGAAAATAAACCTCCTTGTTGTTTCCTTTTGTTAACTAGCCAATATAACCGGCGTTGCTTGGGATTGCATTCAGAAAAACAACTTCTACAGCCTTTTAATTAAGATTGAAATTAAGCACCATGTAAAACAAACCTGTCGGTATTCCAATCCTGGTGGGTTCCTGATCCCATCAATATCCCAATCCCATTCCTGGGAGGATCCTGATACCGGTGGGATCCCAGTTTCTGGTGTGATGCAGATACTGGTTGGATAAAAAATCCCGGGCTGATCCGGTTTCCATTGGGATCAATCCATGTAAAAGTCTTTGTGGAACAAACAGACAAACCCACAAACAAATTTTCACTTTTAAATATATATATATAAATATATATATGATATTGTTGTGCATTGGATTTGCTATGAATGTGTGGTAGGGCGAGTAGTTGATCGTGTGAGTGTTTTGTGAGTTGTTGATCATGAGGTCAGAGGTGAAGTTGGTTGGTGTTGAGCTTTAGTGTATGCTGGTAAGTGGGTGTGGACAGATATAAAAGATAGTGTGTGAAATGATCGGAGGGGATAAGAGTTGTGAGCTGTTAGTTGAGATCAGTAGAGCCAGGGAGTTAGTGGAGAGAGGAGCCGAGAGGAGTTAGTTGAGTAGAGAAGTGAGTTAGTTTAGAGTCGAGTAGTAAGAGAGATAGTAGGTTTCTTAGAGTCACTGAAGGGCTTGTTGCCTGAGCGAGATGTATTTGTGTAACAAGTGGATTGTTTAGTATACAGAAATAAATACAGAATTTACTTTGGAAACTGTTGTTCTGATCTTTATTGTGAACCTGTTGTGATAGGTTTTAATCATTAACATTAAGAGAAGACAACGAACGAAGGCCGTAACATTTCGTGACCCTAGACAATGAAAGAAGCCCACGACAGATATGATATATGATAGATATGATATAAGAAAAAAAAGAATCTAGGCCCCTGGCCCCCAACGGAATATTGTTAAATGTTTGTACAGATTCAGAATTATATCACACACAAACTGAAATGTTGCTTTTTGTATTTGATTGAATTCCAGCCACTCATGCATTAGCTCCGTTTAAAATTAAATTTTTATAGCTCACTTAAATATAATAAAAAACGAATTGAGGACCCCCGACCCCAAACGGAATATTGTTAAAAGTTTGTAGAGATTCAGGAACATACTTGTTATGTCACACACCAACTGAAATTTCGATGTTTGTGTGATTCAATTCCATCCAACCATGCAAGGGTTCTGTTTGAAGCTATATTTATATAACTCATATAAGAAAAAAAACAAAATTTAGGGCCCGGCCCCAAATGGAATATTGTAAAATGGTTCTACTAAATTAGAAACCTTTGCGGGCGTGCACAATCGGATGAATTGTAGGGAATGCAAACGGAAAATATATTTTTATAAATCAGTTATAGTAAAGAAAAACGAATTTAGGGCCCCCGGCCGAAAAAAAATTATTGTACAATGGTGGTGCTAATTCAGAACCTGAACAATCAAACTGAAATGTCTCTGTTTGTATTTGATTACATTCCATCCACCTATGCAATAGCTCTGTTTGAAATTATATTTATATAGCTCTTATAAGAAAAAACAAATTTAGGCCCCCTGCCCTGGCCCAAAACAGATTGTAAAATGGTTGTTCTCATTCATAAACCTTTGCGAGCTGGCGCATATAAATTCACCAAAGTTTTGTCGCAATCAGATGAATGGTATAGGAAATCATATTTATATAGCTAATATAAAGGAAAAAAAACCATGCAGGGCTCTCGACCACAAACAGAATATTGTAGAATGGTTTTACAAATTCAGAACCCTAATTATTATATCAAACACAAACTGAAATGTCGCTATTTGTATTTGATTAAAATTCCTTCCACCCATGCATTATTTCCGTTTAAAATTATATTTATATAGTTCATATATGAAAAAATGAATTTAGACCCCCTGGCTCACAACAGAATATTTTTAAATGGTTGTAATAATTCAGAAACCTTTGCGCGTATGCGCATAACAACTCACCCAAGTTTTATCGCAATCAGATAAATGGTATAGGAGAGCATACAGAAATTATATTTGCATAACTCATATAAGAAAAAAAAAGAATTTAGGGCCCCCGGCCCAAAACGGAATATTTTAAATCGTATGAATGGTATAGGAGCGCATATGGTACATACATACAGACATTCATTTATATAGGTTTGATATGATATGATATGATTGACGCAGGCCAGCACCAATAAAGACCTCATATTTTTAGAGGCTTCAAAACATTAGCTTCCTGCACTTTTATTGAGGAAACAAGAAAAAATCTTTTAAAATATAATTTTTGTTTGATTGTAGAACCAGAGATTACAGTAATTTTCAACAGCTTCATTAAAAGAAATAATCTAAAGCTGGTTTAATTTTTTTGGGCAACAGTAACTATGATGAAGTCCTTAACCAGCATTTTCTGTTGTCACTTAGAACATATGGCATATCTTCTTCCAGATTGTACCTTAGTTACTTAAGTCATCAGACAACTTTGCAGTTCTGACATATTGTAAATATGACTGTTACGTACTTGATCAAATCATCCACATTTCACTCACTACTCACTCTATATATTTGCAGGAGTCCATTCTTCACATATCATTTATTTATTGACAAAATTATGCAATATAGAATAAGTTATTCATTGATGAATATTAGTTGATTTCAGCACAGTCTCATTATATTCAATTCCTTTTGCACAATACATTTGAATAGACCTTCCAGCTACCACCTTGAAAATTACAATATCACAATATGTCTTCTCTTTCATTTCCACCTTGTCTCTCAATCCTTTTTCTATCAAACCTCAAATGCCATTATGTTACATGGCTTATGTCTACTCTCAACAGGCCCAGATATGGAATAATATATATTGTAGGGGGTTTACGGTAGCTAATCGCAAGTGCTCTGGATGATGAATGAGCAAGTAACTTTAGAGCAGTGGTTCCCAACCTTCCCAATGCCGCGACCCTTTAATTCAGTTCGTCATGGTGTGGCGACCACCAACCACACAATTATTTTCATTGCTCTTCTTAACTGTACAGTATATGTGTTTCCCGATGGTCTTAGGCGACCTTTGGGAAAGGGTCGTTCGACCCCCAAAGGGGTCGCGACCCATAGGTTGAGAACCGATGCTTTAGAGGAAGCAATTCGGTTATGCCCCTTGGTGCAGCCTTGAAGAGGAGGACTTCCCTTCCATCTGCAACAAAAGCTTAAGTAGTTGAATTAATTTGACAACCTTGTCATTGTGTTTCACTGTTAAAATCTAGAGAATAAGATGTATTATGACCTGTCGGTAAGTCGATGGAGACATCAGTTTCTGTCAAAAGTTAATATTTTCTCTTATATTAATGAAAAGAAATTAGTTAGCTTAATTTATAAAATGCTTAATTAAAATAATTGTAGGTAATTTTTTCAACCTTAGGTTTAGAGCAGTGGTTCTCAGCCTTTCTAATGTTGCAACCCTTTAATACAGTTCCTCATGTTGGGGCGACCCCCAACCTCAAAATTATTTTCGTTGCTACTTCATAACTGTTGAGTATATGTGTTTTCCGATGGTCTTAGGTGACCCCTGTAAAAGGGTTGTTCAACCCCCTTCACAACCCACAGGTTGAGAACCACTGCTTTAGAGTAATAATGCCAAATATAAGTGAAACTATAGTTATATGATGTCTATTTTTAGATTAATTCATCTTTAAATTTCTATCAAAGTCTAGTTTTTTTCAAAGTGGAATCAATCTAATGCCCATCTGTTGACAGCATTGAATCAAATAAATTTTCACTGACACAATGGAAATCAATATATCTTATGGCTTTACTCAGCTAGAACAGTGTTCCCCAAACATTTACTTGCTTGCACCTCATATAGTAATACAACTTCACTTGCCCCCTGGATATGGAAATGTGACTATAAACCTCACCTTAAGGATAGAAATATAGTGTTAGTGTTCCTTATTGCTACACCCCCTCCCCCCAAAAAATGATTGCACAAAGTTCTGTTTCCAGTTTAGGCTACAGAAGTGATTCTCTTAACTACATCTAAGAATATTTTCAATCTGAACTATGTCTGTGAATGTTTTTAATCTATGTCTTTGAATGTTTTCATTGAATAGAGCCATTGACTGCACCTGTTGACCTGGCTATACTTTTATGTATCAAATCTAATTTTCAAATAGTAGAAACCCCAAAAATTATTTCCATCCCATTTTGTTGTGCTCCAAGATACATCTTAAGTAAAAAATTTAAACATAATTAATTTTCCTAACATTCAATGGTCTAACAGGACCATTCCTCTGCTTGTGCCTGCCAACACGCCCTCAGTGGGTGGTGCACTGCAACACTTTGGGATCCCCTGAGCTGGAGTGTGCCGATGGCTATTAATATCTCAACAAACCATAATAATAATAATAATCAATGAAGAATGTGGTTATAATCACCATGTACCAAATATACTTGTGTTCTGTGGATTTAATCAATAGGGCTCAAGATGTGTATATGAAGCTAGCCAGTCATTCTCATCTGACATTGTTAAGTCCTGGCAGGATACGACAGTCAGTTTTAAAACATTTAATTTGTTCATTTAGAAACATCGTTCCCACGAGAAAAAATATTTGTATAGCTAAGACACTTTAATGGGTGGTATGACATGACCTGAATTTGATAAAAACAGCCTTACATTTGTTTTACTGAGAGAAACTAACACAAAATGACTACCAAATCATCTGACACAAAAGAGGAAAGTGAAATAAAAAGGTTGTCTAAGACATCCTTCTCCGAATCGTATTCTCCTTCTGTTAGTGAAAATGATGTGCCTGACAGGTTGGTTAAAATTTCTCAAAATTAAATACAGTTTTTCAGGCTATTCTTGAAATTTTTTAGAAAGTATGATGATTTATAAATAAGGTCCACTAGCATGGCTAACAGACATTTCCTTGTTGTTGTTACTGTGAAAATAACTTTTCACTGTGTGAAGCTGCTTTGAAAATTATGTTGCCTTCTTAATTTATTACATAATACAATCTTTATATTGTATCGCATTTTGTACTGTAATTGAAGAGGGCATTATTTTATTATTATTTTATGCACAGTATTGTTCAGTGTATGTCTGGCAAAGGAACATCCTAGCATCACCACTTTGATGGAGATGATTTGGAGGGCATTTTTGAAAATACCAAGATGCCAAAAATCAGAATAGCTCATGATCAAATAGTTGCACATTTATTGTTTAATTAAAACTTCTTTAATTTTTTATTTCAATATCATTATTGACCTTGTCTTGTCACAAGACGATTAGTCTATTTCCATTGACCTTGTCTTGTCACAAGACGATTAGTCTATTTCCATTGACCTTGTCTTGTCACAAGACGATTAGTCTATTTCCATTGACCTTGTCTTGTCACAAGACGATTTGTCTATTTCCATTGACCTTGTCTTGTCACAAGACGATTAGTCTATTTCCATTGACCTTGTCTTGTCACAAGACGATTTGTCTATTTCCATTGACCTTGTCTTGTCACAAGACGATTAGTCTATTTCCATTGACCTTGTCCTGTCACAAGACGATTAGTCTATTTCCATTGACCTTGTCCTGTCACAAGACGATTAGTCTATTTCCATTGACCTTGTCTTGTCACAAGATGATTAGTCTATTTCCATTGACCTTGTCTTGTCACAAGACAATTAGTCTATTTCCATTGACCTTGGGTCAACTAAGTAGGATAGCACAAATTGTCACGAGAAATGAATGTGACTTAAGTGTCTGCAGTTTTATCAAGCTGGTCTTGAACTCAACTTTCCGTACACTTGACCTGTGATTTACTGAGTCCACCACTCTCATTTCACACTTAGAGAATTGTTTCCCAACTGCTTCAGCATCATTCTGCACAATATAACATTTTAGCACAACACACTAAATTTAAATAGATGTTGATGAGTAAAGTTTCTATAGAGGAGGTATGAATTGTAATACTTGTTAGTTATCAATCACTACTTGAAAATTACCTTTACAATTAATTAATTTTTTAAAAGTGTTTCTTGAAAAAATATTTAGAGACATTTTATTATTTTATCTAATTTGACTACTTATGCTTTTATCTTTAACAGAATGGTTGACCCCTATGGTTTTGAGAGGACACAAGAATATGACTTTGAATCTTACGAACAATTCATGTCCACATACTTGTCAATACTTGCCAGGAGGGCCTCAAGATGGAAAGCAAATTTTGATGATAAAGCTAAATTTACAAGATCATTAAAGTGTAAATATTTTGTTTATCTTAATGAGACATTTTAATTTTTTTTAGACTTCTACTGATGTGTTGGAAAAAATATGACTTTATTAAAGTTTTAATTGTGATTACTCTACCCCCAAGTTTGGTGATCAAATAAGAAGTCAGATGTATTTTCAGAATTGTCTACATAATAAGAAATACTCATAATTAAATCAGTAATTAAAAATTAACTCTTTTAGATCTGTCAAAATGCTATAACTTTAATAGATTAATATATAAAGAATAATTAATGTAACTAAAATAATATAATAAATATATATATATATAAAAATTACTCTCTAAAATTAAATTAACAATTAATGAACATAAAATAATTACTAAAATCATTAAATATTTCAAAGTTTTTTAAATCTATTGAAGTAATGTCCTATATTTTTTATCAGTGAAACGTTTCTGTAGAAAAGGAATTCCTGGTGACCTCAGGCCTGACGTAAGTATTTATTGTTTTATGTAATATCACAAGATTGTAGGATTTGTATGATGTAAAATATCTACAACATCGGAGACAAATAGCAAAATATATACACCTACTTCTGTGCAATTTAAAACCATGTTGTTAAACAATTAATTGTGAGATATGTTATTTTTTTTTGTTTTTGCAGTCTACTAGTAGTTCATCTTGCTCTATCCTGTACTAGAGTGGTGCCCTTGAAAGCATGTCATCCTTTGAAAGTATGGTCTCCTTTGAAGAGTGTTTTCCTTTGAAAATTGGTCATCCTTGAAAGTGTGTCATCCATTGAAAGTGTGTTGTCCTTTGAAAATGTGTCATCCTTTGAAAGTGTGTCATCCTTTTAAAGTGTGCCAGCCTTTGAAAGTGTGGTGTACTTTGAAGGTGTGTCTGTCACAGAACGGTTAGTACGGAGGATGGCTCCGGTGCCGACTTATCACAGACTGTATTGATGAAGTAGTAATCAGTACAGGCCCGCTCCTCTCTGTGATTTATATTGTGGGTATCTAGGCATTGGGACAGACAAAAGCACAACGTAGACAAACGTAAACTGAACAACTCCAACTCCAGGTGTCCAGATTATAAATGAGAATGTATTTATTACTAAAATATCATAAGCTCTTTTGTAGTCTTCACTATCAGCTAAGTATATGAATCTCAATAAAATCTTTGACTGTTCACTGTTTCGTCTCAACTATTCTTATGTTCCACAAGTCAATTGTCGTCTCCTGGTCTCTCTTGCAACTATTCCCTAACATTTGTTATCTTAGCTCCTTTCTCTCTACTTCCAACTCAGCTAACTTCTACCAACTTCAACTAACTCACGAACCCCTCATGTCAGGAAGTGTTCTGTCTTATATACCCATTCTCTAACTCTGTAGGTGGCCTAGGAATGTTATCTAACAACACAGCCCCGCCCCCTAATTTCCGATCAATTTGGAATTTCCCATCGTTAACCCCAAAATTAACATGCGAAGTCATCCCTCTATCTCAAAGATGCGAGACTCTATTAACCCTACCCTCGACCCTTTAACAATGCTCTCCCAAAACTAACAGCAGTTTCCGTCCCTCCTATAACTTCCCTGAACAATGGAGCCCTGTCCTGTACCCCGCCCCAGTCATTTGTGACAGTGTCATCCTATGAAAGTGTAGTATCTTATGCTAGTTTGCTAGGTTGGCATCTGGATACATAGTATCCTATGATAGATTGATGATCTAAGATAATGTTGCCCCCCAAGACAGTTTGGTAGCCTATTAAAGATAATGTTGTGCTGTTTGATAGTGCATTAATATGTTTATCTGATGCAAGGTCTGGATGCAAGTCAGTCAAGCAGCAAAGAGAATGTCGGCCGACCCTCAAAAATACTCAAGACTTAGAAGTCAACAAACTGATCCAGCTGTCAGCGATTCAATTCTCTTAGGTAAAGGAGTTTTGGGCATTGTCATTGGTTAATATTGTGTTTCCCACTGTCCTGTAATAATATGGTTTTTCACACTGTCCTGTGTTAATATGGTGTTTCACACTGTCATATGGTAATATGATGTTTTACACTGTCATGTGGTTATATGTTTCACACTGTCATGTGGTGACATGGTGATTCACACTGTGATGTCATAATATTATTATTATTATTTTGTAGTTTTATATAGTGCTAGGGCTAGGTTCACTACGCTTCACATAAAAATTAGCAATTTCAATTACAGAAACGTATACATTTAAAAACAATAATTGGTGAAAAGCTTGACCTCACCATCCAAGTACTATCTACCCCTGTCCAGCCATGGACAGCACCCTGCAGAATCGAGGGTTGCTTATCAGTCAGAGGGTGGTGAGCATGAGTCAGTATAGTACAGTTTGAAGAGATGGGTCTTGAGGGCAGTTTTGAAGGCTGTGATGGTCCTTATATTGTGGATGTGAAATGGGAGAGAATTCCATTGTTTTGGGTCACAGAAAGAGAAAGATCGTTAACCATATGTTTTAGTGGTAATAATATGGTGTTTCAAAATCAAGATATTTTACCATCTTGTTTTTGTTCAGTGATTTTTCTCCCTCATGTCAATAAAAAGACAACCAAAAAAAACTATAAAGTAACTTTTAATTATTACCTGCTTCAAGTAGACATATTAGTAAATGACCCAGGCATCATATGTTACTATTGTTTCCCTTGAGACATACACATAGTGTGCTATAAGTGAGACATACTCACAATATGCTTTAAGTGAGACATAAACACAAAGTACTTTCAGTGAGACATACACACAATGTGTTTTAATTAAGACATAAACACAGTGTGCTTTAAGCGGACAACTGATAGTTAAAAATATGTTCTTAAACAATGAAACTCTAGAAATCTTGTCTTCAATAAGTTATTTTTTTATAAATAGAATAAGACACACAAGGTATTGCTTTGTTATTTTTTTTATCAATAGAATAAGACAGGCAAGGCATTGCTAAGTTATTTCATTGTTGAGTGTTTGTTTTGTAATCTCTCTCTATATACATGTCAATGTGATTTTCATTTTCAGACATCCACCGCACATTTCCAGAAAATGTTTTCTTCAGTCAGCTTGGGACCCCAGGGTCCTTGAGGACACCTTTACAGAATGTTTTAGAAGCCATTTCTTTGAGCAATCCACATATTGGCTACTGCCAGGTAGAAATTTACATTAGTCCAGGTTTGCGGATTTAACTATGTGAAACTTATGAAAATATGTACTGTGGTGGTCTTTAAGTTTTAAAAAAATCACAACTAAGAAGCTGTTAATTCTGTTACATTTTCAATGAAGCTGAATATGATATTTTATTAGGGGAGGGATCATAATGCGACATTTGAAATCAGCAGCTTGTTAAAATATTGAAAAACTTGAAGCATAAATTAAATCAACGTAGTTAAATTAAAATGTTTATTCAACAGGGGATGAATTTCATAGCTGGTCTGCTGTTGTTGGTTATCAAGTCAGAAGAGAAGGCTTTCTGGCTGATGGATACTTTAATACAAACAATTCTGCCAGGTGATCCATTTTTTTAAAACCATTTTTTTTTTTGGTTTGAGACCTATAATTAGTTAATATTAAAAGTGTATTTGGACAGGGGATTTTTAATCCAACGCTCATTTTGCTGCTATCTCTTGGCTTCACTGCTTGAGTTTATTTTTAAATTTTGGTTTTTCCTCCTCCCTAAGAATAGCTACCTGGCTGTGTCTTTTTTCCCATGGTACAATAGTGGGGTACCACCCCAGATGAACTTGAACCTGCCACCTCATGCTTGTGAGTTTATATGGACCAAAAAGACTTCTGTATGTCCTCCAATGATCAGCCCAAATATTTCACATTCTCCATATAATCTCCCGTCACCACTTTGTGCTAACTAAAACTCAGTGAACTCAGTCTGGTACCGCTTTCTATAATAGTGTTTCCCAAGCTAACTTTTCTATAATCCCTACGAATCATTTGGCCCAGCCTGGCACCCCTTGCAAAAGTAAAATACATTTTCACATTTTGAAGAAGAAAAAATGAACCTATCATTTATTTTTAAAAATTGAATAGCTTTGAACTTAGACAACAAACTGACATCCAAGTTTTTAAAAATATGTCTCCTGTCTTCTTATACTATACTCAGTTTTTCTGGCATCCCCTGGTGTGATCATGTCAGATTGGGAAATGTGAGATCAGTAAAAAGGAAACCACTACTAAATTCAGGATTATTTCCCTTAGCTGGTCGAATGACGCTCAACAAAAATGCAAGATACAGCCACAGATTTGTGTTATAATTATCTTGCTACCTGGAAGACATACAATATAATCCTGATTGCACTCCCCTCTTCACAATTTAATCCCGATTGACCTCCCCACTTCACAATTTAACCCTGATTGCTCTTCCCTGCTCACAATTTAATCCTTATTGCTCTCCTCTATTCACAGACTATTATGCCCCAGACATGATAGCTATCAAAGCTGAACAAGATCTGCTAGGAGAGGTTGTCAAGTAAGATTTAACTTTATACACTGGTATCTTTGTCCAATGCTTATGAGATATTTTGTGACCTCAAGGTTACTGTTCCTAACTTCTGGGATGGAAGATGTGACATATTGGATGTATGAATTTGATAACTAAATATAAGTCATGTGAGTAAATCTGCTGGTGATATAATATAATCTTATGGTGATATAATATAATTTAAATTTAAACTTTTGCTTTGGATTGACTTATATATATATATATGTTACGGTCAAAGCCCGAAGTTCGGCCAGTTCCCGAATTGGCCGGTCATTTTGCACTTTGGCTGACGATGTACTGGAAATGGCCGGTGTATATGCTACTCTGGCCGGCCAGTTCGCGAACTGGCGGGAAATCCCTGGCCAATATTCAATGAGCAGTACAGCTGCCGGTTCCGGTGTGATGGCGGCTTGCACATAGTAGCAAGGACAGTGTCTTACGCTGTGACGATAATTTTCCGTTCGTCTGCTGCTTTTTGGAGATGATCCTGCCTCTGTGACTTTTTTTTATCATTCTGATAGCGGTTTCATTGTTACCTCAAACAACTGTATTCCAGAAGTGAATTTACCATTCTGCACGAGAAACTGCTCACATTGTGGCCAAATCCCAAACCTATAAAAGATCGGACATTGGCCGGTCAATGTGATGCGATATTGGCCACTTCCCGATTTGGCGGGCCAGTTCCCACTTTGGCCGATTTCGGGCTTTGGCCGTAACATATATATATATATATATATCATCAATGGCACTACAGCCCATTTAGGGCTCAGGCCTACTTGATCGCATCCTTCAACTCTGACTGATCCATGGCCTTTCATCTCCATGCACGGACCCCTAGCTGATATAAATGAGTTTGCTTACAATATATGAAAATTGGTAGCATCAATCCATTACAAACCTTTAAAATTCAACTGTCGTGAAAATTACAGATCATGATAAATGATTACATTGAATTTCAGACATTTGGAATTATTTAAACTACAGAAGAAAGGCATTAAATAAAACAGATTTTTTTTGTTTAACCTCATGACCATTATATTTTTGGGGAAAACAAATGCAGTTATTTTATTTTTTGAAGCCAATTACGAATACATTAAATGTAATTTAAGACAATTCAGTTGATGTCCTTTGCGTCAGGTGGAAGCTCCCAGAACTGCACACTCACCTGGAAGCTCTTGGTGTCCAATGGTGTCTTGTTGGTATGAAATGGTTCATCTGTCTATTTGCTGATGTCATGCCTGTTGAGGTACCCATTTTTTTTCCTTGTATTTATTCAAAGCTCGTGGTTTGATTGAAGGTGTAAAGCTAAAAAATACATACATCTCAAGAAAGCATTTTCTTTCCTTATGTATTTATGCAAATTTTGCTTAGCCTTGATTAGAGGTCTCAACTCCCTTGTACCTTTATTGGCTGTCTGATCTCATTCTTATAAGGGAGCGCTTGCAGATTTTTGTTTAAACTCAATAAACGTACGAAAATTTAGACTTGTTCAAAATATTTTTTTGGAAGTAATTTGAGCAATTCTTGATTTTTCATAAGAAATAAAGTTAAACGCTTTCATTGAGCATATGTTTTCTATTAGATAATTTTCTTTAAAATTTAATTAATAATAGTATTTAAATCTTAGCTTTAAATCAAAAAGATAGTTCAGTTCAATAAGAAATAAAAGTAATTTGGCTTTCAGTTCAAACTATCACATAATTAATGATCCACCATAATCATTTTGTGCTTTTTTTTTAAATATTAAAAATTAAGAATAAGTAATGAACCCATTCATTTTAAGAAATGTTTTGTGTTATCTCATGTTCAGACTGTGATGAGAAACGGTTATGTCATGTGTTATCCCATGTTCAAACTGATCAGACTTTTTTCTGTGTTATTCAACGTTCAGACCGTATTGAGAAATGTTCTGTGTTATCCGGTGTTCAGACAGTACAGTACAGATTCTCATCACAATCCCATGTTCAGACTTTAATGAGAAATTGTTCTGTGTTATCCCATGTTTCGACTGTGATGAGAAACTGTTCATGCTATCACGCATGGACTACTGCAATGCTCTCATGCTCCTGGATAAAATTCAAAAAGCACAGAATAATGCGGCTCGCATTGTTCTTCACAAGCGCAAATTCGACCATGCTAAAACACTTCTGAGAGAAATGCATTGGCTTTTTCCACGCTCACATAGAGTACAAAATTGCAACTCTATGCTACCTCTGCTTGCATGACCTGGCGCCGTCCTATCTCAAAGCACTCATGACACCTTATGTACCCACTAGACAACTTCGCTCATCCGATAATGGCAGACTCTCGATACCGGATGTTTCGTTGAGACTTACGGAAGGCGCACTTTGGCATTTGCTGGCCCAAAAATTTGGAATGACCTTCCTGTCGCTCTCAGAAACTGGAGTCCTTCAAAACCGATTTGAAAACACATCTATTTCGCAACCTGCTGGGGTGATGTTGTATACAATCTTTTCCAGCTAGCTATTTTCTCCTAGATGTCTATTGGCTTGTGTTGTTTATGGTTGCAAGGTGATGTAATACTTTGAATCATCATCATCAGGTCCCGTAGTCCTTCGACCGTTGGGGCGCCACAGATGACATGTACACTATTCTTCTCCATTCCTCTCGGTCTTCTGCCCTATAATAGCATCGCCTAGTTTTAATCCCGTCCATTCTTTGATATTTTCTTCCGAACTTTTTCTTTGCCTTCCTCTTCTTCTTCCTCCTCTAGTAGTGCCTTGCAAGATCTCTTTGGCGAGCCCTTGTTTTCTGGTCACATGGCTATACCACTCAAGTTTGCGCTTTTTAACAGACGTCAGGAGGTCATCATATTGCCCAATTGCTTGACGAGTCCTTTCTTTTATTTGCTCATTGGTGATGTGGTCTCTATAGCAGATGCCAAGAATGCCTCTGTAACATCTCATCTCCATCGCCTTTATTTTGCTTTCAAGTTCTGCTGTTAATGTCCAGGACTCACAGGCATAATATGTATTTTTTTATTTAAATGTGGTAAAATATAGATAGTTTTCATTTCTCTTTTAATTGAATTGACTTTGTACAGGCTTTGAGCCTTTGGGGATGAAGCGTGATTTTCAAATAAACTTTATTATTGTTATGTTCAGACTGTGATGAGAAACTGTTCTGTGTTATCCCATGTTCAGACTGTGATGAGAATCTGGGACTGCCTCTTCATGGAAGGATCTAAAATTCTGCTAAGAGTGGCCCTGACTTTGATAACACTTAACAAAGACCGTCTCCTGAAGTGCACCAACTTCCCCCAGGCCGTGGATGTCTTCAAAGATATTGTGAAAGATCCAGTTACCCTGGATTGCCATTCATTTATGCAGGTAACTGACATGCCAGGCACTGCCATTCATTTATGCAGGTAACTGACATGCCAGGCACTGCCATTCCGTTATCAAGGTAACTATAAGCCATGCACTGCCCTTCATTCATTTATTTGTCTTCTAACCATCTTTCTTCCTGAAATGGATTTTACAGCCTCTCTTCATTTTTCTGTCTCTTCTGTGTGTCTTGTCTCATCTGATGCCATGGAAAAATTTAGTTCTTGTAAGTGTAATTATTCCCCTCCATTCACAGAGTATATTCACAGTGACAGGGTCGATGCCAAGGTCCAGACTACAAGCCATGAGAGAGAAGTGTGTCCGGCAGACCATCCAGTCTTAAGTGGTTACTCCATACTGGAGCTCCAACAAAACAAACCCTCACCCTATTTTTATGATTGTAGGTTTGGGAGAAAACATGACTTTCTTTGATTGAACCATTTCATAATTTTGGAATTAATTAAATGGCTGATGTTGGTGAACATTTTTCCTCTGTTTAATAATACACTTTAAGTATTTTTGTTGCATCATTTAGTTAAAAATATTTCAAAAAAGTAAAATACGATCAGTTTACAACTTTCTCATATTGACTGGGAACTGCCATCTGTAATATTTATTCTCAATTATGGATAGTCCTCACTTAATAACAGCGTTCAGTTCCTAAGTTTGTTCACTGAATAACTCCTTTATCATTTTGATTAATTCTGATGACAGTGATATTAAAAACACATAATACATAAATTTGTTTTAATAAAAAAAAAGAGGTTGGGGGTGGGGGGTATCCCAACACCTGTGAGTTAGTAATAATTTTTCCAAATTGGCTGTTGAACAGGCCTGTCGTTAAGGTGAATGAGGAGTTCATGAGAAATAAACAGCTTATGTACCGAAATGGTTTAGAAACAACAATGAGATATGTTTACTTCTTTCACTGTGCTTTTATTAATAATTAGTAATTAATATTGTCTTCACATTGCCAATGTTTTTCTTCATTTTGTTGATTCAGAGTTTTCCTCTCAGCTCAAACATTCAATAGTTGTGAGTTTGTTCCACTTGGTTGACATTTGTTTTGTTTTTTTTTAATTTTACCCTTTATTTAAGTTTCTAACAATATTGTTTTTATTGCTTATATTTGTTAATTTTGGGATCAAATTAGATCCCAGTTCGTAAATTAATTAATTTTTTAATACCGGTATTTAAAAAAAATTGTTTTATTGTTGTGTAAAACAAAAATGTGTGCCAACTTATGTGATGAAAAAATTCCCCTTCATGTGCAATAATATATTTAATGTTATGAAATATTATTCAATTTTTTTTATATATACTATTTTACATTTATATTTCTGATTAAGACTTGATAAAAGGGAAAGCTAACCAATATAAAATTTATGAATGCAATATAACATGACTTCTGTAATGTTGCTTTGAGTAAAGTGCTAAGTGTATGCTGATTGTTATATGTTGTATGCTGATTGTTGTATGTATGTTTATTTATTTTATGTAGGTCCTGACTGAGTGGGGCCTCTTTCCTAACATGTGGGCTGCAAACATATTATTACCGGCCATTCTGGACTCCATTTAAAAAGTGAATGTAAAAAAACATTGAGAGTTGAGCAAACTCTTGGTATTATTGCACTCTCAATAGATTTCACTTGGATTTAACAGGATCCTGGTGCAGGCTTTGTAATGATATTGTTAAATACTTGAAATGGAAACAAACAGAAATAAAAAAAATTACATCAAATTGTGATTTAGATCACATCCCTAAGTGATGATTACATTTTTGGCAGCACTAAAATTAGTGAAATATGCCTGCATAATTTAACACAAAAACTGAAATTAAGGGCATGTATTAGTTTTAATATTTTTGTGTTCACATTCTTAAATGACCAGTACCATTGTCCTGTCACTGTCAGTATTATACTTGTGTTGTAATTAAATTTTATTTTATAAAGAGTAATCATTCCATATCTTTTAAAAAGTTCATTTTATTAAGCTAAAAAGTTATATATATATATATTTTATCTATAAAACGTGTAACAATATTTATAACTTTAAATAAAAATAATTTTCTTTTTTTTTTTCTTTTTTGGTTGCACGTTTGTGTTATTTTGACATCAGTTAGAAATTGGAAATACATGATAAAGTTCAATTTTAATATAGGTCAGTATGCTATTAATATTTACTGACACTCAGTGTCAGAGTGTTATCCCCATGGCTGGAGTACAGTTGTGATTATAGAAAATGCTACTAACAAAATTTTTTAAATTGACCAACATTTTATGGTCCCTTTTTATGTACATTGGCAACTTTACTTATGTGTTTATTGGAAGATTTATGGTAATAAATGTAAAAGCTGTTGACATACAGTGAGGTGAAGGGTGAGTGGAGGAATACTGGAACATACAGTGAGGTGAAGGGCGAGGGAAGGAATACTGGAACATTCAGTGAGGTGAAGGGGGAGGGGAGGAATACTGGAACATACAGTGAGGTGAAGGGCGAGGGGAGGAATACTGGAACATACAGTGAGGTGAAGGGGGAGGGAAGGAATACTGGAACATTCAGTGAGGTGAAGGGGGAGGGGAGGAATACTGGAACATACAGTGAGGTGAAGGGCGAGGGGAGGAATACTGGAACATACAGTGAGGTGAAGGGGGAGGGGAGGAATACTGGTCAGTCAAATAGTCACTCTTACTGTCCACAGAAACTGTGATCAAGTTATTGAAACTTGTATCCTCCAAAATGTTATTGTGAACCATTCCATTGACCTTTATCTGTTTGGATATGGCCATAAATTTATCATTACATGTTTTTCATATCTTTTTTTCTTAATAACTAACATTCTATTTAATAATTTATTTCCTTGACAGATCAATTTTTAAACTTTAATTAATTTATTTTTATAATTTGCTTTAAATCTTAATATTACCATGTGCTTTTGAGTGCATGTTTAAAATGTCAAATAATAAAAGTGTTTACATTAATTAAGATTGTATGTGTTCAGTAACAGTAAACATGTTTGTAATATATTATGGTTTGTTCTTTGCAAGACAAGAAGACCAAAGCTTTGACTTGAGCTGTATTGTGTTTAAAGTGAGGGAGAATTGCTCAATTCGGCACTCTCTTTTCTTTGTCTATTTGATCCAATGGCAAGACGACTGGTAATAGACCAGGATACAGTAAGTGACCAGTAGTGTTGTTTGTGTCTTTCACTGTGTGTTCCACATCACAGGAGTTGTCTGAATTTTCATTGTGTCAATGTCATACCACCTACAGGTTTGATTTCAGAGTTTTCCTTCTCTTAGATGAATTGCCATACAAGGTTAACAAGTCCCATACACCCGGGGTGCTAGTATTGTTTTTGCTTGTCTTCACTGTTGCTAGGGATAAATCTCCAGTTGACTCACTTAATATCTCTCGGGCCACCCAGCACTACAATGTTTATCATGTAATCTTAGACAAAAAGCTTATTTGATTTAACTACATTATTCTCCTGTTGTTGTTTGTATTTGTTTCTGCTGGTGATATCTGTGCAGCAGTTATAATTAATAAAGAAATTGTAACTGTTTTTGGCAATTCAAAGTTATAATCAAATATATACTGGTATACAACAGACTGCATAAGAAACAAAATATTTTCATGACACTTGCATATGAAATCGCTAATTTGCTATTTATTTTAATTCTCATTTTTAAATAAATAGTTAGATGAAAATAATTGCCCCGCCAAACATTGTTTGAGAACTATGTCAGTGGTAGGTCCTAGAATGACAAAAGTGCAAAGTATAAATATGTATTTAAATATATGCTGTTACATTGATAACAAGCATGATGACAATTGAGAAGATAAAAAAATAATTGGTTTCACATAAGGTTTACGGTATGCTGTAAAATAAAATTTGTATAAACTTTAAAATATTACTTGACTTTCCCCGGTGGCAGCCGCCCCCCCCCCCCCCCCCCCCCGAGAGAGAGATGGCTGAAAGAAACCCTGATCACGTGGAGGCCAAGCATTGTACTTCATTGAAATCAGTCAAACTTGCTTGATGACCTGATAAAAGATCATTAAACGAAACGCAATTACGTCTACAGATTCATGCGTATTAATCACTCCTGTACAATTATATATTTTTTTAGTATTATACTTGTAAAATTGTAAATTTATTCTAGTAAAATGACTCTTTGTTAGTCAGGCTGATACAGTCATCCTTGTTCAATCATTGTTTGTATAATTACACTTGTACAATCATTCTTATATTATATATAATTTGATATTGAACGAACGTATTAACCTTCGCCTATCCCTAAATTTAACAAAATTAAACGTTTAACAGAATCAGAATTCGGCAATCAAAAAGCGTAAATATTTCAAGTCTCAGTTGGGGACATGATTTTTGCAAATTATTTTTTTATTTTTAGAGAAAGGCATGACAATTTTATTATAATCGAAATACTTTATCAATGAAATTAATTAAAAATTATCTTAAAATAAATTTTACGCACAAGCCAGTCTTTTAATTATATATTAATAATATTTATTTAATTACCCTTTTGAAGTAATTTTCTTCCTCTGAATATAATAATTTTAAAAGTTAAATAAAACAATGAAGCAAATGTCTTTTGTAAAAGCTGTTTTTGGGTTTGTTTCTTTTTTAAATTAAACATCCATAAAGGAGAGAGCACTTTCAAATGTTTATTATTTGTGTAAGGTAAACGAGTTTCGGTCAATGAAAAACAGCATCGGAAAACGAGGGAATGCAGAAACAACACACGAAACGTACAAAAGTACACACATTTTATGCGGAGTTTTTGCTGGGGCTGAGAATGTTTAATGACGGAAATTTAAAAATAATAGAAACAATAGGATGACCTGCTACTTGTTGAAGTAAATTTAATTTTAAAATAGATGCTTTTGAACCGTGGCGCATGGCTGCCACTCACTTTTTTAGAATTTCCCAAGATTTTGTCAAAATATTTCCCAAGATCATATATAAGAGTTTTCTTTAAAAGGGGTTTTCTAGGTAGTAATTAATGCAGTAATAGCTTGAATTAATGCCCCTGAAACAGTAATTGACTGAAATTTATTTTAAAAGCCATTTTAAAAAAATCTTTATCACATAAAAAAAAAATTGATTTTGAAAAAAAATTATATATTAATTTATGATCCAAATTATCAATACCAACTGGAGTTAGGTTACTAAATTAAATATTACCTCCAAATTTTCTGGTAAAATATCAGCTACGTGTGTAATAGAAGTCACTTTGAAACAAAGCTCACAAGGCTAATCAACACAGAAGTCTCTTTACAATTATTACAAGGGCAAAGGTTCATCATCAAAACATGTTTTTTTTCTTATTGTAAGTCTGTTGATTAGTAATGGGTTTGCAAAGCAATAAAGCAGAATTTAATAATAATAATTGTAGTTAAAATGGATTGATATTATATGAAGACAATAGTTATTTTTTAAATTGTAAATTTGCATTATAATTATAATAATTCTTTTTCAAACAAAATACTGTTTAAATGAACTTTTCAGTTATAATCCTACAATGTACCGATATAATTTTAATATCTTAATTACCTGTGTGTAAATGCACAACTATTTTTTTTTTCCAATTGATGAAAGTTAGGCTGGATTTTTTAACGGATGCATCGTATCATAGTTTAAACACATTGTAGAAGTGACTGAAATTCATCAAATTTTACTATCGATTCTTGATTGAACACTATCGTTCCCTCTTTGGCTTGTACTGTTTTCCGTATAGTTACTAATGTCTAATAGCCTATCTGATAACGTTTCTGAGCCTACTGACCCCCCCCCCCCTTTTTCACAAATTCTATAATATTAATAGTCTATATTGATTTCCTTTGATATTTCAAGATTTATTATCAGTTTATTTATTGTTGAGACTGTTCTATGCATAAGGTGTACAAGGACAATTTTATAAACTTTACACACCTTGATGTAACTTTTAGTATTCAATGTAAAAAAAAAGAAGAGAAAATTGAATTTCTTTAATTATTAACTTTGTAATACTTCACAATTTTAACTTTAATTTCATAAGATTGCTTATTTATTTATGAATGATTTAAAAAATTAAAACCAGAAAATAGTTAAAACAATACATTTTTTCTTTGTTAATTTAAAAACTATTTTGTTTTATTTTAATTTTTATCACATATGTTGTTTGCGTTTTTTCAAAATATGTAAAAAATCTTCCCACTGTTAATATTTCCCAAGGTTTTGACTGATTTTCAAAATTATTCCCCAGATCCCAATGGGGGTCGTGAATTCCCAAGATCTTGGGAACTTTCCCAAGGTGTGGTAGCCCTGCCGTGGCGTATGAAGTGGGTGCGGAGGGGACTGTCCGACATTGGCGACAATGTTTTCTTTATATTGATGGGCGGCATTTTCAGAAAACAGCCGAGTTGTTTCGTTGAAGGGCGGAAAAAACTATCTAACCCTACGCTACTGCTTTTGAATATGTTGGCTAATGCATTGACGTAGATAGGATTAGTGCCATCCTGGGCGGGACAAGATTTGTGCTGTCCTCCCCCTTGAAAAAACTTCTCCAATATACTATTGTATAGAAAAATAGAAAAAAACTTTAAATAGCTTAAAAGTGCCCCCTGGTGCAGACGACCACTTCCTATGTTAGTGTGGTAAAATTACTGAAAAGGTGTATAAATTTGAACCTACATAGAATTAAGGATGCAAAAATAATGAATTGCATCAATCAGAATCATATATATATATATATATATATATATATAATTAGTTGTCTTATATAGCGCGGTACCCCAGCGCTGTACATAAAAATATTAGAAAAAGAGACATAATCGTGACAATAAAATAAAATACATTTATGTAATAAAGAACAGCTGTATAGAGACAAAACAAAAACTAATGCATATTCACCCCATCCATCCCAGAACTTTTACATGTCAAGCCATGGACGGCGGCCAGCAGCATCGTTTATCGGTCAGATGTGAGGAATCAGTCGGGGTAGTAGAGTTTAAAGAGATGTGTTTTGAGTGCAGTTTTGAAGGATGTGATGGTTGATAGATTGCGGATGTGTAGTGGAAGAGAATTCCATTGATTGTATTATTATTTGTTGAAAAGAAAAACATATTTAAAATAAAGCACTAATAGCTCATTACCTTCTAGATACTAATTGAGATGAAGTTTCATTGATTTCTTTTTTTTAAAGCATTTTAATTTCTTGCCAAAAATATTACAAATTAAAAATTAAATTAAAAAATAACACTAAAATCATGCCCTAAAAATCCTTTTTTCCAAATCTCTTACAAAATATTTATATAATTTTACTATACTATATTTATATAATTTTGCCTAGTGGTAAGCGAAAATAATGTATTTTTTTCCGTAGAAGTGATCCAAACAAGGTTCATTGTGCATTTTTATTCTAATCAGCGTATGATAAGCCTCGAGACCTTGAGCACTACACTCAGCAATCGTTAGCTACAAAGAACAAAAGTCCTTGCTTTTTCACAATTAATTAAAAACTTACTGGGTTCTGTTATCGTCAATGTCGCTATTTTTAAAAATTAATTGGTTTCTACCTAAATAGGAAAAGATCTGTTCCATTTGTGACTTAAGTTGAGTTAATTAGTGATATTTTTTTTCCCATGTGTCCCTATGCCTATTTTTGCAATAGATTACTTTTAATGGAATTTTTGTTGTGGTTCGAAAATGGGAAAAAATCTGGCAATTTTCCATCGGCCAATAGAGTCATCAATTAGTGGCAGGCGATAGACTTCGGGGCCATGATCGTACAGTTTCTCCAGCTCTTTTGTCTCGTCTCTTTTGTCAGCAAGCCCACTTATCAGACCATTCACACCTCTTTCACGGTCCGTACCAGGCACCGTGTTGTCCATGAAGCAAGCAAAAACGCCACCTACGAAGGACGGGTTGGACAGGCACAAACTAATGAGATTATCGAGATGCTCATACCCTGTATTTATTGCCGAAGGATTCTTCTGAACCCAGTGAGGCATCATCATCCCAAGTAATAGCGCGATCCCGATAATGCTGAGGTTGCGAATGGAATTCAGATCGATGAGCTGTAGATACGACAGGATAACCCCGATAAGGATCCCGAAAGATATGATCTGGGACCCGCCTATGACTGAGTAAGGCATGCACATAAAAACAGCCCCCACTTTTCCGAGAACAGCAAAGGCGATGTATATGACACCAACGATTTGAAAAACACTCCGGCTTGCCACTTTACTGATCCCGATGACGCCAATATTTTCGCTGTACGAAACTGTCGCGTGCCCGCATCCCATGCTTCCACTTATAATGCTCATCAAACCTTCAACAGCTATTCCTCTGTTGACGGCATATGCTGGCGGCGACACTGCATTGGAGACCCGGGCCGTTGCTTTGTAATCCCCGATAGAGTCTATTATGGACAAGATAGTGTTGATCATGAACGTTATGAAAGCCCCGAAGCTGAAAGTCATCCCGCCGAACTGACCGGGGTAAGGAAACAGAAACCAGCTGGTGTCTCTCACTGACTGAGATCTGGCGTCCGTCCTTGCGTTGTATGAGATGTCAGCGGGGTCGTTGGGGAGGACATTGTACTCTGTCATAACAAAACTGACCATCCAGCCCAGCAGTATGCTGATAAGCAGGGCGAAGATGCGGTGGTACGGTTGCCAGGTGACGTGGAGTCCACGCCCGGAACTCCACTTGGGCACGGGCGTGTTGTAGTTACCGAGATACAGACCCAGGACCAGACATGTGGCGGATGTCAGGACCGCCACGGGCCAGTTGGTCTCGGAGAAGCTCACCACCACCGTGTGGATGTAAATTCCGAATAGTGTTACCACCGGGACGATTGTTATCGGACCCACGAATCTGATCAGGAGGCCGACGAAACCAGTGAGGCCCGCTAAGCTGTGTAGACATCCCGCCAGCATCAAACTTCCCGCGTAGGCGTTGATTCTTTCTTGAACTATGTCCGAGTTTCTCACCGTCACGTTGTTGACCAAAACAAAGAGGGCGGTGCCGTTGGTGGCAGGGTCTACGGCTCTAGTGGTGGCCGGGCAGCTGAACTCCGGAAGCGACATCATGGCGAGAAGGGGAATAATGTACGTCGCTGCGGGACCCTGGAATATCGGGAGTCTGACCCCGAAGGTTGTCATGGCGAACGTGGACATTCCCATCATCATCATCGTGGAGCTGAGAATCTTAACTTTGATCTCGTCCTCGTCGTTAGCACAGACGGCCTCGGCGACGATGACAGCGGTTCCCAGGGGCGTGGAAATAGCCAAGCAGCTCTGCTGGATGGCAAAGAGCACGAGGTAGTGCACCGGGGGCGTGTCAGTCAACTTGTACAGTAGCGGCCGGTGTTGCTGAATAGAGTCTTGTATTGTGACGGTACAGTCTTCGGGCCTATCCTCCCTGGAGCTCTCAGAATTTAAAACGTCAAATGATACCGCATTTTTGTGAGGCGGTTTTTCAAAAGCTTTGAATTCTTTAAGATCTTTATTTTCTTGTTGTGTCCCGGATGTTGCATGCAATTCTGAATGATCTTTAGCACTAACGAGACCGTAAACTGACATGACTGGATACGTGGATAAGTGAATGAGTCCCCTGTGAAGAATCTGACACAAAAACTTAAACAGAACTGAACGTTTCAACGAACGTTATCTGAACACAACACGAGTTCATTAGATGACTGTGTTTCCCCATAAGAAAAAACGAGTGTGCCATATGATACAACGTCACGAAGTCAAATTGGCGCGATTAGAAATAGGACAAATGTGGCGTTTTTTAAGCAGTTGGCAAGTCTATTTCTTTACTTTATTTTGGTATAGTTTTATTAATTAGCGATATTTTGCACTAACACGTCCATAAAATGCGTTTACACTTGAGCATGTCGTCCGGTGTGAAGAGAAAATTATCATAGTGACCATGTAGACAGGTCATGCCTTATAGCAGTGCTTCTCAACCTTCCTAATGCCGTAACCCCTTAAGGGGAGGTGTGGGTGAAAAATCTAAATGTTTGGCTTCGTATGGGATTTTTTTTTTATCTACACCTTATTTGGTATTGTAAATGAGGTAGAAAACATGTTTAAAAAAAAAAAATTCCATTGGTTGCCTTTGTAACCCATAAAAACCTCCGCTATTTCAATTTTGTTCGTGTTTTTCAAAACACTAAGGCTTTTACAAATATTAAGTTATTGCCATCAGATTTTAAACATAGATTATTTAACCTATAATAAAACTTTGTATAACAGGTCTTTTAGATGTAATAACTAGTTATAAATCATCAGGGTCACAAATTGTCCCGTCATTTTTAAAAAAAAAATAAGGGTGTGGGTGAATTCTTTTTGACATATTTCCTTTTCTATGATAGTTATCTTAATTCTAGGTAATTCAAATGTTTATTAATGGTCCATAAACATACTGTGAAAATTTGGTGAGGTTTGGATAATAAATAAAAAAGTTATAGGAATATTGGTGACAAAAAATATTGAAAACGAGAAAACTGAAATAACGAATAAAAATGACAAAAACAATGAAAATATCAATGAAAAATAAAATATTTATATTCAGATTGGACTGAAAACTTTTTATTAGCCTATTGTGGACATGTTTTATCATTTTCCAGGTTGTTTTGTCTTTTTTTCCTGACCACTCAACTTTTCCCTGCGATTGATGTATTATTATCTAGTATTCTGTTTTGGTCGAAAAAATAATAATTTGCTCACTTTGATTACTTTGAAGAATTTCAGCTTTATAAAAGTCATCAAAACCATAAAATTAAGATATGTGAAAATGCAATTTCCAAATTGTTATTTGGCATAGTCAATGTATGCTGAAAATGAACCTCTTGGTCTTGTAGAAAAATTGTAAATTCAAATGACGGAATGAATATTGACATTCGTAAATTTTCTGATTTCCATCTCAGAACTTTTGAATCACTTGAGTTGCAACATGTATTTTCTCAAAAGCTTATTAACAGGTTTTTTTGTGTGAGCCAGAAAACTCATGAGTGATCCCTCCATTGAAAAAAATTATTAGTTACTGTGTCAAATTTTAACACTAATCATGTTGCAAATCACATTGCATAGAGGTACTATGTTGAAACAAGGTTATGATTGATATGTTTCTTTCAACTGCAGTCTTATTCTTTTTGTCCTTGAATAACATATGAGCCTTGTGAATTAATCTGTGTATCCTCTTCCTGAGTTTACTATTCTTTCGATGTATCAAAAGTGGTTACCGGAAATTTGATCGAAAGAAATTTCGTCGACGGAAAATTGATCGACGGAAGTTTGGTCGAACGGAAATTTGATCGAACGGAAGTTTGGTCGAACGGAATTTTCATCGAACGGAAGTTTGGCCGAACGGAAAATTGATCGAACGGAAGTTTGGTCGAACGGAATTTTGATCGAACGGAAGTTTGGTCGAACGGAAATTTGATCGAACGGAAGTTTGGTCGAACGGAAATTTGATCGAACGGAAGTTTGATCGAACGGAAATTTGATCGAACGGAATTTTGGTCGAACAGAAATTTGATCGAACGGAAGTTTAGTCGAACGGAAATTTGATCGAAAGTTTGATTTAATATTTTTGTTTGTTTTGTTTTTGGTTTTTTTGTATGTAAATTAATAAAGATTGATTACTTTTGCCAATCATCCAATGCCCAGTTCACACATATATATAAGAATGAGCTATTGGGACATAACGCCAAAGAGACGAAAATATTTTGATACGTTCGGACGCTTAAAAACAAACATAGTTATTTTCTATTATTTTACGGAAATCGAATAAATTTACATGCGCAAAAAAATATTATATTTCCGCTTTTATTTTATCAAAAGTTTAAGTATTATTATTATAAATTACAAATACATATAAAGAAACAACTAAGGAACTATCTTAAGCATTTTATATGCGTTTAAAAAATAAGAAAAAAAATTTAATAGAAAAAATATTATCAAAGAAATACACAGTAATAACATTTTTCGGGAAAACCTAAACATCAGTTGTTATTAGTGCGTTCTTTAGCGCATTGTCAATAAGGCGAAATAAAATTAAAATTAATTAGTTCTAAATAATCACGCAAATGACATCATAGTGCGAATTGCCTATTTAGCCAAAGCTAAAAGTTATCTGATTTAATAAAAGAGCGTGACAAAACTGATGATGTACACTCCCATTCTTATAAGTAAAATTAATAAATTGCATTGAAACTTAAATACTAATTTAGCTTTGTATTTTTAACATTTAATAAGTTTGTACTTTTTATTCATTCCAAAAATAAACTTTTATGAAATTTATAAAGTAGTAAAAACTCTACATTTGAAAATAATTATAATAAGAATATGCCTTTTAATTAAATTGGTGTAGCAAAACTAAATAGCCAAATAGCATTTTTAATGCACTTATCACTGATCTAGATAAGAAATAAGCATATTAAATGCAAAAAAAAATCTACTGCGTCAGTAAGGGGGCTACAATCCAGTGGATGATTTTTTAATTTTTTTAAAACTCTGTGTAGCCCACTATACACTATACATTCATTTTGTCCAGTACAGCACAAGATAAGCCTCAGAATAAATTTGATCAATAATTAACCTTCTTCGATACATTTATATCGATGGTACGAAATTGAGTTCATGCATTTTTACTTGGATGACAATATCTTTCAATCCAATGACATTTTAGTTGTAAAAAAAAAAAGAAGCTAAATTCTCATTTTACATATGTTAACGAATTAAGAAAATCAATGACTTTAACAAAACATAAAAATATTTTCATAATTATCCCCAGGGATATCAAAACCCAATCACTTTACACAAGTGGAAATGTAATTTTAAAAGTAGAGATTTTGTTAGATAGAAAGACAGACAGACTGGCAGACAAATACACAGGTAGATGATAGATAGATAGAGATGTAGATAAAAGATAGCTAGACGGATGGGTGAGAGGATGAATGGATGGATAGATAGGTAGGTAGAAATGTAGGTAGGTAGGTAGGTTAGTAGGTAGGTAAGTAAGTAGGTATATAGATATGTAGGTAGGTAGGTAGGGAGATAGGTAGATAGATGGGTAGATAGATACAGACCTGTTTACTCTTACGATTTTGGCGTACAATGTACGATTTTGATGTGAATACATTATATATACTGAATGGTTTTTTTACTATTAAGATAATGTATTGAACGATTTTGTGATGAAATTGTACGATTTTAAGATTTTGAGGGTAAACAGGTCTGTAGGTAGTAGCTGGATTGGTAGATAGTTAGGTAGATAGGTAGGTAGGTAGGTAGGTAGGTGGGCAGGTAGGTAGGTAGGCATGTAGATGGTAAATAGGTAGATAGGTAGATGATAGATAGATAGGTAGATAGATAGATAAACAGACAGACAGACAAACAGACAGGCAGTCAGAGAGACAGAAGGAGAGACAGAAAAAGAGACAGTCAGAGAGACAAACAGACAGACAGAGATGTAGACAGAGAGACAGACAGAGAGACAGACAGAGAGACAGACATAGAGACAGACAGAGAGACAGACATAATGACAGAGAGATAGACAGAGAGACAGAGACTGACAGTGAGACAGACTGGGAGACATCTTGAGATACAAACAAAGAGACAGAGAGACATATAGACCGGCAGAGAAACAGAGAGACAGACAGAGAGAAAGAGAGATAGACAGAGCGACAGATAGAGATACATAGAGACAGGCAGAGACAGAGAGACAGACATAGAGACAGACAGATAGGGAGACAGACAGAATGACAGAGAGACAGACAGAGAGACAGACAGTCAGAAAGATCATCCTTGAATAATTGCAAAAAAGTTATCTTAATTCGGTAAACAATATCTATACATATATAATTATATCCCGTATGTGCTTCTATACCATCAATCCAAAGTGATGAAAAGTGTGTGAATTGTAAAAAAATGCAAATGTTTCTGAATTATTACACACATTTTACAATATTCCGTTTTGGGACCGGGGAACTAAATTCTTTTTTTCCCCCTTTTATGAGCTAAATATAATTTTCGTATGCGTTCCTACACCATTCGTCCGATTGCGATAAAACTTTGGTAAGTTGTTGTGCGCACAAATGGTTTCCGAACTAGCTTATCCATTTTGAAATATTCCTTTTCGGGCCGGAGCCCCAAATTATTTTTTTCTTATATGAGCTATACAAATATAATTTCAATCAGTGCTATTGCATAGGTGGCTAGAAATCAATCAAATACAAACGACATTTCAGTTTGTGTGTGACATAAGTACAACCATTTTAAAATTTTACGTTTCGAGCCGGGGGCCTTATTTTAAAAATAATAAATATTTGAGCTATCTAAATATAATTTAAAACAGAGCTACTGCGTGGGTGGATCAATGGCTACAAGTGTGTGGACTAAATTTTGAAAATACACGCTTCTCACGTGGACAGCTATATGTTGCCTGCTCACGCGTTGAAAAAACTTCTAATTAATTTGTGTACGCACTAGACGGAAAAAAAAATATTTTCTATTTAAAAATTACACTTTAAAACTTAATTAAAACACAAACACTTTTTTTCATTGAGTGGCATGCAACGCTTGGCGGGTTCTCGCTAGTTTAAAATGTCGTAAGTTAAATTTCTTTTTATCGCACTGTAATGCGTTCAAAAAGAAATTAGACGCAAAATTTGATTTTTTTTTAGTAACTAAATTTAGTTTAGCAACATTTAATTGACTATATTTATTTAACATTAAAAAGAAACAGCTATTAATACATTTATTTTTAAGGTTATATATACGCAAAGTTATGATTCAAAATCAAACACCAGCAATGCAAAGTCTGGAAGCTGTGTAATGAAATGTAATGTCACTAATGTCACTCTCAATCAGAAGCCAGTTACGCTTAGACTTAGGCCTTATGCTTAGTCTTAAATGGTATAATAGTTATTTTAAAAGCCTAGGCCTAATACTTGTAAGATTAAATTTTAATTAATGTTTGCTTAGAAGTTGTATTAGAAGTTTTAGTTAGTAATTCAAGGTTTAATAACACCCTCGCGTAGGCCTACTTACTCAATTTAAAATCGTTCTTGAATGAAATTATTATAATTACAAAAATATCAGCTCAGATGTAATATAGTGTAGGCTACTTTTTTTTTATTATACTTTATACCAGTAGTATATAAATATAAAGCTAATCTAAAAATATTGTAGGCTTAGTTTCTATAATATTAAATTACTTTTTTGTAGCTTGAAATTACAATTAATAAAGGCCTAATTGATAAATTCAAGAAGAAGAGCCAAATTACATAAGTCAAGTTTATGCAATAGTATGGACATGGACTGGACACTATAATTATAACTATAGTCTTAGTTTTTGCCAAACTGTTAAGCAAAATTGTGTTATTTTTTTTCCTACAATATTTAAGAAACAGTCTTTGTGACAAACCTGAAACAATGTGTTTGTTTAAGTTCAATGCATAACTGACAGTATGTGAGAGATTTGAAAGTTCCAACTTTAATTATTTTGCAAGACATAAGACATATATACAATTCAATCTAACACTACAGTCAAGTACAACCTGGTAAAGTATCAATTAAGCAAATTTACAATGTATTAATTATACCTTCCTTAGCAGTGCCCACTTATAAAATAAAGAAAACAATGGGTCTTGTCAAACATTACAAGATGTTATGAACTTTTAAAAGGACTACATGTACATCCAAAAATGAAGTCTCATGCAGTTATATATGATATATAGCCCTAAATATAATAAAACCGTTCTATTGTGATTGTTGGTTCATTTAATTTAATGTCACACATTAGTAGGCAATATTATGTGCTATTCCACGTAAATAGTCCTCAGCCTGAATAGTGGGTTCAAAAGAATTGACAATGAAGTTAAGTCTTTCTGCTGAATCTTTATATTGTTTTCTTCATGGATAAGGCTCTTGACCACTGATGTATTGTTCAATACAAAGTTCGTTCAAACTTTGTTCACGTTTTATAGCGTTTATAAATTTCCAAATGTTGGGGTGGTCAGCGCAAACTTGGTTCTGAAACCCCCTGTGCCAACCTTCAAGAGCATTGTTGGTTTTTGGCAAACCTTGCTGACTAGCATCAAAGCAATTCCACATATGAAGGGGAAATCGGGGTGGTCGACGGTGACTATGATTAGGTCGACCGATCCATGTGTCCTCAAACTACTACTTGAGTTTCATGGGGTAAAATATTTCTGTTGCAAAGTAACTCAAAATACTCAAAGTACTCTACCACATGCTGTGTAGGCACAAAGTACTCTACCACATGCTGTGTAGGCACAAAGTACTCTACCACATGCTGTGTAGGCACAAATGCTAAAGCAGATAACATTCGTATCCTTAATGCAAATTCGGGGTCACAGTTGTAATTTAGCTTCAAGCCATTTGTTTGCACATTTCTATAGATACACTGGCAGAAGTTAAAAAAGCATCCTCGAATAATTGTTTGAGGGAACTCAACATTTATGGCATTTACCATTGCCAGCTCAAAGTCTATAAGAATAGTATGAGGATTACAAGTAGACTCCAAGTCTTTCATAGCTCTTAAAAGTTGTATATAACTTTGTACAGTTTTGTTTGGAAGAAGTGCATAAACTAATGGAACAGCAGTGTGTTCACATAAGCCATGTATTGTATACAATTGTTCAAATAAAGGTGGTACCGTTTTGAAAGTACCACCTGCATACCAGTTTTTTGAGTTTGAAAGTAAACGTAGATTATTCCTGGTTGAAAATATCAAAATTCGGTCATCTACCGGCCCTGAATCAAACAGTAAAAAGTCTTCACCATTCTCAGTAGAAATATATTGACTAATGAATCTGATGTCCCTCCTATGAGTAGGAATAGCTGGACCCCGAGTGTCTTTTATTCTATGATTTCTTATGTTTCTTTTCATAGCTCCAACTGAAGGGAGTTGAACTTTCGTGGCCGGGGTTAAATTCAATGAAGCATTAGATAAAATATAATGCGGAGAGTCACATGTGGTTATGGCGTCTCTTTTAATCTGGTTCATAACTATATTAACTTCAACCTTGGAGCTATCAGCTGCGTGGTTGTGCTCGTTGCTTTGTTTGGTAATAATAGTGTTGTTAACAGTTACCATTCGACATGGGCACGAAAGTTTTTTGAAGTTTTCGCACTTCCAATAGATTTGATCGTCACGCTGCCTTTCTTTCAGGTACATGTAGCCATCAACTACAAGTTTTATTGTATTTTTTGTGCTTGTAACAAAGTTATCCTCTGACAAAGATGCCATTTTTGACTACTTGACATCTATCATTTAAGGACTACCCATCTGTTTGATGCCACTAAATCTAATTACCAAAAAGATAAGAGCTTTTGTTGTTAGAAAACAGTGTTGTCCCGCGTCACACATTCAAATGAGGTTATCCGATTTTCTAAGAATTTTTATAAAAACGTCGCAAAGATGAAGATAAAAAAACTGATCGAAAGAATTCATTTTAAAAACGTTTTAGTGGTGGTATTTAAATATTAACTTAATACGTTAATTACTCAATGATTAAATAGCTACTGCTTCGTATTTTTAAGTTTGAACAAAATTCCTTTCGGACACACATCGTTTCGAACAGATCTCTATATTTCTCACTCACAAGTCTTAAACTTAAAATTTATTTACAAGAAAAATGAAAAGAAGAATCGAACAAAATTTCGCTCGAACAAACTAACATTCGATACATTTCTCACTGGCACCTCTTAGATTAAAAAAAATCGACCAAATTTCCGTCGATTAAATTTCCGTTCGATCAAAATTCCGTTCGATCAAACTTCCGTTCGATCAAAATTCCGTTCGATCAAACATCCGTTCGATCAAAATTCCGTTCGACCAAACTTCCGTTCGATCCAAACTTCCGTTCGATCAAAATTCCGTTCGACCAAGCTTCCGTTCGATCAAATTTCCGTTTGACCAAACTTCCGTTCAATCAAATTTCCGTTCGACCAAACTTCCGTCGATCAATTTACCGTCAACAAAATTTCTTTCGATCAATTTTCCGGATACGATCAAAAGTATGTTGCGACGAGGAATTTGTAACAAATGTAACACATATTTAGGGCACTCTTTCTTTTTGCATGTAGAAATTGTTATTTGGGCTAAATGGGCTAAGGCACAACAGATCAGTGTAGTTTATCAACAAGCACATATAATGCATGTTGTATTCCATTGAGATCCGCAAACTCATTGCGCATCTCCTCAATCATTCCTGAAAACAATAAACTTGTAGTTAGATATTTTTTATTAAAAGCTTCTCAACAATAAAATATAAGGCATGATAAGGCTAAGGACATTAGTGAATGATAATGATAGGTCGTACTTGTTGACAAGTATTTCAAGCAATTTTTGTTTGAATGTTAGGGCTTCAGAATAAAATAAAACAAAAGACAATGCCATGTGTGTGATGCTATACTATAAGAAAAATAAGAAATGTAAAATATTATTATATCAATAGTCAATAGCTATACTATAAATATAGTACAGTGTAGTTAAAATATCACATTTACTAAATTCATACATTGTTGGCACTCCTCAGAACGGCGGTCCCATATTATTTGTATAGAAATAAAATACACATTTATTTTTTACCTCATGGAACTACATTAAAAAACTTCATTGGCTACTAAAACATGTATTTATTGTTTTTCAATTGTTTTGTCATGTATTTTCAGTGGTTTCAATGTGAAATTTTAATATAAAACATGTATTTACAAAGTCAGTAAAACGCTTAGGTTGTTTTGGCCTATTTAGCCGATTTGTGGCCAGATTTTTTGCCAGTCTCAGACCAAAAGTAAATTCATACGGTTAAAGTAATGTAAAAATAATAGACCATTAAGTCAGATTCAGGGGCATCAGCTTACACTGGGGTTTAGGGACCGGGCTCTCTCGAGCGTTGAAGGTCCCGTCGTGATCTCCATAAACTGTAGGTCCATCTAATGCGGTCTTTGCCAGTATGAAGTGTGGGGGTGTTACGTAGTGTTATCAATATGGAGAAATTAATCTATTATTTAATTGTATGGCTCGTACTAACACAGTACTAACCACAAAAGACGATACCAAATGATAAATACACTAACAAAGAATACGATACACAAACCAGGGCTAATTACAATTAATACGTTTTATTATGTTAATTATAATGAATTATAAAACCAAAAGAAATATAATTAAAAACAATTGACTTACAGTATACTGTAAGTCAATTGTTTTTAATTATATTTAGCTCTTTCGACGCTAAAAAAGACTGTACGAGATTTGATCATCGTCCACTTAGTGGATGAGGATAGTTTGTCTGAGGATGAACTAACCTCAGTCACAGCCGAATGATCCTAGTATGGAGCTCCAACTGAAGCTAGAAAAAGACGGGAGCTTAAACAAATGGAGCTAGAGCTACAGAGAAAGGACGAAGAAAAAGATAGAGAACTACAAATAAAATTAAAAGAAATGGAAATAGCGGCCAATTTTAGAGCATATATGAGGGTATACTTCCCTTGTCTTGATCTACTGCTACTGGGAGCAACATCCTGTTACGAGGCGTAGAGCTGGGATGCATTGATGTACCTTTATATTTCATTGATCTCAAATCAGACCTAGTCTCCGGACCTGTGGTTGTGGGTGTCCGACCAACATTACCATTGGACGGCATCTCGTTGCTGCTGGGAAATGACTTAGCTGGTGGGAAGGTGGTAGTCGAACCCATCGTTACTCACGAACCCTGTTTCATTGAATCTCAAGAAGAAGATCCAGAATTATATCCAGCATGTGCCGTTACCAGGGCCATGAGTTTGAAGATCTCCGAAAACGAAGTTCACCAAAAAGTAATAAAATCCAATCTGAAATTGATCTGGGAACAACCTTTTATGTCAGTCTTAACTATATGAGAAATATGCTCAACACCAACAAAACCTATACCACGTCTTTGTGGATTTCAAGAAGGCATTCGACAAGGTTTGGCATTCTGCTTTATGGGCCACCATGAGGCACTACTAAATCAACACAAACATAACCAGAATGATGTGCAGCCTCTATGATAAGGCCACCAGCGCAGTCTTCTTCAAAAATAACACCGGAGAGTGGTTCCAGAACACGGTTTGAGTACGACAAGGCTGCTTGCTCTCCTCCACCCTGTTCAACATCTTCTTAGAGAGAATTATGTCAGATGCACTGGAAGCTCATGTAGGGACAGTCAGTATTGGTGGCAGAACAATCACCAACCTGCGCTTTGCGGGTGACATAGACGGACTGGCTGGAAACGAAGAAGAGCTAGCCAACCTAGTAAAACATCTCGACAAGACTTCAACGTTCTTTGGCATGCAAATCAGTGAAGAAAAGACACAAATGATGACGAATAGCACCACTGGCATCGCCACTGAAATTAAGGTCGGGAAGGAAAGATTAGAGACAGTTGGCAGATTCAAGTACCTCGGAGCAATAGTCTCTGAAGAAGGCTCCATGCCCGAATTGATGGCCAGGATTGCCCAGACCACAACAGTACTAAAGATGCTCAAGAAAATATGGAACGACAAAAATATAGCCCCCAGCACCAAAATCAGGCTGATGCGCTCATTAGTCATCTCCATTTTCTTGTATGCCTGTGAGTACTGGACATTAACAGCAGAACTTGAAAGGAAAATAAAGGCGATGGAGATGAGATGTTTCAGAAGCATTCTTGATTTCTGCTATAGAGTCCATATCACCAATGAACAAGTGAAAGAAAGGATTCGTCAAGCAATTGGGCAGTAAGATGACCTCCTGGTGTCGGTAAAAAAGCGCAAACTTGAATGGTATGGCCACGTTACAAGAAAACAAGGGCTTGCCAAAGAAATCATGCAGGGCAAAACTAGAGGAGGGAGAAGAAGGGGAAGACAGAGAAAAAAGTTGGGAAGATAACATCAAAGAGTGGACGGGACTAAAACTAGGCAATGCTATAATATGCGTAGTGCAGAAGACCGAAAGAAATGGAGAAGGAAAGTTTTCATGTCATCTGTGGCGCCCCGACTAAGGGACGTGATGATAATGATGAACGAAGAGTCAAAGGATCACAAAACACCAACTCGAACACAGCTCAACGAAGAGCAGAAGAGTGATCCAGAAATCATTAAACTTCGAGAGAACACTTTGACTAAAGAAGAAGCTGAGCACTTCCCTGTTTGTTAATTCTTACAAGATGACATAATTATGAGGAAATGGCGACCTCCAGACGCAAAAGCTGACGAAGAATGGAGGATAGTTCATCAGATAGTAGAGTAGTTCCTACACTTTTCCGGAACGAAATCCTGAGCTTAGCTCATGATTCCCCCCTTTCAGGCTATTTGGGAGTGAACAAGACATACCGGTATCACAAAATCACGTCACACTTCTTTTGGCACAAGATCAAGAAAGATGTGGTAGGGAAACCAAATCAGAAGATATCAGCAGCTCCTCTTTAGCGTCATAGTGGACTGCGTTGGACCTCTGCCAAAGACAAAATCAGGTCACCAATACTTGTTGACAATCATGTGTGCGTCAATGTTATGTAGGCGACTTGTTTGCTTCATGCTTTCCCCGTGAATGAACTCTAGCAGACAACAAACTCGAGAACGCATTTAAGGTGTGGGTAGCAAACTAATAGTCCCCCTTTAGCCTTGTTTACAACAAAATAAATATTGTCAGTTTCATTCAGAATTTTATTGAAAAATCTGGATAAAACTGGAAAGGACGACAATGCGAAAGGCGGTTCTCGAAAGATGAGTAGAATAGGCTATAAAAGCGTGTGGAGACAAATGACAGAGAGAGGCAGATCATATATCACGAGATTTTATCGCATGTGTTATTTGTTGCTACGAGACAGAGCTTTGTTTACAGTGTGTGTGTAGATTTCTTTTCATCATTGTACTCTTTGTGCACATTGTGCTTTATTTAACATTGTACCGGTACAAGCCAAACAATATACTGTAAGTTAATGCCCTTGAAATATCGACCCCCACCCCCTGAGCATGTGAGCATGACGTAATTTGCGAACGACCATTAATATAATTATGCTTGCTATTGTTTTGCTTATCACGATTAAAAGAAGAATAGACCAACAATGGCACAAGTAGTGAAATGCCTGTCAATTATGCTAGTGGAGCCTCCTGTCAATTATGCTAGTGGAGCCTCCTGTCCATTATGCTAGTGGAGCCTCTTGTCCATTATGTTAGTGGAGCCTCCTGTCCATTATGTTAGTGGAGCCTCCTGTCAATTATGTTAGTGGAGCCTCCTGTCAATTATGTAAGTGGAGCCTCCTGTCCATTATGTTAGTGGAGCCTCCTGTCCATTATGTTAGTGGAGCCTCCTGTCAATTATGTTAGTGGAGCCTCCTGTCCATTATGTTAGTGGAGCCTCCTGTCCATTATATTAGTGGAGCCTCCTGTCAATTATGTTAGTGGAGCCTTCTGTCCATTATGTTAGTGGAGCCTCCTGTCAATTATGTTAGTGGAGCCTCCTGTCCATTATGTTAGTGGAGCCTCCTGTCCATTATGTTAGTGGAGCCTCCTGTCCATTATGTTAGTGGAGCCTCCTGTCCATTATGTTAGTGGAGCCTCCTGTCCATTATGTTAGTGGAGCCTCCTGTCCATTATGTTAGTGGAGCCTCCTGTCCATTATGTTAGTGGAGCCTCCTGTCCATTATGCTAGTGGAGCCTCCTGTCCATTATGTTAGTGGAGCCTCCTGTCCATTATACTAGTGGAGTCTCCTAGCAAGTAGTGAAAAATCTGTCCATTATGCTACTTGCTATGTCATTGATATTATTTTTCATCATGTTTTTAAAGATTTTCCCTCAACTCAAAAATTTATTAATATGCTTGATGAGGGGGGTGCCATCATAACTAATTTTCAAGTGTTGTATTATAAATTTTATGTAGATACTTGTTGAATATGAGCCCCCAATGTTAAATATTGGTAATTTTATGGCCACGATATTCTTATATATATATTGTTTGGTCCCTACCGCTACGTCGATTAGTACTATTATGTCTAAAGTATGATTGTTCTTAAACTAGTGATATTACACGCTATTGAAGCTCTCTCACTCGCTTACACTGCTACTTATATGTAACTTAATAACACAGGTGGTTCAGCCCACAAATAAAATATTTAATTACTAAAAATTACAAATTACTTAACATATACGAGATACATATAAATATAAAAACATTAATTGTTACAGTTTGTTACTAGTGACATAAGAGACTGGATTGGTACTCTGGGTAGTCTCTGGCCTGGAATCTGTTATGGGTCCGATACACACTCCAGACTTCACAAAGCACACTACAAGGGTCGACGGTCGTTCCGTCCCTTTCTGGGTCACTGTCGTTTACAGGTGACGGGTGATGAATGACCAGTCACGCTCCGGTGCATCCACTTGTACACAAGACGTCGGCGTTGTCAGCTGACTGCTTGAGCTATCAGTCTAGTCCACTGTTTACTTCTGAGTAGGCTATACCGATTTCTGACTGTCCCCAACTCTACGGGGTTATCATGTACAATGAGCTATCTTCTATATGCTCCACTGTACACTGTTCATTCGCATCGACACCTCTCCACCTTCAAGCAACAGACAGCTTCGCATCGCCTCATTTAACGCTCAGTCGCTTGGCCTTTGTGAGAAACGTATCGCAGTCTCCGAATTTATCACAGATAGGCGAATTGACATTCTGTTTATCCAGGAGACCTGGTTTCGGCTGACTGGCGATGAAGGAAAATGTACTGATCTCGCTCCCCCTGGTTATTCTGCCAGATCATTTCCTCGTGCAACTCGTGGTGGTGGCCTTGCTGTCATCTATAATGACACGTTGTCCCGTTATCTAGCCTTTGTTACAGAGTTTTCGTTTGCTCACACATCGTTTGAAGCGGTTCAACTTACCTTGTCGGTGCCCCAGCAGATCGTTCATTTTATATGCATTTATCGCATCTGCCCTAGCAGGAAAAATAAACTTACTGATGCTGTGTTTCATCGGGAGTTCCCGGATCTGCTGGATCATTGCAACACATTGGCTGGCACTTACATTGTAGTGGGGGATATGAACATTCACTTCGACCAGCCACAGAATCCCTCCACTGCTAAATTGATTGATCTTTTGGACTTATTTAGTCTTAAGCAATTAGTCGACCAACCGACTCATAATCGTGGACATATTATTGATTGGGTGCTGCATAGGCCTCATGATTTTGTAGTTACCTCTACTTCAGTCACTCAAGAGCTTTCCTCAGACCACTTCTGTGTTGTTTGTGAGCTTAACGTTAATGCATCCTCTCCTCTCCTTCAATCCAGGGAGGTCCGCAGTTTGTGTACTATAAATAGGGATGCCTTTAGGCGTGATCTGAGTTTGGAAGTGTCCCCTGCCCTCTGCCCTACTTTGGAAACACTACACAGTGCATTGCGCACTGTGCTTGAACGGCATGCCCCCCTAACCCGCCGTATTGTTAGGTCAGCACGGTCAGCTCCCTGGTATGCAACCATAAGGGAGGAACTACGCAGTGCCAAGAAAGAGCGGCGTAGCGCGGAAAAGAAGTGGCTTAGGTCAGGTCTTGTTGTTTTTAGGCAGATGTATTATGCTGCCAAGAAACGTGTGACCAAAATTGTTTGTCGAGCAAAAACTTTGTATTTTAGCCAAAAGATAATTATGGGTAAAACCGGCAAGCAGTTGTTCGATGTTTGTAGCAATCTCAGAGGGAGTAACAAAGGAATTGCTCTTCCTTCAGTGTATCCGTTGCCCCAGCAACCAGATATGTTCTGCAATTTCTTTACAAGCAAAGTTGCTGACATCCGCGCTGAGCTTGATTGTCTTGACATACCCCCCTTAGAATTGCCACCCTTTTCTTGTGTTAGTTCACTTTTCGAAATTTTTAAGCCGGTTTCAGAACAGGAGGTCAAAATTACTATTCTGGAGTCTAAGCCTACGTCATGTTCTTTGGACCCCATCCCCACCCCCCTGTTGGTTGAGTCGTTAGATCATTTGCTCCCAACGATAACCAACATAGTCAATGAAAGCTTGTCATCGGGCACTGTTCCATCTATTTGTAAGTCAGCTGTCATAAAACCATTGCTTAAGAAGCCTGGTCTGGATGAAAATAATTTTAAAAACTATAGACCTGTATCTAACTTATCATTTTTGTCTAAAGTCATTGAAAAATTAGTTCTAAAACAACTTTTTGCTTACTTAAATGACAACTCTCTTCTCAGTCCTAATCAATCAGCCTATAGACCTTTCCATAGCACTGAGACGGCTCTCTTGAAAGTCACCAATGACCTCTTGCTTGCATTGGACAGTGGTGATGTCTCCCTCCTGATCCTCTTGGACCTCAGTGCGGCCTTTGACACTGTCGACCATGAAACCCTTTACAAAACGCTTGAAAATTACTTTGGCATTTCTGGTTCTGTTTTGTCTTGGTTTAGGTCGTTCCTCTCCGATAGAACGCAGGCAGTCGCTGTCGATGGCTGTATCTCCAGCAGTGCTGACTTGGTGTATGGAGTGCCACAGGGGTCCGTTTTGGAGAGGCATGCTGTGGGGAGCCAGTCTTTCGCGGATGATACGCAACTATACAAGCATACCCATCCCTCTCTTGTAGATTCAGCTGTCCGGACTTTGCAGGAGTGTATTGGTGATGTCAAGTCATGGATGACACTAAGCAAGTTGAAACTTAACGATGACAAAACGGAAGCACTTCTTATTCATGATCACAAATCATCTTCTAACTCAGCTCTCCCCACCTCATTTCAAGTAGGTAACTCAGACATACAGTTTACATACTCAACTAGGAATCTTGGTTATATTCTGTCTAACAACATGTCTCTAGATAAACATATATCTCACATTTGTCGCTCTGCATACACTGCTATCCGTCAGATCAGCTCCATCCGCCACTACCTCACAGTTAGTGCAACAAAAACCTTAGTCTGTGCTCTTGTTCTCTCTCGTCTTGACTACTGCAACTCTCTTCTGTCAGGCTCACCAAAACACTTCTTAGAAAGATTACAAAAGGTTCAAAACTCAGCTGCTAGGCTAGTTTTAAAGGCAAAAAAACGTGATCACGTCACACCACTACTTCATTCACTTCATTGGCTCCCTGTACAAGCACGGATTGATTATAAACTCTCTGTTCTGTGCCACCACTTTTTCTCGAATTCCTGCCCTTCATATCTAACCGAAATTCTCTCTGTCTATTCACCCCTTCGACAGCTTCGCTCCTCCGCAGACGATCGTATTCTTTCTGTCCCTAAGACTCGCACAAAAACATACGGTGAAAGATCTTTCTCTTACTGTGCCCCCAAACAATGGAATTCTCTTCCACTACACATCAGAAATATATCAACCATCACAGCCTTCAAAACTGCACTCAAAACACACCTCTTTAAACTTTACTATCCTGACTGATTCCCCCTCTGAAAGTTAAACGATGCTGCTGAGTGCCGTCCATGGCTTCACATGTAAATTGTTATGGAATGGTTGGTTTTTAATCTATATTTTTAAAGTTCATTTTAATTTGCATGTACAGCGTGGTGAGCCCAGCCCTAGGCTGGGGTACCACGCTATAGAAAACTACCCATAATAATAATAATAATAATGTTCACTTCAACTCTTCTATAATCATTTCACAGCCTCTGGCTACTAGGCTTTACTACTCGATTCTATCTACTGCTAGGCTAACAGAACCTAACTTAACTGACTTAAGTTCATTCAACCTTAACTGGTCTTAACTGGCTGTATATAAGAATAAATACAATACATAAGCTACAAGAAAGAAGTACATTCCTAATACATTAGTAATGAGTATTCATAATCCAACAATACTTGACTAACTAATTACAATCCTAACATTTCTTACTAACATTATAATATATATTATTATACTACTAACAACTAACAATGCTACAATACTAACCAGATAACTCTTAGGCTATGCAAACCATAGTACCAAAGGGAAATCTACCAGGCCCAGGCTCTTCTTCGTCAATCCATGTGAGAGACTGAGCACCCGCCTGCTTCCAGCTTATAAAGGCCCGTTGGCATTGAGACATAAAGGAAGTTCAATGACCTACTAACACTTTGCTTACAAGCCGGGTCAATACCCTGGCGACGTGCTGAACTGTTTTCATTGTCCTACGTTTTGGTACATTTCCATTGGACTAATACTAAGCTATTCCATGGCCACTGAACCTGGAAAGTTTTAATGGTCTCTGATCCGACCCTTAGGTCACTTATCCTTAAGGCCAAACCCTAATTGGGTTATGTTGGGAAAATCCTAGGTTTAAGAATGTTCCAGTGATTCTCACACTGGTGAGACCCAACGGTTCTCAACAATACTAGAGATACTAGATACCTTGCTTCTTAATCTTTTATTACTTTTTTTTTAAATGCTTCATTTTTGTGAACTTGCCTTGCTGAAATAATCCTTTTGTACTTATAAATTGATCTTCATTAATACTCATTCATAGTTAATGATTTCTGCAGAGTTATATATATGTTTTTAAGTAAGGTGCTGGAAATTCTAAATTTTCAGAGCGAAAACACCCATTTCTATAATATTTATTGAGCATAATTTTGTATCCTAAACCTTAGTCTGTTGCTTTATTATTAAAAAGATTAATGTGTTCTACAATACTATGTAATATTTGTTAGGATAACTTACTTCGTTATTTTTATGAATTTATAAAAATCTATGAAATTCTTAGTTTTTGTGAACATGCCGTGCTGAAATAATTTCTGTAAAATATGTTGTTGTTTTCACCGTTTCCTGATGACTTCACATTGCTGAGCTTTAAATTACCTTTTATTTGACTCATGTATTTTTAGCTTAATTGGTGGATTTGTTATGATTTTTTAAAAATGAACTAAAATTGACTTTTTGTCTCACTTTTAATATTTTGTAAAATTGAGCTTCGTCTCATTTTCGGATGAATAAAAATTGTATTTACATTTTAGTGACAACCCTGAAAAAATTGAGTTTGTTAAATGTATAACTGGTTGTGTGTGAGATTTTAAAGTTCCAGCTTGGCGGTACTTATTTTAGAAGATAGCGGGTGTCAAAACTACACTTTCCTGTCGTTCTGATTAAGCCAAGCTCTATTTAGGGGAATAGTTTAAGTTTATTTAATTTCATTATGAAATTTTCATTTAGAATACATACTATTACTGTGGGTATCCTACTTGCTGATGATCATGCTCTGAGGAAAAGGGGGGGGGGGGTAGCGGATTCCTAAAAACACAACGTTGGAAATCCATTACAAAAGTGGTTCTCAATCTTTCTAATGCCACGACCCTTTAATACAGTTCCTCATGTTGTGGTGACTCCCTAACCATCAAATTATTTTCGTTACTACTTCATAAATAAGCTTTTCTGATGGTTGTTGACGACCACTGAGTTCTGGTCTTTCGACCCCTAAAGATTCATTGCCAACAGGTTGAGAACCGCTGCATCATTAAAAAATAAGAGACACTGTCATAATCATTATCATTTTTTAAAAAAAACGTTTCTTGTTCCTGGTACAACTATTTATGAACGAAGAAAATAGGGCACCTATTATATAGTTAATGCAACCTTCTGATATTTGCCCCAGGCAGAAATTAAATAAACGTCCTAATTATTGTAAAGAAATTTGTGAATTAATTTAAAAACCATAGACATAGGCTTATATGTGAATATCCGATTTTATTAGTGAAACAAGACCTTATTTCACAATAATAAACCGATAAAAGATACTTTAAATATGTGAGACCTAAATATTTAAAATTGTAAACTCACCACTTTGTTAAGAAAGAAATATCGGACACCTAGACATAATCATAATGAAAGTATTTAAATAAATATAACATATTTATTTTAATCTAGATATATCCAATTGGGCAACTTTTATAAGGTAACTTTAAGGAAAGAAGAGTTCTCCTCAATTTACCCCAATGTCGCCGTAAAAGACAAAAGATTCATTCAAATGTAATGTTTTTGATTTCGTAAAATTTGTTAAATTGCTGTTTTATTCCCAAAAAAAGTTGTTATTTTACTTTTAAAAATAATTTTAATGAAGTTCCATGATGTAGAAATGAATTTGAAAATTTATTTTTCTAGAAACATTATATTTTTAATTTGGGACCGCCGTTCTGAGGAGTGCCAAATTGTTTATTAGTCTACTGTAACTAGCTTCGGTTGCTTTCGTAATTTTCTTTGTGACGAAACGATGAGTTCATCTAAAACCGGAAATCACCAACTTTTCAACCATACCAAATACGTTGGGATTGGGCGGTTCCAAATAATCATAACAAAGTGGTAAAAACACTAAACAATCGGACAATTTTGACATTTTTCTGATTGATAGGGTCAGGAAAATTGTAATTTACTATATTTTCCAACTTAATTTTGTAAAAACAAATATAAAAATTTAAATAAAGAAATGGTTAATAAAACCAAATAAACAAAAATTATTTTTTTTTTCAAAATTTGACATTTTCGCCCATTTCTCACCCGCACCTCCCTTTCGTTGGTACTTCATAACTTTAGTGTACATGTGTTTTCCGATAGTCTTAGGCGACCCCTGGGAAATGGTCGTTCGACCCCCAAAGGGGTCGCGACCCACAGGTTGGGAACCGCTGCCTTTAAAGGATGTCAATTAAAATTAAACTGTGTAATGGAGAAGCTTGTTAATATCTGTCTCTCTTTCTCTCTCCCTCCCTCCCTCTCTTTCTCTCTCTTCCTCGCTCTCTCTCCCTCTATCTCCCGCTCTCTATCCTTCTCTCTCTATCTCCTCTCTCCCTCTCTCTCCTTCTCTCTCTCCCTCTCTCTCTCTCTCCCTCTCCTTCTCTCTCTCTCTCCTTCTCTCTCTCTCCCTTTCTCCCTCCCCCTGAGCCCTTGATTTCAGTAACAGGTAATTTGCAATGTCAATTAGATGATTTTATTCTTGTTTCTTTCCCTTTTTTACATCATGAATTATCTAGTACAACTGTTCTATCTCGTACAACTTATCTATCTCGTACAAATGATCTATCTCGTACAACTGTTCTATCTGGTACAATTGTTCTTCTTCTTCTATATATTAAGGGCCCACGATCAATTTATTGATCATTATGGCTCCTATGAATGTAGATGGGATTTGCAATGTCTCTGTGCCTGGTGTTGATGAGGATATTTCACTGGTTACAAGAGTGACTGTTTGAGGGTATCATGCACTAGGGGTTGGAAGGCCTGAGGCAATAGACGCAAATGAGTCAAGTGTTGTCGCCTCAACTGTTCCTTTTGGAAGCTTGTTCCAGTCCCTGATAGTCTTTGGTAGGAATGAGCCGTTCCTATACTGACTTCTCGCTGGTATGAGCCGGAACTGCCTGTCATGGCCTCGTCGCTGTCTATGGGGGAGAGGGACGAGATTCTTTTTAATGCCAGAGCAGTGGACTATATAGCCCATTATTTATCTTGTAAATCATGGAGAGCCTGGACTGTCGTCGTTGTTCCTCCAATAGTGACCAGCCCAGTGTTTCCAGCATGCTGCCAACACTAGAGGTATTCCTGTAGCGGTTCAGGACAAAGCGTGCTGCCCATCGCTGTACTGCCTCCAACCTGTCGATGCTTTTCTGAGTGAAAAGGGTCCCAGACCGAAGATGCATAATCTAAAAGCGGCCGGACAAAGGCTTTATAGGCTCTTTCTTTCACACCGGAGTTGCTGATCTTTAGATTACGCCTTAAGAACGCCTTAATGGTTGCACACATTGTTAATATGCTCGTCCCAGCGGACCTCTCTCTGAATGGTAACACCCAGGTACCTTACGGAGGAAACTGACTCAAGCAAATGACCATACAATTCATAGTGGTAGCGTAGAGGAGTACAAATTCTAGAGACTGACAGTGTCTGGCACTTGGCTGGATGAAATTCCGATTGAGATCCTCTTGTAGCTGGTCCTGGTCAGATCTGTTGGTGATCGTCCTGTACACGGCTGTGTCATCTGCGAACAGTCTTGCTTGGGATGTCAGTTTCTCGGGTAGGTCATTGATATATGCTAGGAACAAACAGGGGCCTAGAACCGAGCCCTGGGGGACCCCTGACTTAACATTGACAAAGGACGAGCTTGCACCGTCCACCACTACTGCTTGGCATCGGTTGTTGAGGAAGCTAGAGATCCATGTTATAGTTGTGCCTTGGATCCCATATCTCCGAAGTTTGTGTAGAAGCAAACTATGATTGACACGGTCAAAGGCCTTCGAGAAGTCCATCACCAGCACATCAGTCTGCTTGCTGTTTTCTAGATTTGTCATCAAGTCTTCAACAAACTCAAGGAGCTGGGTCTCACATGATCTATTGACTCTGAAGCCATGCTGACAGTCATTGAGTATATTTTTGCTTTCAAGATGCTTCATGATTGCGCTTACGATTATGTGCTCCAATAGTTTGCATACTATGCTGGTGAGAGATATCGGACGATAATTGGCAGGGTCAGAATGCTCCCCTTTCTTGTAGACTGGAGTTACATGCGCTGTTCTCCAGTCTGCTGGAACATTGCCAGAGCACAACGATGATTGGAAGAGGATTGTCAGTGCAGGAGCGATTTGTTTGGCCAATTCTTTGAGCACTCGTGGTTTTATACTGTCAGGACCACATGCTTTGTATGGGTTAATGGTTTTGAGGAGGGCAAGCACCCCCTGTCCTGAAATCTGAATATCTTCCATGACGGGGTAAGCTGTGTTCATCATGTTGGTTTTTAGGTGGAACTCAGCCTCTGAGTATTCTCTGCCGTCACCAAAGACCGACTGGAACTGCTGATTGAGTATATCAGCCTGTGTTTTTGGGTCAGATGACAAATGGCCATCCCATCTCAGGGGGGAAACTCCAACGTTTGAGGACTTTTGGTGCTTCATATAGCTCCAGAAGCGCTTGTTCTTGACACCACTGGTCGGAGTGTCTTCCTCTGAGAAAATGCCGTTCAGGTAGTTCCAATACGATCTGCGCAGTAAGCGTTGGATAGTTCGGCGAAGTTTCAGTACCTCCTCTCTCAGTTCAACGGAGCCATTTTTCTTCAATCTCTTGTATTGGCGGTCTCTCCTGTGGATTAGCCCACGAATTTCAGCCGTGACCCATGGCCTATTTATCTTAGGTTTGGTGGTCTTGTGTGGTATATATTTCTTCACTGCATCAGTGATTGTTGTCTTAAACTTCACCCACAGCTCTTCTGTTGTCGCTGTTCCCTGAATCGCCTGCATGTTAGAGCTCAGTTCTGTCGTTACAACTCTCAGGCCATCCCAGTCTGCCTTGGCATAAATTCTGGTACAACTGTTTATTCTCAATTGTTGGTCTTACGGAAGCTAGAAAATTATTGGCTTTAAAAATGGTGTACAACCAGCTCGTGCAGGGACATAAACTCTACTTAATTTGTGGACTATTTTGGTCACCCGTTAAAGTTTTAATTGTTTCAATTTTTTTTTAAGTTTTCAATTTGTAGCTTAACACCTAATGTAGGGAGTCGAGAACTTTCAAAATTATGCTAAAATGAAATATATATTTTTAAAGCATGAAGCCATAATATAATGTATAATTAACACTTATCCGTACTTTTAAAGTTGTGCTTTTCTTTTTATGATAAAATATAATTAGAAAATAGATTGCAAACGATTGATGCTTAGCTAGAACTGTAAAACAATTAAAGGCCTTTTTATATATGTAAGGTAGTGTAATACCGTGTTATTCAAAACTTGTGAAGTTGAAAAAAATTTTTTTTTTATATATATATATATTTTTTAATATACCGACATATGCGAATAACAGGAAGTAAACCTTCGGCTCATAATCGTCGCGGCCAATGCTCAAAACCGTACAATATTTATAATCGAACAATGTAAGCCCCAAACAGGATTAGCCTTAAATATACGGATCATCAACTATATCGAGGGTAGCGATATTTCACAGATTCCACTAGCTGTAAACGGTTAATGGCAACAGTTTCTATCCTTCAGATGCCTGATAAAAACACTGTTATCATTTATTTAGAAGCAATTATGTAAATGGATAAACTTCAGGCGAAAACACCGATATTTTAAACACCGTCATTTTCCCCTTCAAAAATACATTTTATTTTTGCTGCATACTAAAATACGTCACAAATACAAAGCACATAGCAACAGCTACACAATTCATCTCCACACCAAAACACACACACATGAAATAAATCGTATTTCATTCATCTTCCACTTCCAGTAGAAAAAATGAGTTTTTGAGAAGGGGCTGAAAATTTGATATAATTTGTTGTCATCGGTAACGAGTCTATGTGCCAGGTTTGATAGGATGGCGGGAAGAGGGTCATTTAGCTATCCGAAGATTTTGCCTTAATCAAACACACGAACAAAAGCGAAGTTATATGATGGATTTAATCAAATAAGAAATAAGGGTAACAATATTGTGGCTAATCAATCAGTGATCGAATGTGTCGTGAGGACTATCAAATTATTCACTACGGTGTTTCTTTAAGAATTCGTACCTATGATATTTCTTCTGACCAGTTGACATATTGTCAGTCGTACTAGCAGATAGTTATTGAACACTGCTTTATTACTAGTATATACTACGACAGATGTTTGGGCTGGGACGCATTTCCACGCTGTTTTAATGTTTTTGTTTTTTATCTTTAGTTTAATTATATTCTTTGTTTTAAAAATAATCATCGTGTTATGCAAAATAAACTTTCAAGTTCCTTAAAAAAAAAATATTATTCTGTACAGAAAAATCGTATCGCGAAATTTTCTTCAACTCGAGATTTAAATTCCGATACCCTTTTGCCCATCTTTTTTTTTCGAGGACAAACACTTAGTCGTTTTTAAATAGTTTTTCAACATTTACCGAGCAGTTGATCCCAGAGGCAGTTGATCTCAGAGGCAGCTGTGATCGATGAAAGCGAACCTGACAACTTAGAAGTTAAGCCTAAAATCCCTAATTAAGTCCACAAAGTTTCGCACCACCTAGACCAATTGCTAAAGGCACCGCTGTTTGATCTGTTCAGTTGTGAGGCACAATACAATTGACACCAACAAGGCCCCGAAATGCAGGCATTGCACACTAGTCCCTGAATCAAGTGGTAAGTTTGATTTAACTCAGCCCCTCCCAGAGTTAAGAGTATCTTATTATTAAGGCACATTTGTAGTTATAATAAAGACGAAAACATATCCATTAAGATGTAAACTTTTATTTAGTTGACAGTAATTGTTCTTAGGTTCGTTTCAATTTCAATGAAAACAAACAAAATATTCAAAGACAAATTTAAATCGGGTTAGTTGTGATAAGAGTAAAAATAAGTAATTTTCAGGAATGTTATAGTTACATAAAAAAAGTTAAATGAAAGCCTCTGACGCAAACTGTTATACTGAAATAAAAATCATGAGTAAACATCGACATGTCAATTAGGTCTACCTATCAATTACAGAGCAATAGATATTATAGTTTTGATAAATGATGAAATTAAATAAAACAGTAGTATAAAAACAACTATAAAAATACCAATAAATATTGACTACACTATATCCAAACGATACAACTTGCAATTATTGTGAAATTAATTAAAATTTTCTCCACATCATTTATCTTAATGACATGTCGCTTTTATAAAACTGCTATTTCTCAAGAGACATTTTGATTTTTATCAAGGTAAACAGCAAGATGCAACGGGGGACTATAATATATTCTATACAAATTAACAGAAAAAGAATGATGCTTTAAAATAATGTGATTTGAAAAAAAATGTAAGACGTGCAATCTACAATTTTAAAAAGTTAAAGTTCTTTTTTTTTAAAAAAAGGAAAAAAAAAGTGAGAACAAAGTAGGTTTTAAAATATTCTCATTTCTAATAGTGACAAGTTACATAGATTAAAGAATAATTTCTCTGAAAGAAGTTTTAAATGACTGCATCATAACTGCAAGAACTGATCACCGGAAGTGGATTAAAACATAAAATATGAATTAAAAATAACTAAGATGAGTAAAACTTTATTTCCCAGTGTTTAATATGTCTAGGCCCAATAATTTGATTGTCTTCTGTTCAAATATGTGTATGCTATCATATGGTTTGGCTAATTTTTACTTGACACTTTGTTAAGCGCTGATAAATGTTAAAAAGCTTGAATACTTCCATGTTCGTATCAATCATCTTTAGTGCTTTACGAAAAATAAATAATTTTTAATTTGTAAAGTGGTTCAATTTGTTTTAAAAAAAAAACAAACAAAAAAAACCCAATTGTGTTAAAAGATAGCTATTTTAAGAAGCAAAAAAAAATAAAAATTAGTTGCAAGAAAGAAAACGAATAATTTTCCTTCTTTTTAAAAAAATATTAAAACTTTATAACATGTGTAGGGAAAAAAATTCAAATTCAAAACTTGTATCTGTAAGGAAGGGTTATTTGCTTGTGGACATTAATATCAATAAAAATGAAAGCACAATAAGGTAGGTTTAAATATAACTATCTTCGAAGTTGAATGCATTCCACACACACACACACACTGGCCCAGTTTACAGTTAATAAAAATGTATTGACAGTGCAGGAAACAAAATAAGATTTTTCAGACGTTGGTAAATTAAGAGATTAACTCTAATCTTTATTTGATTTATCGAAAAATGTAATGAAAAGTGCAATAAAGATATGCAAAGGATCTGATTTTTGTTTTAGGTTTCATCACTGATATTTTAACTCAAGATGATACCATAATAATTTGTGTCATTTTAAACATGTCTTGTTTCTCCAGAGCAGTGGATCCCAACATTTGTGTCTTGCAGAGCCCTTTAAAGAATCAATTTTATGGGGGAGCCCATTAGACATACCCTATGTCTTACAAGTTAATGGTACTTAAGAGTTTCCTTAGACTTATGTGGAACCTCTGACCAGTACACTTTGAGCCCTAAGGGAAATGGTTGGGAACCACTGCTCTAGAGGCTACAAAATTGTTTATTTTTATTTCACGGACTTTATCTTACAATGTCGCAATAGTAGTAGTAGGTAGACAATTGTATACAATACCACTAGCCAGACACTCGTTGATACTATAGCCAGAGCTAATGCACAATTAGCACAATTATTCTTAACCACAAGCTACAAACCATAAATCATATTTTTGACTTTTAGCATTTCGATCTAAATCAATTACAGTTCATACACACACTTTGATGGCAGGCATCCAGGACAACTTGTTATTTAGATAAAAATGGATTAGATCTACTATGATAAATTAACAAAAAAACCTTCTTGAATAGAAACCGGGAAGGGGCTGGGGGGGGGGGGGGGTAGTAAAAATAAATCTGACAGTTTGCGTTCTCAAGTTAATGTGCATCAAAAAAATATTGTACGCAATATAAAAAAGAAAAAAATTACAAAAATTTGAAGGTAAATTCCCTGGGATCCAGGCATCCAGATGTAACAAAACAGCAAATAAACGTAACATTTTGATGGATTAATATTCTGGCTTTTCATTCATTGCTCTGTTGTTGGTTGTTTTTTTTTTTTTGGGGGGGGGGGGGGGGGGAGTGAGGGAAAGTTATTATTGCTTTCCCCACAAATTAAAACAGGGAAGTAATTCTGTACAGCTGCTTCTTTTAAAACCACTGCTGAATTTTCAGTGAAGATTTTTTTCTGACAGCTCAACTTTAAAAAAATAATATTTATGAAAATTTTAATCCAATGTCTAAAATAATTAATTGCTTACCTGGTAATTGTAATTTTATTTTTGCCTCTATTGTTTTACTTTCAAATATTAATCTTTATACCCTTAAAAAACAAAATTATAATTCTGTCTCTGTACCTTGATTTTAATCACGTACATTTTTTATAGCCAGATTTGGATTTGTTGGTTTTTAAACTGCCTTCTGCTTGACAAGTCCTTTTATTTCAATGTATTGTTCTGTAAAAACATGTTTAAAGGAACTCAATTACCCTAACAAAACAAAAATAACTTTCATTTGTAAAAACAGCTTCTGATTGCGTATAGTCATGTATGTGAATGATTTATTAAAAAGCAAACATGATTTAAAAAGTTTCCTGAAGATTATATTATTATTTTATTCTTTAATTCTCTTCTTCTTCTTCTATATTTTGAGGGCCCACGATCAATGAATTGATCATTCTGGCTCCTATGTTTCAGAGGGGTTCGCATTGTTACTATGCGTGGTTTTGTAGGGGATACTTCACTGGTTGCAAGGGCTACTCAGCAATGGTGTTATGAACTGGGGGTTGGAAGACGGTAGGCAATAGACGCAAATGTGTCAAGTGTAGTCGCCTCAACTGTTGCTTTTGGAAGCTTGCTCCAGTCCCTTATTGTCTTTGGCAGAAATGAGGAGCTCTTGTACTGAGCTCTTGTTTTCATTAGCCGAAACTGCCTGTCGTGGTCGTGTCGCTGTCTAGGGGGAGATGGACGAGTTTCTGTTTAATGCTGGAGCAGTGGACCAGCCCATTTTTATCTTGTACAACATCGAGAACCTGGATAGTCGTCGTCGTTCTTCCAATGGTGACCAGCCAAGTGTTTTCAGCATTCTGCCAACACTTGAGGTGCTTCTGTAGCGGTTCAGGACAAAGCGTGCTGCCCGTCGCTGGACCGCCTCCAACATGTCGATGCTCTTCTGGGTAAATGGGTCCAAGACTGAAGATGCGTAATCTAAAAGCGGCCGCACAAAGGCTTTATAGGCTGTTTCTTTCACGCTTGAGTTGCCAATCTTAAGGTTTCGCCTTAAGAACCCCAGGATCGTGTTTGCCCGGTTGCACACATTGTTAATGTGCTCGACCCAGCGGGCCTCTCTTTGAATGGTAACACCTAGGTATCTAACGGAGGAAACTGGCTCTAGAATATGGCATGCAATTCGTAAGGGTGGTGTAGAGGGGCTCTGCTTCTGGAGACTGACAGGGTTTGGCCCTTGACGGGATGAAATTCCATATCCCATCTCATCTCCCACCCTGCTAACCGATGGAGGAACTGTTGTAGTTGGTCCTGGTCAGAACTGTTAGCGATCGTCCTATACACCGCCGTGTCGTCTTCGAACAGTCTTGCTTGTGAGGTCAGCTTCTCGGGCAGGTCATTGTATATGCTAGGAACAAACAGGGGCCTAGCACCGAGCCCTTAACACCGACAAAGTCTACCACTACTGCCTGGCATCGGTCGCTGAGGCAGGTATAGATCCATAATTTGGTAGTGCCTTGGATCCCATATATCTGCAGTTTGTGTAATAGCAAACTATGATTGACACGGTCATATGCCTTTGAGAAGTCCAGCACAAGCACATCAGTTTGCTTGCTGTTCTCCAAATTGGTCCTCACTTCTTCTGCAAATTCAAGGATTTGGGTCTTACATGATCTGTTGACTCGGAAGCCATGCTGACAGTCATTGAGTATATTGATGATTCATGACGATTATGTGCTCCAATAGTTTGCATACTACGCTGGTGAGGGATACCGGGCGGTAGTTGGCTGGGTCGTAATGCTCCCCTTTTTTGTAGATTGGAGTGACATCCGCTGTTCTCCAGTCGGTTGGAAGGTTGTCTGTGAGTAGCGCCGAGTGGAAGAGGACTGTCAGCAAGGGAGCGATTTCATTGGCTAATTATTTTAGCACTCGTGGTTTAATGTTGTCAGGACCACATGCCTTGTAGGGGTCAATGGTTTTAAGGAGTGTCAGCACACCCTTCTCTGAAATCTGGATATCTTCCATGACGGGGTATAAGCATGTGCTCATCATGTTGGTCTTCAGAAGGAACTCAACCTCTGAGTACTCACTATCATCACCAAAGACCGACTGTAACTGTTGATTTAGTATGTCCGCCTATGCTTTTGGTTCAGACGTGAAATGGCCGTCCCATCTCAAGGGGGGGGGGGGGACCCCAGTGTTTGATGACTTTTGGTGCTTGACGTAGCTCCAGGAGTGCTTGTTCTTGACACTCTTGGCCGGAGTATCTTCCTCTAAGAAGATGCCGTTCAGGTGGTTCCAGTAAGATCTGCGCCGTAAGAGTTGGGTGGTTCTTCGGAGCCTCAGTACTTCGGCTTTCAGTTCGACCGAGCCCTTCTTCATTTGTTTGTACTGGTGGTCTCTCCTGTAGATGAGCCTACGGATTTCAGCCGTGACCCATGGCTGATTTATCTTAGGTTTGGTAGTCTTGTGTAGTATTTATTTCGTCATTGCATCAGTGAGTGTTGTCTTGAACTTCATCCACAGCTCTTCTGTTGTCGTATTACCTTGAATCTCATGCATGTTAGAGATCAGCTCTGTCGTTGCACTCCTCGGGCAATCCCAGTCTGCTTTGGCATAAATGGGGATTTTATCGCACAGCCTGCTTCTTTTTTAGTGCGCTGACATGAAATTCGCAATATGGTATGCAGTGGTCTGATATCCCGGGAATGACCTCAACTCCCTGCAGGGTGAAATCTTTTTAACAACTTAAAATTGATTTTAATTTCTAGCTGTTTCTTTCAAACGGAAAATAATTTTTACATTTATATTTTGGTTTTTGGTTTATTTATATAGTTTTTAAAATTTTGGTAGAAAAATAAAATAAAGCTCTAAAAATGTTTCATCAAAAAATCTAATAACTGATTTGAAAAAATAAAATTTATTTGACACTTTGATTTCCTCAAAATTATAAAAATAAATTTAAAAAATTATAAGTTCATATAAATACATATTTGTGTCATTAATCTGAAAGTTAGATTTAAAATTAATTACTAAAAACCAATTAATTTTTTCTTTAGTATTGAAATTACATTTAACCAAAGAGAGTTAATAAAAATTTCATAGGAGGTGGTTTTATTTAACAGAAAAACAACTTATTTTAATACACTCACAAATAGGGGGTTAGGTGTGGGAATAACTACGCTGGGGAAAAACATTTTTTTTAAATTAAAAATTAAGATAGAAACAAGATGACATATTTAGGTAAAACAAAAAAAGCACAGCTTCAAAGTATAAAGTCAAAAACAATTATTTCTTTGTTAAGTATGACACTTGTACTGTTGCTTATCATATGATTGTACATATACTTATCATAAGTAGATAATTATAATTACTTTTACAAAAACATGTCTAAACTAGACAGTACATGATTATTGTGCAGGTTGAAATAGCTTAACTGTCCTCTGATATAAAATGTGATGAGTGCCAAGTATTTGCATGGTGAGGCTGAAACAATTAGAAAGCAAATTTACAAAACTTATAAAGCTACACTTAAGAGAGTATCATCAGGATCAGCTTGAATCATTATTTCAATTGGACCAATAAGAATAATTTTAATTATATTTATATATCTGCCCTGTTTATATTTAACAGCACTATCCGTTTCTATGTCTTACAAGTCACATAATATATTATTTCTTGATATATAATTATGTTTGCACGATTTTGTCATACTAAATTTAATTTTTATTTAATTAAACTTTTCAGTTTTTTAGAAATTAGATATTAACTTTGGGTTTAGAAAGTTGGAAAATGTTTTTCTATTCAAGTTATTTAATCAGGAGGCTTTGGTGGAGTACAATGACAATATTATGACACTCATCTGAAACTGAGCTAAAATTCTTATTCATTATAAATTAGGATTTTTTATCTTTTAAGACTACGACAATATTTAATTTTAGTTTTCATTTTTGATAGATAATTATTTGATATTACATAAGTATATTTCTTTGAATGTAATGAGAAATTTCAGTTTATTAAAAAGTGGGAAAAAAACGAAACAATTAAAACAATTCGAGCTCCCCCCCCCCCCCCCCAACCCGGGCAAGAAAAAATAATTCCATAAGAGAGAGGGAACATATCAGTCAAGAACACAACCATCTAGATGAGGTGTTATTTAAGTCTGTGAGTCTACACTAGAATAATATTAAGCGAATCTACTAAAATAACAGGATCTTACAATAACAAAATGTCCTACGAAACAGATGTCATACAATACCACAATGTTCTTCAAGCACATGATGTCCTACAAAAACAGGATGTCCTACAAAAAGTAGTATGTCCTACAATAATCGGATGTACTACAAAAATTGGATAACTTACAATAACATACTGTACCATTTGCAGCATGTGTATGTACATATAAATAAGGTACCAGTACCCACTTTGTTCTAGGAGACACAATAGGCTTCTTTTTCAAACTGTTAACATATGGGATATTGCTATAAATAAAGAATGTACAGTGACTGTATAATGTCTTTGCAACTGTCCAAGCTTATGTCAGCCCGACTTTTAATTTTAAGTTTTATTTTCCAGGCCCAAACACAGCACAACACCATAACACAGTGGATTCTGTCCCATCACAACATAGTGGATTTTGTCCCACCAGAACACAGTGGCTTTTGTCCCATTAGAACATAGTGGATTCTGTCCCATCACTTGACACCGAGCTGTCATCATCCAACGCAGGCAGGTGACAGACACTGACCTCATCCTCTTCCTGAAAACCTTCGGCTACAAGGGCCCCCTTTGTCCTAGCCCTCGACAAAACCCCTTCCTTGTCCCTCTCCCCTTCAGGCAAGTCCTGGTCTTGATCGTGAAATCCCGACTCTGCACTCTCCTCGTCGGAGTCCGCCGCCTCGTGCATGCAGTACTGGACTCCGTCGTCGCGTCGCAGTTCGTCGAGGTCGTTCCCGATTTCAAGGTCAATGATGGGCTCAGAGTTGAAAAAATCGGCACCCACGCCTTCTGCAGATTCAAGATCCAAAGCTGCGACGATGCTATGATGCTCGGCACCCTTGTGGTGGAGGCGTGGTGGGGAGGGCCCAGCGCTGGCTGGTGTTGACGGCAGACTGCATTGGTCATCGTTGTTGTTGTTATTCCCGATATTGTCCAGTACGTGATTCCTCATCATGGCTACCATCTCGTCCTCTTCTTCCTCCTCCTCGACGCACTCGTCTTCTTCCTCGTCTTCCGTAATGGCCCCGAGTTTCGGGGCCGTGTGCGACTTGGAGACGGGAGGCCGGAAGTTGTTGGCCGTGCTGAGCATTTGAGTCCTAAGGGGAAGGATGTTTCCCGTTTTCGACATCGAGTTGGTCCGCTGGTGGACGAGACGGGACGTTTGCTTACGGAGCTTCTCCCTCTGAAACTCCTTCAGGGCGGAACTCAGCTTCTGGTGGAGCGACAGAGCCATCGTCTTGGCCTTGGCATCGTTCTTGCACAAGACGGCGTGGCAGCGGAGCTCCATCTTCATCTTCCGCCCCTCGTGGCGGTAGATCCACACAAAGAGTTTAGGATACGAGGGGTGAGCAATGCAGTACGAGATCCTGTGAGCCCGGTACTCGGTGAGGCCTTGCTCTTTGGTGTACGCTTTCATCCCCGACCCGGTAACGACGATCTTCATCTCGATGCCCGGGTGCTCGCTGCGCAGGTAGTTGTTCCAGATGATGCCCGCGGCTCGGTCTACGCAGCCTTCGCCTTTCATCACCGATGTCTGCACGTTACCCAAATACCGCACCTTGAAAGTGGGATCTTTTTCGCTTATGCTAACGCTCTTGCGCCAGCTGAATAAATTCATTTTTTGCTCAATTTTGTTGTCGTTGTGCGTCTTAGGAGTCGAATACACGACCTGAGATGGTATTCCGACTCTGCAGCCTTGAAATACAGTAAGCCGATCGTCTTAAAAATTGGATTACTGTGACGTATCTGTTATAGTTATATTAATTATCTTCAGACCCGAGGCTAACATCTCGTCTGCTAAACCCTTAGGTGGATGAACCTTTCAAATAGTTTTTTTGACTTTCAAATATTTGTTGTTGTTGTATTGTGTATACCTGCAACAAATCAAAATCAGATATGTTAAAAGATATTTTAATGAAATTTTTTAACCAAAAAAACACTTACACTTGTTACAATGGTAGACGGTTACAATTTCCTAAATATTTGGGGGCTCACGTTTCATTTTACAGGCATAAAAATATATATAACACATTAATCGTCGATACTATTCCAATAATTAATTGGTGTAACATATACAGGGCCGGGGGGGGGGGGGGGGACTTGGCACAAGCGCCAAAATCTTTATTCGTCGTTTCAAATATGTGCATTAAAATATTTATCGATACCTTTGGGGCAGGGGAGTCTAAAATCTTGTTGATTAATAGGCTAAAGATGTAATAAAATGTTTTTCCTACAATTGTATGTGTCATTTAAATACATCAGCACAAAGTAAAATGTATTTATATATTTATTTATCTTAGGTCTATAATTATTTTTTTTGTTATTGTTGTTTTGTTGTTTTTGTGCTTTTTTTTTGGGGGGGTGCGGAATAAAATGTTGCTATAATTAAATAGGGGGAAGTCATTGAGAGTTTGACAGTTGTTGACAAAAAAAAAGGGGGGGGGGGTCAAAATTGGGTAAAAATTGTTGACGTAATTAATGGACGACCCCTAAAATAACAGAATGTCTGCTGGTAGAGAGACAAAGGAAAACTAGCAGTGGCACAAAATGACAGAGGAAGTATGAAGTGACAGAGGAAGTATGAAGTGAAAGAGGAAGGATAAAGTGACAGAAGAACGAAAAAGTGACAAAATGACTTAAGCAAAAATTGAGCAAATGTTCGACTTCTAAGATTCAAGCTGCCATTTAAAAGCCTAGACCTGACTGTAGCTGCACGCACTGATTCAATAGCTATCCTATCCCCATTTCTATTGATTGAGGCTAAACTAGGGATTTACTCGACCAGCAAAACAAGGAACAAGAAAAAAATTATAAGAGTAGAAAAATTTGCGGGCAGAATGTTTAAAAATGCCTAAAATCGATGAAATGCGTTTTATGGTTGACTTGAACAAGGATGCAATGTCTTAACCCGAAATTAGTGCAAAAACAAGGCTTCATAATTGTAAAGTCATGGCGGTCCAGCTGGGTTATAGGGGTGGAGGCATCTAGTCACCAAATGAAGACTATTTTTTGGCCGTGTCGAGATATTTAAAAAGAAAAATTTAAACGTCATCAGTAAATTTCTTAAATATTTTCAGACTGTTGTCTTAACTAATAAACACTAGCAAGATAATGAAAAGAACAAATTAGGTGTAAAGAATGCGTACGCAAGTAAAATAAAACATTTAACATATTGATAAGATTTTTTTAACGAGCTACGCATTGTCTGTTAACGTGGGTTGCTTAAACAAGCTTTTTTTGAACTGTAGCTATGTCCCATTTACACACTGTGATAGGGTTATACAACATGAGAACCCCGAATAACTTCATGTTTGGCAACCCTGTTGGGCCGAAAAGTTGGATAACACTTTTTTATAATCCATTTTAGGCCAGAAGTTTCTTTTCAGAGATCCTGGTGAATAATCAGGTCTTGCCTTTTTTATTTTTTTTTTTAGGATATTAATGGATTTACAGTTTGAGAATACTGGACAATGGAGAGAAGATTTTCAACATAGATTGTCAAGAAAGTTGCACAAGAATTGAAGTTTTAAAAACAATAGACATGACAGGAAAAGGGATTGATTACACGGCACATTTTAATCTTGGTTTTAAATTGTTGAAATGTGAGATATTATACAACAAGCCAAATCGATAGTCTCGATTTTTTTAAAAATATATTTTTTCCGAAAAGTTTTATGGCAGATTATAGGAGGGTTGGCAGGGTGATGATGATCTTATCTGTGATGCGATGTGAAATTAGGTCATAAAGGCGAAGGGGGTGACCACATTTTGGAGTGAAACGATTATTTCAGTGTTGTTTTTTTCCCTTCACTCTTTTCTTTTAATATTTAAAAACTCTATCTGAATTTACTAAGGCTGCGACTATTCGCACCCGGGTACCAGAAGTGAGAGGATGGGATTACAAAAGTATTTAAAATATTATTGTTGGGTTTGTAAGACAAAATTTGGTATCGAATGAAAGATAATTGAATGTACTATACGTTAGTAAACTTACTTCCTAAGTTTAACTAAATTAAACTACCACAAATTACATCCGAATAGCATTGAGTCTAATGGGACCCGGGTCCGAAATGGGGCGCTGCGTGTCCATTTTGACTAATGTTATTCGGATGTCATTTGTGGTAGTTTATTTTAGTTAAATTGAAGAATTAAGTTTACATACATATAATCCATTCAATTATCTTTCATTTGATACCTCATTTGATCTTACAAACCCAACAATAATATTTTTAATAGTTGTTTAATCCCAACCTCTCACTTCTGGTACCAGGGTGCGAATAGCCACTTCGATTTACTAATGCAATAATAAATAGAATGATGAGTATTATTTTATTGCAGTACTATCTGTATAATCATGATATATAATCATTTTCCTTATTGACATTCTAATGTTGATTTGAAGAATTTAAAATTTAAAAAAAAAATAACAATCGATTGAAAATTTAACAGCTATGACACGATATTTTTGTTATTCCGTCTCTATATTACATTGTGTTCTCTGTTAAAACATGGATCTTTAACGACTTAGGTATTTCAAAGTGCACCTTACAGACCACTTATAACGTGAATGGGTTGGTGCGAGGGAGTGGGTAAGAAATGTTTAACGGCCTCATTGTATTGTTACCTAGTAACCACATTAAGCGGTCTCCTATTACCGTGATACCAAAAATCACAGACCGTCTTCAAGCCAGCAGTTAAAACTAACCAGTCCTAGCGACACCGTACAACTTCAATTTTCAGAAGTTATACTCCAATTAATTAAATTACTGATTTCGAGGCACTCCTCAGAACGGCGGTCCAACATTAAAAATAGAATACTTTTCGTCAGAACGTGTCCGGCTACCGGCCATTTCTTTCAGCCATCTCTCCGGGGGGGGGGGGGGGGGGGGGGCACTGTCCCCCGGGGAAAGTCAAGTGCCCCCTACCGGAGCAAAATGTGGACAACAATATTACGATTCTTTATTTTTTTTAACCCCTTCACTACCTCTGGGTTTGAAAACAACGGTTCTTGCTGACTCAGCAATAAAAAACTTTTAATTTATATTTAAAAAAAAAAAAAATTAACAAAATTAAATGTAAAAAAAATAAAATAATAATAATAAAATTAAAAAAATTCCGGTAATTTCATTCTCTATCCATTTCACTTTTTAACTGCCCTATAGATAAACGAATAAAGAAATATATAGCATTGAAATATGACGTCGACGTGACGTCCTTGGCATTTCAGAAAAGTTCTTTGCCTTTTTGTTATGACGACCATGTGACGTGCTTGGTATTTGCGCGACGTCATCGGTCGCGAAAAGGTTAAATTAAAAACGACTATATTGTCTTTTCAAAAAAGTTTTTAAAAGCGTAGTATCTGGTTCCTTTAACCGATTACACTTAGTGGAATCTATAAAATATCGCTACGTTAGATATATTTCATGATCGGTATATAAAGCCAAGCTTGTTAAGGGCTTACAGTATTTGATTAATAATATCGTACTGGCCACTCCAGATTACAAGCTCATGTCTTACTTCCTGTAGTTCGCATAACATATCGGTATTTTTTAAAGATTTTAATAGCACTGTTTTTAATTAGCTTTACATCAATAAAAAGGTGTACAATAATATTAATAAGTTCTTGCTAAGTCTCAATCATGCGCAATTTATTTTTAAATTATATTTCATTAAAAAAGGATCACGTTTAACGTAGGGATAGATCATAGGTGCTAATTATAAATTGTATGATGGCATTAGTCTTTAAAAAAATAAATAAATGTAATCGATTCCATGTGTGTTGACTTATATAAAATGGAAACTATAAAAAATTAGAATTTTTTTAAAATTAAGTATTTAACGGGGGCATAATAAAAGTGCAGATTTCATCAATTATTATATTGAAAGCGTTTGTGTTTTCTTTGAATGTGCTACTTTTTTTAACACTGTTTCCTGCATAACAGAGGTTTAAAAAATACATAGCCTATATTTATTATTCTCCATCCATTTGCACGAATTTGGAAAAAAAAATTCAAAATTCAAAAAAAAAAAACGAAAAGGAAAAAAAAACACGTGTATTTTGTGAACTACACGATTGTCATTTCTATTTGTAAAAAAATTGTTGGTACTAGTTTTAAAAACAATTCTTATTCCTCATTTGTTCAATCTAAAATAAATTCTGTGGATTTGTTTTTTTAAAAATGTTTTGAAGTACACCTATACCTCGCTATACGGCCGCTCTTTATACGGCTTTTCGCTTTACGGCCAACTTTAAATTATGGCACTTTTTCGGTTTACGGCCCACGATGTTTCATTATACGGCCAATAGATATCCTCTCTTTAGTTTCAACTTCTCCCCTTAGGCGGCTCTGCTTTAGTACACCTATACCTCGCTATACGGCCGCTTTTTATACGGCATTTCGCTATTACGGCCTTTTTAAATTATGGCTTTTTTTCGGTTTACGGCCCACGATGTTTCATTATACGGCCGACAGCTAACTGCAAAGAACATATCAAATGCACTTTCATATTTTGAGCAGGGAATGAAATGCTTCTTCAAAATGATCCCGACGAAGAACGCAGCGCTAAAGTGTCTAGAGGAGTAAATTCAGCAATTGCCTGTTACAAAACTCTTTTAAAATAAACAGAAAGCAAGGCGAAGCAGACAACTTTGCACCAATATTTTTAACTGGGTCAATCCAAAACAGCTGAAAGTGAGGATGGCAGATGATTTTTCGTGTTAATGCTCATCAGATTCTAAATATTATGTATAAATATGTGCATATGATTTCTTTTGTTTTTTAATTTATATATTTATTTTTTTAATTTCTGTTTACTATTACAATTTTTTGTATTTTTATTTTTATAAGAAATGAAAAGAATAAAATGATTTATGAACTAACGACTATATTATTTTATAAAAAAATTGGAACAGATCCAACTAAATTTGTATGGGTTTATATCAAAATTATTGATTCATTATACGGCTTTTCGCTTTACGGCCAACTTTTCCGGAACGTATCTAGGCCGTAAAGCGAGGTATTGGTGTATATCTAAGAGGCAATTTGAAATGTATCTGAAAAAGTTATAGTATTTATACATTACAAATACACATTACAATCAACTGAATATTGGGAAATATAAACTTTATTTGAATACGATTTCCCTTAGATGAAATCACACTTATGAAATATATATATATTTTTTTTTTGTCAACAACTCATGTCTTCTTAAAATAATTATGCCGCTCTTATACGATTTATAAAAATGACCAGTTTTCAAAACCCATAAAAATGTAAATATCTTTCTAATTATTTTTTTGTATTTCGTCTCTGGTAAAATTTTGAAATATTTAGAAAAAGGTAGTCTAATACTAATAAGTAAGTTTATTCTTTTCCATTTGCGTTCTGCATATAAAATCATGTTTGAACCCTTTTTAATTTTAGTGTGTGTTGAAAGTTCATTTATTAATTAAGTAGCTATCACCAAAAACAATGTAAAACTATTTTTTAGTAATATACAATTTTTTTTGCATCACACAAGCAGGTCAAGCACTTTTCCGTTTTGCACCCCCCCCCCTTTTTTTTTTTCCCACCATATTTTTGCACCGTGCATTGAAAGTTGATAATTCAGAAAATATCATCATCCCATCTTTGATCCCCTAAAATATCTGAGGCGCCCAGCATCGTAAGGGTTGCTGGGTGCACACGATGGTTCTTAGGTTAAGTGACACTTTCATTTTTCAACTTGTTACTCTCCAATTAAGTGTAGAATGTTGCAAAACTTAATTCAGATATGTGATAAAATGCATTCTTGTACTTTTAATTTTATCAAAAATTTTCTGTGTTCTATGAAGATTTAATAGGACAGTGGTCGGCAAACCGCGGCTCGCAAGCCGCATAAGGCTCTTAAGCGATCTGAGTGCGACTCGGCCAGTCGGCCAAAAATCAGTTTTTAATCCGAAAAACATGGTTGACAAGTTCTTGAAATTTGGCTCACAAAATTTTTTTAATCGTCCTGCTGCTGATTTTTGGCTCTTTTGACTAATGAGGTTTGCCGACCACTGTAATAATCGATATTTAGCTAGGGCAACAGCTTACCTTCAAAGGTGACACAACTAGAATGCAAAAATTTAACATTACACTGGTTCGGAATTTTAGATGTCTGTAATCATTATATGAAACGACAAAAATATAGCCCCAAGACCAAAATCAGGCTGATGCGCTCATTAATCCTCTCAATTTTCTTATATGCATGTGAGTCCTGGACATTAACAGCAGAACTTGAAAGGAAAATAAAGGCGATGGAGATGAGATGTTTCAGAGGCATTCTTGGCATCTGCTATAGAGACCATATCACCAATGAACAAGTGAAAGAAAGGATTCGTCAAGCCATTGGGAAGCACAATGACCTCCTGGTGTCTTTAAAAAAACGCAAACTTGAATGGTATGGCCACGTTACCAGAAAACAAGGGCTCGCCAAAGACATTATGCAGGGCACAACTAGAGGAGGAAGAAGAAGAGGAAGACAAAGAAAAAGATTGGAAGATAACATCAAAGAGTGGACGGGATTAAAACTAGGCCATGATATGCGTAGAGCCGGAGACCAAGAGGAATAGAGAAGTATAGTTTTCATGTCACCTGTGACGCCCCAACGGTCCAAAGACTAAGGGACATGATGATGATGATTATGATGATGAATCATTATTATGGCTAATTTTTGGCACTCTTCAACCGAAAGTTTGAAATGCGACCTCAAAGTTGTCTGAAATAAACAACAAATTCAAGTATACGCCAAAATGCAACCTTGCATTTTACTGCCCGACTGTCTTTACCACCCAAAATTTCTGCACCCCTTCACTCACATTCATCAATGGTACATTATGGGGTTGATTATGAGCTTGTGCCAAATAATTACTCTGGCGCACGCCACAAACGGAGTGAATTCACTTTATGTACGGCACTAGACGCCATAATGCCTCCCACAAAACCTTAAAAATGTCCTTCCCCGTCCAAAAAGTATAATAGAAACATTAAATTCAAGTATGCTCAAAAATACATCTTTTGATTTTGAATTAATCAAAAATTTTCCACAGACCCCTCCAACAATCACGGTTCATTCATCAGCGCCCTAATTTTTGCCCTTCTTCCAGATGAAAATGATCGCCGATTTTGGTATCGATAGATACACTGTCCAGTGGCGTAGCTATTACCGCAACCATGTGCGGTAAAGAAAAAGTGACACTTCGGTGGACCACCCCACCCGCCCTATTTCGACGCAATATTAATTTTTACGCCCCCCCCCCCCCCAACTTTGAAACGAATTATTTTCAACCATTAAATGCCATTAAAGCCCCCCCCCCCCCGCTAGTCGGGCGTCCGGGACATATGCCCCATCTGCCACCCCTTAGCTATACTTCTGGCATACTAATAGCCGCCGTGAATTGGTGAAGTAATTTTATACTCCAAATTTTGTTGGCAGACTAATTATTGCGTGTAATAATTTAAAATAAACGGCAGAACGCAAGCGCCGGTTCAAATAATGTTTTGTCATGAAACATTCTGCTTACTCATGACACAATGCCGAGACATGTGCTTTTTGTATCCCTCTTGCATTTTTCTTTCATTTTCAACAATTTTTTATTTTTTATTTATGGAGATGATGAAGATGAAGAGCCTGATGAAGAGTCTGATGAAGATCGCGATCTTTAAAAAAATGAATACATTTAAGTCACCAATTATAGGCGGCTATATAGGCTTGTTGCCAGAAAATTTCAACAAAAAAAAAAGGATTATATTTTTAATTTGGGACCGCAGTTCCCAGGAGTACCATTTCGATGCTGAGCAATTCTTGTTAACCTCCGAGTTGACGCTTAAGTACAGGGGTGGGCAAAATATTGCTCGTGAGCCAAGTGTGGCTAGCGCGTCCGTTTTGAATGGTTCACGCTCCCTTTAAAGAAATACTTGTCGTACTTATGGTGAGTGTTATTTATTAGCTTCTATTTTCTTTAATTATGATGATTTATTTATTGAATTCATGGTAATTCCACATGATGTTTGATCTACATTTTTAAATTATAAATTCACTCTGATTCTGGTAAATTAATTACACAAAAACAATATGTGTAAACAAAACAATATATGTTCAGTTTTAATGATTATTTTACAAAATACAAATGTAGACGTTTCGGCAAATGCCTTCATCGGTACAAAAAACCACAACATTTATATAAGTATAAAATAAATTTACGTAATATACATAATTAATTATACACGTATCCTACCTAAAAATAGACAAGAATAAGAGTGGGCGAGAAACCCAGACACAAACAAACTTAAGAAAAACGGAAAGGAAGTGAGTGGAAGGAAGTGATTCGGGTAAAACGCCCCCCTCCCCCCGCCCCCCCCAAACCCTTTTCACCATTTATCGCTCCCATGCCCTTGTTACCATTTCTATCTTGCTCGCAGATATGTTGGCCCACCCATCCCTGCTTTAAAGCGACACTCCTAATTGTTAAATTTTTGAAAAAGACGAAAGGAAACATTGAGTGTTCAGTTTTCTTAACATAAATAATTTTATTGTTCATTCCTTGTTAAAAAAGTCAACCTAGGTAATAAAACTCATTATGTTATGAATTCAGGCGAAAACATAGTAAACGCATTTCTGGGTTGTAAAATATCTTTGTCAGCATTAACATCATGGATTACTACAGAACTTAGAGTAAGGATAAGTAAAATAATTAGATCGTTATCCTTGAAATTTGACTAACACCTATTTCCCACTCTCGGCACCTCCAATGTTTTCTTGGACAGTGTTGGCCAGATTTTCTGGGCGTGCAACAATTGTATCACTGCATGAAGTCTCACAACAAAAATCTTAGCGTCTTAGCATCAGGGCAAGCTTAACTTTGGCGCCCTTTTTAAGTATTATTATGTGTACAACTCACACATTTTTTATCTCTTTTGGATTAATGGTATAGAAGCGCATACGGGACATACATACATACATTTTAATTTGTATATGTGTTAGACATAGTTTACCGAATAAAGATAACATTTTCGCAATTATTAAAGGATGAATTCTGTCTGTCTGTCTAACTGCCTGCCTGTCTGTCTGTCTATATGTCTATCTGTCTGTCTATATGTCTATCTGTCTGTCTGTCAAGTCTGTATGTCTGTCTGTTTGTATGTAAGTCCGTCCGTCAGTCCATCCATCCATCTACCCAGATATCCATCTATCATCTACCCATCTACTTATCTACCATCTACCACATACCTTCCTACATGCCTGCCTGTCTACCTACCTTATTACCTACCTACCTATCTACCTACCTACCTATCTACATACCTGTCTACCTTTCTACCTACCTATCTACCTACCAATTTACCTACCTACCTCCCTCCCTTCATCCCTACCTAACCACCTACCTACCTAACTATCTATCTATATTTCTATATATCTATCTATCTACCTATCTACCTATATATCTACATACCTATCTACCTACCTACTTACCCACCTACCTACTTACCCACCTACCTACTTACCCACCTACCTACCTACCTATGTATCCATTCATCAACCCACCCACCCTTCAATCCATCCATCCATTCATCCACCCACCCACACACCCTTCAATCAATCAATCAATCAATCCATCCATCCTTCCATACATACATGCATAGATCCATCTATCTATCTATCTACAAATATATCTATTTATCTATCATCCATATATATGTCTATTTGTCTGTGTATTTCTATCTATCTCTCTATCTAATAAAATTTCTATTTTGAAATTTAAATTTTCACTTGTGTAAAATTATTGGGTTTTGGTATTGTTGGGTAAAATTATGTAAATGTATTTACGTTTTGTTAACGTCCTTGATTTTCTTAATTGGTAAACATTTGTTCATATGTAAAATGAGAATATAGCATATATGTTTTACAAATTTAATGTCATTGGATTGAAAGATATTGTTATCCAAGTAAAAATATATAAACTCAATTTCCTACCCCCGATATATATTTATCGAAGAAGGTTAATTATTTATCAAAGTCATTCTGATGCCTATCTTGTGCTGCATTGGGAAAAATGTATCGTATTACCCCCTCCCCCCCCCCCCCCAACACAGATTTTTAAAAAAGCATCCACTGGATTGTAACTACTTTAACTTAAGCAAAAAGAATTATATTGCATTTAATATGCTTTGTTCTTATTACGATGAGTGATAAGTGCATTTAAAGAATGCTATTTGGCTACGTAGTTTTGCTGCACCAATTGAATTAAACGGCATATTCTTATTAAAATTATTTTTAAATGTAGAATTTGTACTACTTTAAAAATTTCCTTAAAGTTTATTTTTGGAATGAATAAAAAGTAAAAACTAATTAAATGTTAAAAATACAAAGCTAAATGTGTATTTCAGTTTAGCAATTTAAAAAGCAATCAATTCTGTTTATTAATTTTACTTTTAAGAAAAGGAATATACATTATCAGTTTTGTCCCGCTCTTTTATTAAATATTAACTAAATTAGAAATTCGCACTCTGACGTCAATTGCGTGATTATTTAGAACTAATTAATTTTATTTTTGTTTCGCATTATTAACAACGCACTAATAGCAACTGATGTTTGGGTTTTCCTGATAAATGTGATTACTGTGTAATTCTTTGATGATTTTTTTTCATAACTTTCAAACGCATAAAAAATGCTTAAGATTGTTCCTTAATTGTTACTTTAAATGCATTTATAATTTATAATAATAATAATACTGAAACTTTTGCTAAAATAAAAGTGGAAAAATAATTTTTTGCGCATGTAAATTTATACGATTTCTGTAAAAATAATAGAAAATAACTATGATTGTTTTTAAGAATGCGAACGTATCAAAATAATATCGGTTCTTAAGCGTTATGTCAGCATAGCTCATTCTTATATATATTGACTAAAAAGGCAATTCGCACTATGGCGTCATTTGCGTGATAATTTAGAACTAATTAATTTTATTTTTATTTCGCATTATTGACAACGCACTAATAGCAACTGATGTTTACGTTTTCTCGATAAATCTAATTACCATGTAATTCTTTGATCATATTTTTGCTTTTTTAATTATTTTTTGCATAACTTTCAAACGCATATAAGTTCCTTAGTTGTTACTTTAAATGCATTTATAATAATAATACTGAAACTTTTGCTAAAATAAAAGCGGAAAATAATTTTTTTTTTGCGCATGTAAATGTATTCTATTTCCGTAAAAATAATAGAAAATAACTATGATTGTTTTTAAGAGTGCGAACGTATCAAAATAATATCGGTTCTTAAGCGTTATGTTAGCATAGCTCATTCTTTTATATATATATTAGCTGGAATGGGCAGAGATTGAGGGCGCTGATGAGTCTTGACTGAAGGAGGGGTCTGATTATTTGAAAATCAAGAGGTGTATTTTTGAGTATACTTAAATTCAATGTTTCTAATATTTTTTAACGTGGAAGGACATTTTTAAGGTTTTGTAGGAGACATTATGGCGTCTAGTGTCATAAATAAAATAAATTCACTCAGTTTGCGGCGTGCCCTGGGGTAATCATTTGGCCCAAGCTTATCATCAACCCCATACTGTACCATTGATCAGCGTGAGTGAAGGGGTGTAGAAATTTAGGGTGCTAAAGACAGTTGGGCAAATTCAAAATGCAGGGGTGCATATTTTGCGCATACCTGAATTTGTTGTTTCTTTCAGACAATTTTGAAGTTGCATTTCAAACTTTCGGTTGGGGAGTGGCACAATTAGCCATAATAATGATTAAAGACATTTTAAATTCCGCACCATTGTGGGGTAAACTATATTCATTCTAGTTGTCCCCCTTTAGGGTAAGCTTTTGCCCTGGATTAATATCGCCTATTACAGTGGTCGGAAAACTCATTTGTCAAAATAGTGCCAAAAATCAGCAGCAAGTCGATTATAAAATTTTGAGAGCCACATTTCATTTCCAGAACTTGTCAAGAACCATGTTTTTCGAAGTCAAAACCCATTTGTGGCCGCACTTAGGTCGCTAAAGAGCCGCATGTGGCTGACGAGCCGCGGTTAGCCAAACACTGTCCTATTAAATCTTTACAGTCCACAAAACGTTTTTTGATAAATTAAAAATACAAGAATGCATTTCATAACATATCTGAATTTAGTTTTGCAACATTCTACACCTAATAGGAAAGCAACGGAAGAGATCCTAGTTTAAAAATGTAGGTGTCACTTAATCTTAGAACCATCGTGTGCACCTAGCAACCCTTACGATGCTGGGTGCCTCAGATATTTTAAGGATTTAAAGTATGATAAGGATATTTTCTTAATTATCATCTTTAAAAAAAAAGGGGGTGGGGACAAAACGGAAAAGTGTTTGACCTGTTCGTTTTATGGAAAAAATATGGTATATTACTAATATTACTAAAAAAATAGTAATATGGCTTTTATTTATTTTTACATTATTTTGTAGCTACTCAATTAATAAATTAATTTTCAACAAACACAAAAACATCACTAAAAAGCACCGCAAACATGATTTTATTTGCTGAACGCAAATGGAAAAAAAAAACTTACTTATAATAATGTGTCTACGTTTTCTAAATATTTCCAAATTTTACCAGAATCAAAACGAAAAAAAACTTTAGTTAGAAAACTGGTCATTTTTATAAATCATATATGAACGGCTTAATCATTTTAAGAAGGCATGGGTTGTTTACAAAAGACATTATATATATATATTAATGTGTGATTTTTATCTAAGGGAAATCGAATGCAAAGTATATATTTCCCGATGTTAAGTTGCTTTAAATGTTTATTTTTAATTTCAAAACACTATAACATTTTTCAGATAAATTACAAATTGCCTCTTAGATATACTTTAAAACACTGTTCTTGTTTTTACCAAATCCACATAATTTACTTTAAATTGAACAAATTAGGAATAAGAATGTTTTGTAAAATAAGTACCAACAAATCTGATAGATTTCCATCATGAAAACAAAATAATAATTTAAAAATTCATGCAAATAGATGGGGCATAATAAATATAGGCTACGTGTTTTTATTAACCTCTGTTATTACTGTTAAGCTGGAAACAGTTTTAAAAAAAGTAGCACATTAAAAGAAAACACAAACGCTTTCAATATAATAATTGATGAAATCTGCACTTTTTGTATGCGCCCCTTAAATACTTAATTTTTTGGGGCCGATAGATGCGGTGTAGCTATTGTAGCCACCATCGGCGGCCAAGACTTTTGTCGCCCTCTCTTTTACGATTCCAAGAATGACACTCCTCTATATAAAGAAAAATTGACACCTGGCTGCACAACACCATCAGCACAGGGGACAAGATTCATTTTTTATCCCCATTCCCTTTTTCATTTCTGAAACTTAATATTATCCAAGCCCATTTTGGTGCCCCTGCTAGTCTGGCGCCCGGGGAAATCTGCCCTTATGTCACCTAGCTACGCCTCTGGCCACTGGAACTGCCCCTTCCCAAATAATCCAAAATGCGCTCAGAGCAAAATGGCTAAAAGAAACACTGCACACAGTTTGTGTAGAGAAAAGAATATGTTAATTGTTTAACGAAATGTTTCAATGTGTATAGTTTCATCATAATTAAAGCTAAACATAAATTGTTTTAATTAACTTAAAAGTTACAGAGAGAGAGGGGGGGGGGAGAGAAAAAGAGAACGAGAGAGAAAGAGAGGAGGAACGAGATACGGAGAGAGAACTAGAGAGAGAGCGACTACGAGAGAGAACGAGAGAGAAAGAGAGAGATAAAGAGAGAGAACCGAAGAAAGAAAGAGAGAGAGTGAGAGAAATGTGTTTAATTTTTTTATGTATCGGGGGCCGGGGGCGGGGGGTCAGGCTGCTGAAGCTTAGAATTTTTCCCCAAGGATATATCAAACAGTTTAGCTTAGGAGAAACAATTCATTAAATTTCACAGCCGTCTTTGACCAGGTTGTAAAGTTTTATGTGCATTTTCACCTTTTAAGATAAGATTATATTCTTTTATTGATCCAAACAAATTGAAATGTTTTTTGATTGCATTGTACAGTTTCAGCACATAAATAAAACAATTTGATCACAAGACATTTATATTAAATTGACAAAAACAACCATTCAGTGATTTTTCTTAGCCATATCAGGGACTTATTAGTTCTCATTAAGATTTGTGACTTCTGGGGGAGCACGCTGGTAAATTGGGGAACAAAAGAATTTTTTTAAAAATTTAAGTCCTCGCCCTGACGGAAAGAATTCGTCCCGAACAGGCCGATACTAAGTATCTGTGGTGAAGAGGGTGGGATGTATCATCCAAAATTTGTTTAGTTTTACAATAACATCTTTCTTCCAATAGTTCTTCAAGTGAAGGATGTTTAGTTTGTGTTATATTCCCAGCTTTCTTGATTAGTCGGTTTATGCGTTGTTTAATATCATTCGTTGAATTCCCACACCAGCAGGTAATACTGAAATTAAGTAGGCTTTCAATTGTTGCACAGTAGAATAGGTTAACGAATTGTTTGTTTACGCCGAAATTGTATTTTTTTGAGGTAGACCAATCTTTGGTTGATTTTCTTATACAGCATTTGACCGTACTCATGCCATGTTAGCTTATTATTAATGGTGACACCTAAGTACTTATATGTGTCTACTTTCTCTACATTTTTATTTTGTATGTTGAGATCTGTAATCTGGTGTTTCCCCATCCTGAAATAAACAACCATTTCCTTTGTTTTTGAGACATTCAACTGGAGAAAATTTTCATCGCACCAATTGATAAAGCTTGTAACTAAGTTACAGTATAAGCCTTCTTCTTCAGATATTAAGCCAACGATGGTGGTATCATCACTCAGATATTAAGCCACTGATGGTGACGTCACCACTCAGATATTAAGCCAACGATGGTGGTATCATCACTCAGATATTAAGCCACTGATGGTGACGTCAAAACTCAGATATTAAGCCAACGATGGTGACGTCACCACTCAGATATTAAGCCAACGATGGTGACGTCACCACTCAGATATTAAGCCAACGATGGTGACGTCACCACTCAGATATTAAGCCAACGATGGTGACGTCATCACTCAGATATTAAGCCAACGATGGTGACGTCACCACTCAGATATTAAGCCAACGATGGCGGTATCATCAACAAATTTTAAGATTGGAACGGTATCGATTGAACTTTGAATATCATTGGTGTATATTGTATACAGTACAGGGGAGAGAATGCAGCCTTGTGTCGCCCCGGTGCTTATTTCTCTGGTTAGAGGTAATTGGTTATTTACCTTGACATATTGTGGGCGAGTTGTTAAAAAGTTCATTATCCAAGCTTGAATATTTAAATTTACACCTCACGAGGTACGTTTCTTTATCATAAAGTGTGGTTGGATAGTGTTAAATGCTGATGAGAAGTCTAAGAAAAGTACTATGACATATTTTTTAGGACTGTTTAGGTGATGGTAAAGTCTCTCCAACAATAGTAAGATAGGATCCTCCTTACTTCTGGCAGGTTTATAAACAAATTGGTAAGGGGTTAATGGTATACTTTATAAGTAACACGTCAGATAGGATCTATATGGAGAATAAGTTAATAACAAGATTTGGTACGCTGACTACATACGGGATAAAACAAATACAACATTTTAAGGAACTGCCATGTCTTTTTCCTGTTAGGTTTTTACATTTCACTCCGACTCAAAGTAACTTCTTCCATTCTTTTTTACTTTGTTTCTGTCTGGTTTTTGTTGTTGTTTTTTTTTTTGCGCCCACTCATATTTTATTTTATTTTATAGGTAGGATACATGTATATATATTATGTAGATTCAATGTATACTTATTTCAATGTTTTGTTGTTGTACAGATGAAGCCATATGCTGAAACGTCTACTGTTGTATTAATGTATTATGTAAAATTATTATTTATCATCAGCATTTAAGTTAATTTAACACTATCTAACCACACCTTCTGTTAAAGAAAATTCCTCGTTAGGTGTAAATTCAGTTAAAATTTTAAAAAATCAAAACTCAAATAAATCCAATTTTCAAATTATTTTATAACTATTTTTTATTTATTAATCTATATACATTGTATATACAAATAAATGTATGTATCTTTGTATGTCTCGCATTCGCTCCTACACCATTAATGCTATTGCAACAAAACTTTGGTGAGTTGTTGTCCACATACCTGGACATTTAACTGAGTCATTACAACCCTTATAAAGTGTTCCGTTTTCGGCCATTTTTCTTATACGAGCTTTGTAAACATAATTTCCGTTTGCGCTCCTACACCATTTATCCGAATGCGATAAAACTTTGGTGAGATGTTACACGCACGTCCGCAAAGGTTTTTGAATTATTACAACCGTTTTAAAATAGTCCATTTTGAACCAGGGGCTCTATGTTCGGTTTTTTCTAATATGAGCTAAATAAATATATTTTCAAACCGTATGCGCTCCTACACCATTCATGCCATTGCCACAAAACTTTAGTAAGTTGTTGTCCAAACGCCCGCGAATTTTACTGAGCCATTACAACACTTTTAAAATGTTTCATTTTTGGCCGTTGGCCTTAAAATCGTTTTTTTTTTAAATATGAGCTTTGTAAATATAATTTCAAACCGTATGCGCTCCTACACCACTCGAGCCCCAATTTCCAAATTGTTTTTTTTTCTTATGGGAGCTTTGTACAAAATAATTTCCGTATACGCTCCTACAAAATTTAACAGATGCGATAAAACTTAAGTTAGATGTTGTGCGCACGGCCGCAGGGTTTTTTAAATTATTACAACCATTTTTAAATATTCCGTTGTGAGCCGTTGTTGTTTTTTTTACATTAGCTATATATATATAATTTTAACCCGTATGCGCTCCTACACCATTCACGCGATTGAAATAAAACATGTTCTGAGTCATTAAATTCATTTTACAATATCCCGTGTGTTGCCGGGGGCCTTACATTCGTTTTCCCCTTAATATTAGCTATATAAATATAATTTCCGTATGCGTTCCTATACCATTAATCCGATTGCGATAAAACTTTGATGAATTGATATGCGCACTCCCGTAAAGGTTTCTAAATTAGTACAACAATATTAGAACATCCCGTCGGCCGTCGACGCCTACTTCGTTTTTACTTATATGAAACATATCAATAAAATTTCAAAAAAGAACTAATGAATTGGAGGATGGAATTTTAATCAAATACAAACAGCGACATTTCAATCTTTGTGTGACATAAGTAGGTTTCTGAATTACGATAACCATTTTACATTATTCCTTTTGCATCTGGAACGACGGTTTCTTCTCGTTTAGCCGTCGGTACCTCTCTACCGTACTTAGTATTGCCTCTTCCTTCCTTATATCTAGTGGTTCTACATTGGCCAAGACCTATACAGCAGTTGTGGGTGTGGTCCTAAATGCGCCTCAGATGAATCTCAAAGCCTGATTCTGGATTCGGCCCAACTTTTCCAATGCGGTCTTGCTTGCAAAGGATTGGACTGACACGCTGTAATCCATCACCTTTCCCTGCCTAGAAATAGAGCTCTTAGCGTTCTTGCTCTTGTGCAAGCCAGTTTTTCACCAGGTTGAGCCTGGCGGTTGCCTGGGAGCAGAGGTCTTGTACAAAATTATGCATTTGCACATTTTGATCCAGTTTGACTCCCAGGTAAACCGGTTGCTTGTCCCATTTGAGCGCTATATGGTCCACCTCGATCTCCTGTTTGAGTATGGTCCGCCCGTTGATAAATAGTGAATAGACCGTCTTCTCGATGTTGATCTCCAGATGCCACCGCCACATGAACCGGTAGAGCCTCTGGTTAATCATTATCTCGGCTACCTTCCCCTAACACAATGTTAGGGAAATCGGACAGTAGCCGGTCAGCTGATCGAGTTTCTTCTCTTCCTTGGGAATAGGGGTGATCGTATTGCTAAGCCTAGCTCTTGGTAAGATTCCTGTTACCCATGATTTGTTTATGATTGACAATAGCCTTGTCTTAGCTATCGGACCAAGGTTTTTGATCATTTCGTTGCAGATCTTGTCCGGACCAGGCGCCTTGGCCGAATTACACTTGTCGATGGCGGTAGGCAACTCAGCCATAGTGAAAGGTGCGATAAAGACGTCAGCATGTTGTCCCCACAGTTGCTTCCGGAGACGGTTCTGGCTATCTCTTGACTCCTGCTTCTTTTTAATATTTGCAAAGTGCTTATTCAAAGCCTCGGCACTATTGGCATCTACGGTAGTCGTGCCAGTAGTCGATTGCAATGGACGCGGATTACAGACCTCCCATGCACAACAGCGAGTCTATCAATAGCCAGACTTTTTTCCGACTTTCAGGTCGAGTTTTCCAAACGCCCCAAGCCATTTTTCCTTCTTCGCCCTATCAACCTACTTCCGGACCTCAGCTGTCAGTCTGTTGTAAGCTGCACGAGCAGTAGCCGCCTCCAACTTTCCAGCTTTGGTCCGTGCTCTCTTCCGTTCACGAACCAACTCTGCCAACCTCTTGTTCCAAAAGGGGCGGAACTTGCGAGTCCCTTTGGTTCTAGGGTTAGTTTTCATTCCAACTGTGAGAATACCACTCACAAAATTGTTGTGTGCAGCGTCGGTGCTTTCGGAGGTAACGGGAATCCCTTCTGAATTTGCAGAACAGCCTGTGTCCCCAGCTAACATTGGCTTCACCAGCACAAGATCAGTTGTGATGAAGGTCGGTCGATGGTCACTGCCAACCTCGCATCTAAGACTTTACACTGAATCTTGGCCTCGATTCAGCCGAGACTAGCGTTATATCGGAGCGACACATGGCACTATTGCCAGTATGGAGCAGTGTTGGTAAACTGTCACCGTTTTGCAGCCTAATGATGTTGGTCGTGAGCTCGACCTCCTCTAAGTAGCGCCCTGAGGCGTTTGTATCGGGATAGCCCATATCCCCCATACAGGCGTTAAAATCCACTGCCATAATCCTATTATGTAAAGAGGGTTGTGCCATGCAAGGACAGGCACAATGTGTTTCTAGGGATATTGTAAATATTGCTATCGGTAAAGAATTTACCGCCTAATCCTACTCTCAGGGTCAGAGTATCTGTCTCACCAACGTTTCTGCTCCCTACCAGCTCCGCTGTGAGGGGATTTCGCACAAGTGATCTTAGCCCTCGGCACTTTGCGCAAGTGCAGCGGTATACTGAAAAGCCCGTGATGTTCAATGGGTGCTTTTTCAGTAGGGTCTCCTGCAATAGAGTTACGTCCACTTCCTGGCTGTGGAGTAGTTTGGTGAGTTCAGAGATTTTCCCTCTGACCCCGTTGCAGCTAAGCTGCAATCTACTAAGGTTGTGGGGAGGTGACCAGCGGCACCTTGCCTAGTGCTCCCTGTAGCACGAGCGCCTACAGTCGGCCTGAGCCCCGTCACCGATCTGCAGGGGAGGAGGGGATTCGAGTTCCCCCTGCTTTATTATCTTATCTTCTCCCGGGGAGAAGTTACCTAAGTAAACTCTCTCCTTCGCCTTGGGAGACGGACGTTGGGACGTGGGTTTTTTATCTTCGGGTTGTCTGATCTACCTTACTGGTCGGTCGCGCCACTTAAAAGGCTAAACTCTTGCGGGAACCGCCTAGGCGGAACTTTTACCGAATCCCTCGGATTAAATAATTCAAATAGAAAAGCTAATATTCCAGCTTTCCCAACCCCAAATAGACTTCTGTTTACTAAAAAAAATATAGAATTTAAATTCCTAAAAATGATTTTTATTTTTATAAAACTGTGTAATCAATGGTATATATTAAGAAACTAAATATTATGTGACTTATATTACATTCAACAAACAGAAGCTCTTTTTATAAAGCGCCTTTAAATATAAATAAAAATAAAAATCAACTAAAATTAAAATCATTTTTTTTTTAAATTAATCATGATTTAAATTGAACCAATAAAAATAACAACGCTTAAAACGGTAGACTTATATGTACACAATTATGAAAGTGATATACATAAATGTATATGCTACGTGTAAAAATAAGCATTATTTTATTATGTATAAATATGTTAATTGCATATAAATTTATTTTATTTAATTGCACACACGCATAAATATATAGTATATGCATACATATTATGTATCTGATATGCGCAAGTAAATCATATGAACAATTTTGTATGTTTTGTGACTAATAATTGAATGAGATATGAACACGGATTAATAGTGGATAAGCGTAAGTATGAATGTGATAGTGATATGTAGAGTACTAAACGTGATATACACATCATTGTATGGGATGTGCACAAGTATATGTGCTGTTCAAGAGCTATGCAGGAGACATGCACTCTCTACCCCGCATTGCAATCGTGCTCAATGCAGCCCAGTTGTTTGGACTGGCGGGGTGATTTGTCTGCCTGGCTTCTTCCTGTCAACAAACTCTAAGGATGGTATTGTCCGTCCTTACACTCCAGAAGGCAGACGACAAACAGGACCGCTAACCCCACGAGTGATTTGGGAAACAATGCGCCGCATTCCTTGTACCTCCGTGAATGACAGAATGAATAAAAGTCGTTGGGAGTCTGATGGATAGAGCGAAGGGATTGATCGACTAATAGCATCAGACCCAAAACGAAACGAAAGAAAGCGCTAAAAGCAAAGTAATAACTTTAGAACGTATAAGTATAGTGTAAAATGGGTTGGTTTTAAATAAGGATTAAAATCAGGAAATTACTGCAGAAACGTATAATCTTTACACTATAGCGTCATTCCTACACTGCGAATGGTAGCTAACGTACCATTCACATACTGCAAGTGGAAACTAACGTGCCATTCATACACTGCGATTGCAAGTTAAAGTGACATTCATAACCTGCGAGTGGAAGCTAACGAACCATCATACACTGCAAGTGGAAGCTAGCGTACCATTCATACACTGCGAGTGGAAGCTAATGTGACATTCATTCACTGCGAGTGGAAGCTAGCGTACTATTCAAAAAATGTGAGTGGAAGCTAATGTGACATTCATTCACTGCGACGAGTGGAAGCTACCGTGCCATTCACACACTGCAACTTGAAGATACTATGCCATTCATATAATGGAAGCTAACAGACTGAAATCATCGGTGGACGTAAACGTATGTTTACATTATTAGAACAACCAGATGCATCCCGTGACATCAAGTGTGACGGGTGATCTGGGGGCGATGTTTGATAATGAAACAAGCGGTGGACAACAACTTACATTGGATGTCATTGGTTTATTAATAATGTACAAAAACAAAATGTGTACTAGCTATAGCCCGAAATATAATGGCGGCCGCAATGCGTGAACTTCCCTTCTTCAAGTTACTTGACATGAACTTCCCTTCTTCTAGTTACTTGACAAAGCATACATTCTTGTAACGCACTTAGTAAGAATCACCGCACTTGAACTATTCATAATAAACCCACGTTTCCCCGAAGATTTATTACATCAACTATTTCTGTAAAATATAAGAAAGTATTACGCACCAAATGTACTTGAGGTATTGTTAAGAATCTATTTAGGGCAGGTCTCGGGAATTTTTTGTGTGAAATCAGCGACATCTGGTAGCGTTAGTGGTATTTGTAATATAGAGAATTGTGTAACTTGATGATGGTATGCTACGCAAAATAAATTCTCTTGTGCAGAAGTGTAAACAAATTAAACAACAGTTTCTGTTGTAAATATGTAAATGCTCTACAATATTCTCTGATACAAAAAAATATTAAAAATACACCCCTCTGTAAAAATATTCCTTTAAAAAAAACTTCCGTGTAACTTTTAGTTTACTGGTAGATCAAGGAATTGTCTGAGTCAGGACTGCAACGATTATCGTTGATTCTTAATTGCCGTCGGACCAATAGTAGATGGGTTGAGTACCTATATCTAGATTCTAGTAACAATAAAATCCATATGTAAAGTTGGCTTACTTGACATGCAAAACATTGAAACGAAAGGATAAGACGCACCTAATTATAAGACGCACCCATGTATAAAAAGCGGGTTTTGACGATTTGTGTAAAAAAATATTTTACATAAGAAGCACCCTGGGTGTGGGATATGTAAAACTTTGTATCAGACACCTTTTCAACCCAGAACCTTTACAACCAACAAACAAAAAATATGCCTGCTTCAAGAACTCCTCTAACAACCACTAATGTGAGTGTGGGTGAATTTGGGTTAGTGTGGGTACATGTGTGTAAGATGGTGCATGTGGGTATTTGTGAGTCATGGTTTGATGTGTCGTTATTTGGATGGCAACAAATCGTGAACATAATTAACCGTGGCCAATAATAGTGCCACAAATAAAACGGCAAAACATTGCATAGAAACCAGGAAAGAAGTTCAACACTATAATTATATTGACATGACGACTCACCAATCGCGTCTCATTGGCTACAGACCTGTTCTTATTTTGAGGTTTTAAAAACAGAGCTACTGTAATCTTTTTGTCTTAAACTGCATGCCTAGTGTGACAGGAGAAATGTGAGACGGGCTATATGGAAATGGGAGGGGGCGTGGTGGTGGTTTCTATAGTCTATCTGTAGTCAACTGTACCAGCTTCACAACACAGTAAATTCACAACAAACATGACACAGACATGACACAATCTACAACAAACACGGCACAATCTACAACAAACACGGCACAATCTACAACAAAAACGGCACCATCTACAACAAACACGGCAGAATCTACAACAAACACGGCACAATCTACAACAAACACGGCACAATCTACAACAAACACGGCACAATCTACATCAAACACGGCACAATCTACAACAAACACGGCACAATCTACAACAAACACGGAACAATCTACAACAAACACGGCACAATCTACTACAAACACGGCACAATCTACTACAAACACGGCACAATCTACAACAAACGAGTTGCACAGTCCACAAAAGACATTGACATCCCCAACAAATTCGACTACCTTCAAATCAGCGATTCTCAACCTGTTGGTCACGACCCCTTTAGGGTTCAATTGACCCTTTCCCCAGGGGTCACCTAAGACCAACAGAAAACACACTCTACAGTTATGAAGTAGCAACGAAAATAATTTTGTTGCTGGGGGTCGCCACAATATGAAGAACTGTATTAATGGGTCGCGGCATTACGAAAGTTGAGAACCACTGCTTTAAATGATCATTGGCTGTGCTATCCCCGTGCTTAAACCCTATCCAAAGATTGTGTTGGATCCATGCCCTGCTCAACGCTTGACTGCATCAATCACAGTCCAACACAAGGTTTATGATAACAGTCAACGGGTTTTACTTGACTTGGTTCCTCATGGTCCGCTTAAAGTGTCAAGTATCAGTGCTTCATTGTTCGTGGTCTGTGATAAGTTTCATGTCTTTCATTGTTCGGGGTCTGTGTATAAGTGTCATGTCTTTCATTGTTCGTGGTCTATGTATAAGTGTCATGTCTTTCATTGTTCGTGGTCTGTGTATAAGTGTCATGTCTTTCATTGTTCGTGGTCTGTGTATAAGTGTCATGTCTTTCATTGTTCGTGGTCTGTGTATAAGTGTCATGTCTTTCATTGTTCGTGGTCTGTGTATAAGTGTCATGTCTTTCATTGTTCGTGGTCTGTGTATAAGTGTCATGTCTTTCATTGTTCGTGGTCTGTGTATAAGTGTCATGTCTTTCATTGTTCGGGGTCTGTGTAAAATTTAAGTGTCAGTAAAGAGGCAGTCATTATTCTTCATACGTGTAAAGTGTCAAAGTAATAGTTTTCGTTGTTTGTGCCAGTGGCGACACTGGGGGTGTGGCCAAATTTCAAATTCGATGTCAATTCACTATGTATATATTTTTGCTTAAATTAACCACACAATTTGAAGGGCTGTTTCACATCTCTGTTTTGTTTATATTAATAATTATCATCGTTGTAGATTTAACATTATGTAAAGTATTTTTAAAAAAATAAAATAAAAAATTGCACTTTTAAAATTAGATTCCTCAAATTCTACGTTTTCTACTAAGTCTTTTGTTGTTTTAGAATTTAATTTAAAAACAATATTTAAGCGATACCTTATCACCCAAGGAAAAAAAAAAGGGGGGGGGGTGTGGATGGAGGAATCACGAGTTTACCGCACAGGGTGACACCTACCCTAGAGACGCCTCTGATTCGTGGTCTGTTAATGTTTCCAGTGCTGTAAATCCTAAACCAAACTCTATAATGTTATACTTAGAGTTGTTGATTTGGTATGAACAATTTCACTTTTCATTGTTTTTTATGAACAATTAAATATGAATTATTTTTTTATTTGTTAAAATCATATACAATTATGCATGCAGGCCTATGTAAAATGTATGTCTATCTAGTGGCGGACACAAACAAATTAAAGGCGGGAAACCAATATTAAGAATGTATTGTGGAGTTAATCTGATTATTCCTATCATATTTCGTGATGTGGGAATAGAAAGAGCAAAAAATGTGAGAGGGGGGGGGGGGGGGGGGTGGGTTACAAAATTTGAAAAATGGTATTCTTAGAACACAAAATGAAATATGAGAAGCAGACGACACCTCATGAATAGAAAGACTGGTCGTGTCCGCATCCTTACTGACATAAAAAAAAATTAATAATTTAAAAAAACAGCAAATAAAAAGAAGAAAAAAAGTAGAGGGGAGAGCACCGAGAAAACATTACAAGTGTGCCATGGTAAGATTTAAAACTAATCAAAATGGACGTGAAAGAAAATGAACTTTTTATCTGGTGTAAAATTGTGTGACAGCTGTTGTGACCAGCAAGATATTTCTGTATAATATCCTAATTCAGCATTATTTTATTGTTGTTTTAATAGGGGCAACTTTTCATTGTCTTAACAAGGGTCTGTTTTCATTGTCTTAATAGGGGCATGTTTATCATTGTCTTAATAGGGGCATGTTTATCATTGTCTTAATAGGGGCATGTTTTCATTGTCTTAATAGGGGCATGTTTATTATTATTTTAACAAAGGCATTGTTTTCATTGTCTTAATAGGGGCATGTTTAACATTGTCTTAATATGGGCATGTTTTCATTGTCTTAATAGGGGCCTGTTTTCATCGTCTCAATGGTGGTATTTTATCCTTGTCTTATTAGTAGTATTTTATACCTTGTCCTAAGGAGGGTAGGTTTTTCTGTTGTCCTTGTAGGACCACATTTCAATCACGATATAATATTAAGGTTTTAATTAATACGTCTTCAATCAATCCTTTATATCAGGTGTCACCAAACTACGATCCGCGGTTCGGATCCGGCCCGTGAAAACATTTTATTAGGCCCACCGATGATACTTGAATTTGCTTCATAAAAGGTGTGGAACATGAGACGTTGTGATACAATTTAAATTTAAATATTATGTTTAGAATTAGGTACTTTGGTTTTTAAAAAAATCGAAATTTAAAAAATATATATTACAGTTATATAGAGCAAACTTCAAATTTAAAAAAAAAAAAAAAAAAAAACCAGAATCAACTTTCTAGCTTTAGTACTTTAGGAGCTATGAATTTTTAAAAAGTGCGAGTTCTTTTGTTTTTGTTTTTGTTTTACTATGGACTGCACCTCTACATTTTGTGAATGAACTGAACTTGAAACTTCTGTGAAAGGATAACCTCATCTATGATCATAATCATCAAAGGATTTCAGGGAACGCTGTCATTGTTTGAAGCACAACTGGAAGGAGAAAACTGTCCTCATGTTCACTGTTTCAAAGAGTCTTGCGGTACAATCACCCAAGATGTCAACCTCGATTTTCCGAAAACAAAATATACTTGACTCGAAGAAGCATTTTTTAAGGAGATTTTCATATCTTGACAGAAATGAGAGTGGCATTCTTCTGTGCCATAATCCGTTTGATTGTATCCTTGATGATGTGTCAGTTGAACTACAGTTGGAGCTCAATGATTTTTCAAGCAAATAACTTGTTGAAAGAGAAGCATAGAAAAGTAAAACTTGTTGAATTTTAACACTGCTTGCCTGATGCTGAGTTTCCGAAACTGAAGAAATTTGTCGCTAGCATGGCATCAATGTTTGGAACAAATTTTATCTGTGAGAAAACATGTTCCAAAATGAAGTATGTGAAGTCAACACATCGAAAGAGATGGACTGGTGAACATCAATTCTCTTGATAGGATGCAGCAATCCAAAACAAACATTGATACATCTTGAAAGCCAAACGTCAGTTTCACAAATCTCACTAACCCTTTTTGCTGCTTAGTTTTTGAGATTCGGATTTTTTGCGCACTGATGTAACTATCTTTTCGCTAACGTCCCCTTCTTTGATAACTTTTTTAGTCAATAAATATGATGGTTGTCTTTGTTTGTGTGCTTTGCACGCCACTCACCCATGGAATACTAAACTTACTTTTTTGTCTTTTTCCCCCAGAGCTTCCGTTCTGGCTTGTAAGTATTTAACAGAATGATTATTTGGCCCGCACCCTCCTCATTTTTTCATCTATCCTGCCCGCTGTGAAAAAAGTTTGGTGACTCCTGCTTTATTTGAATAAATGCACTGGGGAAAGTTAATGCACTAGGCAAATGAGTGCACCGGGGAAAGTTAATGCACTAGGCAAATGAGTGCACCGGGGAAAGTTAATGCACTAGGCATGTCAATGCACTGGGGTAAGTTAGCGCTCTGGGGAAGTCAATGAAATGGGGTACCTACTCGAGGAATGGAGTTAGTGATTAAAGACTTGGCACTAATATCATGATATCTTTTTGGATCTTGAGGCCCAAGAATTCACCCCCCCCTCCCCACACACACACGTTCCAGGGTGGCCCCTACCTAGTGCACCCATGCTGGACTACTGGGTTTTACAATGAACAAGGGTTTTTCTTACCCTGATCTAGTAGGCACGTGATGTTGGTGTAAATCCCCAATGGAAGTCATCAGCACTGAGCATGTGAGGAGGGTTGGCTAGCGGTAACGTTATAGGGTGAGTTCAAGAAGTGACCATGGCAGAAGCACGGTGGAGTGCTAGAAAAATTGGATCCCGGGCTACGAACTTTGTGACTTCCGGGAGAGATGTGGGTCATTATCAGATTTGATTTCCTTGGCATGCCCGTCCCTGTAGATCTGTGGAGAATAAATGAAAAGGTTATGGGGTCAAATTGTCTAGCTGCTGTATAAATATTACATTATATTTTCTATTGTAGTAAGCTGGATTGTGTTACCTTTTGTAGTGTAGTTGGCAGTTTTATATTATATTTTATATTGTAGTTAGCCTGATGATATTACATCTGGCTTGGTTATAATTACGTTTGATGTATTGTTGTTTTTGTTGTATTGTATTTAGCTGTCTAATACTACAGTAGATGTATTGTGGTTATTGTTGTATTGTATTAGCTGGCTAATACTACAGTAGTTGTATTGTGGTTATTGTTGTATTGTATTTAGCTGGCTAATACTACAGTAGATGTATGGTGGTTATCGTTGTATTGTATTTAGCTGTATAATACTACAGTAGATGTATTGTGGTTATCGCTGTATTGTATTTAGCTGTCTAATACTACAGTAGATGTATTGTGGTTATTGTTGTATTGTATTTAGCTGGCTAAAATCGGTCTCATTAGCCACACGAAGAGCTGCAACCAGACAAGATAATATATCGTCTCTCGTAGACGGAAAGATGCCATACCATACTACAGTAGATGTATTGTGGTTATTGTTGTATTGTATTTAGTTGGCTAATACTACAGTAGATGTATGGTGGTTTTTGTTGTAATGTATTTAGCTGTCTAATACTACAGCGGATGTATTGTGGTTATATTGCCTAAAAAAACTGCAGAAATGCCCCACCCATTTTCAAAATAAAAAAATTCCAACCCGTGGAGGACAGCACGACCGCACAACTTTCCTGGTTTGGTCTTTATGTGAAATATTTCATTAGTAACATGAAAAATATTTGTTAGACTATCATTGTATTATGTTAAATATTTGCAATTCCAGTGGTGTAATTGTGAAATGTTGGTATGTCAATGAAATGTGGTATATCAGGGAAATGATAGTATATTAGTGAAACGATGGTATATTAGTAAAATGTTGGTATATAAGTAAAAATTTGGTATTTTAGTAAAATGTTGGTATATCAGTGAAACTGGTATATCAGTGAAATATTTGTATATCAGTGACATATTGTTATATCACTGATATGTTGTTATCTTAGTGAAATATTGTATTTTTCTGATACAAAACTTAACAAAAAACTTTTCACCGTTTTCCACGGAACAGCATGACGTCATTTCTTAAACTGTTTTCAGATTTAAGAAAATTAATTTTTTTGTCATTTTTAAATTTTATTATATATTGCAGACGACTTCAAACATGTGGACATTAACATAGAAACTGTAGGGCGGATGTAATAATCTGGTATGATTAACACAAGGGGATTTTAAGTTTAAGGAATCTTTTAAATGCCCACACACACAAAAAATACACTCATAAATATAAATGTTATTCCAAAACATAAATATTAGAGCCCTTTGGGTTTTTATTATGCCTCATATAACCTATTTAAAGATTGGCCTAATTTTTTTTATTGTAAATTCAAATAGTCCTACTTCTTTTATTTTTTTTTTACATTACTTTAAGTCGAACAAATAAAATAGGTCAAGGCAAGGTCTAGAAATAAGTAGCAGATAAAAGGAAATAAATTTAAATTAATCATTAGTTAAAGTATGTCAACTTGAGAACAATGTCAGTTTTAATTTCAATGCGTTGATTCAAAATGTGTCTTCCAAAATGTGAATATTGATATTATCTATTATGAAAGTGAAGCTAAGAAGAAAAAGGATAGATTTCATAGATGATAGATCTCTTTTAAAAAAATAATACAACCAAACTATTTTTTTTTCAAACTGCTACCAAGGTTATCTAAATAAACACTGTTAATGAAACTCTCTAAACTAAACGATGTAGTGTTAGTGATATTTTAAGTGGATTTCCTTCATATGACTAGTCGATATTTTTGGACCAATTCAGTGTTTAAGTTTACTATGTTTAGTCATCATAATATATACATTTATTTTGTTCTACACCAACAACAACTAATCTCTAATAAATAACGACATGCCTTAGAATTACACTTACACTTATACCAAATCTTGATCCGTGGGTGAAATCTTCAATATCCCCGTTTCTTGTCTCGTTGAAATCATTTCAACACACTCAAACCTGTGCTACACACTTAAATCACATTAGCGGAGGTCACCAAATATCTAACAAGGAAGAGTGTATCGCCTGCTAGACCGAACACAGGACGACCCACTGCCACCAGTACGGAAAGTTGGGCCCCCAGGTAAGTTGTGTGTAACTGGATCGAGTGAAGAGGGAGAGAAACAGACTGCTGATGGCGTACGGGGGGACAGATCACGGTGTGCTGCGCTAGGTGAGAGCGACAACGATGACGTCTCGATGCATCGGTGAATCTCACAAGTGAAACACACGGTCGATGATGCCGGAGATAGGTAGATACGAGGAACTCATTAAACGATTGGGACCCCTCCTTAATAAAGTGGACTGGTGGACAAATAAACATACAATGATAAAGCACATTATATATATATATATATATAACTATATTTATACAGATCAGTGGCTCTCAAAGTGGGCGGTACGTTGTGGTAATGAAATGCTTGGAAGACTAAAGGGGGGGGGGGGGGGGCTTATAATAGGAATCAGTGCCGTAGCTAGAATCTGTGGGCCTACCACCAGGAGCGAGCTAAGATTTTTTCCACCCCCTTCCACGATAAAGACCTTGGCAGTTGGCCAAACAATCCCACACGGTGCGGACGGTCTCGCCGGCCCCTTCCGATACAGCGAGGAATACGACATTTGAACAATAATAGACAAATCAGATAGTACTCGATTTACCAACTACGAAAGATTTCAGTCCACAGAGCCTAAGTTCATTCGTTAAATGTTTCTGTTGGTAGTGTCTCTCCTAGTCTTGTGTATGCCTCTCTTACTTTGGTGTATGTCTTTCTTACTCTGGTGTTTGTCTCTCTTACTTAAGTTTATGTCTCTCTTACTTTGGTTATTTCTCTCTTACTTTGGTGTATATCTCTCTAACTCTTATTTTGTGTAGGCCTATATCTCTCTTACTCTTGCCATTGTCCCTCTTACTTTGGTGTATGTCTCTCTTACTTTGGTGTATGTCTTTTTTACTCTTGCCTTGTCTCTCTTACTATGGTGTATGTCTCTCTTACTCTTGCCATCGTCTCTCTTACTTTGGTCTATGTCCCTCTTACTTTGATGAAGTTCTCTCCTACTCTGGTGACCATGTAGGCCTACTAGACATGACACATTTAGCCTTAAATAGACCAAGTACTAGAGATGACACATTTAGCCTTAAATAGACCATGTACTAGAGATGACATATTTAGCCTTAAATAGACCAAGTACTAGAGATGACATATTTATCCTTAAAGTGACCATGTACTAGAGATTACATATTTAGCCTTAAATAGACCATATACTAGAGATGACATATTTAGCCTTAATTAGACAATGTACTAGAGATGATATATTTAGCCTTAAATAGACCAAGTACTAGAGATGACACATTTAGCCTTAAATAGACCATGTACTAGAGATGACATATTTAGCCTTAAATAGACCAAGTACTAGAGATGACATATTTATCCTTAAAGTGACCATGTACTAGAGATTACATATTTAGCCTTAAATAGACCATATACTAGAGATGACATATTTAGCCTTAATTAGACAATGTACTAGAGATGATATATTTAGCCTTAAATAGACTATGTACTAGAGATGACATATTTTGCCTAAAATGGACCATGTACTAGAGATGACATATTTAGCCTAAAATAGACCATGTACTAAAGATGACATATTTAGCCTAAAATAGACCATGTACTAAAGATGACATATTTAGCCTAAAATAGACCATGTACTAAAGATGACATATTTAGCCTTGATTTTTTGAACATTTCATTCTGAGCATCACACAGTTATAAATCGTTATCTGTGATGTCAAGAGATAAAATGGTTGGGTTTCGATTCTCTAAAAATAACTCAAAATAACTCATGCGCATGCGCCTTCAATTCTTAATCCATGCAACCATATGACATTTACTCTATAGCAATGTTTTCCAACGTGGGGGCCCACCCCCATAAAACAGGGGGGGGGGGGGCTATTTGATTAACTGGGTCAATTCGAAAATTCTCTGTCTAGAATGTGAAAACCAACACCCTTGAGTTGCATTTAATTTGAAGGCCAAATATAGTTCTCATTGTCCCTTATGCTCAGTAATTTCTACAATACCTCTGACACCACCTTGTATTAATGTGAACAAGGAAACACGACACTAATAATATAAATAATATGAATCTTCAATTTAAATCAAAGTAATGACAGCTCATTTATTATTTAAATATACTTTGTAGCATACTATGAGATACACAACAAATGCACAATGAATTACTTCGGAAAAATGATGTGAAATAACCTAAAATAAATGCTTTGAAATATGAAATAAAATGCCTTATGAGATATGCTATGAAATTTAAAATAAATGTCACATAAATATGACTGTTCAATGAACATATGCAAAACACAAGGAAGACACAATTAGTGGCATAGTGAGGGGGGCAAGGGGGGCATCATGCCCCGGCGCTACTCACAAAGGGGCGCCAAATGGTATATTTTACTATAATATTGTATGGTTTTCGAATGGGGGGGAGGGCGCTAAAAAGGTATTGTTCCCCGGGCGCGAGTTAAGCTCGCTACGCCACTGGACACAATATATGCAATTCTAACTTATGACCCAAGCAAGACGCTACACTTCCTTATGGCGGAGCCTTGGATGACTGTCGCTTCTCTTCTACTTAAGGGGCTCTCCTATTGTCAAGGATTGTCACTAGCTCTTTCTTACGTCTCGTCCTCTTTATGTGTTGGCATCCGTTCACTGTCGACATGGCCACGCGCGTGCAGTGATTTGTCTTACTAGTATAAAATAAAGGGGGAATATTCCTGAAACATGTAAGAGGTACTCACCTACACTATGTGATATATGCAGAGCACTGCCTATCTACTTACCGAAGTCTTACAGATATAACTAAATGTCTATTAAACACATCTATCTACCATATATATTCTACATTGAAACACTGTACACACACTTACCTCTATGTGGATTACTGTGGCAAGAACTGGTACAAGCTAGGTCTAAGTCTACGTCTAAACACACAGGAAAGAAGTTTCGTGTGAGGACTGTAGTTGGTGGTCAGTTAAGTAACTGAATTTTGTGTCACTTATTTACCCACTCGTTCCTTCACCAACTTCTACTCATGACGCATCCCAGTCGCAACCGCCCCCATAGAATGTAATTAATTTCTGCCATCAAACTATGATAAACTAGCGCCAAGGCGCTCTAACGCGAGTCAAAGACGACGCATACATTCTTACATTCATACACTTCCCTCCGTGTGATAACAGCAGCAGTTGCTGTGTTAAAGCAGCATCCCGGCCGGCCAGGCATTCCTTCTCTGGGGCCGCCTCACTCGCATAGTCAATCGAGTGGAAGGGTGGGTGAGGCTGTCTCAGGGGCGGAAAGCCCCCGGCGTGCCGCTTTGCGGCCTGACTGGAACACTGGGGGAGTGGTTAAATGCCGGTTTGGAGTGGCGGGGGTGCGCTGGGGAAGACTTAATGAGCTTCGGCTCGATATTTTGCTGATTTTCTTAAATAGATTCGATTAGTTGACGGTCGAGGATAAGAGAGTGGGGTCATTTTAATGTAGCAACATCTAAAAGCACTATCGTTTTACACGCCTGAAAATATCATCTTTAAAAACAGATACATGCTTTTAAAAAAATCCCAAAAAGCAATTAAGGGGAAAAGTTTATGAAACTGTGAATAGATCTTAAATACACAAGACTTTTAGACGTTAAAATTGGATGCGGGATGCAGATTTAAATTTAAGATTTCTGTTTTTAACGATGTTCACATTTTATAGCTCAGGAGCGAGGCAGAGGCTAAGGAAAATGTTTTTAAAGTTAAAGACATGATTTTACACATTTTTTGTAATGTGTTTACTTTTTAGTGAAAATAATGTGTTTAAGAACGAGAAAATGGGTAGAGTAGGAGTATAAAATATAGCAGATAAATTTTTCTCTAACTAAATGATGTTAGAAACGTAAACATCATTGCAGAGATATTTTTTAAAAAAAATAAGTAATTATGATTAAGTATTTCCTAAAGATACACTTCAATGAAGTGAAATATTGTCGTTATTTTGTTGTTTTTGTAAGTATAAAAAAACATCAAAACCTGTTTCAATTATATACGTAAAATGTGGCTTGTTAGGTGTTATGACCTCACAATAGCAAGTATAGAGTATCACAAAATGCCAATATTATACAGGTAACTTTGGGCTATATGTTCTAGTTTTTATTAGGATTTTAAGATGATATCTTCAATAAATCTCTAATTGTCCTCAAATGTTATGACATCAGATTTAAAGCTATTTTAGAAGTTTCTAGAAATGTCCAAAATAAGCGTAGAAGGTTCTACATAGCCAAAGTTATATACACGAAGGCTTAGGTTATAATGCAAGCTTCTACATTCTACGTAAATTGTTGCATCGAGACCAAACTTGGTAAAGATAACTGTCACCATCCCCTTTAAAATATCGGCGGATTTCAAATTAATAATATCAACATAATAATATCCACATCTTTTTTGTGCATGGATCGCCCAATTTTATTTTATTTTATTAAAAAGCTTCATGTCTTGTGTTTTTTTAACATTCTAATGTAAGACAATATTTAAAATGAAGTTTATTCGTTTTAATCCAACCTAAAATACTCGCTTATTAAAATTAAGTTCTTAATAGTAAACATTTAAAAGGCAACACATTTTCAAATTCTACAGATTGTAATGGGATAAATGTAAAAATTATTATGAATGTATCTGAATAATTTTTTATAGTACTCCTATTGTTAGACCCCTGTTAGAATGGTGATCCAATTTTATGTTAATTAATAAACGGCCATACCATGGGCGAGTAGCATCTTTTTAATAAGACATATTTTCAAAGTTAGATTGTTCTTCAAATCAAAGTTTTTTGTTTCTTCTGTTTACTTGCCCAGCTTGATTATTAACTGAAAAGGGGTATGCCCCGGGTATGCCCAAAAAGTCAATGGTTACAAGAATTATGATCAATCTGGCTTTTTTTTAGAAGGCCTTAAATTTTTACTTGTATTTTAGTGAAGTGATAGGGCCATAAACGTTCGTGTACACTGATAATGCCGTAGCAGGCTATGTAGGGGGTAGGAGACCGGTAAAATAATGTGTAGGGGGTAGGAGACCGGTAAAACAATGTGTAGGGGGTAGGAGACCGGTAAAATAATGTGTAGAAGGTAGGAGACCGTTAAAACAATGTGTAGGGGGTAGGAGATCGGTAAAACAATGTGTAGGGGGTAGGATACCGGTAAAACAATGTGTAGTGGGTAGGAGACCGGTAAAACAATGTGTAGTGGGTAGGAGACCGTTAAAATAATGTGTAGGGGGTAGGAGACCGGTAAAACAATGTATAAGGGGAAGAGACCAGAAAACAATGTGTAGGGGTAGGAGACCGGTAAAACAATGTGTAGGGAGTAGGAGACCGGTAAAACAATGTGTAGGGGTAGGATACCGGTAAAACAATGTGTAGGGGGTAGCTGACCAGTAAAACAATGTGTAGTGGTAGGAGACCGGTAAAACAATGTGTAGGGGGTAGGAGACCAGTAAAACAATGTGTAGTGGTATGAGACCGGTAAAACAATGTGTAGGGGGTAGCAGAACCGGTAAAACAATGTGTAGGGGGTAGGAGACCTGTAAAACTATATGTAGGGGTAGGAGACAGGTAAAACAATGTGTAGGGGTGGGAGATCGGTAAAACTATGTGTAGTGGGTAGGAGACCAGTAAAACAATGTGTAGGGGGTAGTAGACCAGAAAACAATGTGTAGGGGTAGGAGACCGGAAAACAATGTGTAGAGGTTAGGAGACCGTTAAAACAATGTGTAGGGGGTAGGAGACCGGTAAAATAATGTGTAGGGGTTAGGAGACCGGTAAAACAATGTGTAGGGAGTAGGAGACCGGTAAAACAATGTGTGGGGGGTAGGAGACCGATAAATAATGTGTAGGGGTTAGGAGACCGGTAAAACAATGTGTAGTGGGTAGGAGACCGGTAAAACAATATGTGGGGGGTAGGAGACCGTTAAAATAATGTGCAGGGGGTAGGAGACCGGTAAAACAATGTGTAGGGGGTAAGAGACCAGAAAAAAATGTGTAGGGGTAGGAGACATGTAAAACAATGTGTAGGGGGTAGGAGACCGGTAAAACAATGTGTAGAGGGTAGGAGAACGTTAAAATAATGTGTAGGGGGTAGGAGACCGGTAAAACAATGTGTAGGGGGTAGGAGACCAGAATACAATGTGTAGGGAGTAGGAGACCGTTAAAATAATGTGTAGGGGGTAGGAGACCGTTAAAATAATGTGTATGGGGTATGAGACCGGTAAAACAATGTGTAGGGGGTAGGAGGCCAGAAAACAATGTGTAGGGGGTAGGAGACTGGTAAAACAATGTGTAGGGGGTAAGAGACCAGAAAACAATTTGTAGGGGTATGAGACCGGTAAAACAATGTGTAGGGGTAGGAGACCGGTAAAACAATGTGTAGGGGTAGGAGACAGGTAAAACAATGTGTAGGGGGTAGGAGACCGATAAAACAATGTGTAGGGGGTAGGAGACCGGTAAAACAATGTGTAGGGGTGGGAGACCGGTAAAAAAATGTGTAGGGGGTAGGAGACCGGTAAAACAATGTGTAGGGGGTAGGAGACCAGAAAACAATGTGTCGGGGTAGGTGACCGGTAAAACAATGTGTAGGGGGTAGGAGACAGGTAAAACAATGTGTAGAGGGTAGGAGAACGTTAAAATAATGTGTAGGGGGTAGGAGACCAGAAAACAATGTGTAGGGGGTAGGAGACCGGTAAAACAATGTGTGGGGGTAGGAGACCGTTAAAATAATGTGTAGGGGGTAGGAGACCGGTAAAACAATGTGTAGGGGGTAGGAGACCAGAAAACAATGTGTAGGGGGTAGGAGACCGGTAAAACAATGTGTAGGGGGTAGGAGACCAGAAAACAATGTGTAGGGGGTAGGAGACCGTTAAAACAATGTGTAGGGGGTAGGAGACCGGTTAAATAATGTGTAGGGGGTAGGAGAACGGTAAAATAATGTGTCGGGGGTAGGAGACCTGTAAAACAATGTGTAGGGGGTAGGAGACCGGTAAAATAATGTGTAGGGGGTATGAGACCGGTAAAACAATGTGTAGGGGGTAGGAGACCGGTAAAACAATGTGTAGGGGTTAGGAGACCGGTAAAATAATGTGTAGGGGGTAGGATACCGGTAAAACAATGTGTAGTGGGTAGGAGACCGGTAAAACAATGTGTAGTGGGTAGGAGACAGGTAAAACAATGTGGAGTGGGTAGGAGACAGGTAAAATAATGTATAAGGGGAAGAGACCAGAAAACAATGTGTAGGGGTAGGAGACAGGTAAAACAATGTGGAGTGGGTAGGAGACAGGTAAAATAATGTGTAGGGGTAGGAGACCGGTAAAACAATGTGTAGGGAGTAGGAGACCGGTAAAACAATGTGTAGGGGTAGGATACCGGTAAAACAATGTGTAGGGGGTAGCTGACCAGTAAAACAATGTGTAGTGGTAGGAGACCGGTAAAACAATGTGTAGGGGGTAGGAGACCGATAAAACAATGTGTAGGGGGTAGGAGACCGGTAAAACAATGTGTAGGGGTGGGAGACCGGTAAAAAAATGTGTAGGGGGTAGGAGACCGGTAAAACAATGTGTAGGGGGTAGGAGACCAGAAAACAATGTGTCGGGGTAGGTGACCGGTAAAACAATGTGTAGGGGGTAGGAGACCGGTAAAACAATGTGTAGAGGGTAGGAGAACGTTAAAATAATGTGTAGGGGGTAGGAGACCGGTAAAACAATGTGTAGGGTGTAGGAGACCGTTAAAATAATGTGTAGGGGTAGGAGACCGTTAAAATAATGTGTAGGGAGTAGGAGACCAGAAAACAATGTGTCGGGGTAGGTGACCGGTAAAACAATGTGTAGGGGGTAGGAGACCGGTAAAACAACGTGTAGGGGGTAGGAGACCAGAAAACAATGTGTAGGGGGTAGGAGACCGGTAAAACAATGTGTGGGGGTAGGAGACCGTTAAAATAATGTGTAGGGGGTAGGAGACCGGTAAAACAATGTGTAGGGGGTAGGAGACCAGAAAACAATGTGTAGGGGGTAGGAGACCGGTAAAACAATGTGTAGGGGGTAGGAGACCAGAAAACAATGTGTAGGGGGTAGGAGACCGTTAAAACAATGTGTAGGGGGTAGGAGACCGGTTAAATAATGTGTAGGGGGTAGGAGAACGGTAAAATAATGTGTCGGGGGTAGGAGACCTGTAAAACAATGTGTAGGGGGTAGGAGACCGGTAAAATAATGTGTAGGGGGTATGAGACCGGTAAAACAATGTGTAGGGGGTAGGAGACCGGTAAAACAATGTGTAGGGGTTAGGAGACCGGTAAAATAATGTGTAGGGGGTAGGATACCGGTAAAACAATGTGTAGTGGGTAGGAGACCGGTAAAACAATGTGTAGTGGGTAGGAGACAGGTAAAACAATGTGGAGTGGGTAGGAGACAGGTAAAATAATGTATAAGGGGAAGAGACCAGAAAACAATGTGTAGGGGTAGGAGACAGGTAAAACAATGTGGAGTGGGTAGGAGACAGGTAAAATAATGTGTAGGGGTAGGAGACCGGTAAAACAATGTGTAGGGAGTAGGAGACCGGTAAAACAATGTGTAGGGGTAGGATACCGGTAAAACAATGTGTAGGGTGTAGCTGACCAGTAAAACAATGTGTAGTGGTAGGAGACCGGTAAAACAATGTGTAGGGGGTAGGAGACCAGTAAAACAATGTGTAGTGGTAGGAGACCGGTAAAACAATGTGTAGGGGGTAGCAGAACCGGTAAAACAATGTGTAGGGGGTAGGAGACCTGTAAAACTATGTGTATGGGTAGGAGACCGTTAAAACAATGTGTAGGGGGTTGGAGACCGGTAAAATAATGTGTAGGGGTTAGGAGACCGGTAAAACAATGTGTAGGGAGTAGGAGACCGGTAAAACAATGTGTGGGGGGTAGGAGACCGTTAAAATAATGTGTAGGGGGTAGGAGACCGGTAAAACAATGTGTAGTGGGTAGGAGACTGGTACAACAATATGTGGGGGGTAGGAGACCGTTAAAATAATTTGTAGGGGGTATGAGACCGGTAAAACAATGTGTAGGGGGTAGGAGACCAGAAAAAAATGTGTAGGGGTAGGAGACCGGTAAAACAATGTGTAGGGGGTAGGAGACCGGTAAAACAATGTGTAGAGGGTAGGAGAACGTTAAAATAATGTGTAGGGGGTAGGAGACCGGTAAAACAATGTGTAGGGGGTAGGAGACCAGAATACAATGTGTAGGGAGTAGGAGACCGTTAAAATAATGTGTAGGGGGTAGGAGACCGTTAAAATAATGTGTATGGGGTATGAGACCGATAAAACAATGTGTAGGGGCTAGGAGGCCAGAAAACAATGTGTGGGGGTAGGAGACCGGTAAAACAATGTGTAGGGGGTAGGAGACCAGAAAACAATTTGTAGGGGTATGAGACCGGTAAAACAATGTGTAGGGGTAGGAGACCGGTAAAACAATGTGTAGGGGTAGGAGACAGGTAAAACAATGTGTAGGGGGTAGGAGACCGATAAAACAATGTGTAGGGGGTAGGAGACCGGTAAAACAATGTGTAGGGGTGGGAGACCGGTAAAAAAATGTGTAGGGGGTAGGAGACCGGTAAAACAATGTGTAGGGGGTAGGAGACCAGAAAACAATGTGTCGGAGTAGGTGACCGGTAAAACAATGTGTAGGGGGTAGGAGACCGGTAAAACAATGTGTAGAGGGTAGGAGAACGTTAAAATAATGTGTAGGGGGTAGGAGACCGGTAAAACAATGTGTAGGGTGTAGGAGACCGTTAAAATAATGTGTAGGGGTAGGAGACCGTTAAAATAATGTGTAGGGAGTAGGAGACCAGAAAACAATGTGTCGGGGTAGGTGACCGGTAAAACAATGTGTAGGGGGTAGGAGACCGTTAAAACAACGTGTAGGGGGTAGGAGACCAGAAAACAATGTGTAGGGGGTAGGAGACCGGTAAAACAATGTGTGGGAGTAGGAGACCGTTAAAATAATGTGTAGGGGGTAGGAGACCGGTAAAACAATGTGTAGGGGGTAGGAGACCAGAAAACAATGTGTAGGGGGTAGGAGACCGGTAAAACAATGTGTAGGGGGTAGGAGACCAGAAAACAATGTGTAGGGGGTAGGAGACCGTTAAAACAATGTGTAGGGGGTAGGAGACCGGTTAAATAATGTGTAGGGGGTAGGAGAACGGTAAAATAATGTGTCGGGGGTAGGAGACCTGTAAAACAATGTGTAGGGGGTAGGAGACCGGTAAAATAATGTGTAGGGGGTATGAGACCGGTAAAACAATGTGTAGGGGGTAGGAGACCGGTAAAATAATGTGTAGGGGGTATGAGACGGTAAAACAATGCGTAGTGGGTAGGAGACCGGTAAAACAATGTGTAGGGGGTAGGAGACCGGTAAAATAATTCGTAGGGGTGCGGAGTATACAAACAATTTAGGAATCACTGATTTAAAGACTGGAGAATGAAGAAGGAGTGGTTGCTATCACCGGATCTTCCATTAAATAATCTAAAAAATTATGTTATTACACTAATGAGGACATGTCAAACTATTGGCCACATATTGCCACACTAATTGGCACATGTTGCCCCACTACTGAACACATTTTGCCACAATAATGGGCACATGTTGCTACATTACTGGGAAAGTGTTGCCCCATTACTGGTCACATGTTGCCACACTCCTGTGTACATGTAGCTAGAATACTAGGCTCATATTGCCCCAATACTGATTACATTTTGCCACACTACTGGGTATATGTTGCCCCATTTCTGTGTACATGTTGCCAAACGACTAAATACATGTTACCACATTAGTAGGCACATGTTGCCCCACTTCTGGGTACTTGTAGCCACATTACAAGCACATATTGCCACAATACTGGGAACATGTTGCCCCACTACTGGGTACATTTTGCTACACTACTGGGCATGTGTTGCCACATTACTGAGCAGTGGCGTAGCTAGGGTTGTTGTCACCCGGTGCAGTAAAGGTTTCACCCCTCTCCCCCTCCTCCATTTCCACGATGGATTTGTTCTTGTTAAAATAAGTCCACAGTATATCTATAACAAGCACAAAAAATAATTTTTAATAGTTATTTTTACATAAATTTACTTTATTTAAAATGTTCCTTTCTTTGTCTTCAAAGCTACAAACCTCTCAATCGCTTGATCGAAATCAATATCCTTCACCGCATCACTTTCAATTGAAAGTAGATCCAGATGAGAAACATTTGAGTGTCCCATGGTGGATTGTAAATAGTTCTTGATAAGCCTTAGTTTTGAAAATCTACTCTCACATGGAGTCACAGACACACATATCTTAAGAAACAACGAAGGTTTAGCGTGTTTCTAGGAAGTCTCATTCGGATAAGAATTTCAAAAATCAAATATTGACCAGTCCATGACCTAGGGCTGGGCTCACCACGCTGTACATAAAATTTAACAAACATGATCATGAACTTAAAAATTAACATATATTAATTAAATAAAACAAAACAAATGTGTATTCGCCCAACAATTCCATTACGTTTTAAATGTCAAGCCATGGAAGGCACCCAACAGCCTTTAGGTGTCTTCTAAGTCTTGGTATTTCTTTTCAAAGTTCATTTTCTCATAACTCATTATAAAAAATTTCATTTTGGGTTCTTCTTCTTCTTCTTCTATATATTAAGGGCCCACGATCAATTTAATGATCATTATGTCTCCTATGAATGTAGATGGGATTTGAAATGTTTCTATATATTAAGGGCCCACGATCAATGTATTGATCATTCTGGCTCCTATTGAAGAACCTCAAAGATGTCTGCTACTTCCTTGATCGCTGATGATCTGATCAAGTGACAGCGCTTCTCGTGCAGAAGCAATCTTAAGGCCTCTAGGTTGGTCACCACTTTGTCAAGAGTAAAACCTTTAGTCTGAAGATACTGCTGTGTAAGATTAACTTCCTCAAGTAGATCAGCCCAAAGGTAAAGGTGGCAGATAACGTGAAATCCACAGACAGCACGTAAAAGACCTAAAGACCTTGTGCTCAATGACACTCGTGCTCAAATGTTAAGGGGCGGGGCTAGTGACGAATCAGCGAAAATATTAATTTTGACCATTTCTGGGTTTCGATATATTTAGTTTCAAAAAGACTTGTTTTAAATTTCAAATAATTATTAAAAGATATTAGAAAACTTTGTAAAAACATTTTTTGACCCTATAAATAGGTAAAAAATATTTTTTAATGTTCTTAATTTTTATCGACTCGATTCATGTACTTAGATTCGCCTGAACACATCGTATTTGGTATCAATGGAAAGCTTTATATATATAGTTCCCTGTCACTTACAAAAGTTACCGAACTATTCAATCGGTGTTGAATCATGGAAAAAAACGGTGTTTTTCTGATCTTATTATAAGGTCACCTCATTTCTTACGCATCAACCTTGAACTTTTAATAAAGCATGCTTTTAGATAGGTTACATATGTGGACAATTTGCATGTGACGGGTTAACCTGTAAATATGCAATTTTTCAATTTGGTGTCACCCACTGGGATGGTGTCATCAGGTGTGGTCAGCACCCCTTGCACCCCCTAGCTACGCCACTGCTACTGGGTACATGTTGCCACACTACTGGACACATTTTGACACACTACTGGCTACATGTTGCACTCCCCCCCCCCCCTTTTTCCTCTCTTGCAAATATGTTATTATTTATAAGCTACAAACCCTTTGACAATAAACAGAAATATTGCTTTTTTTAATTAAACTATAAATTCAAATATCCTGTCGGTGTATAAAAACCAAACAATATATATTCTAATCATCAAAGACTGTCTCATAACAACACTATCTATAAACCTGTATGAAGTTAAAATCTTGGGCCGCTATGATGTCATCAATGCTCTGTTTGTATCCAATAAAGGCGTTAATCCTTGACCCGGCTGTAATAAAACACGTGCTGACTTTTGCTCTTGTTTACCGATGTAAATACACTATACCTGTCTAAGAGCGTGGAGAGAGAAAGTTGGAGTCGCTCTGTCGTTCTGTCAAAGTTTTACAAGTGACAGAGCCAGTGTCTCTGTCAGGCATCTCGGGGGGGGGGGGGGGGGGGGGGCACTGGCTCCCCCGGAGCAAGTCAAGTCCCCCCCCACCCCCCCACTGGAGCAAAATGTGTACAGCAATACAAAAGAAATATATTATTATTTTTATTAAAAATTACTAAATTGTCATTTTTATACAGTTTTAAAAAGCATAGTAAATGGTGTCTTTAACCGATTACAATTAGTGGAATCTATATAATATCTTTACGCTCGATATATTTTGCTGATCCGCATATTTAAGGCTAATCTTGTTAGATGCTTACAGTATTCGATATTAAATATCGTACTGGCCGCTCCTGGTCATTGTTCGCATCCCTCGGTATTTTATTGATTTATTTATTGCAACTTGACGGGTTTAAAGACTACAATAACACGATCTTAAAATACCTTTACATCAATATAAAGGTCTAGAATTTAAATAAAAGTTTTTGCCAAACATCAAACATGTGCGATCTATTGTCGAGTTCTATTTTATCATAAAAGCATGACTGTTAAAATAAGGTTAGTTGTTAATTATAAATTGTTTTATGGCATTAGGCTTTAAAAATATTATCATTACCATTTCTTTAAATGTACTCGATTCCATGTATGTTGAGCTAAATAAAAGGACACATTTAAGAAATAAATATATATTTTTATAATAAATCATTTATCGGGCGCATACAGTAGTTCACGTTTTATTAATTGACACTAAATCGAAAGTGTTTGTTCTCTTTAAATGATCTACTTCTGTAACACAGTTTTCTGAATAACTGAGTTTTTAAAAATAATTTGCCTATATTTATTAGTTACCAACTGCTGTTGTCATTTTAATATCAGAATAATAAAGAAACTGCAGACCTCTTTTTCACGGATTAAAAAATATATTATATATTTGTTCTATATGAATTATGCCAATTCCATTTTTTGGGTACTAGTTTTAGAAAAAATTCCTATTCACAAGTCGTCAATTTAAAATAAATTTGACATATTCGTTTAAAAAAAGTTCTTAAATTATATCGAAGAGGCTATTTGTAATTTATCGGAAGAAATATAGTTTGAAATTCCAAAAAAAAATTTGAATCAACTGATTATTTGGAAAATTATACATTATTTTTATACGATTTCCATCATGTAAAATCACACACAAATGGATATATGATGTCTTTTGTAAACAACTCAGGTCTTCTTAAAATAATTATGTCATTCGTATACGATTTTTAAAATTACAATTTTTCAAAACCTATAAAAGTGTTTAGACTTTTCTAATTACCAGTTCTTTTTTTTTTTTTTTTTTCTTTTTGACTCCAGTAAATTTTGGAAATATTTAGAAAAGGTAATTATTATAAGTTAATTGATTTTGTTATTTTTCATTTACGTTATTTGTGTAAAATGATGTTTGCATTTTAGTGATGGAACCTTTTTTTATTTTTGAAAATTAATTAATTAATTAATTAAGTAATTTACCTCCAAAATAGTTCAAATAAAATATATGGACAGAGGACAGTTTAAAAAAATACGCCCAATAAATTCAGGTCTTGAGAACTATTGTCCTTTATTTGGTTCTATAAACAATGCCAAAGTAAAATCTAAAGAAAATGTCTAAAGAAAAATTCCAATGAAATGGACAATTCCTGAAAAGACACAAAAATGTTGCATTACACATCTAACAATAAACATGTAAAATAACTAAGTAATTACAGATTATGACACTATACACATAATGATTCAAATGTTATACAAATGGCAATTAAAATGATATTTTTGTAATAATGTCCACTTATAAACTAAATCACGTAGCACTGTCCAACACTGTCTTACATTCAGAAGCAGTGTCAGATGTGTTATTGAATTCTAAATTTAAATAAACTTAAAGGTATAGAAATCCTTATATACTTTCGTCCATGTTTGGTGTTTATGTAAGATACACCCATGGCAGGACAGTTACTACAATAGTATACAGAATAACCACCGTTATTTTGATACGTGTAGTATCAACGAATCGCTGCGTGGCTTTTAGCGAATGTCTAATTACTACAGCTGGTAACACATGCACCATTTCCTATGTGAGAATTTAGCACATTGAGGAACAGTTAACCTATTATATTACACATATTTTACGTATATTCGCTGGTGGTATTATTGTATACTGTTGTATCAATCGCTTAAACTTATAACTACATAGCCGTATGTGTAACCAGAAATATATAACAGTTGGTGTTATGCTCACGAACACACTGGTATCTAATTCTATTTAAGAATCCAGTGGATAGCTGTATGTTCAACCTTCAAAATATCATGGTTAGAAGTCAGTTGGACGGCTATAGGTTAAGCCTTCACAATATCATGGTTATAAGTCTGAACAGAAATCTTCTATTATTACCACCAAACAAGTGCATTCTACAAACAAATAAATATAAAGGTTATTTGCTTACACTTAAAAAAAGGCCAAAGTGGTGCCGGTGCACAATGCTACACCTTAAGGATGCGATTAAAACGTTTTAGCGCGCACACTATAAATAGGGGGGCGTGGACAGACAAGAGAGCATGTACGTCACACAAAGACCAAGACGGTCTACTACTTGTCTTCTGGTAGATTTCCTGTGGTAAATGGACAATTACTAGCGACTCCAACCCAACTAAAAGGTAAAATCCCGAACCAACACCTTAAAATAGTTAAATAGATATTTTAAAAAGAAGGGGTTAAGACTCCTCTTGGACTAATGTAAAAACTCCCTTTATTACTAACTACTTTAATGCCCTCTAAAAATATATAACTTCAAATATACAGTCAGTTGTTAATATAATAAAATCGCTTTTTCGATTAGATCTAATTTATAAAATAATACCCAATGGTTCCCGAGAAATGAATGATTAATCTTATCCCAAAAGCCCACATAGCGATTTCCCAAATTTCAGCATTTTACGCGATGACAACTTTCATGCCGTGTGGTATATAACCCCGAGGTCAAAGTCCACGACACACTTTCGTAAAGGTGCAGCCTGGCCTGCCACAAATAAAAACAACATTACTATTTAGTAATATAAAAAATATTTATTTGCATACTACAAGCAGGTCAAGAAGAGCAATCGCTCGAATTTTCAAGCCCCCCCTGCCACTTTCGATTTTGTCCTCCGTGGGGGACATTGCACTGAAAGACGATAATTAAGGAAATATCATCATCACATATTTAAGCCCCTAACATATACGAGGCGCCCTGCAGTCAAAATGAGCTTCTAAGGTGAAATGAAAGCTAAATTTTTAAACTAAAAACTCTTCCGTTGATTTCCAATAAAGTGTAGAAGGTTGCAAAACTAAATTCAAATTTGTTCTAAAATGGATTCTTGTATTTTAAATTTATCAAAATATTTCTAGTAAATATAAAGATTTGAGGGGTGAGAATAAGCTAGTACAAAAGCATACCCTCTAGAGTGACACAACTTAAATGAATTGACATGTCCCGCTGGTGCGGAGTTAGAGATGTCTTTGGTCATTATTATGGATAAATTTGGCACTTCGCACCCGAAAGTTTGAAATGTCACCTCATAAATGAAAGAAACACCAACTTCATGTATGCACCAAAATCCACCCCTGCAATTTGAATTTGCCCGACTGTCTTCATTACCGATAAACCAGCGGTTCTCAACCTGTCCATCAACATCCACCGCAATTGTCGCTTTCAACACAACTTTGGTTCACTCACAACATCACAACCAGACCCAGAACAACATGACCCGCGATCTACCCGTGAAATACTACACAACTGGGAATTCAGTTAACGTATGGCACTGGGCGACATAAAGCTTTTTCCGAAACCCAATGTTCCTCCCTTATTCAAAAAGTATGATAGAAACATTGAATTCAAGTATCTTCAAAATGCTCCTCTTCATTTTGAAATAATCAAAAAATTGCTGGTGAGAAGTCTCTTGGTAAAAGTAAGTAAATTTAAACTGTATTGTTTTAGTTATTTGATTCCTATATTTTTGGTTGGGGGTTTTGGGTGGTTCTATGAAAAAAAGTGGGGGCGGGTTGGCAAAGTTTTGAAGTTAAATTAAACATTTCTCGTTTAAATTTAAAGGACGACTAGATATCAGCCGACTCTCGGACTAAATACACGAGTCTTGGACTAAACACCCGAGTCTTGGACTAAACACTCGAGTCTTGGACTAAACACCCGAGTCTTGGACTAAACACCCGAGTCTTGGACTAAACACCCGAGTCTTGGACTAAACACTCGAGTCTTGGACTAAACACCCGAGTCTTGGACTAAACACCCGAGTGTTGGACTAAACACCCGAGTGTTGGACTAAACACCCGAGTCTTGGACTAAACACCTGAGTCTTGGACTAAACACCCGAGTCTTGGACTAAACACCCGAGTGTTGGACTAAACACCCGAGTCTTGGACTAAACAGCAATGTATCCGTGAGACTCACATCTCTTATATATTTGGCTTCTGGTGTGTACTGCTTCCTTATCACAACCGGCCCTCCCCCTACTCAACATGTTTTATATTTATAGTATTGAGTGGGTGGGATGGGGGTCAGTTTAAAGAAAATACCCAACTAAACTAGCATTTCAATAAAGTTTTAGATTTTGTTACAGACCTTTATTAATATTGAGAATTTAATCTCTTATTTTAGAGTATGGCTCGTTCCAAAACAATACATAACAAAAGACGATACCAAATTATAAATACAATAAACAAATAATACGATACTCAAGCCATGGCTACTTTTAATTAATACTTTTTAATGTGTTAATTACAATGAATTATAAAATCAAAAGAAAATGATTAAAACTATTGACTTTCAGTTTGGCTGGTACCGGTACTGTGTTAATAAAAATACAGTGTACAAAAGTTGTACATAGAGGAAAAGAAAGCTACACATACACAGTAAACAAAGTACTGTCTAGTAGCACAATAAAAACACACGCTCAAAGTCTCGTGATAAAGGATCTGCCTCCCTTCGTTCAATAATCGGCCTTTAATAGTCTACTTCTGTTAGATTATTCCAGAAACAGAATACGCAGTATAACTGCTTCCAACATACTCTAAATCAATGGTTCTCAACCTTTCAAATTCCGCGACCCTTTAATACATTTCCTCATGTTGTGGCGACCCCCAACCACAAAATTATTTTCTTTCATGCTTTATAACTGTAGAGTATATGTGTTTTCAGATGGTCTTAGGCGACCCTAAGGGGTCGCTGCTCTAGATTATTCGACAATTTTCGACAGGAAAAGGCTATTAGTTTTTATTTAGTTATAACAAGGTTAAAATAGACTATTTTTAGTAAGATTTTTTAAGTAATTATTTTTCGAATAAGAAAAATTATACAACTAAATGCACTAATGTAACTATAATAAATTTAAGTTGATAGAGGGACCCCCAGCGGGGGCCCATTCCATAATGGTACCGAATCAGTTTTGCCGGAGATGGGGGCACCGTAAAAGTCATTCATATAAATTATAGAGTTAAAAATTAAAATTTGTTCCATTAAAATCTACTTAATAATGCCACAGTCTATCAAATAAAATCCAAGTCTATGCTCTTGTTCTCTCTCGTCTTGACTATTGTAACCAGTGTTTCGTTCAGACAATTTCCCCCTGGGGGGGGGCATTTCAGATTTTAGGGGCGTACGCACTGCCATTGGAAAGAGTCGTAGCTTAGGTGGGCATAGGGGACATATGTCCCCGGGCGCCAGACTACTGGGGGCATCTAATGGGCTATAGTGTTAATGGATGAAAATAATGGGTTTCAGAGTTTAGCTTCGGGGGGGGGGGGGGTGGAGTAAACATGAATCGTGTCACCTGGCACCAAAGACTCATGCCAGTGACGTAGAAAGAGGGGGGGGCGAACATTTGGTCTTACCAGTTGTCATTTTTTCTTTAGATTGGGCGGCGGGATTTTCGGACTTCTGCAGAGTTTCTATCGAGAAAGGTAGCGCGGCAAAAAAGTTAACCCACCTAGGGTGGTGCTAACACTAGCCACGCCACTGAGCAGTGTATATTATATCAGCACCAAGATTGGTTGTCAGGGCAAGTAATGCTACCACTCTTATCGGGAAGTAGGGCAGTAATCGAGCATCCCTATGGCTTTCCTAACCAGAAAATGTGTGATTATTTAACAATCAAGTGGTGTATTTTGGAGTTTATATGATTCGAACGTTTTGATAAGACTATCATTGATCAGGGAAAATAATTTATCAAGCGTCAGGGGAGGCATTATGGCGACCAGTGCCATACACAAACTAAATTCATTGTGTTGTGGTGTACCGAAGAAAATCGTTTGACACAAGATTAGATTCAACCCCGTTAAGTCACATTGATCGACGTCAAGGAAAAAGGGGGGGGGGGTAGCAGAAATTGAGGAATCCGAAGAGTCTTGAGCAAATTTGAGGGCAGGGGTCACCTTAATTTAAAAATAATAGTTTCAAAATGCAGTGATGCAAATTCAATGTATCTTTTAGACAATGTGTGAAGGTGCATTTCAGATGTTCATATATTTACTACTAGATGTCTCGTAGAGAAATGCTAAGAATACTTCATCAACATACACCAAATATTTGTGGACTACAAATCAGCTTATGATAGCGTCGACAGGAAATACCTGTATGCTGCTCTCCTGGAACTTGGAGTGCCTAACAAACTTACCCGACTCATAAATATGACAATGGATAACTCCAAAAGTATAATTAAAGTACAGAGAGAGTACTTGAGGGAGTTCCCAATTAATCAGGGCCTCAGACAAGACAAGGACATCCGTGTATCCCTTTCAACATCACTTTAGAAAAGGGCATTAGAAACGTGCATGTGAGCACCAGAGAGGTGGTACAGAACAACCATAAGGAGCTTTATAAAGCCAGCCACTGCAATACCTGGAATACACAGACGATATAGCGCTACTTGGTAGAAACAGCAATGATGATATAATTAAAACTTTCAGGGAACTTGAAGATGTCACGGTCAAAGCTGGTCTTCATGTAAATAAATCGAAGGCAATATATATGATAATGTCAGGAAATACGCAACGATGACAAAATCAATATGAACAACAACACCTTTGAGAGGGTAGCTACTTTCAAATATCTAGGGGTGACTATAAATAAGCAAAAAGAAATACAATCGGAGGTGAAAGACAGAATAACAGCATGCAACAGTTCTTATTTCAATTTAAAAAAGCTACTTCGACACAAAAACCTCTCTAAGGGAACAAAGAAAGCAATATACACCACTATCATAAGACCAGTAGTAACTTAAGCAAAAGAGACTTGGTTCCTACCAGAAAAGCAGAGAACCTGCTAAATATATGACCCGATGATAGACAATTTTGTTTTGGGAATCCGTACAAACCAAAAGCTATATCAATTGTAAAAATACCCATCCATATTCACAGCAACATATAAAAAAGGCAGACTGCCCTGGGCAGGACACATTGAAAGGAAGCCGGATTCTGGAACAGCAAAAACGATCTACAGACAAAAACCTATGGGCAGACGGCTCACCGGTCGACCAAGACTGAGATAGATTGCCGATGTAGAGAAGGACTTACAAAGGTTGGGGGTTCGCTCTTGGAGGTGTAAAGCGATGGATTGATCCGAATGAAAGAATGTGGTGGAGCAGGCCAAGGCCCTACATGCGATGAAGCGCCACTGATGTAAACATTTCAGACTTTTGGGTGGGAAGCGCTAGAAATAAAAATAATAACAGGACATCACTAACTCTTCCACCAGCCCAATATTAAATAAATTCAGTCCACTTGGGAGCCCTTAGGGTTTGATTTTTTTTATCGAGAGATACTCCAATGCTTAGACTCGACCCTTAAAACTTTAAAAACACGGAAAATTTTTGATAAATTCAAAATGCAAGAATTCATTTTTTACATAGTTAAATTTAGTTTCGCATCATTATACACTTAACTGGAGAGCAACTAGTTATGTGACATTTGACCTAAGAGCCATCGTGTGAGGTCTGCAATCCGTATAGCTGCATGGGGCCTCGTATATTTTAGGGGCTTAAAGTTGGGCTATAATTACATTAAATTATCAACTTTTACTGCTAGGTAGGGAAGGACAAAACCGAAAAGTAGCATGGGTACCACAAAAAGTCAAGCGACGTCTCTGCTTGACTAAGTGTGTCTTGCAACCATTTTTTAAAAATTGAAAAGTAATGAGTCCTTTAAGTTTAAAAAAAAAATATTTTTGGGTTAAACTACATACAAATAATGAATTTACTACAAAATATTTTTAACATTTTAAAAAGAATTCCTTTCAAAAAAGGTAGGCCCTATCCATCACACACACACAAAAGAAATGCTAAAATAGTTTTACATTTAGAATGAAAAAGAAAAACCAAAAACATACGTTTATTTCTAAATATTTCCAAGTTTCACCAAAGTCAAAAAGAGAAAAAAAAAGGCTATGGACTACATCTTTATTGGTTTTCAAAATTGGTATTTATTTATAAATCATATGTAACCGACATAATTGTTAAGAAGTCATGATTTGTTTAGAAAAGACACATATATTTATTAATGTGTGATTTTTTTCGTATAAAAATAAAGTTTAAATTCTTAATATTCAGTTGATTGAAATGTTAATTTAGATTTTTAAACTAGTATAATTTGCTTCATCATTACAACTTGCCTCTTCGATATTATACTTTAAAACAATTGTTTTAAACCTATTCCCTAGAATGTTTTTTAACTACTACCAAAAATGGCATTTACAAGATAATCGAATTAGTCAATTTTTTAAAAAAAATACGTTGTTTAAATATATATATTCTTTCTACTGGATTATCATCTTAAAATAAATTGTGAAAAAATATTTCAAACAGCTGGAGAAGATTGTTTATTATTATCATATTAACAGAAAAAAATTCGTTGGGGATTTAATAAATAAAGATTAAGTATTTTTTTAAAAAATCATTTTACTCTGTTTCAGAAACTGTGTTAACAAATTAGTAACGCACTCGATTTAATAATTATTGATGAAATTTCCAATATTTTTATGCAACTGATAGGCCTATATTCCTATTTTATAGTGTTTTTTTTTTTTTTTTTTTTTTTTTTCTTTTTTTTTTTTTTTTTTTTTTTTTGTTCTTTTTTTAAGTTTTCATTTTATCTAAGTCAGTATACATATATGGAATCTACTACATTAAAATGTTTGCTAAAATGATTCTTTTTTTAAAGCATGATGCTATTATACAATATAATTTGAAAACAGATTGCGCATGTCTATTTCTTAGCAAGAACTAAATTCAATTTATAGACATTTATATCGATGTAAATGTAATACAGTGTTATTAAAAAGTCTTTCAACTTGTGCAGCTGTAAAATGTAATTAAATAAAAAAAATAACGATATATGCGAATAAGAAAAAGTAAATTTTAGTTTATGATCAGAAGCGGCCAATTTCCAAGACAATGCGATATTTATAATCGATTTCTGCGAGCCTGTAACAAGATTAACCTGAACGATATGGATCATCAATATATATGGAACAAAGCGATATTTTTTTTGCTCCAGTAATTGTAATCGATAAAAGGCACACATTTCAATTACTTTTAAAACATGTTATAAAAACTAAATTTAGAGTAGTTTTTTATTTTAAAAATTATTTTTTCTTACACATTTTTCCCGGGGGGGGGGGCACTTGACTTGCTCCGGAGGGGCAGAAACCCCCCCCCCCCAACCACCGGAGGTATGCCTGAAAGAAACCCTGATTGTAACTCTCGAAACATATCTGTTTAAACTCTACTATCCTGACTGATTCTCCCTTCTGACCGATAGACGATACTGCTAGGTGCCGTCCATGGCTTGACATTTAAAAAGTTATGGAATGGTTGGAGCGAATACACATTTTTTTTGTTTTATTTAATTAATGTATGTTAATTTTAAAGTTCATGATTATGTTTGTTAAATTGTATGTACATAGTGGTGAGCCCAGCCCTAGGTTGGGGTTCTACGCTATAAAAAAACTAATAATAATAATAATATAGCTTTTTAAGTTATCGAACTCTCTTGAAATTTCTAGATTGGATATTATAGTTTTAAATCCACCGATATTTCAATAAGGACGATGAACTGTATTACTACCACCCTAGGCATATATCCATCAATTCACATAGAACCTATAGTGTTTTCTAAGTCCATTGATATTTATATAGCTTATATAAGGAAAAAAGAAATGGGGCCCCTGGCCCCAGAGGAATGGATATAATCAATCCAGTACCCTTCGGTATTTGAATATGGATAATCAAGTGTATGTGTACTAAGTTTGTCAAGATCCATCTATTCGTCTAGGAGTATTTGTTGTTAATTTTATTTATAAAGCTTATTTTGGAAAAAAAACGATATTTTGGGCCCCCGTCTCCCAACCGAGTGTTATAAAACGTTCATAACACCTTAAGAGTTCTTTCGGGATAATGATGACATATGTGCCAAGTTTGGTCAAGATCCTTCAATCCATGTAAAAACGTATGTGGAACTAATCCACACCGCCACATTCATATTTATATATATATATATAAATATAATAAATATATATATATATATATACATACACATATATATATAAATTTATATACGAGAAGTTAACTCTTTATTGTAACACTTGGACCCACCGTTTTAAATAGGCCTTTACAGCGGCAGCGTATAATTACCAAATAAATTCACTAGCGAAGACTTCGTCTCATGAGCGTCTCATTTGTGTCTATGTTTTAAGCGAGTCATCGTGATCTCATCTCATTTCTCTAGAAATTAAAGACAAGAAAATTTATGACAGCCTGCCCGACGTAATCACATTTTGCAAGCGAACTGTTTAAAGCAGTGGTTCTCAACCTTCCTAATAACGCGACCCTATAATACAGTTCCTCGTGCTGTGGCGACCCCCCCCCTCCCCCGGGCCACAAAATTATTTTCCTTGCTACTTCATAAATGTAGAGCATATGAGTTTTCAGATGGTCTTAGGCGACCCTTGGGAAAGGGTCGTGTGACCCCTCAAAGGGGTTGCGACGCACGTTGAGAACTGCTGGTTTAAATTATGCTATAAATAGCAGCATGAGACGTCACAGGACACGAAATATAGCATCATTTTCTACACGTTTCCGTTTTTGGTGTTATTTATAAATGTATATATACCTAGCAGTTCTTTTTAATTAAATAGAATGGCGGAAAACAAAATACATCAAGCAGATTTTCAGAGAGTGAGATAATAGTTGTTAAGCTAAAAAAGCAATTAGAGAAGTGCTGATCTGAAACATCATTGAACATTGATACCTATATTCCAATCGTTTCTTGCAACTATCTTGTAAACCCCACTCTGGTATCCCCACTCTTGTAACCTCAATCTTGTAACCCCACTCTTGTAACCCCACTCTGGTATCCCCACTCTTGTAACCCCACTCTGGTATCCCCAAGCTTGTAACCCCACTCTGGTATTCCCACTCTTGTAACCTCACTCTTGTAACCCCACTCTTGTAACTCCACTCTGGTATCCCCACTCTTGTAACCCCACTCTGGTATCCCCACTCTTGTAACCCCACTCTGATATCCCCACTCTTGTAACCCCACTTTGGTCTGGTATCCCCACTCTTGTAAACCCACTCTTGTAACTCCACTCTGGTATCCCCACTCTTGTAACACATCTCTTGTAACCTCAGCCTTGTAACCCCACTCTGGTATCCCCACTCTTGTAACCTCACTCTGGTATTCCCAATCTTGTAACCTCACCCTTGTAACCCCTCTCTTGTAACCTCACTCTGATAACCCCAATCTTGTAACCTCACTCATGTAACCCCTCTCTTGTAACCTCACACTTGTAACCCCTCTCTTGTAACCTCACTCTGGTGACCCCAATCTTGTAACCCCACCCTTGTAACCCCTCTCTTGTAACCTCACTCTTGTAACCCCAATCTTGTAACCTCACTCTGGTAACTTCACTCTTGTAACCACACTCTTGTAACCCCACTCTTGTAACCTCACTCTTGTAACCCAACTCTTGTAACCTTGTAACCCCACTCCTGTAACCTCACTTTTATAACCCCTCTCGTAAAAAAGATTGTGGGGGTCAAAACAAATTTGACGTTAAAAAATTGAAAAATTAAAATCATAAAGAGTCCTAATTAGTTAGTTTCAAAATATTTTTTGATTTTAATGGCTATAGAAATTCTTATAATTTCAAATCGTCAGAGAACCATCGGTATTGCGTTAGCGGGTCTACGAAATTAGCGCATGTGCCTCTACAAAAAGAATCCGAAATATGCGTTCAATTCGAGTGGCGGTCAAAAGAAAGATGAAGACGATGACAGTTACTGCACACACGAAATAAACGCTGATATTTTTGGCGCTAAATTGTTAGACTGGATACCGATGAAGTCCGGCGGTTCCAAAATAAGGCAATGATAAAATAATTATTATGCCCTATAGCAAAATGAGGAACATTTAGCTCATCAACTTAAAAATTTGGCTCATCAACTTAAACATTGGTCTCATCAACGTGAATATTTGGCTCATTAACGTGAAAATTTGGTTTATCAACTTAAAAATTTGGCTCATCAACTTAAACATTTGGCTCATAAACGGGAACATTTGGCTTACCAACTTGAACATTTGGCTCATCAACGTGAACATTAGGTTTATCAACGTGAACATTTGACACTTCTACATGAACATTTCATCAACTTAAAATTTTGGCTAATCAAAATGAACATGTGATTTATCAGCTTAAACATTTGGCTCATCTACATATATTTGGCTCATCAACGTGAACATTTGGTTTATCAAATTATACATTTGGCTCATCAACGTGAACATTTGCCTCATCAACGTGAACATTTGGCTCATCAACTTAAACATTGGTCTCATCAACGTGAATATTTGACTCATTAACGTGAACATTTGGTTTATTTACTTATACATTTGGCTCATCAACTTAAACATTTGGCTAACCAACGTGAACATTTGGTACATCAACGTGAACATTTGGCGCATCAACGTGACGATGAAAACTTAATAATAAATTTATTAACAATAATTTTCTACACTATTAATATCTATCTATATATAAAGAAATGAATGTATGTCTGTATGTATGTATGTATTTCTCATATGCGCTCCCACACCATTTATGCGATTGCGCCAAAACTTTAATTAGTTGTTGGCCATTTAACTGTGTCATTACAACACTTATAAAATGATCCCTTTTTGGCCGTTGGCAGTTGGCCCTTAATTTTTTTTATTATTATACGAGCTTTGTAAAAAAATATTTCCGTCTGCGCTCCTACACCATTTATCCGAATGCGCTAAATCTTTGGTGAGATGTTGCGAGCACGCCCACAAAGGTTTGGGAATAATTATAACCGTTTTAAAATATTCCGTTTTGAGCCAGGGGCCCCATGTTCGTTTTTTCTTATAGGAGCTTTATAAATTTAATTTCAAACCGTATGCGCTCCTACACCATTCATGTGAATGCGACAAAAATTTTTTGAGTGGTCGTCCATAACCTCACGCATTTTACTGAGTCATTACAAAACTTTAAAAGTATTCTTTTTTTGGCCGTTTGCCCCAAAATCGTTTTTTTTTCAAATATGAGCTTTGTAAAAAATAATGTTCGTCTGTGCTCCTACACCATCTATCCGAATACGTTAAAACTTTGACGAGATGTTGCGAGCACGCCCACAAAGGTTTCTAAATTATTACAACAGTTTTAAAATATTCCGTTTTGAGCCAAGGCCCCCATGCTCGTTTTTTCTTATATGAGCTATACAAATATAATTTCAAACCGTATGCGCTGCTACACCATTCATGCGATTGCAACAAAACGTTGTTGATTGGTTTTCCATAAGCTCGCGCATTTTAATGAGTTATTACAACACTTTTAAAATGTTCCGTTTTCGGCCGTTGGACCCAAAGTCTTTTTTTTTTATTATATAAACTTTGTAAAAAATAATTTCGGTATGCGCTCCTATACCATTCATCTGAATGCGAAACAACTTTAGTAAGATGTTTCTATTTTTTTTAATTTTTTTTTTAATTTTGTGATATAATAAGTAGGTTTCTGAAGTAATACAACAATTCTACAATATTCCGTTTGTGGCCGGGGGCCTTAATTCGTTTTCCACCCTTATATTATATATATAATTATCGTATGCATTCCTATACCATTCATCCGATTGCGATAAAACTTTGGTGAATTGATATGCGCGCTCCCGCAAATGTTTCTAAATTAGAACAACATTTTGTAATATTTCGCTTGGGCCGATGTCCTTAAATTCGTTTTGTTTTCTTTAAAAAACTTTATCAAAATAATTTCAAACAGAGCTATCAACACAACCGCCCTTGAACAAATGCCAACAGACATCAATTTGTAGCAAGAGCAGAGAAAACACGTTTTTGCATGTTTAGTGTAGAGAGTATTTTTGTTGTTTTTATAAATAAGCTTGAATTTTGTGACGCATTTTAGAATCGGATATAGCTTTGTAAACGTGTTGTGATTTTGAATAGCAATGATGTAGTAATATATCTATTATATAAGCAGTGGCGTAACAACGGTTTGGCATTGGGGCAGTTGCCCAGGGCGCCGGCCTGCGCCAGTTCAAAAGGGCACCGCTAAATCTTTAATTTTTTAATTTTTATTTAAATATCAAGGGCGCCAAAAATAAATTAGCCAAGGGCGTCAAAAACCCAGTTACGCCTCTGTATATAAGAATGATCTATGCTGACCGTAACTCAAAAAAAACCGATACGATTTAAATACGTTACCATTTTTAAAAACAATCATAGTTATTTTCTATTATTTTACGGAAATCGAATCAGTGGTAATGCGCGAAATCATATATATATATAAAAGTGAAAATTTGTGGGTTTGTGGGTTTGTGGATTTGTTTGTCTGTTCCACAAAGGCTTTTAAACGGATTGATGGATCTTGACCAAACTTGGCACATATATCCATGGTTATCCAGAAGGAACTCTTAAGGGGTCGAGAACTTTTAATAACATTTCGTGTGGGGCCGGGGGCCCCGAATTCGTTTTTTTCTTATATGAGCTATATAAAAATTGTTCAAACAAATACTCCTACGTGAATAGATGGATATCGATCAAACTTAGTACACGTACACTTGATTATCCATATTCAAATACCGAAGTGTACTAAACTCATAATATCCATTCTCCTGGGGCCGGGGGCCCCATTTCATTTTTCATTATATGAGCTATATAAATATCGATAGGCTTAATACTCCTACATGAATGGATTGATCTTGACCAAACTTAGTATATATACACTTGATTATCCATATTTAAATACTAAAGGGTACTGAACTCATAATATCCATCCCTCTGGGGCCGGGGGCCCCATTTCATTTTTCCTTATATGAGCTATATAAATAGCGATAGGCTTAATACTTACTACATGAGTTGATGGATTTTGACCGAAATTAGTTCACATTCACTTGATTATCCATACTCAAATACTAAAGGGTACCGAATTCATAATATCCATTCCTCTGGGGCCGTGGGCCCCATTTAATTTGTCCTTATATAAGCTATATAAATACCAATAGACTTAGACAACACTATAGGTTCTATGTGAATTGATGGATATAGGCTTAGCTTTGTTGCAATACACTTCTTAGTCCATATGGAAATAACGGTGGATGTAAAACTAATAATATCCAATCTAGAATTTTCCAGAAAGTTCGATAACTTTAAAACGCTATATTTATGGCATTATACAATATATTTTAATGGGACAAATTTAAAATTGTAACTTCATAACTTACCTGAATGATTATTATAGGGCACCCATCTCAGGAAAAACTAATTCGGTACAATTATGGAATGGGCCCCCGGGGCCCCTCTTTTAACTTAAATGTACAATAGTTATAGAAATTCATTTATTCGTATAATTTTTCGTATTCGAAGAATAATTATTACTAATAAAAGACTGTTTTTACACACTTCGAGGAGGATAATAATACATTTAATCTAGAATGTTCCTGAAAGTTCCATAACTTTAAACGCTATATCTATGTCACAAACAAATCGGAATCCTATCGGGAAATGGGATAACATTGGATAGGAGGAACCCTAGATGGAACGGGATCCCACAGAGAACAGTATACTAACGGGATCTGTAGGTCACCGGGATCGGGGTCCTAATGCAATCCCGGGCCACGCCGGGTATATCGGCTAGTATATATATAAAAGTGAAAATTTGTGGGTTTGTTTGTTTGTTTGTGGGTCTGTTCCACAAAGGCTTTTACACGGATTGATGGATCTTGGCCAAACTTGGCACATGTATCCATCATTATCCAGAAGGAACTCTTAAGGGGTTGAGAACTTTTAAGAACATTTCGTTTGGGGCCGGTGGCCCCGAGTTCGTTTTTTTCTTATATGAGCTATATAAAAAATGTTCAAACAAATACTACTACGTGAATGGATGGATATCGATCAAATTTAGTACACGTACACTTGATTATCCACATTCAAATACCGAAGGGTACTGAACTCATAATATCCATTCTCCTGGGGCCGGAGGCCCCATTTCATTTTTCCTTATATAAGCTATATAAATATTAATAAGCTTAGACAACACTATAGGTTCTATGTGAATTTATGGATATAGGCTTAGCTTTGTTGCAATACACTTCTTAGTCCATATGGAAATAACGGTGGATGTAAAACTAATAATATCCAATCTAGAATTTTCCAGAAAGTTCGATAACTTTAAAACGCTATATCTATGGCATTATTCAATAGATTTTAATGGGACAAATTTAAAATTGTAACTTCATAACTTACCTGAATGATTATTATAGGGCCCCATCTCATACAAAATTAATTCGGTACAATTATGGAATGGGCCCCCCGGGCCCCTCTTTGAAATTAAATGTACTACAGTTATAGAAATGCATTAGTCGTATAATTGTTCGTATTATAGAATAATTATTACTAATAAAAGATTGTTTTTACACAGTTCGAGGAGGATAATACATTTAATCTAGAATGTTCCAGAAAGTTCTATTGGACAATAGGTTTAGATAAGACTTTAGTTTTTTTGTGAATTGATGGATATAGGCCTAACGTGGTAGCAATGCACTGCACTGTCTGTTTTTAAATATCGGTGTATTTAAAACTAAGAATATCCAATCTAGAATTTTCCAGAAAGTTCGATATCTTTAAAAAGCTAAATCTATGTCACGACCAAATCAGGAAATGGGATAACATTGGAAATGAGGGTCCCTAGATGAAACGGGATCCCAAAGAGAACAGTATCCTAACGGTATCTGTAGGCCACCGGGATCGGGGTCCTAATGCAAACCCGGGCCACGCCGGGTATATCGGCTAGTATATATATAAAAGTGAAAATTTGTTTGTTTGTCTGTTCCACAAAGGCTTTTACACGGATTGATGGATCTTGACCAAACTTGGCACATATATCCATCATTATCCAGAAGGAACTCTTACGGGGTTGAGAACTTTTAATAACATTTCGTGTGGGGCCGGGGGCCCCGAATTCGTTTTTTTCTTATATGAGCTATATAAATATCAATAGGCTTAATACTCCTACATGAATGGATGGATCTTGACCAAACTTAGTACACATTTACTTGATTATCCATACTCAAATACTAAAGGGTACTGAACTCATAATATCCATTCCTCTGGGGCCTGGGGCCCCATTTCATTTTTCCTTATATAAGCTATATAAATATCAATAGATATAATTCTCCTATATGAATAGATGGATCTTGACTAAACTTAGTACAAGTACACTTGATTATCCATATTTATGTACCGAAGGGTACTGAACTCATAATATCCATTCCTCTGGGGCCGGGGGCCCCGTTTCATTTTTTCTTATATGAGCTATATAAATATCAATAGGCTTAGACAACACTATAGTTTCTATGTGAGTTGATGGATATAGTCCAAGCGTGGTAGCAATACACTTCACTGTCCGTACTGAAATATTGTTGGATGTAAAACTAATAATATCCAATCTAGAATTTTCCAGAAAGTTCGATAACTTTAAAACGCTATATCTATGGCATTATTCAATAGATTTTATTGGGACAAATTAAAAGATTTAGCGTCATAACTTAGCTGAATGATTTTTATTGGGCCCCATCTGTTAAAAATGTTTGGTACAATTATGGAATGGGCCCCGGGGCCCCCCTCTTTTAACATATATGTACTATAGTTATAGAAATGCATTTAGTTGAATAACTTTTCGTATTCGAAGAATAATTACTCAGAAAAGACAGTTTTTATACAGTTCGAGGAGGATAATACATTTAATCTAGAATGTTCCAGAAAGTTCTATAGGTCAATAGACTTAAATCTCCTAGAATAATGGATGGATCTTGACGAAATTTGGCACATATATCCATCATTATCCGGAAAGATCTATTAAAGGGTTATGGACTTTTTATGACATTCGGTTTGGGGCCGCGGGCCCAAAATGTAGTTTTTTCCTATATAAGCTATATAAATAAAATGACCAACAAATACTCCTACATGAATAGATAGATCTTAAACAAACTTAGTACACATACACTTTATTATCCATATGCAAATACCGAAGTGTACTGAACTTATAATATCCATTTCTCTGGGGCCGGTGGCCCCATTTAATTTTTCCTTATATAAGCTATGTATAAATATCAATAGGCTTAGACCGGTAACCCACCGGTATCGGGATCCGACAGCTATCGTTATGCCACTGGCATCGAGATACCACCGGGATCGGAATACCGACGGGATTGGGATCATACCGAAATTGGTATCCAGAGGGATCAAAATCCCACCGGGAAACGGTATACTAACGGGAGCGGGATAGGGAGCCCACCGGGATCGGAATAATTATAAGGCTGAAGACTGTTGAAGTTCCTTCGTTCCGAATGCTATCCCGGCAAATTTGCCGGGTACATCCGCTAGTATCATATATATATATAAAAGTGAAAATCTGTTTGTTTGTTTGTCTGTTCCACAAAGGCTTTTACACGGATTGATGGATCTTGACCAAACTTGGCACATATATCCATCATTATCCAGAAGGAACTCTTAAGGGGTTGAGAACTTTTAAGAACATTTCGTGTGGGGCCGGGGGCCCCGAATTCGTTTTTTTCTTATATGAGCTATATAAATATCAATAGGCTTAATACTCCTACATGAATGGATGGATCTTGACCAAACTTAGTACACATTTACTTGATTATCCATACTCAAATACTAAAGGGTACTGAACTCATAATATCCATTCCTCTGGGGCCGGGGACCCCATTTCATTTTTCCTTATATGAGCTATATAAATATCGATAGGGCTAATACTCTTACATGAATGGATGGATCTTGACCAAACTTAGTACACATACACTTGGTTATCCATACTCAAATACTACAGGGTACTGAACTCATAATATCCATTCCTCTGGGGCTGGGGGCCCCATTTCATTTTTCCTTATATAAGCTATATAAATATCAATTGTCAATAGGCTTAGACAACACTATAGTTTCTATGTGAATTGATGGATATATGCCTAACGTGGTAGCAATACACTGTCCGTACTGAAATATCGGTGGATTTAAAACTAAGAATATCCAATCTAGAATTTTCCAGAAAGTTCGATAACTTTAAAACGCTATATCTATGGAATTATTCAATAGATTTTAATGGGACAAATTTTAAATCTTAACTTCATAACTTACATGAATGATTTTTATAGGGCCCCATCTCAGCCACATATAATTCGTACAATTATGGAATGGGCCCCCGGGGCCCATCTTTTAACTTAAATGTAATATAGTTGTAAAAATGCATTTAGTTGTATAATTTTTCGTATTCGAAGAATAATTACTTAGAAAAGACAGTTTTTACACAGTTCGAGGAGTATAATACATTTAATCTAGAATGTTCCAGAAAGTTCTATAGGTCAATAGGCTTATTACTCCTACATGGATGGATAGATCTTGATCAAATTTGGCACATATATCCATCATTATTCGGAAAAAACGCTGACGGGGTTATCGACTTTTTATGACACTCCGTTTGGGGCCGGGGGCCCAAACTGTCATTTTTTCCTATATGAGCTATATAAATAAAATTAACAACAAATACTCCTTCATGAATAGATGGATCTTGAGCAAACTTAGTACACATACACTTGATTATCCATATTCAAATATCGAAAGGTAATGAACTTATAATATCCATTTCTATGGGGCCGGGGGCCCGGTTTCATTTTTTATTATATGAGCTATATAAATATCAATAGGCTTAGACAACAATACAGGTTATATGTGAATTGATGGATCTAGGCCTAGCTTTGTTCATTACGCTTCTTAGTCCGTATTGAAATAACGGTGGATGTAAAACTAATAATATCCAATCTAGAATTTTCCAGAAAGTTCAATAATTTTAAAATGCTATATCTATGGCATTATTCAATAGATTTTAATGGGTCAAATTTAAAATTGTAACTTCATAACTTACCTGAATGATTATTATAGGGCCCCATCTCAGGCAAAACTAATTCGGTACAATTATGGAATGGGCCCCCGGGGCCCCTCTTTTAACTTAAATGTACTACAGTTATAGAAATTCATTTAGTCGTATAATTTTTCGTATTCGAAGAATAATTATTACTAATAAAAGACTGTTTTTACACAGTTCGGGGAGGATAATACATTTAATCTAGAAGGTTTCAGAAAGTTCTATAGGTCAATAGGCTTAGACAACAATTTAGTTTTTTTGTGAATTGATGGATATAGCCCTAACGTGGTAGCAATACACTGCACTGTCCGTTTTTAGATATCGGTGTATTTAAAACTAAGAATATCCAATCTAGAATTTTCCAGAAAGTTCGATATCTTTAAAAAGCTAAATCTATGTCACGACCAAATCAGGAAATGGGATAACATTGTAAAGAAGGGTCCCTAGATGGAACGGGATCCCACAGAGAACAGTATACTAACGGGATCTGTAGGTTACCGGGATCGGGGTCCTAATGCAATCCCGGGCCACGCCGGGTATATCGGCTAGTCATATCATATCATATCATATCATATATATATATAAAAGTGAAAATTTGTTTGTTTGTTTGTGGATTTGTCTGTTCCACAAAGGCTTTTACACGGATTGATGGATCTTGACCAAACTTGGCACATATATCCATCATTATCCAGAAGGAACTCTTAAGGGGTTGAGAACTTTCAATAACATTTCGTGTGGGGCCGGGGGCCCAGAATTCGTTTTTTTCTTATATGAGCTATATAAAAAAATTACAAACAAATACTCCTACATGAATGCATGGATATCGATCAAACTTAGTACACGTAAACTTGATTATCCATATTCAAATACCGAAGGGTACTGAACTCATAATATCCATTCCTGTGGGGCCGGGGGCCCCGTTTCATTTTTCCTTATATGAGCTATATAAATATCGATAGGCTTAATACTCCTACATGAATGGATGAATCTTGACAAAACTAAGTACACATACACTAGATTATCCATATTCAAATACCGAAGGGTACCGAACTAATAATATCCATCACTCTGGGGCCTGGGGCCCCATTTCATTTTTCCTTATATAAGCTATATAAATATCAATAGGCTTAGACAACACTATAGGTTGTATGTGAATTGATGGATATAGGCTTAGCTTTGTTGCAATACACTTCTTAGTCCATATGGAAATAACGGTGGATGTAAAACTAATAATATCCAATCTAGAATTTTCCAGAAAGTTCGATAACTTTAAAACGCTATATCTATGGCATTATTCAATAGATTTTAATGGGACAAATTTAAAATTTTAACGTCATAACTTACCTGAATGATTATTATAGGGCCCCATCTCAGGCAAAACTAATTCGGTACAATTATGGAATGGGCCCCCGGGGCCCCTCTTTTAACTTAAATGTACTATAGTTATAGAAATTCATTTAGTCGTATAATTTTTCGTATTCGAAGAATAATTATTACTAATAAAAGACTGTTTTTACACAGTTCGAGGAGGATAATACATTTAATCTAGAATGTTCCAGAAAGTTCTATAGGTCAATAGGCTTATTACTCCTACATGGATGGATAGATCTTGATCAAATTTGGCACATATATCCATCATTATTCGGAAAAAACGCTGACGGATATATGAACTTTTTATGACACTCCGTTTGGGGCCGGGGGCCCAAACTGTCGTTTTTTCCTATATGAGCTATATAAATAAAATTAACAACAAATACTCCTTCATGAATAGATGGATCTTGAACAAACTTAGTACACATACACTTGATTATCTATATTTAAATATCGAAGGGTACTGAACTTATAATATCCATTTCTCTGGGGCCGGGGCCCCGTTTCATTTTTCCTTATATAAGCTTTATAAATATGAATAGACTTAGACAACACTATAGTTTATGTTTATATGTGAAGAGCTTAAGATAGGCCTAGATGGAACGGGATCCCATAGAGAACAGTATACTAACGGGATCTGTAGGTCACCGGGATCGGGGTCCTAATGCAATCCCGGGCCACGCCGGGTATATCGGCTAGTATATATATAAAAGTGAAAATTTGTTTGTTTGTCTGTTCCACAAAGGCTTTTAAACGGATTGATGGATCTTGACCAAACTTGGCACATATATCCATCATTATCCAGAAGGAACTCTTAAGGGGTTGAGAACTTTTAATAACATTTCGTGTGGGGCCGGGGGCCCCGAATTCGTTTTTTTCTAATATGAGCTATATAAAAAATGTTCAAACAAATACTCTTACGTGAATGGATGGATATCGATCAAACTTAGTACACGTACACTTGATTATCCATATTCAAATACCGAAGGGTACTGAACTCATAATATCCATTCTTCTGGGGCCGGGGGCCCCATTTCATTTTTCCTTATATAAGCTATATAAATATCGATAGGCTTAATACTTACTACATGAGTTGATGGATCTTGACCGAAATTAGTTCACATACACTTGATTATCCATACTCAAATACTAAAGGGTACCGAACTCATAATATCCATTCCTGGGGAGCCGGGGGCCCCATTTCATTTTCCCTTATATAAGCTATATAAATATTAATAGGCTCTGAAAACACTTTAGGTTCTATGTGATTTGATGGATATAGGCCTAGAGTGGTAGCAATGCACTTCACTGTCCGTAATGAAACATCGGTGGATTTAAAACTAATAATATCCAATCTAGAATTTTCCAGAAAGTTCAATAACTTTAAAATGCTATATCTCTGGCATTATTCAATAGATTTTAATGGGACAAATTTAAAATTTTAACTTCGTAACTTACCTGAATGATATTTATAGGGCCCCATATCAGGCAAAACTAATTCGGTACAATTATGGAATGGGCCCCCGGGGCCCATCTATTAACTTAAATGTACTACAGTTATAGAAATGCATTTAGTTGTATAATTTTTCTTATTCGAAGAATAGTTTCTTAGAAAATTCAGTTTTTACACAGTTCGAGGAGGATAATACATTTAATCTAGAATGTTCCAGAAAGTTCTATAAGTCAATATGCTTAATACTCCTAGATTAATGGATGGATCTTGACCAAATTTGGCACATACATCCATCATTATCCGGAAAGAAATCTTAATGGGTTATGAACTTTTTATGACATGCCGTTTGGGGCCGGGGGCCCCGAATTCGTTTTTTTCTTATATAAGCTATATAAATATCAATAGGCTTAATACTCTTACATGAATGGAAGGATCTTGACCAAACTAAGTACACATACACTTGATTATCCACACTCAAATACAAAAGGGTACCGAAATCATAATATCCATCCCTCTGGGGCCGGGGGCCCCATTTCATTTTTCCTTATATAAGCTATATAAATATCAATTGTCAATAGGCTTAGACAACACTATAGTTTCTATGGGAATTGATGGATATATGCCTAACGTGGTAGCAATACACTGCCCGTACTGAAATATCGGTGGATTTAAAACTAAGAATATCCAATCTAGAATTTTCCAGAAAGTTCGATATCTTTAAAAAGCTAAATCTATGTCACGACCAAATCAGGAAATGGGATAACATTGGAAAGGAGGGTCCCTAGATGAAACGGGATCCCAAAGAGAACAGTATCCTAAAGGGATCTGTAGGCCACCGGGATCGGGGTCCTAATGCAATCCCGGGCCACGCCGGGTATATCGGCTAGTATATATATAAAAGTGAAAATTTGTGGGTTTGTCTGTTCCACAAAGGCTTTTACACGGATTGATGGATCTTGACCAAACTTGGCACATGTATCCATCATTATCCAGAAGGAACTCTTAAGGGGTTGAGAATGTTTAATAACATTTCGTGTGGGGCCGGGGGCCCCGAATTCATTTTTTTCTTATATGAGCTATATAAAAAATGTTCTAGCAAATACTCCTACGTGAATGGATGGATATCGATAAAACTTAGTACACGTACACTTGATTATCCATATTCAAATACCGAAGGGTACTGAACTCATAATATCCATTCTCCTGGGGCCGGGGGCCCCATTTCATTTTTCCTTATATGAGCTATATAAATAGCGATTAGCTTAATAGTCCTATATGAATGGATGGATCTTGACCAAACTTAGTACACATACACTTGATTATCCATACTCAAATACAAAAGGGTACAGAACTCATAATATCCATTCCTCTGGGGCCGGGGGCCCCATTTCATTTTTCCTTATATAAGCTATATAAATATCGATAGGCTTAGACAACACTATAGGTTCTATGTGAATTGATGAATATAGGCTTAGCTTTGTTGCAATACACTTCTTAGTCCATATGGAAATAACGGTGGATGTAAAACTAATAATATCCAATCTAGAATTTTCCAGAAAGTGCTGTAACTTTAAAACGCTATATCTATGGCATTATTCAATAGATTTTAATGGGGCAAATTTAAAATTGTAACTTCATAACTTACCTGAATGATTAATTTAGGGCCCCATCTCAGGCAAAACTAATTCGGTACAATTTTGAATGGGCCCCCGTGGCCCCTCTTTTAACTTAAATGTACTATAGTTATAGAAATTCATTTAGTCGTATAATTTTTCGTAATCGAAGAATATTATTACTAATAAAAGACTGTTTTTACACAGTTCGGGGAGGATAATACATTTAATCTAGAATGTTCCAGAAAGTTCTATAGGTCAATAGGCTTAGACAACACTATAGTTTCTATGTCATTTGATGGATATAGGCCTAGGGTGGTAGCAATACACTTCACTGTCCGAACAGAAATATCGGTGGATGTAAAACTAATAATATCCAATCTAGAATTTTCCAGAAAGTTTGATATTCTTAAAATGCTATATCTACGGCATTATTCAATAGATTTTATAGTGAAATGGGATAACATTAGAAAGCAGGGTCCCTAGATGGAACGGGATCGCACAGAGTACAGTATCCTTACGGGATCTGTAGGCCACCTGGATCGGGGTCCTAATGCAATCCCGGGCCACGCCGGGTATATCGGCTAGTATATATATAAAAGTGAAAATTTGTTTGTTTGTCTGTTCCACAAAGGCTTTTAAACGGATTTATGGATCTTGACCAAACTTGGCACATGTATCCATCATTATCCAGAAGGAACTCTTAAGGGGTTGAGAACTTTTAATAACATTTCGTTTGGGGCCGGGGGCCCCGAATTCGTTTTTTTCTTATATGAGCTATATAAAAAAATTACAAACAAATGTTCCTACGTGAATGGATGGACATCGATCAAACTTAGTACACGTACACTTGATTATCCATACTCAAATACTAATGGGTACTGAACTCATTATATCCATTCTCCTGGGGCCGGGGGCCCCATTTCATTTTTCCTTATATGAGCTATATAAAAAATGTTCAAACAAATACTCCTACGTGAATGGATGGATATCGATCAAACTTAGTACACGTACACTTGATTATCCACATTCAAATACCGAAGGGTACTGAACTCATAATATCTATTCTCCTGGGGCCGGGGGCCCCATTTCATTTTTCCTTATATGAGCTATATAAATATCGATAGGCTTAATACTCCTATATGAATGGATGGATCTTGATCAAACTTAGTAGATATACACTTGATTATCCATATTTATGTACCGAAGGGTACTGAACTCATAATATCCATTCCTCTGGGGCCGGGGGCCCCATTTCATTTATCCTTATATGAGCTATATAAATAGCAATAGGCTTAATACTTACTACATGAGTTGATGGATTTTGACCGAACTTAGTTCACATACACTTGATTATCCATACTCAAATACTAAAGGGTACCGAATTCATAATATCCATTCCTCTGGGGCCGGGGGCCCCATTTAATTTTTCCTTATATAAGCTATATAAATACCAATAGACTTAGACAATACTATAGGTTCTATATGAATTAATGGATATATGCCAAGCGTGGTAGCAATACACTGTCCGTACTGAAATATCGGTGGATTTAAAACTAATAATATCCAATCTAGAATTTTCTAGAAAGTTCGATAACTTTAAAACGCTATATTTATGGCATTATTCAATAGATTTTAATGGGACAAATTTAAAATTTAACTTCGTAACTTACCTGAATGATATTTATAGGGCCTCATCTAAGGCAAAACTAATTCAGTACAATTATGGAATGGGCCCCCGGGGCCCATCTATTAACTTAAATGTACTACAGTTATAGAAATGCATTTAGTCGTATAATTTTTCGTATTCGAAGAATAATTACTACTAATAAAAGACAGTTTTTACAAAGTTCGAGGAGGATAATACATTTAATCTAGAATGTTCCAGAAAGTTCTATAGGTCAATAGGCTTAATACTCCTACATGGAATGATAGATCTTGATCAAATTTGGCACATATATCCATCATTATTCGGAAAAAACGCTGAAGGGTATATGAACTTTTTATGACACTCCGTTTGGGGCTGGGGGCCCAAACTGTCGTTTTTTCCTATATTAGCTATATAAATAAAATTAACAACAAATACTCCTTCATGAATAAATGGATCTTGAACAAACTTAGTACACGTACACTTCATTATCCATATTCAAATACCGAAGGGTACTGAACTCATAATATCCATTCTCCTGGGGCTGGGGGCCCCATTTCATTTTTCATTATATGAGCTATATAAATATCGATAAGCTTTGACCAGACTATAGTTTCTATGTGAATTGATGGATATAGGCCTAGGGTGAGCGCAATACACATCACTGTCCGTACTGAAATATCGGTGGATTTAAAACTAATGATATCCAATCTAGAACTTTCCAGACGGTTCGATCAATTTAAAACGCTATATGTATGGCATTATTCAATAGATTTTAATGGGGCAAATTTTAAATTTTAACTTCATAACTTACCTTAATGATTTTTATAGGGCCCCATCGCAGGCAAAACTAATTCATTACAATTATGGAATGGGCCCCCGGTGCCCATCTATTAACTTAAATGTACTACATTTATAGAAATGCATTTAGTTGTATAATTTTTCGTATTCGAAGAATAAATATTTCTAATAAAAGACTGTTTTTACACAGTTCGAGGAGGATAATAAATGTAATCTAGAATGTTCCAGAAAGTTCTATAGGTCAATAGGCTTAGACAACACTATAGTTTCTATGTCATTTGATGAATATAGGTCTAGGGTTGTAGCAATACACTTCACTGTCCGAACAGAAATATCGGTGGATGTAAAACTTATAATATCCAATCTAGAATGTTCCAGAAAGTTCTTTAGGTCAATAGGCTTAGATAAAACTTTAGTTTTTTTGTGAATTGATGGATATAGGCCTAACGTGGTAGCAATACACTGCACTGTCCGTATTGAGATATTAGTGGATATAAAACTAGAATAATCTAGAATTTTCCAGAAAGTTCGATATTCTTAAAATGCTATATCTAGGGCATTATTCAATAGATTTTATCGGGAAATGGGATAACATTAGAAAGCAGGGTCCTTAGATGGAACGGGATCCTACAGAGAACAGTATACTAACGGGATCTGTAGGTCACCGGGATCGGGGTCCTAATGCAATCCCGGGCCACGCCGGGTATATCGGCTAGTATATATATAAAAGTGAAAATTTGTTTGTTTGTCTGTTCCACAAAGGCTTTTAAACGGATTGATGGATCTTGACCAAACTTGGCACATGTATCCATCATTATCCAGAAGGAACTCTTAAGGGGTTGAGAACTTTTAATAACATTTCGTTTGAGGCCGGGGGCCCCGAATTCGTTTTTTTCTTATATGAGCTATATAAAAAAATTACAAACAAATGCTCCTACGTGAATGGATGGACATCGATCAAACTTAGTACACGTACACTTGATTATCCATACTCAAATACTAATGGGTACTGAACTCATAATATCCATTCTCCTGGGGCCGGGGGCCCCATTTCATTTTTCCTTATATGAGCTATATAAAAAATGTTCAAACAAATACTCCTACGTGAATGGATGGATATCGATCAAACTTAGTACACGTAAACTTGATTATCCATATTCAAATACCGAAGTGTACTGAACTTATAATATCTATTCTCCTGGGGCCGGGGGCCCCATTTCATTTTTCATTATATGAGCAATATAAATATCGATAGGCTTAATACTCCTATATGAATAGATTGATCTTGACCAAACTTAGTTTAAATACACTTGATTATCCATATTTAAATACTAAAGGGTACTGAACTCATAATATCCATCCCTCTGGGGCTGGGGGCCCCATTTCATTTTTCCTTATATGAGCTATATAAATAGCGATAGGCTTAATACTTACTACATGAGTTGATGGATTTTGACCGAACTTAGTTCACATACACTTGATTATCCATACTCAAATACTAAAGGGTACCGAATTCATAATATCCATTCCTCTGGGGCCGGGGGCCTCATTTAATTTTTCCTTATTTAAGCTATATAAATACCAATAGACTTAGACAACACTATAGGTTCTATGTGAATTGATGGATATAGGCTTAGCTTTGTTGCAATACACTTCTTAGTCCATATGGAAATAACGGTGGATGTAAAACTAATAATATCCAATCTAGAATTTTCCAGAAAGTTCGACAACTTTGAAACGCTATATCTATGGCATTATTCAATAGATATTAATGGGACAAATTTAAAATTGTAACTTCATAACTTACCTGAATGATTATTATAGGGCCCCATCTCAGGAAAAACTAATTCGGTACAATTATGGAATGGGCCCCCGGGGCCCCTCTTTTAACTTAAATGTTTTATAGTTATAGAAATTCATTTAGTCGTATAATTTTTCGTATTCGAATTTGTGGGTCTGTTCCACAAAGGCTTTTACACGGATTGATGGATCTTGACCAAACTTGGCAGATATATCCATCATTATCCAGAAGGAACTCTTAAGGGGTTGAGAACTTTTAATAACATTTCGTGTGGGGTCGGGGGCCCCGAATTCGTTTTTTTCTTATATGAGCTATATAAAAAAATTAATAAACAAATACTCCTATGTGAATTGATGGATATCGATCAAACTTAGTACACATACACTTGATTATCCATATTCAAATACCGAAGGGTACTGAACTCATAATATCCATTCTTCTGGGGCCGGGGGCCCCATTTCATTTTTTCTTATATGAGCTATATAAATATCAATAGGCTTAATACTCCTACATGAATGGAAGGATCTTGACCAAACTAAGTACACATACACTTGATTATCCATACTCAAATACTAAAGGGTACCGAACTCATAATATCCATTCCTCTGGGGCCGGGGGCCCCATTTCCCTTTTCCTTATATAAGCTATATAAATATCAATAGGCTTAGACAACACAATAGGCTCTATGTAAATTGATGGATATAGGCCTAGGGTGGGAGGAATACACTTCACTGTCCTTAATGAAACATCGGTGGATGTAAAACTAATAATATCCCATCTAGAATTTTCCAGAAAGTTAGATAACTTTAAAACGCTATATCTATGGAATTATTCAATAGATTTTAATGGGACAAATTTTAAATCTTAACTTCATAATTTATCTGAATGATTTTTATATGGCCCCACCTCAGGCAAAACTAATTCGGTACAATTATGGAATGGGCCCCCGGGGCCCATCTTTTAACTTAAATGTAATATAGTTGTAAAAATGCATTTAGTTGTATAATTTTTCGTATTCGAAGAATAATTACTCAGAAAAGACAGTTTTTACACAGTTCGAGGAGGATAAAACATTTAATCTAGAATGTTCCAGAAAGTTCTATAGGTTAATAGGCTTAATACTCCTAGATTAATGGATGGATCTTGACCAAATTTGGCACATATATCCATCATTATCCGGAAAGGACTCTAAATAGGTTATGAACTTTTTATCACATGCCGTTTGGGGCCGGGGGCCCCGTATTCGTTTTTTTTCTTATCTGAGCTATATAATTAAAATTTCTGACAAATACTCATGCATGAATAGATGGATCTTGACCAAAATTAGTACACATACACTTTATTGTCCATACTCAAATACCAAAGGTTACTGAACTTATAATATCCATTTCTCTAGGGCCGGGGGCCCCAATTAATTTTTGCGTATATAACCTATCTATAAATAACAATAGGCTTAGACCGGTACGCACCGGTATCGGGATCCGACAACTTTTGTTATCCCACTGATATTGAGATACCACCGGGATCTTTATACCGACGGGATTGGGATCATACTGGAATTGGGATCCAGTGGGATAAAATCCCACCGGGAAACGGTATGCTAACGGGAGCGGGATACTGACAGGATTGGGAGCCCACCGTGATCGGAATAATTATAAGGCTGTATACTGTAGAAGTTCTTTCGTTCCGAATGCTATCCCGGCAAATTTGCCGGGTATACCCGCTAGTCATATATATATATAAAAGTGAAAATTTGTTTGTTTGTCTGTTCCACAAAGGCTTTTACACGGATTGATGGATCTTGACCAAACTTGGCACATATATCCATCATTATCCAGAAGGAACTCTTAAGGGGTCGAGAACTTTTAATAACATTTCGTGTGGGGCCGGTGGCCCCGAATTCGTTTTTTTCTTATATGAGCTATATAAAAATATTGCAAACAAATACTCCTACGTGAATGGATGGATATCGATCAAACTTAGTACACGTACACTTGATTATCCATATTCAAATACCGAAGGGTACTGAACTCATAATATCCATTCTCCTGGAGCCGGGGGCCCCATTCCATTTTTCCTTATATGAGCTATATAAATAGAGTTAGGCTTAATAATAATACTTACTACATGAGTTGATGGATCTTGACCGAACTTAGTTCACATACACTTGATTATCCATACTCAAATACTAAAGTGTACCGAACTCATAATATCCATTCCTGGGGGGCCGGGGGCCCCATTTCATTTTTCCTTATATAAGCTATATAAATATTAATAGGCTCTGAAAACACTTTAGGTTCTATGTGATTTGATGGATATAGGCCTAGAGTGGTAATAATGCACTTCACTGTCCGTACTGAAACATCGATGTATTTAAAACTAATAATATCCAATCTAGAATTTTCTAGAAAGTTCGATAACTTTAAAACGCTATATTTATGGCATTATTCAATAGATTTTAATGGGACAAATTTAAAATTTAACTTCGTAACTTACCTGAATGATATTTATAGGGCCTCATCTCAGGCAAAACTAATTCAGTACAATTATGGAATGGGCCCCCGGGGCCCATCTATTAAATTAAATGTACTACAGTTATAGAAATGCATTTTGTCGTATAATTTTTCAAGTTTACAAAATAATTACTTAAACAAGACAGTTTTTACACAGTTCGAGGAGGATAATACATTTAATCTAGAATGTTCCAGAAAGTCCCATAGCTTTAAACGCAATATCTATGTCACAATCAAATCGGGATCCTATCGGGAAATGGGATAACATTGGAAAGGAGGAACCCTAGATGGAACGGGATCCCATAGAGAACAGTATACTAACGGGATCTGTAGGTCACCGGGATCGGGGTCCTAATGCAATCCCGGGCCACGCCGGGTATATCGGCTAGTATATATATAAAAGTGAAAATTTGTGGGTTTGTCTGTTCCACAAAGGCTTTTACACGGATTGATGGATCTTGGCCAAACTTGGCACATATATCCATCGTTATCCAGAAGGAACTCTTAAGGGGTCGAGAACTTTTAATAACATTTTGTGTGGGGCCGGGGGCCCAGAATTCGTTTTTTTCTTATATGAGCTATATAAAAAAATTACAAACAAATACTCCTATGTGAATGGATGGATATCGATCAAACTTAGTACACGTACACTTGATTATCCATACTCAAATACCGAAGGGTACTGAGCTCATAATATCCATTCTCCTGGGGCCGGGGGCCCCATTTCATTTTTCCTTATATGAGCTATATAAAAAATGTTCAAACAAATACTCCTACGTGAATGGATGGATATCGATCAAACTTAGTACACGTACACTTGATTATCCATATTCAAATACCTAAGGGTACTGAACTCATAATATTCATTCTTCTGGGGCCGGGGGCCCCATTTCGTTTTCCCTTATATGAGCTATATAAATATAGATGGGCTTAATACTCCTATATGAATGGATGGATCTTGACCAAACTTAGTACACGTACACTTGATTATCCATACTCAAATACAAAAGGGTACCGAACTCATAATATCCATTCCTGGGGGGCCGGGGGCCCCATTTCATTTTTCCTTATATAAGCTATATAAATATTAGTAGGCTCTGAAAACACTTTAGGTTCTATGTGATTTGATGGATATAGACCTAGAGTGGTAGCAATGCACTTCACTGTCCGTACTGAAACATCGATGGATTTAAAACTAATAATATCCAATCTAGAATTTTCTAGAAAGTTCGATAACTTTAAAACGCTATATTTATGGCATTATTCAATAGATTTTAATGGGACAAATTTAAAATTTAACTTCGTAACTTACCTGAATGATATTATAGGGCCTCATCTCAGGCAAAACTAATTCAGTTCAATTATGGAATGGGCCCCCGGGGCCCATCTATTAACTTAAATGTACTACAGTTATAGAAATGCATTTAGTCGTATAATTTTTCGTATTCGAAGAATAATTACTACTAATAAAAGACAGTTTTTACAAAGTTCGAGGAGGATAATACATTTAATCTAGAATGTTCCAGAAAGTTCTATAGGTCATTAGGCTTAATACTCCTACATGGAATGATAGATCTTGATCAAATTTGGCACATATATCCATCATTATTCGGAAAAAACGCTGAAGGGGTTATGAACTTTTTATGACACTCCGTTTGGGGCCGGGGGCCCAAACTGTCCTTTTTTCCTATATGAGCTATATAAATAAAATTAACAACAAATACTCCTTCATGAAAAGATGGATCTTGACCAAACTTATAACACATACATTTGATTATCCATATTCAAATATCGAAGGGTACTGAACTTATAATATCCATTTCTCTGGGGTCGGGGGCCCCGTTTCATTTTTCCTTATATGAGCTATATAAATATCAATAGGCTTAGACAACACTACAGTTTATATGTGAATAGCTTGATATAGGCCTAGATGGAACGGGATCCCATAGAGAACAGTATACTAACGGGATCTGTAGGTCACCGGGATCGGGGTCCTAATGCAATCCCGGGCCACGCCGGGTATATCGGCTAGTATATATATAAAAGTGAAAATTTGTTTGTGGGTTTGTCTGTTCCACAAAGGCTTTTAAACGGATTGATGGATCTTGACCAAACTTGGCACATGTATCCATCATTATCCAGAAGGAACTCTTAAGGGGTTGAGAACTTTTAATAACTTTTCGTGTGGGGCCGGGGGCACCGAATTCGTTTTTTTCTTATACGAGCTATATAAAAAAATTACAAACAAATACTCCTATGTGAATGGATGGATATCGATCAAACTTAGTGCACGTACACTTGATTATCCATATTCAAATACCGAAGGGTACTGAACTCATAATATCCATTCTTCTGGGGCCGGGGGCCCCATTTCATTTTTCCTTATATAAGCTATATAAATATCGATAGGCTTAATACTTACTACATGAGTTGATGGATCTTGACCGAAATTAGTTCACATACACTTGATTATCCATACTCAAATACTAAAGGGTACCGAACTCATAATATCCATTCCTGGGGGGCCGGGGGCCCCATTTCATTTTTCCTTATATAAGCTATATAAATATTAATAGGCTCTGAAAACACTTTAGGTTCTATGTGATTTGAAGGATATAGTCCTAGGGTGGTAGCAATGCACTTCACTGTCCGTACTGAAACATCGGTTGATTTAAAACTAATAATATCCAATCTAGAATTTTCCAGAAAGTTCAATAACTTTAAAATGCTATATCTATAAGATTATTCAATAGATTTTAATGGGACAAATTAAAAATTTTAACTTCATAACTTACCTGAATGATTTTTATAAGGCCCCATCTCAGGCAAAAACTAAGTCGGTACAATACTGGAATGGGCCCCCGGGGCCCATATTTTAACTTAAATGTACTATAGTTGTAAAAATGCATTTAGCTGTACAATTTTTCGTATTCGAAGAATAATTACTTAGAAAAGACAGTTTTTACACAGTTCGAGGAGGATAATACATTTAATCTAGAATGTTCCAGAAAGTTCTATAAGACAATAGGCTTAATACTCCTACATGGATGGATAGATCTTGACCAAACTTGGCACATATATCCATCATTATTCGGAAAAAACCCTGAAAGGGTTATGAACTTTTTATGACACTCCGTTTACGGCCGGGGGCCCAAACTGTCGTTTTTTCCTATATGAGCTATATAAAAAAAAATAACAACAAATAATCCTTCATGAATAGATGGATATTGAACAAACTTAGTACACATACACTTGATTATCCATACTCAAATACTAGCCCTATCGATATTTATATAGCTCATATTAGGGCTAATACTCCTACATGAATGGATGGATCTTGACCAAACTTAGTACACATACACTTGATTATCCGTACTCAAATACTACAGGGTATTGAACTCATAATATCCATTCCTCTGGGGCCTGGGGCCCCATTTCATTTTTCCGTATATAAGCTATATAAATATTAATATGCTTAGACAGCAGTATAGGTTCTATATGAATTGATGGATATAAGCCTAGGGTGAGCACAATACACATCACTGTCCGTACTGAAATATCGGTGGATTTAAAACTAATAATATCCAATCTAGAATTTTCCAGAAAGTTCAATAACTTTAAAACGCTATATCTATGGCATTATTCACTAGATTTTAATGGGACAAATTTAAAATTTTAACTTCATAACTTACCTGAATGATTATTATAGGGCCCCATTTCAGGCAAAACTAATTCGGTACAATTATGGAATGGGCCCCCGGGGCCCCTCTTTTAACTTAAATGCACTATAGTTTTAGAAATTCATTTAGTCGTATAATGTTTCGTATTCGAAGAATAATTATTACTAATAAAAGACTGTTTTACACAGTTCGAGGAGGATAATAAATTTAAATTAGAATGTTCCAGAAAGTTCTATAGGTCAATAGGCTTAGACAACACTATAGTTTCTGTGTCATTTGATGGATATAGGTCTAGGGTAGTAGCAATACACTTCACTGTCCGAACAGAAATATCGGTGGATTTAAAACTAATAGTATCCAATCTAGAATTTTCCAGAAAGTTCGATATTCTTAAAATGCTATATCTATGGCATTATTCAATAGATTTTATCGTGAAATGGGATAACATTAGAAAGCAGGGTCCCTAGATCGAAAGGGATCGCACAGAGTACAGTATCCTTACGGGATCTGTAGGCCACCTGGATCGGGGTCCTAATGCAATCCCGGGCCACGACGGATATATCGGCTAGTCATATCATATCATATATATATATAAAAGTGAAAATATGTTTGTTTGTTTGTCTGTTCCACAAAGGCGTTTACACGGACTGATGGATCTTGACCAAACTTGGCACATATATCCATCATTATCCAGAAGGAACTCTTAAGGGGTTGAGAACTTTTTATGGCATTCCTTTTGGGGCCGGGGGCCCCAAATTCGTTTTTTTCTTTTATGAGCTATATAAAACAATTACAAACAAATACTCCTATGTGAATGGATGGATATAGATCAAACTTAGTACACGTACACTTGATTATCCATACTCAAATACCGAAGGGTACTGAACTCATAATATCCATTCTCCTGGGGCCGGGGGCCCAATTTCATTTTTCCTTATATGAGATATATAAATAGCGATAAGCTTAATACGCCTATATGAATGGATGGATCTTGACCAAAATAGTACACATACACTTGATTATCCATACTCAAATACAAAAGGGTACTGAACTAGTAATATCCATTCTTCTGGAGCTGGGGCCCCCATTTCATTGTTCCTTATATAAGTTATATAAATATTAATAGGCTTAGACAACACTATAGGTTCTATGTGAATTGATGGATATAGGCTTAGCTTTGTTGCAATACACTTCTTAGTCCATATGGAAATAACGGTGGATGTAAAATTAATAATATCCAATCTAGAATTTTCCAGAAAGTTCGATAACTTTAAAACGCTATATTTATGGCATTATTCAATAGATTTTAATGGGACAAATTTAAAATTTTAACGTCATAACTTACCTGAATGATTATTATAGGGCCCCATCTCAGGCAAAACTAATTCGGAACAATTAGGAATGGGCCCCCGGGGCCCCTCTTTTAACTTAAATGTACTATAGTTATAGAAATTCATTTAGTCGTATAATTTTTCGTATTCGAAGAATAATTATTACTAATAAAAGGAGGATAATAAATTTAATCTAGAATATTCCAGAAAGTTCTATAGGTCAATAGGCTTAGATAAAACTTTAGTTTTTTTTGTGAATTGATGGATATAGGCCTAACATGGTAGCAATACACTGCACTGTCCGTATTGAGATATTAGTGGATATAAAACTAATAATATCCAATCTAGAATTTTCCAGAAAGTTCGATATCTTTAAAAAGCAAATTCTATGTCACGACAAAATCAGGAAATGGGATAACATTGGAAAGGTAGGTCTCTAGATGGAACAGGATTTCTCAGAGAACAGTATCCTAACGGTATCTGGAGGCCACCGGGATCGGGATCCTCATGCAATCCCGGGCACGCCGGGTATATCGGCTAGTATATATATAAAAGTGAAAATTTGTTTGTGTGTCTGTTCCACAAAGGCTTTTACACGGATTGATGGATCTTGACCAAACTTGGCACATGTATCCATGGTTATCCAGAAGGAACTCTTAAGGGGTCGAGAACTTTTAATAACATTTCGTGTGGGGCCGGGGGCCTCGAATTCATTTTTTTCTTATATGAGCTATATAAAAATTGTTCAAACAAATACTCCTACTTGAATGGAAGGATATCGATCAAACTTAGTACACGTACACTTGATTATCCATATTCAAATACCGAAGGGCACTGAACTCATAATATCCATTCTTCTGGGGCCGGGGGCCCCATTTCGTTTTTCATTATATGAGCTATATAAATAGCGATAAGCTTAATACTCCTATATGAATGGATGGATCTTGACCAAACTTAGTACACATACACTTGATTATCCATACTCAAATACAAAAGGGTACTGAACTCATAATATCCATTCCTCTGGGGCCGGGGCCCCCATTTCATTGTTCCTTATTTAAGTTATATAAATATTAATAGGCTTAGACAACACTATAGGTTCTATGTGAATTGATGGATATAGGCTTAGCTTTGTTGCAATACACTTCTTAGTCCATATGGAAATAACGTTGGATGTAAAATTAATAATATCCAATCTAGAATTTTCCAGAAAGTTCGATAACTTTAAAACGCTATATTTATGGCATTATTCAATATATTTTAATGGGACAAATTAAAAATTGTAAATTCGTAGCTTACCTGAATGATTATTATAGGGCACCCATCTCAGGAAAAACTAATTCGGTACAATTATGTAATGGGCCCCCGGGGCCCCTCTTTTAAATTAAATGTACTATATTTATAGAAATTCATTTAGTCGTATAATTTTTCGTATTCGAAGAATAATTATTACTAATAAAAGACTGTTTTTACACAGTTCGGGGAGGATAATAATACATTTAATCTAGAATATTCCAGAAAGTTCTATAGGTCAATAGGCTTAGATAAAACTTTAGTTTTTTTTGTGAATTGATGGATATAGGCCTAACATGGTAGCAATACACTGCACTGTCCGTATTGAGATATTAGTGGATATAAAACTAATAATATCCAATCTAGAATTTTCCAGAAAGTTCGATATCTTTAAAAAGCAAATTCTATGTCACGACAAAATCAGGAAATGGGATAACATTGGAAAGGTAGGTCTCTAGATGGAACAGGATTTCTCAGAGAACAGTATCCTAACGGTATCTGGAGGCCACCGGGATCGGGATCCTAATGCAATCCCGGGCACGCCGGGTATATCGGCTAGTATATATATAAAAGTGAAAATCTGTTTGTTTGTTTGTCTGTTCCACAAAGGCTTTTACACGGATTGATGGATCTTGACCAAACTTAGCACATATATCCATCATTATCCAGAAGGAACTCTTAAGGGGTTGAGAACTTTCAATAACATTTCGTGTGGGGCCGGGGGCCCCGAATTCGTTTTTTTCTTATATGAGCTATATAAAAAAAATACAAACAAATGCTCCTACGTGAATGGATGGATATCGATCAAACTTAGTACACGTACACTTGATTATCCATACTCAAATACTAATGGGTACTGAACTCATAATATCCATTCTCCTGGGGCCGGGGGCCCCATTTCATTTTTCCTTATATGAGCTATATAAAAATTGTTCAAACAAATACTCCTACGTGAATGGATGGATATCGATCAAACTTAGTACACGTACACTTGATTATCCATATTCAAATACCTAAGGGTACTGAACTCATAATATTCATTCTTCTGGGGCCGGGGGCCCCATTTCGTTTTACCTTATATGAGCTATATAAATATAGATGGGCTTAATACTCCTATGTGAATCGATGGATCTTGACCAAACTTTGTACATGTACACTTGATTATCCATACTCAAATACAAAAGGGTACCGAACTCATAATATCAATTCCTGGGGGGCCGGGGGCCCCATTTCATTTTTCCTTATATAAGCTATATAAATATTAATAGGCTCTGAAACACTTTAGGTTCTATGTGATTTGATGGATATAGACCTAGAGTGGTAGCAATGCACTTCACTGTCCGTACTGAAACATCGATGGATTTAAAACTAATAATATCCAATCTAGAATATTCTAGAAAGTTCGATAACTTTAAAACGCTGTATTTATGGCATTATTCAATAGATTTTAATGGGACAAATTTAAAATTTAACTTCGTAACTTACCTGAATGATATTTATAGGGCCTCATCTCAGGCAAAACTAATTCAGTACAATTATGGAATGGGCCCCCGGGGCCCATCTATTAACTTAAATGTACTACAGTTATAGAAATGCATTTAGTCGTATAATTTTTCGTATTCGAAGAATAATTAATACTAATAAAAGACAGTTTTTACAAAGTTCGAGGAAGATAATACATTTAATCTAGAATGTTTCAGAAAGTTCTATAGGTCAATAGGCTTAATACTCCTACATGGAATGATAGATCTTGATCAAATTTGGCACATATATCCATCATTATTCGGAAAAAACGCTGAAGGGGTTATGAACTTTTTATGACACTCCGTTTGGGGCCGGGGGCCCAAACTGTCCTTTTTTCCTATATGAGCTATATAAATAAAATTAACAACAAATACTCCTTCATGAAAAGATGGATCTTGACCAAACTTAGTACACTTACATTTGATTATCCATATTCAAATATCGAAGGGTACTGAACTTATAATATCCATTTCTCTGGGGTCGGGGCCCCGTTTCATTTTTCCTTATATGAGTTATATAAATATCAATAGGCTTAGACAACACTACAGTTTATATGTGAATAGCTTGATATAGGCCTAGATGGAACGGGATCCCATAGAGAACAGTATACTAACGGGATCTGTAGGTCACCGGGATCGGGGTCCTAATGCAATCCTGGGCCACAAAGGCTTTTACACGGATTGATGGATCTTGACCAAACTTGGCACATATATCCATCATTATCAAGAAGGAACTCTTAAGGGGTTGAGAACTTTTAAGAACATTTCGTTTGGGGCCGGGGGCCCCGAGTTCGTTTTTTTCTTATATGAGCTATATAAAAAATGTTCAAACAAATACTCCTACGTGAATGTATGGATATCGATCAAATTTAGTACACGTACACTTGATTATCCATATTCAAATACCGAAGGGTACTGAACTCATAATATCCATTCCTGTGGGGCCGGGGGCCCCGTTTCATTTTTCCTTATATGAGCTATATAAATAGCGATAAGCTTAATACTCCTATATGAATGGATGGATCTTGACCAAACTTAGTACACATACATTTGATTATCCATACTACAGGGTACTGAACTCATAATATCCATTCCTCTGGGGGCCGGGGGCCCCATTTCATTTTTCCTTATATAAGCTATGTAAATATTAATAGGCTTAGACAACACTATAGGTTCTATATGAATTGATGGATATAGGCCAAGCGTGGTAGCAATACACTGTCCGTACTGAAATATCGGTGGATTTAAAACTCATGATATCCAATCTAGAACTTTCCAGAAAGTTTGATAACTTTAAAACGCTATATCTATGGCATTAATCACTAGATTTTAATGGGACAAATTTAAAATTTTAACTTCATAACTTACCTGAATGATTTTTATAGGGCCCCATCTCAGGCAAAACTAATTCGGTACAATTATGGAATGGGCCCCCGGGGCCTCCTCTTTTAACTTAAATGTACTATAGTCATAGAAATGCATTTATTTGTATAATTTTTCGTATTCGAAGAATAATTTCTTAGAAAATACAGTTTTTACACAGTTCAAGGACGATAATACATTTAATCTAGAAAGTTCCAGAATGTTCTATAGGTCTATATGCTTAATACTCCTACATGGATGGATGGATCTTGACCAAATTTGCCACATATATCCATCATTATCCAGAAGGAAATCTTAAGGGGTTATGAACTTTTAATTACATTTCGTGTGGGGCCGGGGGCCTTGAATCCTTTTTTTTTATATGAGCTATGTAAATAAAATGACCGACAAATACTCCTGCATGAATAGATTGATCTTGACCAAACTTAGCTCACGTACACTTGATTATCCATATTCAAATACCGAAGGGTACTGAACTCATAATAGCCATTCTTCTGGGGCCGGGGGCCCCATTTCCGTTTTCTTATTTAAGCTATACAAATATCAATAGGCTTAGACAACACTATAGATTCTATGTGAATTGATTGATATATTCCAAAGGTGGTAGCAATACACTGCACTGTCCGTACAGAAATATCGGTTGATGCAAAACTAATAATATATAATCTAGAATGTTCCAGAAAGTTCGATATCTTTAAAAAGCTATATCTATGTCACGATCAAATCGGGATCCTATATGAAAATGGGATAACATTGGAAAGGTAGGCCCCTAGATGTAACGGGATGCCATAGAAAACAGTATACTAACGGGATCTGTAGGTCACCGGGATAGGGGTCCTAATGCAATCCCGGGCCAAGCCAGGTATATCGGCTAGTCATATATATATATAAAAGTGAAAATTTGTGGGTTTGTTTGTCTGTTCCACAAAGGCTTTTAAACGGATTGATGGATCATGACCAAACTTGGCACATATATCCATCATTATCCAGAAGGAACTCTTACGGGGTCGAGAACTTTTAATAACTTTTCGTGTGGGGCCGGGGGCCCCGAATTCGTTTTTTTCTTATATGAGCTATATAAAAATTGTTCAAACAAATACTCCTACGTGAATGGATGGATATCGATCAAACTTATTACACGTACACTTGATTATCCATATTCAAATACCGCAGGGTACTGAACTCATAATATCCATTCTTCTGGGGCCGGGGGCCCCATTTCATTTTTCCTTATATGAGCTATATAAATATCGATAGGGCTAATACTCCTACATGAATGGTTGGATCTTGACCAAACTTAGTACACATACACTTGATTATCCATACTCAAATACTACAGGGTACTGAACTCATAATATCCATTCCTCTGGGGCCTGGGGCCCCATTTCATTTTTCCGTATATAAGCTATATAAATATTAATATGCTTAGACAGCAGTATAGGTTCTATATGAATTGATGGATATAAGCCTAGGGTGAGCGCAATACACATCACTGTCCATACTGAAATATCAGTGGATTTAAAACTAATGATATCCAATCTAGAAGTTTCCAGAAAGTTAGATAACTTTAAAACGCCATATCTATGGCATTATTCAATAGATATTAATGGGACAAATTTAAAATTGTAACTTCATAACTTACCTGAATGATTATTATAGGGCCCCATCTCAGGAAAAACTAATTCGGTACAATTGTGGAATGGGCCCCCGGGGCCCATCTTTTAACTTAAATGTACTATAGTTGTAAAAATGCATTTAGTTGTATAATTTTTCGTATTCGAAGAATAATTACTTAGAAAAGACAGTTTTTACACAGTTCCAGGAGGATAATAGATTTAATCTAGAATGTTCCAGAAAGTTCTAAAGGTCAATAGGCTTAATACTCCTACATGGATGGATAGATCTTGATCAAATTTGGCACATGTATCCATCATTATTCGGAAAAACGCTGAAGGGGTTATGAACTTTTTATGACACTCCGTTTGGGGCCGGGGGCCCAAACTGTCGTTTTTTCCTATATGAGCTATATAAAAAAAAATTAACAACAAATACTCCTTCATGAATAGATGGATCTTGAGCAAACTTAGTACACATACACTTGATTATTCATATTCAAATATAGAATGGTACTGAACTTATAACATCCATTTCTCTGGGGCCGGGGGCCCCGTTTCATTTTCCTTATATAAGCTATATAAATATCAATAGGCTTAGACAACACTACAGTTTATATGTGAATAGCTCGATATAGGCCAAGATGGAACGGGATCCCATAGAGAACAGTATACTAGCGGAATCTGTAGGTCACCGGGATCGGGGTCCTAATGCAATCCCGGGCCACGCCGGGTATATCGGCTAGTCATATATATATATAAAAGTGAAAATTTGTTTGTGGGTTTGTGGGTTTGTCTGTTCCACAAAGGCTTTTACACGGATTGATGGATCTTTACCAAACTTGGCACATGTATCCATCATTATCCAGAAAGAAATCTTAAGGGGTCGAGAACTTTTAATAACTTTTTGTGTGGGGCCGGGGGCCCCGAATTCGTTTTTTTCTTATATGAGCTATATAAAAATTGTTCAAACAAATACTCCTACATGAATGGATGGATATCGATCAAACTTATTACACGTACACTTGATTATCCATATTCAAATACCGAAGTGTACTGAACTCATAATATCCATTCTCCTGGGGCCGGGGGCCCCATTTCATTTTTCCTTATATGAGCTATATAAATATCGATAGGCTTAATACTCCTACATGAATGGATTGATCTTGACCAAACTTAGTATATATACACTTGATTATCCATATTTGAATACTAAAGGGTACTGAACTCATAATATCCATCCCTCTGGGGCCGGGGGCCCCATTTCATTTTTCCTTATATGAGCTATATAAATAGCGATAGGCCTAATACTTACTACATGAGTTGATGGATTTTGACCGAACTTAGTTCACATACACTTGATTATCCATACTCAAATACTAAAGGGTACCGAATTCATAATATCCATTCCTCTGGGGCCGGGGGCCCCATTTAATTTTTGCTTATATAAGCTATATAAATACCAATAGACTTAGACAACACTATAGATTCTATGTGAATTGATAGATATAGGCTTAGCTTTGTTGCAATACACTTCTTAGTCCATATGGAAATAACGGTGGATGTAAAACTAATAATATCCAATCTAGAATTTTCCAGAAAGTTCGATAACTTTAAAACGCTATATTTATGGCCTTATTCAATATATTTTAATGGGACAAATTTAAAATTGTAACTTCATAACTTACCTGAATGATTATTATAGGGCACCCATCTCAGGAAAAACTAATTCGGTACAATTATGGAATGGGCCCCCGGGGCCCCTCTTTTAACTTAAATGTACTATAGTTATAGAAATTCATTTAGTCGTATAATTTTTCGTATTCGAAGAATAATTATTACTAATAAAAGACTGTTTTTACACAGTTCGGGGAGGATAATAATACATTTAATCTAGAATGTTCCAGAAAGTTCTATAGGTCAATAGGCTTAGATAAAACTTTAGTTTTTTTTGTGAATTGATGGATATAGGCCTAACGTGGTAGCAATACACTGCACTGTCCGTATTGAGATATTAGTGGATATAAAACTAATAATATCCAATCTAGAATTTTACAGAAAGTTCGATATCTTTAAAAAGCAAATTCTATGTCACGACAAAATCAGGAAATGGGATAACATTGGAAAGGTAGGTCTCTAGATGGAACAGGATTTCTCAGAGAACAGTATCCTAACGGGATCTGGAGGCCACCGGGATCGGGGTCCTAATGCAATCCCGGGCCACGCCGGGTATATCGGCTAGTATATATATAAAAGTGAAAATTTGTTTGTGGGTTTGTCTGTTTTTAACAAAGGCTTTTACACGGATTGATGGATCTTGACCAAACTTGGCACATATATCCATCATTATACAGAAGGAACTCTTAAGGGGTTGAGAACTTTCAATAACATTTCGTGTGGGGCCGGGGGCCCCGAATTCGTTTTTTTCTTATATGAGCTATATAAAAAAATTACAAACAAATACTCCTACATAAATGGATGGATATCGATCAAACTTAGTACACGTACACTTGATTATCCATATTCAAATACTGAAGGGTACTGAACTCATAATATCCATTCCTGTGGGGCCGAGGGCCCCGTTTCATTTTTACTTATATGAGCTATATTAATATCGATATGCTTAATAGGCTTAATACTTACTACATGAGTGGATGGATCTTGACTGAACTTAGTTCACATACACTTGATTATCCATACTCAAATACTAAAGGGTACCGAACTCATAATATCCATTCCTGGGGGGCCGGGGCCCCATTTCATTTTTCCTTTTATAAGCTATATAAATATTTATTGGCTCTGAAAACACTTTAGGTTCTATGTGATTTGATGGATATAGGCCTAGGGTGGTAGCAATGCACTTCACTGTCCGTACGGAAACACCGGCGGATTTACAACTATTAATATCCAATCTAGAATTTTCCAGAAAGTTCGATAACTTTAGAGCGTTATATCTATGGCATTATTCAATAGATTTTAATGGGACAAAGTTAAAATTTTAACTTCATAACTTACCCGAATGATTTCTAGAGGGCCCCATCTCAGGCTAAACTAATTCGGTACAATTATGGAATGGGCCCCCGGGGCCCCTCTTTTAACTTAAATTTACTATAGTTATAGAAATGCATTTAGTTGTATAATTTTTCAAGTTTACAAAATAATTACTTAAACAAGACAGTTTTTACACGGTTCGAGGAGGATAATACATTTAATCTAGAATGTTCCAGAAAGTTCAATAGCTTTAAACGCAATATCTATGTCACAATCAAATCGGGATCCTATCGTGAAATTGGATAACATTGGAAAGGAGGAACCCTAGATCTAACGGGATCCCACTGAGAACAGTATCCTAACGGGATCTGTAGGTCACTAGGATCGGTGTCCTAATGCAATCCCGGGCCACGCCGGGTATATCGGCTAGTATATATATAAAAGTGAAAATGTGTTGGTTTGTTTGTGTGTCTGTTCCACAAAGGCTTTTACACGGATTGATGGATCTTGACCAAACTTGGCACATATATCCATGGTTATCCATAAGGAACTCTTAATGGGTCGAGAACTTTTAATAACATTTCGTGTGGGGCCGGGGGCCCCGAATTCGTTTTTTTCTTATATGAGCTATATAAAAATTGTTCAAACAAATACTCCTACGTGAATGGATGGATATCGATCAAACTTAGTACACGTACACTTGATTATCCATATTCAAATACCGAAGTGTACTGAACTCATAATATCCATTCTCCTGGGGCCGGGGGCCCCATTTCATTTTTCCTAATATGAGCTATATAAATATCGATAGGCTTAATACTCCTACATGAATGGATTGATCTTGACCAAACTTAGTATATATACACTTGATTATCCATATTTAAATACTAAATGGTACTGAACTCATAATATCCATCCCTCTGGGGCCGGGGGCCCCATTTCATTTTTCCTTATATGAGCTATATAAATAGCGATAGGCTTAATACTTACTACATGAGTTGATGGATTTTGACCGAACTTAGTTCACATACACTTGATTATCCATACTCAAATACTAATGGGTACCGAATTCATAATATCCATTCCTCTGGGGCCGGGGGCCCCATTTCATTTTTCCTTATATAAGCTATATAAATACTAATAGACTTAGACAACACTATAGGTTCTATGTGAATTGATGGATATAGGCTTAGCGTTGTTGCAATACACTTCTTAGTCCATATGGAAATAACGGTGGATGTAAAACTAATAATATCCAATCTAGAATTTTCCAGAAAGTTCGATAACTTTAAAACGCTATATTTATGGCCTTGTTCAATATATTTTAATGGGACAAATTTAAAATTGTAACTTCATAACTTACCTGAATGATTATTATAGGGCACCCATCTCAGGAAAAACTAATTCGGTACAATTATGGAATGGGCCCCCGGGGCCCCTCTTTTAACTTAAATGTACTATAGTTATAGAAATTCATTTAGTCGTATAATTTTTCGTATTCGAAAAATATTTATTACTAATAAAAGACTGTTATTACACAGTTCTGGGAGGATAATACATTTAATCTAGAATGTTCCAGAAAGTTCTATAGGTCAATAGGCTTATACAACACTATAGTTTCTATGTCATTTGATGGATATAGGCCTGGGGTGGTAGCAATACACTTCACTGTCCGTTTTTAGATATCGGTGTAATTAAAACTAAGAATATCCAATCTAGAATTTTACAGAAAGTTCGATATCTTTAAAAAGCTAAATCTATGTCACGATCAAATCAGGAAATGTGATAACATTGTAAAGGAGGGTCTCTAGATGAAACGGGATCCCAAAGAGAACAGTATCCTAACGGTATCTGTAGGCCACCGGGATCGGGGTCCTAATGCAAACCCGAGCCACGCCGGGTATATCGGCTAGTCATATCATATCATATCATATCATATATATATATAAAAGTGAAAATTTGTTTGTTTGTCTGTTCCACAAAGGCTTTTACACGGATTGATGGATCTTGACCAAACTTGGCACATATATCCATCGTTATCCAGAAGGAACTCTTACGGGGTTGAGAACTTTTAATAACATTTCGTGTGGGGCCGGGGGCCCCGAATTCGTTTTTTTCTTATATGAGCTATATAAATATCAATAGGCTTAATACTCCTACATGAATGGGTGGATCTTGACCAAACTTAGTACACATTTACTTGATTATCCATACTCAAATACTAAAGGGTACTGAACTCATAATATCCATTCCTCTGGGGCCTGGGGCCCCATTTCATTTTTCCTTATATAAGCTATATAAATATCAATAGATATAATTCTCCTATATGAATAGATGGATCTTGACTAAACTTAGTACAAGTACACTTGATTATCCATATTTATGTACCGAAGGGTACTGAACTCATAATATCCATTCCTCTGGGGCCGTGGGCCCCGTTTCATTTTTTCTTATATGAGCTATATAAATATCAATAGGCTTAGACAACACTATAGTTTCTATGTGAGTTGATGGATATAGTCCAAGCGTGGTAGCAATACACTTCACTGTCCGTACTGAAATATTGTTGGATGTAAAACTAATAATATCCAATCTAGAATTTTCCAGAAAGTTCGATAACTTTAAAACGCTATATCTATGGCATTATTCAATAGATTTTATTGGGACAAATTAAAAGATTTAGCGTCATAACTTAGCTGAATGATTTTTATTGGGCCCCATCTGTTATAATGTTTGGTACAATTATGGAATGGGCCCCGGGGCCCCCCTCTTTTAACATATATGTACTATAGTTATAGAAATGCATTTAGTTGAATAACTTTTCGTATTCGAAGAATAATTACTCAGAAAAGACAGTTTTTATACAGTTCGAGGAGGATAATACATTTAATCTAGAATGTTCCAGAAAGTTCTATAGGTCAATAGACTTAAATCTCATAGAATAATGGATGGATCTTGACGAAATTTGGCACATATATCCATCATTATCCGGAAAGATCTATTAAAGGGTTATGGACTTTTTATGACATTCGGTTTGGGGCCGAGGGCCCAAAATGTAGTTTTTTCCTATATAAGCTATATAAATAAAATGACCAACAAATACTCCTACATGAATAGATAGATCTTAAACAAACTTAGTACACATACACTTTATTATCCATATGCAAATACCGAAGTGTACTGAACTTATAATATCCATTTCTCTGGGGCCAGTGGCCCCATTTAATTTTTCCTTATATAAGCTATGTATAAATATCAATAGGCTTAGACCGGTAACCCACCGGTATCGGGATCCGACAGCTATCGTTATGCCACTGGCATCGAGATACCACCGGGATCGGAATACCGACGGGATTGGGATCATACCGGAATTGGTATCCAGAGGGATCAAAATCCCACCGGGAAACGGTATACTAACGGGAGCGGGATAGGGAGCCCACCGGGATCGGAATAATTATAAGGCTGAAGACTGTTGAAGTTCCTTCGTTCCGAATGCTATCCCGGCAAATTTGCCGGGTACATCCGCTAGTATATATATAAAAGTGAAAATCTGTTTGTTTGTTTGTCTGTTCCACAAAGGCTTTTACACGGATTGATGGATCTTGACCAAACTTGGCACATATATCCATCATTATCCAGAAGGAACTCTTAAGGGGTTGTGAACTTTTAAGAACATTTCGTGTGGGGCCGGGGGCCCCGAATTCGTTTTTTTCTTATATGAGCTATATTAAAAAATTACAAACAAATGCTCCTACGTAAATGGATGGACATCGATCAAACTTAGTACACGTACACTTGATTATCCATACTCAAATACTAATGGGTACTGAACTCATAATATCCATTCTCCTGGGGCCGGGAGCCCCATTTCATTTTTCATTATATGAGCTATATAAATATCGATAGGCTTAATACTCCTACATGAATGGATTGATCTTGACCAAACTTAGTATATATACACTTGATTATCCATACTCAAATATTGAAGGGTACTGAACTCATAATATCCATTCTTCTGGGGCCGGGGGCCCCATTTCATTGTTCCTTATATAAGTTATATAAATATGAATAGGCTTAGACAACACTATAGGTTCTATGTGAATTGATGGATATAGGCTTAGCTTTGTTGCAATACACTTCTTAGTCCATATGGAAATAACTGTGGATGTAAAACTAATAATATCCAATCTAGAATTTTCCAGAAAGTTCGATAACTTTAAAACGCTATATCTATGGCATTATTCAATATATTTTAATGGGACAAATTTAAAATTGTAACTTTATAATTTACCTGAATGATTATTATAGGGCCCCATCTCAGGCAAAACTAATTCGGTACAATTATGGAATGGGCCCCCGGGGCCCCTCTTTTAACTTAAATGTACTATAGTTATAGAAATTCATTTAGTCGTATAATTTTTCGTATTCGAAGAATAATTATTACTAATAAAAGACAGTTTTTACACAGTTCGGGGAGGATAATACATTTAATCTAGAATTTTCCAGAAAGTTCTATAGGTCAATAGGGTTATAAAACACTATAGTTTCTATGTTATTTGATGGATATAGGCCTAGGGTGGTAGCAATACACTTCACTGTCCGAACAGAAATATCGGTGGATGTAAAACTAATAATATCCAATCTAGAATTTTCCAGAAAGTTCGATATTCTTAAAATGCTATATCTAAGGCATTTTTCAATAGATTTTATAATGAAATGGGATAACATTAGAAAGCAGGGTCCCTAGATGGAACGGGATCGCACAGAGTACAGTATCCTTACGGGATCTGTAGGCCACCGGGATCGGGGTCCTAATGCAATCCCGGGCCACGCCGGGTATATCGGCTAGTCATATCATATCATATATATATATAAAAGTGAAAATTTGTTTGTTTGTTTGTGGATTTGTCTGTTCCACAAAGGCTTTTACACGGATTGATGGATCTTGACCAAACTTGGCACATATATCCATCATTATCCAGAAGGAACTCTTAAGGGGTTGAGAACTTTCAATAACATTTCGTGTGGAGCCGGGGGCCCAGAATTCGTTTTTTTCTTATATGAGCTATATAAAAAAATTACAAACAAATACTCCTACATGAATGCATGGATATCGATCAAACTTAGTACTCGTAAACTTGATTATCCATATTCAAATACCGAAGGGTACTGAACTCATAATATCCATTCCTGTGGGGCCGGGGGCCCCGTTTCATTTTTCCTTATATGAGCTATATAAATATCGATAGGCTTAATACTCCTACATGAATGGATGAATCTTGACAAAACTAAGTACACATACACTAGATTATCCATATTCAAATACCGAAGGGTACCGAACTCATAATATCCATCACTCTGGGGCCGGGGGCCCCATTTCATTTTTCCTTATATGAGCTATATAAATATCAATAGGCTTAGACAACACTATAGGTTGTATGTGAATTGATGGATATAGGCTTAGCTTTGTTGCAATACACTTCTTAGTCCATATGGAAATAACGGTGGATGTAAAACTAATAATATCCAATCTAGAATTTTCCAGAAAGTTCGATAACTTTAAAACGCTATATCTATGGCATTATTCAATAGATTTTAATGGGACAAATTTAAAATTTTAACGTCATAACTTACCTGAATGATTATTATAGGGCCCCATCTCAGGCAAAACTAATTCGGTACAATTATGGAATGGGCCCCCGGGGCCCCTCTTTTAACTTAAATGTACTATAGTTATAGAAATTCATTTAGTCGTATAATTTTTCGTATTCGAAGAATAATTATTACTAATAAAAGACTGTTTTTACACAGTTCGAGGAGGATAATACATTTAATCTAGAATGTTCCAGAAAGTTCTATAGGTCAATAGGCTTATTACTCCTACATGGATGGATAGATCTTGATCAAATTTGGCACATATATCCATCATTATTCGGAAAAAACGCTGACGGATATATGAACTTTTTATGACACTCCGTTTGGGGCCGGGGGCCCAAACTGTCGTTTTTTCCTATATGAGCTATATAAATAAAATTAACAACAAATACTCCTTCATGAATAGATGGATCTTGAACAAACTTAGTACACATACACTTGATTATCTATATTTAAATATCGAAGGGTACTGAACTTATAATATCCATTTCTCTGGGGCCGGGGGCCCCGTTTCATTTTTCCTTATATAAGCTTTATAAATATGAATAGACTTAGACAACACTATAGTTTATGTTTATATGTGAAGAGCTTAAGATAGGCCTAGATGGAACGGGATCCCATAGAGAACAGTATACTAATGGGATCTGTAGGTCACCGGGATCGGGGTCCTAATGCAATCCCGGGCCACGCCGGGTATATCGGCTAGTATATATATAAAAGTGAAAATCTGTTTGTTTGTCTGTTCCACAAAGGCTTTTACACGGATTGATGTATCTTGACCAAACTTGGCACATATATCCATCATTATCCAGAAGGAACTCTTAAGGGGTTGAGAACTTTCAATAACATTTCGTGTGGGGCCGGGGGCCCCGAATTCGTTTTTTTCTTATATGAGCTATATAAAAAAATTACAAACAAATACTCCTACATGAATGGATGGATATCGATCAAACTTAGTACACGTACACTTGATTATCCATATTCAAATACTGAAGGGTACTGAACTCATAATATCCATTCCTGTGGGGCCGGGGGCCCCGTTTCATTTTTCCTTATATAAGCTATATAAATATCGATAGGCTTAATACTTACTACATGAGTGGATGGATCTTGACCAAACTTAGTACACGTACACTTGATTATCCATATTCAAGTACTGATGGATACTGAACTCATAAAATCCATTTATAGGGGGCCGGGGGCCCCATTTCATTTTTCCTAATAAGAGCTATATAAATAGCGAAAGGCTTAATACTTACTACATGATTTGATGGATTTTGACCGAACTTAGTTCACATACACTTGATTATCTATACTTAAATACTAAAGGGTACCGAATTCATAATATCCATTCCTCTGGGGCCAGGGGCCCCATTTAATTTTTCCTTATATAAGCTATATAAATACCAATAGACTTAGACAACACTATAGGTTCTATGTGAATTGATGGATATAGGCTTAGCTTTGTTGCAATACACTTCTTAGTCCATATGGAAATAACGGTGGATGTAAAACTAGAAATATCCAATCTAGAATTTTCCAGAAAGTTCGATAACTTTAAAACGCTATATTTATGGCATTATTCAATATATTTTAATGGGACAAATTTAAAATTGTAGCTTCATAACTTACCTGAATGATTATTATAGGGCACCCATCTCAGACAAAACTAATTCGGTACAATTATGGAATGGGCCCCCGGGGCCCCTCTTTTAACTTAAATGTACTATAGTTATAGTCGTATAATTAGTCGTATAATTTTTCGAATTCGAAGAATAATTATTACTAATAAAAGACTGTTTTTACACAGTTCGGGGAGGATAATAATACATTTAATCTAGAATGTTCCAGAAAGTTCTATAGGTCAATAGGCTTAATACTCCTACATGGATGGATAGATTTTGATCAAATTTGGCACATATATCCATCATTATTCGGAAAAAACGCTGAAGGATATATGAACTTTTTATGACACTCCTTTTGGGCCCGGGGGCCCAAACTGTTAGTTTTTTCCAATATTAGCTATATAAATAAAATTAACAACAAATACTCCTTCATGAATAGATGGATCTTAAGCAAACTTAGTACACATACACTTGATTATCCATATTCAAATATCGAAGGGTACTGAACTTATAATATCCATTTCTCTGGGGCCGGGGGCCCCGTTTCATTTTTCCTTATATGAGCTATATAAATATCAATTGGCTTAGACAACACTACAGTTTATATGTGAATAGCTTGATATAGGTCAAGATGGAACGGGATCCCATAGAGAACCGTATACTAACGGGATCTGTGGGTCACCGGGATCGGGGTTCTAATGCAATCCCGGGCCACGCCGGGTATATCGGCTAGTATATATATAAAAGTGAAAATCTGTTTGTTTGTTTGTTTGTCTGTTCCACAAAGGCTTTTACACGGATTGATGGATCTTGACCAAACTTGGCACATATATCCATCATTATCCAGAAGGAACTCTTAAGGGGTTGAGAACTTTTAAGAACATTTCGTTTGGGGCCGGGGGCCCCGAATTCGTTTTTTTCTTATATGAGCAATATAAAAAAATTACAAACAAATGATCCTACGTGAATGGATGGACATCGATCAAACTTAGTACACGTACACTTGATGATCCATATTTAAATACCGAAGGTTACTGAGCTCATAATATCCATTCTTCTGGGGCCGGGGGCCCCATTTCATTTTTCTTTTTATGAGCTATATAAATATAGATAGGCTTAATACTTACTACATGAGTTGATGGATCTTGACCAAACTTAGTTCACATACACTTGATTATCCATACTCAAATACTAAAGGGTACTGAACTCATAATATCCATTCCTGGGGGGCCGGGGGCCCCATTTCATTTTTCCTTATATAAGCTATATAAATATTAATAGGCTCTGAAAACACTTTACCCCATCTCAGGCTAAACTAATTCGGTACAATTATGGAATGGGCCCCCGGGGCCCCTCTTTTAACTTAAATTTACTATAGTTATAGAAATGCATTTAGTTGTATAATTTTTAAAGTTAACAAAATAATTACTTAAACAAGACAGTTTTTACACGGTTCGAGGAGGATAATACATTTAATCTAGAATGTTCCAGAAAGTTCCATTGCTTTAAACGCAATATCTATGTCACAATCAAATCGGGATCCTATCGGGAAATGGGATAACATTGGAAAGGAGGAACCCTAGATGGAACGGGATCCCACAGAGAACAGTATCCTAACGGGATCTGTAGGTCACCAGGATCGGAATCCTAATGCAATCCCGGGCCACGCCGGGTATATCGGCTAGTATATATATAAAAGTGAAAATCTGTTTGTTTGTTTGTTTGTCTGTTCCACAAAGGCTTTTACACGGATTGATGGATCTTGACCAAACTTGGCACATATATCCATCATTATCCAGAAGGAACTCTTAAGGGGTTGAGAACTTTTAAGAACATTTCGTTTGGGGCCGGGGGCCCCGAATTCGTTTTTTTCTTATATGAGCAATATAAAAAAATTACAAACAAATGCTCCTACGTGAATGGATGGACATCGATCAAACTTAGTACACGTACACTTGATGATCCATATTCAAATACCGAAGGGTACTGAGCTCATAATATCCATTCTTCTGGGGCCGGGGGCCCCATTTCATTTTTCCTTTTATGAGCTATATAAATATAAATAGGCTTAATACTTACTACATGAGTTGATGGACCTTGACCATACTTAGTTCACATACACTTGATTATCCATACTCAAATACTAAAGGGTACTGAACTCATAATATCCATTCCTGGGGGGCCGGGGGCCCAATTTCATATTTACTTATATAAGCTATATAAATATTAATAGGCTCTGAAAACACTTTAGGTTCTATGTGATTTGATGGATATAGCACTAGGGTGGTAGCAATGCACTTCACTGTCCGTACTGAAACACCGGGGGATTTAAAACTATTAATATCCAATCTAGAATTTTCCAGAAAGTTCGATAACTTTAAAGCGTTATATATATGGCATTATTCAATAGATTTTAATGGGACAAATTTAAAATTTTAACTTCATAACTTAACTGAATGATTTTTGTAGGGCCCCATCTCAGGCAAAACTAATTCGTTACAATTATGGAATGGGCCCCGGGGCCCCTCTTTTAAATTAAATATAATACAGTTATAGAAATGCATTTAGTTGTATAATTTTTCGTATTCGAAGAATAATTGCTTAGAAAATACAGTTTTTACACAATTCGAGGAGGATAATACATTTAATCTAGAAAGTTCCAGAAAGTTCAATAAGTCAATAGGCTTAATACTCCTAGATTAAGGGATGGATCTTGACCAAATTTGGCAGATATATCCATCATTATCCAGAAGGAACTCTTAAGGGGTTGAGAACTTTTAATAACATTTCGTGTGGGGCCGGGGGCCCCGAATTCGTTTTTTTCTTATATGAGCTATATAAAAAAATTACAAACAAATACTCCTACGTGAATGGATGGATATCGATCAAACTTAGTGTACGTACAATTGATTATACATATTCAAATACCGAAGGGTACTGAACTCATAATATCCATTCTTCTGGGGCCGGGGGCCCTATTTCATTTTTCCTTTTATGAGCTATATAAATAGCGATAAGCTTAATACTCCTACATGAATGGATGGATCTTGACCAAACTTAGTACATATACACTTGATTATCCATACTCAAAAACAAAAGGGTACTGAACTCATAATATCCATTCCTCAGGGGCCGTAGGGCCCCATTTCATTTTTCCTTATATAAGCTATATAATATAAATATTAATAGGCTTAGACAACACTATAGATTCTCTGTGAATTGATGGATATAGGCTTAGCTTTGTTGCAATACACTTCTTAGTCCATATGGAAATAACGGTGGATGTAAAACTAATAATATCCGATCTAGAATTTTCCAGAAAGTTCGATAACTTTAAAACGCTATATCTATGGCATTATTCAATAGATTTTAATGGGACAAATTTAAAATTTTAACTTCATATCTTAACTGAATGATTTTTGTAAGCCCTCATCTCAGGCAAAACTAATTCGGTACAATTATGGAATGGGCCCCGGGGCCCCTCTTTAAAATTAAATATACTACAGTTATAGAAATGCATTTAGTTGTATAATTTTTTGTATTCGAAAAATAATTACTTAGAAAATACAGTTTTTACACAGTTCGAGAAGGATAATAAATTTAATCTAGAAAGTTCTATAAGTCAATAGGCTTAATACTCCTAGATTAATGGGTGGATCTTGACCAAATTTGGCAGATATATCCATCATTATCCTGAAGGGAACCATAATGGGTTATGAACTTTTTATGACATGCCGTTTGGGGCCGGGGGCCCCAAATTCGTTTTTTTCTTATGTGAGCTATATAATTAAAATGACTAACAAATACTCCTGCATGAATAGATGGATTTTGACCAAACTTAGTACACACATATTTGATTATCCATACTCAAATACCGAAGTGTACTGAACTCATAATATCCACCCCTCTAAGGCCGGGGGCCCTATTTCATTTTTTCTTATATAAGCTATATATAAATATCAATAGGCTTAGACAACACTATAGTTTCTATGTGAATTGATGGATATATGCCTAGCGTGGTAGCAATACCCTGTCCGTACTGAAATATCGGTGGATTTAAAACTAACAATATCCAATCTAGAATTTTCCAGAAAATTCGATAACTTTAGCTATATAAATATCAATAGGCTTAGACAACACTACAATTTATTTATGAATAGCTCAATATAGGCCAAGATGGAACGGGACGGGATCCCATAGAGAACAGTATACTAACGGGATCTGTAGGTCACCGGGATCGGAGTCCTAATGCAATCCCGGGCCACGCCGGGTATATCGGCTAGTTACAAATAAATTTGGAGTAACAACTAAGGAACTATTTTAAGCATTTTATATGTTTTTGAAAGTTATGAAAATAAATTTAAAAAACTATGATCAAAGAATTATACTGTAATCACATTGATCGGAAAAACCAAAACATCTGTTGTTTTTAGTGCGTTTTTTAGTACATTATTAATATTGCGTAATAAAATTAAAACTAATTTGTTCTCAATAGTCACGCAAATGACGTCATTACGCAAATTGCCTATTTATTCAATGCAAAATGTTCTCTGATTTAATATCCGTGCGTAATAAAATTAATAAAGTATTTCCCCCTTCCTAAAAGTAAAATTAATAAATATAATAGATTGCTTTTTAAATTGCTAAAATTTTATAACGTTAAATACAGCTTTAGCTTTTTATTTTTAACATTTAATAAGTTTTTACTTTCATTCTTTCAGAAAATATACTTTTATGAATTTTATTAAGTAGTAAAAAACGTACCCTTTACAAATACTTTTAATACAAAAATGCCGTTTAATGCAATCAGTGCATCGAAACTACATATCCAAAAAGAATTCACTAATGCACTTATCACTCATCCCAATAAGAACAAAGCATTTGAAATGCAAAAAATTGTGTTTGCGTAAGCAAGGGGATTAAAATCCCGTGGATGATTTTATTAATTTCTTTAAAACTCTGTTTGGGTGAGGAGAAAGATGTAATAGGATAGTTTCTTTTGCGCAAGGCAGCACACTATACGTCTCAGAATGAATTTGACAAACAATTAACCTTCTTAGGTACATATACATGGGGGTTAGGAAATGTTACGTTGATGACAATTTCTTTAAATCCAATGATATTACAGTTTTGAAAAATAGAAGCTTTATTCTCATTTTACCAAATAAGAAAATCAATGACTTTAACAAAACATAAATACATTTACAAAAGTATATCCATGGATATCAAAACCTATTCATTTTACAAAAATAACCAGTTTTGGACCGGGGGCACTATAGTATTTTTTTTTCTAATATGAGCTATTTAAATATAATTTCCGTATGCGTTTTTATACCATTCATCTGAATGCGATAAACCTTCAGTGAATTGTTGTGTGCAGGCCCGCATTAGGTTTCTAAATAAGGACAACCATTTTACAATATTCCGCTTTGGGCCAGGGGCCTTAAATTAGTTTTTTTTTCTTATATGAGCTATGTAAATATAATGTCAAACAGAGCTATTGCATAGGTGGGTGGAAATAAATTAATTATTAACTGTGACATTTCATTTTGTATATGTGACTTAATAAATAGGTTTCTGAATTAGTACAAACATTTCACAATATTCCTTTTGGGGCCGGATATATAATAAATGAGCAATATAAATATAATTTCAAACATAGCTATTGCATGGGGGCATCAATCGTTACAAGTATGAGGACTAAATTTGGAAAATCCATGCTTCCCACACGGACAGCTGTGTGTGGCCTGCTCATGCTTCGAAAAACCTTCTAATTAATTCGAATACGCACCAGACGGTAAAAAAATGTGTATATTAGAAGTACTTACATAAAAATTATTAAAACACAAACACTTTATTTCGATGAGTGGCATTGCCACGCATGCCGGGTACTCGCTAGTATATATATATAAATGAATGTATGTATCTTTGTATGTCTCGTATGCGCTCCTACACCATTCATGCGATTGCGACAAAACTTTGGTTAGTTGTTGGCCACATACCCGGGCATTTAACTGAGTCATTACAAAACTTTTTAAATATTCCGTTTTTGGCTGTTGACCTTTAATTGGTTTTTTTTCTTGTATGAGCTTTGTAAAAATGATATCTTTATGCGCTACTACACCATTCATTCGAATGCAATAAAACTTTACTGAGATGTGTGCCCACGCCAGGAAAAGTTTTTGAATTATTACAACAGTTTTAAAATATTCCGTTGTTCGTTTTTTCTAATATGAGCTATATACATATAATTTCAAACCGTATGAGCTCCTATCCCATTCAAGTGATTGCGATAAAACTGAGGTGAGTTGTTGTCCACAAGCCGGAGCATTTTCCTAAGTCATTATAACCCTTTTAAAATATTCCCAAATTCGTTTTTTTTCTTATATGAGCTTTGTAAAAAATTATTTCCGTATGCGCTCCTATACCATTTATCCGAATGCGATAAAACTTTAGTGAGATGTTGTGCACATTTGAATTATTACAACCATTAAAAAATATGCCGTTTTCAGCCAGGGGACTAATGTTCGTTTTTTCTTCAATGAGCTATACAAATATAATTTCATACTGAGCTAATGCATAGGTGGATATAATTTTAATCAAATACACAAAGGGACATTAAATTGTGTGTGTGACATAAGAAGTAAGTTTCTGAATTAATAGAACCATTCTTCAATATTCCGTTTGTTGCCGGGGGCCATAAATTCGTTTTCCCCCTAATATTAGCTATATCAAAATAATTTCCGTATGTATTCCCATACCATTTATCCCATTGAGATAAAACTTTGAAGAATTGATGTGCGCACTCCCGCAAAGGTTTCTTAATTAGTACAACCATTTTAAAACATTACGTTTCGGCCGGCGACCCTTACTTCGTTTTTACTTATATGAACAATATAAATAAAATTTCAAAAAGAACTAATGAAATAGAGGATGAAATTTAAATCAAATACAAACAGCGACATTTCAATTTTGTGTAGGTTTCTGAATTACGATAACCATTTTACAATATTTCGTTTGGGGTTCGGGGACCCTAAAGTTGTTTTTTTAGTAAAGGAGTTTTAAAAATATAATTTTAATGAATGGAATTGAATCAAATACAAACAGCGATATTTCCATTTATGTGTGACATAATTCAGTTTTGGACCGGGGGCCTCAAATGTGTTTATATGTAATAAATGAGCTACATAAATATAATTTCAAACATAGCTATTGCATGGGTATGGATCAATCGCTACTACTGTGTGGACTACATTTTGAACATTCATGCTTCTCACATGGAAAGCTGTGTATGGCCTGCTCACTCTTCGAAAAACCTTCTAATTTATTAGAGTACGCACCAGACCAAAAATAAAATAAAAATAGTGTGTATATGTTACGGCCAAAGCCCGAAATCGGCCAAATCGGGAACTGGCCGGCCAAATCGCGAACTGGCCAATATCGCATCAAATTGACCGGCCAATGTCCGATCTTTTCTATATTTCGGGATTTGGCCAGCCAGTTTGCGAAATGGCTGTGGGCGATAGGCCAAAGTCGGAAGAAAATGTTCATGAACGATTTTGGGTGTTTGTATGCTGTAATGATAATCAAATTATATTGATTATTAATTATACTAAATTGCCAAAAAGTCAAATTAGTTTATTACAGTAAATGACCAATCTCTATCAACACTTGTTATAACAAGATGAACTTTTATGACATTTCGAATTAGACAGCAGTTTGTTATTTTTACATTTGCAGCGATTCGTTGAACACTTGGTAGTGCAATTGCATCGAGTGTAGCCTTGACCACCGGTCAGTGATTGTGAAGACGCGACGGTTCGTAGTGATTTTTCTTCTGTGCCCACGGATGCCAATGTGAGCAGTTTCTCGTGCAGAATGGTAAATTCACTTCTGGAATACAGTTGTTTGAGAACACCATGTTCTGTTCCTAGCTTGTAGAAAGCGCCCTCGATGTTCATGACAACTGCAAGGACGCTTCGTGGATCACCGCGACCTCTGTCAACATCTGGTATACGGATGCGTACATTATCTCCAACTTTCGCTGGCGGGAATGTTGCATCTACATTTTTAGCATCTTGTCACCTTGAGTTTGCAAACTAGCATGAGCTGCTGACCTCTTGTTCCTGATTTCTTGTTTATTATGACATAGTCTGCAAGTAATTTTCCCTCCGTACCCTTCTTCTGCTTCATTACTTATTCCACAAATTGCGTGGACATTGTTGCCGCAGGATCCACAAGAATGGGCTGAACTACACTCTCTTTCACACACTACATAGACAATGTTCGCATTGTTACTGTCAGGCAACTGGTCTCGACTTTCCGACGGCTCCGGCGCCACGGCAGCAGGTTCGTTTGCGGAGGAAGTCGCTGCATTTATAGCATCCTCCATTTGTTTTTCGACGTTCTCAAGATCTTCCTCTGTGACTAAGCTATGGACAACTTCTCCGGGCAGATTTGAGGTGTTCAGTCCCACTTTTGCTTTGCAGCCAAACATGGCCTCATATGGCGACTGCTGAATTTTTTTTTTTAAAGAACGGTTTTTCATGAATTGAATGAATTTGAGGCTTTCAGCCCAATGTGTTGATTCATTTGTCTGCATCCATGTCATCATCATATTTTGAATATCTTGGTTGGCACGTTCGACTGAACCTTGGCTTTGGCTATGCCTCGGTTTTCCGTGAACTAATTTCATTTCAGGCCACATGTTCTTTAGTTCATTTATAACTTGATTCGCAAATTCTCTTCCATTATCTGATTGAAGCACGCTTGGAGCACCTATGGTAGTGAAGACATCCAGTAGTTGGTAAGCAACTTCTTCTGCTCTTTTGCTTTTCATAGCTCGCAACAATATGAACTTCGTTAAATGATCCTGGTAATTGAGTATAAACTTGTATTCGCCGTCTGGGTTACTTTGCATATCTATAAGATCTACCTGGCATCTTGAGTTAAATTCTTTAAATATCAAAGGTTTAGAAATTAGACCTTTCTTAGGATTAGACAATTTGGTCTGACATGGCTTGCATAAGCGGAGATACAATGTAATTATTTCCTTGGTGACATTTTTGTATTTAGTTTGTAGCTCCTTTTCCATCCGTGTGCGACCTCCATGTCCAATTTTGAAGTGAGTATCATTTAGCAAGTCGAATATCTCTTCTGTGTGCACATAGTACAAAATAACGCTATTGTCTTCTGTTACCGGCACAATAAGTTTTTCTTTGCCGTCAACTTCAATAACATCAGATTTTCTTAGTGGACGATAGTCAACACTTTCTTTTTTCTGCCTTGCTTTAGCTTGTTTGACGTCCTCTATAACAGTATAGTACTTGTTTGACGTCCTCTATAACAGTATAGTACTTGTTTGACGTCCTCTATAACAGCACAGTACTTGTTTGACGTCCTCTATAACAGCATAGTACTTGTCTTTGCTGAGGATCCCGCTATTTGTTGCTTTTTCTTGCAGCAACGTATTCAAAGTATCTAAGAATCTAGTTTTCATATCAAATGTTGGTTCCGCATGTACATGTACGCCAACTTCTCCCAGCGTTCTAGTCTCGCCAGAAGAAACAATGGGAAAACCTATAGGAATAAAATACGAATTATTGAGATTGAAATGCCGTTGTATGAGATACATCCCCAATTAAAATAATGTGTTCGGCTTCTGATTTAGCACGTTCCTTTAACGGAAACATGTCTTAATCAATAATCCTTTATTAACTCCTTCCAGCAATAGGGCTGTATCATCACACTTCACATGTTGATATAGTTACAGTATACCAGTCGACGCAGCGACATCTAACGATATCCGTATTTCAAAAGTTTGGAATGCCCAACAATGTACGCTTACCTTACCCATATGGATACAGTGTCTATAACCGGCTTTTCCGAATCTCAACTCATTCGACGATCCCTTTCGTGGCTTAGTAGTTAATGTACATGTAAAAGGACTTAATTTTTATTGTTTAGCATAGGTTCATATAATTAGGTCACCTTTATTAAGCAGCCACTATCGTGACTTTTGATGCGTGCATAGTATGACCAAACCTTTCAACTGAAAAGCATGCATATAAAATAGTATACAAACACGAGCAGAGGAATATAATACTCACAATAAAACCGCTTTCAGAAACTGCCCTTGCACCCAGCCATAATACTGGAACCGACAGCTGTGCCGCACATTGAATATTGGCCAGGGATTTGCCGCCAGTTCGCGAACTGGCCGGCCAAAGTAGCATACACACCGGCCATTTCCAGTACATCGGACATTGGCCACACGCCTCGGCCAAAGTGCGAAATGGCCGGCCAATTAGCGAACTGGCCGAACTTCGGGCTTTGGCCGTAACATATATAAAAAATACTTCGAAAAACATAATTAAAACACAAACACTTATTTATTTGAGTGGCATTGCAACGCATGCCAGGTACTCGCTAGTTCTCTAATAAACTATGCAATGTAACATTGACTCTAGTCAAAGATTTTAATTGTTACAAATTTAATTTTTTTTAAAGACGTTTTAACAAAAGTAATAAGTTTTAGCTCACCCCCGCCGGTTTTCTTAACATTAAAAAATTCGGGGTCCGTATCTTTTTATTTTTAGTTTTTCTTAAAATTGGGGGGGGGGGGACATTATTAGTTAGAACTATTGAGTTTGACAGTTGTTGACAGGGGGTAGTGAAGGGGGTCAAAAATAGCCCAAAAATTGTTGACATAATCATTGGATAGCTCATAACTTAGTTATAAATGGGTTCTGCGATACAATTCATTTGGTGTATCCTAAAGTGGTGCATCTCGTCATTTAGCTTTATTTTCCCAGTATGACCTGTAATGTTATTTTTCTTTTCTTTCCAATTAAGCTTCGTTCCTTTTGAGTGGCCATTGACATATTCACACAGTAACACCGATGCACACGTCTGAGGGGAAAAATCGTAAACTTAAAGCGACACATTATTAAATCCAGAGATGATTTTCTAATTATTTCAATGTAATGGGAACTGAAGGCAGCCTTTATTATTAATTTTTAAAACTTAAATATATAACCTTAATGCATGCATACATTTTACCTTTACCTCAACGCAGCGGTTCTTAACTTGTAGGTCGCGATCCCTTTGGGGATCGCACGACCCTTTCACAGGGGTCACCTAAGACCATCGGAAAACACATATACTCTACAGTTATGAAGTAGCAACGAAAAAAAATGTTTGTTGGGGTTGCCACTGTATTAAAGGGTGGCGGCATTAGGAAGATTGAGAACCACTGACCTCAACGGTTCTAGTACTGCCAAATCTGAGAATTTCCTTCAGAATCCGATGTACCAGGTTGTTTTTTTTTCTTACTTTTTTTTTTCAAATAACTCCCCGAAGTTAACCGAACTTTTTTTCACGTTATATTCAAATAATGTTTTATTACCAAAGTCTTTGTAAATTCATTTTGAGTTTTTTGTTGCAAGGGTAAGAGACCTATAGCCTGAGTGTTTCAATGTATCTTTTACAATGTTTTTTTCTTTCTCGCGACATTTCCTTCTTCTGAGTCACGCGCTTTGAAACTTTTGCTTTAAATCGTGTTTCCCCGGCCTCATCTAAAGATTTTTAAAAACGCTAAAAAAATAGTTTTAAACTTGTCTCAGATAATTGTTTAGCTAAACCATTATATAGTGTTCGTCTCAGATCTGACTCTGGTATCTCACGCTCCTTTTTTTCATCTTTTTCTCTCTCTCTTCTTTCCTCAAAGCTATTTAAAATATTTACATAAAAATATAAATCTGTCTCCCAGTTCCAAACTCATGCGCCACCAAACAGCAAGGCCAACTCCTCAGATCTGAACCCACGTAGTGTGAGGCCAACTCCTCAGATCTGAACCCACGTAGTGTGAGGCCGACTCCCAAGATCTGAACCCACGCGCCACTAATCAGGGAGGAGAACAACAAAAAGATGAGTCTTGTAGAACAGACAAAGCTGTTGCTTTAGGGCCATCAAAGTTCGCGTGTGGCAACACAAAAAATGGCTAAATCTTTACAAGTAAACCCTATGGTTTACTGCGTTAGTTATTCTCGAATACGATTGTTACATAAGTGAGTTCTAAAACAGTGGTCCTTAAACTTGAATGCCTTGAATATTCCAATACTCCAATGTCTATATATATATATATATATGAGAAGGAGAAAGCGAGCAAAATAAATAAATATGAGTAAGAAAGAAAAATAAGTTACATGGAGAGAGCGTAAAAGAGAGGGAGAGAGAAAGAAAGTTAAAAAGAGAGAGAAAGAGCGAGAGAAAGAGGGAGAGAATGAGAGAGAAATAAGAGAGAAAGAGAAGGTGAAAGACAGAGAAAGAGAGGGAGAGAGAGAGAGAAAGAGAGAGAAAGTGAGAGAGAAAGTGAGAGAGAAAGTGAGAGAGAAAGAGAGGGAGAGAGAGAGAAAGTGAGAGAGAAAGATAGGGAGAGAGAGAGAAAGTTTGGGGGAGACATGTGTCGTTAATAGTAATAAAAATAATGAGTGTGACCTAAATAGGTGACATTTATCTGAAGAAAACATTGAATGGCGCTGTCATGTGGAGTAAACAGTGAATGACACTGTCATGTGAAGTAAGCAATGACTGGCATGTCACAATCATATATTAAGTTCTGCATATAACCAAAAGTAAACCTCAAATAATACAACACGCGAAGAGTCCGTAAGGGAGATGACTTCACGGAGGCAGGGTGGGATAATCGGGATAAATAGGTTGTTTATGGTTTTTGCAAGGGAGGTTATTTTGTCACGACAGTAGAAGCTTGGCAGCCTATCCTTCGTGACAATGCGGACTTTATTGATCCAGTCTATCAAACCAACCACACCCCCAAACCCAACCACATAACAGCGGTGAGCAATTTAGATAAAAACACACGTGCAATAAATATTAATTTATTTGACAAAAGAAGAAAATAGGCAACACCAGACTGTTGCATTTTAAGAAGATGGCACAGCTTTATATTCCAAATAGCAATTAGGAAACTTATTATATCTTAATATCATATCATTTATTAGCAATCGATATCATTTATATATACAACAGAGAAAATGTGTGGGTTAGTCTGTGTGTTTGTTCCTCAAAGGCTTTTACATGGATTGATGGTTCTTGACTAAAATTAGAAAACAAACTTGGCACATGTATCCATCATTATCCGAAAAGAATGCTTGCGGGGTTATGAAATTTGTATAAAATTCCGTTTGGGGCCCCGAATACGTTTTTTTTTTATATGAGCTATATATCTAACAACAAATATTCATACATGAATTGGTTGATCTTTACCAAACTTAGAAAACATACAATTGATCATCCATATTCAAATACCAAAGGGTACTTAACTCCTAATATCCATTCGTCTGGTGCCGGGGGCCCCATTTCTTTTTTCCTTATATAAGCTTTATAAATAGCAATGGACTTAGGTCCATTATAGGTCTAGCTTGGTAGCAATGCACTTCCATACTGAAATGTCTGTGGATTTAAAATGAATACTATTCAGTCCATTCAGGGCCAGTCTAGACTTTTCAAGAAAGTTCCATAATTTAAAAAAGCTTTGGCTAAATTTGACAATTTTGAACTGATTTTAATGGGAAAACTTTTACATTTTAACTTTATTTTTTATTTGACTGTTTTTTTTATAGGCAAACTAATTGGTTAAATTATGGAATGGGGTCTCTCTTTCAACTTAAATCTACTATAGTTATAGAAATGCACTTAGTTGTAGAATTTATCTTATCCGAAAAAAAAATACTTAGAAATTTCTTTTTTGAAACGTTTCGAGGAGGATATTAAATTTAATTCAGAATTTTCAGAAAATTCGATAACTTTAAAAAGCTATACCTATAGTATTATAAAATAGATTTTAATGGGACAGATTTTAACTCCATAATGTATCTGAATGATTTTTATGGGGCCCGCATCTCAGGCAGAACTGATTCGGTACAATTATGGAATGGGCCCACGCCGGGTCCCCTCTTTCAACTTAAATGTACTATAGTTATAATAGTGCATTTAGTTGGATAATTATTCGTAATCGAATAATAATTACTTAGAAAAGACATTTGTTACACGTTTCGAGGAGAAATTAAATTTAATCTAGAATGTTCTAGAAAGTTCTATATTTTTCTAGGGCAGTGGTTCTCAACCTTCCTAATGCCGCGACCCTTTAATACAGTTCCTAATGTCGTGGCGACCCACAACCGCACAATTATTTTCATAGCAACTTCATAACTGTAGAGCATATGTTTTCCGATGATCTTATGCGACCCCTGGGAAAGGGTCGTGCGACCCTAAAAGGGGGCACGACCCACAGGTTGAGAACCGCCGTTCTAGGGCAAATATATAGTGGTATCTAAAGTTTTATTGAAATGTCAGTTTAGTTTTATTCATTTCTATACTTTTATGGGGATTTCTGTACACATGCCCTTCATAATGCTACCGGGAACAAAATTCCAAAGAAGAACAGGATCTCAAAGGGGAACGAGTAAACTGGAACCCACCAGTAACGCGACCCAATCGAGTAATGGACCCCACCATGAAAAAGAATCCCACTGGGAAATGGGAACCCACCGGGATCGGAATCCCACAGGGGTCGGGATCCCATTAGGATCGGGATACCAATGGGATCGGGAGACAGTCCTGGGCTTTGCCGGGTATATTCGGTAGTATATATATAAAATTGAAAGTTTGTTTAATTGAAACTTAGTACACTTGCACTTGATTATCCATATTCAAATACTGAAGGGTACTGAAATCATAATATCCATTCCATTTCTTTTTTCCTTATATAAACTATATAAATATCAATAGGGTTAGAAAACACTGTAGGTTCCATCTGAATTGATGGATCTAACCTAGCTTGGTAACCATACACTTCTGTGGAGAAGAGAGTTGGTGCCAGTACACAACCCTGTTTTACTCCGCTGCTGACTGGGAATGCAACCTATTTTTTGTAAGATACTGAACAGGCCATTCCGACTTACCAAGTCAAATGCCTTTGTCAGATCTATAAAAGCGATATAAAGAGGCATATGCTGTTCACGACATTTCTCCTGCATTTGGCGTAGCGAGAATATCTATAGTTGAGCGCCCTCTCCGGAAGCCACACTGGGACTCTGGATAGATGCGGTTAGCCAGACTCTGCAAACGTTTTAAGGCAACACGGGCAAAGGTCTTTCCAACTAAACCAAGGAGAGAAATTCCTCGGTAGTTATTACAATCACTTCGGTCCCCTTTATTTTTGTACAATGTGACAATGTTAGCGTCTCTCATGTCCTGGAAAATGTGACCTTTTTCTCAACATATAGCTCCTATAGCTCATGCAACGGCTGAATTAGTATTGTTTTTTTATTTTTGAGGACTTCCGGGGGAATGCCGTCAATCCCTGGTGCCTTCCCAACAGCAAGGTAGTCTATTGCTTTTTCGAGCTCCTGCATTGTTGGTTCTTCCATTATTGTCAAGGCTGGAATGTTATTCAGAGCGGTCTCAGTGACTACATTCACTGTTGCGTATAGCTCAAGATAATGCTCAACCCAGCGCCGGAGTTGTTCGTTTGGGTTCTGAATAATTTGACCAGTCTTGGACTTGAGTGGTGCTATTTTTGTATGTGGACCTAATGCCCTCTTGATGCCCTCGTACATGTTTCTTGCATCCCCGTTGTCAGAAGCTGATTAGATGCAGTTGCAAATTTCTAGCCAGTAAGTGTTGGCACAATGACGGGCAGTCTGCTGGGATATTTTTTTTGCATTTCGGAGAGCCTGTAGTGTACGAGCACAAGGTGCATCCCTATAGGCAAGTAGGGCTCTTCTCTTCATCTCGGTTACGGGTTCCATCACATTCCAATGCGCCTCGTACCAATTATTTTTATGCTCCATTTTACCGTAGGCGGACATGGCTGAATCGTACATAGCATCTCGTAAATGAGTCCACTTAGTCAATAGTGCTATCGGGTGACCCTTTGGCTAGGGTATCCTGCAACACTTTTGAGAATTGCTGAATTTTTTCTGGATTGTTTGAGCAGTGTATGTTAATTCGTGGACGATACTTATTTTTTGCATTATGCAATTGTTTTGGCATTAGTCGTATCTTGCTTGCTACAAGAGAATGGTCCGTGTCACAGTCGGCACTGTGGTAACTGCGTGTGTGAAGTACACTGGCTAATTCCACGCGCCTGGTGATGACGAGGTCTAGCTGGTGCCAGTGGCGGGAACGTGGGTGTCGCCATGACACTTTTTGGATTTGTTTACATTTGAAGAAGGTGTTGGTAACACAGAGACCATGGGAGCAGCACAACTCCAACAGACGTTGTCCATTATCATTAATCCTTCCTAATCCGTGATAACCAAGACATGAAGGCCAGGCTTCCTGATCCGCTCCTACCCTATCATTAAAGTCGCCCAGAATGTACAATGCTTCGGTTTTGGGAACATGATAATGCTTTGTCCAGAGCCTCATAAAACTGATCTTTCTCACCTGGAGACGAATAAAGAGTTGGAGCATACACACTGAATACGTTGGCCTTGCCTGCAGATGATGACATACGCAATCGCAGAATCCTCTCCGATTCCAATGTAGGAGGTTCAATACAGGCCAATAATGTGTTTTTTACGGCAAATCCAACACCATGCCGCCTAAGGTTCATCTGCGGGTTTCCCCTGCCAGTAGAATGTGTAGCTGGCTTCCTTTATGGTACCACTGTCCGCTAGTCGGGTCTCTTGAAGGCAGGCAATATCAATGTTTAGTCTGGCGAGCTCCTTGTCAATTACAGCAGTTTTTCTTTCGTTGTCAACCTCTTGAATGTCGGTTTCAAAGCCAGGACATATCGTCCTTACATTCCATGTTGCAAATCGAAGTGGTTGAGTCTTCCTTCTATTTACTTTCTTTGCCTTATAAAAAACTCTGCTCCTCGTGAAGTGACGTCACAAGTACAGCTACTTGGCCTGGGCGGTGATTTATGGAGACCAATGCAGCAGATCCCCACTCTCCACACAACCAGTGGATCCAAGGGAATGACAATTGTCAATACAGCTTGGCACTGACTGCGTCGCAGGAGTTGACGAAATGACATTGTTATCGGCGTCAGATCGACTTCGGGACTCCATCTCCGGATTTTACAGTTTGGGTTTACTCCCGTATTCTTACCATAACTTCCCGCATTTAATTTGAAGAGTTATATCAGTATATATTCATCATTTTCCCGATTTTTGAAAATTTTGGGTATTCGTAAATTTTGCGTGTCAGCCATCTTGTTGAAGATAAAAAATTGAGACAATTCATCAGTGAATCAAAATGCCCACAATGTTCTAGAAAGTTCTATATTGTTCTACTGGGATATATAATGGTATATAAAAGCTTACTGAAATGTTAGTTTAGTTCTATACTTCCATTGGTATTTTCTTTAAATAGACCCTTCACAATCGTACCGGAAACAAAATCCACGTGGGAACATGATCCCAACAAAGAGGAGTATCCTTAAAGGTGAATGAGTAAACTAGAACCCACCGGTAACACGATCCCATCGAGTGACATGATCAAATAAGGATCATATGGGGCTACCGGGAACCCTTCCGAAATAAGGGTCCCACCGGGAAACGGGATCTTAACCCTATCCCATTTGAAAAGTGGAAATAAATTGGAAAATGGTATCCTACTTGGAAATGGGATCCCATCGGAATCGGAATTCCAATAGAGTGGGTTCTAAATGGGGTCAGGATCCCAATCAGGATCGGGATCCCAATGAGATTGGGAGGACACCGGGATGTTGGATCCCATTTGAAAAAGGGAGCCCTTCGGTATCCCTATTGAATCTAAATCAGGTCGGGAACCCACAGGGGTCGGGATCCTATTGGGATAAGGGATTCCATTACGAAACGGGTTCTAAATCAAGATTATAAACCGTGATATGGGATGCTGTTTGGAAATGGGTTCCAAATCTGGATCGGGTTCCCTGTGGGATCCCATTTGGAATCGGGATCCCAATGGGGATCGGGATCCAACCGGGATCAGATTAAGAGTGTTGGACTGCGATAAAGCTTAAAAGTAGATTACTTATCAAAATTTGATAATGACAAGGAACTGGTTAGGCTAAATGAAACAATCAGGATGTCTGCTATAACAAATCTTTACATTGAATACTCCACAAGGAATACTACAAGAGGAACGCTATATGATGAATGCTACACGAGGAATGTTACAACGACGAATGCCACACAAGGAATGCTACATGACGATTGCTACACGACGAATTATACATCGAGGCATACTACAAGTAGTCTACCTTCATAATTTTATTGTGTGAAAAGACTTTCCATAACACCGTACGGGAATTAGTTGAGTCAGATAGAAGCAATGCGCAAAAAATATCTAACCAATACTATGTATCTTTTCTAATTTCCGTTAGAGTATGTGTGTTGTGATGTAGTGTGGTGTTCAGGGATTAGAATTAAAACACTAGCGAGAAAGTCCATAAAATATTTTGAGCTTTCCCTTTTGTGTCAGACATTGAATAATGCTATTTCGATCCATGGCTTATAATTGATGTGACTTTTTTAATCTAACAAACATTTCTAATAGAGCCATCATTGCCCATCTCCCCCCCCCCCCCCCAAGACATATACTCTCCAATCTGCCATTTAAATAATTATAATGCAGAAACATGCGGGGGCTTTGTGACACCGTGACGTGTGTGGTGACATGTGTGTCTGCCGTTTCGAAGCTGTGTAGTGTAGGCTAATAAATCTCTCGCGTCCTTGAATTTAGTAATTTTGCTGAGAGATGTTTCGGAACATTACCTCCTGTGCACCGCAGCTTAATTGTACCATAATATATTTGTGCTATATCGTTTGTTATTCTACTCAATGTTTGCGATGTGTGTTTATTGATGAAAATATTATTCCTGGGTCTAAGTTGTAAATTTGATTTATTTCTGCGATATATATTTATGAATTAGACACTTACAGTACAAGAGGCCAAGTGACCAATTGTGTCGGAAAAGTAGCAGAGCGAATGGTGAAAGCAAGACTCTATTGGTTCTTGGAACAGATCAAGAGCATCCCTACCAACCAAGGCGGCTTCTGCTAGGGGAAGCAGCCTATGGATCAAGTGATCCAGTTTATCAAAAGCACCACTTCAGATGAAGAATCATACTGTCGCGGTGTTCTTTGACCTCCAGAACGCTTACGGAGGTCTGGGGGGCAGGTCTGCTGTACAAGTTGCAACAGCTTGGAGTAACAGCCAACATGCACAGGTGGATTCATTCTTTTCTATCAAATCGTACGATATCCACCCGTGTAGGGGACAAGGTTTCAAACATGTGTGCACTCGAGGACGGGCTCCCGCAGGGGTCAGCCTTGATTGAGCTGCACCTTGTTCCTGGCGTACGTGCATGACCTGCAGTCACATTTGGTAACGAAGAACACAATGTTCGCAGATGATTTAGCAATCTGGAGTTCGGGCAAATCCATCCAGCAGTTGCAGAGCCGGCTGCAAAAAGATCTCACACAGATACAAGATTATGCTCGGAAATGGAGATTGGTGGTGAATGCGGACAAGACCGTATATATATTGTTCACTAATGGTAGGAAAGTGCTCAAAGAAGAAATTGATCTTCACATCTGCGGGAAGTCACTAAAATGGGACAAGTCACCCACGTATCTGGGTATAAAGCTGGACCAGTACCACGTACGGGAACTCGGCGCTCGAGTCACGTCCAAACTCAGCCTGGTCAAAAACTTGCCAGCACTATCTGGGGAGCCGATGCAAGACTCCTGAGAGCTCTTTACCTTGGGAGTGTAAGAGGTGCCATTGACTACAGCCTCCCGGTTCAGGCCTTCGCAAGCCGTACGGCTCTAGAGAGACTGGATCGGATACAAAATCTAGCTCTAAGATTTGTATCTGGGGCGCTACGTACCACACCCACAGCTGCTTTGGAAATTATTTCAGACATAGAACCACTACACATCAGGAGGGACAAGGCTATCCTGCCGACCGTTGAGCGTTACCGTCGAATCGAAAAGACGGAACCCTGTTTTCAACTGCAAGACCGCTGGGTAAAGCGGACAAGGCTTAAGAGACCCTCCTTCGAGAATAAGCACCCTTTACCAGAAAAAAGGGAGAAAATACGCCTGATCCAGGCGAGATAACCACAGGATAGCTGCGAACCTCCTGATGTCCGTCTGACCCTGTCAAACACAGCAGTTACAAAGTCGAGCTCCAAAATGAGCAAAAGGGAGCCGCACTAGAGACAATTGAGGCCTATGGAGACGACATGGTGCAAGTCTTCACAGACGGCTCTGATCTCGCCAGCGAGAAGCGGGCGAGTTTACGGTGCACTTATCCAGTATCCTAAGGGGATACCTCCAACTGAGGAGATTTCAGGCCCAAGGGGAAAAAATAGCACTGCAACTGGTGCAGAGATAGAGGCTATCAATATGGGCTTGAAACAAGTGCGCCGCAGACTAGCTAGACGCAAACCACTTCCACCCATCGTAGTGTTCACCGATTCACAACGTGCTCTGGAAATTGTGAAGAGGAGCTCTATGAACACGAAAATGGTGAATGCAATTATGGAGCTCGTGCGATACATACAGTCACACGGAGGCCAAGTGACCCTTCAATGGATCCCAGGACATGCGGGGATTCCACCACAAGACAGAGCCGACTGTCTTGCGAGGCAAGGCTCAACCTAACCGGCCAATGACCCAAATGGGGGCCCAAGCCTGGATTAAGGACCTCTGCCACGAGGAGTGGTTAAAAGAATGGGAACATGGGAACACGGCCCGTAAGCTTTAGCGGAACATGCCCAAAAACAACCGCAAATGCGATCAGTGGTGGAGTCTTAAACGCCACCACCAGAGTCTCATCACCAAGATGAGAACAAAGCATTGCCCTACCCGCAGCTATTTGAATAGATTACACCCATTGCGGGACCCGAGCTGCCGCCACTGTGGCCAGGCACCGGAGACAATCGAGCACCTTCCAGCCGAGTGCTCAACGCTGGCGACTCGCGTGACTCCCAGCCAACCATGTCGAGAGTCTGATTTACGGGACTGTACCTTACTTGCCGGGGCCATAAAAGAGCATTAGCTCGGCCCTTTCCAATGAATGTAATATTTCAGTACATTATTTCCGTCAAGATTTTGTTCATCTGATTGAATATACAATTAATATTTATTTTAAAACCTTTTAGTGATATATAAGGGCGCAAATATTTTATGTGGCAAAAAAATTAAATTAAACTATGCAGTGAGAAAAATCACAAGGTGGAGAACAAAATCTATGCACTCATTTGATTTGACACAACTATTGCATTTCTATCTAACAGTGTTTTTTTGTTTTGTATTTTTTAATGGGTCGATTAATCACTATAAAAACTACAAAATGCAATTTACAACCAAGCTTGACCTGGCCTATTTAAGATGGTTCATGGAAAAGTTGGTCAAGCTGTAAGAACTAGTAAAATCTACAAATTAAGAGTACAGGTTTTAAAATGAAATATCTAGCATGGGTACCTACAGCAATTTTTCACAAGAGGGGGAGGGCAACGAACCGGAAATTTTTTTTTTTTCAAATTTTTTTGTTGTACTTTGCCCTTCATTCATTCTTAGCCAGACATACTTGCTTCTCAAAAAAAAAATATTTATTCCTTTTATCGGCTTTTATGGAAACTTAAGTTAAATACTTATTACGTAGCTGTTGCTTTTAGAAACAAGCATTTGAAAAGTAAATAAAATCAATCGAAAATATATCTAGGGATTCTCATACGCATGGGTTCGCAAGGGGTTTTCATGAGCTTTTGAACAAGAATAATATCAAGGAAGAACTGACCTGTCCCCCTCCCCAACCGAGCAAAATGTGTACAACAAAAAATGAAAATATATTTTTATTTTTAAAAAATCCGTCATTTTTTAGTAACAATTTTAAAACGAATAGTACACAGTGCAGAAAACCGAATACAATAAGTGAAATATCGCTACGCTCTTTCTCTCTCTCTCTCTCTCTATATATATATATATATATCATATCATATCATATCATATCATCATATATATATATATAAGTGAAAATCTGTTTGTTTGTTTGTCTGTTCCACAGAGGCTTTTAAACGGATTGATGGATCTTGACCAAACTTGGCACATATATCCATCATTATCCAGAAGGAACTCTTACGGGGTTGAGAACTTTTAATAACATTTCGTGTGGGGCCGGGGGCCCCGAATTCGTTTTTTTCTAATTTGAGCTATATAAAAAAATTACAAACAAATGCTCCTACGTGAATGGATGGACATCGATCAAACTTAGTACACGTACACTTGATTATCCATACTCAAATACTAATGGGTACTGAACTCATAATATCCATTCTCCTGGGGCCGGGGGCCCCATTTCATTTTTCCTTATATGAGCTATATAAAAAATGTTCAAACAAATACTCCTACGTGAATGGATGGATATCGATCAAACTTAGTACACGTACACTTGATTATCCATATTCAAATACCTAAGGGTACTGAACTCATAATATTCATTCTTCTGGGGCCGGGGGCCCCATTTCGTTTTCCCTTATATGAGCTATATAAATATAGATGGGCTTAATACTCCTATATGAATGGATGGATCTTGACCAAACTTAGTACACGTACACTTGATTATCCATACTCAAATACAAAAGGGTACCGAACTCATAATATCCATTCCTGGGGGGCCGGGGGCCCCATTTCATTTTTCCTTATATAAGCTATATAAATATTAATAGGCTCTGAAAACACTTTAGGTTCTATGTGATTTGATGGATATAGACCTAGAGTGGTAGCAATGCACTTCACTGTCCGTACTGAAACATCGATGGATTTAAAACTAATAATATCCAATCTAGAATTTTCTAGAAAGTTCGATAACTTTAAAACGCTATATTTATGGCATTATTCAATAGATTTTAATGGGACAAATTTAAAATTTAACTTCGTAACTTACCTGAATGATTATTATAGGGCCCCATCTCAGGAAAAACTAATTCGGTACAATTATGGAATGGGCCCCCGGGGCCCCTCTTTTAACTTAAATGTTTTATAGTTATAGAAATTCATTTAGTCGTATAATTTTTCGTATTCGAAGAATAATTATTACTAATAAAAGACTGTTTTTACAAAGTTCGAGGAGGATAATACATTTAATCTAGAATGTTCCAGAAAGTTCTATAGGTCAATAGGCTTATACAACACTATAGTTTCTATGTCATTTGATGGATATAGGCCTAGGGTGATAGCAATACACTTCACTGTCCGTTTTTAGATATCGGTGTAATTAAAACTAAGAATATCCAATCTAGAAATTTCCAGAAAGTTCGATATCTTTAAAAAGCTAAATCTATGTCACGATCAAATCAGGAAATGGGATAACATTGTAAAGGAGGGTCTCTAGATGAAACGGGATCCCAAAGAGAACAGTATCCTAACGGTATCTGTAGGCCACCGGGATCGGGGTCCTAATGCAAACCCGGGCCACGCCGGGTATATCGGCTAGTATATATATATATATATATATATATATATATATATATATGCATCAATTTCACTACTTCCAAAAAATGTTCAATCAATCAGTTCCATTCATCGTTCCCTTAACAGACACCAAATTTTCTAAATTATTAACAACGGTCCCTGACACTTAGCGACCCCAACCACATACACTCTTCTCTCATCTCATGTAAAAAAAAGCAACAAAAACTCGTATTTCAACAGTTATCCATTTTATCTACATCATCTAAACACAACTTTTATAATTCAGGGGTTCTCAAACTTTCTAATGCCGCGACCCCTTTATTTCTATGGTTACAAATTGAATATAATTAAAGCATAGTGATTAATCACAAAAAACAATAGGTATATATTGTGAACTATTTATTTCTAACAACAAATAAATGAGATTTTGTCTTGAAGCATGGTGTAGCATGGGTAACAGTCTTAACACAACAGTAAACTACTTTGCTACATTTTGCGACAGGATGCGTAAAAAGCCAACGTCAGTGCGAAGGTTGAGATTGCTTCTTTTTTACCAGATCAGAAATGCTTTTTGCAAGCGCACAACGAAGATCATAGTGCACAACAAGTCTATTTCTGTATTTAGACCTGATTACCATGGCTCTATTCGTCTGCGGACAGTGCGTTAGGTGCGTTTATAAGGCAATCGTCGTTCATTAGGGGCAATTTTTAACACAGACGAAACTAAGTATGACAAATATGTTGAGCTTGGACAAAATTCACTGCAGGTGAGGGCTACTGAAACGGATTAAACTTAATCCTAAATTTTCCTCTCAGTACACTGATTCTAATCACATAAAACTTGTACAGTGACTATCTTTACCCCATGTAATATCACTAGAAAGACTCTGCTTCCTAATTCGATATTTACTCTTGCCTTTAAATTTTCACTTTAAATTTATCGTAGATGACAATAGTCGCATTTATTGTTCGGTGTAATTTCAATATCTGACATTTGACCTACATGCTTTATTTATTTACGTTTTCCTTACTTGTCATTGGTTAAGCGCATCACTTGATATTAAGGGAAGTAACTTTGAGTTTTTTCTTCTACATTTTACTGAACTTTTCTGATTTGTATAAAATACGCCCTATTTATAATCCCCGATTATAACCGAGCTGATTTTGTGCAGTAGTTTAACCAGTTTATGGGGTGAATAGGTCTAGAGGGATATATAACAAATGAAAATAAAGTGACATGTCTGCTTTTTCAGCTGGACCAAATGAATCGGTTTCCCAGATGTGTGTTTATGTGTTTTCCAACGGTCCTTGGCGACCCCCGTGACAGGAAACCGCTGTTTATAGATGTTGATAAGAAAGGACAGTCTCTAAAATTTCCATTATGCCGATTTACGGAGCACAAAATCCAGAACCTGTAGTGGAAGGGAAACATAAACAAAAGAAAGTTGTCCATTAAGCACAAATAGAAGAGAATTTTTAGGGAAAATAGAGAAATGAAAAGGAACATGAGGAATTAATGGAACAGAAACAAATGCTTTTAAAAGAAAGGGAACATGCTCAAAGATTAGAAAAAAAAAGAAAAAAACTTAAAGAATTAATAAGAAAACAAATTGAGGATAATATAATAATTTTTATAATTTTTATAAAGCTTTAATAATTGCTACACAAGATCACGCAATTAAAGCATAAAGAAGAAATTCAACAGAGTATGTAAAAATTGAAAAAGTGCAAACACCTTAAACAAAGGCAATAACTAAATGTGAACAAGAGCATTTGAAACTATTGGAAACCATGCACAAAGAACAATTGGAGCAAAAATAAATTATTGTAACGTCCAAAAAGAGCTGGAAGGCTTAAAAACCAATGTTTCTTTCAGAAATTCGCCACCCCCCCTCCCACAGGGGGCACTTCAGATTTCAAATGCGTATCTAAGGGGTGGCAATCGGACATACGTCCCGGGACGCCAGACTTGAGGGGGGGGCCGGGGAATTTGGGCTTTCGTGGAATTAATTGGTTAAAAATAATGGGTTTCAGAGATGGAGGGTAGCGCACATATCAATCTTGTCCCACTGTAGATACGCTAGTGGCGCCAAAATAGGGCGGATGAAGTGGTCCACCATGGTGTGAATTTTTCTTTATATGCTGATGTTGCATTTTTGGACATATATAGAGTTTGAATCGTAATTGGAAGGACAGCAAAAATATTTAGCCGGTCACGGCACACTTAATAATAGCTTTTCCAATATTAAAATCGACGATCATTTTCATCGAGAAGGCACTGATGAATCTAGATCGTCGGAGAGGTTTGGGCAGCCAGAAAATTTTTTATTATTTCAAAATTAAGATGTGTATTTTTGAGTATACTTGAAATCCTTTTGAACAGGAAAGAACATTTTAAAAGTTTTGGATTATTTTTAGCCCAGTGCCTTATATAAACTGAATTCTAACCGTTTGTGGCGTGACCCAGAGTAATCATTTGGCATACGCTTTAAACCTCCTTCTGTACCATTGATCAGCGTGAGGGACGGGGTGCATAATTAAGGGCGCTAAAGACAGTCGGGCAAATTCAAACTGCAGGGGTTCATTTTGGTGCATACTTGAATTTGTTGTTCCTTTCAGACAATTTGGAGGTGGCATTTCAAACTTTCAGGTGGAACATAATAATATTAATAATGTCCAAAGACATCTTAAATTTCGCACCAGCAGAAAGTTATATTCACTCTAATTATGTCACAGTTGAGGGTACGCTTGTCCCCTAAATTATTCTTGCCCCATAAAATCATTATGGTCCCAAGAAAATATCAGTTTTAAAAATGTAGGTGCCACTTATCGTTAGAGCAATTGCATGCATAATTTGCTTTTACAGCTCCAATATGCCGATATACGGTGCACAATATCCAGAACCTGTGCTGAAAGGGAAAAATTCCAATTAGAAAAATAAAAGGGAAAGTTAACCAATAGAGACATAAACAAAAGCAAGTAAAAAGTCCATAAAGGACAAATGGAAGAGAATATTTTAGGGAAAATAGAGCATTGAAAAGGAACATTAGGAACTAATGGTAAAGTCTTTTGTTAACTCAGCCGTAAATTATCCATTATACAATAAAGTATGGTCAACTTTTTTTTAGATATTTTACATTCTTTATAGTTGGGTAGACACGGTATTGGGTTTCAGACTAACCCAAAAAACAAACCTTGTCATTTTGTCACCTTGTCATTTTGTGCATGTCGTTTTGTGACCTTGTTTTGTCTGGTTACCGTTTGCCACAAATACCTTAAAACGATACTGTATAACCGTGTAAGGGACCTCCGCAAAAATAACGAACAGAAACTGCATTAGAAAGAGCACGATTACATTGTTCCTCACCAAGTGTAGTCGAAGAAACGTAGATAACATCACAACATGATTGCCCTTGCCGTATTGATATGAGGCGAAGGAACGTTTTAACACTCGGCGATGATTCTTAAATTTGCATTGGATGCACTGCTCCTGTTACACCTATGCGTCCTTATATTAGGGAAGTAAAATATTATCCACCCTAGCCAAAGCATGTCCACATGTTCCTCTCCTAACGCCTCATTGCAAATGCAATAGTCAATCGAGTGGAAGAGCGGGTGTTGCTGTCTCAGGGGTGGATTACTACCGGCGTTACACTTTGCAGCCTGACTAGACTGCTGGGGGGGTAATTGAAGGCCTATTCGGCTGATTTTCTTTTGTAGATTAGATTAAAATTAGTATTGTCTACAGAAAAGTTACTTTTCTGCAATTCCCTCAAGAGTTTTTACCTCTACGTCGCGCAAACTGTAAGGCATAGTAGACTTCCTGAAGCTAAAAAAAAACCACGTCAAGCTTTTGTCACCGAATGAGGAGGTCTCATTGAATCTTATTCTTACACCTTATCCTTAACAAACTCGAATCCCAAAAATGGTTAAGACATGTTTCCATTCAAAGGATTTTAAAATAGGAGACAAATTTTCATTTATGATAAAGGAAATCATTGTTTATAAATTGCTCAGTGTGGCACATGGCAAGTCCGTATGCGTCTTATAAAATTATATGGATATGTCTTATATACGGTTACCCTCGACACTTTACGCAAGTGCTGAGTTATACTGAATAGCTAGTGATGTGCAGGTGATTTTTTTAGTAGTTTCCTAAAATAGATGCACGCTGATTTAGAACTTTAAAGTTCAAGAGAGGATATCAAAGAAGTGCTGGTCCGGCTCCAGGGCAAACTAAACAGAATATAAAGCTATTCGAACAGTTGGAAAATAGTTGTCAATACTGACAAGGCGATTTACTCCGTCATCACTGATGGGAAGAATACAATAAATCACGAGATTTAAGCTAGACTATTCATCTGCGGAAAGGCACTAAAATGGGATCGGGCACCAGAGTATTTAGAGGTGAATTTGGATCATAAGCTCCAGCAACTTAACCAATTTTACAAAGATGCAATTTTCAAGCCACGCAAAAATTAAACCTGGCGAAAAAGTTGGCTAGCACAGTCTCAGGTGGGTGCTGACGCTCTCTCTTATTTCTTATATTTTACATAGGTCCAAAAATATTTTATTAGTAATAATACATAAATTGTTGTAGCTGTTGTAGTTAGATGCCATGTAGATGTAGTTGTAGTTCTAATTGTAATTTCTAGTTGTAGTTATTTTAGTTGATTAAGATGTAGTTGTAGATGCATTTGACAATGTAGTTGCAGTTTAACTGTATTTGTAGTTTAAATTAAATTTGTAAATGCAGTTAAAACAACCGTATTTAGTTGTTTTCTTTACTTACTAAATAAATAAATACATTGCATCGTTTTTTAGTGCAATTTCGTAAAGATTTAAAAGTTTTCACTTTTTAATAACATTTTTGGCCATCATAACGTGTTGTGCACGAGTAGAGAAGTGGCTCAACATTAAGTAACTGGGGTTTAACGTTTTATTTTCAGTTTGAAAGCATTTACTGCTGCGAACATAGAAGTTGAATGTTGATGTGTTTCATATCATAGAAGAGGTCAGATTCCAGAACTTATCTTCAAGGTCATGGAATACCTTTTGTACGGTATTGTATGTCACTGAAGCCGGCGACTGTATCTTCAAGAAAAGCCCTATTTTTGAATCCTCTTGATTTTATATGACTATTTTGATAGCATTTCTAAATTTAACAATTGGCTACGTCCTGTTCTGTGCACCTTCGGTACAAATACTTCACTACTTATAAAAAATCGTATCCCAACTTACCTTAACCACTCTAGAGAATATATATTTTCTATTTGTGCGACGTGACGTGGAGCGCGCGAGTTCTTCGCTAATTTTAGCGTTTTAGTCTACAAGTGTAAAAAATGAGAAGATGGGCCGTGTCTTTTAATCTTTGCTTTCGAGCTAGGGAATATTGAAAGATTCGTGAAAATATTAATTATACATTTTTTCAGAGAAAATATCCTTTTGGGTTTTATAACCGAAAATACGGTAGTATTTTGTAACATGCACGAGCGAAACTATGTGTGATATTAAAGGACAATTATTGCGTCCGATATTCTTGTTTCACGATTGTAAAACAATTTAGAAGGTTACAGAATTCATTAATCAATTAAACTTTACTGCTAACTATTTGCCTGGCGGTAGTTAAGAATAAATGATAATTTTTCAATCTACTGGCAAACAAAAAATAGTAAATGAAGCCTTTTTACACCCGAAGGTTGTTAAACATTGGCCAAATGATCTTATGTTTGCTTTAAATTGCTCAGTGCGTCAGATCATTTTACAAAAATCATTAAAACATCGGGTGCGTCTAATGTGCGCCAAATACTGTATTATAGCAGGACCTTTCATCTATCAAAAGGTTCAGCACCGAGAAGACCATTCTCAAACTGGTGATCGAGATCAAGGTGGATGATGAAGAGCTCCAATGGGACAAATATCCTGTTTACCTGGGGGTCAAATTGGATCTAAAGGTGCAAATGCATAATCATGTACAGGACATCTTCTCCCAGTCAACCCCAAAGTTGAACATCGAAATTCATCTGTATCGCGTTCAGAAACACCCCCACTGCCTCTGTAGACGTCTTGACCAATGTTACCGCTAGAAATATGACAGGAAAAAGTAATTTACCTTTAAGAAGGAGAACGAAAAGAACTTATCGTTCCAGATGCAGTACAACTTGTAGGAGACTAAAAAGATCTAGTAATGGATCTTTTTGACCTACTTTGCAATAGAGCTGACCTAAATCCCAGCCAATCCGCCTTATGTGGAAACCTCATATCCCTCGATACATTTAACCTAGACAGATGTAACAGTGACGAAATTTATCTCTGAACATATTCAGAAAGCAGCTGCCCTTGAAACTTTGAAATTGTTTTGACTATAACAAAATGGCCGCTCAAAAATCGATAATTCACATATACAACTCCAATTTCAATTACAGCTACATCTAGAGCTACAGCTACAATTAAAAATACAACTGAGAAACTACTTGTACATTTACATAATAAAATGCATCTACATTTAATAATGGAACTCAAGCTCTAATTACATCTACCATAAAGTCTTTCCTTTACTTACATTTTCAGACAACATCACCTCTTCTGTATGTTTTTGAGAGCGACAGGAAGACGTTCTAAATTTTTTGGCAACCGGTCATGCAAGCAGCGGTAGCACAGAATTGCAATTTTGTTCTCTATGCGAGCACGGACCAACAGGTTTTCGAATGGTCAAATTTGAGTTTGCAAAGAACATTGCGAGCAGCATTATTCTGTTCTTTTTTAATTTTATCCAAGCAGGAACATTGCATGTGTAATATCACGAATGAAGACATCCGCCTCTTGATGCATCAAACTTTAAGAATGGCCTGATATGCCTAGTTCTGCGCATTTCTAGATTTTCCAGAGTAACACCTGAGTGACCCTTGGATCAGCTCGATTTATCAATGGGCTCATTTATGGTCAATTGTCATGCTAAAAAAGCTGAGAGAACTGAAAGGGGATCAAGGACTGCTGAAAATGCGATATTGAATGTCAAACTACTTGATCACTGCACCCATTGAAAAGCACCGGGCCTGGGACCGAGCATTGGGTTACTTCGAATTCGATAATAGATTGCTGTGAGGTCAAGCCGTTTACGATTTCTTATTGGACCCTATTTGCCAGAAACGAGCGGAACTCAAAAAATTAAGTATATTACGCTAAAGAGAATAAGTGGCAATGCTTTTTTTGTTGTTGCTTTTTTTGTGAGGAAGCAAAAAAAAGTATATCTTTAAAATGTTTGTCAATAAGTTTGGACCCTAAACTTTGATTTGTAAAAAAATGATCTGCGTTAACAATCTGGACATCGTGGAAATGTGGCGGGCACAATTGTCCAAGGTTGACTTTTATTTCCATTCCATTGAATTTAGCTTTAAGTTCAGAATTGAAAGGCAACGGAGCTGCAGAGACCGAGATGCTTTTTCCACATTTAAGTGTCAGCAAAAATATGAAAAACGCTCTGTGTGTTTTGATGTCTGCATGCTGGAAAATGGCAGCTGGTGACACTTGTGCGAAACCCCCTCACAGCGTACCTGGTAGAAAGCACTAACATTGGTGGTACAGATACTCTGACCCTGAGGTGGTAAGTTCTTTAACGTAAGCAACATTTATCACACGGCACAACCCACTTTACAAATAGAATTATAGCTGGAGGGTACTGGTAGCCTTATCCAATACAAGCGGGCTTCCGCAAAAGAATGCAGCCTGTAGACCAAGTACTCCGTCTTCTTCAGTCTATCACGGATGGCCTAGTACAGTGGCAGTATTTTTTTTTACCACTGACAGACCGTGTCTGGAGTTTCAGTCCATTGTTGAAGATGCAAAAGTTGCCAACATGTACAGGTGGATTGCTGGTTACCTTACAAACTGAACAATAAGCATGAAATTCGGCAGTGAAACCTTGAGGAAGAGAACAGGTTCATGTGGCGATGGCATCTGAAATCAATATAGTAGGGCGCCAGTACGCTTAGAGCTCTTTTCCTATGCAGTGTAATGTAAGTAATGGATTACAGCATGCCTGTCCAATCCTTTGCAAGCAAGACCGCCATTGGAAAAGTTGGGCCGAATACAGAATCAGATGGCAAGTCCGCGTGCGTTTTATGAAATTTTTCTTTACACAAATTGTCAAAACCTGCGTCTTTTTATATGGATATCTCTTGTATACAGGTTCGTTTTATATACGGTATTCCTTTACGCAAGTACTGAGTTATACTGAAAAGCTAGTTGTAATTACATAAAAATTGCCTTAAATTTTCATTTATCAGTCCTTCTGATCAATTTCATTATCAAAACAAAATGACAATATAATATGAACATTCCTGTACAAATATAAAAAGATTTACCTTAATTTTAAAAAAATTAAGAAATTGAAAAAAAAAAAAATTAAATAGCAGCTTGGATAAAACTGACAAAACCTTGAGATCGAAGAAGTGCTGTTAAAAATATAAAATGTTGAATTTCAGCTCTTCTCCCTCTCCCTTGTCAATTTCAGAACAACCCTCCTCTTGAACTCTGCCTCAGGTTTTGGATTCTCCCACGGGTTGGGCTGTTTAACTCCCAATTGAGTTACCTCATCTTTGCCATCACCTGCCTGTTCAATCAGTAGGAAATGTTGCACCCTGTGCCCTTTTTAACTGTTAACTTCAAAACAGTGGCATACAATGAAACATTAATTAGTAACTAACCCCCCCCCCCCCCCCCATTTTTTTCCCACTTACACCAGTCGTAAGCATACATAGCCCTCGCCTCAGCCTCGTTATCAGGAATGTTGACCATGTCACGGTAAAAGATAACTAATTCTGTGTTCCCTGCAACCAGGTCATCTGCAAGGAAATTAAGTTCTGAAAAACAATGAATTCTAATTTATTCCTTAATGTTTCGTTAAATTTTCTTTGATACGTTTTATTATGAGGCCGTAAGAGTAGTTGTATAAGTAATATATAAATATAATTTTATCGTTTGTAATTTTATGCCCCAGTCGTATAAGTGGGTGTTTTTACTGAATCATCCAATTATATATTAGTTGATTGTTAACTATTAAATGACTCGAAGGCTCAGACGAATGGTCCTTGAGTTTTGGACTTGTGACCATTGGAATCCGGATAATCATGTTTATTCTTAAAGCCTACCACACAATGGCAGTGGCAATGTGTGAATTTCCCATGCGCAAGTTACTAACAAAACATGCCTTCAAGTAGAAACTTTATAAGAATTCCAACGTGCTAGACCCACTTTTTTGCGCCCCTGAACCATGTTGATATGTTAATTTCAGATTTATTACGCGATGTTTAAATTGAGACTAGTTCCACAAAACTTACGAAAATAAAAGCACCAAACGCACTTACGGTATTTTAAAGAATTTCATATTGGGAAATTATCGAGAATTTTATTTTGCACGTTCTTGAACTCACCATTTATCTATACTTTCCTCCATTCATAAAGAATTAATTAATAGTAAAAAAAATAATCATGGGATGTTATAAATCTACCACTATTTCATTTGCCAATTTAAAACAATTTTCCAGCTTCAAAACTTACAAAATAAAATAGAAATAATTAAATTAAAAAAGAAAACTCTTTTACAAAAATTAACTAATAAATGTCTTCCAAAACTTTTGTCCACTCAGGTTAAATTGTGTAGGGTAAGTGTACAGTGTAAGTTTATGCTCAGTAGGCTAAGTAATTTGTAAGTGCGGAACATGTCATAGCACACAACGTAATATCACTATTTTTAGAACGTTAAATTACTTAAACTCTTTAAATCTCTTTACTGATTCAAAGTTTGCCACTCAAGACCACCCGCTATTACGTCAGTTTAGATGGCTCGACCACCTAACACCCGATAGTCCAATTTCGCAAAATGTATTAACCATGAGCAGCATTAAAAAAATTTGTTTTAAAAAATTCGTAAAATATATTTATAAACAAGTTTTAATTTTCATTAAGGGCCAATTCGCTAACATTAAATGGCTAAGGCCGTATAGACTAAGGAAGTGAGTCAAAACGGAAGATGCAAGATTCCACCAGAAACAAACAAAGCAACCTAATAAAAGGCATAAAAAGTATGTCATTATATTTGAACATTGGATAAAATAAAGTTTTTTTAGCATCATTAGGTGTGTATTAGTACTGGTTTTAAATGGCAATACTAATTGTGGCCCTGTCTACCTGCAAACAAAAAATGGTAAAGAAGCCCTGTTAACCCTCGAAGGTTGTTAAACATTGTGCAAATTATCATTTATGAAAAAGGAAAAGAAAAACTTAAATTGCTCACTGCGGCAGATGGATAGGCCGCGTAAGTCTTATGTAATTTTTTTTCACACAACTTTCTTCTTATATACGGGTGAGTTAAATGCGCGAAAATATTGTATTAAAGCAGGACCTTACCTCTATCAACAGGTTCATATATGAATATCAACACCGAGAAGACAGTCTATTCGTTTTTCACCAACAGGAAGACCATTCTTAAACAAGTGGACGACGTAGAGCTCCAATGCGTCAAATATCCGGTTTACCTGGGGGTCTATTGGATCTAAATGTGCAAATGCAGAATTTAGTACAGGACCTCTTCTCCCAGTCAACCACAAAGTTGGGCATCGAAATTCATCTGTGGTGCATTCTGAAACTCCGCCACTGCTGCTGTAGAGGTCTTGACCAATGTTACCGCTAGAAATATGACAGGAAATAGTAATGTTAGTACTGTTAAGTGGTACAGGTGACAGAATGAAAACGAACTATTGTTCCAGATGGAATACAACTGGTAGGCGACTTAAAAGATCCTACTTTATAGATCTAGTAATGGATCTGACATTTGACATACCTCGAAATAGAGAAAGACTGACCCGAATCCCAGCCAATCCGCCTTATGCGGAACCCTCATGTCCCCCGATACATTTGGCCTTGACTGATGCAACAGTGATGAAATGCATATCTGAACAGGCTGCCCTTGAAACATTGAAATTGTTTTCAAACATGAGAAAGTGTTCACGAATACCTTGCCAATGTGAGAGAAACAAAACCCTTGGTATGATGCGATCATACAGTACCAAGAAGGAGGGCAAACAATCTCGGGTTCTTTGGGACGGCAGCAAAGGAGCTTGAGGCTATTCACAGTTACTGCCATGTCTTTTTCCTGATTGGGTTTTTACATTTTATTTCAAGTCACTTCCATTCCATTCTTCTTAACTTTGTTTCTGTCTAGTTAACGTCTCTCTTTCTTTTTAAAGTAGGATATTTCTATATAAATATATAAATGTAAATTTGATTTATACGTATTTATATGTCTTGTACTGATGAAGACATGTGCCGAAACGTTTACTTATGTGTATTATAAAATTATCATTAAAGCTTAATATTGTTATATTGACACAGATTGTTCGTGTCCATTTAACATATTTTAAAGCTTTATCGCAGTCCAACACTTTTATCACTGTAGGCGCAGCAAAATAAGTCGTAATAGCTGTAAAACTTTAATAGTCAAATAATTTCTTTGCTAGAATAGTCATGTAAATCGTATTGGGGTTAGACTAGTCAAATAATTTGTTGGTGGTTGTGGGTTTGGAGACGTGTCAAATAATTTGCATGAAATGCTAAGCATTGCCAGGTTATAGAAACAACTACATAGATCTTATGTATGTATTCAGAAGATTAATATTGCATCGATAAAAGTTGGTGTTTCTGAGATCCCCTATGATCACTCGTATCAGTTCTGTGGTACAAAATACTGGAGCACGCATTGTATCGCGTATAAAGAAATTTGATTACATCAACAACGTTCTTAAAAATCCATTGGCTTCCTTTGAGTGAGCGCATTGACTACAAAATTCTGTCTTTTAAAAAAGCCCTCGTTTTCCCGTACATTCTCTTATTCTGCAAAAGATTGCATACATTTTAAATACAGTACCTTTAGCAACAGTTCACACGATCAAATTAGTTTCGAACTTCGCGTCAAATTTTTGTATGAACGCACAATGTTGTACGTATTTGTTTTAGACGAAAATGGGAATTTGATCAAATAGTAATCTGAAAGTAGTGAGAAGGCAACATAAAAAATTGCATCGAACATTTGATCGTGTGAACTAACGCTGACAATAATAGGACGTTCTGATGATACCGATAATTCCAGAAGTTGGACCGCTTGCTTAAACTGTTTGGGTGCATAGTTTCAAAAATATGTATTATTAGTAATATTAGTGACATTTGTCTTGTTGAATATCTATGACAACAGAGATGAATTTCCCCCAACTAAAACGGTGCATCTTGGTTAAGTTGACTTACTATTTTAGCTTTCTATTTCGATTTATCAAAAACGATCTCAAAAAAGGCAATGTGGACCTGTCTACACTCAATGGCTTTTATACTAGATGCGTCCCATTTCGTGAACGGACAGGACGCGCTGCAAGAGAAAATTTATGATTGTAGACACATTTTATCTGATGGAGAAAAAAGCCACAGGAATAAAAATCATAGAAAAAATTCACAGGAAAGAGTTTTTAAAAATTAAGTTAGATAAATAAGTCTCAAAGTAACAAATATGTTTCTGCGCAAAATCAATCATGAATCATAATAAACTCACATTCATGAAATGTTTATTTCAAAACAAGTACTGGTAATACTATTATTAAATTTTTCAGAATTCTTACAAGATTTGCAATTTTTATATCTTTTTGTCCAAATCCGCATTGACCATATTGAGGTGAGGCCATTGATCCTTTTTCTGGATAGACGCCCATTGCGTTCCTTTCATTCACAACTATGTGATATTTATCGGTGAGATAAGAGGCGAGAATCAAATGACCTTTAGGACGAGATCTTAATATCTGCACAATGGCTTACTACCATTTGTTTTTTTTTCTATTCGTAATATTGTGTTTATTGGCTTCATTATAACACTGTAAATAATCATAAATAACACACACACGCGTGTATAACTTAGTAATAAATTATATTAAAATTAAATATTTGAGTTGTAAAGTGTATATATAATCTAATATAAATAACAAACGTATATTATTATTCCCCAAACGAGAATAAAACATGATCCGAATTCCTTTTCTTATTCAGTAAATAAACATAGGTATGTATTTGGCTATTTAATCTCCTAAACCCTAATACTTAGTACTTGAAACATAATTTGTGACCGTTTTTTCTGCGACTTATTTTCCTGTTTTTTCTACAATAAAATAATTATCTCATTATCCGACGTATCGTTGTAATAAAGAAAATAAATTGAAATTCAAGCAAAACATTTATTTGCTTCCACCCCAATAACGTTTTTCCTTTTTTGAAAAAAACGTCTCTCATTGTGCGGAACTCCTGGATTTTATTTTGATACCTTATTTGTATAAAGCCATAATAATCGTAGCTAAGGGGTGGCAGATGGGACATACGTCCCCGGGTGAAGAACTGTGTGGGCTAAGGTGGTATTAATTGGTTGAAAATAATGGGTTTCTGAGTTGGAGGGGGGGCGTGAAAATGAATTTGTCCCCTTAAGCCAAACTCTGTATATACGCCCTGCTCACCTGAAAATATTGTGACACCACCTGAATGAAAATTCCCTAAAGCTTGTTGTCCATATATCCTTCATATATCATAAGCTATTCTTTCAGGTAATGAGTCCAGAAGGAACGCATAGGAATGGCGTCTCTGTAATTTTCTATTCGTTGCATTTGTACTATAACGTGACGGTGGTATCAGTAACACCCCCTCCACCACGAAATCTCCCCAACGTTAATGTTAATAAAGACATTTTAATCCGTAATTCTTTTTACTGAGTCCAAAAAGAAAATGAAATTTAAAAACAACACAAAAACAACAGACAACAACCTAGACTTCATCAAGTATATTGTTGTCAACAAGTCCACATTAACAGAAATGTCCATGCCTACCTGCTGATTTACTTGCTCTCATGTGCACACTTATTGGAAGTCGTTAAGATGAAATTCTACATTCAACAAACTTAAGCCTGGTGTGACTATATAGGATACTCAATTTATAACTGTAAAGATAGCCTGAAATGGTTACCTGGCCAAACACTTTATTTCTAAAGACCGAAATTCTATTCCGATTCCGACGCATACAAAATTGTGTCAACTCAATTCCCATTTAAAAGAAAGGTGTTGGGAACGTGGGGTAGTTAATGTTGGGGGAAGGGGTATGCACCCTTTCTGCACAGAATGCTTTAATGTTGCTTCTTAAACGTTTAAGGGATGTATATATTTTAGCGTGTGAGACTGGCAGGGATCAAATCTATATAATTGTGTCAGACTGGCATCGAAGTATCGATTACAGTCAGTGTGCCTGACTGGCAGGGACGTATCCGTGTATATCAGTGTGTTTGTGTAAGACTAATAATGCTTCATTCTCTTGGGCTGAGATTTACTCTCTTAGAGCCCTGACAATTACTTTGGCGGCTTGCCCCATCTGTTGGGCGTCACCGTAAATGAATTCTTTAAGGCAGGCTTCTGGGTTACCCCAGACCTCCGCCGGGGCAAGCGATTACCAAGTGGGCCACTGTCTCGTCTTCTTGGCCACAGAACCTGCAATTGGGTTCCCTTCTGTCATCAAGCCTGAGGATATAGCGCGTGTCGCGCAATGGCCTGTCCTCATCTGGGAGATGAGACTCTTCTCCTCTCTTGAGTTTCCACCTGGGGTCGCTTTTGCTCGGTCTAGGTATTCTCCGGTACAGCTGCCGTCTTGTATCCCCTGCTGACCATCCGTTAAGCCACTTTTCACGGAAGTGGTCTTTGAGCCAGGCGTTGACCCCCAAGTGGGTCATTGGCTTGTTGGGTTGCGGTTGGGCCGCGCCTTCTTTGGCTAGGAAGTCCGCCCTGTCGTTCTGCGTCACCTCAACGTGCCAAAGCGATGTACTGTAAGATTACTTTACCGCCTTTAGCACTGATGCTACCTACTGTCTCCAGAATGGTGTCAACCATTTTGGTCTCCCTAGAGCCCCTTTCCACGTACTCGAGAGCCCCTTTCCACGTACGTCAGGGAGTTTTTCTTCTTAGCAAGGCGTTGGTGGACCCTCTTTAGAGCAACCAGTATTGCCTCGATCTCCGCATCGAGGCTAGTTCTTAGTTTTCCGCTGGAGCCAGATAGCTCCACGGGTGGAGCTATCTCCTTTGGATACTGGATGAGGGCACCTAGCCACTTCTTCCTTCTCTTGGAAAACATGAGCCGTCTGTAAAGACTTTGACCAGACTGTCCGCGTAGGCGTCAATCGTTTTCAGCGCAGCTTCCCATTCCAGCTCTTTCCCATTGATGTTCAATTCTACTCCTACCTTTAGTGCCTTTCTACCGTTTGTAAATAGTGAGTAAACCGTCTTGTCTGTATTCACGAATATTTTCCACTTACCCGTGTAAGCTTCAATCTTGTCTAGGTCGTGCAGCAGCCGGTTCTGCAGTGTCCTTACCCGATCTCCAGATCGCCAAATCGTCTGCGAACATCGCGTTCTCAGACACTAATTCCTCTTCCTCTAGGCGAGGAAAAGTGTGCAGCTGAGGGCTGACCCCTGCGGGAGTCCGTCCTTTAGGACAAGCTGTTCAGAAACGCTGTTAACAACCCGTGTGGCAATTTTTCTGTTCCTCAGGAATTCCTCTACACAATTGGATATGTAAACAGATATTCCCAGTTTCTGGAACTTATACATAAGGCCCGTGCGCCATAATCGGTCGTACGCTTGCTTGTGGTCAAAGAACACGGCAACCGTGTGATTCTTCATCTGAAGTTGGTTAGTCATTGACTGGACAAGACGGATCACTTGATCCATAAAGTGGGGGCCTTTACTTAACCCACATTGCGTCGGTGGGAGGCACTTGTTTTTGATTAAGACTGACATGAATTTATATGTTTCATTGTGTAATACTGTTGGGGACGTATCCATGTCGTTGAATTAAGACTGGCAGGAATGTATATGTTGTATTGTGTAATACTTGTAGGGACATATTCATGTCGTTTGTATAAGACTGGAATAAATGTATATGTTTCATTGTGTAATACTGGTAGGAAGTATCCATGTTGTTGATTAAGACTGGCATGAATTTATGTGTTTCATTGTGTAATACTGGTAGAGACATTTTCATGTAGTTTGTATAAGCCTGGCAGGAATGTATATGTTTCATTGTGTAATACTAGTAGGGACGTATCCATGTCGTTGATTAAGACTGGAATGAATTTATGTGTTTCATTGTGTAATACTAGTAGGGACGTATCCTCATCGTTGATTAAGACTGGCAGGAATGTATATGTTTCATTATGTAATACTTGTACGGACGTGTCCATGTCGTTGATTTAGACTGGCAGGAAAGTATATGTTTCATTGTGTAATACTGTTAGGCACGTATCCATGTCGTTGATTAAGACTGGCATGAATGTATATGTTTCATTGTGTAATACTGGTAGTGTCGTATCCATGTCGTTGATTAAGACAGGCAGGAATGTAGATGTTTCATTGTGCAATATTGGTAGTGACGTAACCATGTCATTTTTAAGACTGGCAGTAATGAATATGATTTATTATGTAATACTGGTAGGGACATATCCATGTCGTTGATTAAGACTGGCATGAATTTATGTGTTTCATTGTGTAATACTGGTAGGGACGTGTCCATGTCGTTGATTAAGACTGGCAGGAATGTATATGTTTCATTGTGTAATACTTGTAGGGACGTATCCATGTCGTTGATTAAGACTAAAAGGAATGTATGTTTTATTATGTAATACTAGTAGGGACGTATCCATGTCGTTGATTAAGACTGGCAGAAATGTATATGTTTCATTGTGTAATACTAATAGGGACGTATCCATGTCGTTAATTAAGACTGGCAGGAATGTATATTTTTTCATTATGTAATACTGGTAGTGACGTATTCATGTCGTTTTTATAGGATTGGCATGAATGTATATGTTTCATTGTGTAATTCTGGTATGACGTATCCATGTTGTTGATTAAGATTCGCAGGAATGTATATGTTTCATTGTATAATAGTGGTAGGGACGTATCCATGTCGTTGATTAAGACTGACAGGAATGTATATGTTTTATTATGTAATACTGGTAGGGACGTATCCATGTCGTTGATTAAGACTTGCAGGAATGTATATGTTTCATTGTGTAATACTTGTAGGGACGTATCCATTTCGTTGATTAAGACTGGCAGGAATGTATATGTTTTATTGTGTAATACTTGTAGGGACATATTCATGTCGTTTGTATGAGACTGGCATGAATGTATATGTTTCATTTTGTAATTCTGGTAGGACGTATCCATGTTGTTGATTAAGAGTCGCAAGAATGTATATATTTCATTGTGTAAAACTGGTAGGGACGTATCCATGTTGTTGATTAAGACTGGCAGGAATGTATATGTTTCATTGTGTAATACTGGTAGGGACGAATCCATGGCGTTGATTAAGACTGACAGGAATGTATATGTTTCTTTGTGTAATACTGGTAGTGACGTATCCATGTCATGGATTAAGACTGGAAGGAATGTATGTTTTATTATGTAATAATACTAGTAGGGACGTATCCATGTCGTTGATTAAGACTGGCAGGAATGTATATGTTTCATTGTGTAATACTGGTAGGGACGTATCCATGTCGTTAATTAAGACTGGCAGGAATGTATATTTTTTCATTGTGTAATACTAGTAGGGACGTATTCATTTCGTTGATTAAGATTGGCAGAAATGTATATGTTTCATTGTGTAATACTGTAGTGACGTATTCATGTCGTTTTTATAGGATTGGCATGAATGTATATGTTTCATTGTGTAATTCTGGTATGACGTATCCATGTTGTTGATTAAGATTCGCAGGAATGTATATGTTTCATTGTATAATAGTGGTAGGGACGTATCCATGTCGTTGATTAAGACTGACAGGAATGTATATGTTTTATTATGTAATACTGGTAGGGACGTATCCATGTCGTTGATCAAGACTTGCAGGAATGTATATGTTTCATTGTGTAATACTTGTAGGGACGTATCCATTTCGTTGATTAAGACTGGCAGGAATGTATATGTTTTATTGTGTAATACTTGTAGGGACATATTCATGTCGTTTGTATGAGACTGGCATGAATGTATATGTTTCATTTTGTAATTCTGGTAGGACGTATCCATGTTGTTGATTAAGAGTCGCAAGAGTGTATATATTTCATTGTGTAATACTGTTAGGGACGTATCCATGTTGTTGATTAAGAGTCGCAAGAGTGTATATATTTCATTGTGTAATACTGGTAGGGACGTATCCATGGCGTTGATTAAGACTGGCATGAATTTATGTGTTTCATTGTGTAATACTGGTAGGGACGTATCCTAGTCGTTGATTAAGACTGGTGGGAATTTATATGCTCCATTGTTTAATAGTGGTAGGGACGAATCCATGTCGTTGATTAAGACTGACAGGAATGTATATGTATTATGTAATACTGGTAGGGACGTGTCCATGTCGTTGATTAAGACTGGCATGAATTTATGTGTTTCATTGGGTAATACTGATAGGGACGTGTCCATGTCGTTGATTAAGACTGGCATGAATTTATGTGTTTCATTGTGCAACACTGGTAGGGACGTATCCATGTCGTTGATTAAGACTGGCTGGAATCTATATGTTCCATTGTGAAATACTTGTAGGACGTATCCATGTTGTTGATTAAGCCTGCAGGAATGTATATTATGTTTTATTGTGTAATACGTGTAGGTACATATTCATGTCGTTTGTATGAGACTGGCATGAATGTATATGTTTCATTTTGTAATTCTGGTAGGACGTATCCATGTTGTTGATTAAGAGTCGCAAGAATGTATATATTTCATTTAATACTGGTAGGGACGTATCCATTGCGTTGATTAAGACAGGCAGGGTTATATATGTTTCATTTTTTAATACTAGTAGGGTTGTATCCATGTCGTTGATTAAGACTGGCAGGAATGTATGTTTCATTGTGTAATACTGGTAGGCACGTATCCATGTCGTTGATTATGACTGGCAGGAATGTATATGTTTCATTGTGTAATACTGGTAGGGACGTATAAATGTTGTTGATTAAGACTGGCATAAATTTATGTGTTTCATTGTGTAATACTGGTAGGGACGTATCCTAGTCGTTGATTAAGACTGGCGGGAATTTATATGCTCCATTGTATAATAGTGGTAGGGACGAATCCATGTCGTAGATTAAGACTGAAAGGAATGTATATGTTAAATTATGTAAAACTTGTAGGGACGTATTCATGTAGTTTGTATAAGACTGGCATGAATGTATATGTTTCATTATGTAATACTGATAGGGACGTGTCCATGTCGTTGATTAAGACTGGCAATAATTTATGTGTTTCATTGTGTAATACTGGTAGGGACGTATCCATGTCGTTGATTAAGACTGGCATGAATTTATGTGTTTCATTGTGTAATACTGGTAGGGACGTGTCCATGTCGTTGATTGACTGGCATGAATTTATGTGTTTCATTGTGTAATACTGGTAGTGACGTGTCCATGTAATTGATTAAGACTAGCAGGAATGTAGATGTTTCATTGTGCAACACTGGTAGGGACGTATCCATGTCGTTGATTAAGACTGGCTGGAATCTATATGTTCCATTGTGAAATACTTGTAGGACGTATCCATGTTGTTGATTAAGAGTCGCAAGAGTGTATATATTTCATTGTGTAATACTGGTAGGGACGTATCCATGGCGTTGATTAAGACTGGCATGAATTTATGTGTTTCATTGTGTAATACTGGTAGGGACGTATCCTAGTCGTTGATTAAGACTGGCGGGAATTTATATGCTCCATTGTATAATAGTGGTAGGGACGAATCCATGTCGTTGATTAAGACTGACAGGAATGTATATGTTAAATTATGTAAAACTTGTAGGGACGTATTCATGTAGTTTGTATAAGACTGGCAGGAATGTATGTGTTTCATTGTGTAATACTTGTAGGGACGTATCCATGTCGTTGATTAAGACTGGCATGAATTTAAGTGTTTCATTGTGTAATACTGGTAGAGACGTGTCCATGTCGTTGATTAAGACTGGCATGAATTTATGTGTTTCATTGTATAATAGTGGTAGGGACGTATCCTCGTCGTTGATTAAGACTGACAGGAATGTATATGTTTCATTTTGTAATACTGGTAGGGATGTATCCATGTCGTTGATTAAGACTTGCAGGAATGTATATGTTTCATTGTGTAATACTTGTAGGGACGTATCCATGTCGTTGATTAAGACTTGCAGGAATGTATCTGTTCCATTGTATAATAGTGGTAGGCACGTATCCATGTCGTTGATTAAGACTGGCATGAATTTATGTGTTTAATTGTGTAATACTGGTAGGGACGTGTCCATGTCATTGATTAAGACTGGCAGGAATGTATATGTTTCATTGTGTAATACTTGTAGGGACGTATCCATGTCGTTGATTAAGACTGTCAGGAATGTAGATGTTTCATTGTGCAACACTGGTAGGGACATATCCATGTCGTTGATTAAGACTGGCATGAATGTATATGTTTCATTGTGTAATACTGGTAGGGACGTATACTTGTCGTTGATTAAGACTGTGAGGAATGTTTATGTTTCATTATGTAATACTGGTAGGTACATATCCATGTCGTTGATTAAGACTGGCAGGAATGTATATGTTTAATTGTGTAATACTGGTAGGGACATATCCATGTCATTGATTAAGACTGGCGGGAATTTATATGTTCCATTGTATAATAGTGGTAGGCACGTATCCATTTCGTTGATTAAGACTGGCATGAATTTATGTGTTTAATTGTGTAATACTGGTAGGGACGTGTCCATGTCATTGATTAAGACTGGCAGGAATGTATATGTTTCATTGTGTAATACTTGTAGGGACGTATCCATGTCGTTGATTAAGACTGGAAGGAATGTATGTTTTATTATGTAATACTAGTAGGGACGTATCCATGTCGTTGATTAAGCTGGCAGGAATGTATATGTTTCATTGTGTAATACTGGTAGGGACGTATCCATGTCGTTAATTAAGACTGGCAGGAATGTATATTTTTTCATTGTGTAATACTGGTAGGGACGTATTCATTTCGTTGATTAAGATTGGCAGAAATGTATATGTTTCATTGTGTAATACTGTAGTGACGTATTCATGTCGTTTTTATAGGATTGGCATGAATGTATATGTTTCATTGTGTAATTCTGGTATGACGTATCCATGTCGTTGATTAAGACTGACAGGAATGTATATGTTTTATTATGTAATACTGGTAGGGACGTATCCATGTCGTTGATTAAGACTTGCAGGAATGTAGATGTTTCATTGTGCAACACTGGTAGGGACGTATCCATGTCGTTGATTAAGACTGGCTGGAATCTATATGTTCCATTGTGAAATACTTGTAGGACGTATCCATGTTGTTGATTAAGAGTCGCAAGAGTGTATATATTTCATTGTGTAATACTGGTAGGGACGTATCCATGGCGTTGATTAAGACTGGCATGAATTTATGTGTTTCATTGTGTAATACTGGTAGGGACGTATCCTAGTCGTTGATTAAGACTGGCGGGAATTTATATGCTCCATTGTATAATAGTGGTAGGGACGAATCCATGTCGTTGATTAAGACTGACAGGAATGTATATGTTAAATTATGTAAAACTTGTAGGGACGTATTCATGTAGTTTGTATAAGACTGGCAGGAATGTATGTGTTTCATTGTGTAATACTGGTAGGGACGTATCCATGTCGTTGATTAAGACTGGCATGAATTTAAGTGTTTCATTGTGTAATACTGGTAGGGACGTGTCCATGTCGTTGATAAAGACTGGCATGAATTTATGTGTTTCATTGTATAATAGTGGTAGGGACGTATCCTCGTCGTTGATTAAGACTGACAGGAATGTATATGTTTCATTTTGTAATACTGGTAGGGATGTATCCATGTCGTTGATTAAGACTTGCAGGAATGTATATGTTTCATTGTGTAATACTTGTAGGGACATATCCATGTCGTTGATTAAGACTTGCAGGAATGTATATGTTCCATTGTATAATAGTGGTAGGCACGTATCCATGTCGTTGATTAAGACTGGCATGAATTTATGTTTTTAATTGTGTAATACTGGTAGGGACGTGTCCATGTCATTGATTAAGACTGGCAGGAATGTATATGTTTCATTGTGTAATACTTGTAGGGACGTATCCATGTCGTTGATTAAGACTGGAAGGAATGTATGTTTTATTATGTAATACTAGTAGGGACATATTTATGTCGTTGATTAAGACTGTCAGGAATGTAGATGTTTCATTGTGCAACACTGGTAGGGACATATCCATGTCGTTGATTAAGACTGGCATGAATGTATATGTTTCATTGTGTAATACTGGTAGGGACGTATACTTGTCGTTGATTAAGACTGTGAGGAATGTTTATGTTTCATTATGTAATACTGGTAGGTACATATCCATGTCGTTGATTAAGACTGGCAGGAATGTATATGTTTAATTGTGTAATACTGGTAGGGACATATCCATGTCATTGATTAAGACTGGCGGGAATTTATATGTTCCATTGTATAATAGTGGTAGGCACGTATCCATGTCGTTGATTAAGACTGGCATGAATTTATGTGTTTAATTGTGTAATACTGGTAGGGACGTGTCCATGTCATTGATTAAGACTGGCAGGAATGTATATGTTTCATTGTGTAATACTTGTAGGGACGTATCCATGTCGTTGATTAAGACTGGAAGGAATGTATGTTTTATTATGTAATACTAGTAGGGACATATTTATGTCGTTGATTAAGACTGTCAGGAATGTAGATGTTTCATTGTGCAACACTGGTAGGGACATATCCATGTCGTTGATTAAGACTGGCATGAATGTATATGTTTCATTGTGTAATACTGGTAGGGACGTATACTTGTCGTTGATTAAGACTGTGAGGAATGTTTATGTTTCATTATGTAATACTGGTAGGTACATATCCATGTCGTTGATTAAGACTGGCAGGAATGTATATGTTTAATTGTGTAATACTGGTAGGGACATATCCATGTCATTGATTAAGACTGGCGGGAATTTATATGTTCCATTGTATAATAGTGGTAGGCACGTATCCATGTCGTTGATTAAGACTGGCATGAATTTATGTGTTTAATTGTGTAATACTGGTAGGGACGTGTCCATGTCATTGATTAAGACTGGCAGGAATGTATATGTTTCATTGTGTAATACTTGTAGGGACGTATCCATGTCGTTGATTAAGACTGGAAGGAATGTATGTTTTATTATGTAATATTAGTAGGGACGTATCCATGTCGTTGATTAAGCTGGCAGGAATGTATATGTTTCATTGTGTAATACTGGTAGGGACGTATCCATGTCGTTAATTAAGACTGGCAGGAATGTATATTTTTTCATTGTGTAATACTGGTAAGGACGTATTCATTTCGTTGATTAAGATTGGCAGAAATGTATATGTTTCATTGTGTAATACTGTAGTGACGTATTCATGTCGTTTTTATAGGATTGGCATGAATGTATATGTTTCATTGTGTAATTCTGGTATGACGTATCCATGTCGTTGATTAAGACTGACAGGAATGTATATGTTTTATTATGTAATACTGGTAGGGACGTATCCATGTCGTTGATTAAGACTTGCAGGAATGTAGATGTTTCATTGTGCAACACTGGTAGGGACGTATCCATGTCGTTGATTAAGACTGGCTGGAATCTATATGTTCCATTGTGAAATACTTGTAGGACGTATCCATGTTGTTGATTAAGAGTCGCAAGAGTGTATATATTTCATTGTGTAATACTGGTAGGGACGTATCCATGGCGTTGATTAAGACTGGCATGAATTTATGTGTTTCATTGTGTAATACTGGTAGGGACGTATCCTAGTCGTTGATTAAGACTGGCGGGAATTTATATGCTCCATTGTATAATAGTGGTAGGGACGAATCCATGTCGTTGATTAAGACTGACAGGAATGTATATGTTAAATTATGTAAAACTTGTAGGGATGTATTCATGTAGTTTGTATAAGACTGGCAGGAATGTATATGTTTCATTATGTAATACTGGTAGGGACGTGTCCATGTCGTTGATTAAGACTGGCAATAATTTTTGTGTTTCATTGTGTAATACTGGTAGGGACGTATTCATGTCGTTTGTATGAGACTGGCATGAATGTATATGTTTCATTTTGTAATTCTGGTAGGACGTATCCATGTTTTTGATTAAGACTGACATTAATGCATATGTATCATTGTGTAATACTGGTAGGGACGTATTTATGTCGTTGATCAAGAATGGCAGTAATGTATATGTTTCATTTTGAAAAGTGGTAGGGACGTATCCATGTTGTTGATTAAGACTGACAGTAATGCATATATATCATTGTGTAATACTGGTAGGGATGTATCCATGTCGTTGATTAAGACTGGCATGAATTTATGTGTTTCATTGTGTAATACTGGTAGGGACGTATCCTCGTCGTTGATTAAGACTGGCAGGAATGTATATGTTTCATTGTGTAATACTTGTGGGGACGTATCCATGTCGTTGATTAAGAATGGCAGGAATGTATATGTTTCATTGTGTAATACTGGTAGGGATGTATTCATGTAGTTTGTATAAGACTGTCAGGAATGTATATGTTTCATTGTGTAATACTGGTAGGACGTAACCATGTATTTGATTAAGACTGGCAGGAATGTATTTCATTGTGTAATACTGGTAGGGACGTATCCATGTTGTTGATTAAGACTTACAGTAATGCATATGTTTCATTGTGTAATACTGAGAGGGAGGCATCCATGCCGTTGATTAAGACTGGCAGGAATGTATAACTTTCATCGTAGAATACTGTAGGGACGTATCCATGTCGTTGATTAAGACTGGCGGGAATTTATATGTTCCATTGTATAATACTGGTAGGGATGTATCCATGTCGTTGATTAAGGCTTGCAGGAATGTATATGTTTCATTGTGTAATACTTGTAAGGACGTATCCATTTCGTTGATTAAGACTGGCAGGAATGTATATGTTTTATTGTGTAATACTTGTAGGGACATATTCATGTCGTTTGTATGAGACTGGCATGAATGTATATGTTTCATTTTGTAATTCTGGTAGGACGTATCCATGTTGTTGATTAAGAGTCGCAAGAATGTATATATTTCATTGTGTAATACTGGTAGGCACGTATCCATGTTGTTGATTAAGACTGGCATGAATTTATGTGTTTCATTGTGTAATACTGGTAGGGACGTATCCTAGTCGTTGATTAAGACTGGCGGGAATTTATATGCTCCATTGTATAATAGTGGTAGGGACGAATCCATGTCGTTGATTAAGACTGACAGGAATGTATATGTTAAATTATGTAAAACTTGTAGGGATGTATTCATGTAGTTTGTATAAGACTGGCAGGAATGTATATGTTTCATTATGTAATACTGGTAGGGACGTGTCCATGTCGTTGATTAAGACTGGCAATAATTTTTGTGTTTCATTGTGTAATACTGGTAGGGACGTATTCATGTCGTTTGTATGAGACTGGCATGAATGTATATGTTTCATTTTGTAATTCTGGTAGGACGTATCCATGTTTTTGATTAAGACTGACATTAATGCATATGTATCATTGTGTAATACTGGTAGGGACGTATTTATGTCGTTTATTAAGACTGGCAGGAATGTATATGTTTCATTGTGTAATACTGGTAGGGACGTATTCATGTCGTTGATTAAGAATGACAGGAATGTATATGTTTCATTGTGTAATACAGGTAGGGACACATCCATGTCGTTGATTAAGACTGGCAGCAATGTATATGTTTCATTATGTAATACTGGTAGGTACGTATCCATGTCGTTGATTAAGACTGGCAGCAATGTATATGTTTCATTGTGTAATACTGGTAGGGACGTATCCATGTTGTTGATTAAGACTGGCAGGAATGTATATGTTTCATTGTGTAATACTGATAGGGACGTATTCATGTCGTTGATTAAGACTGGCAGGAATGTATATGTTTCATTGTGTAATACTGGTAGCTGCGTATCCATGTTGTTGATTAAGACTTGTAGAAATGTACATGTTTCATTGTGTAATACTGGTAGGACGTATCCATGTCGCTGATTCAGACTGGCAGGAATGTATATGTTTCATTATGTAATACTGGTAGGTACGTATCCATGTCGTTGATTAAGACTGGCAGCAATGTATATGTTTCATTGTGTAATACTGGTAGGGACGTATCCATGTCGTTGATTAAGAATGGCAGGAATGTATATGTTTCATTGTGTAATACTGATAGGGACGTATTCATGTCGTTGATTAAGACTGGCAGGAATGTATATGTTTCATTGTGTAATACTGGTAGCTACGTATCCATGTTGTTGATTAAGACTTGTAGAAATGTACATGTTTCATTGTGTAATACTGGTAGGGACGTATCCATGTCGTTGATTAAGACTGGCAGGAATGTATGTTTCATTGTGTAATACTAGTAGGGACTTATCCATGTCGTTGATTAAGACTGGCAGGAATGTATATATTTCATTGTGTAATACTGGTAGGGACGTATCCATGTCGTTGATTAAGACTGGCAGGAATGTATATGTTTCATTGCGTAATACTGGTAGGACGTATCCATGTATTTGATTAAGACTGGCAGGAATGTATATGTTTCATTGTGTAATACTGGTAGGGACGTATCCATGTCGTTGATTAAGACTGGCAGGAATGTATGTTTCTATTTGTAATACTTGTAGGGATTTATCCATGTCGTTGATTAAGACTGGCAGGAATGTATATATTTCATTGTGTAATACTGGTAGTTACGTATCCATGTCGTTGATTAAGACTGGCAGGAATGTATATGTTTCATTGTGTAATACTGGTAGGTACGTATCCATGTCGTTGATTAAGACTGGCAGCAATGTATATGTTTCATTGTGTAATACTGGTAGGGACGTATCCATGTCGTTGATTAAGACTGGCAGGAATGTATGTTTCATTGTGTAATACTAGTAGGGACTTATCCATGTCGTTGATTAAGACTGGCAGGAATGTATATATTTCATTGTGTAATACTGGTAGTTACGTATCCATGTCGTTGATTAAGACTGGCAGGAATGTATATGTTTCATTGTGTAATACTGGTAGGGACGTATCCATGTCGTTGATTAAGACTGACAGGAATGTATATGTTTCATTGTGTAATACTGGTAGGGACGTATTCATGTAGTTTGTATAAGACTGGCAGGAATGTATATGTTTCATTGTGTAATACTGGTAGGACGTATCCATGTATTTGATTAAGACTGGCAGGAATGTATATGTTTCATTGTGTAATACTGGTAGGACGTATCCATGTATTTGATTAAGACTGGCAGGAATGTATATGTTTCATTGTGTAATACTGGTAGGTACGTATCCATGTCGTTGATTAAGACTGACAGGAATGTATATGTTTCATTGTGTAATACTGGTAGGGACGTATTCATGTCGTTGATTAAGATTGGCAGGAATGTATATGTTTCATTGTGTAATACTGTAGGGACGTATTCATGTCGTTTGTATAAGACTGGCATGAATGTATACGTTTTATTGTGTAATTCTGGTAGGTCGTATCCATGTCGTTGATTAAGATTGGCATAAATTTATGTTTCATTGTGTAATACTTGTAGGGACATATTCATGTCGTTTGTATGAGACTGGCATGAATGTATATGTTTCATTTTGTAATTCTGGTAGGACGTATCCATGTTGTTGATTAAGAGTCGCAAGAATGTATATGTTTTATTGTGTAATACTGGTAGGGACGTATCCATGTCGTGGATTAAGACTGGCAGGGTTATATATGTTTCATTTTTTAATACTGGTAGGGACGTATTCATGTCGTTGATTAAGAATGGCAGGGTTATATATGTTTCATTTTTTAATACTGGTAGGGACGTATCCATGTCGTTGATTTAAGACTGGCAGGAATGTATATGTTTAATTGTGTAATACTGGTAGGACGTATCCATGTCGTTGATTCAGACTGGCAGGAATGTATATGTTTCATTGTGTAATACTTGTAGGGACGTATCCATGTTGTTGATTAAGACTGGTAGAAATTTACATGTTTCAATGTGTAATAATTGTAATGACGTATCCATGTCGTTGATTAAGACTGACAGTAATGCATATGTTTCATTGTGTAATACTAGTAGGGACGTATTCATGTCGTTGATTAAGACTGGCAGGAATGTATATTTTTCATTGTGTAATACTGGTGGGGACGTATCCATGTCGTTGATCAAGAATGGCAGTAATGTACATGTTTGATTGTGTAATACTGGTAGGGACGTATCCATGTTGTTGATTAAGACTGGCAGGAATGTATATGTTTCATTGTGTAATACTGGTAGGGACGTATCCATGATTTGTATCACTGGCAGGCAGGGCCGGATTAACCTCTAGGCAAACAAGGCACGTGCCTTGGGCACCAAGCGTTTGGGGGCACCACAAGTCCTCAAGAAATTTTTCTTGGAACAAATTTAAGCCCAGAAACAACTGAAAATTGAACAAGTGCTATGAAAATGAAGAAATACATTATAGTAAAAATTCACATTCAAGTTTGGTACAATCTTGAATGCTTAAAAATTTTGCGCATAAATTTTTTTTTAAAAACTCTTGGTAAATGGTAATGAGCAAAATGCGGACCATGCGGACTCACTCGGCTTGTAAATAAATAATGCGGTCGTATTAGAATTTTAAAAATGTTTGGGGAGTTTTATAAAAAAAATTAAAACATTTTTATATTTTCAATAAATAATATTAAAATAAATAATAACATTAATTAATTAATTCGACCGGGAACCCCTTAGTAATAGACACAAAATGAGCATGTGAACATGAAAACGTGTGCTGATTTGTATTCTTCACTAGCAGATCACTTGCATAAATCTAGGAATGAATTTGAAAGATTTGAAGAAGCTGCAAAAATAATAACACCAGGTGTAGATTATAAGTCAACTTTGACCCGTAATCGTAAACGAACGATAGTGGTCATTGATGGTGAAGCCCCCGAGGTATCTCTGAATGCCATAGACAAATTTCATATATCTGCATTCTACGCCATTGTTGACAAACTTGAGACAGAAATGAATAGACGAGGACAAGTATATAATGATGTAGCAGTTCGATTTTCTTGTTTGGTCGATGTATCACTATAACAAACATCTCAGTGTTGTGAAGAACTAATAAATGCTTATCCTAAACATCTGAACAATAATTTATGTACTGAACTACAACAGTTTCATTCGTATGTTCGCCACAAGTTTCCTGCATCAAAATCGGAAATTAACACGTTCAATCATGCAGAATTATACAAAGTAAAAGTTAGAGACAACATTGAGTGTGCCTTTCCAAATGTTGAAATCGCCTTGCGCATATTTTTAAAATTAATGGTTACTAACTGTTCAACTGATCGCTCTTTTTCTCAGTTGAAACGTACAAAAAAATCCAAATAGATCAACAATTAAACAAGAAAGGCTCGATTCCTTATCTCGGCTACTTATAATCGAGGCAGATGTGTTTCGCAAAATTAACTTTGACGATATACTCAAAAACTTCGCTAGATGTAAATCTAGGACAAAAAAAATTAAAATGTAAATATCTTTTTGTTTTTTTCATCTAATAAAAAATAAAGTATTTTTGTCTATTATTATTTCAAAATTTAGTAACTATTAATTTTAATACAGAAATACTTTATTGTAGGTTTTATATAAGTGATAGTAGTACAAACTACAAACATATTTGTTAACAACTGTTTTCTTTGAATAATATTGAACATACCAGCGGTCACGGTCAGTGAAAGATCAGGGGCCCCGGGCAGAAGGGGGCACCCATGTGGGTTTGTGCCTTTAAAAATTAAAACCAGAAAAAAATTTACAAAATTCTTTTTTTTTTTTTTACTTGTTACTTTAAAATAATATTTTGCTTTATTTTCACTATAATTTTTATCACATATGTTGTTTGCGTTTTTCGAAATATGTAAAAAAATTCTTGCTCTTGTTAATATTTCCAAAAGTTTTGCCCGATTTATAAAATTATTCCCCAGATCCCAATGGGGCTTGTGAATTCCCAAGATCTTGGAAAATTTCCCAAGGTGTTTTAGCCCTTGGTTACGAGGCGTAGAGTTGGGATGCATTGATGTGCCTTTACACCTCATACAAGGAGTCAGTTAAGCACTGGATGACAATAAACAAGCTCAAATTGAATGATGAAAAGACTGAGCTGATCCCGATTGCTAACGCTCAAAAGCTAAAATATTTAAAAAATACACCATCCTTTACTCTCTCAGGCGTGCAGATTGAATTTGCCCAAACAGTGCGAAACCTGGGTGTCTACTTAGACAGAACACTAACTATGGAAAATCACATTAACATGATTTGTAAGGCGATTTTTCTAGAGCTGCGCAGAATTAGTCATATCAGACCTTTCTTAACTTTGAATGCATCAAAGAGGCTGATGTCTGCATTCGTTCTATCACGCATGGACTACTGCAATGCTCTCATGGTGGGTCTTCCGGCTACGCTCATGGATAAAATTCAAAAAGCACAGAATAATGCGGCTCGAATTGTTCTTCGTAAACGCAAATTCGACCATGCTAAAACTCTTCTGAGAGAACTGCATTGGCTGCCGGTCCGCGCTCGCATAGAGGACAAAACTGCAACTCTGTGCTACCGCTGCTTGCATGACCTGGCGCCGTCCTATCTCCAAGCGCTCATGACGCCTTATGTACCCACTAGACAACTCCGCTCATCCGATAGTGGCAAACTCTCGATACCGCGTGTTCGACTTGAGACTTACGGAAAGCGCACGTTCGCATTTGCTGGCCCAACCATTTGGAACACCCTTCCTGACGCTCTCAGATACAGCCGGACGCTGGAGTCCTTCAAGACAAATTTAAAAACTCATCTATTTCGCAAACACCTTATGGGGTGAAGTTGTCTACCATCTTTTTCAGCTAGTTATTAACTCCCAGCTTTGTTTTTGTACCGCGCTTCGAGCATTTGGGGATGAAGCGTGATTTTTCAAATGAACTTTATTATTATTATCCATCTCAAATCAGACCTAGTCTCCGGACCTGTGGTTGTGGGTGTCCGTCAACGACCTACGAGAACTCTAGTGGGTCATGGTCCGACCAACATTACCATTGTACGGCATCTCGTTGCTGCTAGGCAATGACTTAGCTGGTGGGAAGGTGATAGCCGAACCCATCGTAACTCATGAACCCTGTCTCAATGAATCTCAAGAATAAGATCCAGAAATATATCCAGCATGTGCTGTTACCAGGGCCATGAGTTTGAAGATCTCCGAAAAAGAGAGTTCACCAAAAAGTAATAAAGTCCAATCTGAAATTGACCTGGGAACTACCTTTTTTGCCAATCTTAATGAAGAATCAAAGGATCACAAAACACCAGCTCGAATACAGCTCATTGAAGAGCAGAAGCCTTTAAACTTCGAGAGAATGCTTTGACCAAAGAAGAAGCTGAGCAATTCCATGTTTGTTACCTCTTACAAGATGACATACTTATGAGGAAATGGCGACCTCCAGACGCAAAAGCTGACGAAGAATGGAGGATTGTTCACCAGATTGTAGTTCCTGCACTTTTCCGGAACGAAGTCCTGAACTTAGCCCATGATTCACTACTTTCAGGCCATTTGGGAGTGAGCAAGACATATAACAAAATCACGTCACACTTCTTTTGGCCCAAGAGCAAGAAAGATGTGGTTGACTACTGCAGATCATGTCATACTTGTCAGGTGGATAGAGAAACCAAATCAGAAGATACCAGCAGCCCCTCTTCAACCCATTCCAGCGTTCGAAGAATCTTTCAGTCGCGTCATAATAGACGCGTTGGACCTCTGCCAAAGACAAAATCAGGTCACCAATACTTGCCGACAATCATGTGTGCGTCAACAAGGTTCCCAGAAGTTATTCCTCTTCGCAATATCAAGACTCCGAACATCGTCAAAGCCCCGAGGAAGTTTTTTTTACATTGTTTGGTCTTCCGATGTCTGTACAGTCTGACCAAGGAACCAACTTCAAGTTCAAGGCTGGAATATTCATGAACCAATTGCGTACCGGTATCGAACACTGCTTGTCTAGTGCGTATCATCGTGAGTCACAAGGAGCACTTGAGCGATTCCATCAGACATTAAAGAACATGATGATAACGTACTGCCTAGAACAAGAGAAAGACTGGGATGAAGGAATCAACATGCTACTGTTCGCCGCAAGAGAAGCAATTCAAGAATCACTTGGATTCAGCCCCTTCGAACTCGTGTTTGGCCTTACAGTTCGCGGCCCCCTTAAACTTTTAAAAGACACATAGATGTCATCGACACCCACTGAAGGACTTTTGGACTATTTCCTAAAGTTTAAAACGAAACTCTTAAATGCCGTTACTTTGTCTAAATCACATTTAAAAGATTATCAATCGACAAAAAGTCAAAATTCAGTTTGCTTCAGGGGACAAAGTGCTTGTACTTTTGCCGATACCAGGACAGGCACTACAAGCTAGATATTTTGGTCCTTATATAGTTGAGTCTAAACTTAATTATTTAAATTACATTGTGTTAACACCAGATCGTAAAAGAAAGAAACAGTTATATCACATTAATATGTTAAATGAAATTTGTAGAAAGAAAATGTGATGATTGTCCATCCTCTGAAACTAATGTTAACACAATTTCAACTGTAACTTCAGTGACTAAAGAAAATGTTACTGAAACCTTTAATAGTGTTCCGAAAAAGTTGGTAATTACAAACTTAAAAATTCAGACATACTGGCCAACTTAGATATAAGAAACTAGGACAATTGTCCATGTCGGAGAAAGATGTTGTTAAGTCTGTTATTGCAGATTTTGTATCACTATCGCTTTTCCCTGACGTGCCTAATAAAACCAACATTGCTGTACATGATGTTGACATTGACAATGCAGTTCCGGTCAAGCTACACCCCTATGGGGTCAATCCGGTAAAACTTGAAATAATCCGGTCTGAAATAAAATACATGCTTAAAAATCATATCATTGAATCAAGCTCTAGAAACTGGAGTTCTGACAGAGATAAAAAAAGAAGTCTCTGCTTTCTGTACTCCAGATGGTTTAAGTTTATACCAATATACAGTAATGCCGTTTGGAATGAAAAATGCCCCAGCTACATTCCAACGTCTAGTTAATAACGTTATTGCTGACCAGGAAAATCGCAGCGCCTATATTGATGATGTAATTATTTACAGTTTACAGTCCAAGATTTTTCCAATCATGTCAACCAATTAAGATCTCTGTTAAAAAAATTCTTGCTGGCAAATGTACCTGTAAATTTAAAAAAGTGTGAAATGTGTCATGCAACTTTGGAATATTTAGGTCACATAGTGTGCCAAGGTCATGTAAAGCCTGTTCAAGCTAAGATAAATGCTATTACATCACTTACACCACACACTACTAGAAAACCGTTAATGAGATTTTTGGGAATGGCAGGTTACTTTTAGAAAGTTTTGCAAAAATTTCTCAGTTATTGCTTCTCCCCTAAGTAATATGTTAAAGAAAAATGCAAAATTTCATTGGTCAGATGCTTGTCAGGAACCATTCGAAAACATTAAAAATATCCTAGCTAATGCGCCTGTTCTTACTGCACCTGACAAATAATCGGCAGAAGCGGCACTCAGCACAAAGCTCTTGGCCGGTCGCTCACGAAGAGCAGCGTTCCCAGCCCCGGTCCAGCACTTCGTTTACTGTTTTAAGCCGAACCGAGGCCGAGGGCCTCCCCGCTGCTAATCAGCGGTCGCATGGTAGCTTGGCTCACGACCCCCCCCCCCCCCCCACGTAAACTGGGGGCCGTTTGTACAAATGGGCCCGGAAAACCGACCAAGCTGGTCTTACTGCACAAGACTTTAAATTTAAACAAAGTTTAAATTAACCGTAGATGCCAGTGACGTTGGCATTGGTGCAGTTCTTTTTCGAGAGTATTCCCACAGTGTAGATCATCCTGTCTGTTATTTCTCAAAGAAATCTAACGCCCATCAGAAAAATTAGTCCACTGTAGAAAAAGAATGTTTAGGATTAATTCTTGCTCTAGAACAATTTGATTTTTATGTCAGGTGTTCCTTACATTCAGTACTTGTTTTTACTGATCACAATCCTTTAACATTTTTGAATAAGATGGTCTCCAAAAATGGAGTCTATATTTACAAGAGTATAATTTGGACATAAAACATATTAAAGGCAAAGATAATGTGTTTGCTGATGATACTATGTCCAAAAATTAACTGCACATAAATTATGTAGTTGTTTATAAGCTGTTGAGAAGCTTTTTTGCTTAATATTTTGAAGGGAAGAAATGTATTTTCTTTTCCTTGTTTAATGGAAAAGAATTCCATTTTTGAAAAATTAAATTTGTTCTTTTAAGAGGGGAGGTGTTATGTAGGCGAAGTGCTTCAGGTTTTCCCTGTACATGACCTATAGCAGACAACACACTCGAGGCTGTTTTTGGGGTATGGCTTGCGTAATAGTCTCCCTTTAACCTTGTTTACAAGTTTAGTATAGTCAGTTTCAGTCAGAACATTATAGAAGAATCTGGAGAAAACTGGAAAAGAAAACAATGCATAAGGCGTTTCTGGAATCATCTGAAACCGAGTATAAAAAGGCCGAAGATTGAATGAAGAGAGGCAGATCATTTATCAAGAGACTTGGAGCGTGTGTTATTATTGTGCTACTAGATAGTGCTTTGTTTACTGTGGGTGTGTAGATTTCTTTTCACCATTGTACCACTTTTGCTTATTGATAGTATTTTTATTAACATCGTACCGGTACCAGCCAAACTGTAAGTCAATAGTTTTAATCATATTCTTTTGATTCTGTAATTTATTATAATTAACACATTAAAACTTATTAATTGTAATTCGTCCTGGTTTGAGTATCGTATTCTTTGTTTAGAGTTCTTTCCCCTAATTTTTTAACTTCCTATGAAAACAGACATATTGCTTTATGTAGTTTCGCTTTCCTTACCATGCCAAACCATAAGATTTGACTGTTTGAGCTTTTAGACTCTGGACATCGTTATTTTGCTGATTTAGGTGAGTTTAACTTTAATTTTAAGGTATTATAATTTACTTCCCTATGCATTTAATTTGTATAAATTTCAGTGATAAAAAGGTTCATTATTTTGTTAGTTAAGTTAAAGTTTAATAAATCGTTATGATATTGCTTTTCTTTCACAGCATGGGGCAAAGTCACCCCACGGACTGATACAATGATTTTTTTAAATTGATTTCTCTATTTGTTTTTGTTTTTCCAGATCATAATACCATGACTTAACAAGATAATTCCTATTAACAGAAGCTATAGAGGCTATTTTGAACACTCAGCTTAATGATAAGGCGATAAGGATGAATTGTAAAAGATTATAAATAGTAGTAGATTATAATATAATCTACTACCAGGCCTATAGAAGTCATCTAAAAGTGAAAAACACCATTGATTTAATAACTCTTTGAACATAGTAATTGTTACTGTAGCCACATAAAAACAACTGGAAGGCAAGCTCTGTGTCAGAAGAATTTAAGTAAACCTAGTAAAGCACCTAAAAACATCACCAGATTTTGGAATGCCTCAACTAGAAGAAAAAATTGACATTCTGCCTACATTTTTTATTTTGGACCAATCTTCATCATTTTCATGATGGCGAAATTGCGGTGAAATGATTTGAGGATAACAATCTTCGAGATAACTTGGTGAATGGATTTTGTACAACAAGATGGGGATGTTATGTGCCAAAGATAAAAGCTGAGATAATAGGAAAGACATTAGTTACAATCTACTGTGACAAATTCACAAATTAAAGCTTTCATTAGATGGTGTAAGTAAGAAAACCTATGACGAAGGTTTGTCTCGAAAGAATAGGTCACAGAGAATCATTTTTTATGTGAACTGGTGTGTTAATATTTTCTTCCAACCTTTCATTACAATAAATCAATAAAATATGATGAAACAGTAGATACAGAAAAGAAAATTACTTATTTGTTTGTATTCTACATGTAAATTCTATATGCATTGTGCTGTCTTTTACTTGAAAAGGGAGGTGGTCACCCCATTTTTCCTTAGGTTGAAAAATCTCAAAAAACCTTAATTATCAATTTAACCTGATCAAACTATGACTTAATTTAGCTATAACAACAAAGTGCAGGTACCCACTCTGTACATTAGCACCTTTGTGTTAGTTTTTAGATCAGTTAACAGGTTGAAAATTATTCACAAAGGCAAAATATAGGCAAAGTCACCCCATTTCATGGTAGTTATCATTTGTATCGTCTATTGTTATGTACTGTTTTGGAACGAGCTATAAACTTGAATAAGAGATTAATTTCTCCATACGGATAACAGTACGTAATAATACAAACAACATGTCACCTGAACCACATCAGATACTACATTACAGTAATCAGTAAAGTTAATGAGGGTTTCAAATAGCATAAATTTGTTAAAATATATTTCATCATGATTGTATGATAGCAAATTTGATGATTATATGACAAATAGCTGGTATCAGAAAGATAGAAAACAAATATTGAATTAAAATTGCAAAAGATAAAAGAATCTTAACTTATCTTATAAAAATATTTCTAAATTTTATTAATCCTGGTACCCATAAGTCATAAGTTGAAAAATAAATAATCTTTGTTCTCATCACCAAAACAACTATTTTTGTATTTTAACAACAATCTCTCATTCTCTGCCCATTATCTTAAATAATAATAAACGGCATAATGAAAATCATGGACACAGCATAATAAAATTCATGGACATTGCATATGAAACTCATGGACACTGCATAATGACTCATGGACAGACATAATGAAACTCAAGGACAAAATTTAAATTTTGTTTTTACAAGGGTCAAAGTGAGGTCTAGATATAACACAGGGGGAGGGGAAAAAGTAGTTCTGTCATATCATGATGGTGAAGTTTATGCTATCAAATTTAGTGCAACTACCATATGGGATGTTTTCACTTTATTATAAAGTCCAATCCTGTTATTAATCCACTTTCTAACAGCTTTACAATTTATAAATCCAATTCTATGAAAGTCACTGTCTTACAAGAAAAACTTTGTAATAATAACTCTAGCTCTATTATAATTATAAGCTAATTAATTTAACACTCAAATTGACAATACAAAAATTGCAAATAGATTTTTTAAGAGACACTGGCCTAAGAAGAGGTGGGGTGGCACCTTTTTTTTTTTATTGAGGGGAGACATTTTTTTGCCAACAGCAGAGTTCTTTGTGGGAAGGGGGTGGAAAAGCAGAAAAAATATAGGCCACCCTGGACGGCACTTGCAATAGCTATATGATGTGAAAAGGTATGAATTTTTCATGTATTTTAATAAATAGAAGATCACAGATAATGTGATACATTTTTCAAAACAATGTTTTTAACTCAGGACGGGGCAGCACAAAATTAAGGCGTGCACCTAGCCTGTTTTTATTCTGTTTTTTTAAATATCAAATAGCTATTTGAAAAGCAGTGTTTTGAATGAAGAAACCAATGTAACCATGTGATACAACATAGGCTTTGATGGAGTTGTTGGCTTCTGTTAAACATCATCAAGTACGTGGAATTGGAGGTTCACAAACAATAATAGCAAAATTATGACCCATGATAACCACTAACTTTAAGTCTAATATTAACAATAGTTATTCAAATCAATGAACTGGACATTAGAGGCAGGTCAAGTGTGGATGACTGCCTGACAAAATCACTCCTTAAAAATGAAACATAAAAGATGTAATCCTTCTAGTGATCATAGGTGTTTCTCTATCAGTTGTTGAGACATTGTAATTTTATTAGCCCACAAAAAACATGCTTCTTACTCAGTTAATATTCAAAGTGTTAATATTAAAAATGTTACGCTCTTTTTTTTTTCTTTCTTTTTTTTTAAATTAAAAATTTATAAAATTCGCTAAAAGTAAAAGTGTTAAAATTTCAACCACAACGTTCTCATTAAGCAAGCAACTTCTCTAAATATTTTATCTGAAGAATACATAAACAATTATTGTCTTTATTAAATCGGCTGTAACTTTTTCAAATTATAATGCGTATTCTGTTTCTGGAAAAGAGGAGAGATGATTTATCACTGGATACTTGGACCGTGTGTTATTTTTGCTACGAGACAGAGCTTTGTTTACTGTGTGTGTGTAGATTTCTTTTCATCATTTAACCCTTTTTGCACATTTCATTTTATTAAACATCGTACCGGTACAAGCCAAACAGTATACTGTAATTCAATAGTTTTAATTATCATTCTTTTAATTTTGTAATTCATTATAATTAACATAATAAAACTTATCGTATTCTTGTTATTGCAATTATCATTTTGTATCATCTTTTGTTGTGTACTGTTTTAGAACGAGCCATACACTTAACTAAGAGATTAATTTCTCCATACTGATAACAGTACATAACAATTGTTTTATTACTCCTTTATACTAAACATAATAAATGAAGGACTGCAATTTGATTCAAGCTTCAACATACCTTGTTCTACTTCTACTATTTCATCTTACAATGAGAAAAGTTGTGGGGATTAAATGTGAATACATGGATGTTATTTATATATAAACTATAAATAAAGGCGCTTGTTCATGATTAAAATGAAATTCTCCTAAAAATGAGGTAATCTCACCAGCGGCCTTGCCAGTAAGGTGGGTAATAATCTTCTTTCACTGTTAAGTTTCCAATTTTTGTGTTGGGCTGGGGGTAGCCAGCATAATATATCACCTCCCCTCTGACAAGGTACCCTGCCCACCATGAATATGACCCAGATGTGATTATCATGTGATCACAGCTTATCATTATGGCCAGATCAAGTGAGCCGTCAGTCTCATGAGAATAGTGAACATCAGGGCCCTCGTCTAAGTTTGTCTCTGCCCATATCAAATCATTAGTGCAAATAATAAACATAACTTTACTATACTTTTTACGGAAGTAGTTCATTGCCCTGTAATAGTAAGGAATTGGTGCTGCAGTGTAACCTTTCACCTTCTGCCGCACAAAATCCCCACGACGAACATGTATGGACACTAAAACCGCTCCTTCTAAATTTCTTTCTTCAAGAAGCTTTCTGATATACTCATTCGCTGCAGACTTCAAGCTGTCATGAAGAACAAAATGCTTGGTCAAAAGTTCTTCACGCAGGTTATCAAAATACCTCCATGACTGGTAGTAGCCCTCCAGGTACGCATCCTTTTTCCTGTCGATATTTTCCACACCTTTGTAGTAAGTTGCAGCTTTCTCCTCTGGGTAAGACTTTGGCTCCCGCAACAGATCCAGGCCCCCTTGAGGTGTGGGCAGTTTGAATACGTCCAAGACATCAAGGTCCTCAGGAATGATAGGAGTCATGTTGTGTCGGTGGGCCATGCCCATCAACGTGGCATACTCAAACATATGATTACCCAATCTGCCCTTGTAGGTTATCATGATCCTAGGCTTGCTGTGGTCAATTTTAAGCTTATAGTCTATCCATCGAACCACATGACGATGCACAGGTACCTTAAATACAATTAAATGTATTAGTTGCTGCTTGTATGCTTATGACATATTTTGAACATTAATGTTATGGTTATAGCAGCCATGATAATGGACTTTAAAGATAATGGTAGGGTCCAATAAAGCATCATGTGAACAATAAGTACTTGGCCAAAGTACTTTTCAGTCACATTCAAGCTCAATCAAAAGATAAATACACCAATGTGTTGTTTATTTAGATAATAGATTCATGTGTAAAAAGAACTTAAAAACTGTTCAATGTTTAACTTAACTTGTACTAAATTGTACACATTGAATAAGTTTAAATCTGTAAAGGCTTTTTTAAAATTTGGCATAATTGTGTCCTAATTGTATGTAGTATAATTTTTATCCCATGCCATTTTTGCCCACTGTCAATGATCTTTTGTGGTTGATTTTTCTCTCCATATTTTTCCTTCTCAACAATAGTTTCAGCCACACTCAACTAATTGATTTCATTGATCCTGAACATATTAGAACTTGCAACCTCATAGGTATGGCTAAAATGAGTGTGCTACATGGCTGCCAGAATTTATCAATTGTTTGTGATAATATAAATAACAATTAATACTTGACATACATTTTCGGAAAGTTTAACTTTTTATTTCTAGCATTCACCAATTTTTAAAATTCTAGAGAATAATACAAATGTTACAATTTTCTACAAAAGCCCTTTCATATGTTATAGAGCTAGTTTTACAGAAAATGAACGAGAAACATTTAAAACTCACCTTCTTGTTTAAGTAAGCTGTGATGTAGGTCAGGTCATTCAGATAGATTAGAAAAATGAAGAAGAAAAATGTTGCTGCCAATATGTAGCACTTTGGACCACGTCTCAGCTTCATTACACAGTTGTTGCTACCTGATCTTCGGGAGATGTTCATATCATTATTTGAAGAAACACTCACTTGAATGCGGTTAAGTCTGGCAATGGAAAAAAGGATATTACTATTGATGAATTGAATGAACTTATACTATTACAATTTAACAAATGAAATGACAGTATACTATTACAATTTCAAACAAATAAAACAATTTCAAAATGTAACTGTCTCTGAAAAATACAATGTTTATTATGTGGTGCAACCCTGAAAGCTTTGTTCAATTTAATTTTGTTTTTATTAAACAATTTTACAGTCTACGATGGTTTTCTAAAATTACATCTAGTTAAATGTTACATGAATGCCTAATAATAGTAAAACTTTTCAAAGCATTCTGAAATCTCTGCACAGGCCTAGCATTGCTAGGGAAAAGAAACTTGTAACACAAAATAAAAAATTGGACTGCAAAATGATAAGTAGTATTTTTTTTATTTGGGTAACCTACATAAATTCCTGTTGAGATATGTCTGAGTGTTTTTATATTGATTATTGATGTTAAATAAAGTTTTATGGCTTTATTGCTCTTTTTTTTTTAAAGCTTTATTATTGAACTTTATTACCAACAGTTACAATTAAGGTTGTTCATCTTGTTTACATATTGGCAGTGAGGTAATGGACATAACAATGATAACACTACTAGTGTTCCCAGGGTTCCGGTCGACAAGTCTGAGGTGGCTTGCCAATTTGGAAGCGTTGGCCACCGGACCCCCTTGATGTTAACCCGGGAAACAAGACCACCATTGCTTGGCAGATAAGTGCATGCATGGTACCTCCCGGAAATAAACAGCTCCTACAGGGCTGCCAGCTGTGATATTTCACAGATGAAAGAAAAGGCAGAGACAGGGTAAGGATCATGATTACAAGTTGCCGTTAAGGGATATGAGGTGAAAGGCTGTGGTGGAAGTCTCTGGCCAATGATTCTAGATACGCAGCCCTAGGAAAGCTGCTCCTAGGCAACCGTTTCGTCCCAGCTATTTCGTAAATTAGTTGCGAAGTGGAAACCCACTATAGAATCCCTCTTAGAGGGCGTCCGATGCTTCCCAGTGACTGGTGGGGGGAGATATTAGGACTTTAATGTACCGTCCTGACCCCTGGGAGAGTGGGCTGCAAACGCTGCGTTTTCAGTCGACAGGAAGTCCCCAGGCGGGGAGGGCCTCCATCAACCGATCGAGTGGGGTTACGGGTGGAGCGGTCCTTGCCCGGGTGGGTCCCTGGCGTGCCCTCGCACGGTCCGGAGCCGGGGAGACCTGGCGCCTGGCTCGTGTGGGGAAGCGCCAGGAGCGTAGGCTCGACGGCCTGCTGACGCCATTTCCCAATGAGATATATAACACTACTAGTAATTATCATTACAATTACAAACTCTAATATATTATAAATTAATATATAAAAGTCATTCATTTATCTGCAAACAATAACCTGTTGGTGAAGTGAACTCATATTCATAATTGGTTTTTGAAAATAGTTAATGATTTCATGGTTTTGAAACGGAATGGTAGGTAAGGCATATTCAGAAGTTTAGCTGTCAAAAAAGTTTAACTTTGACTTTTGAAAATGTCAAATTTAAGCACAGAAAAATGTAGAAATGTAATTTAAGTTTACTACTTTGAACGTTGATTAATAAATGAGATGGAATTTTAAGAGATTGTTTCAAAGAGAAACTTAAACTTATTAAATCCCAAACAAATGAAGAATTATTTGAGTATGGCATTAGAAACTGAGTGAATATCTTGGGAATGGATTTCCTGATTACCAACCAAAAATTTAAGAGCTATTTTCTGAAGAGAAAAAGTGGGGTTTTCTAAAGAATGAGCACAATCATCCCAAAAGCAGATGCAAAATCAATACAAGATTGTGTCCTAATTGTCTATAACACTAGTGAGAACCCGGCATGCGTTGGAAGCTTGTTCCAGTCCCTGATTGTCTTTGGTAGGAATGAGAAGTTCCTATACTGGCTTCTCGCTGGTATGAGCCGGAACTGCCTGTCATGGCCTCGTCATTGTCTATGGGGGAGAGGGACGAGTTTCTGTTTGATGCCAGAACAGTGGACTAGCCCATTATTTATCTTGTAAATCATGGAGAGCCTGGACTGTCGTCGTCGTTCCTCCAATAGTGACCAGCCCAGTTTTTCCAGCATGCTGCCAACACTAGAGGTATTTCTGTAGTGGTTCAGGACAAAGCGTGCTGCCCGTCGCTGTACTGCCTCCAACCTGTCGATGCTCTTCTGAGTGAATGGGTCCCAGACCGATGATGCATAATCTAAAAGCGGCCGGACAAAGGCTTTATAGGCTCTTTCCTTCACACCGGAGTTGCTGATCTTTAGATTACGCCTTAAGAACCCCAGGGTCTTGTTTGCCTGGTTGCACACATTGTTAATATGCTCGTCCCAGCGGACCTCTCTCTGAATGGTAACACCCAGGTACCTTACGTTCCTGTTGACATGGGAAAATTTATGTTCCTCTGTCTGTCTGTCTCTATGTCTGTCTCTCTGTTTCTGTGTGTTGTCTCTCTCTCTGTCTCTTCTGTTGTCGCTCTCTTTGTCTTTCTGATCCTCTCTCTGTCTGTCTATTTGTCATTCTGTCTGTCTGGCTGTCTCCCTCCGTCTCTATCTGTCTGTCTCTCTGTCCCTGTCTGTCTGTCTCTTTGTCATTCTGTATGTCTCTCTATCCGTCTCTCTGTTTCTCTGTCTGTCAGTTTCTCTGTCTGTCTCTCTGTCTGCCTATCTATCTGTCTGTTTGTCTATCTATCTATCTATCTATCTATCATCTACCTCTCTACCATCTACCTGCCTTCATGACTATATGCCTGCCTGCTCACCTGCCTACATACCTACCTATCTATATACTATCTATCTATCTACCTAACTTCCTACCTACCGACCAAACTACCTACCTACCTTTGTACCCACTCTTCCATCCATCCATCCTTTCATCCATCTACCTACCCACCCATCCATCCATCCATCTATCATCTAGCTGTCTATTTTTCTGTCTGTCTGTCTTTCTGTCTATCTATCTAATAAAATCTCTATTTTGAAAATTAAATTTTAACTTGTGTAAAATGATTGTGTTTTGATATTCATCGGTATAGTTATGTTTTCTTAATTGGTAAACATATGTTCATATGTAAAATTAGAATATAGCATCTATTTTTTACAACTGTAATGTAATTGGATTGAAAGATGTTGTCATCCAAGTAAAAATATTTAAACTCAATTTCCTACCCCCGATATGTATGTATCAAAGAAGGTTAATTATTTATCAAATTCATTCTGAGACTTATCTTGTGCTGCATTAGGCAAAATTAATATATTGTGTTAATCCCCCCCCCCCCCCCCAACAGAGTTTAAAAAAAAATAAATCATCCACTGGATTGTAACCCCCTTAAGATACTCAACAAGAGTTTTTTTTGCATTTAATATGCTTTATTCTTATATAAATGAGAGATAAGTGCATTAAAAATGCGATTTGGCTACGTAGTTTTCCTGCACCAATTTAATTAATCGGCATATTCTTATTAAAATTATTTTTAGATGTAGAGTTTTTACTACTTTATAACTTTCATTAAAGTTTATTTTTGGAATGAATAAAAAGTTAAAACATATTAAATGTTGAAAATACAAAGCTAAATTTGTTTTTAAGTTTAGCAATTTAAAAAGCAATCGATGCTATTTATTAATTTTACTTTTAAGAAGGGGAATATACATTATGATTTTGGTACGCTCTTTTAATAAATCAGAGAATTTTTAGCTTTGGCTAAATATTCAATTGGCACTATGACTGTCATTTGCATGATTATTTAGAGCTAATTAATTTTAATTTTATTTTGCATTATTGACAACGCACTAAAGAACGCACTAATAACAACTGATGTTAAGGTTTTCCCGATAAATGTGATTACTGTGTAATTCTTTGATCATATTTTTTTAATTTAATTTTTTTTTCAAACTCATATAAAATGCTTAAAATAGTTCCTTAGTTGTTTCTTTAAATTTAAATGTATTTGTAATTTATAATAATAATACTTAAACTTTTGCTAAAATAAAAGGGCAAATATAATATTTTTTTGCTAAGAAAATTTATTCTATTTCCGTAAAATAATAGATAACTAAGATTGTTTTTAAGAGTCTGAACAAAAATACTCTCTACACTAGCATGCAACAATGTGTTTTCTCTGCTCTTTCTACAAATTTGCTGTCTGTTGGCATTTGTTCAAGGGTGGTTGTTTTGATAGCTCTGTTTGAAATTATATTGATGAAGCTCATTTAAGAAAACAAAACAAATTTAAGGCCCCCCGGCCCAAACGAAATATTGTAAAATGGTTGCATTCATTCAGAAACCCACTTAATATGTAACACAAAAACTGAAATGTCAATATTTGTATTTGATTCAATTTCATCCACCCATGAAATAGCTCTGTTTGAAATTAAATTTATAAAGTTCAGAAACCTACTTATTATGTCACAACAAACAATGTAATGTCGCTATTTGTATATGACTAAATATAGATCCATCCATGTATTAGCTCCCTTTGAAATTATATTTATATAACTCATATAGGACGAAACTAAATTATGGCCCCTGGCTAAAAACGGAAAACAAATTTTAAAATGGTTGTAATATTTTAAAAATCTTTGCAGGCGGGCGCACAACCTCTCACTAAAGTTTTATCGCATTCTGATAAATGGTATAGGAGCGCATACGGAAATTCTTTTTATAAAGCTGTACCGGTATAAGAAAAAAAACTTATTAAGGGCCAAAGGCCGAAAACAGAAAATTTTATAAGGGTAATAATGACTTAGAAAAATGCTCCGGCTTTTGGACAACAACTCAACTCATTTTTATCGCAATCTCATGAATGGTGTAGGAGCGCATACGGTTTGAAATTATATTTATATAGGTCTTATAAGAAATCAAACTTAGGGCCCCTGGCTTAAAACAAAATATTTTAAAATGGTTGTAATGATTAAGAAAGCTTTGCGGTCGGGCGCATAACATTTCCATAAAGTTTAATCACATTCGGATAAATGGTGCAGGAGCGCATACGGAAACATTTTTTTACAAAGCTCGTATCAGAAAAAAAAATGAATTTGGGGCCAACGGCCAAAAACAGACTATTTAAAAAGTTTTGTAATGATTCAGTAAAATGCGCGGGGTTATGGACAACAAATCACCAAAATTTTGTCGCAATCGCATGAATGGTGCAGGAGCGTATACGGTTTGAAAATATATTTATATAACTCATATAAGAAAAAACGAACTTTAGGGCCCCTGGCTCAAAATGAAATATTTTTAAATGGTTTTAATAATTCCAAAACCTTTGCGGGCTTTTGCACAACATTTCACTTAAGTTTTTTCGCATTCTGATAAATGGTATAGGAGCGCATACCGACATTATTTTTTACATAGCTCATATAAGAAAAAACACGAATTTGGAGCCAACGTCCAAAAACAGAATATTTAAAAGTGATGTAATAACTCCCTAAAATGCACGGGCTTGTGCACAACAACTTTATTACGGACCGTTATAAATGGAGAATTTAATCTCTTATCTCTTGTCTATGGTTCGTTCTAAAAACAGTCCATAATAAAGGACGATACCAAAGTTTAAAAATAATAACAAATAATACTACACACAAAGCCAGAGCTAATTACAATTAATAAGTTTTTAATGTATGAATTTCAATTAAATTACAACAGCAAAAGAATGTGATTAAAAATCATTAACTTACAGTTTGCAGATACCGGTACTGTGTATAAAAATACATTGAGCACAAAATTGTACAACGAGGAAATAGAAAAATCTACACACAACAAAGTATTAAATAATGACACACAGCACATCTTGTGGTAAAGGAAAGGAAAAAATCTCTCTCTTCATTAAATCTTATCCCTTTTATACCCTGTTTCAGATGATCATTCTCGAAATGGAATACGCAGTCTTACTGCTTCCCGCATTCTCGAGATCATTCTATCACTTTCGACTGAAACGGACGATAGGAAGCTAAAATGTAAACAAAGTGATATTTTTCTAGCCACCCCCAAAACGGCCTTGACTGAAAACAGGTCATGCACGTGGAGTGCGGGCTTAGCGTGTATCAAAACACGTCATCCTTCATAACAAACTTACAAAAGTTTTATTGCAATCGCATGAATGGTGTAGGAGCGCATATGGTTTGAAATTATATTTATATAGCTCATATAAGAAAAAACAAAATTAGGGCCCCTGGCTCAAATTGGAATATTTTAAAACAGTTGTAATAAATCAAAAGTCTACGCTGGCATGATCGCAACTTCTCAACAAAGTTTTATCACATTCGAATAAATGGTGTAGGAGCGCATACGGAAATTATTTTTACAAAGCTCTTATAAGAAAAAAAATGAATCAAAGGCCAACGGCCGAAAACGTAACATTTTAAACGTTTTTTAATGTCTCAGTTAAATGCCCGGGTAGGTGGCCAACAACTAACCAAAGATTATTTAGATGGACATTTTAGTAAGGACCTTAAAACCACTTTTTCATTATGGGATTTTCCTCCACATTTCGTGATGGACACTACTTCTCAGCTAAGTGCTATTTTTTAAATTTAATTCTGTTTTTTCTGTTGTTTTTTCACTGATGAAAGCTTTCTGCCGACACGTTCGTTGATTTTTTTTGTTCCTTTTTTCAGGTTTGACGATACTTTGTTTTACTCATTTCCTTTTTTGCTAACCTGTTTGCAGTCTCTCCCCTAATTAAATTTTAAAAAATGTGTATTTGTGTTATTAATTTAATTGTTTTTAAATGAGTGTAATAGGCTGGATTTCCAGAGTATTTCAAGTTATTTACTACAGAAACGAATATTATTGATAATAGGTAATTTTGGGACACATGTGACTAAAACTGCTGGGTAAGTTTCTGATCATACCCCTGGGCCAAGCCTACATCTCTTGAATATGTTGTAATTAATGCCATTTTCTATATAGTACCTTACAATGAAGCAATATATGCTTTCAACAAAAAAAAAAAGATATGACCGAGTAAAATTTATATTATTTTACCTTCAATTTTCAAAGTGAAGCCCCAAAGTTCTTTATGGTGTCAAATGAAAATATGTACTCTAAGATGTGGGAGGAAGTAGAATGTGTATGCTGTGATATAATTGTCAAAAAACTCGTAAACGTGACTCTTGGTAAATTAAAAAGTTGAAGTCGTCATTTTGACAACAAAATCACGATACTCGGTTTTTGGCATTTCCTTGATCTTACTGAAGTGCCTGGTTATTGTTACTAGAGTTAACTAGTAATTTTTTTATATTAATTAAGTTTAGGCCCAATGTCACTTAGAGTTATCAAGTTAATGAGGACAAGGATTTTTTTAGTAATACTCAGAGAAGTCAATGTTGCAGTGTTGGGATGTTGATCACTGATGATTTGACTAAAGTAAAAAATAAAAAAATAAGTGGGGTCTACTAGGCTTAAAAAAATATTAAGGAAGTGGCTATTCGGACCCGGGTCTCAGAAGTGAGAGGTTGGGATTTCAAAAATATAAAAAACTATTATTGTTGGGTTTTTAAGACAACAAATGAAAGATAATTGAATGGACTTATATGTTTGTAAACTTACTTCTTCAGTTTAACTAAAATAAACTAACACAAAAGACATCCGAATAGCATTTAGTCTAAAGCAGATGTCACCAAACTTTTTTCATGGCGGGCCGGGTAATGGGAAAAAAATGAAAAGCCCAGGCCGGATAATCATTCTGTACAATGCTTGCAAGCCAGAACGAAGGCTTTGGGAAAAAATATGAAAAAATAAGTTTAATATTCCAAGTTAATTATGGGTGAAAAGCGATCATAAGCAAAAAGATAGTTACATAAGACCTAGTGTGCACATATTCGAATCTCACAAACTAAGCAGCAAAAAGGGTTAGTGAGATGTGTGAAACTGACATTTGGCTTTCAAGAAATCATCAATGCTTGGTTTGGAATTGCTGCTTCCAATCAAAAGAATTGTTTTCAAATGTTCATCAATCTCTCTCGTTGGATGTGTTGACTTCAGATACTTTATTTTTGAAAATGTTTGCTCACTGACATAAGTTGTTCCATGCATGCTGCAAACAGATACCAACTCTTCCATTATTTGAAAGTCCAAATTGGCACCTCAAATAAACACGAGAAGTTGTGAGAGATCAGTAGACTCATCCAGTGCCAGAGAATACCACATCAAGTTCCTAGCTTTCTTGAGTATCTGTAGCACAATGTTCTCTCCAAATTCTTCTGTTCTCCGAACAACTCATCTTGCTGAAGGGCTGTTAGTTTCAACTGCGGTGACTATGATTTTTAATGTCCCCGTATGTGTCAAACACTCCTCTTTCTTTCACCAGTGCGTAGTAGTTATCAGACCATAATATATAAGCAAGAATGTTTGTAATGGAAATAGATTCTTATTTTATAAAAAATTTTAAACCAGCTTTTCATAAAAACAACAACCTCAGGTTACTTGGTAGGTTTTTTAAATGTCATCAGTTGTTTCTTAATTCTTATTTAAAAGCATCATTTTGTAATGTTAGTATTGTTAGGTTTAGTATTATCTGAAGCCTCACCGTTGCCATAGCAACAAAGTGATTTTGAAAAAAAAATCATAACTTTTGAATCACTTGAGCTAGAAAGTTGATCTTGGTTATTTTGTAATCCATTTTCTATGCTCTATGTATGTGTGGTATTTTTTTAATTAAAAATTTTTTTTGAAATTTTTATGAAAGTGCTGACAGTCACCACTATTACTATCACTTTCCACAATTCTATTACTATTTCCATTTGGGATTTACCGACCCATTCAGGATGCTTAGAAAGCTCAAAATCATCACTGGAATCAGATTCAAATGATTCATGGTTATTGTCTGATACTTCAGCATCAATAATTAGCAATAAAAGCTCTTTTGTTTGCAAACTTGATTACCCATGAACAGCTGATGTGCTTGGAGTAGGTGTGGCCATTGCTTTGTTTACAAAAGTTTCAACACAAATTTAACTATTATTAGAAAAAAACACATGTAAACAAGCCCTACCTCTAACAGGAAGGAAGTAGGATGAGTTATCCATCGTTTAGGAACATAAAAAGTCGGATTAATAGCCACAGGCAACTAAATAAACTACATAAATTATTTCAACGATAAATCTGGGCTTGGCACGGAAAGAGTTAAGGCGCATAGTAGCCAGGGGGTCTCTGCACGTATGAAGATCTCTTAGTAGGTACTTTGACACAAAATTTAAATATTATCCGATTGCCATGACTGATACACCATTTTAAAGGGCTAGCAATACGCTTTATAGAAACACCAGTTTCATCTTTCTATCTTTTATAGGAGTGGAATTATGATTTTTTTTGTCAAATTTTTTATGCCCCTTATATAATCTATATATTTTACCCCCAAAACTTGTGACCCAAATTTCAAATTTCTGCACTTTTTTGCCCACAACATTTTTATTTTTAAAAATAATTGCACAAAATTTTCAGGACACATTCCCAATCTAATATACAATACAAAGAACAACAAAGCTATTACATTACATCAAGACTTTTTATTTTGGATAATTTTCTTTGCAGTATGTTAAAAAAATCATGTACAGAAAAATTGTAAAAATTATTATTTGTAAAGGCAAAAACAAAAAAATAACATGTTCATTGTATTTTAATTAAATAATATTTATGTGATTCAGTTATATTTAAAATAAATTCTTATATCTATAAAAGGTAAGTAGACGTCTTTTTTTAATGTAAAATTGAATGCATGAACTTATAAAAACGACTAAAATCACTCATAAGACAAGACTAATATCAGCATACCCGTCCCGGTATGAGATACAATTTTAAAAGGTGATGGGGATGTTCTGCCTGTCATTTGCTATATAGACTGCTTGGTCTTGTTGATGAATCCCACAATGTCTCTGTCCTAAACATTGTCTTTGCCATCTACATCCAAACGAGCCTCATAATCGATGGACGGAATTCCACAAAGTTCTTCAATAAAAAAAATTACAATGTTCTTACGTACCCTGTAGACATAACACTAAATTTTAAATATAATTATAATCCTGAATGTAAACACTATCTAATTTCTTTTTAATATTATTCAATTTTTGAGTTTGTTAACAACATTTTTTAATCTTTTCTTTTTTTTTGTTATTTGATTATTTTGGTATATTAAATATTTGTCTGTCTATGTAAACTGTTTCACTTCACTATGTATCTAAAAACAAACAGTATTAAAATAATATATTAAATTAACAATTAATTAAAATTTATAATTAAATATCTTATTAAATTTTTAAAAATGCAGATTTTCATTAGTCTTGTAAGAATATTAGTAATTAATTATGTTTTTATGATCTTATGACTTATGCCTAAATGGACTATAAATAATAATAATAACTTTTATTGTTATAGTTATAACTTATAAGTAAGTCTAATTTTAGTGATATAATCCCATATGATTTGGCATTAATAAGAGAATAACTATTATTATTGTTGATGCAATTAATGACGTTAGGATTAATTATTGATTCTATAATTTACTGGTACTATAATTATAAAGAGAACCGATAAATTTGGTGGGGCTACACACAATTTTTTAACTTCAACGTAATAAAACTACGGTAAAACTAATGACAACCCACTGATTCCCAAATAAAAACGTTTCAAGTTCGGTTGAAATGTTTTATTTAATTTTGTAAAATTATTAATTTGAAACTACTTAGTATTATTCAGATGTTAGGGGATTCAAAAATTACGATTAAATTCATAATTGACAGTGATAATAGCCGTTTCCGGCATCTTGATCGGAAAATAATTAACTTTTAATATGGCGACATTTTCGTCCCCACCCCAAGCAGCTGGTGGAGCGCATAACTTTTTTGGGACTTGTTGAAGCAGAATAACATAAGAATGTTTAAACTTGTAAATTGAATGTAGTTTAATAGCCTCTAGATCCCTTTAAGTAGCTTTCACTAACTGAGGAGTATATTATTATTTATGCTTACCGAGTCGCTATGATAATCCTGTCAGTGACACAGAAAATAAATCTTGCGAAAATTTAATAGAAAAAACTGACACGCCACTGATGAGGAAAGCAATATTTAGTAAACAAAGGTGACGTAGAAAGCAATTTTCCAAAGATACCGTGTAGCCGTACGCCATATTGTAGAACAAGTTTTTTGAAATTTTTGCATATGCGCAGAAGGTATGCGCGAGTGACCTTTGAAATGCCTACTCTTAGTATTCCAAACATAATAGCCTACTGAAATTTAAATTGTATCACGTCTCCTGTTCCATGCATTTTATCAAGCAAGTTCAAGTACTGTTGGCAAGCTGGATGAACTGGCCTCGTGGGCCAGATCCGCAGTTTGTTGACCCCTGGTCTAAAGGGACCTGGGTCCGAATAGCGGCTATGCGGTCCTGGGTCCAATTAGACTAAATGCTGTTCGGATGTCATTTGTGGTAGTTTATTTTAGTTAAACTGAAGAAGTAAGTTTACTAACATAGTCCATTCCATTATCTTTCATTTGAATTTGATACAAATTTTGTCTTACACTTACACATACAAACCCAATGTTTTAATAAACCCAACCTCTCACTTCTGATACGTGGGTCCGAATAGACGCAGCAAAATATTAAACAACTTGGTGTCTTGTTTTTGTGAATCAATCATTACTGATCAAATTTTTGAAAGTACAAGACCAATACTACCTAACTACCAAGCCCAAGCCAAATTAAAAGTAAAAGTTGATTCTGAATGAAAGTTTCAAAGTCAAAATGATTACTACTTACTGAAATAGAAGCTATCTTCTGTTTATATGAGAAAAAAAAAATCACCTTTCCATAAAATGTTTATCAATATGGCTCCTGATCTTCTTTAGTGGCCTATATTAGCCTATATGCAATATTTACTTCTTTTAATAAGTATTTTTTTGATTTTGTTCTTAGCTTGGTGATCAGATTTTGGGTACGCTCTTCAGTGTTGGCAACCTAAAACAGTCCTTTATTCAATCAATATCGTCTAACTAATGTAATCATTGTATAATTATATTATTATTCAATTACAGTTTACCAGGAATAATGTAATCAAATGTAAACAGGAATTTACCCAGGAATTTTATAAATTAATAATTTATTTTAAAAATTGTTAATATGAGTTCAGAAAATTTCTCGAGTGGTAATAATATAACGTATGTTTATTAATACTCGAGTTTTTACTTTGGAATACTTATGCCCTTATGCTGGCTGGTGCTCCGGTTTTACAAAATCATAAAACTACCGTATTTTACGGACAATAAGATGCATCTTAATTTTTAAGAATTAAATAAAATAATAATAACATTTGTACCGTTTACATTAATTTCGAGTATAAGACGCACCTGAATTTGTGAGGCATTTTTCGCAGAAAAAAAGTGCGTCTTAAAGTATAAGTTATACTTACTTATAGTCTATTATAGTCCTTAAAATACAGTCCTATCTTTACGTACGTGTCCGAATTACAAACGTTTTTAATTTGATAGAGCTTGGTTTTAACGTTCAATTGAATAATTAATTTTAAAAAATCACTTTTATTTTCTGAGTTGCTTATGGAATGCTTCCTTTGTTCTCTAACATATGATCATTTATATTTCAATTTTTATAATCATGTAACCTTAAAGAACCTGCGGTCCTCAACTCAGTCCTTACTGAAAATTCCCAGTGTGGATGAACACAGAAAAAAGTTGTACGGAGTGCGCTCTTTTGTGCGGTAGCGCTAAAGTTATGGAATAGTTTACCTCAATCTTTAAGGAGTATTGAAAAGGATAGAAAATCATTAAGGAAACATTTAAAGACTTTTTTGTTTAATAGATTTGAGGAAACTAGAGCGCAGTGAGCATGCTAAAGTAGCATGGATACCAGAAGTATCCAATCAATCGAAATAATATTTGTTCTGGCTTATGAACTTTGACCGTAGGCGTGAATTTTTGGTTGACGTATAAATAGCAGTTTTTGCGAAATATATATGTAGCTGTTAAAAAAAAAGAAAAAAAAAAGAGATTAAACATTAAAAAAAAATTGCAATAATTGATAATTATGTCAGAAGCCAAGGAAAAGCAAACTCGAAGTTTGTTTACACAAGTCACGCATGTAATATTTGATGTTGATGGATTGATATTAGGTACGGTATTCAAATTATCATTAAATAAATAAATATCACTAATTATTAATTATACTACAGACTACTACAACTATTCTAAGTTACTAAGGTCAGTACTAAAAAAGACTAGTCAACTTAGCTACCGTACTCCGTACTGCTACTGCTATACTATATACAGTAATACAGGTTCAGTAGTAGTTTCAGTAGTACTTAATTATACTACCTGGACTACCTACTACTACTACTACTACTATCATGACATTAGTATTAACATTTATTACTAGTCTATACTATACTATATATTAACTATAATATAACAAATTATAATAAATTATATAGTATTATTATGTCTACTACTACTACTAACTACATATTTCAATTTTTAAAAATTTGATAATATAATAAATGTAAAAAAATAATATTAATTTAATTGATGAAATTAAAATATTAATTATATAATGAAGTAGTCTGAATAAGTTACAGTATTCTAAAATTTTAATCAATTTGACTCGAGAAATGTTCAAACTTTTCAGATCACCACTCAGATTATTAATAGAAAGGTCAATGAATAATATCATTTATCAGTGCCAAATCCAAAATGTATGAAAATTAATTGGGAAAAGAAGCACACAAATTTTTAGTTTATAGGAATTCCACATCGTATAATTTAAAAAAATTATTTCCAGTTCCAGTTAAGTTAAAGAGACTCGAAGACAACATTTTCCCCTATTAAAGAGAGGCAGTGAGTCTGCAACACAAGCATGTTTACATAAAATAAGGGAACATCTAAATAAAAATGATGTCACATTATTTTGGAAGATTTTGGCCTCCATTTTTAAGCAATTTTGGACCCCCCCTCCTTGTCAACAACTGTCAAACTTTCAATGCCCCCCCACCCAGTAATTATGTCAACATTTCTATAAACTCCCCCCGCCCCCCCAAATGAATTACAATATTTAAAAAAATTAATAAATACATTTTTCTTTGCGCTGATCTATTTTAATAATTATAGGAAAATCTTTTTATTGCATTTTTAGCTTGTTAATCAACAAGTTAAAACTTTATATAACTATTTTAATTTACACTCATTAAATTTGTTAAAATAATGTAATAACCACTGTTTAACCAGTCAATTTTTAAGATAAAAATTTAAATAGAGAAAACATGATTGTTGATGTCAACTATTCTAACACCCCCCACCCCCCCCTGTCAACAGTTGTCAAACATTTCTTAAAACCCCCCCCCCCCCCCCCCATTGACCTATTTAATGGACGGCCCTATGCCTATAATCTTCATCAATTGTGACCTCATTCCCACACCCTCTAGAAGAAGATGCATGACTTATATCATTTATGGAGAGCTTCTAAGGTAGAAACAAGAAGTCTGTATCCTTTGTATAAATAACTACGGTAGCTTAGTATTCCAACCCAATATGTTATCATTTATTTTACTTCTTACTAGATACTGAGAGAGTTTACACAGAATGTTTAGAAGAAATATGTGGAGAATTTGATTACAAGTATACTTGGGAAATAAAATCAAAGCAAATGGGAATGAAAGAACAAGATTCAGCCAAACTTTGTATAGGTTTGTTTCAAATTTAGATTAGTTAATAATACTGCAAATAATTAGAGATATCTTTTTCAGGTTTGCGTAGCGTATAATTATTTTTCAAAATTATACAATTGTAGCCAAAATTTCAGTTGAAAAAATATTTTCAATAATTAGCCCTTTTTATTTATTCATTGTAAATGTTACTTATTCCTTGTTGAGGTGTTTTTTTGTTGTTGTTGCGAAGGTGAAGATGACCAAGGCTTTATTCAGAAGTGAGTACACATGTGGCTTGCTATTCATATTTGTGCCTGGAAAGCTTTCCAGCACGTAGGATAAACATATTTTGGAGTACTAGTTGGATTGGAGTCTTTTCTGCCTTTCTTCGCTGTTCGCTTTCTTTGGGTATGAGCAGTGCGTTTACTCTCTGAAGATTGTGCTCAAACTGTGAATCTGCTTCACTAGCTTGAACAATCCATAGCCTTTGAGGTAACAGTCAAGTAAATCCAACAGAGTCTTACAAATGCTTCTTTGAGAGATGTTTACTGGGTCGTTTCTATTATAAAAATCTTCCATCACTGTGATCATGCCTTATATAAAAACGCCCGAGATATTACCGGTATTTAAGAGATTCTTGTCCTGGTATTGATACTTAGGATAATGATCTCAAAATAGATGCCTGATTGGTCTTCTGATCCTAGTGTTAATTTAAATGTCAAAATTAGCATCTTTTGGGACCCTGCTTTCTATTTATTTAGTTTAAATCCAAAATCAAACATTTAAAAAAAAATTTCAGATACTTTAAAATTGCCACTCACTGTAGATGAGTATTTGACAAAACTGAAAACAAAGCTAGCAGAAAAGTTGCCTTCAGCTAAGGTTTTACCAGGTAAGATTTTGAGTACCATTGGGTTCAGTTTTTGTCTCTATATGTTCTTCACACCACAATATAATTATGTATAAAACTAATAAAAGGATGATTCAAAAATATATTTTTAAACATCTTTAAACATGTTATAACATTTTCCTAAAGTGCAGATATGCCAATAAAATATGAATTTTTCTTTTTTGTGATCCCAAATTAGTCTCCCTTAAATTTATGGTTCGCTTATGAAAATTAGGCCCCTAGGGTCACTTTTACAGTTGAAATTTGGCTTTGTCACACTGAAAAAGAGTTAAGTAATTTAATATTTCGCAACTAATCTCCGATCAAAAAGTTTAATTAAAACTCTGCTTTTCTGGCTGAAAATTAAATTCCAATACGGTATCAATATTTCTTATAATTCTAGAACTATGATAAATGGAGTAAATATTTTATACAGAATATTTTAACTATTGGATTTCTTCTGCCACTGATCACATGAAGATAAAATAAATAAGTTTTATTATTTTTACGACAGGAGCAGAAAAGTTAATTCGTCATCTTCATTATAAGAAAATACCAATTGCTGTGGCTACAGGTGCAGATGATTGGGGATTTACGCAGAGAGTTGCTGGTCATAAGGAATTATTTGAGCTTTTTAGTCACTGTGTGCTTAGTAGCAGTGATCCTGAAGTAAAACAAGGGAAACCATCACCAGATTGCTTCCTTGTATGTGCCAAGAGATTTACGGATGCACCAAACCCAGCAAATGTAAATATTCCCTTTGTAACGACGACCTTATCAGTTCAGGCTATTTTGCAAAGTTATTTTTATCAGGTTAACCAATAAGACAATCCACCCAATAGTTGCTTTTAAACTTTTGCCTGACTCAATGTCCCAATTATTGATAAATTATTATTATCACTCAATAGCCAATTTAAGTTTTGTCACTGCTGTACCTCAGGCCTCCATTACAATTACAAGCTGCATGTTCTTAGTAATCTTAGCTTGTGGTGATTTTTTTAGCAGGCATATTTTCGTATCTGCCAGCAGCTCCATTTTATTAAGTCAGCTTGCTCTTTCCATTAGATGCCCAATTCATCTGTCGCTATGGCATTTTCATATTGAACTCCATACTAAGGATGAACAGAAAGGAGAAAAAGATCTGGCACCATTTACAATTTCAACTGTTTTCCTAGTCTCTTTTTTTATAAATATGACTGTCCAATGTCCCACTGAAGGAAATATGGCTCCTAGTTACAAGATTTTGAAGAGGTCCATAAATTTACATACACAGCATTATCTCACAATATTCATTTTGAAGGCTGAGTCCAGTGTGATGAGTACTGCAGCATCATCAAAACTGACAGCTTAAAGTCTTGAGATTTAGTGAGTTGCACCAAAGGTGACAAAGAAAGAATCAACTGCCAAAATCATGAAAGGAATGAAGAAAAAGAAAACATAACCTGAAAAGAGTAACTCTGGGGAGAATGAACTTTGCATGGCACACAATGCACATACCACAGGAGATTACAGTTGAAGCACTATACACCTACCACAGCAGAGTACAGTTGAAACAGTATTATAATTGATGCCACAAAAGGGAAGACCTCGGAGAGACCAGGAAAAGAAGTGGGAGACAGAGAACGGTGGGGATTGAATGTTTCCCAATTCACTACCCAGAATGGGAGGAACCAAGGCAATTCCTGTATCAAATGATTCAAAGAATTCATATACATTTCAAAATTAACTTTGTAAGACATAGGACAGGCATTCAAGCTGAAAGTGACTTAAATCCTAGGAGGTACCCTATTATCTCCTTTGATTTTCATACATGTCCTCCCTAACTTGCAACTTAGAAAGCTTGGAGCAAATTCTCTATGTCAGGTGGAAGAAAGCATGTGTCCAAAATGACTGCAATGAAAACTCATCCAGATAGTATACAGGCATTATGGTGTCAGATATTTATACAGGTACATCGCCATGATGAACTAAATTATTTTGAAGCTAACCAGAACTAGAGAAAGAATCTGAATAAAAAGATGTTTTGTTGGTAACATCATTATATCAAATAATTACTTTCAAAATTAGCAAACAGTAGTTGTTTGTGGATGTTAACAGACATTGAAGTCAATAACATCACATGGCATTAAATATTAATCTAAGAAATAAATTTGAACCCCATGCCTGTCTATATTTGTAGATTGAATTTTAATATAAACTTTATATTGCAGGTGCTTGTATTCGAAGATGCTCCAAATGGTGCTGAAGCTGGAGTAGCGGCTGGCATGCAGGTTGTATGGGTACCAGATCCAAGAGCTGATCGTTCAAAGCTTCAAGGTCGTGTCAAACAGATTTTGGAATCTTTAGAGGATTTTAAACCAGAGGCTTTTGGTCTGCCTCCTTATGACACCAGCTGATTATGATAACTTATAGTTATAGGCTTAAGATGATTAAATTAAGATCATTCTTAATTCCTATTGTTGCATATTTAATAATATATATAAAAGATACATGGTGTAACTTCAGAAATTTGGCAGAGCAGGGAGTGCCATTCTCTGTTGTTTTATGATCTAAACCAAAGAAGTTTTCGGAAGTTAATCCTAGTCACTTTTATTTTTGAATTTCTTGGGATAACCAGTAAAAATCAATTTCTGTCCTAACTCCTGGCTTTTTGAAGTACTCAAAACACAGAAAAGGTAAAAACAAATATTAAAAATGCAGAAAAGGTAAAAACAATGGATATTCTTAAAATTTTATTCACATAGCATCTTCTCAAAGCTAATACTAAAAAAACAGTTGTGTCAAGTTTTACACCATAACAAATGAGTTTGTACAACAATCAGTGGATCAGTTCCCCATCAACAGTTCTTTCAGTTGATCATGTCAAACAATACTCCTACAATGAACTAGCAAAGTAGTTACTACACAACCAGCAATAATAATTTACAAGGATTTGCTGTGTGCATAACTTGCTAAGCTAACATATAATAAAAAACAAAGCAATTAGCTGTATAGAAACTTCCTTACATTTTTTTAAGGACACCAAAATTTGAGATCTCAAACCTTGGCATTATCTAAACTAAAACTGACATACAAAAACATAATGGCCAAGTTACATATAATTTGCAGTGAAATAAGAACAAATACTTGTTTTTAAATGAGGAGAAATTGAAGATATAAAAGATTTTCATTCACTATTTCCTAAAACAAAGGAATTTCTTAACCTATATTTGCATATCCTAAAACTATTTGGTTGCAATTTAGACACATTCATTACTTTCAAAATGTGATGTGGGCCCTTCAAAATATAGAAGAAGAGATTCTCATCTCTAAAAATTCTCATCATTAAAAAAAAACAACCCGTGTATATATCATTATCATCAACTCCCAAATCAATGATTATTTTGAAAAATTAGATTTAAAAATATACAGATATTTATTTTTAACATTTTAGCATTAACATAGTAAAAAGGTGTCAGGATGTAACTGGATAATAATTGGAATAATAATAAATAGTTCTCATAGAAATGGAATGACACAAACAAAAGGTTAATTACACTCACATTTATGTAACTTAAAAAGTGGGTGGGGTGACTAGTGAAACAAAAAACGGTGGATGGTACAATTACTGCAACAGGCAGACTAAAATTAATAATATCAGACTTAGTGAATATTTAGAACCAGCTGTGAATAAGCAACCACGTTGGGTGGATAAAACATTCAAAGCAGTCATCTGTCATAATAATTCCAGATGGTGTTCCACATATCCACCAATGCTTGGTTGTATTGGCTCTATATAAGAGTGGGTAGTGATCCTTTGCTGTTTTCATTGGGTATTGATGGGCAGTGGTGCAATTTTAGTAAGGCATTTACATGTACTGACACCATGCTAGTTAAAAAAAAATGTATTCTTGTTTGTGCATTTGGTGCTTGCCAGATCAAGCGCACAACAGGGAAAGCAGCAAATGAGAGTGGGGGCAAATAAGATCCACTCTGGATTGTTTGTTATAGTTATAATTGTTTGCTCAGATGAACTAGAACTGATGGCAGATAGGAACAGCATTAGGTAAATCTGAATTTACTTAGCTCACCACTTAACCGTAAATACGAATTTAATAATATTATATTAATATGACAAACTATTGAATTTTAAGGGCAAAGAAGGGGTTTTCGTCACGAACTTCACTGTCTTATTTAACTACAAAGACAAAACAATGAAGTCAGATTAATAGTTAATAGGTTTTCTTTCAACTTAAAATCACTTACATACCGGTACAAGCAGTGCATACTGAAGCTTTCAACAACTCAAACTTCTCATATTCTAGCACATGATTTTAATTTACTGAATTAGATAACTGGGGTATAACTGTCGCAGCCCCAATGCCAAGTTTTGTGTATTCCAGTTCCTATTCATCAATGCACACAATTCTTTAGTTTTCATTTAAAACTGATTTATGCAAAGCCACTAAATCCATACAGGCTCTCTTTGTTGTATGGTGAGAAATTCTCTCCTTAAACTTTAAAAAAACTTAGTTCAAACAACCTCCACAATTATGTTTGCATTTAAGTATTTTTTAAAAGGCCATCCTGCACTGATGGCATTTTGTTTATATAGTAACCTTTACTTCATATATAATAATAAAGTGTGGAATTTTATTTATATACTATATTCACTCAATAATTATAATAATTTATAAAAGCAGGGTTTTTCTAACTTGTGATTTTTTTAAAAAATAGGCAATAACATCATTTAAATTAAAACAAGAATGAAATTATAATTATAAGTCAGTGTTAAGGTGTCTGATGGAAATAAAATGATGACTTACATAAGACTCCCAGCAATCCGAAATAAATGGATCATGTACAAGATAATGAGTCATTTCCAAGTTTCAAAGATTTATGTTCATTTTTAATTTTCAGATATTCTTGAGATTTTTTTTTTATTAAACCCTTACATCTTACTATTGAATGAATGCAAACAAATTACTTAAGTCACAAATCAACAAGGACCTGTGTAGGTATTTAAAATGAGAGATCTAAATAATCAGATTATTAAAAAAAAAAAAACTTTATAATGTGTTTTTTTTGTCTTTGAGATTGAGAACCAATGGTTGCCTACAGTTCAAAGTCAGTGAGAATCACCTTATTTGGATTTACAAACAACTGGTGTATTGTGAAACTGATTTTTCTTGGTTAAGTTCAAATTTCCAAGACTTTACCCATGCAGTAAGAGGATAATAAATTCAATATATGACAAATTTCTTTGGTCTGGTACTTAATAAACTACATGTGTTAGAAAAAAAAAAGGATAAAACTTTGATTTTTTGGGATAATTTTCTGATTTACCATAGACCAACTGAATTTAAAATTGAATATTCTGCATAGCAAAGCAAAACATATAATATTAATCAATTTAACCAATCACTTTCCGGTTCTTTGGACCACCCATTCCTGTTGGCACAGGGGACATCTGTTGTTCTGTTTGACCCAGAGTGACATACAGCAGTTATGAAATGAGTGGTTGCATTCTCCCCACACCACTGTTGGGTAGAAATAAATCTGAATTATTCACCAAAAACAAATATAAAAATACAAAACCAATGAACAGTACATGCTTCTTTGTAGTAAAGTCTTTTTCTCACTGATCATGTGTAAACATTATTAGTCTTATTTAATTTACTTGATAGTTAATGGACTAAACTCTGAGCTTTGATACTTAGAAAGCTATGGTATACCGGTATTTCTAACTCTAATAATTTAGCTCGACAGCAGATACACATTTTTTAATTTCTTTGAAGGTTTTACATTCTCATGTTATATGGGTTAGGTTTATAGTCACCTTGAATGAACATAATACAGTCTGGTATGAAAGGTGATGGTATTGGCAGTAGCTTGTGGTAATATATGAAAAAGTCACACTATTATTAACCCATTAGTGGGTTAATAATAGTTTTCCACACATGTATATAAAATAATAAGCAGACCTGTTTACCCTCAAATTCCTAAAATCGTACAATATCGTCTCAAAATACAGTATCTTAATAGTAAATAAATAAGCATACAGCATACAATATGTATATAACTAATTTTATAGCGTGTTCAGTCGAATCGAGGTAAGCTGGCGTCAAAAAATGTAACGCGCCATAAGAACTAATTTGTCATAAAATTAGGTCATACAAAGCTAACAAACGCGAGGAGGGGCCATCTATATAGCACGTACCGGTACATATAAAAGTCAAATTACATACGCCCCTCCACCCTGTTGCATGCGTACATTTTTTACGACCCCCACCTTAACAATAATAAAAAAAATCATCAAAATCTATTATGATGTTACAGTAAACACAATGTGGCATGGGTTTTCACCCCTGGTGGGTGATTTAGCCATCCCAGTGGTTCCCAGAATATATGCCACATCGCTCTGAGTGCCAGTGCTCGTTGCCCTAGGGCAGGGCCATGAGAATGTGGCGAAGAGCAACAGACGCGAAAATCACCTTTAGAAAGGAGCTTAACGGTGAATTTAACTATAAAACACCAATTACTTTACAAAGACAATGGGCGCAGTAAATTGTCCTTTTACTGGTCCGCCCAGGTGGGGGTTGACATTTTTCTATATCGGTTGCTGCAGCTTCCTCACAGGGCGTTGCGAAATATTACACAATTTTCATAATTTTATTTTCACTTTTAATCCAATGTGACAACTTTCGGTCGTGGTGCAGTTAGCCGGTTGAGGAACCCTGCTACGAAGAAAGCAACCCAGTAAATTTTGTCTGACATTCAATTTAATTCAAGCTAGAATATCAGCTGATAAACTTTCATTTTCTTTTGTTGAATCGGTAGGAGTAGAAGTTTCTTCTTCATCATCGGTTTCGTGTGCCTTTCATTTTGTCGCGGCCATATCGTAATATACTAAGTAAGCTAGTCTACGGTAACAAAAACGATCGCCGATTCCTTTAATTTTATTGGTAACATTAAAATCACGCAATGTGCACATCCGACAGTGTAGCCAAATTCGAACGCCAGAGCTGTTTGGACAATGGGACATTCATATATAACATACCCGGTACCGGTAGGCAAAATAAAAATTTAAAAATATTCATACCCCCTCCACGAGCCGCACCTTGTAAACGTAAAGGGCTATCCAACTATTACGTACGGGGCTAAGGATGCGCATGGCAGCTTTGATGGGAAAAGGGGGTGGGGGGATTACCAGAATGCACCCACATATATGCATGAATTGTACCATAATTTACCTGACAGTCTTTTATGGACCCAACTGTCACCTGAAAATCTGTGAAATCCATGAATTCTAATTAGCCCTGTTATGAATTATTATTATTAAGGCTATAAAAATATCACAACAATGTTTCGCAGTTATCGTATACTAATGCTTTGTGTTTTCATTTTAAGTAAAGAGACCGCTGTAGTAGTATTATTTAACTTTACATAGTCACAACACACTAGTCCACCAACACGCCTTTCCGTGCTGTGACGTCATTATTTCGCTCCCTCATTTATGGGAAAAAAATTGTGATTCCAAACTGTTGTATTAAAATCGTTGAGGGGATAAAGCTGCTTTGCGAGTTCTAAATGTATTTTTTAAAAGCCGCTGACTAGATATTATAAATATGTCCAAATCCTACGTTCCAGGGCTGAACAGTTGGATAATGCATTTTTTTTTTTTAAAAACATCTCCACTCCTAGTGTTCTCTTTTTTCACAATCGCCGCGATTCAGACAAACAAAATAATTATGTAACACAACTACGTCACAGGCTTGGTAGCAGTCAAGGGGGATGGTGAGTGAAGTTTTATATCCTTTGACACTTCCACCAATCCCCCTACCCATGCGTCTGGTATGCCACACATTTCCTTAACAACCCCCCACATCCCCTCTCAGTGCGAAAAAAGTACCTTATAATGAAGGATGGTCCCAACTGAAACAATCATAAAAATAAAAGACATCTAAAAATCGTACATTGTACACCAAAATCGTAAGAGTAAACAGGTCTGATTTAAGTATTGATTACAACTACAACAAATCCCATGTTTCTAGCTTTACATCAACTAAACCAAATACTGTGGTTAAAACTAGCCCTTAACTTAATATTTTTCTTATTTGGGTCTCTTACTCTTACTAAGATTTTAAGAACAGTAATAGTTATAGAATTATTCTGCCTCAAGAATTTAGATGAAATATATACACAAGGAAGAACTCACCCACACAGTCATCTTGTTTGTTTTCTGACTGGCATCTTAAGCATGCATCTGTATGGAGAAAAAATATTTTAATGATTAATTCATTTGATTAACTGAAAATTTGCCAATTATGGAACACCTGAGCCAGGGCGGCCTTAGGCCCCGCACTTTCATAGGCCCCGCGCTAATTCTAGGTGTAAATTGTTAAATTAAACCATTATAACTTATAATCATGTATAGGTCAGCGTGTTTATTCTGTTTTTATGTTTTTACAGTGTTTTTAAATCTATTACGTCGTTGTTTCAAAGACTAGTTGCAATTGTACAATTTCTAGCGGGGCGCAATTTAGCTTTCAGAGGGACCATTGAAAGAGTTGAAGAGCCAAGTAATGGGAATTTCCTGGGTCTAGTAGAATTACTCGCAAAGTTTGTTTCAGCAATGGGGAAACATCTTCGACGTGTTACCAATGCTAAATTCATGATCATTACCTGGGAAAGAAGATTCAAAACGAACTCATTACTGTAGTAGCTGATGCTGTTGTGAATGCTATAATCCTTCAAGACATCAAGAATGCAAAGTATTTTTCAGTGATATTGGATTGTACTCCAGACATAAGTCACAAAGAGCAGCTGTCATTAACTATCCGGTATGTATCAGATGGGGGTTAATGTGAAAGAGCCTGTGGTTGTACATGAACGTTTTATTACGTTTCTTCCTGTGGAAAGTACTACTGGACAGGACTTATGTGATGTAATAGTAAATGAGCTGGAGAAGCTTGAATTAAATGTTAAAAATATTCGTGGACAAGGTTATGATAATGGTGCGAACATGAAAGGCGTCCATTCTGGAGTTCAAAAACCGCTTTTAAATATTAACAGCAGAGCATTTTTTACTCCATGTGCGTGTCATAATTACAATCTGGTGGTAGCAGACATGGTCAAAACATGCCCTGATGCGTTAACCCTTTTTGGAACTATACTTAGCGTGTACACTATCTTTTCAGCATCTACAAAGAGATGGTCATTATTCAGAAAGCATGTTTCCAATCTGTCTGTAAAACCTCTGTGCGAAACAAGGTGGGAATGTAGAATAGAAAGTGTCAAAGCACTTCGTTATCAATTGCCTGAAATTTGTGACGCACTCGATGAATTAGCTGAAGAGACTAATGATGCGATAATTAAAAGTGAAGCAGAAACACTGTATGAAACATTGAAGCAGTACAAATTCTTAGTGTCACTTGTGTTATGGTACGACGTGCTCTTACAAGTCAATTTTGTGAGTAAAGAACTGCAAGGTGAAACAGTAGATTTGAGCACTGCAATGGATTCATACAACAACTTGATGACTTAGCTAAGGAAACTGAGAGTTGGTGGGTTTGTTCAGATTCTTGTTACAGCAAAGGAATTGGCTAAAAACATGGAAGTTGTTTCAATCTTTCCAGCCAAACGTCAAAGGAAAGGGCAGTATGATAAATCTGTGTAAAACTTCACACCTGGAAATGCTGAAGATGACTACAATTGCTTCAACAGAATCGTGGACACTGCAATTCAATCCTTGCAGCCGAGATTTGAACAGCTGAAATCAAACCACAATCTATTTGGGTTTCTTGTCAGCTTCAAGAGCCTTCAGCGTGATGACATGCGAAAGTTTATAGCGAGCCTCGAGCAAGCATTGATGTCATCAACAGACCAGTCAGCAGATATATGTGGGAGAGAATTAGCAGATGAAATGGAATCTTTAAGGCATATTCTACCAAATGCTGCCAAAACTCCGGTAGCAATTTTGGCTTATTTGTCCACTAATGAAAGATACACTGCTTTCCCAAACTACTTTGTTGCACTCAGAATATTTTTAACAATACCCATAACTGTGGCATCTGGTGAAAGAAGCTTCTCGCGCCTCAAACTAATCAAGAATTACTTGAGGTCAACAATTCACGAAGATAGATTGAACAATTTGGCAATTCTTTCTATTGAGCGTGATCTATGTAGGAAACAGAATTTTGATGATATACTGTATGACTTCGCTACACGCAAGTAAAGTTAATTTGATCGTGATTTTGTACTTAGTAAAGAATGAATAAAATGCAACGACGAATTTATTTTCTAATACAAAATCTTAATTATCCTTATCCCTACCCAGACTGGGCCCCGCGCAATCTGTTTCGCATAGGGCCCCGCAATTGTTAGGGCCGGCTCTGACCTGAGCTAATTTTTGGTGTAAGCTTCAAACAAAAGCTCTTAAACTAAGGCAGATGGGCTCAAGTGCACTATTCTTGTTAGAATATATAGGCCTAAATGAATAGTGCAGAATTAGTAAGGTTTTATTTGTTGGATGCAATGAGCCATGGGTACAATTGTTTTTTCAGGGCCCAATTCGCTATGATTTTAATGTATCTAATATTCCCTACTTTCTACTTCTGCTGTTTCACCAACATCACATTACAGCTTCATCTAATTACAACATTTTAAAAATATGTGTCCATTATGTTTGTGCACATTATGTAACATCCACAGCTGAGACTGTTAGGTAAGAGGATAACTGCCAGCTATTCAGTGGGTTGTGCTGCATATCTGAATTATACAGAGGCTAGGCTATGGTGAGTATGGACGTATTATGCTCTACTCACTGCCTATAGCATTATGCTTAGGACATATTTGCACTATTTTGTTCTAACTTAAAATGGCATTCATTTATGTTTTTTTATTTTAAAAGTAGGCTCTACTAGCTATGCCTATAATTTTTAAAAACTAAGTAAAGTCTAAATGAGTCAAATTTATTAATCTCATCTGCAATCAGGCTATACAAAATGATATAGATTATGTAAATACTTTGGTGAAAATTAAAAAAAAATTAAAATGTATAAATACAACACCTGCAAAGAGCATAGTGAATGGTTTAAAAAAACACCAAGATCATCAGTTAACTATCGAGCCGAAGCTCATGAAGATTTCCCCAACGCTAAACTCAACTGACCATCAACTACTCCCCTAGCAGTCTTTATTCCAGTCGGGCTGCGAAGCAGCACGCCGGGAGCATTCCGCCCCTGAGACAGGCTCACTTTTTTAAAATTTCCCAAGATTTTGTCAAAAAATTTCCCAAGATTTCCCAAGACCATTTAAATATATAAGAGTTTTCTTTAAAAGGGGTTTTCTATGTAGTAATTAATGCAATAATAGCTTGAATTAATGCCCCTGAAACTCGGGGTAAAGTAATTGACTGAAATTTATTTTAAAAGACATTTTAAAAAAATCTTTATTACAAAAAATAAAATTGATTTTGACAAAAACAATATATTAATTTATAATCCAAATTATCAATACCCCACATGAGTTAGGCTACTAAATTAAATATTACCTCCAAATTTTCTGGTAAAAATATCATATACTAGCGAGTACCCGGCATGCGTTGCAATGACACTCATCGAAATAAAGTGTCTGTGTTTTAATAATTTTTTTGTAAGTTTTTCTAATAACCACCTTTTTTTAAACGTCTGGTGCGTATTCGAATTAATTAGAAGGTTTTAAGAAGTGTCAGCAGACCACACGCAGCTGTCCGTGTGGGAAGCATGGATTTTCCAAATTTAGTCCCAAAACTTATAGCGATTGATCCCCCCATGCAATAGCTATGTTTGAAATTATATTTATATGGCTCATTTATTACATATAAACAAATTTTGGGCCCCCGGCCCCAAAAGTAATATTGTAAAATATTTGTACTAAATCAGAAACCTATTTATTAAGTCACATATACAAAATGAAATGTCACAGTTTATATTTAATGTAATTCCACCCACTTATGCAATAGCTAGCTTGATGTTATATTTACATAGCTCACATAAGAAAAAAAAAAGAATTTAAGGCCCCCGGCCCAAAGCGGAATATTGTAAAATATTTGCACTTCTTTAGAAACCTAATGCGGGCCTGCACACAACAACTCACTGAAAGTTTATCGCACTCAGGTGAAAAGTATAGGAACTCATACGGAAATTATATTTAAATAGCTCATATTAGAAAGAAAAACTACTATAGGGCCCCGGTCCAAAACTTGTAATTCTTTGTAAAATGAATGGGTTTTGATATTCATGGATATACTTTTGTAAATGTACTTACGTTGTGTTAACGTTATTGATTTTCTTAATTCGTAAAATGAGAATACAGCATCTATTTTTCACAACAGTAATATCATTGGATTTAAAGATATAAAATTGTACACACCCTATTTTCTAACCCCCATGTACATGTACCTAAGAAGGCAAATTATTTGTCAAATTCATTTTGAGACGTATAGTGTGCTGCCATGTGCAAATTAAACTATTGAATTACAACTTCCCCCTCCCCCAAACAGAGTTTTAAAGAAATTAATAAAATCATCCTAGGGATTGTAATCCACTTACTTACGCAAAAACATTTTTTTTGCATTTCAAATGCTTTGTTCTTATTTAAATGAGTGATAAGTGCATTAGTGGATGCTATTTGGATATGTAGTTTCGCTGCACTGATTGCATTAAACGGCATTTTCGTATTAAAAGTATATTTAAAGGTTAGTTTATTTTTTTTTTTGTTTTTTTTACTAATTTATAAATTTCATAAATGTATATTTTTGGAAAGAATAAAAGTAAAAATTTATTCAACGTTAAAAATAAAAAGCAAAAATTGTATTTCATTTTTTAAATTGTAGCAATTTAAAAAGCAATCTATTATATTTATTAATTTTACTTTTTGGAAGGGGGAAATACATTATCAATTTTATTAGGCGCGGTTATTAAATCAGATAAATTTTTGCATTGAATAAATAGACAATTTGAGTTCTGACGTCATTTGCGTTATTATTTAGAACAAATTAGTTTTACTTTTATTACGCAATATTTGGAACGTACTTAAAAAATGCACTAAAATCAACAGATGTTTTGGTTTCCCCGATAAATGTGATTACAGTGTAATTCTTTGATCATAATTTGTTTTATTAATTTTCATAAATTTCAACCACATATAAAATGTTTAAAATAGTTCCTTAGTTGTTACTCCAAATTTATTTGTAATTTATATTATTAATACTTAAAATTTTATTAAAATTAAAGCGAATATACAATATATTTTTCGCATTACCATTGATTCGAGTTCCTTAAAATAATAGAAGAAAACTATGATTGTTTTAAAAAATGGGAACGTATTTAAATCGTAACGGTTCTTTGGAGTTACGGTCAGCATAGATCATTCTTATATAATAGATGTATTACTACATCATTGCTATTCAAAATCAAAACACATTTACAAAGCTATATCCGATTCTAAAATACGTCACAAAGTTCAAGCTTATTTATAAAAACAAAAAAAAATACTCTCTACACTAAACATGCAAAAACATGTTTTCTCTGCTCTTGCTACAAATTGATGTCTGTTGGCATTTGTTCAAGGGCGGTTGAGTTGATAGATCCGATTGAAATTATTTTGATAAAGTTTGTTAAAGAAAACAAACGAATTTAAGGACATCGGCCCATGCGAAATATTGTAAAATGTTGTTCTAATTTAGAAACATTTGCGGGAGCGCGCATATCAATTCACCAAAGTTTTTATCGCAATCGGATGAATGGTATAGGAATGCATACGATAATTATATAGATAATATAAGGGTGGAAAACGAATTAAGGCCCCCGGCCACAAACGGAATATTGTAGAATTGTTGTATTACTTCAGAAACCTACTTATTATATCACAAAATTAAAAAAAGAGAAACATATTACTGAAGTTGTATCGCATTCAGATAAATGGTATAGGAGTGTATACGGATATTATTTTTTACAAAGCTCATATAAGAAAAATAACGATTTTGGGGCCAACGGCCAAAAAGGATTATTTTAAAAGTGTTGTAACTACTTCAGAAACCTAATTATTATGTGACACGCTCGTATAAGAAAAAAAAAGAATTTGGGACCAACGGCTGAAAACGGAATATTTTAAAAGTATTGTAATTACTCATTAACATGCGCGACCTTATGGACAACCTTTCAACAAAGTTTTGTTGCAATCGCATGAATGGTGTAGGAGCGCATACGGTTTGAAATTATATTTATATAGCTCATATTGGAAAATTAGAACATGGGGCCCCTGGCTCAAAACAGAATATTTTAAACGGTTGTAATAATTGGAAAAGCTTTGCGGGCGTGGGAGAAACATCTAACTAAAGTTTTATCGCATTCAGATGAATGGTATAGGAGCGCATACCGAAATTATTTTGTACACAGCTCATATAAGAAAAAAAAAAGAATTTGGGAACAACGGCTGAAAACGGAATATTTTAAAAGTAATGTAATTACTCATTAACATGGGCGACCTTATGGACAACCTTTCAACAAAGTTTTGTTGCAATCGCATGAATGGTGTAGGAGCGCATACGGTTTGAAATTATATTTATATAGCTCCTTTAAGAAAAAATGAACATGGGGCCCCTGGCTCAAAACGGAATATTTTAAAATAGTTGTAATAATTTAGAAACCTTTGTGGGCATGATCGCAACATCTCGTCAAAGTTTTAGCGTATTCGAATAAATGGTGTAGGAGCGCAGACGAAACCTATAGTTTACAATGCTCATATAAGAAAAAAAAACGATTTTGGGGCCAACGGCCAAAACAAAATATTTTAAAAGTGTTATAATGACTCAGTAAAATGCGCGAGCTTATGGAATACAACTCTCCAATGTTTTGTCGCAATCGCATGAATGGTGTAGGAGCGCATTCGGTTTGAAACTATATTTATATAGCTCATATAAGAAAAAACGAACATGGGGCCCCTGGCTCAAAACGGAATATTTGAAAACGGTTGTATAAATTTAGAAACCTTTGTGGGCATGCTCGCAACATCTCGTCAAAGTTTTAGCGTATTCGAATAAATGGTGTAGGAGCGCAGACGAAATCTATTGTTTACAAAGCTCATATAAGAAAAAAAAACGATTTTGGGGCCAACGGCCAAAACAAAATATTTTAAAAGTGTTATAATGACCCAGTAAAATGCGCAAGCTTATGGAATACAACTCTACAATGTTTTGTCGCAATCGCATAAATGGTGTAGGAGCGCATACGGTTTGAAACTATATTTATATAGCTCATATAAGAAAAAACGAACACGGGGCCCCTGGCTCAAAACGGAATATTTTAAAACGTTTATAATTATTTCCAAACCTTTGTGGGCGTGCTTGTAACATTTTACCCAAGATTTAGCGCATTCAGACGAATGGCGTAGGAGCGCAGACGGAAATATTTTTTACAAAGCTCTTATAAGAAAAAAAACGAATGAATGGCCAACGGCCGAAAACGAAATAATTGAAAAGTTTTTTAATGTCGCAGTTAAATGCCCAGGTAGGTGGCCAACAACTCACCAAAGTTTTGTTGCAATCGCATGAATGGTGTGGGAGCGCATACGAGACAAACATACATACATACATACATTCATTTTTATATATATAGAAGATAGATGTGTAATTGAAGTCACTTTGAAACAAAGCTCACAGGGCTAATCAACACAGAAATCTCTTTACAACTATTACAAGGGCAAAAGGTCCATCATCAAAACATGTTTTTTTCTTATTGTAAGTCTGTAGATTAGTAATGAGGTTTGCAAAGCAATAAAGCAGAATTTAATAATAATAATTGTAGTTAAATGGATTGATATTATATGAAGACAATAAGTATTTTTTAAATTGTAAATTTACATTATAATTATAATAATTTTTTTTTCAAACAAAATACTGTTTAAATGAACTTTTCAGTTATAATCCTACTGATGAAAATTAGGCTGGATTTTTTAACAGATGCATCATAGTTTGAACACATTGTAGAAGTAACTGAAATTCATCATATTTTACTATCGATTCTTTATTGAACACTATCGTTCCCTATTTGGCTTGTATAGTTTTTCGTATGGTTACTAATGTCTACTAAGAGCCTAATTGATAAAGTTTCCGAGCCTACTACCCCCCCCCCCCTTTTCCGCCTCATAAATTCTATAATATTAATAGTCTATATTGATTTCCTTTGAGATTTCAAGATTTATTATCAGTTTATTTATTGTTGAGACTGTTCTATGCTTGACGTGGTAGCCCCATCAACCATAAATATATTTCTTTGATACTTTTCCGATGGTCTTAGCCAAACACTATGAAATATTAGAACCACTAATCTACACTTGAGCGTAAATTCCAACACCGCGTCACATGCCCTCAGTAACTCAAATTCTTCACGACCGTTGACCTAAAGCGCGTGAGCACAACTCTTGCCTTATCTAAAACATGACTTAATGTAAACAACCGCTCGCCTAGCAAGCAACTTAAATAACCTTATGCCTAGTGATCACTCCCAACCTACACGAAGAGAAACACCTTGAGTACCGATACCACTAAAGTATTGTAACTAAATACACTTAACTTGTTACAAAACAAGTACACCCATACCTCGCTTTACGGCCTAGATACGTTCCGGAAAAGTTGGCCGTAAAGCGAAAAGCCGTATAATGAATCAATAATTTTGATATAAACCCATACAAATTTAATTGGATCTGTCTCAATTTTTGTTTAAAATAATATAGTCGTTAGTTCATAAATCATTTTATTCTTTTCATTTCCTATAAAAATAAAAGTACAAAACATTGTAATAGTAAACAGAAATTAAAAAAAAACAAACATATAAATTAAAAAACAAAAGAAATCATATGCACATATTTATACATAAAATTCACCAATTAATCCAAATAAACAAAACAGAAACAAACACGTCAACTTACTGAGTCACAGGATATGAATAAGGTGGGATAGCACAGGAAATAAGGCAGACTACTAAAGCAGAGCCGCCTAAGGGTCGAAGCTGAAACTAAAGAGAGGATATCTATTGGCCGTATAATGAAACATCGTGGCCCGTAAACCGAAAAAGTGCCATAATTTAAAGTTGGCCGTAAAGCGAAATACCGTATAAAGAGCGGCCGTATAGCGAGGTATAGGTGTATTTAAAAATGACCCTCACACAGTTAGAACAACTCGATAAACTTAAATGAAAGCCATCATACCACATTCCACCCCATGACACCTAACCCAAACGTCAAATCGACTAGGACCATCCAGTCATCCGGTTATGGGGGTGGGTTACGGTGGGTTCGTAGGTGGCTTGCCAATCCTATACGTGCTCGGAATAGTCATTGGCACCGCGGGCAGGGGATAGTTGGTGCAGTCGTGAATTTAATAATGTTCTTTCGGGCTTGCCTGCGTGTCTCAATGGTGGCCATCCTACTGGCTTCATAAGATTTAGCCCCTATCTTGACCACTGATCTCCACCTGACTCTATCCTGAGCTGTCTGCTTCCATTTAGTAGTGTCGATGCTGAAGGCCTTTAGTGCCACTTTCAGTGAGTCTTTGTAACGTTTTTTTTGGACCTCCTTGGGAGCGCTTGCCTGTCGTGAGCTCACCATAGAATATTTGTTTAGGGAGCCGGTGATCTTCCATACGGGCAACGTGTCCCATCCAACGGAGTTGATACTGCATCAGGGGGGGGGGGGGGGTGAAGATACTAGGTAGGTTCGCTCTAGCGAGAACCTCTGTGTCAGGAACTTTGTCTTGCCACCTGATGCCGAGGAGTTTCCTGAGGCTGGTTGTGTGAAAATGGTTCAGTTTTTTGGCGTGACGCTGGTAGACTGTCCACGTTTCACATCCGTAGAGCAATGTCGAGAGGACTGCTGCGCTATAGACCTTGATCTTCGTTTCCCGTCTGATACCTCTCCTGTCCCAAACAGTGCTGCGGAGCCTGCCAAATATGGCGCTAGCTTTTGCAAGTCTGGCATTCATTTCATCATCAATGATGACAGATCTGGAGAGGGTGCTGCCCAAGTAAGTAAATTTATCCACCGCGTTAAGACGCTGTCCGCTGATGATGATGTTGGATTCAGCGTAGGGCCTACTGGGAGCTGGCTGATACAATACCTCAGTCTTCTTCGCGTTGATTGCTAGTCCAAAGTTGTTGCAGGCCTCAGAAAAGATATCAACGCTTTGCTGCATGGCAGCTTCAGATTCAGCATTGAGGGCACAATCGTCCGCAAACAGAAGCTCGTTGATGGTGGTATGTTTGACCTTTGTTTTAGCTTGAAGCCTCTTTAGGCTGAAGACCGATCCATCGGTGCGGAAACGGATTGGCAAGCCCGTGGTGGAGTCCCTGAACGCATCAGACAGCATTGCAGAATACATAATACTGAAGAGCGTGGGAGCCAGGACAGAGCCCTGCTTCCCATCATTTGTGACAAGGAATGCTTGAGATGACTGACCATTGTCCTGCACTCTGGCCATCATGCAATCATGCAGCTGACGGATGATGTTGGTGAACTTTTATGGGCATCCGTACTTCTTCATGATTTTCCACAGGCCACCTCTATTGACCCTGTCAAAAGCCTTATTCAGGTCAATAAATGTGGAATATAGGTCCATGTTTTGCTCCTGACATTTCTCTTGGAGCTGTCTGGCAGCAAACACCATATCGATAGTTCCTCGTTCTTTTCGGAAACCACATTGACTTTCGGGTAGGAGACCTCGCTCCAGATGTGCATTTAGGCGGTTCAGACGGGCTCGGGCCAAGATCTTGCCCGCGATGGACAGCAGTGAAATTCCGCGGTGATTGTCGCAGGCCTGGCGGTTTCCTTTGTGTTTGTACAGGTGGATAATGGAGGCATCTTTGAGGTCCCATGGTACAGTTTTCGTCTGCCAGATGATCTGGAATAGACGCAATAGCTTATCCGTCAATGCTGGTCCACCCTCTTTGTAGATTTCGTCAGGAATCATGTCGGAGCCAGGTACTTTACCATTGGACATTTGACGGATTGCTGTCTGTATCTCGACCGAAGTTGGGACAGCGTCCAGTGACTTGTTCGTTGCGACCTGGGGCAGTCTTTCAATGGCCCCATCATTAATGATGGAAGGCGTATTCAGCACACTATTAAAGTGTTCCGCCCATCTTTCCAAGATTTTTTCCTTGTCTGTGATGAGGGTAGAATCGTCTGCACTAAGGAGAGGGGAAGAGCCTGAGGTGGTAACTCCATAGATTTCTCTCAGGCCACTGTAGAAGTTTTTCATGTCTTTTTTGTCTGACATCGCCCAACAAACCGCACCTCCTAACATACACAATAAGAAAACACTTGAGTACCACTAAATAAACTTAAATACACTTAACTTGTTACAAAACAAATATTTGAAAAGAAGAAAACACCCATAAGACTCCCACTGGGGGTTAACATATCAAAACAGACAACAAGATGTCATGACTACTGACCTCTAACCCAAGCTTAATAATTACTCGATAAACTTAAATAAAAGTCATGATACCACATTTCACCCCTATGACAAGTGACACCTAACCCAAGATAGAGAATATGGCAATCAATTTAAAATAACAACCCTCGTCCTACAAACCGCCCCTATGACTAATGACCACTCCCAACCTACACAATAAGAAAACACTTGAGTACCACTAAATACACTTAACTTGTTACAAAACAAATATTTCAAAATGACTACCACACAGTGAGAACCACTATTTAGAAAATACAAAACATTACCATCATACTTTGAGAATCCCTTAAAATAAACAGTTTTTAAAAATAGTCTTAATATACAACTATAATATGCATTACCAGCATACTTTGAGAACCACTCAATATAAAATAATACAATTTAAAGGCCCGCCTCTATGCGTAGTGACCCTTAACCCAAGCTTGAGAACCCCTCAAAATAAATAAATTAAGAATACTCATTAGGAGCCCCTTAAAATATACAATTTTAAAAATGCAATCACTTATGATCACTGACCCTAAACCAAACTTGAGTACCCCTCAATAACTTAAATAACCTTATCATGTTACAAAACAAGTGTTTTATAAGAAGAAAACACCCTTATGACTCCCACACAATGAGAACCACTGATTAGAAAATGGACCATCATACTTTGAGAATCCCTTAAAATCTACAATTTAAAAAAAAATACATGACCACTAATTTGAAAATACACAACATGACAATAATTTTGAGAATCAATCGATAAAATTATCATACAATACAGTATATCCAAAAAGAAGGAAAAAAAAACCCCACCCTTTTGACTACTGATCCTTAAACCTACACAATAAGAATCACTATATATAGATAGAAATTATCATACGACACTTCCATTAATTACAAAATATTGGAAAAAAACAATTAAAACAACACACGTTGAGTGACTAGTGACCCCACATATTGAGAACCGCTCTATAAAAGACAATTAAAACTAATTAAAACAAGGGAAATTAAATAAACTATACACCACGCCTTTGTTGTCTTTTTTGAGAACCACTGAATTAAAAATTAAAACAAGGGAAATTATTTATTATTACACCATTAAAAAACCATCGTACAACACGATGAAAAAAAGTACAAAGGGAAATTATTTATTATTACACTTACACCTTAAAAAAATTATCGTACAATAACAAGGGAAATTATTAATTGATTATCCCCCCTTAATTAATTCTTATATTCCTTTACGGCGCCTCGCGCCTCCATTTTCCTTACATAACCTTTGCGCCTCCGACGCCTTCAAAATTCGGCCCCATTCCGACATTACATGACTGGCGTGACTGGGGTACTCCCAGCCAACCGGTGACCAGAAATACGCGCACATGACAAACGCGCACACGATAAACGCGCACAGAAAATTCCGCAAAGACACAGCTGCGCACAGGAAAACTGCGCACACCGACAGTTGCGCACGCAGAAAACAACGCACACCGACAAATGCGGACACCGAAAATTCCGCACACGGACAGTTGCGAACACAACCAAATGCGCAAATTTCTATGAAATTTAGGCTTAGTTAGTACTAGGAGTAGGAAGATTATTCATTTAAACTATAATTATTATTACGGTAATAAAACTAAAATAGGCTTAGTTATATACTAAGACGATTATTTGGCTAATGTTGAGAGATATCACAGTGACTTCGTTAAAAGGATACATTTAGGGTTCAGGTTAGGTTTAAGGATAGATTTAGGGTTCAGGTTAGGTTTATGGATATATTTAGGGTTCAGGTTAGGCTTATGGATAGATTTAGGGTTCAGGCTAGGTCTATAGATAGATTTAGGGTTCAGGTTAGGTTTAGGGATTGATTTAGGGTTCAGGTTAGGTTTAGGGATAGTTTTAGGGTTCAGGTTAGGTTTAGGGATAGATTTAGGTTTCAGGTTAGGTTTAGGGATAGATTTAGGCTTCAGGTTAGGTTTAGGGATAGATTTAGGGTTCAGGTTATTTTTAGGGATAGATTTAGGACTTTTTTTCATTATTTTTAAACATTTTATTCTTTATTTACGGTTCACTGCAATTAAGTTGGCGGCCATGGTAAAAAAACGCGGTGATATCTCCGATTTACCGATTATTTTAAATTATAATTTTAATACTTCATTACGATGATATAGTCTATCATAGTTGTACTATATAGGCTTACGTACTAAGTGTTAATGGAATGGAGAATATAAATTCAAACGTCCATTGCCTATAGGCGTCATTTCGCTTATTGTGACTATAATTTAATAATTTTAATTTAAAAGTAATATTTTCCATACTGTTATCAGACTCTTAACTCGCCTTATACTTATAATAACTTATACTTATATCAGTAATCTTTTTAATACCCGGTATTTAAATATATTTTTACAGGAGAATTAGCCCACTGTCAATAAAATATATTTTTAAAAAATTCTTCTTTGCCACATAGAAATTTAACTTTTGCTGCAATAAATCTATTGTTACCTATATAATTAGGCCTACTATTATTATTATTATATTTGTGTATAGTTTTAATTTTATAAATCATAAATAAGATGACACAATTATTTTTTAATAATTCGTCTTTAAAAGAATGCTTTAATAATTATTTCTAATCCCAGCCACTTATTATCCTTATAATTGTCGACTTGTCTTTTAAGCTGACAACCAACTACAACCTTTTCAACTCTTAAATTAAATTTTAATTACATTGTACGATTCCAATTGAGCGCAAATGTATGTGTTCGCTATTGTCAACGTTCGCAACTGTCCGTGTTCGGAATTTTCGGTGTCCGCATTTGTCGGTGTGCGCTGTTTTCTGTATGCGCAACTGTCGGTGTGCGCAGTTTTCCTGTGCGCAGCTATGTCTTTGCGGAATTTTCTGTGCGCGTTTATCGTGTGCGCGTTTGTCATGTGCGCGTTTTTCACGGAACCCAGCCAACCATGTCGAGAGCCTGATTTACGGGACTGCCCAACAGATGAGGCAGGCCTGTACCATACTTGCCGGGGCCATTAAAGAGCAATAGCTCGGCCCCTTTCATTGAATGTAATATTTCAATAGGCCTAAAAATACCTGTAGCAAGAGGCGGCCCGCCAAGCCTTTTTAAACTTTTACTGTGGTCCCCCACGGCCACGGTGCTTCTAAAAGCATTATTTTTAATTCATTGTATTAATGTCAATACATTTTCAGAATATTTGAACGTTTAGTTGTGTTGAATTCCTTAAACGAAATTATAGAAAACTGTTGCACATTGGCTGGACCAGTGACAAGAAAACTATAACCTACTATCCATCATTACGTCACACCCTAATATAGGCCTAACATTATGCCATGTTATGTGAATTTGTTTAAAAAATATATTGGATATTGGGCAATTAATTGTGCCTACATCTGCTCTGTTAGGGGCCAACATAGTGTATATTCGACCTATTGAGTGTCATTAATATATCCAGTCGATCCTCCTAAACTTAACTCTAATTTTCTAGTATTTCATGTTAAATATTAAATTAGTATGTAGCCTAAGTGAGACTGGTTCCATGGTCTCTGAAGTTTTCCTTGGGAGTCAGTTGCATGTTTCAATTCTTCACGTAGACTTACATTTGCCCAATTTAAAGAGGTCTTAAAATGATGTCAAAACTTGATAGGGTATCATTTAGTTTCTTTTAAAGCACCCTGATATTTCACCTGGTCCAGAAATTTTCTGTCTGAAATAGTTGCAGGGTCAAGCGGTACTACAGTGTTTTGATGCAGAGAGGTGGCTGCATTAGGCGGCCACGTGAGAGATGGGGAGGCCCTATGTCGCAATATAAATGCAATTTAAACTTATAAGGGGCGGCAGGGCATTCGACTAGCTAACCGAGGGTCCCAGGTTCTAATACTGGTGAAGGCTAGGATTTTTTCCTGGTTCTTGAGAGTGTCTCTGAGTCTACCCAGTTCTGGTGGGTACCTGGCATTAATTGGGGAAAAGTAAAGGTGGCTGGCCATTGCTCTGGCCACACGCTCAGCTAATATGCCATAGCCACAGAAACTTGAGAATGTTGCCTCAATTGCCCCATGGGTAGGCCAATATGATCTGAAAGAGAACTTTACTTTTCGAAGACTTGCATCATACAAATATACCGCAGGGTTCTAAATAATTTGTTTTTGCCTTTTTATATTTAGATCCATAGTTACAACAGTTACATATGAAATGACAAACAGTAATAAGTAGTAGAGACCAAATGAAAGTGATATTCTGATTTCGTCTGAAGCCGAAACTAGGCCAAAAGTTAAAAATGACTTTTGACTGAAACTGTAGCAAAAATCAAAAGCTTAAAGTGACTTTCGGCCAAAACCGAAACCAAAAGCTTAAAGTGACTTTCGCCCGAAACCGAAATATTTAGATATTTTGAAATTCGTTTATGCATACATTCTGCGTACATCAATGGGGAAAATATCAATATTTACATTATTTTGATAAAAAATGAGATCATCTTGAATATTAATAAGTAAACATTTTATGAATACTTCGGCTTTTATCATATTAATTTAAAAGTAATTTAAATACAGTGGAACCTCTCATAACGAGTAATTCGCATATCGAGCAAAAAAAAATGTGAAGAAGTTGCTCCCTTAACGAGTGACATTTCGCATAACGAGTTCCACAGAAAGGGGAAGTCCCTTTTTCCAGAAATTCACTTCTGCTTGGAAAAAAACTTTGTCCAGAGAGTGTTGTTGAATGTGATTTTGAAACAGTACTTGTGGAGCCTAAAGTTAACGAGATTGTGTCATTGGTGGCCATTACCATGGGACTCGAGGTGGAAAACAACGCTATTGAAGAGCTTGTGAAAGAGCACAGTCAAGAGTTGACAACCAAAAAGCTTATGGAGTTGCATCGTGTGTCACAGCAAGAAATTATGGAGGAGAGCTTATTAATGGAGGAAGACGTAGCAGAGCAACAGCTAGCGCAATATGAGAAATGCTAAAAGCATGGGAAACTGTTGAATCATACATTGAGAAGCATCACCCTAATAAGGAGGTGGATATTCGTGCTACAAATTTATTCAATTATAATTCTGTGACACATTTTCGTCAAATTTTGAAGCGTCGGCAAAAACAAATGTCTTTAGACAGTTTTCTAGTTAAAAAGGATTAATTATTCATAAATTCATATTTTTATTTACGTTTTTTGTATCAAATCTAAATTGTATTCCAAGTTGTTACAGTTACACTCCTTAACAATTCATAAGTCATTTTATTTTAATAAATGTAAATAATTTTTTTTGAAAAATTAGTATTTGTTCAGCATGGAGCGCATTATCGTATTTTGTATCGATTTGTATGGGAAAATTTTTTTCGTTTAACCAGTTTCGCTTAATGAGTAAGATTCTGGAACGAATTATGCTCGTTATGAGAGGTTCCCCTGTACTTTAAAATGTTTTTTAAAGTAGTATGGTAAGAGAAAATTTGGATGGGGGTAGGGGGGGGGCGCAAAATTCATGCAAAATAGACCCTTGAGTGTCTTTTGCTTTCATAATATAATTACAAACTAGAACATATACCTGATAATACATTATTGCTCTAATAGTACTAATAGAGCCAACAAGCGTCACCTAAAAATCAGTTATTAAAGCTATAAATAATATCAAAACAATGTTTTGCGGTTTTCGTCATACTAATGCTTTGTGTTTTCATAAATAGCTGGCAAGATATCGCTGTATTAATATTTAGCCTAGTAACAACACACTCATCTTTCCGTGCTGGTGACGTAATTATTTCTTTTGGCAACCAACCTCTCTCACTCCCAATTTTTTTATTTAACCACGTCATTTAAAATTGTTATTCTGACAGGTCTGACGCAAAAGACGTCTAAATTGGTCGCCAAAATCATAAAAGTAAACATGTCTGCAGATTATAATACGAACGTATGATACATGCACATGCATGTTATTTCGTCAATAACAATGTTTATGAGCATGATATTGATGAATTTCAAGAAATGAATGAATTGAAAAAGCCTAGGTTTCCTTAATTTAAAAAAAAAAATCCCTAGGATTATTCAATATTATTCACCTTTACCTATGACAACATTGATGAGGATGATGATAAATCAAAATGAATATCACAAATGAAAGAATTTAATTTTTGAAAAAAACCAAAAATGATATAAATATCGCCATTCCATTAGTTTTCTTCCACAATACTATTTACATTAGACTAGGCCTAATTGAAATTTATTTTGTTGGAAATATAGGACAAGTAAGTCATCACACAGTTGTGATCAGTTTTTGCGGAGATATGAGATACGATGACAGCAAGACATCAATGACATCGAGCAATAATGAATAACGTCTAGCCAGACAGTCTGACCTCTGGTAGATGACAGAAAACCTCAGTCACTTTCGGCCAGATGGCAGAAAGTCTCAATCACTTTCGTCCAAAACCAAAACTAGGCCAAAAGTGATCAAATTTCAGTCAGTCTCTAATAAGTAGTGTTAAGAGAAAAAAAATACGCCCCCCCCCACTTAAAAAAAAAAACCCTGTTTTTATCAAATAATTAGAACAAGCATTTTATTTTAAAAAATTGGGATAATATTTAAACGTTAACATTACAGGATCATATTGGATAGTGTTTGCTTTAATTGGATTTGAAACTAAACTTTCAACACATAAAATTTCAACTAGTTGACCACCCCACGCGCAGAGCTTTTTATAACGACATTGTTTTATTGCAGATTTCCGGCCCCTCAGACAGAAATTTGCGACCAGCCGTGAATCTGTGCATAATTCTGAGCATTATCGGCAGACAGAAATTTTTGAATAAAGATGAGCACTATGCGCATAATCACTTTGTTTGAATTATGATGAAATTAATCAATTAACTAAATAATTAGGCCTCAATCTCAGTTAATTAGAAATTTTGGCTAATGCATAGAGATGTCGCCATGACGTCATTTTGCTAAAATTAGGAATAAAATGTTAAAATTGAATGAAAAATGTCCTCTGGTACATAAATAATATGGAGAATATAGCTATTTTATTGTCTCCGTCTTAGTAGGTACTTTGACACAAAATTTAAATATTGTCAGATTGCCATGAATGATACATCAATGATGATGTCATCATCTTAAATTAAAGGGCTAGCTGTAAGTCTTAGATATTTGGCAAGAAGCATCAATGACCTGCGGTCGCCCATTTCCTCACGTAATTCAGTTGGTACAAACACAGAATAATTCACTGTCACTAAACCTAACCTGAACCCTAACATGTATCCCTAAGCCTAACCTGAACCCTAAATGTATCCCTAAACCTAACTTGAACCCTAAATCTAGGCCTAAAGTTAAAGCCTCAAAAACATGTGTACAGTAAGTAGTTACACACTGTTATGTAGGCAACGTGCTGCATGCTTTCCCCGTGCATGACCTCTAGCAGACAACACACTCGAGACCGCTTTTGGGTGTGGCTAGCAAAATAATAGTCCCCCTTTAACCTTGTTTACAACAAGCTTAGTATAGTCAGTTTCAGTCAGAATATTATTGAAAAATCTGGAGAAAACTGGAAAGGAAAGCAATGCATCAGGCAGTTTTCAAAGATGAGTAGAATAGACTATAAAAAGGCTAATGATTGAATAAAAGGGAGGCAGATCATTTATCACAATACTTGGAGTGTGTGTTATTATTGTGCTACTAGACAGTGCTTTGTTTACTGTGTGTGTGTAGATTTCTTTTCACCATTGTACCACTTTTGCTCATTGTATTTTTTTTAACATCGTACCGGTACCAGCCAAACTGAAAGTCAATAGTTTTAATCATATACTTTTGATTTTGTAATTTATTATAATTAACACATAAAAACGTATTAAAAGTAATTAGCCCTGGTTTGAGTATTGTATTCTTTGTTTATTGCATTTAATTATCATTTGGTATCGTCTTTAGTTATGAACTGTTTTAGAACGAGCCATACACTTAAATAAGATACTAAATTCTCCATATTAATAACAGTCCGTAACTAACACTGTTGCAAGAAAAGTATAAAAATGAAGAAAAACATACAAATGTTTTTGTAAAATAAAGAAAGAATCAAAACCCAACTTTCAGTTTCATGAAATACACTTTTACACACTATATTCCAGGCTCCACCGAAAAGAGTATCCAAAAAATGAATAAAATACAAAGCATGGTCCATGCCAAATTCATTTTCCTAATTTTCAAATATGGCAGAAAAAAATATTATAATGACCCAACCTATGAAATTTTAAAATTATAATTAATTAACAAATAAAAATTTAATTAAAACTTAGGCTGATTCTGAGTTATGGATCCATGACGTCATTTGCGTGGATTCACTCCCCTTATTTTTTTTATTAGAGTTACATTTTCCTTAAATTACGATGGCATGTTTTTTAATTAAATTTCTATTGGTTGATTAAATATAATGATAAAATTTGATTGGTTGGCTGATTTAGTATTTTATGTCATCTGCCATTTCATAAGATTATTTTAGAGGATGACCACACGTGCTTCATTCATTTTTATTCGTGTTTCATTAATTTTTGGATATTCTTTTCTTTGGAACCTGAAATAAAGTGTGTAAAAGTGTATTCCATGAAAATGTAAGTTGGGTTTTCATTACTTCTTTATTTTATAATTAATTTTGGCCACTTTTCTTTGTTTTTTTTAAAAAATTTCCTACTTTTCAGGGTCAAAGCCCAGCGCCACATTAGATTAAGGAGAGTGTCAAAACGCTGGTTCCGATAGGGTCAAAACCCTGTTAGGGAGAGGGTCAAAACCCTGTTAGGGAGAGGGTCAAAACCCTGTTAGGGAGAGGGTCAAAACCCTGTTAGGGAGGAATATAGGGTTCAGGTTAGGGTGAGGGATAGATTTAGATCATTTTTTCATTTTTAAAAACTTTTTATTCGTAATTTTAGCAAAAACATGAGTTATTTTAATTTTCCATGGCCGCCATCTTGGTTGTCCCGACCCGTGAACACGTAAAAGTTCGCGGGTCGGGGCAACCAAGATGGCGGCCATGGTAAAAAACGCGGACCCATCTCTCATAATTTACCAAAACTTAAAACATGCCATCATCATATTAAGGAAAATGTAACTCTATTAACAAAAGAATTAGGGGAGTGAATTTTTATGCATTAGTGGCCTTGTGATACGTCACGGCGACATCTCTATGCATTTACCCAAATTAAAAGTTAAAAAAGTCTTCACCTCAACTTCAAGTTAATCACTCAACTTCACTGCCTATCGCCTCCTACTTTTGTGCTCGGTAACTTACCCATAACCTGGACTCTACATATAGCACATGTATCACATTCAACATCCCAGCTCCACATTGCAACCAAGTTCCACTTCTTAAGAGTAAACATTTTATCAGGCTTCGGGACTGAATCTTTGTCAGTCAGATCGGTTTCCATTTTATTCGACATTATTATTGATATTAAAGGGAAGTGATCACAAAATATTCTGAAATTAACTTCCGGGGGAAAAAAAATAATAAAAAGGTCCTCAAAAATGGTGTCCACAATTGAACTTATTTGGGCAACAAATCTAAAATTTAAAAAATAAAACTAAGGCATCATTTTAATTTTAATCATAAGGTAGATGAGTGATGACTCTTCAACATTTCTACAAAATTTGGACAAGTGTTTATTTATTACGTACAATATATTTTACTAACTTTTAGGTTAGTTATTATTAAGTTATTAATTAATAATAATTAATATTATTAATTATTATTAATATTGTAAATTATAGTTATAGTTATAATTTGCTTAAGTTTTTATGGTTTCTTCTTTTTCTTTTATATATTAAGGGCCCACGATCCCTGTATTGATCATTATGGCTCCTATGCATGCAGAGTTAGAGGAAATTTGCAATGTTTCTGTGCCTCTTGACTCTTGTAGACTTGTTGACTAGGATATTTCACAATCACTGGTTGCAAGGGCTACTTAGTTAACTAAGTTAGGGTGTCATGAACAGGTAGGCGGGGGTTGGAAGTCCTATGGCAATAGACGCAAATGTGTGAAGTGTTGTCGCCTCAACCAGTGTTTCTTTCAGAAACTTTCACCCGGAGTGGGGGGGGGGGGGGGGGGATGGGCACTGCAGATTTTTGGGAGAGCTATGCCAGTTGCCAGAGGCCTACTGCTTAATGCGTAGCTAAAAGTTGGCAGATGGCATATGCCCCTTGGCGCCATACTTGCAGGGGGGGGGGGGGACAAAAAGTGGCTTTGATGGAATTAATTAGTTGAAAATAATGGGTTTCAGAATTGGAGGTGGGGGGAGGCGTAAAAATGAATCTTGTCCCCTGACGCCAAACACTGTAGATACGCCCCTGCTAGTGGCATCGAAATAGGGCAGATGGAGTGTTCCACCCAGGTGACACTTTTTATTATATGCTTGGGTGGCATTTTTGGACAACTGTAGAGTTTGAATCTTGAAAGGGAGGATGGCAAAAATATTTGGCCGCTAATGGCTGCCTTAATAGTAGCTACACCACTAGGCAGTGTATCTATTGATACCAAAATTGACGATTATTTTCATCAAAAAGTAGGGGGGAAATCAATGGCGACGATGAATCTTGATCAGTGTTTGATTATTTCAAAATCAAGAGGTTTATTTTTGAGTATACTTGAATTCGATGTTTCTATTATACCTTTTGAACAGGGAAGAACATTTTAAAAAGTTTTGTGCTGGGCATTATTTAGCCCAGTGCCTTATATAAAATGAATTCACTCCATTTGTGGAGTGTCCGAGGGTAATCATTAGGCATAAACTTATTATCAACCCCATACTCTACCATTGATCAGCGTGAGGGAAGAATGTATAATTAAGGGTGTTAAAGACAGTTGTACAAACTCATAATGCAGGGGTGCATTATTTTGGCGCATATTTGAATTTGTTAATTCTTTTAGACAATTTTGAGGTGGCATTTCAAACTTTCGGGTGGGAAAATGCAAAATTAGCCATAATAATGAAAAAAGACATCTTAAATTTTGCACCAGCGTGACCTAAACTATATTAACTCTAGTTATGTCACCCTTGAAGGTACGCTTTTGCCCTAGATTATTCTCACCTCTTAAATCATTATAGTCCCTAGAAAATTTTTGATAAATTTAAAATACAATAATGCCTTTTTTTCACATATCTGAATTTAGTTTTGCACATTCTACGCTTAATTGGAGAGGTATCCTAGTTAAAAAATGATAGTGCCACTTAACCTTAGAACCATCATGTGTGCCCAGCAACTCCTACAACTGAAGGGTGCCTCTGATATTTTAGGGGCTTAAAGATGTGATGAGGATATTTTCTTAAATATCATCTTTCCATGCAGGGTTTGGCCAAAAAAAGAAACAAATTAAAATAATTATTTAACTAAAAATAGTAATGTGGCTTTTATTTTTTATTTACATTATTTTAAGGGATAGCTTCTTAATTAATTAATGAATTTTCAAAACACAAAATTCAATTAAAAAGGGTTCCATCACTAAAAAGCACTGCAAACATTATTTTATATGATGAACGGAAAAAGAATAAACAAACTTACTATAGTTATAATGCTTAGATTACCTTTTCTACATATTTCCTATTTTTACCAGAGCCAAAATGAAAAAAAAGATTTATTAAAAAGGTCTATACCCTTTTATGGGTTTTCAAATCTTGTCATTTTTATAAATTGCACATGAACGGCATAACTATTTTAAGAAGACATGAGTTATTTTACAGAAGACATTATCTTTAATAATGTGTGATTTTATCTAAGGGAAATTCGTATGCAAATGAAGTATAAATTTCCCAATATTCAAGAGATTGAAATTTTTATTTGGAATTTAAAACTACTATAACTTTCTTAAATTGCATCTTCGCTATACATTGAAATATTTTTTTCTAAATCCACAGACTCTATTTTAATTTGACGAATAATGAATAAGATTTTGTTTAAAAACACGTACCAAAAAATGGAATAGGCATGATAATAGAAATGCTAGTTCACAAAAAAAAAATTCTTAGCTTTCTACTGGATTCTCATCTAAAAGAAAATTAATAATATAAAAAAATGAGTTTAATGCCAATAGATGGGGCACTTTGTTTGTTATTCTGACATTAAAAAGAGAAAAGCAATTGAGAAGTTAATAATAATAAATATAAGCTAAGTTCGGCTAAGTGGCTAAGTATTTAAAAAAACAAAACAAATCTGTTATTCAGGAAACTTTGTAAGAAAGGTAGCACATTTAAAGAGAACAAAAACACATTTGATTTAATAATTATTTATGAAACGTGCACTATTTCTTTGTCCCTTTAAATTCTAAATTAGAAGAAAAAGCATGATGACTAATTTTTTGGTCATGCACTTACAATGAAATATAATTGCACATATTTTATACTTGACTTACTATTATTAAAATTGTTGACCTTTATAGGTATGTAAATGTATTTTAATAGTGTCATTTAAGTCTTTAAGCTTGTGAAGTTGCAAAAAAAAAAATAAAAAAAAAAATAGCGATATATGCGTACAACAGGAAGTAAGAATAGGCCTAGCGATATTTCATAGATTCCACTAATAGTAATCGGTTAAAGGCACTGGTTACTATGCAATTGTCATTTTTAATACAAAAAATTATTTTTGTTATATCATTGTACACATTGTGCTCCGGCAGTGCCCTCCCAGAGATATAACTGAAAGAAACACTGATGCTAACAATAACTATATTTTTGAAAGCATGATGCCATAATTCTCTAGTTTAAAAGCCATGCTTTTATTATAAAATATAATTTGAAAACATTGAAAAGATTGCTCATGTTTGATACTTAGTGAGAACTATAAAATAATAGACCTTAAAATTGAAGAAATAATGTAAGCTTCTAAGAAGATTAGCCTTAACTATACGGATCATCAAATATATTGAGCGAAGCGATATTTCATAGATTCCACTAATAGTAATCTTTTTATGACACCAGCTAATATTCTTTTAAAAATTGTATAAAAATTTGTTTTAAAAAAAAAACACTTTGTTTTATTGTTGTACATATCCCCCCCCCCCCCCCCCCCCCCCCCGGAGATATAGCTGAAAGAAACCCTGGCCTCAACTGTTCCTTTTGGAAGTTTGTTCCAGTCCCTTATTGTCTTTGGCAGGAATGAGCAGTTCCTGTCACTGCCTCTTCATTCACTGTCTAGCTAGGAGGAGAGAACGAGTTTCTGTTGAATGCTGGAGCAGTGGACCAGGCCATTATTTAATTTATCTTTACTCTTGTACATCAAGGAGAGCCTGGATAGTTGTTGTCTTTCCTCCAATAGTGACCAGCCCAGTGTTTCCAGCATGCTGCCAACACTAGAGGTATTCCTGTACCAGTTCAGGACAAAGCATGCCCGTCGCTGTACCGCCTCCAACCTGTCAATGCTCTTCTTGGTAAATGGGTCCCAGACTGAAGGTGCATTATCTAAAAGCGGCCGGACAAAGGCTTTATAGGCTCTTTCTTTCACACTGGAGTTGCTGATCTTTAGATTACACTCATTACACCTTAAGAACCCTAGGCCATGCCATAATATATTATTATTATGTTTTATCTTGCTTTTTGAATATGGCATGGGCAGCACTTATGACTTCTTAGTAGTGTTTTAAAATTAAAAAATGATGTGTTGACAGTTTCATGAATCCTGCTTGTTGTTTTTTTTTTTGAAAAAAAAAAAAATTGGGTAGGGTTTATAATTACTTTATAACTCAATAGTTTTCACTTTATTTATTAATGTATCTAATATATAAAAATGAATGGCTATATGTATGTATGTCTCATATGCGCTCCTACATCATTCATGCGATTGCAATAAAACTTTGGTGATTTGTTGTCCACATACCCGGGCATATTTCTAAGTCATTACAACCCTTTTAAAATATTCCATTTTTGGCCTTTGGCACTAAATTTGTTTTTTTTTCTTATATGAGCTTTGTAAAAAATATTTTCCATATGCGATCCTATACCATTTATCCAGAGATGTTGCGCGCACGCCCGCAAAGATTTATCAATTATTACAACCATTTTAAAATATTTTAACAGAGCTAATGCATGGGTGGCTAGAACTTTAATCAAATACAAATAGTGACATTAAATTTTGTGTGTGACATAATAAATAGGTTTCTGAAGTAATACAACCATTCTACAATATTCCGTTTGTGGCCGAGGGCCCTAAATTCACTTTCGTCTTATATTCATCATCATCATCGCCTGTCGTCCCATCTGGGGCATAGGCCACAAACAAAGGCTCTCCAGGCATCCCGGTCTTGGGAAAGTCTTTCCAGCTGTCCCCAGTTGTGACCACTCTTTTTGATGTCTGCCTCTAGTTCCCTTCTCCAAGTCATTTTGGGTCGACGCCTTTTTCTCTTGTCCTTGGGGTTCCCAGTGAAGTCTTGTCTCGTGATACTTGATGTGGGCTTTCTGAGGTTGCGACCAATCCATCTCCATCTGGGCTGGCAGAGTAACTCTTCCACTGGTTCTTGTTGTGTGCGCCGCCAGAGATCCTCGTTGGTGATAACTTTGGGCCAGCGGATTCGTAGAATCATTCGGAGACATGAGTTAATAAACATCTGTAGCGTTTTTGAACCAGCTGCTGTTGTTCGCCATGTTTCTGCTCCATATAGCAAGACAGGTTTCACTGTGGTGTTGAATATCCTGACCTTGGTCTGGAGGGTCAAGTTGCTGCAGCTCTAGACTTTTTTTAGCTGGTTAAATGCAGTTCTTGCCTTGCCAATTCTCACTCTTATGTCAGCGTCTGTCCCTCCTTGTATGTCAATAATGTTGCCGAGGTATGTAAAGCTATCCTCAAGGTTTGTTCCTTCCAGTGCTATAGGTGTGTTGCTTGATGTATTTATTTTAAGGACTTTGCTTTTTCCTCTATGGATGTTCATGCCGATGCAAGCAGAGTACTGTCCTACATAATTGGTTTTCTCTTGCATCTGTTGCTGTGTATGTGATATTAGGGCCAGATCAAGATCGTCAATATCTTAGCTATATTAATATATATTCCGTATGCCTTCCAATACCATTCATCCGATTGCCATAAAACTTTGGTGAACTGATATGCGCCCGCCCGAAAAGGTTTCTAAATTAGTACAACCATTTTAAAACATTCCATTTTGGGCCGGCTGCCCTTACTTTGTTTTTTCTTATATATAAATATAATATCAAAAGGAACAAATGCATTGGTGGATGGAATTTAAATCAAATACAAACAGCGACATTTCAATTTTTGTGTGACATAAGTAGGTTTCTGAATTAGTATAACCATTTCACAATATTCCGTTTGGGGTCGGGGACCCAAAATTTGTTTTTTTTAATAAAGGAGTTTTAAAAATATAATTTTAAACAGAACTTATGCATGCACGAATGGAATTGAATCAAATACAAACAGCGATATTTCCTTTTCTGTGTAAGTAACATAATTTAGTAGGTTTCTGAATTTGTACAACCATTTAGCACTATTCAATTTTTGACCGGGGGCCCTAAATTATTATTCTTCTGTTATGAGCTATTTAAATATGATTTCAGAATGCGTTCCTATACCATTCATATGTTTGCGATAAAGCTTTGGTGACATGTGGTGTGCACACCCTCAAAAGGTTTCCGAATAAGTACAACCATTTTACAATAATCCATTTGAGGCCGGAGGCCCTAAATTTGTTTTTAATTTCTTTTATTTTTATGATCTACGTAAATATAATTTCAAACAGAGCTATTGCATGGGTGGATGGAATTGAATCAAATACAAGCTGCGACATTTCAGTTTGTATGTGATATAATTATTGGTTTCTGAATTAGTACATCCATTTACAATATTCCGTTTTGGGCTAGGGCCCCCAAATTTGTTTAAATGTACTAAAAGAGCTATATAAATATAATTTCAAACATAGCTATTGCATGGGTGGATCAATCGCTACAAGTGTGTAGACTAAATTTATTCAAGTATGCACCAGATGGTAAAAACAAAATATTGTGTATATAAAAAGTACTTCAAAAAACATAATTAAAACACAAACACTTTATTTACTTTATTTCTTTGAGTGGCATTGCAATGCATGACGGGTTCTCGCTAGTTAATTATAAATGTGTATCCTAAGCTATTATTTATTAATATTTTTATGATTATATTATTTATGTTATCACAAAGTCACTTAGCCTACATTATGACTGTAGTATTTCATTTTCAGTAGATGTCACTCACACTCCCTTGTGATTGTCATTGTAAAGGAAGTGATTTCCTTTTTGAAATAGCTTCAGCAACTAGGCCAAATGAATTTTAGACAAGTTTTAGCTTTACTGTCAGCTGGAAAAAATTTCAGAAAGTTAAACTTAAATTTTACATTTTAATTACATTTAAAACAAAATTAAAATTTTAAAACAACGTTAATTATTCCAACCTATTTTCTGATGTTTGAAATGGAAATCTTTTTTTTTAGCAGCTTTTAATTTTAAAATATCATGTCTAGTTAGTTTGCAAATTTAAAATTACTTTTGGCTTGTTATTCCCTTTATTTTGTCCCTGGTAAAAGATAATTATGTGTAAAACCGGCAGGCAGTTGTTTGATGTTTGTAGCAACCTCAGAGGATGTAACAAAGGAATTGCTCTTCCTTCAGTGTATCCGTTGCCCCAGCAACCAGATATGTTCTGTAATTTCTTTACAAGCAAAGTTGCTGACATCCGCACTGAGCTTGATTGTCTTGACATATCCCCCCTAGATTTGCCTCCTTTTCTTGTGTTAGTTCACATTTAGAAATTTTTAAACCGGTTTCAGAACAAGAGGCCAAAAGTACTATTCTGCAGTCTAAGCCTACATCATGTTCTTTGGACCCCATCCCCACCCCCCTGTTGGTTGAGTTGTTAGATCATTTGCTCCCAACGATAACCCACATAGTCAATGAAAGTTGAAAGCTTGTCTTCTGGCACTGTTCCCTCTATTTGTAAGTCAGCTGTCATCAAACCATTGCTTAAGAAGCCTGGTCTGGATGAAAATAATAAAAAAAACTATAGACCAGTATCTAACTTATCATTTTTAGCTAAAGTCATTGAAAAACTAGTGCTAAAACAACATTTTGCATACTTAATCGACAACTCTCTTCTCCGTCCTAATCAATCAGCCTATAGACCTTTCCATAGCACTGAGACAACTCTCTTGAGAGTCACCAATGACCTCTTGCTCGCATTGGAAAGCGGTGATGTCTCCCTCCTGATCCTCTTGGACCTCAGTGCGGCCTTCGACACTGTCGACCATGAAACCCTTTACAAAACCCTTGAAAATTACTTTGGCATTTCTGATTCAGTTTTGGCTTGTTTTAGGTCCTACCTCTCAAATAGAACGCAGGCTGTCGCTGTTGATGGCGGTCGCTGTCGATGGCTGTCTCTCCGGCAGTGCTGACTTGGTGTATGGAGTGCACACAGGCACAGGGGTCCGTTTTGGGCCCGTTCTATTTACAATTACCAGGCCACTGCTCCTCTTGCTCAAAGCCAGTCATTCGCGAATGACACGCAGCTATACAAGCATACCCATCCCTCTCTTGTCGATTCCACTGTCCGGACTTTGCAGGAGAGCATTGCTGATGTCAAGTCATGGATGACACTCAGCAAGTTGAAACTTAAGGATGACAAAACGGAAGCACTTCTTATTCACGATCACAAATCATCCTCTAACTTAGCTCTCCCCACCTCATCTCAAGTAGGTAACTCAGACATACAGTTTACATACTCCACTAGGAATCTTGGTTATATTCTGTCTAACAACATGTCTCTCGATAATCATATATCTCACATTTGTCGCTCTGCATACACGGCTATCCGTCAGATCAGCTCCATCCGCCACTACCTCGCAGTTAGTGCAACAAAAACCCTAGTCTATGCTCTTGTTCTCTCTCGTCTTGACTATTGCAACTCTCTTCTGTCAGGTTCACCAAAACACTTCTTAGAAAAACTACAAAAGTTCAAAACTCAGCTGCTAGGCTAGTTTTAAAGGCAAAAAAAACATGATCACGTCACACCACTACTTCATTCATTTCATTGGCTCACTGTACAAGCACGGATTGACTATAAACTCTCTGTTCTCTGCAAAAAACTTTTTCTCGAATTCCTGCCTTCCTATCTAACCGAACTTCTCTCAATCTATTCACCCCCTCAACAGCTTCGTTCCTCCGCAGACGGGCGTATTCTTTCTGTCCCCAAGACTCGCACAAATCATACGGTGAACGATCATTCTCTTACTGTGCCCCCAAACAATGGAATTCTCTTCCACTACACATCAGAAATATGTCAACCATCACAGCCTTCAAAACAGCACTCAAAACACATCTCTTTAAACTTTATTATCCTGACTGATTCCCCCTCTGACCGTTAAACGATGCTGCTGAGTGCCGTCCATGGCTTCACATGTAAATTGTTATGGAATGGTTGGGTGAATACACTTTTGTTTTTTAATTAATGTACAGCGTGGTGAGCCCAGCCCTAGGCTGGGGTACCACGCTATAGAAAACTACCAATAATAATAATAATGTAAAAATATTATTGTAATATTAAATTTTGTCAAGTTTTATGGGTTACATTCACGAAGGAAAAAAGTAATTTTTTTGAGAGAGAAAATAGCATAATGCCAATAATGGGTTGGCAAATATAATTTTCGCTTGCACATCATTGGTTGTTGTCATGGTTTAACTAATTAACATGGATTGGATGACGTAACCGTGATTTGAGGGGAAAGAAATTATTCAGAGTAAAAGTATAAATGTTATTTTAAAAAATATATTATTAGGTCTGTTTTATTTAACCCTACATAACTTACTGGAATCGAGTTTAGAAACAACAAACATATTTTGGAACCAACCCAACTTGGTAAAAGTAGGTGGCAACCACGTACAAGCTACTCTGTTTTACAAAAATTTGAATGTAGCCCATATCATAATTGCTGATCAAATATCTACTATATTTTTTACAGGTGTTTTGCCAAAGTAAATTGAAGATATGGCATGTTCAAATCAACAGATTAAACCTGATCCAATAAATCGTAAGGAACATTTTAAAATTTAGCTTTTAAGTATTAACTCTAATTTTGCAATTCAAAATCTGCAGTTTATACAATACATATTTTGATTTTGAAACAAGTAATTTGATTTTTATACAAAACTACTGTGAAAGTCCAATCTAATTTCAGCTATTGAATGCTTGGTTACAACAGTAAAAAGACCATTAACATAATTATGACTTGTTTCTTCTGAACAGGAGTTGATACTAAACATAAAGCCAATGAATATCAAGTTCGTTATTTCTATGAACAAGAGAAAAGGGATGAAGTAAAATATTGTCTAAGAAAGGATGGGTTGTAAGTCTAATTTATTACTGTACTTAATATTTGAAAGTATTGTGTAATTAATTTTTAAAGATTAACTTTTTACTTTTACTACAATGGTTCTCAATGTTTAGGAGGATAATTACATAGATACATATATCCTTTTTTTATTATGTGTTTAGTGATTGGTCGTAGTTAGGGCCATACAAGTTCATCTATTTGAGATAATTATGTGTGTATACTTATACTTAAATGTTTGAAGCCTACATGTGTACAATTGTTCTTTATTTCAAATTTATTTTATTTATTCATGTATTCTTTACTACTGTATAAAATGTTTTGAAATTTTAATTTGCAAGGCGTTTATATATTTCTCTTGAAGAAATAGCAAAGCCTACTTTGAAGTTAGGAGGCAGGATGGCAGACAAATACTTGATGTTTCAAAACCCATTCCCAATGAGGTTCTAGCAAAATTTGTTATTGGTGAAACAAAGGTAAATATGAAAAAAAAATCATCTGAACAAGTATAGTGTCTACTTCATCAAATTGTTTTTATTTTACCTTCAACTGCAGGGGCACAAACATATTTCATAATAATGGCATAATTATTTTGAAAGTTTAATTAATAATGGGCCATCAATTGAATATGAATGAATTTGTGCCACTAATTAAAAAAAACCATTGGTCACTATGTCAATGCCAAGTCTTTCCTTAAAGACTGAAATTATTGTCTAGCTATTTATACATTACTCATATTTTTATCTGCAGCAAATGATATTTAAAATAGCATCTTACCTTTCTAGCCTGTAATTTGGTTAAACACCTAACCATTCCCTGATCGTCATGTAGAAAGCATGCAGTTTTCTTGTTTTGGATTCAACTAATAATCTTTTTAAAAAAATAACTTGTATTAATTTGAATTTCTAGCAGAAATCAAAGGAATGCTATAAAGTGACTTTTACATTGAAGAAAGGTGTGTTAGATATTGATACTCAAATAATGGACCAGTATTTTCTTCCAAGAACACCTAGTCCACCAACTGACAGACAAAAGGAGCATGAAAAAGGAGGTTCTTAGTAAAATGAAAAAAAAAAAAGTAATTATTTTTACTGCATTTAAAAATCATGTTGGTATTATCACAGTTTAGCAGGGCAATTGAATTTTTAAAAATCTCTTCCTGAATAAGCTGGCAATATTTATCTTTTATAAAGATATCATTCATCTTATTGCATATCACACATTTTGTTTTTGACCAAACAAATTTCCTTTTATGTAATTTCATTTTCTTTAAATTTTTTAATGTTTTATTTTCTGTCCCCCATTTTCCCCCTTACAGTAAGTTTAAGAAATATAGCATTCAGGGTAAGGAAACTCTGAAGTTAGAAATAAAACAGTGGACATTTCAGCTTAAAACCTTTGATTGAAAATTACTTTAGGTTATCTTGGGTATGGAATGATTTTAAAATATATATATTTGGTTAAAAGTTTCTTTGGGAACCATAGCATTTTAGAAAATTTAATTAAAAACTGACTCTAAAATTTAGTTCTCGGTTGACAAACAGTTTTTGAACAATATATTTTCACTATTCATTTTTTTAAATAATTTTTTTTAAGATGTTGTTATCATAAGTTATTTTAAGTGGTGACTATTTATTTGTAATAATTTGAATTTAGAGCCAGTGCCTTTGTTGAAATGTTAATGTCTTGGTAAATGTAAGTGGCTCTTATGTGTGTGAAATAAAATAAAAATACCAGGGGTTCAGTGTCAAAGAGTTGCTCTCTCCAAAGATGTTAGAGAATACCTATATACAGACCTGTTAACCCTCAAACTCTTAAAATTGTACAATATCATCACAAAATCGTACAATATCTTCACAAAATCGTTCAATACATTATCTAAATATTAAAAAATAAACATAGTCATACAGTATATATAATGAATACACCTCAAAATTGCAAATTGTACGCCAAAATCGTAAGAGTAAACAGGTCTGTATATGAGATGAGATTTTGTGTAAATTAATCCGACATTAAGGCATTGTATGCTGAACCCACACCTTGAATGTGAATAGGCTTTTATTACCTGTGACAATCACCATCTTTGGATATATATTCTTAAATTAAACCAGTGCAAATGGCTTCAGAAAATCAGAACATGTTCAATTGTGCAGCCAGGTGGCATTAAACTCGAATTAGCAACAAAGGTTGTCAGAAGTGAAGCTCATTTAATAAGAATTTCATACTTTTTTCTTATGCAGTAATTTAATGCTATATTTTTTGTTTACACCATTTACCTTGTCAACTCAATTATTTATTAAAACTTCAAATTGCATAGGACACACAAACTGGTCAATAAAAATCAAAGTATTTTTATTTCATAGTATTATTTATTCCTATGAGTCATACGATTGTATTAATATAAATACATTTATTTACTGATGACAATTTATAATATAGTTTATAATATATCTTTAATAATTATTTAACAATATATGTCTTTTGTTTCAAGAAAGTATTACACCATATATACAGGACAGGTTCATTAATCTGGAAATCATCAACTATATAGCAAGTGAGAAAAAAAAAATCAACAATGTCAACACTTGTAACACCTCTAATAGAAAGAAAAGAAAAAATCCTTAGAAAAACCATGGCAAAGAAAGGGAAAAAGTCTCATCTTTTTTTTTTTACATTCAGATAAAATAAGAAATAAGTTACTATAGCTTGAATAAAAAGGAAGAATAACAATAATATTACACAATTTTGGGAATTATCACAATGTTTTTACTTCAACCATACCTATTTAGTTTAGCCTTGGGAGACTATCAAAGTCAGTTCATACCACTGTTCGCAGCTGGGTGCATATCAAAATTTTCACTGTTCAATTTTGACATGTACCAATCACTTTCTGCAATATCCCTGACTTGCATCTTTAGCTAATAATCATTTCTTGCACAATTTCTATTCGATGATACATTTCTATTTTAGGTGATGTTAGAAAATAATAAAGAATCTTATATAAAATAAAAGGGGGTGACAAGACAGACATTCTGCGCTGGACTAAAGGACAGCTCATTTTACAAAGATAATAATTTTGAGAACACTTTAAAAAAATATTTCTCGTCCTTATCCTCCTTTTACAAAAACTGCCCTATGGGCTTGTGTAACAAGACCGGTATAACAACCAAGAGATAAAATGAAGGGCCGAGTAGAAAAAGAACTTAAGTGTATTTTTGAAGTTTTGAGAAAAATGAGTTTAACATTTTTTAATGGTAATTTAAATACCGTAAAAGCTGCTCGAGGTAACTCTGAATCAAACACTTGTGGACAATTTTCTTGTATATTTACAGGAATGATTCAGGGGAAGTCATCAAATATAATGCCTGTCTTAACTCATTTTTGGAAAATTGTAACTAAAGTACTTTTTCTACTCAGCCCTTCAAATGGAGATAACCATCTCTAAATTGTTACATGTTGAGTCCCATATGATAATGAAGTGCTTGGCAATGTATATTAATACATATACATTTTCATACACGAACTTATTAGGCAAACAAGTCTTTCATTGATTATTTTAGTCCATTCCTTCTTGTGTAGCACATTCCCAAAAATCATACGAGCATCAATGTATATTTTATATACAGCATTTATACATAATTATATATATATAATTAAAAAAAAAAATAAACTAAAACATTCAAGATTCATTGAAGAGATGGAATGTGGTAGGAAAATATCACACTTGATTAAAGGGAAAGTACAGGAATTCTAGAAGACAAGAATATTGTGATATGGTTACTTGTATTCCCCTTATGTTATGGCCGGCGATATTAGCTGATCACAATGTTGTTTTATAGACACACATATTTGCACAACTTAAAAACAAGCCACAATCAGTTCCTTCCAGTTGACTAAACAAAGAGCAATTAATTTTTATATGAAATAATATATATTTAAAAGCATGATTTCAAATAATGAAATAAAATGATAGACATGATACAGAAAAAAAAAGAAACCATATTTAACAAAATTATAAATGCAGATGCATTCATAATTCACAACAGCTCAACTTGATATCCATATCTCTTTTCTTCAAAAATACCTTTGAACAAAATTATTTGGAAATATTTAACCATTACTTACAATAAAGCTATGTAGTAAATAAAATATGGACCCTGTAGTGTCATCCAAAGTGGTTTAGAAATACAATTGTGATGTAAAAAATATTTCACTCTAACCATGTGCAGAATTGAAATTGGTTTATTTTGCACAAATGGAGCTGCCAGCACCTACATACTACACAATACAGATCACATAATGGGTCGACATTATTTTAAAATTTGTAGTTTTCGACCGCTATTTCAGAATCACTTATTAATTGTATTGACTTAACTACTTAAAAATTTTGGTTTATAAAATTGAGAACAGATAACAAGATTTATTTTTATTTCATTTATTGTACCAACAAATTTCTACATTTAACCTGAAAACCAAAATTATAAAGCAGCAGTGAAAATAAAAATTTAAATGACTCTTCTTGGCATATCAAGAACAGAAAATATCTATATAATTCAAATTGCAACACAAGTCATGAAATAACACTGAAGTCATCCATGACATTTGTTAATAGTGTCAATGCTTCCCATCAAAGTGTTACTGTTACTTAAATGAAAAATAAATGCTAATTATAAACTTTTCTCTAGGAATACATGTATAGTTTTTATATCAGTAAATGTATTCAATTATACAATAGTTAAATGTTTCATGCTCCAAGTGCAGGAAACAATATGTTTTGTATTTGTATAAATCGATTTATGGTAAATTAATGCATTAATTAAATGTATTATATCTTATGGTTCCCCATGTGTCAAATTCTTTCCTCCAATAAGATTATTTGTATACTTTGAACTACAAAAGATATAAAGAAATGAAAGCATTGCATGAAAATGCAAACATACTTCTACAATGTTCTTTACAACTTGCAAACATTACATAGGTCATTAGTTCTAGACACCATTCAAACTTATTTCATCTTCAACTTTATTTGTCTTATATTAATCTAAAATCTATGACCTATGTAGAAAATGTTAATTATGCTTCCACCCCCCACCCCCCCCCCCAAACCTAACCAAACATATAATTCATTTAAAAGAATTAAAGGAAACCATATTTACCAAAATATGTAATGTAAAATGTTCTTAGATCTTATCTCTTTTATGGGGTGTAAGGTAATTAGGGGCTAGGACGGAGATCATGTTCAGCTCCAAAGTATGTTGATATGGCTTTTGCAGACTTTTATCATCATAAAAAATTTACAATTATAGGACATAGAAGGGAAATTAAAATCAGAATTGTATTTCTTACAAGAGAATCATCTGTATCTAATTAATATCAGGCCCTTTTCAATATTGTTTTAACACTACTTTCTTAAGAAATTAAAAAACAAATGTAAATATCAATGTTGCCAACTTGTAATCCTATGGATAATAATCATCAATCATTTGATACATAGAACCCTACCCCATTCTTTTAACTTTTCTTTCTTAAAATTTGAAATGTTTAAATAGAATAGCAAGGAATTATAGATTTGAAATGTTGAATGTGTATATAAATAAAGATTTAATAGTGAAGCAACTTATCAAAATTATACACAGTAGCTTTTGGGGATTTCTCTAGTCTTCATTAACTATAGTATAAGCAGTCTTTCCAATTAACAGGAATCAACCTTCAGTCCTAAAACAATTGAAAATTAATTTTTAAAAACCAAGACTAAATTTGTGAGTCATTAGGCTGGAGAAAATTAGGCTAAGTATTTAAACACTTTAGTCAGTGTGTTTGATTTAGTCATGGAGGTACAAAGACTAACACTACAAGTCACCTTGAGCTACACCTATACACCAGAATTTTTAATCTTGATACTAAGACATATTTGAAGTATAGTTTACAATTTAAATATAAAGATTGATATGCACTTTGAAATAAAACATTATTATTCCAACAGGAATTAAAAATGACACACAACTTAGTGAAACACAAAACTGAAAGTTGTGACGTTAAAATCAAAATATTCAGTTCCTATTTTATGTTTCTTTATCAAATTTATCATTATTTTAGTGATTTTATACATTTCTAAAACATTTGCAAGACTTCTTTCCCAAAATATCCTGGCATATAAAGAAAAAAACTATTTGATAAATATAATTTGTTGTTATAGTTTATAAAACATATTTAAAAAAAATTAAAATTGTGAATTAATTAGATAACAAAGCAGACTGGAAAAGACGAGCATATATTCAAAATTTGTTCGAGGGTATTCATGGAATTAGAAAATCTTCCATCACATGAACCAAAATAATGAATGAAATGGAGCAAATACATATCAAGCAGCTTTGAACAGAATGACAACTACAAGCCAATCAAGATTTTGTAAACTTGATACAAGGTATGATGTCCATCTTTAAGTCATTAAACAAAATTAAATTCTCTCAAATTATGAAATTTACTTTTAAAATAAACTGCACTATATCTAAATTAAAAGCAGGCTATCCTGGAAAGACATAAACCAAGCACCCTGCTAAAAGATCAATTGTTGAAGTAAAATCCCACTTCTGAGAACCTTTTATTTTGACAAGAATAATGTTGGCTCATTCTGGTATGTAATATGAGAGCTCTAATACTTTTAAGTAAACAATTCTTCTTATAATTATCACTTTATTCTCTCATTAACTTATCAAAAAGGAGTTATAAAGATTAAAAAATTAAGATCTCAGTCACACACAATTTTAAGGGGGGGGGGGGGGGGGAGGGGGGGGGGAGAGGAGTGAGGAGAGAAAAACTTATCATTAAAAATAATACCATCAAAATGTTTTACATCTACTCTAATAATTATAGGTAGTTGGCTGCTAAATGATTCAATAACAATCAAACAGCAAAAAAATACATCAATTTAGCAATTTATCATGAGAGAGTTTTTGTTAAAAATATGACACCAACTTGGAGAGCAGATCTCTTTCTTACAATTATTAACATTGAAACATTCTTATATGAAAATAGTACTTTAAAATAGAATGGCATCAAGGGACCTTGATACTGCACCGAGCATGCTGTTTGTTCAATATTTGTGAAGTGCATATAGAGGGCTTATTTTCACTCTCAAGGAATGAAATGAATTCTATGAAAATCTCTGAACCAATTTCAAGGTTATAAATTTTCAAACTAAAAAGTTTTTAATGGAAGCTAAAGAATGATCTGCATTGGTAGCCTTTTCTCCCCTGGAAAAGAAACACTTAGATCTATATTTTATAGATCTTTATAAGGAAAACAAGATGAAAAGCAAGTATACCAAGTTACAATTTAAGAAATGAGATGGGTTTGGATTTTGTAATACTTGAATCTGCTGAGCAATTTTTTGTGGTAGAGTGTAACCACAGAAAATAAAATGATGTTCCTTTTTTAATGACTTTAAATAGCTAATATTCTGTTGTATTTCCTACATACCAACGCAACTGAATCGCAATTATTAATGGGGAAGCTACATTTCAGCACTTCTGAAAACATATCAACCAGAGGGTCAAAACAAAAGTCAACTCATTGGTACAAAAGATAATGCATTAAAGAAAAAAAAATCAGTCATTTGGTGCTGCATTGTAGGAAGATATTTATATATACAGTCATAACATTATCACAATATTGGGGGAAAAAAGGAACTATTTTTTTATCAACACACTACTTCCATGCACTTGCAAACACACACAAACTAACTCTTAAAAAATGCTTTTATCATAAAAGGCTTAAAAACATCATTTGCCTTGGGGACAGTTAAACTTTAAACTGTCAGGTCACATTCTAGGTTACCTCCTATCCTTCTTGCAACCTTCAAAACTGGAAGTAAATGCTTGAAACCATACACCTAGCTCCTAGGACCTGTTGAAAAAAAATGAGGAGGAAATCCATTATTGTGTTTTAGTGTTAATTTTATTTGCAATTGCACAAAGGCACCATCATGGCTTAGAAGTGACAAGAGGGTTGGACTGCAATAAAGCTTTCAATTAGATTAATGTGACACAATCAATTTGTATACAAAAATGGAGTAATACACCTAATAGGATCTATATGGAGAATAAATTAATTAAAAGATTTGGCATATAAACAATTTTATAGAACTCCAATGTCTTTTCCTATATGATTTGAATATTGTAACTTTCACTCACTTTCTTTCCATTCTAATGATTTTGTTTTCACGTGGGACCTGTGCCCACTCTCTTTCTTTTCTGTCATTTTTAAAAATTTGTACAGGTATTATAATAAGTATATTACATGAACTTTACTTTAATTAATGGTATTGTGTGTACTGATGAAGGCATAAGCCTAAATGTTGAATTTGTATTTTGTCCTATGAAAACTAAAGCTTATATACACCGTTTAATTTACAAAAATTAATCACTGGATTACAGCATTGGGTAATTTAAAGGTGAGCCCAAAATATGCACTAAAATGAAACAGATAAAAATTCTGGCATCTTTTATTTACCTTTTAATTTTCTCCACAACACTTCTGATGTCAATGCCCCGAAACTGTGATGAAGGGGATGATGGAGATACAAGCAACCGTGACATAATCCCAGACACAAAGTCATCGGTGAGGCCGGGGCATGACCTCTCAGCCAGGTCAAAAGCATTCTGTAACTCTCTAACAACCTCCAGCAAAGGCAGAGGGCGTCCGATTCTCCGAAATTCATTGTTGTATTCCTCTTGCAACTAATACAATAGATCATTTAAATAAATAATTAATAATTCAACATCTTAAATTTCAAGTAAATTTTATCATGAAATAGTGCAAAATATTTGAACTTTATAAATTAAAAAAAATGATTTTCTACAGTTTTAAAATGGGTAACATTGCAAGTAATGTTAGTTTATTATAAAGATATCAAAATGATAAAGAGTATAATATCGGCTTGACAACAATATTGGTGGAAGGTGTGTTAAAAAATAAAATAAAGCCAAAGACAGAATAAATTATTTTTAGAAAAAGTAAAAACTTGTTCTGTCTTTGCTTAGCATATTATCCTTTTGTAAAAACCAATCGAGACCATATTATTGGATAATCTGAGACTATAATCTGAGACCAGATTATTGTTTAACTTCTTTAGTATTACCTGGGATAGAATAGGCTGCACAGCAGCAGTAAGGCTTGCCGACACTTGAGGTCTTTCTGGAGCTCGGTTTTTAACAGGTTTGGCAGCCTGCAAACAGAGTGAATATAAGATTTAAAACCTGCTGAAACATTTGTGTGCACTAAACATTTAGCTATTTTGTGTCAGTGTGTATGAGAGCTTAGATGGTTACTTACCCCTACAATATTTCTATAATTTTATAATCATTACTGGCAATGTAAATAAATCAAGTTGAAAAAGACTGAATACAGTACATGTATTTTTTTCAGCAATCACAATTCAAATCTGTTTAAATGCAACATACAATTAGAGCAATGTTTTTTACTTGTTATAAAATAAATAAAATAGAATTGTGCAAATCATAATTCTTTAACTAAATATTATAAAATGAGAATTTGAAAATGTTTAGAATTATATATTTAAATACAAGCAGTTTACATGATAGTTTAGCCAAGCTTGTTTAGTAAAGCTTGTTTATGGCCTTTTAAAAAGATATATTTTAGAATGAACTGCAAATAAATATGTATATCTATATATTTATAAAAGCATTGTTTCATCAAGGTATTCTGGTAACTAGGAAAGTCTGTAGCAAACATTTTATGAGAACATGTTAGACTAGCTTATTTGAGAAGCATATCTTTCACTGTCATTATTTGAACAGACAAATTTAGCAGTAAATACAGCCATAATTTCTAGATTAAGACGGTAAATTATATTTAGCATGCATGAAATATTTAAGCACAATAGATTTATTAATTGACAAATAAACAACATTAGTCTTTTAAGTTTCTCAAATCTCTAGTGACTAGCTAGGCCTAAAAAAAAATCTGACAAGATTTAAAAATTAAAATTGTAAATCATCTTACTGAAAGACAGTGATAGTTCTACCCCCATGTTCCTATAACTTGTAGGTCAAGGATGGTTTAGTAAGATATACTTAGATAAACAATCATAATTTCAAAGCTGTAGCATTTTAATAGAACATTCATTTAGTCCATGCATTGTTAGTAAAAATGTGCACATTACAAAAAGTTATGCCAAAATACATGACCTGTTATGAACGCATTGTTCAAAGGTGCAAGATACTTAATAATTTCTTTCAGACTTTTAAAATGAAGGTGACTTACATAATACAAAAAATTACTCAAAACTATTAATAATGCATCTCAATTTATGAAATACTTAAAAGGTTAATGAGATTTTTTTTAATGGTTTGCTACAAAAGTGTTCAAAGGGGATACTACATAAGTTTTGAAATGGGATACTCCATTAGTGTTTGTTATATAAATATGCAATCTATGAAGCATGTAATTATCTACAGCTGTTAACAGTTCTAAATAATTCCAGCAACAACACCCAGTATGTTTAATGATTTTGATGGTGTTACATAAATCTGAGTCAAGTCTAGCAGAACAACCAGCCAAACATTTCTTCTTTAAATTTAAATCTTGTGGAAGGAAGAGAGATAAAAATTTAAAAAAAGAGATATATGAAAAACAGAACATAAAACCATAGAGCACTTGTAAAGTTTGAATATATTATGTAATCCGAGAACTGAAGCAGATCCATGTAGTGATTTAAGATAACTTAAGTGCAGTGGTGATCCTTTAGATATGTTTTAAGTTTAAAATGAGCATGGTTGTTCCACAAATGTTTCTGTGTTTTAGAAGAAACATGCAGAGTAATATAATACACATGCATTGGAATTAAGAGAAAAAGGACTGATATTTCATTTTTGGTAAACTCACTACTGCAGGTGGTATGACCGGGTAAATGGACTCTTCACTTTTCTGTTGCTGTTTGTGAGAATATTGGGGGCTCTGCTGCCGATGATTTTCATGCAGCCTGTCTCCACTACCCATGTGGACACCACCTGTCTTCAAGTTATTTAGGCTGACATAGTTTGGCAAATCATACTGAGATTTTGGCCTTTCATATAAGGGCTGTGTGTAATCAGAGACAAAAACAGCTTGTAAAATGTTTAAAAATCTTCACTGAAGTTCTAATTAATGATTGCATGTTGTGTTGAGTTTCAAAATAGGGAAAAATAAATGAGAAAAGTGATTATTTTGTGGGGAACCAAAAGAAAGAGTTATATGAGATAACTAAATTGTGATTTAAAATGACATTTTTTCAAATACTGTGGAAAACCTAGGAAAATAAGAGATATATTTTTTGAAGATGTGTTCAAGCCTAAGTCTACGGCAGTAGCTGTATACCCACAAAGCCCTTCCAATGGCATGCTTATGGTAAATATGGAAAGTACAAACTTACTTGAGGATGTTGAGCATATCTAGCATTAGGGGTTATTGGCTCAATGTTATCTGATCGACTGCGCACATGCTTAGGTGCCTGCAAAATGGATATTTTATAGAGACCAATCAGCCTAATAGTTGAAGTGCTGACATCTCCATAGCACCTAATCAATTAGTGCTTTAAAGTTTACCATGAAACTTCGTATGTGGCACATGTAGCATTTACATTTTGTTCAACTGGACAAACTTCTCAATTAAAATACAGGGTACAAAGTCTTGTTAAACATATAATAAATGTACAAGTAAAGCAAAACTGTGCAGTTTCACAGAAGCCTCTAAAAGTGTGATATAGATTTAGAAAATAATCGCAGTTTTCAAATATATTTAATGCATTTTACCCAAAACCTACTATTGCATTGGAACATAAAACCCCAAGAAAAGTTTCTGATGTAGAGGGGAGGTGGATGCTTTTAGCCCTTTAACAGGTGGTAATAAAAAGTGGTAAAGAATTAAATTTGGTTAGAGCAGACCTGTTTACCCTAATACTCCTAAAATCGTACAATATCGTCTCAAAATCGTACAATACAGTATCTTAATCTTAATAGTAAATAAATAAAAATACAGCCTACATTATGTCTATGATAACTACTTGTATAGCGTGTTCAGTGGAATCCAGTTAAGCTGGCCTCATAAAATGGAACTATGTCATACAATTAGGTCATACAAAGCAAACAAACGCAATGAGGGGCCATCTATATAGCACATACCAGTACACATAAAAGTCAAATTATGTAACCCCTTCCCCTCTGTTGAATGCATACTTTATTTTACCACCCCCCCTTTTAATAACAATAATAAAAAATTAACAAAATCCATTATATATGATGATGATACTATTGTTACAGTAAACAAAATGTGACACAGGTTTTCACCCCAAGTGATTCGGTCAGCCCAGGCTCGAAAATCGTCTATAGAAAGGAACTTATTTCGAAGTGTTCTTGTAAGAATTTCACACAGGGAGCCTGGTGAAAACCTAATAATAATAAGGCATAGGCGCCGGCAAACGAAAATTTTAGAACCACTGGCGTAGCCCAACGAACATACGCACGCTGAACATTCGGTGGACTAAACATTACTGTAATTTCTCTACTACTCAAGTATAGTTAGCGAGTTCATTTGTGAAAATACAACTTGACAACATCACATTATTAAGGATATAAAAATATCACCACAATGTTTGGAAGTTATCGTATAATAATGCTTTGTGTTTTCATAAAGAGATCGCTGTAGTGGCAATATTTAACATGACATAGTCACAACACATTGTAGTCCACCAACATGTCTTTCGTGATGTGACGTCATTATTTCGCTCGGCAGAACCAACCAACCCCCCACCCTCAATAATGGGGGAAAAAATGTCATTCCAAATCCAAACTGTTGTATTAAAAATATTTTTAAATGCCGCTGACTACATATAAAATATGTCCAAAGCCAGCGTTCCAGTGCAGAACAGTTGGATAATGTATTTTATTTAAAAACAATCTCTAGTTTTCTCTTTTTTCACAATCGCCGCGGTTCAGACAAACAAAATAATTATGTAACAAAACTACGTCACAGGCTTGGTAGCAGTCAAAGGGGATGGTGAGTGAAGTTGTCGCTAGGGGGACTAGTTTAAATATTACTGTTGACGCAGATAGCAAGTTCACTGTGACAAAACAATATGACCATCACGATCAATACGATACGTCCATACATTGCGGTGATATTTTTAAAACCTTTGACACTCCTACCAATCCCCCTTCCCATGTGTCTCGTATGCCACAAATTTCCTTGACAACCCCCACCTCTCCAACCGTGCGTACAACCAATCGTTTTTAATCGGTCCATTCACTGCCAGGTCTTTTTTAGAAAGGGCTAAAACTTCCAAAACCGAAAATGTAGCTTCTTTTTAATCAGAAAAAAAATTAAAAATCTTACCCGGTCTCTAAAAATTGTAGTTTCGGCGGGTCTCGGCCTACAATCGTAAAAAACATCTAAAAATCGTACATTGTACGCCAAAATCCTAATAGTAAACAGGTCTGTTAGAGCCTAACAATTATTTCCTCCCCAAACTATCTAAATAATCTTTATACAGAAATGGATGCTCTTCGTGTATGGGACAACCTCATTAGAAAATTAGCAAACTGATCCAAAGTAAAAGTTTGTTTTTCTTTTTTTGTGTTTAAATTAAGGCAAGGAAGAGAGGAAAAAGGGTAATGACTAAGCAACTAAAAAGTGCAACTACAGAGTGCAACTGCTTAAGGATCTACCAAGTGCAACTGGGTTGTGGAGAGGTGGTTTTTTAGTTCAAGAAAAGGGAAAAGGTAATGTAAAGGAATTGAATGAAGACACAAATGTCAGTTTAGGAAATTGGCACAGAGTTGAAGAAATAAGTATTATTAAAACAAAAATGAGTGGGGAGGGGGGGGGGGGTATTTTCCCCCTTCTATTGTTTATTATTACATCATTTGCAATCATTACTTCAATCCAAAAAAAAAAAGTATAGTAAACCAAAATGGACTAACTGAGACTGCAAACAAAGAAAAGAAATCAGTTGAGTGAAAAAAGGCTGCTAACTCACAATATCATTATTGTTGTTGCCATGTCCTTCTGAGGTGCGAGTCCAGCCTGAGTCTGAATTACTCTTTGTGTGTATGATTGCTGCAGGGCTCGTCTGGGGGGGATGTGCAAGCTGAGGCTGTGTAAATCCATGTAATGAAGGTCATGGAAGAGAAGTTAAAAAGTTGATCAATGGTAAAAAACAATGAATGGTAAAATTTAAGCTTCTTTAAAAACACATAAAGAGCTTTACAGCCATATTTTACTTTAAATTAAGTTATTACTGAGACACCTCAAAGTTGGAATTGTAATAGTTTGGAAGTCAGACCTCAATTTTTAAATAGCAAATGCTGAATCCAAGAATTTTTTTTAGTAAAATAATCCTACAACGTCAGGGGCACTTTAATTTTAGAAAAGCATCTATAACAATACATTTAATTCAATTATAAAGTAACTACATGACAAACATATAAAAAAATTATTTGTAAAGAAATAAAGATAACTGATATGTTGATCAATGAGTATACTAAAAACTGTGGTGTAATGGCTTTACATATTTATCAATTTTATCTAATTATACTGAGGAGAGATAACCACAAGGAAATTTTAATTTCAAACATAGTTTTTAGAACAAGTACTTCAAAAAGAAAACTGTTCACTCTTTTACATTGTCTATATAAAATACACCAACAATTGTTATTATTTTATACTGGTGTTATATGTCAACATTTAGGAAACTATTGAATTTACTTTAATATTTTTGTTTCAAAATACCATAAAGAGTATAAAAGAACTTTTCAACAATATACGGTCCAACACTATTTTAAACTGGTGGGACAAACGCTAGACATATTAGCTTGAGTGTATAGTAGAGAATAAAATATTCAAAATAGCAGAGAATAAAATATTCAAAAGACTGAACCATGTTTTACAGTTATGTATTTTAATTATGTTATTACAGCTACACAGGTGCACTGTGACAGGTTGAGGGAAATAAATATGTTCAATAATAGGAGACTTACTATATAAATTGGTGAAAATCTGTTAAATAATGTTTCCTTATCTTTTTAAAAATAGGTAATGAGGACTAAGATCAGGAAGTGCTTCAGGGATGTTCAACCTAGAGGCACTAGCACCACTTACATGTAAATCTCATCTCACACACACACACAAAACCACTTTAAAAAAGATGCCAAAAATATCCCATTATCATACATTAATTGGAATATATAATTTATTTTTAATAAACTTATTTTTTGATAATGTTTGATAATAAACTTATCTTACAAAATAGAAATATAAGTCATCTTGTTTTTTTATTGTTACAATCTGTATTGTTTTTAATGTAACAACGGCTGGAAAGAATTCGTGATCATTTATCCCATCTGTATGCGATTATGTTGAGTATCAGCGCACTTACAGCCAAGTTCACAGCATATAAGATGATTAAGGTGATCATAGTCAATATATATATATATATATATATATATATAGACATAAATTAACCAATAGAACTTCTCACTATAAATATATATATTGAGTAATTCTATTGGTTAATTTATATGTTTAAAGACAAATAATCTGATAATGCATCTATACCCACATGTTAAAGGAGCAGATTTATTTACAAGTGACCTTGTGAAAAGATGTGTGCGCTGAATCAAGATGTGTTGATACTAATTTGCTAAAGTTTATTAATACTTTTAATATAGTAAATATAAAGTAAAAATGTTTTGTTAAAAAAACGTGATCATTCCTTTGGCAGGTCTTTTCTTTTAAATATAATCGAGCAGACAGTGCCAGTGATGGGTATCTACTGTTAAATTTATGTTTAAAATCAATCTGAGGATCTTTTCAAACAGTTTTTTGAGGATACAATAAGTGCTGATTTTATGGCTCTACTTCCAACCCGCTGTAAATTTTTGGTAGTCATAATAAGGTCCGGCATGGGTTAAAATAGGCTGGACAACATGGCAGTCCGGGGAAGTAGCTGTTATATTGTAGCATACACATTTGCATAGAGAAGCCATGTAGCATAAAGAACTACAAAATAAAAGCAGATGCTCATTGCACTTATTGAAAAGCTACCACTATTATTGTTTATACTAAAAAAATATGAAAATAAAAATGTCAAAATGGTTATGAAATGTTCATACACTAAAAGGTAACAAAGCCAATGTGTCAGTAGGATCTTTAATTTAATTTGATTAAGAAACCCTTAATTATCAGAAATTGTTAAGGGGTTCTTTCAAATTTGTATTGCATAATATAGAATGATTAAGAGGAGAATGGTGACTAGCTGGATACATTGTGAAGCTAATAAATGGAACTGGCTCTTGTCAGCACTTTTGACTTACAGATGCTACAGCCGGTGCTATGTTGTTGGTCATATCCTGCATAATACCCCCTTGGCCTGCTGCCGGGCTAGGGGAAACCTCTGCATGCAGTTGTGAAGGAGTTACTACCGGTACAGCAGGGGCTATGGGGGCCTGCCGCTTTGGGACAGGGCTTTGTTGCTTTTTAGGACCATTCTAAAATAGAGTGGCATGTGTTTATGTTTAAGAATGAAAGCAATTTATTGAAAATTACACCATTTTCCTCCAGGCTTAGAATACCACCTCATGTTTTTAGCAGATGAGTGATCACGGATAAGTTTTGTTAAACCGGTGATGAAGCCAATACTTTCGAAATTAAAACTATCAAGCTATAAAACAGCAAGGTTTAATGAGGATAATTTATATTTAACATTTGAAATATATGTCAAGTGAAAAATTCATGCAAAAAATGTAAACAAACTATTACTGTTTAACAGTTTATGGATTCACAGAAGCTAATTTTATTAAGATTTCAAACATGCATACATTTTAAGAAAATCAGAAAAAGTGAAGATTTTAAGTTCCTATTGAAAATGAATTATTTGATCCATAAATAATAAAACAGTGTAAGTAACAGTAACATTGAGCCTTAAAAAAAAATCCAACCTGCTCTACCATTTACAAAAGATCACATATGATATATTTAATTGAACAAGCAATCAAATATCTAATGCTATTAGTGATGTAAAAATGTAAGGATGCTTTATCAACTTATAGGGGATTATTTCTATACACTTGAGGCATATACTCTCAACTTGTCTGCATTCAACTAAACCAAAGCTTTTCCAGAATTTGATAAAACTGCATCCACGAAAAGAGATAAAAAAAATCAGGTTACTTTTATTTTTTGACAACATATAATAAATACTTGTTTACATAAAAAAAATATGTAGGCTAACCTCAGAGTTCTGTAGCATATGTTTATGTTCTTTGATTGTCATAATCCACTGGTCTTTGAGGTCTTCCTCATCACTGTTATTTTCAGAGCTATAGTAAACAAGAAAACAGTCATATTTTAGTTGCGGTAAAACAATTTTTCAACTACATGAGCACTGTTTAAAATTAGTGAAATCTCAATCAATGGTTATTCAAATTAGTTTATCAGCACAATTTGACAATACATAAGTGTTACGGTAGAAGCTTGCCTTGTTTACATTGTGTTTACGTCAAGTTTCTTGTGCATGAACTCTGGGTGACCTCAAGTTTGGCGACGTTGGGTTTGGTTAAAAATAAATTGTCTCCCCTGACCTTGACTACATGTAAACATAATCTATAGTTGAATTCTTTAGAACTTACGAGACGTGGCGAGGTACAATATAATGCGTAAACCCTTTCTGGAAAAGTCTCTATGAAAGACTATAAATAAGTCGATCGACATAGGGAGAGAGAGCTAGATAGAGATGGCGAGACAAAGAGAGAGACGGCGAGACAAAGAGAGAGAGAGATTGCAATTATAATACGAGGTGAGGGAGTGAGACTAATAGACTGACATACTGTACTGATCGTAGATATTGTATGTACATTATATTTACTGTGTATGTGTGTGCACCTTCCAACATTGTACTGGTACCAGTTCATTTGTGTACTGTAAGTGTAAATGAATAGCCTTAGTTTTATTCTATTTGATTTTGTATTGTAAAGTTAGTCATAATTATTTGCACTATTAATTAGCACTAGAGTCTGTATTGTTATTTATTAATGTATTTAATTAATGCTATCATTTTTTGTTATGTATTTTTTGTCACAAGCCATATACCGTAATCAAATAAGACTACACATTATAGCGGTACATAAAAATTAGTAATAATTTTAGCCAAATATATTTCACATTGTTAATTGAGGACTTATCAGCCAAACTACGGGTAGTTAGTATATCAAAAGACAAAGCTGTTGACCGAATTTCAGATCTTTATTATCAGCAGAGCCTGGAAAAATTTTGCCACAGAGTTGTTGAAACCAACAAACTATCAAAGAAACATTGGTGTAAAAAGATTTTGCAAAATGATTTAGTTCTAATGTCATGAGATTCATTATCATCATATTCCCAATCCAGCAGTCATCTGGGCATGCGCCCTGTGGTGCTGGTCATGAATTTAAAATTCCAAGTAATGTCTTAATGGTTGCTAATAGTACATGATGCACCTTATCATATTTAATATTATATCATAAACACCTATAATATAATTGATTTTCCCACTTACCCATCACTATCACTGTCACTGTCCGGTCCTTTCTCAGACTTCCACCTTTTATACCGATCTATCAACTCTGTTAAGTAAGCTGTCTTCTTAGCTCGTCTAATAAATGGATGCTTTAGTAACTCCTTAGCTGGAGGACGCTATAGGAACATGGAGAAACACACAAGTTAGGTTCTAATTGATAAACACACTCGAGTGACTTGTTCATATAAGTTAGGTTCAAAATGAAAAGGCACTTGAGAGATTTGGTTGTATAACTTACGTTCTAATTGAGAAACACACTTGAGAGATTTGGGTGCATAAGTTAAGTTCAAAATTTAAAGAAAAAGGAACAAATCTAACATTAATTAAAGTTGATAAAAATGAATCAACCAGGGGTGCCACTCACTGAAACCTGTGAACCCTGAAATCCCTTTCTAAAAATTTATTGAAACCTGAAACTTCATTTACAAATTTTTCAAACCCTGAAACTTAACGAAACTCATAAAATTCATACACTGTTGAAATAATTTGTTGTGCAATGATTACAAATGAAAGTGAGAGGCTTGAAAACAAAAGCGAGAGTTTGCAGTACCTGTTCTAGTTATGGTTCCTACTCTTTTTTAAAAACAAAATTCCCTACTTTTTCCCAACTATAAACAAAAAAATTCCTGACTATTGCATTGCAGTGCTTTTGTCGCTTAATATAGAAACAAGTATGAAATTGTCAAAGCAAAACAATATTGAAAAACAACACAAATTAACAAAATTAATAAATTACGGTGTATACATGTAAATATTTATTAAATTTCCTAGCACTTGCTATTTTTCAATTTACTTAGACTTGAAAAATTGTTAATGTTTACTTTTAAAGTGCAAGGGCAACTTTTGCAATGTGTTCTCTGGGGCATTTTAGAACATACGTATAGCTACCACAAATGGAAAGCATCTTTTCCTATATGCAGTTAATGTTCTTTTCTTTGTGATGAAAATGAATAGTTATAGACACTTTACAATGAGGGATTTATATTTTGACACATAAATTTGGAGCTTGACTGAGAAGTTGCAGAAGTGGACACCTTTGATAGGTGATGAAGCTGAAGTCTCATCAGATGATTGACATTTTAAATTGCCCCCTTGAATACTTGATATCAATACAGTCGAACCCGCTAATCTCGACCTCGGTTAATTCGCCAACGATGTTTTTGAAGTGGAACCGCCAAATCCTCTCTTTGTCTTAGCATTTTCTCATCGGTTATGTCGATTCTTTAATGTCGCCGAACCCTCATATCTCGAGCACAAAAGAGGGCCAAATTTGCCACTTAACGTTGGTTATCTCGATCCCCATGACCAATAGCCAGCTTTTGAAAATGTTAGTTATCGATGCCACTTCATCATCCTACTACCGTATTTTTGCGTTTGTATCGACAACCCCATCTTAGCAGTGCATTGTTGGTTGTCAAGGAAATTTGTGGCATACGAGTCACATGGGTGTTTCAAAGGTTATAAAAATATCACCGCAACGTATCTTATTGATCGTGATGGTCATATTGTTGCTTTGTGTGTCACAGTGAACTACGGGTGGGGGAAGGTTGGTTTCGCCGAGCGAAATAATGACGTCACAGCACGGAAAGACGTGTTGGCGGACTACAGTGCATTGTGACTATGTCATGTTACAAAGTTGTAGTAGTTTATTTTAGTTAAAATGAAGAATAAAGTTTACAAACGTATAGTCCATTCAATTATCTTTCATTTGATACCTCATTTGATCTTACAAACTCAACAATATTTTAAATCGTTTTTTAATCCCAACCTCTCAATTCTGGTACCCGGGTACCAATAGGTGCAGCCATCATGTTAAATATTACCACTACAGAGATCTCTTTATGAAAACACAAAGCAATAGTATACGGGCATACGATAACTGCGAAACATTGTGGTGATATTTTTATATTTTTTTCCATTCTGTATGTACATTTTTATAGCATGCCGATCGCTTCATCAAACAAATAACGACAACGCTGTTGTGTAAAAAAAACTCCAAAAACATGTGCATGTACATTCTCATTTATTAACGCACATCATGTACATAAAGAAATTTCAAGCACATGTTAATATTTTGCCGCCATATTGGTTTTCGTTTATCTTGATCCTCGGTTGTCTCGAAGCTATTTGGCAAACCCCGAGGCCATCGACATAACCGGTTTCTACTGTATATCCAGCAAAGTGTAGCAGTGATGACTTGTTCAATCATATATGATTGCTGTCCTGACCTCAGTATTTAAAGAAACTGTTGGGCATTATTTTATTGAGCCTAAATCCTGAATAGGTGAACAAAATAAAATTATTTTCATATTAGATTTATAATTTATAGTAAGGCATACATCATATAGACTATACTATACCCGTACTAAACTATGGTAATACAGAGTCAGAAGAGATACTACAGTAATTAAGATAGGCATATGAAATGGCAGTCAGGATTTTCCGCAGGGGAATGGATCATTGAAACCCCCCCCCACCATATTTTTTGTTCTCCAAAGCCCCAATTAAAAAAAAACAACAACAAACAAAAACAAACAACCCTTGCCTACACCACTGTGCTTATGAATAATAGAATAATACCGTAAAGTATACCCAGAGCATGGGAGTTCATAATTATAAATAAAGAATACCGTAAAGTATACCCAGAGCACGGGAGTTCATAATTATAAATAAAGACTAACTATATAATGTTGTGTTTGGCTCTCTGAATCGATGTATCAAGTCAAATCATCTAATTTTATTAAATTTTAAATGAAGTTCCGAAGTCAGCCGTAAACTAGTAAACTAAGCTATGCAAAAATAATATCACAAAATAACTTGATCATATTAGAATATAAATTTAGAAAATTTAGCAGGCCTAATCCAGAATTAAATGTAATGAGAACTTTAAAAAAAGTTAAAGGCTGCCTAGCTCTGATTAAAAATACATGTCGCCTACAAACAGTAAAACAGTTAAAAATCAACTTATTAAGACTAAGACATAACAAAATACGCTAAGCTTAGTCATTTTGAAAGAGCTTGGATGAGCAGTTTTCTATTTATAATGGTTACCTCACAATTGAAAACTAGATTCTAACAATTATTTACTATATTTTACACTTTACTTACCCAAACAGTCAAACATCTCTTGATCGGCGATGTGAACAGAAAATAAATATTTCTGATCTATCAAAGTAGTACGGTATTCGAAACTTGTGGAGGTCAAAACCCATGCGCAGTTAAGGGGAAACCACTAGCATTTTGGCAAAGTCCTTATAATGACAGAAAGGCTAAAAATAGATGTGATCGGCGATTAACATCAATTTTCATGGAATCCAAATTTGTTATTACTTCTTATAAATTAAAAAATTCCTGACTAGCTGGAAAATTTCCTTACTAGAAAACCCATTTTTGCGGTTTTCACAAATGGGAAAATTATTTTATGAATTTCCAACTATTTCCTGTTTTCCTGACTGCGTGGTGACCCTGCTCTCGCTGAAAAGGCTTTCGCGCATTCTTACACGTTTATTTTTTTTTTAAAACCCACAATCCGGTATTTGAATTAACTGAACTGGCAAATCCGGAGCGAGAGAAAATAAAAACTCGTGAATCCGGAGGTGAAAAATATTTAGCCTTCTGAATCCGGAATATGGATAATCCGGAAAAGTAGCAACCCTGGAATCAACCAAAAGCATTATTTTTTTTTAGAAAAAATCAAATGCATGATTTGACCCCAAGGTATACCTAATAATCTAATAGTAAACCAAAATGTGATGTCACTAGTTGACAAATTGAATGATGCACATAGGGTTTGAGATACAAATTATTGTCAAACTCCACAGCACAGACCTAATTATAATAATGTAAGTTTATTTTAATCTACATTCTGTACTTACATTGTTAGGGTCTTTGTTCAAGCACAGCTCAACAAACTCTTTGAAAAGTTTAGAATAGTTGCCAGTGAGTTGTGGAGGATTGTTTTTAGGGATCAAGAAAAGTACTCTCATGGGATGGAGTTCTGAATTTGGAGGTTCTCCCTTGGCTAATTCAATGGCAGTTATACCAAGACTCCAAATGTCTGCCTAGAATTGAGTTAATTGAACACTGAATATATTATTTTAAACTGAAAATCATAACTTGTCTTAAGAGGATCTAACTGCATGATTATTCTTATGGAATTTTTTTTTTAAAAACAGACATTCAATACTATCACATTGATATTATCTGAAGCAACTCTAAACAATAATCTGCATACATTTTATTAACTAAAACCTGTCTTATTCAGGTCTAGTGTGTATTTTAGATGAAACATTTGAACAGAACTGTTTAGAAAATACCTTTGTGTCATAGGCTGACTGTTTAATAACTTCAGGGGCCATCCAAAAAGGAGTACCCACAAAAGTCTGTTTTTTATTTGTTGTGCTAGTGAGTTGGCCTGCAACACCAAAATCTGCCAATTTGACATCACCCTGCTCCGACAATAAGACATTAGCAGCTGGAAAGTGAAACAAAGAGAACATTTGTTAATTATCAAATAAAATAACTCTTGTAAACATTGGATTAGGGGCCTATCCCTTTTCAGTTAAATTTCAATCTGGGCACAGCCAAAAAACATGATTTAAAGAAAATGACAACTTTTAATATATGTCTCATCTCTTTCAAAATGGTATTCACCAAGACCAAGGCCATAGCGGTTTATCAATCAAAATCAAATGGGATACCCACGACAACTCATTCCAAAATGGGTCATTTAGTTATCCCTAAGAAAGGGGCACTATAAATTAATTTAAATAGATATTTATGTAAATTTTTCAAATTTATCCTATTTAAATTGAAATGAATTTGCATAGATGTTCCCTTTTAAATTTTTACCATGGGGGCCCTCAGCACCAAAAAGAACTTAATCTTTAATATTTTACAGCAGTGAGTATTTTAAGCTGGAAAATGAACAAACTCAATTTTTAAAATTGTCCCATTAACTCATTCCCGACGGTTGTGACTATTTGCATCATTTGGGGGTTTCCATGGATGCGTCCAAATGCGCCCCGGCGCATAGCGACATACCTCTCTCGTTTCTATTTAAAAATAGCAATGAAATCTCGCATCATTCAAGATTCCGGCGATGGTGTGGTTCAGCATGATTTTAATTTAAAAACCGGAAGTTTTTATCTTGTTTCACTTTAAAAACTACGTGTACTTTAGTACGGCGTGTCTATATGTAGCATGTGTTCGTCCAAGGAGCCAAAAATCGATTTTTTGGTCATTGTTCGTTATTTTTTTGCTGCTAATGTTATATTTTTATTAAAATTAGGGTCCCCATCCAAAATAAAGATGTCGACATTATTTGTTTGAAATCCATCGATATTTTAAAGGGATTAAGAAAGGTATGTTTACCAAGCCTAGATTTACATAGAAGCTTGCAATGTTACCTAAGTCTTCATGTATAGCTGTGGTTATTATTATCAAATACATTGATTTGGAATTTTCTGGAAACTTTTAAAAATACTTTTAAATCTAATTTAATAAATTTTGAGGAAAATCAGAGACTTATAGAAATAGTGCCCCTTGTCCCGACAGTGGTGAATATTTTGTAATATAGATTTTCAAGTGCATTTGTACAGAGCTAAATTTAGATTGCCAGCATTTCCTTCTGAATAATGAAGTGCTTTAAATATGTATTCCGAGTTTGATCAAGAAATGCCTTCCATTGAAGCCGGCATTGAAATAACGGGATGAGCAAGAAATGCGAGACACACTTTTATTAGCTGGTACAAAGACCATCTAGTTGATCTTAAGGCTTTTATTATTGGGTAGTTGGAACGACCTTTTGTCTTTTTTTCACCATTCGACTCTGGGCCAATAACAAACCTTTGATGTCTCTGTGCAGCTTTCTTTCAGAATGCAAGTAGTCAAGTCCTTTCAATATCTCTCTTAGGATAATGGCTATGTCATTTTCTGTAAAAGTCCCTGCCTTCATTAAGTCCAGAGCAGATCCTCCACCCAGATATTCCATGATGATCCATAATTTTGAGCCCTGGAAAAAATAAATTATAACAACATTGTTCTTGTAAGACATGTTACACATTTCAGTATTTTGAGCTTGAACTGAATGTATACTGCCCTTAATAACTAAAACAAAATTGTATTGCCATTCACATGTTATTAAAATAACCAAATTTACTCTTTAGATGAAATAGAAAAGATACCCAGCCTAACTTTTTAAAGTTAATGAACATCTTAATTTTACTTATTGGTCAGAAACGTAGAAAATTCTTCCAAATAAGAAATAGTCATTAAGAGTTAGCTTATCACACAGGATATACAGCATGAATTATATCTTTAGTAATGTGTAAGAATTAAATACCTTTTTAATAAAAAGCCAAGGTGAGATCGATAAACATAGCAGTGTTATTTAGCCACTTTAAAAAATAAAAGAGTAAAAAGTCTGCACATTAAAAAAATATCAGGTCCAAAAAAATGTTCTGCTACATTTAAAATCAACATTTATATTAACATTCAAGTTTAAAAACTCATCTATTTCGCAAACACCTGCTGGAATGATGATGTCTACAATCTTTTCCAGCTTGTTATTATCTCCCAGCTTAGTTTTTGTACCGCGCTTTGGGGATGAAGCGTGATTTTTCAAATGAACTTTATTATTATTATTATTATTAATATAAAACAAATAATATAAATTACCTTCAGATATGACCCATAATATTTTGTGACGTAAGGACTGTCACATTGAGACAAAACCATTATTTCTTGTTGGATGTCTTCAATTTCATCTTCAGCCTCTTCCAGATCTATGATTTTTATTGCTAGCACTTCTTTAGTCTCTGTGTCAATACCTTTAAATACTTCACCAAATGAGCCTTTTCCAATTTTCTCAAGTTTTGTGAAACGAATCTCTGGGTCAATGCTCAGCCGACCCTAAATATAACAAAATATAATCAAGAAGTTTTTCAAATGAATTTAAATTAGAGAATGATTAAATTTTAAATATATAATATGTAAATAGGCGTTACAGGCCAATCTTTTTTTATTTAAATAAATTATCTATTTATACCAGGGGTCACCAAACTACAGCCCACGGGCTGGCGCAACGTCAGTTCATTACGCTCGCTAATGGTCGGTACTTGAATTTGCTTGATAAAATAGATCGTGACACAATTTTTAAGTTGGTTTTTAAGTTTATGATTTTAATTTTAAATCATTGTATCCATATTTTCTTGGGGTTTTTTTTTGTAGTGTTTGCTTATTTCGTGACTTGAAGAAGCATTCTTGGGAGAGCTTTTCAGATTTTGACAGAATTGAGAGTGAAATTTTTCTGTTCCAGAATGCATTTGATTGTAACATTGATGATGTGCCGGTTAAACCTCAGTTGAAGCTCACTGACTGGCAGGCTAATGTCTTGTTGAAAGAGAAGCACAGAGAAGGAAAACTTGTTGAATTTTACCGCTGCTTACCTGATGTTGAGTTTCCTAAACTGAAGAAATTTGCAGGTATGGCATCAGTGTTTGAAACACATTATGTCTGTGGCCAAAAATTTTCAAAAATGAAGATTGTAAGGTCAACACATCACAGAAGGACTGATGAACATTTAAAAGCAATTCCCTTGATTGGATGCAGAAATCTAAACCAAACATTGATGATTTCTTGAAAGCCATATGTCAGTTTAAAAAATTTTTACAAACCATTTTTTGAGCTTAGTTTGTGAGATTCAGATAAGTCCGCACTAGGTCTGATGTAACGTAATTATCTTTTTGCTACTGTCACCTTCTTTGTTAACTTTTTTTAGTAAATGAATATGTTTGTTGTCTTTGTTTTTTGTGCATTGCACGCCACTCACCCATGGTTAACATGGAATACTAAACTTAGTTTTTTCATCTTTTTTCCCCAGAGCTTTTGTTATGGCTTGCAAGTACTGTACAAAATGATTATGCGCCAGCGCACATCATTTTGTCAGTTATCCGGCACACTCTGAAAAAAGTTTGGTGACCCCTGATTTATACAATTAATTTTTTGCCAGTGGAAATTAAACCTTCTATAATATGGAAAATTTAAAAGCATCAAAACCTTTCATAATACAATCTTCAGAAAAAGCCTTTTTAAAGAATAAAACTGGAACAAGTAAATCAAAATTACAATCATGGATATGTCAAGCCCTTAATAAATAAATACAATAGGACATTCAAAATGTCTTATATATATAACTTTACAAATCTCATTATTAGAGTAGATAATAGATTCTATTCCACTTACATGAACATCTCTGTTAGTGCTTCTCATCCCAGGCTGGTGCTTAACTCTGAGATCCTCTGAACTGTGGGTCATCATTATCTGCAAATAGGATTTTGATTTAGGTATGACTCCTTTAAGCGTAGCCCATAAAATCAAATACTCTAGTTTGAAAAAAAACAACAAGAAATTCAGGTGGCCTATAAATGAAGCACTTATAATACAGGAAAGCAACTAATAGTTTAGCTAATTTGTTTGGTCAGAATTCCAGGCAAAGTATTTGAAAAATTGACATTTGTTACTCAGGAACTTCTTTTGCCTTGCATAAAAATTACATTTATTCCAATTTCCCTTTTAAAATGCTACAGAAGAATTTTAAGGTTTTAGCACCTTTTTGAGTTAAGTTTCAAATAAACTCACAAAGTTATTAATTTAATGAAGAGTTTTAAAACATTAAGCAACAATTAACAAAATTTTCCATGTTTCATTCCCTGGATGCCATTTTGAAATATAACTTAACCTATAAAATGTATTCATCTATTTTAGAATCTTTATATTTTATAAATATATATTGTTCATTACACTGAATAGACACAACTTATAAACAGATTTGAGGTGTGCTGAAACTCTTTACCCAATAAGAACTGATGTGATAATTATAAGATTATTCACAGGCCAAATAAATATTAAATTTAAGATTAGCCAGACATACTTCTGAGTCACTGCTTTACAGATATATTTGAAATTATTGAAGTATGAAAAATTTCTAGAACCACTCTCCCTGACAATGACAATGTTTTAAATAATAACTTTTATTTTGTGTTTTATGATTTATATTTTCATTGAACTAGTTGCCTTGGCAAGGTCATATCTTAAGATTTCACCATCCTTTTTTAAAATGATATTACTATTGAAGAAATTATTGGAAGTGTGGGAGAACAAATCAAATGGACAACTATGAGGTTTTACAAGTGAAAAAATTTGCAAACTTCAGATACAAATTTAAAGAAATAGTGAAACTACCTCATTTATTTTATGCCACAATGACCTAAAACTGTGGTTACAGGTTAAGAATAGGAATCATTCAGAAACTGATATCATAATAATGAATCTAAAGAATATTGATAATAAGATATTATCCTTTTTTCATAAATTTTTAAAAATAAACAATAGTGTCAATAGTCTTTCATCAAAACTTTGAATTCCTTATTTGGAATTTATTTATCATTTAGTTAGTGTTGTGAAACATTGATTTTTAAAAAAAGAGAACTTATTATGCACATACCTGCTGACCAGACATCATTTCTTTTGGCTCAATAAATGTAAATTTAATTAGTTTCACAGACAGCAGAGGTGATTTCTTTCACAATTTTATCAATGCTTTGACTTAGAAAAGAGGGAAAATAAAAAGACATGCTATAATGTTACTAAATTTAATATGTATTTAAAATTTTTAAAAAGATGTTTAAAAAAATAAATATTATTTTGAATCCAAAGGGATTAATTATTAAGTTATTCTGAGCTCACTTGACCTTTTATGTTACTACAAACAAATGTCAATCTATACAATTTAGTTGGCATGATCACCGTGTAGGGGACCCGCGCCGAAAGGCAAAGGTAACGCACGGAAACTGCGTTAGAAAGAGCACGACTGCATGGTTTCCTACCAAGTGCAGCCGAAAATAACGTAGAAACAGGTCGGGATATGATTACAGTTGCCGCATGGATATGAGGCGAAGGCGTGTGGCGACCCTAGCCGATGATTCCAAATATGCAGACGTGAGGGTACTGCTCCTAGGCAACCTTCTCTTTTTGTCATTTCCCAGCTGCGGTGTGAATTAGTCATGCCGCAGAAAACCACGTAAACCGTATTAGAGGGCGTCTGTTAACACCTACGAGTCCCCCCGGGGTGGGAAGGGAGGTCTTTAGAGACGTAAATTATATCCACCCCAGCCCAAGGAAGTCCGGCCCGGTTGCTGTGTAAGCATCAACCCGGCTGGCCAGGCGTCCCTTCTCTGATGCGGCCTCACTCGCATAGTCAATCGAGTGGAAGGGTGGGTGGGGCTGTCTCAGGGGCGGGGAGCCCTCGGCATGCCGCTTCGCGGCCTGACTGGAATAAAGACCACGGGGGGAGTGGTTGAATGCCAGTTGGGGGCGGTGGAGGTGTGTTGGGGAAGACCTTATGAGCCTTGGCTCGATGGTCTGCTGATTTTCTTAAGTATGTTAGTTGGCTGTAATTAGCTTTCAAGTCTTAAAAATGAAATCGCATCAAGACCTTGTGTCCATAATTGTTTTTCAAAATCATTGCACACATAATTAGTGAAGAGATAATACCAGACTTTACAAAAATTAATAAAATATTATTTCCAACATTGCCTGAAATAGAATCGACACAGCTTACAAGTATGTAGATTAATTAGACACAATCAATATGTCTAAATAAAACAATATATGTTCAGCTTTAATGATAATTTTACAAAATACATATGTAAACGTTTCCGCAAATGCCTTCATCGGTACAAAAAAAGGAAAACACTATTAAATAAGTATAAATTAAATTTTCATAATATATAACTACATGTATCCTACCTAAAAAATAGAAAAGAATAAGAGTGAGAGCAAACCCAGACAACAAAAAAAGTTACGAAGAACGGAAAGAAAGTGAGTGGAAGTAAAATTTCTAGCATGTTGTTTCTTTTGCGTAAAAGTAAAGGGCTTTGGGATCAAGGTTGCAAGTGGATTATTGGCCGATGCCTCATATTCAAAGAGGCATCAAATTTTCAATGTGGACTTATTTATTTATAAATAAACTAGCCTTGCATAATACAAGATTAGAACTTTACTGTAAATTTTTGGTTAGCAGTATGGTATAGAAACTGGGACAGAGATTCAAACGACTGTGACAAGGCTTCTAAATCAGGGTCATAGTCGATCAAGATCAACTATCTAGCACAAGTGGTTCAAAAGTGATGAATTTTTTAGTAAGGACCTCAAAACCCCTTTTTTTTACTTCCACAAGTGTGACCCCCTATTTGGCTTTTGCTTATATGCCTATAACTTTATTATAAAATTAGATAAAAATAAAATATTTTACAGGCAATATAGTTTGATATTAGTTTTACTAAATAAAACTATACATTTTTAATTCAGTTATTGTTAATATTCCCCCAAAAAATTCTTTAATGTCTTTAATTTTCCTTATAAAAAAATGTGTAAAATATGCTGACTCAACACTTATTTGTTTTTAATGAATTAAATTTTAAAAAACTTTTTTTTAAATGTCCCCAAATTAATAATAATAATATTCTAAGATATTAATTTTAAATTCTCTGTGAAATTATTTAACATTTATAAGTATAAACAAATACAGGGATTATTTGATTCATTTAGTTAAAATTTATCATTATACTTTTTATTTTACCATTTTCTACACATGTATTTTATTCCTAAATGAATAACAATTAGTATGTCATTTATTTTAAGTTTGTAATCTTTTTTTACAAACCAAAATGTATTGTTAGAATCAACTTTGGTGGTTGATATAAATTAAAATAAGTTCTAGTCATTTGCTTGAGGTAAGTTCAAGTTTTTATGTTCGTTCTTTAGTAATATCTTAATTCTTGGATTATTGTGCCAGAAAGTGGGGTTTATTCATTGAAAATATTGAGGATTATATAATAATTCTCTTGTGGAAGATTGTGATATGTGATTAAATATAGGATATTTCAAAATTAAAGGTAAGTGAATATTTTTAAATTTTGTAGTTTATACCTCAAGAATCATAATATTGATTAAAATATAATTACATAGCATAAAATATCATTACCTATAAATAACTTATAATAGGCCCTACAAATAAGTTGGGTCTAGGCCTAAACACTAATATTTTAGTATACGTTGTAGTATACTATGTCCATACTAGGCCTTTAGCCATTATATATATATATTCATATATATATTATATATAGGCCTATATTAGATATATATACATATATATATACAAATAAATATTTATATGTATATTAACTAATATATTAGCTGTAATAAAAGCAATTTATCACACTTCTTAAATCATTTATAATAGTCTATTAATAGTATAATTACTATTATTATTATAATACTTTTACTAAGCATATCTAAGTCAAAGACAAGTGGTTATCAATCCCATGTCAGCCATGCCCATGGCAACCAACCCAAAAATTAAAATCACTGACATTTCATAAGCCAATAATTATAATTTAGGCTAATTTGGAGAGATAGGCCCTGACGTCATTAGCGTGTTTTGTCCCTGGTTCCGATAGGGTCAAAACGCTGGTTCCGATAGGCTCAAAACTATATTACTATACCCGTTTATCTGGTATTTCCAAAGTGATACAGAAGTGGCTACTATTAGATCCTACTTACTAACACAATATGATCATTTCAATGAGATTGCATCTGATGATCAGATTAGCCTACTAGAACTGTTAGGAGTACTACATCCATAGTGATATAATTATAATAGTGAATAGTGTAACATAGTATTATGCATAATAATAGGACTAAATATTATACTTTGTGAGCTGTGTCACTCACTGCAATGTGTCTCTATTTTAATTTGATTCTTGAATGTTGGGAGCAGTGAGTTAGTCAGTTAATGGTCCTTGTGACTTTTAAAGTTAGGAAAAAACAAAGAAGGAAAATTATTCATCTTTGCCTTTGGAAAGTAAAAAATATAAAATAATAAAAATGCGATTAATGTCCTTTCTGTCAATCTATATCAATGACAATAAATAGTTGAATTCGACAAAAATGAAATAAGCTAGGCTAGAGTAGAAACTTTCGAGCATTCATTTTTTTTTTATCAGACGTTCAAGAGAATTTCACTTAGCATATTCAATTTGTTGCAAAAATCATGGGAAATATATAAACCTGCTTTTGTTACTTGTAAAAATTAAATGTTCAGTTGTACTTTAACATATTCATAGTACTTTCAACCACTTGAAAAATAATGCTGTAGATGTTTTCGTTTCTCATATTATATTCTGACAACGAATAACTTCCGCCATCTTGGGTCCTGGGTGTGTCAATTATCGTACTATCACTATGCGATATTGAATATAGTCCTCTCGTTAAAAAAGTAACAGTTGAACGAATAAACGGGGTTAACAATTATTGCTACTCTAGAATATTTTTTGAAAATTTAGAAATCTTAGCGGTAACTTTATATGTATTGTTAAAACAATAATATGAATTGATCAAAAGACCTTTAAGCCCAATAATACCAGGTTTCTGTTATTTTACCTTTGACCTTAAAATTAAAAGGTGAGATTTCCCAAAATAGCTGTTCACGCTCAGGACATGAATATCTTAAACCTACAACTGTACAATCTACAATATAATTTAGGTTCCCAAAAATCGCTAACGCCCTTTCTAAATGTTTGTGGTCACCTGATAATCTTCTAAAAATATATATATAATTGACACATAAATCAACATGTCAATGATTATGAACACTGAGGCCTGCATTAAACTGCAACTGTAACTACTGTTACTGATAATTGACTGATTAACTGTAACCTAAAATTGGTATTTTCAATGTAAACTTTACTTATTAATGCAAACTAGGGTTCGCAAAACCGATTCCTTTTGCCAAAACCGGTATTTTCGATATTGATGTTTAGGAATACCGGAATCCCGGTATTTTCGATATTTAATATTGAGAATTTTTAGTGGAGATCCGAGATTAGTTTAGTGTTATAAAATAAGTATAAGGATTTATCAAGGAAATAAAAACATTCAGAACAAATATCACACTTTGAATTTTAAAAAGCTTTTTAACAAGAACACATATGTTTATCTTCAGATTTTAATCAAATTCAAATGGAAAAAAAATATATTCTTAACTTTTTAATTTAAATAGTTTTATTACTTTCAAATCTTAAAATATTTATTATTAAAATCTTTGGTCAAATTTAAATAATGAGATCGTAAAATGAGAACTTGTCTAATGTTTGGTCACTTAACTTTGACCGCAAATGGTTACAAAAGTAACCTGATAGTAACCTGATGAAGAGAACACCCGCTCAGAATCCACACTGGTCGAAGGAATAGACCTTAGGCTATCATACGCAATTTCTAGATATTTTCCTCTTGAACCGCCTTTCTCAAATAAAGCCATTTCTGTTTTTAGCAATGTATCAATGTCTCCATCCGTTGGTCTGGAAGTATTATCCTAAGCCTGATGTTTCTTTTGTATTTCAATTTCGAATTGTCTCTTAAGCGGCAGTGTATCATCAAGTTCATCATGCTCAGATCCAAGATGTTCAATTTCATTGTTCAAAGATTTTTCCAACGAGGAATCCGCCTCTGACCAAGCTTTTGAATATCCACGATATGTTTTCGCATCTGGTCGCAATCTGGCCTTAGAAATACGTCCAAGTAATCATTGGAATGTGCAGATTTTAATTGAGAGTGAAGGACTGAAGTTGTCCCTCCCAATGTTTTAAGTATCTTGTTACATCTAATACATTTAGCTGAGAGATTGTCTGTAGCTTTCAAGAAATAATGCCAAACTGATATCTTTGTTTCCGATAGTTTCATAATGATTCATATGCTTTTCAAATGTAAGGTTTATTATTTTCAGGGTCCCCCATTTCTTTCTATCAACCTGGGAAAATAAATAATTAAAAAAATAATAATTAATTCAATCGAATTGGTTTGACGTGTAAAACATTTTTTTTAAATGTTTAAATTGTCATGTAAATGTTTGGCTAAGTACGGTACAGACAAATTGGGATATTCAGTCATGTAAATGTTGGCTAGGTACGGTAGAGACAAACTGGGAAATTAAGCCTGAGACAAAAATAGCTCGAAAATCAATTATGAGTTGAATGTAAATTATTATTATCTGTTATCACAATAACGAGGTAACATTCTTTTTCTGTGTCTTAAACTTAAGGTATTGGATTATCAAAATACATAGTAACTCATATTTTTTAATGTGTAGGTTTTTTGGCATAATTAAAAGAAATCAAGCAATCAAAATATAGTTTTAAATTAAAAGTTGACCCCGTGATTTGAGTGCAAGGTGTTATTATTTCCATACAAACTCTTAGTCTTAATGTAAGTCAACATTCGACCTTCATTCGACTATACAAATTACTTATTTGGCAATTATAAGAAGACATTTACTTACCAATCATGTACATTCAGGTCGCGACTTGTCTGCACTTACACACTACACACGCACGATGAAAAAACAAAACTAATCACAACGCCATGATTATGATTCTTGACAAGTAAGAGTTCACAGATCTAACCCGTCGGTCGGCTCTCTTTGAACTTGAGATACGTGGTGTGATGGATTTGCACATCTCATAAATTATTGATATCTTGCTTTAACTACGACGTGGAAACTAAGAAAAACTATTTTAAAAAAAATTGAACATGAAATCCCGGGGTTATAAAAAATCCCGGTTTTCATAAATCCAATCCCGGTATTTTCGAGCCTCAATTATGGTCCGGTGTTCCGGTATTTTCGAAATTCGGGATCCCGGATTGCAACCCCTAATGCAAACCTGTTTTACTGTTACTTTGTTATTCAATAGGATTTAAAAGACAAATGAATTATTAGTCACTGGGCTGTAAGCGTAGTGTTTTGCCGCCTTGTTAAATAATGTAAATAAAGATATACTATATACGATGCACACGATCTGCAAATTTGCATTGCATGTCTGAACTGAAATCCAGTGTACATACTTTGTGAAACCCTTTGAGTGTAGGGCCTGGGAAGAGATGATAAGATGATAATGATGCTTTATTACTTTTTTTTTTTTTTTTACCATGCCAAGCAAGGATTTGTAATAACATATGAGTATTATTTTTGAAAAAGTAAATGATCAAAAACAACAACAACGGATTAAGCCTAAGTCCTGCTGAGGCTCCAAAGTTCTAAGCAGTCTCAGTCGAAATTTTTGGGCCCCTCTCCTCGCAATATTCACGTAGACTATAGGGCCTAGCCTACCGTATAAACTTACTTAATGACTTAATGTCATATCCTTAACAACTTTTCCAAAATTTGGATGTTTCAGTGTTTCATATATAAAAATCAATCCATACATTAATTATCAAAATGAATTCAGCTGAAATTATTTATTTTGGACAGACGGAATTATTCAACCCCTCCCCCCCCCCCCCCCACACACTTTATTATAATTTTTTTTTTTTTTTTTTTTTTTTTTTTTTTTTTTTTTTTTTTTTTTTTTTTTGTAATAACATCTGTTAACGCCACAGTCCAAAAAAAAAAAAGCACAAAAAAAAAAAAAAAAAAAAAAAAAAAAAAAAAAAAAAAAAAAAAAAAAAGAGTATTACGAACAGAAGCCTCGCTAGAAATTTTGGCGCTCAGGGAAAGATTAATTTTCCTCAATAAAATACTATCTGCCTTCCTCCTTTAGATACGCCTCTTATTAAGAACATGACTATTAGAGGTAAAACAAATTGATGGATAACTATGTTTATACCGTAGCTGGTGAAAAACAAAAATTAATTATCTCAAAACTTAAATCCTTTCTTCGCTTGTGTTCGTGTGTTTCTGACTGGCAAAATCTTCGGAAACCTAACTGACCCACTTCCTGTCAACCTTCTTCTTCTTTCGTTCGCCTTTTCGTCCTCGAGGAACAGCAGCCGATCTTCATCGACGTCTGTGGTTAGGACATAGGCCGCCTACAAGAGCCCTCAAGGCATCACGATCCTGAGCCAATCTCTCCAGCCTCCCCCAAGTGTGGCCAAGTTTCTTGGTATCCGCTTCCACTTCACGACGCCAAGTGTTCCTCGGCCTGCCTCTTTTCCGTTTTCCTTGAGGGTTCCAGTTCAAGGCTTGTCTAGTTATGCTGGAGGCAGGTTTCCTGATCCATCTCCATCTTCTCTGGAAGATCTCTTGTTCTACCGGTTCTTGCCTTGTCCGCTGCCACAGTTTCTGGTTGCTGATTCTGTCGGGCCAGTGAATCCCAAGAATCCTTCTTAAGCAGTTATTGATGAAGGACTGGATTCTCTTCATATTCCCAGCAGTGGGTCTCCATGTCTCTGCACCATACAGTAGAACCGGTTTCACCATGGTGTTGAAGGTTCTGATCTTCAGCTTGGAGGCCCAGACATTCTTGGGTTGCTGGAAGGCTGCCCGTGCCTTTCCTACCCTTATTTTGATGTCAGCATCCGTCCCACCTTGCTTGTCCACGATGCTGCCAAGGTAGACAAAGCTCTCTACCTCTTCGAGCGCTTCCTCTTTGAGCCTGATGGGTGCTGTATTGGTGGCGGCATTGACCTTGAGACCTTGCTCTTCCCCTTGTGAATATTAAGACCAATACGCGCAGAAGTGTCTGCAATAGTTCTGGTCTTCTCCTGCATCTGTTGTTGGGTTATGGGAGAGAAGGGCAAGATCGTCAGCAAAATCGAGGTCATCAAGCTGGTCCCACAAGGTCCATTGAATATCATTCCGCTTCTGCTGTGTGGATGTTTTTCATCTCCCAGTCAATGACCAATAGGAACAGGAAAGGCGAAAGCAAACATCCCTGCCTCACACCTGTCTTCACCTGGAAAGCATCCGTAACATGTTGTCCGTGGACCACTCGGCAGGTCATCCCCTCGTAAGAGTTCCTGATTAAGTCCGTGATTTTCGCGGTACTCCATAATGTCTCAACAGTCTCCAGAGGGTTTGCCTATCCACACTGTCAAAGGCTTTCTCGCAGTCAACGAAGTTGATGTAGATGGGTGAGTTCCATTCCAGGGATTGCTCTAGGATAATGCGCATTGTTGCAATTTGGTCAGTACAGGATCTGTTGGTCCGGAAGCCAACCTGTTGGTCCTGCAGCAGGGGGTCAACAGCTTCTTTCATTCTGTTGAGTAGTACGCGGTTGAAAACCTTGCCTGGGATGGACAGTAAAGTGATCCCTCTATAGTTGGAGCAGGAGCTTAAGTCCCCCTTTTTGGGGATTTTAATGAGGTATCCCTCCTTCCACTCAGAAGGTACCTGTTCCTCCTCCCAGATCTTCAAGAACAGTGGATGAATCATCTCTACACTGGTGTGCACGTCAGCCTTCAGTGCCTCTGCTGGGATGCCATCCGGACCTGCAGCCTTGCCATTTTTAAGTTGTTTGATGGCAATACGGATCTCTTCTTTGGTGGGAGTGTTGCAGTCAATAGCCAGGTCACGGTCAGCTGGGTGAATATTTTGTGGGTTACTTGGCTCTGGCCTGTTTAGAAGTTCCTCGAAGTGTTCTTTCCATCTGCCTCTCTGTTGCTCCTCATTTGGTATGCTCTTACTGCCTTTGTCCTTTACTGATCTCTCTGGCTTCCTGAACTTTCCAGACAACTTCTTGATGGTAGCGAACAATTCCCGCATATTCCCTTGGTAGGCTGCTTTTTCCGCTTCTTTGGCAAGCATGTCTACAAAGTTCCTTTTGTCCATCTTAGTGCTTTTCTTTACTTTCTTATTTGCTTCTGAGTACTCCTTTTGGAACCTAACTTTCTGCGCTCGTGTACGGCTGTTTCTGCCTTCTTCCCTTTTCTCTCTTCTATCACTTTCAATGTATCTGCTGTTATCCATTCTTTGTGTGCATGTTTCCTGTTTCCCATCACTTCCTGACATGTTGATTTGACTGCTTTCTCTACTCCCTGCCACTTTCCATCGATCGCCTCGTCTCCTAGAAGTTCCTGTAGGACTTGGAACTTGTTGGACAGAGTGATCCTGAACTCTTCCTGTTTGGCCTTATCTTTCAAGACGGGGATGTTGTAGCAAGCTATATGATGTCTGCTCAGTGTAGTGCCTTTTCAGTTTTAGTCTCAGCCAGGTCACTAGAAGATGGTGGTCTGAGGCAACGTCAGCTCCTCTTCTGACACGTACATCTTGGAGAGATCGCCTAAAAAATTTTCCCAATACACACATGATCTATTTGGTTCATCGTTTGGAGGTCCGGTGAAACCCATGTGGCCTTGTGTATCCTCCTGTGTTGGAATAAGCTCCCGCCTATGACTAGATTTGTTGTGGCACATAGGTCGGCAAATCTTTCTCCGTTATCATTCATTTCTCCTATCCCCTGTCGCCCCATAGCTTCTTCGTAGCCTGTGTTGTCACTGCCGATCTTGGCATTGAGATCTCCCATGAGGATGACAATGTTTCGCCTAGGGTGACCCTGGGTAATAGTAAGCAATCTGTTATAGAATTCATCTTTGTCTTCCTCCTCACTTTCGTTTGTTGGTGCGTAGCACTGGATAACTTCCAAATTGATTCTGTGTTTTTGGTCCGAAAGGTTGCTGTGAGTTTTCTAGGCCCATGCGCCTCCCATCCAATGAGTGCTCCTTGGGCTGCCCTGGATATCATCAGGGCCACGCCCAGAGTGCGTGGTGCATCGTCACCCTCGTGCCCTGAGAATAACAGCATCTCTCCTGAGGCTAGTCTCTTCTGTCCGCACCCGACCCATCTTGCCTCGCTGATTCCTAGTATGGCGAGGTTATAGTTCCTCATCTCAGCGGCTACTTGTGCAGTCTTTCCTGTCTCATACATGTTACGTACATTCCATGTTCCAATGGCGATGGTGGTCCTGGTGGAGATGATGGTCGTCGGCTTAGTAGTTTCCAGGTTCTGGCTTTCACTACTTGGCGCCATGCATTCCGCGGCTGGGAATCTATCTTCTCCCAGGACCGTAAAGTCTTTTGTTGCTCTTGTCTGCGTTTTTGTAACAAAGAGTTTTTACGCAGCAGAGTTGTTAGCCCTGCGCACAACTGTCTGGGGGGATGCCCCTCGCAACTCTCTGGAGAGCTGCCCTTAATTTTGGGAAGGGTACCCTAGCCTTTGTGGTTTCGTCCACTCCTTGCAAGGCAGCAGACTCTGATTCTGGTCCACCCTGGGTATTTGATTTCCCCAGTACCTACCATATCTGGTGGACATTACCCTATCCGCCACTTGGGGAGGCGCTCGATGGGTGATCAGAAACTCCACACGAGTCCCGTCAACCTATCAAGCTGAAAACTTGACACCAAGACTCGTTGCCGACGATAACACATTCTATCAAATTTTCAGCCCCACCACACAACCCCAACGCTCAAATTTAGGCTTTTTCCGTTTTTCAAGGGGAAAATGAGGGTAATATTATGATGCCCCTGATTTCACGAAATAAACTTCCCGATAACTGCGCTAAATCTCTGCAGTCCCACTATAGAGAAATGGTTCTTATTAGTAGCATAGGTTTTGTGGGTTGGTTATTTATTTTTTAACTGACATTTTTATCTATAAAAATTAATTATTATATTTTATTAATTTGTTTCATTGGTTTAAGAATTTGTAACAAAATTAAAATTATTACAAAATTTGAAATTACTATTAAAAAAATAATATTTTTAGTAACTATTCAGCGCGGAGTATCCCGTGAAAGCTTCGCCGATTTAAAAAAAAATGTTACTGTCACAAAAAAAATTGGTAAATTTTGAGAGATGGGGTTTACGTTTTTTTTTACCATGGCCGCCCCTAAATCTATCCCTCATCCTTACCTGAACCCTAAATCTATCCCTAAACTGGCCTAAACCCAACCTGAACCCTAAATTCATCCTAAAACCTAACCTTAACCCTAAATTCTTTCCCTAAAGAGGGTTTTGACCCTATCGGAACCAGCGTTTTGACTCTCTCCCTGACCTGGGTTAGGAAGATAGGGGAAAATAAAAAACAAAAAAAAAAACAAAGAAAAATGGCCAAAATTAATTATAAAATAAAGAAATAATGAAAACCCAACTTAAAGTTTCATGGAATACACTTTTCCAAAAATTAGACAAAAAATTAATTATTGGTATTAATATGGTCAAATGATTTTAATTTTACGATTTATTAAGGAGTTATTTGTTTTTATAAAGAAATGTATCCAAACGGAGACTCTAATCATGAAATTTATCCTGATTTGCATATAAAAGTACCGACTAATCATAATGCTATCGTAAACAAGTAAGCTTAATTTGGTAATTTTAATTATCATTTCCTGATTTTAAAATTAATAATAAAACAATAAAGTGATATTTTTATAATTTTAATTGTCTGAAGTATATACTATCCATTTATACTTATCTATATATAGAACAATGAATGTATGTCTGTATGTATGTAAGTATGTCTCATATGCGCTCCCACACCATTCATGTGATTGTGCCAAAACTTTGGTTAGTTGTTAGCCACCTAACCGGGCATTTAACTGTGTCATTACAACACTTATAAAATGTTCTGCGCTCCTACACCATTTATCCAAAATACGCTAAAACTTTGGTGAAATGTTGCGAGCATGCCCACAAAGGTTTGGGAATAATTATAACCGTTTTAAAATAGCTTTGTAAAAAATAATTTCAGTATGCGCTCCTATACCATTCATCTGAATGCGATAAAACTTTAGTAAGATGTTTTTCCCACGCCCGCAAAGCTTTTTGAATTATTACAACCGTTTAAAAATATTCCGTTTGAGCCAGGGGCCCTATGTTCTATTTTTCCTATATGGGTTATAATAATATTTTAAACAGAGCTAATGCATGGATATTTAGATTTTTAATCAATACAAAACATTAAATTGTGTGCGTGACATAATAAGTAGGCTTCTGAAGTAATTACAACACTTTTAAAATAATCCGTTTTTGGCCGTTGGCCCCAAAATCGTTTATTTTTCTTATATGAGCTTTTCTTATATGAAAAGGTTTGGGAATAATTATAACCGTTTTAAAATAGCTTTGTAAAAAATAATATCCGTATGCGCTCTTATACCATTCATCTGAATGCGATACAACTTTAGTAAGATGTTTCTTTTTTTTTTTAATTTTGTGATATAATAAGTAGGTTTCTGAAGTATTACAACAATTCTACCATATTCCGTTTAGTGTAGAGAGTATTTTTGTTGTTTTTATAAATAAGCTGGAATTTTCGTGACGTATTTTAGAATCGGATATAGCTTTGTAAACTGTTGTGGTTTTGAATAGCAATGATGTAGTAATACATCTATTATACAAGAATGATCTATGCTGACCGTAACTCAAAAGAACCGATACGATTTAAATACGTTCCCATTTTTAAAAACAATCATAGTTATTTTCTATTATTTTACGGAAATCGAATAAATGGTAATGCGCGAAATATATTATATATTCGCTTTAATTTTAATAACATTTTAAGTATTAATAATATAAATTACACATACATTTGGAGTTACAACTAAGGAACTATTTTAAGCATTTTATATGTGTTTCAAATCAAAGTTATGACAATTAATTAAAAAAATTATTATCAAAGAATTACAATGTAATCACATTTATCTGGAAAACCAAAACATCTATATTTTTAGTGCGTTTTTAGTTCGTTCTTAATATTGCGTAATAAAATTAAAACTAATTTGTTCTTAAATAATCACGCAAATGACGTCATTGTGCAAATTGCCTATTTATTCAATGCAAAAAGTTCTCTGATTCAATAAGCGCGCGTAATAAAATTGATAAAGTATTTTCCCCTTCCTAAAAGTAAAATAAATAAATATAATAGATTGCTTTTTAAATTGCTAAAAATTTAATAAAATTAAATACAACTTTAGCTTTCTATTTTTAATATTTAATACGTTTTTACTTTTATTCTTTCACTAAATACACTTTTATGAAATTTATTAAGTAGTAAAAATCGTACCTTTTAAATATACTTTTAATAATAATAATAAAATGCATTTGAAAATCACACTGCACCCCCAAAGGTTCGAAGCGCGGTGCAAAAACAAAGCTGGGAGTTAATAATTAGCTGAAAAAGATGGTAGACAACTTCACCCCAGAAGGTATTTGCGAAATAGATGAGCTTTTAAATTAGTCTTGAAGGACTCCAGCATCTGGCTGTGTCTGAGAGTGTCAGGAAGGGTGTTCCAAATGGTTGGGCCAGCAAATGCGAACGTGCGCTTTCCGTTAGTCTCAAGGCGAACACGCGGTATCAAGAGTTTGCCACTATCGGATGAGCGGAGTTGTCTAGTGGGTACATAAGGCGTCATGAGCGCTTGGAGATAGGACGGCGCCAGTTCATGCAAGCAGCGGTAGCACAGAGTTGCAATTTTGTACTCTATGCGAGCGCGGACCGGCAGCCAATGCAATTCTCTCAGAAGAGTTTTAGCATGGTCGAATTTGCGTTAACGAAGAACAATTCGAGCCGCATTATTCTGTGCTTTTTTGAATTTTATCCAGGAGCGTAGCTGGAAGACCCACCATGAGAGCATTGAGTAGTCCATGCGTGATAGAACGAATGCAGACATCAGCCTCTTTGATGCATTCAAAGTTAAAATACGAAAATGCCGTTTATTGCAATCAGTGCAGCGAAACTACATATCCAAATAGAATTCACTAATGCACTTATCACTCATTCAAATAAGAACAACGCATTTGAAATGCAAAAAAACTTGTGTTTGCGTAAGTAAGGGGATTACCATCCCCTGGATGATTTTATTAATTTCTTTAAAACTCTGTTTGGGGGAGGGGAAAGATGTAATACGATACTTTCATTTGCGCAAGGCAGCACACTATACGTCTCAGAATGAATTTGACAAATAATTAACCTTCTTAAGTACATATATATGGGGGTTAGGAAATGTTACGTGGGTGACAATTTCTTTAAATCCAATGATATTACAGTTGTGAAAAATATGCTATATTCTCATTTTACCAATTAAGAAAATCAATGACGTTAACAAAACGTAAGTACATTTACAAAAGTATATCCATGGATATCAAAACCCATTCATTTTACATAAATCCATGCTTCCCACACGGACAGCTGCGTTTGGTCTGCTCCCGCTTCGAAAAACCTTCTAATTAATTCGAATACGCACCAGACGGTAAAAAAAATGTGTATATTAGAAGTACATACAAAAAATTTATTAAAACACAAAAACTTTATTTCGATGAGTGGCATTGCAACGCATGTCGGGTACTCGATAGTATTGATGTATTCTATTTGAATTTTATTGAGTTTCAATAATTTTATAATAAATAAATACTGTGGCTATACCAGATAAATATTTTCTAAAAATAGCGGAATACTCCGGCCTATGGGAACTTGCGTAATTAAAATACACGTAAAGTTAAGGACTTCTGAGTTATAACCTACATATATTTCATTTAAATATGTAAATACCATGAATCATCTTCTAAATATTCTTATATTGCATAGTAGAAATGTGTTTAAATTTAATTATCATTACCGCTAGTCACTAGTATTAGTAGAGACTACAGACAGAATGACAAACAAAACATTTATGTTTTTATTAAAAGCTCATTGACTCTAAAGGGAAGGAGGAGAGAGAGAGACAAAATGCAGTTATTGGACCAAGAAGCCCTTATTCCTTATTCATCCTAAATATTAAGCCTGGACTCCACCCTTTTACTTTGTTATGGAGTTAATGGATGAATATCTTTGAAGAATTTACCCTAAAAATAAGTTTTTATCTAATCAATTGGTAGCAAAATGCATAAAGAATAAACTCACAATATTGTTATAACATATGTTATAATGTATGTTCTATGTACAATGGTTTACTTTTATACAAATTTAGGCATTTGGACTAGAATAAATGATATTTTTTCCCTTACCACCATTAGTGTTAATTTTATTTATGAATCAATCAAATTTTTATTTCACAGGTTCTTTATTGAGTGAATGTTCTGTGGTGAAAAATGTTACCTAATCTTATGTAAATCAAGTCCAGTACAAGCTCTTATTTATCTATTAAATAATAAAAATGCATTCTAGTTTTAAGAAATAATATTTGTTCAGAATCCATACATAGCCTATAATTTAGGAATACTGTAGTTTGTCGGCCAGTGTTATGTGAGGAAAAAAAAGCTATTTAAAAATACCGGTATATGGGAAAAGATAGATCAGATTAGTGAGGAATGGATCATATCGGGCATTAATATCAAAATTAGCAGTATTGTACTGAATCATTTAAATTTTTATTAGCTTTAAGCTCAGGGAATACCGGTACGTTAACATTTAAAAAAAAACAACACAGACTCTTGATCTTGTTTTGATTTATTTATATAATCTTCAAATTTTACTTAGTTAACTTTTACTAGAGAATTATCAAGAAATATATTTAATATACAAATCTATAAGTTATGATGCCCATTTAAAAAAATATATTACATGCAAAACATAATTTTAATTAAAAAAAAATTATGGTGCATTTTTTATTAAAAAATGGCAAAATATAGGTTTTACTAAAATATTGACAACTTATTTATTTTTCATACAATGTTTGTCATGTTTTACTATGAATTGTATTAGATGATGAAGTATTTTATTTAAATAAATTTTAAATCTTTTATAACAAGGATTTTTTTTCCTTCATACTGTGTCAAAATTTTGTCAAAATTTTGCTTAAAATGAAAAAAATAAAAATTCTCCAATATTATTTTATTTATTTTTATTTCTAAGAAAATAAACTATAAAAAAAAATGATAGCCGAGTCAAAGATGAACAAGTTAATATATATAACTAATCAGATCAGAGATATTTCAGATAAGATAATTAATTATTTTAATAAATCACAAGATTTTTAACAAAATTGAAAAAAACGTCAGACTGCAGAGAGCTAAATGAGATTCTTTAAAAATTAAAAAATTTACATAAATATCACAAGTATGTTTGGTGCGTATTATTTTCTTTAGTTTTTCTGATAAAGTGAAATAAATTTGCGACGTAATAGATAGTGGGACATGAGATTATTACCAAAAAAAAAAAAAAAAAACCCAAATAAAATGCATATAAAGGATTTATACGAAAAACATTGTTATTTTTAGGATTGTTTAATTTAATTTATATTCCCGCGACTGTGTCTCTATAAATTTAACTCTACGTCATATGATCATGAGGTTTGAGCCTATTTGTAACTTCCTTTTATTACGTGGCATTCTCACCACGTTGAATCTATCCTGATTAAAATCACGTTTGCAGGAAGCAAGAAGAAAACACTGAGATTTTCTGCTTTATTTATTTACACTTCAATTCAAAAGATTTTTGTACAACTTTTCTTACTTTCTTGTTTAAATGGACTTTCTAAGTTCTTACTGACTTCTTCTTCTTCTATATATTAAGGGCCCACGATCAATTTATTGATCATTATGGCTCCTATGGATGTAGATGGGATTTGCAATGTTTCTGTGCCTGGCGTTGCTGAGGATATTTCACTGGTTACAAGAGTAACTGCACGAGGTTATCATGCACTGGGGGTTGGAAGGCTTGAGGCAATAGATGCAAACAAGTTATTTTTAAAAATAATTCTTTACGCACTGTTGCAAATTTACGGACGGTCGGCAAGTCTGCGACTCCCTTCCTTTTGCTCCCCCCAATCGCAAAATCTTTAAATACGTTTCATAAAGATCTTGGATTGCTATAGAAGGGAGGATGTAATATTAATTTACTAGCGGATATACCCTGCAATTTGCCGGGATAGCTTTCGGAACGAAGGAACTTCAACAGCCTACAGCCTTATAATTATTCCAATCCAGGTGGGCGGGCTCCCAATCCCGTCGGTATCCCGCTATCGTTAGTTAGGTGGGATTCTGATCCTTCTGGATCCCAATTCCGGTATGATCCCAATCCCGTCGGTATTCCAATTCCGGTGGTATCTCGATACCAGTGGGATAACGATAGCTGTCGGATCCCGATACGGGTGGGGTACCGTGTAAGCCTTTTGATATATATATATTTTATATAAGTAAAAATTAAATGGGGCCCCCGGTCCCAGAGTGATGAATATTTTGAGTTCAGTACCCTTCGGTATTTGAATATTGATAACCTATGTGTACTAAGTTTGGTCAAGATCCACCTACTCATGTAAGAGTATTTGTTTATAATTTTATTAATATATGTCATATAGGAAAATACGACATTTTGGGCCCCCGGCCCCAAACGGAATGTCATAAATGTTTATCCCCCCCCCTTAAGAGATAATTACGGATAATGATGGATATATGTGCCAAATTTGGTCAAGATCCATATTTTAATCTAGGAGTATTAAGCCTATTGACCTATAGAACCTTTTGGAACATTCTAGATTAAATGTATTATCCTCCTCGAACTGTATAAAACTGTATTTTCTAAGTAATTATTCTTCGAATACGAATTATTATACAACTAAATGCATTTCTATGACTATAGTACATTTAAGTTAAAAGAGGGGGCCCCGGAGGCCCATTCCATAATTGTACCTAATTAGTTTTGCCCAAGATTGGGCCTTCTAATCATTCACGTTAGTTATGAAGTTAAAATTTTAAATTTGTCCCATTAAAATCTATTGAATAATGCCATGGATATAGCATTTTAAAGTTATCGAACTTTCTGGAAAATTCTAGATTGGATATTATAAGTTTTAAATCTACCAATGTTTTAGTACGGACAGTGAAGTGCATGCCCCCCCCCCCCGGCCCCACATGGAATGTTATTAAAAGTTCTCAACCCCTTAAGAGTTCCTTCTGGATAATGATGGATATTTGTGCCAAGTTTGGTCAAGATCCATCAATCCATTTGAAAGCCTTTGTGGAACAGACCCACAAACAAACAGACAGACACATTTTCACTTTCATATCATATATATGATATGATATGATATGATGATATGATATGATTTCAAAAGTGCGAGTCACAGTGGTGCCTGAACCTAATTTGAAAGAAATTCAATTTTTTAATTTCATGAATACTAGTCTATCATAAATTTCAAATGAGGGGAAAAATAGTGATTAAACAAATTTAAAGCATAGCCGTCTTTATGAAATAAGATTCTTTATTGATCCAAATGAATGGAAATGTTTTTTGATTACATTGTACATCTTCATTTTCAGCTCATAAATAAATACAATGGCATATTTTTAACCAAGCTTCGTTGAACAGGAAATACATGTGGAAAAGAACAAACGTCCCGATGCCATTTTTTAAATGACGGGGCGGGGCTTGGGGCGCAGTAGTCGTGTACCTTAAAGTCACGTCTATTTGTCTATCTTTTATTCTGACGGTCACTAATAAAAATAACATAATAAACTAGCGAAGAAAGATCGCCAAATGCCCTCAGCTTTTTTATTTTAGCTATAAATCAGGCAACAGAGGCTCTGAACTGGTCCCATTTCATAAAATATTTCATTACAATAATGGAGTACAATGTTTTATAGAAACTATTATATATAAAGATAAAGATGTTTATAACGGTTAATCCTAAATAGGGTTAGTCAAAAGTAAGATTTCGGCATTTATTGTAGCGAAAGAAAAAGAAAGAAAATCAAAATATCAATAAAGTAAATTATTTTTCTAAAGTATGGACATATATGGGAGCAATTTAAAAATCCTCTTCAATCATCATGAACTTGACAATTGCACATTTTAAATGTATAGCCTACACATGTTGTTGACCCGAGCGTGTCAGTACAGCTGGCGTGTTTGACAATGATAGCCACTGTCAGAGACAGCTGGTACCGCAATATGCAGACCGACTGTTGGTGATGGTCTCAACACTATCTGCTACTCTGAAACAACTAGGGCGCTGCCATTCAGCGGTTCTCATATTTAAATAAATTTATATATCTTGACACGATTAATTATATTTGTGAATTTTAAAAGTTAAAAAAAATATAAAATTTGAAAAACAAATGATGGTATTAACAAACATTTTGGAAAATCTGGTTGTTTAAAAAAATAAATAAAAGTTCTCTTGTCAGATGATACGTTTATGGTATGCATGTGAGTATGCGCATATGTACGTGTGTGTTTTGGGAAATCGTTGAACGCTGATGTTCACCCTCTCGCCAAAGGGTTGGTGTTTTGAAACTTCAGGGGCTCAGGTTTTGACTTAGATTTTCCCATCCTGAGTCGGACAACGATTCCTACAATTTCCCCACAGACGGCGCTACTAGTTGCAGTATTATTTATGTTCCTAACAGTGTGTACACCACTTACAGAATCACTGGCGTAGGAAGCGTGGGGCCGTTGGGGAGGAGGGAAGAGGGCTTTGGTCCTTCTCGGGTGGTAGTTTTTTCTATATAATGAGGGGATGCATTTTAGGAATACTGCATATTTTTTTTTCGTGTGGGGAGAGGGGGAATCTTTGCTCTACTGGGTGGCACTGAACTTTGGTGTTTTAAATTCGTATCTGTTGACTTATTTGAGAACCACAATTAAAACTTACTACATAAAACCACACAAGTCCACATTTAATTTGACAAACAAGGAACTGACCATAAAGTGAGTGGCTTAGGAAAGAGGGATCTTTATATGGAGGGGCGCATACATCACCCAAATGCAGAGATTTGGTGTTTTTCGTTTAAGGTTGCACCAAAGTTATCGCTCGGCGCAAGGCGGCACTAACTCTATCTACGCCATTGCATATATGATAAAATGTACTTGCTGCTGTTGAAAAAATCTACGTGTGAAATGATGATTTGAGAATCCCTGTTCGATTGGACTTAAGCTCTCATTGAACAAAGTTCGCATGATTTTTTAAAAATATGGAAGTGTGCTCAGTGGTATCTCTAATTCTCTCCCCTGGCCGGCTTTCTCTTACCCTGCGTGTTCTCGGTGCAGACAAAGGCAGCCATATTAATGGGATCTTTAATCTGGAGTTCTTGAAAAGGCAGGTCTTATTTAAACTTTTGTGACATAGAAAATAATTTCATATATTTATATTTGTGACGGTTGAATAAGAGTGACTGACTCTTATTTATTGTATGGTGCCCTGGAAAAAACCAAGGTACGAGAGGCAACCCTTGTAAATAAAAGTAATCTAAATATTGAGTTGATGATGCGTGCAATTGTAAGCTCGCTATCGTTACATAAACACATTTTCCAGGAGATACGGTTTTAAATGAAACCTCTTTCCTCTAAAGCCCCTGAAAAAAACCCAAAATGAAAACATAATAATACAAAATTGCGGCTAATTAAGATAGATCGTGCCTCATTTCATTAGGTTAGGTTTAGGGATAGATTTAGGGTTCAGGTTAGGTTTAGGGATAAATTTAGGCAGGATATTTGTTCATTATTTTTTAACGTTGTATTCTTAATTTTATGGGTCACGGCAATCAAGTTGGCGGCCATGGTAAAAAAACGCGGTACGATCTGTTCGAATTTACCAAAATTGCTTTTTGACACGATTTTTCTCATTTTATTATTATTTTTTACGAAGACAACTTAAAATGACGTATTCATTTTATGTTTCAAGTAATACCATTGACATTAAAAATATTCCCCCACCCCTCAAAAAAAATAAATAAAAATAAAATAAATTGAAAAATAAAATTAATTAATTAAAATAAAATAAATAAATAAAAATTAATAATAATTAATAAATCAATGACAAATATTTATAAAATCAAAGTTATTGGTGAGGGTGACATAAGTCCGTCTTTCTTAAACAACTTCTAATTCACATCAAAAAGGTCAGACTAGAAGTCGAAAACCAATAATCGTACAGGTATTTTTTTTTTACACCTGAAACGATGCTATTGGAAAGTGAAAAAAATACATATGTGTGCCAAAAAATGTGGCCACGTGATTGAGTTTCATTACTAAGCAACATCGTGTTTGTGAGCTGAGCAAGTTGCAAACGTTTAAAATAGTGTCAAGCAAAAATAAAGCATGTTTTATTGGATTGTGTATATTTGAAGTACAAAATGTATTAAATTCATGGACATTTTAACATTTTATTTGTAAATTTATAAGCTTTAAAAATATGCTGATGGATGTGGCACACTATTTTAAGTCACACATTTTCACAGAAAGGTTGGATTTAGATCACCTTAGACCAGTGGTCGGGAAATCGCGGCTCGCGAGCCGCATGTGGCTCTTTAGCTACCTGAGTGCGGCTCTGCTAACTAGCCACAAATCGGGGTTGACTCCGAAAAACATGGTTCTTGATAGATTCTTGAAATGAAAAAAATGCTTTGCTGATTTTTGGCTTTTTTGACTAATGAGTTTTGCCGACTTCTTCCTTAGACAATGAGGTCTGGATGTAGGGCAGTGGTGGGCGAATTGGGGTAAATTACCCCAAATGAAGTAAAGATGGAAATTTTGGGGTTACTGAGGGCTTAATAGATATAAATAAAATTATATATATGAAGAATTTTTATTATTTCTTTTTTACAAATGTTTCCTTCCTGGCACTGTAATGGCCAAACGCAACCAATAACTTGTGTTCACTAGCGTTCACGTTTCGTCTTGTTTACACCATTTTTGCCCAGTCGCCTATATTATCTTAAGCTCAGTGGTGTAACTAAAATTGGTGAGGTTTTCTCATGGTGTCGATTCAACTAGACGTCTCCATGCACCTCCTCCTAGTCAACCTGCTCTGGTGACACTCTGCTCTTGTGACAACCTGCTCTGGTGGTACCCTACCCTGGTGACAGTTGACACGCTGCTCTTGTGACAACCTGCTCTGGTGGTACCCTACCCTGGTGACAGTTGACACGCTGCTCTTGTGACAACCTGCTCTGGTGGTACCCTACCCTGGTGACAGTTGACCCTCTGCTCTTGTATCAAACGTAGTTGTGTTATAAAGCCGACTTAATCGAGTTCTGTCAAATTTACTCGTTTTCATTTCTCATGTACCCCATGTGAGGGTGTCTACCCCCTGTGAGGGTGTCTACCCCCTGTGAGGGTGTCTACCCCCCTGTGAGGTTGACTATCCCCCGTGAGGGTGTCTACCCCTCTGAAAATGTCCCGGTACATCCGCTACCCCGCACTCCTAGTGACGCCACTGCTTATGCTGAAAACGTCAAGAGATGCAAAGGTTTTCAAAACTGCTCACGAGGAGGCAGTCAAAAAGTTTCTGCCCTTTTTAGCAACTTTTCTTTGCGAATTGTTAACTCAGAGGAACATGAAATAAAGAATTGAAATCAATTATTCAAACACAAAAACAGTATCCTAATATTCTATTAATTATGTAGCCTTAATTTTGATCATTTGTTCAAAATTTTAAGAGACTTTTTTTCCCAAAGAAAATATTTTCTTCCGTAATGGAGATTTTAGTAATCTATTTTATGGAATTTATTTTGTATTTTTTTTAATGATCGTATTCACCAAATAAGTAGATGAAATAAACAATTTTAAAATTAAAAATGTGTATGCTTTTCTTAACTTTCAAATAAGTGTGGGAGGGGGGGGGGGGAGGAAAGTGGAGGGTATGGGGAAACGGCGCGTAAAATGTAGTTATTTTGGGGTAATGGCTAAAAAAAAGTTCACCGACCCTTGGTGTAGAAAAAGAAAGGCTTCCAATGCTATCCGTATTTATACAAATTGTCGTTTAAATTTTAAAACAAATTTCATATCTCCATATTCTTTCTGGAAAAAAAATGATAGGTTATTGATGTGATCTGTTCCAACTCCTACTTTAGATACGTAACTATCACTTAAAGGATAAAAGATACAATCATGTCCAAAAAAAAAAATCAAACACTTTATGCCGATAAATTTCTGCATTAACCGCCAAATGTCTTGACATAAAGTGTATTTCGCCATTGGAAACTTTGAGGGAAAAAAAAAATGATCACTTAAAATTTTTTTGCGAAGGGCATGGAGCCCATTATTCAGTTTTATGTGGACCTCGGATGACAGAGCACATCTCAGATTTAGATAATGTTTTAACTTACTTTGTTTAACTACTAATTTGCCTGAAGTAAAAATAAAATCTAAACCTTTAATTTGTAAGATTAAAATTCTAATATCAAATTTAATTGTTGCTCAGCTAGAAAAACATAGTTTTCGATGGTTGCCTTAAAGAAAGAGGAATGTAAAATTTTTTTTTTTTTTTTTTAGAGATAGCAAAAGTGAAGAGAGTGAACAAGAGTTTCCAGCCGTCAGGAAAATTTAACGTCTTAAAAAAATTTTAATTAAAAAAAGTGATGCATTTTTTTGAGCCCTGACCAGAGTTTGAGTTAATGGTTTGAATTCTCATTACCTTAATTTTCAAAAGATGGCAACTGTTGATTAACGTCACAACTGTTGATTAAATTAATCACCCCCCCCCCAAGCGCGCATACACACAAAATCGTTTCCCCCTTGTCTCCGCAAGCTAGAATTGAAAATCCGTACGTAAGAATATCATACACAAACTTGTTGGATAGTTTTTGTTTGATGTCTCTCTCTGTCTTGCTTTCAATTTTACATAAATTTGCTACACGTTATACCAGATTTCGACCATGGACATTCAAGACAAAAGACTGGTACAGGACTGCGCTGAGATGATTCAAAAGTTGAACTTGCAGACAAAAACTAATACCGAAACAATTACCAAGCACCAAAACCAATTTTCAACGTATTTGAGCCTCGGTGATGGAGGGGCAAGGAATCTCTTATCATCTGGAGAAATGTCCAAAAGTCTGAGCTGCCTTACAGAACTTAAATCCAATGCGTCCAGAAAAGTGCCCACAGGGTACCCTAACAATTCAGTTAAAAATTCCGACAGCTATTTGATTTCCCAATCAAAACAAGGGAAACCAACACAGAAGCCCACATCGTTGTCACTAGCAGACAGTGCATTCGGACAGCCCATGAATGCGGTTATACTACCGGCACAAACGTCACCTGGATTGACTTCATATACGTCCACAATCCCAGCGGTCCCACTCCGATCCTCACAGAATCCTCCAGATGTGTCAAGACGGATGAGTCAGTTACCGGATGTCGTCCTCGCTACCACCCTGCGACAGACAGCTCCCATACCCTCATCAAAGAAACCACCGGTGCTGCCTCCACCCCCTGCTGCCCACCTGCCACCGTCTCTACCTTCTCGACCCCCGGCGGCGGCGCCCCGGGTCCTGGGCTCCCCATCTCAATTCATTCCTTACAGATCCGACTCGTGCCAATCGTCCCCGGGGCCATCAAACCCGTCGACGCCGGAGACCAAAAGGCGATCCCGACCTAATTTTCCCAATTTAAACACACTTTTCCGATCCTCTGGAACAATCAAGATTGGGAACGCACCCATCCCAATACCTTTATCTCCACCGCTTCTGACTAGGCTTCGAAATTCTCCAACAGAAACTTTAAATCTGAACACGGCTGTTCACACGCCATTGAATTCAAGTGTTCCTACGATTGAGATTACTCCAGCGTATATAACGACGTCCTCAAGTGTATCCAGCACGTCTAGTGACGTGGAAGATGACGTAGAGTTTGTGGACGACTCCGATGTTGCCTCGGTCAGTGAATACGACTTTCAACAAATGAAAATCCCGCAGGACGAACTTTTCATGAGACAATCGTGCCAGGAGCTGGTGAAGTGTAGGTCAAGGTCGGGTTGGTTTTTCAAGAAAAAAGTAAGTACTTATAACTTATTGCACATAACACAATTTCGCTTAGCATCTTTGTAATACACATTTTTTTTAATCAAGGTATGTAACAGAAAAAACAAGAAAAATATTTTAAAACACGCAACTAAACTAAAATGATTTTAAAAATAATTATTTAAAGGAAAGGTCACTTTTAGGCAAACTATACAGTCTTCAGGGGAGGTTTATTTTTTAAACATTCAGCTGAGTGTGTCAAAAGTGGATTGTTTTGGAAGTAAACCTAATGTTATTATGGTCAATTACTTCACAATTCACAAACAATATCTGTTAATAAGACCATTCGTGCATATCTTGCTTTCTTTCTGAGATTAAAAATTATTTATAGATTTTTTAGGGGGGGTGGGGGTGCGTTTAAATTTAGAACTTGAAAGCACGCATAGGTCGTTATAGCTCATTTACCAAACTCGCTGGATTTCTCGCAGACGTCAACCAGTATTGAGAGCTGGGACATAAAACAGAACATCTTTCCGCCAGAACTGGATTCCATTCGCAACCGCTCCATGTCCCTTGCTGACGTCATCACAAACGCTTTGGTGGTGTACCGAATGTCCAAATCTGGTCAGTGCTTACCTTTTAATGTCGGCCATAGTCAGATTCTGTCGCAAGTAGTTTGGGGTAGAGAGATTGCAACGCCGAAGTCCATTTGCTATTGTTACACAGGAGGCAAATTATTGAGAGCAATATACGAAGACCTGCTGATGTCATTTATATGCATGGCTGGAAGTCAATGAGGTCAATGAGGTGCCAGAGCCATACACATCAGGCGCCAATAATAACCAGCCATTTAGCGGTTTTAAATATGTAATAGAGAACACACACCAGCCCAAAAAATGTCAGTCAAATTAACTAAGAGACTCGGTAAAGAGGTTTGACCATTATTAGGCCAAACGATATAGATACGCCTTACTGTGGTCAAGAAACGTTAGACAATTAGCTTAGGAGTCTAACAAATTACGCTGAACGATAAAGTTTTAAGAAAACGACATTGGAAAGATGTGTCTGTGTTCACACGAAATGTAGCGATGAGAGACATCAGTCAGATAAAGAGAAGCATATATCATTTTTTAAATTCATTTAATGCAGTCAATTAAGATGTAAAAATTTCATTAATATTTGTTTTACTCTTTGGCGGTCAAGTTACAAAGGGCAAGAAGATACCATCTCACATGCAGGCAAACCCTCCTAAGCCAAGACAGTGCAGCCAATGTGGCCGCCCCTTTGGTATCCTTAGTGCAAGATACATTTGTGCCAGGTAAGCGGTAACATGTAAGATCATTTATATTTATTTTTGAATTTATAGTAAATTACCCTTTCAACACCCATTCCTACCCCCCCCCCACACCCACACATGTTCGCAAACGTCTTTCAAAATAAATCACCAAAGCAAAAAAGTATAATTAAAAAAAAAAACTGTAACTATTAGAGCTGACGAAATGGACGGCATTGCAGTTTGATTCGAGCATGGAATCATGGTACCAGTAATATGTTACGATCATGGTACCAATAATATGTTACGATTGAGTGCACGCTCAAATACATGTATGTCATTTTTTGTTTTTGTTTAGCCATACACATAGGAAATAATGGGAAAAAGGTTAAAATAGTTTTTCAAGGGACGGGGGAATGCGGGGTTGGGGAGGAGGGGAAATGTGTTTTACTGAATACTTCGTTCTAAATTATGTGATGTTAAACTTTGCGTTATGTTGTATGTTGAGATCGGAAGGGTGTTGTAGAACAAACATTTTTTATTTCCTTTTCCCATCATGTATCCTAGTAAAAGTTTTGATTAGAAAAAACAATAGCAAATAAAACTTTAAAACAATTAAAAGCAGTACAAAATAAAATTTAAGATATTTCTTTCAAGTGTATGGATGCTTCAAATATGATGGCTGCCTTCATTACTAAAATTAAACAATGTCGCAATAAGTTACCATTTTAACATGAATAACTATAACTGCTACATGATACAGTGTGTTTGAGTGTGTGTGAGTGATGGGAGATAATAAATTCTTGAGGTCATTCTAAATGAGTGCTTGACATAAAACATCTGTTGCTGCAAAATAAACCCGACAAATACGAGTGTGTTGAGTGGGCTAGTTTAACAGTGGTGTGTTGGGTGGGCTGGTTTAATTAACTGTGCGTGTTGGGTGGTCTGGTTGAACTGTTGTGTGTTGAGGGGACTAGGTAAACCATTGTGTTGGCTGGTTTAACAGTGGTGCGCTGATTGGGCGTTTGTTGTTGTTGTTTGTTGGGTGGGCTGGTCTAACTGTTGTGTGTTTGGTTGGCTGGTCTAACTGTTGTGTCTTTGGTGGGCTGGTCTAACTGTTGTGTGTTTGGTGGGCTGGTCTAACTGTTGTGTGTTTGGTGGGCTGGTCTAACTGTTGTGTGTTTGGTGGGCTGGTTTAACTTTGATGGGTTGATTGGGCTTGTTTAACAGTGTTGTGTTGAATGGGCTGGTCTAACTGTTGTGTGTTTGGTGGGCTGGTCTAACTGTTGTGTGTTTGGTGGGCTGGTCTAACTGTTGTGTGTTTGGTGGGCTGGTCTAACTGTTGTGTGTTTGGTGGGCTGGTCTAACTGTTGTGTGTTTGGTGGGCTGGTTTAACTGTGATGGGTTGATTGGGCTTGTTTAACAGTGTTGTGTTGAATGGGCTGGTCTAACTGTTGTGTGTTTGGTGGGCTGGTTTAACTGTGATGGGTTGATTGGGCTTGTTTAACAGTGTTGTGTTGAATGGGCTGGTTTAACGGTTACGTGTTGAGTGGGCTAATTCAACAGTGATGTGTTGAGTTGGCTGATTTCACAGTCATGTTTTCGATTGGCTGGTTTAAGTGCTGTTCTTTGATTGGGCTGGTTTAAGTGTATGTATTTAGTGGACTGGTTAAACTGTTGTGTGTTGTTTTGGCCAATTTAACTTTCATATGTTGGGTGGTCTGGTTTTACTATTTTGTGCTGAGTAGGCTGGTGTGTGTTGGTTGGGATTTTTGAACTGTTCTGTGTCGAGTTGGCTTGTTTAACTGTTGTGTGTTGTGAGGGCAGGTTTAACAGTTGTGTCAGTGGCGTGGCTAGGGTTGGTATTCCCTGGTGCCACTCCCACACTCCCCACGACTTCCACGATGGATTTCTTCTTGTTAAAATAAGTCCATAGTATAACAATGGCAAGAACAAAAACAAATTAATTGAAGGTCAGGAAGTAAATGTATCTAAAAACTTTAACAACATTAAGTTATTTTTTTTTTTTTGCATTAAATGTATTTTATAAAAAAAATTCCTTTCCTGGTCTTCAAAACTGTAAAACTGTCAATCACGTGATCAAAATAAATATCCTTCACTGTATTACTTTTAATTAATAGTAGAGGCAGATAAGAAAGCGTGGAATGTCCCATGGTGGATAGTAAATAGTTCTTGTTAAGCCTTAATTTTGAAAAGCTCCGCACACATGAAGCCACAAACACACATTTCGCACACATGAAGCCACAGACAGCACACATGAAACAACAGACACAGAGATCGCACACATAAAGCCACAGACACACAGATCGCACACATGAAGCCACAGACACACAGATCGCACACATGAAGCCACAGACACACAGATCGCACACATGAAGCCACAGACACACAGATCGCACACATGAAGCCACAGACACACATATCGCACACATGAAGCCACAGACACACAGAACGCACACATGAAGCCACAGACACACAGATCGTAAGAAACAATTGAAAGCGTAGAGAGTATTGGAAGAAATTATACCACGTTCCCATTCAGTTATGAATTTTAAAGGAACAAATACTGACTATGCCACGACTTTGTGAAATTCAAAATCAGCTGTCTTTAGGCGTCTTCTAAATTTTGGTTATTTCTTTTGAAAGTTCATCTTGTTAAATCTCATCATAGAAAGAGGATAATTTTGGAACGGAAATAATAACTCTTCTTCACTTGCTGATAGTAGACTCTTGGGTTGAACACCCCCAAACATATCTGCTACGGTACTTCCTTGATCGCTGAATGATCTGATCTGGGGTTCAGAATGAAAGCGATCAATACACTCCAGCATCACCCTGGTGTTTTATTCTCACAATCTATTAGTTGTTCTCCAGCCATTCTCTTCTTAACCTTAATCAACTCTCTACCACTATTGCATCTTGGTCTGATTTTAAAAGTGCATTTTCAATTGCATGTTGTACCAAGTGACAGCGCTTCGCGTGCAGAAACAATCTTAAGGCCTCTACGTTGGTCCCCACTTTGTCAAGAGTAAAGCCTTTAGTCTGAAGATACTGCTGTGTGTCCTTAAGTATACAGATCAGCCCAAAGATAAAGGTGGCAGATAAACGTGAAATCACAGACAGCATGTAAAAGAACCTTGTGCTGTATGACAATCGTACTCAAATGTCAAGGGTTGGTGCTAGTAACGAATCGGCAAAAATATAGATTTTTAAAATATTTCTGGATTTCGATATATTTTGTTTCAAAAATCCTTTTTTACAAAAATTTCAAAAATTAAAATTTAATTATTAAAATATATTAGAAAATTTTGTAAATTGTTATTTTGTTTACCCTATTAATAAGTAAAAAGCCTTTTTAAAAAATGTTTTTACTTTTTACTAATTTGATTCATGAATCGCCCCAATACATCATATTTTGTATCATTGGAAAGCATAAATTCTCCTCAGAATTTAGATATATATAATATTATTATAGTTTCCTGTCACCAAAGTTACTTAACATTTCAAGCTGCGTTGAAACATGGTGAAAACGGTGTTTTTATGAACTAATTGTAGGGTCACCTCATTTGTGACGTATCAACCCTGAACTTTTAATACATAACGCATTTGCATTGGTTAAATGTGTGGACAATTTACGTGTGATCGGTAATTCTTTTAATGTATTTCGGTTAAGCAGTGTGTGCTCTGTAAAAATGCAGTTTTTCAATTTGGTGTCACCCAAAGGGATGGTGTCACCCGGTGCGGTCCGCACCCCTTAGCTGCGCCACTGTGTTGTGTGTGCTGGTTTAACTGTTGTGTGTGGGTGTGCTAGGTAAACTGTGGTGTGTTGATTGGGCTTGTTTTTCTGTTAAGTGTTGGGTGAGCTTTAACTGTTGTGTGTTGAGTTGGCTAGTTTAACAGTTGTGTTTTTGGTGGGATCTTTTAACAGTCATGTGTTGGCAAGGCTGGTTTAATACTCATGTGTTGGGTAGGTTGGCATAACAGCCGTCTGTTCCATTGGCAAGGTTACCAAATTGCGCCCCCTTACCCTTCAAATAATAATGCCAATAATAAAAATAATTAATTTGCAGACTTGTAATATTTAAGATTAAGTTTTGTTAAAAATAAATAAATAAAAAATAAATTAAAAAAATTAAATCTCATAACTTTTATTCTTAGAATTTATTTTGTCTGTAAGTTTTATTAGTTAAGTATTGGCATTGAATTGAGTATTGACCCTGACTTGAGTAGTGGCCTTGACTTGAGTAGTGGCCTTGACTTGAGTAGCGGCCTTGACTTGAGTAGCGGCCTTGACTTGAGTAGCGGCCTTGACTTGAGTAGCGGCCTTGACTTGAGTAGCGACCTTGACTTGAGTAGCGTCCTTGACTTGAGAAGCGGCCTTGACTTGAGAAGCGGCCTACACTTGAGTAGCGGCCTTGACTTGAGTAGTGACCATGACTTGAGAAGCGGCCTTGACTTTAGCTGTATATTGTTTAAACCCACAGACAGGGCCGACCCTAACAATTGCGGGGCCCTATGCGAAACGGATTGCGCGGGGCCGATTCTGGGTAGAGGACAAGGATAATAAGTGAAAATAAAGATTTTGTATTAGAAAATAAATTCGGGGCGGGGCCTATGAAAGTGCGGGGCCCACTGCGGCCGTATAGGTTGCAGTGGCCTATGGCCGGCCCTGCCCGCAGATAAAGTCCCGTAGACAGCCTCACAGCGACACAATGATAATGCCGACAACTCTTGCAACATTTAACGCATAAAGAGCACACTGAGACACAATTTATAACACTGCTGAAACCTGGTCTATTTCCAATCGTCTTGACCAAGTCTTGCCATTGCATCAAATAAAGTAAGAAAAAGTGAGGCGTAAGAATTTAGCAGTTCTCTTTCCTTTTAATTTCAGCATCCATGGTTTCTTTCAGGCATACTTTGAAAAAAAATGGGGGGAGGGGGTGAGGGGGTGTTGTTTCTCTCCTCCCCCCCCCCCCCCACGGACAAAGTCAAGAGCCCTCCCGGGGAAAAATGTTTTAGAAAATATAATTTTTTAAATAAAAAACGACTACATTTTAATTTTAATAAAATTTTTTAAAAGTAATAGAAATTTGTTACAGGCTTAAAAAAATCGGTATTTTTATTTATATATATTTTGCAGCTTAACACGTATACAGGTAGTTTAATACAGTGTTATTAAAGTCTTTCAACTTGTGAAACTGCAAAATATAAATATTCAAGAACTATATTTAATATACAGACCTTTAAATCGATATATAGCTCTTCCAAAGTATTAACCATGCGCAATCCGTATTCAAATTATATTTCATTATAAAACCATAACTGTTAAAATAAGAGATAAGTGTTAATTATAAAATGTATAATATCATCATGGTTTAAAATAGTTAGTTTTTAGCATACATTTTAATGTAACCGATTTCATCAATGTATATTGAGTTAGATAAAATGAAAACTTAAAAAACGTTATTTAGAGCTTTAACAATTGCATACTTATAAAGGACGGTTCATCAATTATTATTAAACTGAGTGCGTTTCTAATTTTGTAACACAGTTTGGGGAACAACGATGGTTTGGTAAAAAAAAAATACTCAGTCTTTATTTATTAAATCCCCCATGGTTTTTCACATTTTATTATCAGAATAATAAACAATCTTCCCGGCTATTTGAACGTATTTCAAAATTATCTTTTAGATGATAATCCAGTGGAAAGAATATAAAAATAAAGTTAAAAATAAATAAATTCATTAAAAAAAGTAATTAAAAATGCTAGCATTTCGATTATCTTGCAAATTCCTTTTCTTTGTAGTAATTTAAAATAAATTCTATGGAACGGGTAAAAATGTTTAAAAGTATATCAAAGAGGAAATTTGTAATTGATCTGAAGCGAATTATAATAGTTTGAAAATGAAAATCAACATTTCATTTAAAAGAATATTGGGAATTTAAACTTTATTTTTATACGATTTACTCACATAAAAGCACACATTAATATATATATGATGTCTATTGTGAACAACTCATGGCTTCTTAACATAATCATGCCGGTTATATACGATTTATAAAAAATTCCAATTTTGAAAACCCATAAAATTGTACAGCTCTTTCTACAACAGAATGATTTTTTCTTTTTGGACTTTGGTAAAACTTGTAAATATTTAGAAATAAACGTATGTTTTGGCTTTTTGGTTTTTCGTTTCGTTCACATGTAAAATAATTTTAGCAATAATTGTTTGTGATAGATACCTTTTCTGGAAGTAATATTTTTTATTTAAAAAAAAATATAATTTCGTAAATTAATTTATTTTTTAAGTAGTTAACCCCAAAAATATTAATTTAATAAAAAACTTTAAAAAAACATTACTATTTAGTAACATAAAAATATATTTGTATAACACACCAGGCCAAGGAGAGACGTCGCTTGACTTTTTGTACCCCCTCCCCCGCTACTTTTCGTTTTTCTCCTTCCGCACCTAGCATTCAAAGTTAATTATCAAATATTTGACAGCACAACTTTAAGCCCTTATAATATACTAAGCCCATGCAGCTGTACGGGTTGCATGCAGTGTTTCTTTCAGACATTTTCCTCCGGGAGGGCATTTTGGATTTTCGGGGGGGGGGGGGGGGGAGGGCAGTTCCAGTGACCAGAGGCGTGACTAGGGGAGGCAGAGGGGACAGATGTCCCCATCAAACAATTTAACGGGGGCACTAAAACGGCCTTTGATAGTATTTAGTTGACGAAGATAATGAGTTTCAGAAATGAAGAGAGGGAAGTGAGAAAAATGAATCTTGTCCCTTGGCGCCAAACACTCTACCAGTGAATTCTAAGGAGTGCGGATGGGGTCGTCCAGCCAGGTGTCATTTTTTTCTTTATATGGTGGAGTGTCATTCTAGGACAACTCCAGAGTTTTTATCGTGAAAGAGAGGGCGACAAAATCTTGGCCCACCGACACTGCTACTAGCGGCATCAAAGCTGGCAAAAATGTTAATCGGGAATTAATGCAAAAATTTAGGGCACCGATGGCTCTTGGGCGGAAGAGGGGTCTCCTATACTGTCATATTTATCGGGAAGTATGACAGAAATTGAGGGCGCCGATTACTCTTAAGCGGAAAAGGGGGGGGGGTCTGGTGATCACTTCCTCAGAAAATGTTTGAGCATTTCAAAATCAAGTGGAGAATTTTGGAATATACCTGAATTCAGTGTTTCTATTAGAATAGATTAGATGGAATTTTTCAAGCGTCCGGGGCAGGCCTATTTGCTCAAAGTACCCCACTTGTAGCGCGTCCGATGATAATCATTTGGCACAATCCTAGATTCAACCCCATACTGTCATTTTGATTGGCATGAGTGAACAGGGGAGCAGAAATTGCAGGTGCAGAAAACTCTCAAGAAAAAGCGGGGACGGTGGTCCCCATAGAAATTTTTTTATTATTTCAAAATTAAGTGATGCATTTTGGCACACAGTTGAATTTGATGTTTATTTCAATTTGGAAGGGGTCATTTCGAAAGTCTGGTGGAAAGCGCCAGAATTAACTATAATAAACATCAGGTACATGTCTAACTAAAGACCGACCGAAAGTGATTTTCTGATTTCAAACCGAAGCCAAAAGCTTAATCACACTTGCGTCCGAATTTTTTTTTAAAAAGATATTTTGAAATTCATCCACGCATATATTCTGCATACATCGAAGAATGATGGGGAAAGTATCAATATTTACATTCTATTTATAAAAAATGAGATCATCGCGAATATTAATAAATAAATATCTAATGAATACTTTGACTTTTACCATTTTAATTAAAAGTAATTAAAATTTCTTAAAAATGTATTTTAAAGTAGTATGGTAAGAGAACATTTGGATATAGGAAGGGGGGGGGGAAGCAAAAATTCATGCAAAATAGACCATTGAGTGCCATTTGCTTTTATAATATAATTACAACGCTACCTAGACATATATCTACAATAGTTATTGTTGCTCTAATTTGTCACCTAAATATCAGTTATTAAGGCTTAAAAAATAAATATCACCACAACGTTTCGCGGTTATCGTCATACTAATGCTTTGTGTTTTCATACATAGCTGGCAAGATATTGCTGCATTAACATTTAGCCTAGTACCAACACATTAGTCTTTCCGTGCTGGTGATATAATTATTTCGTTCGGCGACCAACCTCCCTCACCCCCATTAATGGGGAAAAATATTTTTTTACCGGGTCTCTTAAAATTGTTCTGACGTCACACTGACGGTCTCGAAGCAGAATCACAAAAGACATCTAAATTGGTCGCCATAATCATAAATGTTAACAGGTCTTTATTAGGCCTACTACATTAGTATTATACGAACCAGGGTTTCTTTCAGGCATACCTCCGGGGGGGCACTACCCCCCCGGAGCTAGTCAAGTGCCCCCCGGGGGAAAATGTGTAAGAAAAAATAATTTAAAAAAAAACCTACTCTAAATTTAATTTTTATAACATTTTTTAAAAGTAATTGAAATTTGTGCCTTTAATCGATTACAATTAATGGAACAAATAAAATATAATTTTTCGATATATGTTGATGATCCATATCGTTGAGGTTAGTCTTGTTAGAAGGCTCGCAGAAATCGATTATAAATATCGTATTATTTTGAAAATTGGCCGCTCCTGATCATAAGCTAAAACTTACTTTTTCTTATTCGCATAAATCGGTATTTTTTTTTATTAATTACATTTTGCAGCTGTACAGGTTGAAAGACTTTTTGATAACGCTGTATTAATATAGTAGATTCCATATATGTATACTGACTATGATGAAATGAAAACTTTATAAAAGATTATAGTCCCATAGAAAGGATATATATATTTAAACAACAAATTTTTATAAAAAAATAGAGCATTACGATTATCTTGTAAATGCCAATTTTGGTAGTAGTTTAAAAAATTATATGAAATTGGTGAAACAAATTGATTTAAAGTATAATGTCGAAGAGGCAATTTGTAATGATCTCAAGCAAATTTTAGTAGTTTAAAAATCTTAATTAACATTTCAATCAACTGAATATTGAGAATTTAAACTTTATTTTTATACGAAAACAATCACACATTAATAAATATATGATGACCTTTGTAAATAATTTATGTCTTCTTAACAATTATAGCGGTTACATATGATTTATAAATAAATACCAATTTTGAAAACCCATAAACATGTAGGTTATAGCCTTATGTACAGAAAAGCTTTTTTTTTATTTTTGACTTTGGTGAAACTTGGAAATATTTAGAAATAAACGTATTTTTTTGGTTTTTCTTTTTCGTTCAAAATGTAAAACTATTTTAACATTTCTTTTATGTGATGGATAACTTTTTTTGGAAGGAATTCTTTAAAAAAAATTAAAAATATTTTTTAGTAAATTCATTATTTGTTATCTATTTGACCCCAAAAATATTTTAAATAAAAACTTAAAAAACACATTACTTTTCAATTAAAAAAAAAAATGTTTGCATAACACACTTAGTCAAGCAGCAACGTCGCTTGACTTTTTGTGGCACCCCTGCTACCTTTCGGTTTTGTACTTCCCTACCTAGCAGTAAAAGTTGATAATTTAATGTAATTACAGCCCAACTTTACACCCCTAAAATATACGAGGCCCCATGCAGCTATATGGGTTGCAGACCTCACACGATAGCTCTTAGGTCAAATGACACATTCATACAAACTTAACTAGCATCTCTCCCGTTGCTCTCCAGTTAAGTGTCTAATGATGCGAAACTAAATTTAACTATGTAAAATAATGCATTCTTGCATTTTGAATTTATCAAAAATTTTCCGGGGCCTATAAAGTTTTAAGGGGCGAGTCTAAGCTAAGGAGTATCTCTCGATAAAAAAAATACCCTAAGGGCTCCCAACTGGACTGAATTTATTTAATATTGGGCTGATGGAAGAGTTAGTGATGTCCTGTTATTATGGTTATTTCTAGCGCTTCCCACACAAAAGTCTGAAATGCTTACATCGGTGGCGCTTCATCCAATATAGGGCCATGGCCTGCTCCACTACCTTCTCCCATTCGGATCGATCCATCGCTTTAGACCTCCGTGTGCGAACCCCCAACCTTTGTAAGTCATTCTCTACATCGTCAATCCATCTCAGTCTTGGTCGACCGGTGAGCCGTTTGCCCCTAGGTTTCTGCCTGTAGATCGTTTTTGCTGCTCCAGAATCCGGCATCCTTTCAATGTGTCCTGTCCAGGGCAGTCTGCCTTTTTAAAAAATATTGTTGTGACTATGGATGGATTGTACAATTGAAATAGCTTTTGGTTTGTACGGATTCCCAAAACAAAATTGTCTATCATCGGGTCATATATTTAGCAGGTTCCCTGCTTTTCTGGTAGGAACCAAGTCTCACTTGTTTATGTTACTACTGGTCTTATGATAGCGGTGTCGGCCTTATTGCCTTCTTTATTCCCCTATAGAGAGGTTTTTGTTTCGAAGTAGCTTTTGTAAATTGATAAGAACGGTTGCATGCTGTTATTCTTTCTTTCACCTCCGATTGTATTACCTTTTGCTTATTTATAGTCACCTCTAGATATTTGAAAGTAGCTACCCTCTCAAAGGTGTAGTTGTTTATATTGATGTTGTCATCAATGCGTATTTCCTGACATTATCATATATATATTGCCTTCACTTTATTTACATCAAGACCAGCTTTGACCGTGACATCTTCAAGTCCCCTAAAAGTTTTAATTATATCATCAATGCTGTTTCTACCAAGTGGCGCTATATCGTCTGTGTATGCCAGGTGTTGCAGTGGCTGGCTTTATAAGTTCCTTATGGTTGTTATGTACCACCTCTCTGGTGCTCACACGTATGTTTCTAATGCCTTTTTATAAAGTGATGTTGAAAAGGATACACGGAATTCCTTGTCTGAGGCCCTGATTAATTAAGATCTCCCTCAAGTACTCTCTCTGTACTTTGATTCTACTTTTGTAGTTATCCATCGTCATATGTATGAGTCGGGTAAGTTTGTTAGGGGCTCCAAATTCCAGGAGAGCATCGTTTATGTATTTCCTAAGCTGATTTGTAGTCCACATATAGTTGGTGTATGTTGATGTTTTATTCTTAGCATTTCCCTACGAGACATCTAATAGTGAATATATGAACGTCTGAAATGCCCCTTCACACATTGTCAGAACGATGCATTGAATTTGAAACACAATGCATCAATGCATTTTGAATTTATTATGTTTAAATTAAGATGACCCTTGCCCTCACTTTTGCTCAAGACTCTTAACGGGGTTGAATCTAATCTTGTGTCAAATGATTTTCTTCGGCGCACCACAACCAGAATGAATTTAGTTTGTGTATGGCACTGGTCGCCATAATGCCTCCCCCGACGCTTGAAAAATTACTTTCCCTGATCAACTGATAAACTTATCAAAACATTCGAATCATGTATACTCCAAAATGCACCTCTTGATTGTTAAAAAAATCATTTAATCATACATTTTCTGGTTAGGAAAGCTATCGGGATGCTCGATTGCTGCGCTACTTCCCGATAAAAATGGCAGCATTACTTGCCTTGAAAACCAATTTTGGTGCTGATATATAAACTGCCCAGCGGCGTGCCTAGTGTCATCGCCACCCTAGGTGAGTTAACTTTTTTGCCGCGCTACCTTTCTCGATAGAAACTCTGCAGATGTCCGGAAATCCCGCCGCTCAATGTAAAGAAAAAAATGACACTTGGGAAGACCAAATGTTCGCCCCCCCCTTTCTACGTCACTGGCGTGAGTCTTTGGTGCCTGGGGACAATATTCATTTTTACTCCCCCCCCCCCGCTAAACTCTGAAACCCATTATTTTCATCCATGAACACTATAGCCCAATTAGATGCCCGCTAGTCTGGTACCCGGGGAAATATGTCCCATATACCCACCCTAGCTACGCCTCTTTCCAATGGCACTTCCCCCCCCCCGAAAATCTTAAATGTCCCCCGGGGGCAATTGTCTGAAAGAAACACTGATACGAACCAGTGATACATGCACACGTGTGTTATTTCGTCAATAACAATGTTTATCAGCATGATAATAATGAATTTCAAGAAATGAATGAATTGAAAAAGCTTAAGTTTCCTTAATTTTTATATAAAAATAAATAAAACAAAGATAATAATGGAAATATTTACCATTCACTAGGATTATTCATTATAATTCACCTTAGCATATGTCAACATTAGCATGATAATGATATAATATTATGAATGTGACAAATAAATGAATTGAATAAACCTAGGGTTCCAAATTGTATTTTTGAAAAAATTAAAACAAAAATTCCATGAGTTTTTCTTCCACTTAACTATTTACATTTGACCTAGCTTAATTGAAAATTATTTTTTGGAAATAAAGGACAAGTAGGTCGTCATGCAGCTGTGCGCAGTTTTCGCAGAGTATTAGTCATCCAACATACGATGACAGCAAGACTTTGAGCAATGAGGAATATCGGATTGCCGGCCAGGAGACAGACAGTCTTACTTCTGGTAGATGTCCGATAACCTCAATCACTTTCAGCCAAAACCTAAATTAAACCAAAGTTAACTTTTCTGTTTCTGCCCAAACCGAAACTAGGCCGGAAAGTAATCAAATGACGAATTTCGGCTCCGAAACCGAAGCCGAAATTCGGTCGGTTTATATCTCTAACTCAACCCCAGCCTAACATGAACTAAATTCTTTTCAGCTGATGCAATTTAGGGTATGCTTATTGAACTAGCTTAGATCTTAAAGTCTTTAAATCTTAAAGTCCCCATAATTTTTTTGATGAATTTAAAATGCAAGAATGAATTTTAGCACATATATAAATTAGTTTTGCATCATTCTACACTTAATCGGAACGCAATGGGAGAGTTGCTAATTAAAAATGTAGGTTTCTAGTTCTTATTCAACCAATATGGATAGTAAAACAGCCATTCTCTACTGTGCGATCCATATCAGTCTTGGTAGACCGGTGAGCCGTCTGCCCCTAGGTTTCTTCCTGTAGATAGTTTTCGCTGCTCCACAATCCGGTATCCTTTCAATGTATACTGTCTAGGGCAGTCTGCCTTTTAATTGTTGGGACTATGGGTGGATCTTTGTACAATGTATAAAACTCTTGTTTTGGGTGGATTCTCCAAACATCATTGTCTATCACCGAGTCATATATTTTCCTGATTATTTTCTTCTTCTTTTCTGGAAAGGGACCAAGTCTCCCTAGCGTAAGTTACTACTGGTCGTTGTTCCCCTTGAGAGGTTTTTGCTTCCCAGTAGTTTTTGTAGGCTGAAAAATGAACGGTTGCCTGCTGTTATCCTTTCTTTCACCTCCGACATTATTACATTGTGCTCATTTATAGTCACCCCTAGATATTTGAAAGTGGCCACTCTCTCAAAGGTGTGGTTGTTTATATTGATTTTGTCATCAGTGTGCGTGTTTCGTGACATTATCATGTTATTTTGTCTTCGCTTCATTTACCTCAAGACCAGCTTTGACCGAGACATCTTCAAATTCCCTGAATGCGTTTATTGTATCATTTCTGTTTGTGCCAAATTGCGCTATATCGTCGGCGTACACAAGATACTGAAAGGGTTGGCTATATACATTTCCATATGGTTGTTGCTCTGACTACCTCTTTGTAAGTAGTTTGTAATGGTTCCTCTGGTGATCACATGTATGTTTCTAATGATTTTTATCTAACGTGATGTTGAACAGGAGACATGATAGTGAATCTCATTGTCTGAGGCCATGATTAACTGGGAACTCCCTCGAGTTTTCTTCATGTACTTTGATTCTACTTTTGGAGTTGAGCATAGTCATATGTATGAGCCTGATAAGTTTGTTAGGGACTCCAACTTCCTGTAGAGTATCGTACAGGTATTTCCTGTCTATGCAATCCTAATATGTTTTGTCGTCCAAATATAATTGGTGTATGTTGATGTTGTATTGGGTGCAGGGTGGCCGAGTGGTCTGAACTGAGCAAATCTCAAGCTAATGGTTCAATCCCCGCCAAAGCCCAGTCAAGCAAAAAAAAACACCACCAGCCCCCCGGGTGGATGGGACTTGCTAACCTTGGACGGCAACCCATCTAAGAGAAGGCAACTCTGAATTCAAACCCGGAGATGGGGAGATGGAATTCACATGCGCCTAACTGGCAGCAGTGAGACCCCTCGAACATCAAACAGCGGAGCGCCGTGAGCATGCTATGGAATGAGCGCTATATAAAGTACTCCAATCAATCATCGACTTTGTAACGCGCTTCGAGCCTTTGGGGATGAAGCGTGATTTTTCAAATAAACTTTATTATTATTATTGTATTTGCAGCATTTCACCGAGATACGCAAAATATAGTAAAAATATGAAAGTCTGAAATGTACCTTTCCAAATTTGCATTTTGATTTTTTTAAATTGAGCTTTTGCTCAAGACTCTTCTGCATTCTCAATTTCTGCTACCCCCCTCTTTGTCGTCGATCAATGTGACATTAAGAAGTTGATTCTTATCTTGCGCCAAATGATTATATTGGGGCGCACCACAACAGGAATGAATTTTGTTTATGTAAGGCGCCATAATTCCTTCCCCGACGCATGAAAAAATCAAATAGTCTTATCAAATCATTAAAATCATGTACTCCAAAATTAACATATTGATTTCTAATAATTACTTATTTTTCTGGTTAGGGAAAAGACTTTGTCGTCCTCGATTTCGGCCCCACGTCCCGATAAAAAAGACAATAATGCTTGCCCAGATCGCCAATTTTGGTGCCGATATATACACTGCCCAGCGATGTGCCTAGTGTTTTTTGCCGTGCTGGCTTTCACAATATAAACTCTGCAGTTGTCCGAAAATGCCACCGCTCCATATAAAGAAAAATGACATGCCCACCTTAGTTACGCCTCTTTCCACTGTCACTGCGCCCCCCCCCCCCCCAACCGGAGGAAATTGTCTGAAAGGAACACTGAACGAGTCCCATCCACTTGGAGTTGTGTTGTTATTTTTGCTTACGTCTATGCTTTTCCTTGGTACTGAACTCGTGTCCACAAGCTTGACTCAGTTTAGACCGCTGAATAAACAACATTGAAAACTTTTCACAAATACCTACATAAATAACACACATTTTTCCACACAAATAAATCATTAATCAAATTTACCCATTGTATTTTACAGTTGCAAGAAAAGTTTCTGCGATGGCTGTATCCAGCTGTGTTACGATACCCTGGAACAAAACGAAACTCGGTCGTCCGAGTTAAGGGTCAGTTCGGCCAAAGATTGAAATCTTTATTTTTTATTTCATTCATTCGATTTAATTTAAAGAAAGAAAGTAAACGTTTTTCAATATCAAGATTGGGTATACGCAGAAAATCAATTACGGTAGCATTATCAGTCTTTCGTTATTCAATCTTCTAGTGATTACTGCAATTCTCATGACTAAACATTCGGTCAATTACTTCCTCCCTCATTCACTTATCCATGAACTCTTTCATTCACTTACTTCCTCCCTCAATTCCTTCCTCATTCACCTACTCTCTCATCCATGTGCTCTCTCATTCACTTACTTCCTTCCTCACTTACTCCAACATTCACTTACTCTTTCATTCACTTACTTCCTTCCTCCCTTACCCCCTCAGTCTTGTACTCTTTCATCAACATACTTTCTCATTCACGCTAAAATTCGCTTATTCTGATGTTATTCTCTAACCTTCAAATCTTCATTTTCCCTCTTAATTTGAATTGTTTGGGTGTCCAGGAATTCTAAGAGACCGAGTACTCTAGACACTCAAGGATTCTAGAGCCATAAAAAATCTAGAAGCCCCATATATTTAGGGTACCTAAGACTCAAGATGCAACATGATACTACTTGCTTCCATGTCAGTATCCCCTGTTCATATCATTTTTCCGGGGGGTAGGGGGTTACAATGTTGTTAAGTCGGTTTAGCACATCCAACTCTTAAATATCGCCTAATTTTGTTCAATTATTTATGTCCTAGATTTGTGGGGCGTGTAGGGAAGAGGTAGACCGCCAATCGTGCAGGGGAGCAACTCGTGGTCTGTGGTCAGAATTTCTAAGACTGAGAACAGCGGTACGGGCTGAACATGGGAAGCCACTCACATCTTTAAATGTCGGCAAACAACAAGAGTTGCCGAATATGTAAGTATGTCTACACTTTGATTGTTTCGATTATAGCCAAGCTAACTTAATTTGCTCTGTGCATCAGTTTTCAAAAACTTTTTATTTCACTTTATTTTACTACATACCTGTTTACCCCTGGGATGGTGTCAGAGTAGTTTTCAGTTTTCAAAACGCAGTTTCAAGTTCCAAAGAGTAGTTTGGTCAATTAGCAAGTAGCCCGGGGGGGGGGGGGGGGGGGGTGGTGCTGCTTGGCAATCAAAATTCAAGTTATCGGGAAATCCGCGGAACTGCTTATTTAAGTGCACACAAATAAATATAAAGGATTTGGTCCTCTCATTTGTTTCTTAAGGATGAGAAAAGGTCTTAGGCAAGCACAAAAGGCACTCAGTGCACAGACTTGCTTGACTGGTTAGGCATATGTGAGCTAAAATTCATAACTATTGCAACACAACAGACTATTTTGTTGTTGCTGATATGAAAACAAGTATGAATTGGTAATATTAAAAACAATATTGAAACACAAGAACAAAATTAACCAATGAAGTGTACACACGTATAGATTTATTAAATTTCCTAATAAGAGCGCACATTTTAAATCAGCTTATTTAAAAGGATTTTAAGATTTTTGCCTTGATTTTCAAAGTCATGAAAAAGTTTAGCAATGTGTCTAGTCTCTATGGGATTCTGGAACATGTATTCAGCTTTCACAAGTCGAGAACATCTTTTCTATATGGAGACAAAGCCTTTTTCACGCGAGAAAAATGATCAGTTACAGCAGTGGTAGGCAAACCCATTGGTCAAAAGAGCCAAAAATCAGCAGCAGGAGAGCCAAATTTCTTTTCAAAAACTTGTCAAGAAGCATGTTTTTTTGGATTCAAAACCGATTTGTGGCCGACTAGCCAAGCCGCACTCGCGGGCCGCGATTAGCCGACAACTGAGTTAGCGTAAACACACTTTAGTGTCTATAAAATCTCTGTAATCATGGTTTCATGTTTGGACATATAAATTGTGAGCTTGACTGAGAAGTTCCAGAAGTGGACACCTGAGGTTGGTGATAAATATAATTGACTTTCCCAAACATTTTCGCCTCCAGATGGCACATGAGAACTGTCCTGCAAATATGCTTGATTTCAATAAATCTAGTAGAGTGTAGCAATGCTGACTCGTTCAACGTTGGTTGCTCTCCTATCAGTCTTTAAAGCTGTTGTTGGGCATTATTTTATTAACCCCAGACCCTGACTATAGAAAAAAAAAAGAATTAACATATTATTATCATATTAGGCTCATAGAGGATCATATTCATATAGACTATTTATGTTTATATGGTAGATATACTGAAACAGGCCTATGCAATGACGTAGGACTGAGCGCACGAAGTGTGAAAGAAGAGGTAACAAGAACATTTTGAACAGTGAAAATTGAAAAGGCGGCATTAAGCGTCAGTTCACACGATCAAATTTCGCGTCAAATTGTTGTATGAACGAACTATTTTGTGCTAGTTTCTTTTTTGGGGAACTTGATCAAAGGGTAATTTGAAAGTTGTGACGAGGCTTCATACACGAATTGCATCAAATGAAAATTTGATCGTGTGAACCGACCCCTCTTAGTGTTAATTTTGCACTATTATTAGTGAGCTACGAAAAAAACAATAATTTAATAAAATATCTTTATTTAGGTTTTTAATTCTTTAAAAGGCTTGATGTTATATTGTAGATTTTAAGAACAGGTCTATTAATAAGTTATCGACTGCGGTCGCGTAAAGTATGTTAAATTTTAAAATGAAATTCCTCTACTTTGATCATAATTACAGCAAAGGGATGAACTACGATTCGTGCCGTAAGACTCTATTATTACTATTGTTCGAATTGGTATTTTTATAATCATTAGGCCTACTGAAAACCTGAAAAAGTAGACTTAGGCTAAGCTTAGTGAAAATTTAGGCTAATAGACGGATCATTTAAATTTTATTTTTATTTTTAGTCATCGGACACATATTTGACATAGACATAGTTTTATTCTATTGAAAATGGCTATCGAATAATTAAAAGCTAGAAAAAATACATTAAAATAATTATTGACTTGAATAAAATAATTGTACACTTACTTACCCCTAAGTATGTTGATAGGTGAATCTGAACAGAAAAAATTTCCTAGGCATTACGGTTCGATTTCTTTTTAAAATACGAAAACACCCGAAACTTGGAATCAATATGCACTATTACTACTAACAGTGGACGACACATTGGCTATTAAGTATTAACAATGCATCCACAAAAAAAAATATTCTGGTTGGTTCACTGAGATCGAGACCGCAAAAACTCCATTTTATGTTAAGCTCCATACCAGGGCTTCCCAAACTACTCTTAAATATTGTGCACTTTGCGCACCCTTGGAATTGTTTGACTAAATCTCACGGCCCTTATTTTAAATTTTAAAATAAAATTTGACTTGTAATTTTATTAATTTCAATCACAAGGAGAAGTTATAGAAATAAGAAAATAAAACCTTTGATTCACTTTATACAGTAAAGTGCTCATGAAGAAATTTTAAAAGAATGAACATTTATATCATTACTTAAAAGCCATTGTCTCCTCTGTTCATATAGCCACTTTACCTCACTCTAATTGAAATGTTACCCAATATTCACATGGAGGCGAGAGCGTCCCAGGTGGGACAACCTATCTCCCATAACTTAAATGCATACAGCAGAAATTCAAAAGTTATACTTTTTCTACAATGCTATCAGTAGCGTAGTAATGGCAGGCGGAGGGGGCATAGCAAATTTTGGTTTTCTTAAATGGAGCCGGGCATGTACAGCCAACTGCAGTTTTTTGTCATGTAAATGGGGCGGCAAAAAGCTTGTTCCGCCACGGGTGGTGCTAGCCCTCGCTACGCCACTAAATATGTATATATTTGAAACAGATTGTGTCCTCAGTCATCTTATTACTTTAGTCTTCGATGATAGGTGAGTTACAGAAATGTCAAACATCTCTAGCTTCTCGATGACTTGATCGCATCTGATCTGGTGCACATTTTGTACAAACTATCTAAAAAATCCAATATTATATATAAGAATGAGCTATAGTGACATAACGCCAAAGAGCCGAAAATATTTTGATACGTTCGGACTCTAAAAAACAAACATAGTTATTTTCTATTATTTTACGGAAATCGAATAAATTTACATGCGCAAAAAATATTATATTTCAGCTTTTATTTTAGCAAAAGTTTAAGTATTATTATTATAAATTACAAATACATATAAAGAATCAACTAATGAACTATCTTAAGCATTTTATATGCGTTTAAAAGTTATGAAAAAAAAAATTAAATAGAAAAAATATGATCAAAGAAACACACAGTAATCACATTTATTGGGAAAACTTAAACATCAGTTGTTGTTAGTGCGTTCTTTAGCGCGTTGTCAATAAGACGAAATAAAATTAAAATTAATTAGTTCTAAATAATCACGCAAATGACGTCATAGTGCGAATTGCTTATTTCGTCAAAGCTAAAAGTTATCTGATTTAATAAAAGAGCGTGACAAACTGATGATGTACATTCCCTTTCTTATAAGTAAAATTAATAAATAGCATTAATTGCTATTTAAATTGCTAAACTTAAATACTAATTTAGCTTTGTATTTTTAACATTTAATGAGTTTATACTTTCATTCATTCCAAAAATATTTTTTTTGTTAATTTATAAAGTAGTAAAAACTCTACATTTAAAAATAATATATATAAGAATAGGCCTTTTAATTTAAATTAGTGTTGCAAAACTAAATAGCTAAATATCATTTTTAATTCACTTATCACTGATCCAGATAAGAAATAAGCATATTAAATGCAAAAAAAATCTTCTGCGTAAGTAAGGGGGCTACAATCCAGTGGATGATTTATTAATTTTTTTAAAACTCTGTGTAGCTCACTATACATTATACATTCATTTTGCCCAGTGCATCACAAAATAAGCCTCAGAATAAATTTGATCAATAATTAACCTTCTTCGATACATTTATATCGATGGTAGGAAATTGAGTTCATGCATTTTTACTTGGATGACAATATCTTTCAATCCAATGACATTTCAGTTGTAAAAAAAAGAAGCTATATTCTCATTTTACATATGAACATATGTTAACGAATTAAGAAAATCAATGACTTTAACAAAACATAAAAATATTTTCATAATTATCCCCAGGGATATCAAAACCCAATCACTTTACACAAGTGAAAATTTAATTTAAAAAATAGAGATTTTATTAGATAGAGAGATCGAAAGACAGACAGACAAATACATAGATAGATGATAGATAGATAGAGATGTAGATAAAAGATAGCTAGACGGATGGATGGATGGATGAAAGGATGGATGGATGGAAGGGTGGGTGGGTGAGAGGATGAATGGATGGATGGATAGATAGGTAGGTAGAAAGGTAGGTAGGCAGGTAGGTTGGTAGGTGGGTAAGTAGGTAGATAGATATGTATGTAGGTAGGTAGGGAGATAGGTAGATAGATAGATAGATGGGTAGATAGATACAGACCTGTTTACTCTTACGATTTTGGCGTACAATGTACGAATTTGATGTGTATACATTATATATACTGAGTGTTTTTTTACTATTAAGATAATGTATTGAACGATTTTGTGATGAAATTGTACGATTTTAAGATTTTGAGGGTAAACAAGTCTGTAGATATTAGCTGGATTGGTAGATAGGTAGATAGGTAGGTAGTTAGGTAGGTAGGTAGGTGGGCAGGTAGGTAGGTAGGCAGGCAGGCATGTAGATGGTAAATAGGTAGATAGGTAGATGATAGATAGATAGGTAGATAGATAGATAAACAGACAGACAGACAAACAGACAGGCAGTCAGACAGACAGAGAGACAGAAGGAGAGACAGAAAGAGAGACAGAAGGAGAGACAGAAAGAGAGACAGTCAGAGAGACAGACAGACAGAGATGTAGACAGAGAGACAGACAGAGAGACAGATATACAGACAGACAGAGAGACATATATAATGACAGAGAGATAGACAGAGAGACAGAGACTGACAGTGAGACAGACTGAGAGATAGCTTGAGAGACAAACATAGAGACAGAGAGACAGACAGACAGAGAGACATATAGACCGGCAGAGAAACAGAGAGACAGACAGAGAGAAAGAGAGACAGACAGAGAGAAAGAGAGACAGACAGAGAGAAAGAGAGATAGACAGAGAGACAGACAGAGCGACAGAGAGACAGACAGAGAGACATAGAGACAGGCAGAGACAGAAAGAGAGACAGGCAGATAGGGAGACAGACAGAATGACAGAGAGACAGAAAGATCATCCTTGAATAATTGCAAAAAAGTTATCTTAATTCGGTAAACTATATCTATACATATAATATATGTATATCCCGTATGTGCTTCTATACCATCAATCCAAAGTGATGAAAATTGTGTGAATTGTAAAAAAATGCAAATGTTTCTGAATTATTACACACATTTTGCAATATTCCGTTTTGGGACCGGGGACCTAAATTCCTTTTTCCCCCTTTTATGAGCTAAATATAATTTTCGTATGTGTTCCTATACCATTCATCCGATTGCGATAAAACTTTGGTAAGTTGTTGTGCGGGTCGGAGCCCCACATTATTTTTTTCTTATGTGAGCTATACAAATATAATTTCAATCAGTGCTATTGCATGGGTGGCTAGAAATCAATCAAATACAAACGACATTTCAGTTTGTGTATGGCATAAGTACAACCATTTTAAAATTTTATGTTTGGGGCCAGGGGGCCTTATTTTAAAAATAATAAATATTTGAGCTATATAAATATAATTGAAAACAGAGCTACTGCGTGGGTGGATCAATCGCTACAAGTGTGTGGACTAACTTTTGAAAATACATGCTTCTCACGTGGACAGCTCTATGTTGCCTGCTCACGCGTTGAAAAAACTTCTAATTTATTTGTGTACGCACTAGACGGAAAAAAACAATAAATATTTTCTATTTAAAAATTACTTTAAAACTTAATTAAAACACAAACACTTTTTTCATTGAGTGGCATGCAAAGCAAGGCGGGTTCTCGCTAGTATTTTAATAAAACCCTCTGCATCTATATTTAACATACGGATGTCATTTTCTAACATTCAGACGTAAATAAAAGTCATCACGATTTGGGTATAAAGGATACATATTATCAAAACATGTATATCATATTATCAAAACATCTGTTAGGATATTTTTATCCCCCTTCCCCCCACGTGAAGGTTTGACGTTACTCCCGGGTTACAGAGCTTGTGTCTCCAATTTATGACGGAACTTCAACATCAGCTGGAGAGGCAGTCCAAAAACTCTTTTCTGTCAAGTTATCTCCACTTGAACAACACAGGGCAACGCCACAATAAGGTGACATCAACGCACGTAATACATTTTTCAACCAAAATAATTATATTCTAGACTTTGATGTGCATGTGTGTGCTGGTGGGGGTGGTGGAGACAGATTGTTATAAATGAGGGCTAGGCTTTGGGGAGGACTGGGTGGCTGGCGGGGGGGGGGGAGGGGTTGGGGAGCGAGGGTATTTTGTCCAACACCAGAAATGTGGCACATGATTCGTCTCTAAGACTGTGCCATTTTACTTGAGACCATAATTTGTTCGGCGAAGAACGCGTTTACAAACACGTGGTGTGCTTCATCCATTTTCCTTAACCACGTGTTCCAAATATCGCTAATATTAAAACTTTGTCGGAGTCTCCTCCATAATATTCTATACATTTTATAAACGTACAAACTGCCTGCCGCTGTAGTTGCACCAAGGTCAATCTTGGTTCATTCTGTTAGCGAGTATTCCCTTGTTTTGAGGCTAACGTGCAATGATGGCAGTTCGGATACCTGCTGCTATCGTGCCTATCAAAGTAGGATCGACTACTGCAGTTGCTCGTTCTCTTCCGAGTCACTACACTCTGGTGTTGGCCTTTCGGTTTCCACAATGGATCTGATATAAAGAAATACATAAATATATATTTAGGACGTCGAACGCTCTTAATTTCCGATCGTTGACAGTTTAGTTTAAACCCTCACAGCAGTCCACCAAGAAAGTCAAGGAATGCCAGTCATGTCGACGGCCATTGTCTGTACTTACGGACATAAGAGACTGTGCCTTGTGTGACAAGCCGTTCTGTATGATGTGCACCTACAAGACACTTCAGCTGTATCTGCCATTGGGGACTGACCTGAAGGGGCACCTTGACATCCAGAAAATCAAATTCCATGTACTATCAGACGAGCAGGTAAGCAATGGGAGTGGGCCGCGACCCCTCGTGGGTCACCTGACAATATGCCAGGGTTCGCTCGAGAAATTAAGAAATACAGCTTTTTAAGCCATAACTTTGCAAATGTTATCAAAGGGTTCAATGGACTTAACAAGGTTTTAGAACTACTTGTTTATTGGGTGAAGTGTGTTTGTGTGTATTGAGATGTAGGCCTACACACTACACATATATGATGATGAAGATTGAATACTTTTACAGCACTTGTGTCCAAGCCATTTCAACATGCTCACAGCGCTCCGATGTCCTTAAATCTATAGACAAAAATGTCTTTAAATGTTTCTTAAATGATTTTTTTCATTTTCAATTTCCCTAAAAAATTGAGGCAAACTGTTCCATAATTTAAGCGCTATAGATTTAAAAGAGCGCAGTGTCCATCCACACTGGGAACTCTCACTAATGACTGTAATAAAGAATGAAGGTTCTTTAAAGTGCTTAGAAATCAGTTCTTTAAGGTATTCAGGTGCAGAGCCATTTATACAGCTGTACACTAGGGACATAATTTTGTGGTCAGAGCGCTCACTCACAGGAAGCCAATATATAGCCTGAAAAGGAGGGAGGGGGTGAATAAATTTCTATTGTCCTGTCATAGCAGTAATAGTTTTTGTTTGCTTGTAATATTATCCCTATGCTGCTGTAATTTTATACCCAGGCGAGCTGTAATTTTATACCCAAGGCTAGAGTCATTTTATACCCTGGCATGCTGTAATTTTATACCCTAGGCTGCTGTAATTATATACCCTAGCCTGCTGAAATTTGTGATATTGAATGTTACAGGTTTTTGCTGAGTTTTTACACATTTTTTTCAATTGAACGATTCCAGAACGAATTTGAGGGTATTGAGGCCAGTGAGACATACAGGATCTGTGGAGATTGTGAAGACCTTGTAGGAAGGAACGCGAAAATTATAGAGTTCAACAACAAAATCGTGGAGGTGGAGCAAGAGATGTTTGATTTACAGCGACAGATAGACCACGCCCTATCGTATGTAAGTTAAACCTACCGTCAGTTGCCCTTGCCAGTAATATAGTATGTAGATTTAGGTTATAATTTTTTTTTTTTTTTTGGGAGTGGGGGGGGGGGGGGGTCATTAAGGCGCAAAGGAATACAAAGATTAGTTAAGGCGCAAAGAAATATGAGGATTAATTACGGATTGATAATCACCTAATTACTGTTTAATTTGGTTTAAATTAATAATTTCCCTTTGTTATGTGACATAATTTTTAAAACATATGAATTTTAATATAATGCTTTTTGTTGATTGATGATGGCTTTAATTATTTAATTTAATATGTCATATAATTGAGTGGTATTGTACTGTAATTTTCTATTGAGTTGTTCTCAATATATGATGGTAAAGAATGGTCTTGTTGTGAGTCGGTTGTGTTGTTCGTCCGTTAAATCGACAAAGACCATCAAGTTATCCAGTTAGAGGGTGGGGTGGGTTACGGTGAGTGCCAAGGTCACCTACTAGCCCAATCAGCGTTCGGAATAGTCTCTGGCACCGTGGGCAAGGGATAGTTTCCTAAGTTGATGGTCTAAGGCTGCTTTTTCGGGCTAGTCTGTGTTTCTCAGCTGTCGCTATCCTTCTGTTTTCAGGAGAGTGAGCCCCATTCATGACAACTGATCTCAACTTGGCTATGTTCTGGGCTGTTTGCACCCATGCAATTGGGTTGATTTTGAAGACCTTTAGTGCTACTTTCAGTGTGTCTTTGTTTCGTATTCTTTGACCCCCTTGGGAGCGCTTGCGTGAGTTCACCGAAGAATAGCTGTCTAGGAAGCCGATTGTCTTCCGTACGTGCAGTGTCCTGCCCAACGGGATTGATACTGCATCAGGTTGGTGAAGATGCAGGGTAGGTTCGCTTTAGTGGGGACATCCGTTCAAGGAATTTTGTCTTGCCACCCGATGCCGAGGTGTTTCCTGAGTCAGGTTGTGTGAAAGTGATTTAGTTTCTTCGCGTGACGCTGGTAGACTGTCCACTTTTCACATCCGTAGAGCAAAGTCGAGAGAACTGCTGCGCTATATACATTGATCCTCGTTTCGCGTCTGATAGTACTCCTAGTATTACTTCCGGGGCGCTGCTCTGCAGGCGACTCGATTGCATCAGTGCATCTTTTTCAGCTTTTTTACAGTTTTTACACGTTAGATTTAATTGTGTTTCACTCAAGTACAAATTGATCTACTACGGACGATTTTCTTGTATGTTTTGTGTCATTTTCTTCGCGGGAAACAGCTTTAATATGGACTTCGGATATCAAAATAGTCAGTCTGGTATAAAGATGTCACTTCCGCCATTTTTGTAAACTTCTGCCATGTCAACAACAAATGGCGACCAATTCACGACTGAGAGGAAGAAAGCAGGGAAGAAGTGGAGGCATTCGTTTCAAATGCAGAAACATAGGACAGCGAGCCTTTCTTCCACATGTTGTTTTGGGAAACGTTGGATCACTACGTAACAGGATGGATGACGTGGGTTGTTTCTGTAAGGATTTCTATCAATTTCGTATGAGCTCTTTAATGTGCCTGACAGAAACATGGCTTAACGAAACGTTACCAGATTCAGCAGTGGCACTGGACTAATTTAACATTTTCCGTGCCGAAGGAACAACCGACAGCATCAAATCCAAAGGAAGGGGCTGCAATATATGTTAACAAAAACTACTGTAGAATCAACAACGGAATAGTGAAACGTGTAGTTTGTACACCCGACATGTAACTACCTTGCACCACTTTGCCGCCATTTTACCTACCTACGGAATTCACACAAACCTGTATCATCCTGAAAACCCGGAGATGGGGAGATGGAGTTCACGTGCGCCTAACAGGCAGCAGTGAGGCCTCTCGAACATCTAACATCGGATTTATTTTACGCGCTTCGAGCCTTTTGGGATGAAGCGTGATTTTTAAATAAACTTTATTATTATTATTATTATTATTAAACAGGGCCAAATATTGCACTAGCTTTTATGAGTCTGTCATTTATTTCGTTATCGAGAGGGTGCTGCCCTAGTAGGTAAATTTGTTCATAGCATTTAGACTCTGTCTGCTCATGGTGATGCTGGGTTCAACGTAGGGCTTCCTGTGAGCTGGCTGAGACATCACTTCAGTTTTATGTTTTGCAGGGCTCTGAGGTGATCTCAACGCTGTGCTGCATGTCGGCTTCTGAGGTAGCGTTGAGGGCAGAGTCATCCGCAAACAGAAACTCGTTGATGGTATAACGTTTAACCTTTGTTTTTTCTTGAAGCCTCCTAAGGTTAAAGTCTGATTAATTGGCGTGGAAGCGGATTGGCAAGCCCGTGGTGGAGTCCTTGAACACAGCAGACAGCATTGCAGTCTACATAATACTGACGAGTGTGGTAGCAAGGACACATCCCTGCTTCACACCATTTGTGACGGAATGCTTGAGATGACTGGTCCATGTTCTGGACTCGGGTCGTCATGCAGCCAACGGATGAAGTTGGTGAACTTTTCGGGGCATCCGTACTTCTTCATGATTTTCCACAGGTCATCTCTGCTGACAGTGTCAGAAAGCCTTATTCAGGTCAATAAATGTGGAATATAGGTCCGATTTTGCTCCAAAATTTCTCTTGGAGATGCCTGGTAGCAAACACCATATAGCTAGTCCCACATTTTTTACGGAAACTGCATTGACTTTCGGGTAGGATACCTAGCTCAATATGTGCATACAGGCGTTTCGGTAGGGCTCGCGCCAAGATCTTGCCTGCTACGGACCACAGTGAAATTCTGCGGTGATTGTTACATGCCTGGCGGTTTCTTTACAGGTCGATAATCGAGGCATCTTTGAGGTCCTGTGGTACAATGTCCGTCTGCTTGTCTTTCTTGTCTGCAAAGCCCTGATCTTACCAGCTTTCCTCTCAGTTGTAACTAGATCTTGCTGCGGAGGCTCCTCGTTGCAGCTTTCTTTGCTGTTGACATTGGAGCAGTTGAATCGCTGAGTTGTTTTCATCAAACCAATCATTGTGTTTCCCTAAAGAGGGTCCGAGTTGCTCAGCGGCTGTGCTATACATCGTCTTACGAAGTGTGGTCCATCCTGCATCCGCGTCCTGGTTGTCCTGACGTTTTGTAGCTTTGGTGGCCTGAGGTCGTCTCTTACGTTGGATTTTCATCTTTGAGATGATGAGGCCGTAACCCGTGCCGCACATGGCCTTAGTCACATTCACCTCCTGCGCGTCCCTGTTTCTGACGATGCGAAAATCTATTATGTGCCAGCGTTTTGAACGGGGATGCACCCAGGAGGTTTTGCTGCTCGTAGGGAGGCTGAATGTGGTGTTATTAGAAGGCCGTGTTCAACACAGTTCTGAAGTAGCAGCAGGCCATTGCTGTTGCACTTTCTAACACTATACTTTCCCATCACTTTGCCCAAGAGGTGTAGTCACTGTCGACACTTGCATTGAAATTTTCAAAAATGATGAGTTTGTCAGCAATCGAAGTAGTGGAGATGACGGTGTTCAGGTCTTCATAAAACTTATCTATAATCTCTTCTGTGTTTGTCATGGTGGTTGCATAAGCACTGACTATGGTGGCATTCTTCTTTCCATGGCAGAGGGGGAGTTTCATCGTCATGGGACGGTCATTGATTCCTTCTGGGGAGCTGGAGAGCTTGCTCGCAAGAGATGTTTTGATAGTGAGACCAACGCAAGCTTCTCACCTTGCACAGAGTCGCGTCCGCTCCAAAAGAGCCAAATAGCCAGCAAGCCCTTCTATGAGTTCTCTTTTGCCCGTGAGTCTGGTTTCACTGAGGTCGGCGATGTCTTTGCTGTATCTGGCAAGCTCATGGTCAATGAGCACCGTGCATCGTTAAGGTCTGTTTGTAGTATCCCTTTCAAGCATTGTGCATATGTTCCATGAGGCAATTTTAAGTGAAATCGAGTTTGTCTTTGTATTTCGATTACAAAATTGATTCACCGCCGACCACGGTTAGCTGGCCAGGGTATGAAGGATCAGACAATGTTTGAGGCACCTTTTCTAGCACCCTACTAATGCATGGAGGTCAGCGGGGCTATCCTGAATAGGGCTTAAACACTCAGGTGATTTCCGAACTCCACTTCCGCTCCAATCAGTTAAGCGCGACACTATAGCCGCATGTGTGCAGGCTTGCAGCTTCGACTCCCAGTGCATTACACCTGTCGCTTACCCATCGCCACACCACTTGGGGTGTGGGTACTGGATGACTGATGCCAAGATTTTCTGCATGCCTTATCTACACGCTGCACGGTGCGTTGCTATACTTGCTTTCACCTCCGTTGAACCTAGATGGTCTCCTCTGCAAGATCCGTGGACGTCTAGACTTCGCATGCAGTAGGTAGGTAAACCTAATTCACCGAGGGTTTGAGACCCATCGGCTACCCTCACCTGGTTTAGCCGGCCAGTGGAAGCGGTTGCCTAGGGTATGGTCACTGTTGCATGCTAAAAGCTACGCGGAGCCACAGGTGAGGGTTGAGTGACAGGAGAGGACGAAGGCCGACGAACTGCTCCAATTCTCCCCAATACGATGTACACCCCATTATATCCCGGGATGGTTGAATTGATGTGTTCTGTGTAATCTTATTGTAGTATAATTAAAATGTTTTAATATAGTGATAATTGAGTAATTCTCAATCTAAAGTTAAGGGTTCTTTTAAATAAAGCAATTTTAGTTTGAATTTTTAAAACTTATATTTTTAGTGGTTCTTATTGTGTGTGGGTCAATAGTCATAAGGAGGTGTATTTAATATTTTTTCTATTTTTTTTTAAACTGTCTTGATACTTTTATTTAAGTTGATTGAGTGGTTCTCAACATGGGGTTAGGGTCACTAGTCTTAAGGTGTGTATTTTAGTTGTTTTTTATAATATTTTTTAAATACATTGTCTTGTAGTTTGATAATTTTAGATACGTTTATTGAGTGCTTCTCAATTGTGGGGGGGGGGGGGGGGGGTAAGTAGTCGTAATACTCGTAAGGGGGTGTTTTTTCTTTTGCCTTCTTTAGAAATACTTGTCCTGTAGTATGATAATTTAAGATGAATTTTTATTGAGGGGTTCTCAAGCTTGGGTTAAGGGTCACAAGTCATAAGGGCGCTTGGTAGTATGCTGTTTTTTTTTAAGCTGATTGAAATATTCTCAATCTTGTGTTAGGACTCACTGGACGTAAAAGGGGCAGGGGATTTTTTGAGGTAAAAAATATATTAAAAAATATATTTTTTAAAATTAATTGTCTTGCAGTATAATGGATTAGGTCTAATACTGATTTTTTTCTAATGAGTGGTCTTGTTATTGTATCGTTTAATTGGTATTGAATATTCTTGTAGTTTGAATTTTAAATTAGTTGTCTGGTTATGTATTTTTTAATATTCTTGTAGGGCTATACGTTTATTTATTTTGAGTGGTTCTCACTGTGTGGGGTCATGCAGTGTATAATTTTGATGATTGATCTTGTAGTGTGTACTTCTAATTGGTGATGTTTTTAAAAATAATTTTAATAAAGTTTATTGAGTGTTTCTCATTGTGTGAGGGTCACTGTTCGGGCTGTAGTATGATAGCTTTGATTTAAGTTGATTGACAGATTCTCAATCTTTGATTAGGTTTCACTAGTAATTAGGTGCGAATTTCTATGTCCATTGTCATTAATACTGCACACGGCGAGTTTTGGCCGTAACAGACGGACAAACAGTCGCTATCAGGTTTCGCGCTTAAATATTTGAAAACTGATGGCCCTTGAAACTCTGTACACCAGCGGTGCACAACCTGTGTTTCGCGACCCCTTTGGGGGTCGAACGAACCTTGCACAGGGGTCGCTTTAGACCATAGGAAAACACATATACTGTACAGTTATTTAAGTTATAATGAATAAAAAAAATAATGTTGTGTTTGGGGGTCGCCACAACATGATGAACTGTATTAAAGGGTCGTGGCATTAGGAAGATTGAGAACCACTGCTGTACACGGTTTATTCCAGTTGTCTCTAATATTGCTGACCTTGTGAAAAAAAACATTGTTAACCAGCAAGAATTTGATACCAGCTCATTATATTTTGTTTGTGCCTTAATCCCCCCGCCCCCCCCCCCCCAAAAAAAAAACAACAAACAAAAAACAAATCCTAACCCTAATCTACATACTATACTACTCACACCCTCTCTTATGTAAATTAAACCTTCGGTCAGTTGGCCACTTTATCTCAAATTTAAGTTTAACTTTCGGTCAGTTTGCCACTTTATCTCAAATTTAAGTTTAACTTTCGGTCAGTTGGCCACTTTATCTCAAATTTAAGTTTAAATTTCGGTCAGTTGGACACGCCCTCTTCCGTATATTCCATATTCTACTAACAGACTTCCTCTTTTAAATACTGCGCTCCTAAATGATGATCCTTTACATCTCATTCAGTAGATAAAGGTATACAAAAAACTGCAAATACTCTAGAAAATTCATGTCGAGGAAGAATGTAACTGAAATTGTCATAAGAACAACGCCAAAGCTGATGTGATGCATCGATCTGATAGACATCACATCACATAGTCAAAATTTGACACGATCAAATAAGAATGAAACTTGTCAAATAAACGCTGATTAATTCTCTATCACCAATCTATATTTTAAATTACTGTGAGCTTCATGCCGTTCGACTATAAACATGTTGCAAAAATATACGCAATTATACATGCTGTAAGATTAAATACTCATGCGATAAAACTATACTCTTGCTGAAATAATAGACGAATGTAGTAAAAATGTTCGAATGTTGTGATACCATACGATGATTATAATTATTCACAGGACCCACATTTTTACAGAATGCAGCGCTCTAGATCTGCCATGAGTATCAATCACATGACTGAATTAGACGACATGGTATGTACAACCCAGGGAGGGGTTATTTTTTTAATTAGACATGGAGCTCTTGGACCCAGAGCTATGAACTCAAAACAATGAAACTTACGGACAAAAATCTAAAACTCCACGAATTAAACTAAACAAATGAAAACTCTTCAGATTTTACTAACAAAAATATAAAACTCCAAAAATTTCTCAGGAAAAGCAAATTTTCTACGGAGGCGTTAGATAAAATAAAATTGTTGACCCTACAAAGCTAAACAAGAAATCATATATTTCAAATTCTGTTTATTTTTGTTGTATAACTAAAAGACAGGAGATTTTTGTATAACGTTAAAATCATGCAAGTGTAGAGCAAGCAATGAAACACAAACTCTGAGATTTCTGGATTTGTTTACGTTTAAGAAGTTAAAAAAAATATCTACATTTTTTGTGGAAACACGTAACTTTTTACGGACTTTTGGAGACAATTCATTATAGGTTACATTTTTACATTCATTATAGGTTACATTTTTACACACAATTCATTAAAGGTTACATTTTTACAGACAATTCATTATAGGTTACACTTTTACAGACAATTCTTTATAGATTACATTTTTACAGACAATTCATTATAAGTTACATTTTTACACACAATTAATTATAGATTACATTTTTACGGACTATTCATTAAAGATTACATTTTTACGGACGATTCATTATAGATTACATTTTTACGGACGATTCATTATAGATTACATTTTTACGGACTATTCATTATAGATTACATTTTTATGGGCTGTCCGTAAATTTAGGGACTGTGCGCAAACCATTCTAATTACCGTCCCTTCTAATCCTTGTCAAGTAATAACGACTGCTTGCATTGAGGCAACTGCTAGGTCTTGCTTGTGTGCACTCTGCATGACTGTTTGAGGCAACTGCTAGGTCTTGCTTGTGTGCACTCTGCATGACTTTTTTAGGCAACTGCTGCGTCTTGCTTGTGTGCACTCTGCATGACTTTTTGAGGCAACTGCTACGTTTTGCTTGTGTGCACCCTGCATGACTTTTTGAGGCAACTGCTACGTTTTGATTTTGTGCACTCTGCTTGAACTTTTGAAGCAACTGCTACGTTTTGCTTGTGTGCACTCTGCATTTAAAGATGATGGTTTAGTTTTTTTTTGGCAAAACACAACTTTGGGCTCTTTAAATATTCGAGGCTCTTTGCAACCGCAGCCGTTGCAGAGATCAACGCGAAATCTGTGCCTTCATGTTAAACTATTGCAACATAATCTTGAATTTTGGTACTTCTTGTTAAATTACTTGTGAACTTGCCATATCGAATACTTTAAATTACAAGTTAAACTTGGAAAATGTCATGACCCATTAGGTAAAGTCACCTCCAGAATGAAGTAGAGAATAAAGTTTCTTTGTTTAATGTTAACTCTTAATTTTATTTATGTAATTGCAGTGGCGTAGGAATGGGGTGCAGAGAGGGGCGATTTAGCCCGGGCGACAATTTTTCTCTTTATATGGAGGGACGGAGTTTTCGGAATACTGTAGAGATTTTTTCATGTAAGGTGGCGGCAAAAGCCTAACTACACAACTGTATACATGTATTTAAATCTAACCTATCCCCAGACCGGTAATCTGAAAATGGCCAACAAGCTGTACGACCGTTACATGAGGACCTACGACAGCCTCACGCACATGACACCAGAGACCCAGGGGCAGAAGGCCTTACATAAACATATCAAGCAGGTAAAATTAAGTTGATGTAGTTAGATGTGGGCTCAACGGGTGAGAGACAAAGCCTTATTGGATCCCACTCTTGGGTTGTTAAAAATGAGAACTCGCAAAGTTAATAATTTTAAGTATAAGATAATCATTAAAAAGTATCACATTTAATAATTGTGCTAAAAACATTTTCTTTCAGTTTTAAAATAATCCATATTTGGTTAGGATAAAACTGTCACAATAACATTCTGAAACTAAGCTTATTTCCTGGCTCGTTTAAGTTCCCGAGGGGACAGAACTGTTAAAAAAGGGAAGTAATACGACTAGATTTTTAAGTAACTAAATGTCATCCATAATAAATATTATATTATAGGTTGGTAGTCTATCTGCCAGTTTACCTTTCATGAAATAAATTAACAATCTTCATTTTACTCTCATAAATACATGGGTCATCTGTAATAAAACGTTCATGAAATTTGTGAATTTTCTCCCATTCAATGCCCATTGCATCGTATAACCATCCTTCCATTTCATGGAAAACAATTCAGTACAACTGTCTATGTATAATACGGGCCGTGTCTCATTTCTATCAATTCAACTTATCCATCAATTAAATCCATCAATTCAATTCAATCTATTTATTCAATTTATTTATCAATTCAATTTATGAATTCAGTACAACTCTCCAATTCTATTTAGGCCATGAATGATTTCTATTAATTTAACCACCCTTCAATTCAATATATCTGTCAATTCAATTCAATCTATCTATAAATTCAGAACAACTCTCTATGTTTTTTATAGGCCATGTATGAATTCTATCTGAAGAGGAGAAGTCAGCTGAGATCTTCGCTTCGACGCCGGGACTCATGTCTTAGTTTGAATACTGACCTTCGCTGACAAGGCAACACCCACCCCCTCAAAAAAAACACCAACAAAATATCAACAGTTGTTATTATAGGATATGACTTATAAGTCTATTTGAGGATAGGATCCAATAACCAGCGGCAGACAACACATTCTCTAGTAACCAGGACTGAGTTGCTAGACAGGTATCTTGACAGTTACCACTCTTAAATAGCGACTTCGATAAAGATTGCGTCGTTTTCTTGAGACGGAAAGAAATGAATATTTATTTTTAGAGAAAGACGCTGTGACGTGAAGAAGTCCAAATCTTGGCAGCGCCACTGTCACGTTTGATCCTATTTTAAAAAATGGTATCGTTGTCTTCAGCGTGACATGTTCATGTCTAAACTTTATCGAAAATGTGTATCCGTTAATTCATAGTTCTCAAGAATGAAGTGTGAAGATTAAGTAACGTGTTGAAAAGTTAATAATAGCACTAAAATCATTTCAATATTGTTAAATTAGAATGTCTCCCATGGTTTCTAGCAGAGGCGTAGCTAGAGTTTGTATCGCCTGGGGCGGGACAAGCTTTTTGTCATTAACATTCCACGAAAAAACCCTGCATGTGCCACCACTCAATATAAGAGAAATAAAAGTGCCTCCTTGGGCGGACCATCGCTTCACACACCACAGCCGACGCCAATGGTTTAAGTAAAATCTTTTTGACTGGTTCAGTTAACCGTTGTGCCACATGACATTGCATTGGACTCATCTCGTCAATGACAGTGCCAATAAATGTGTTCAGTGCCCGAGGATGGCAGGATGATAAGAATTTTGAAAAAGAAAACGCAAGATGTAATCAAGCCTTTATTTCTGATCAAATAGAAAGGAAATATCCAAACTACATCGAATAATTCAATCAACTATCGACTGACATGATTTCATGATATAATTTACAGCTATGAATAAGGAATGGGATTAAAAAATATTTATTAAAAAGTATAACTACCGAATTGTTGGAATTTTGAACTGTTGATATATTTCAGCTAGTTAATTTTTTTTTCTATTATTGCTGGGTGGCCGACCGGTCTAAACGGAGTCACTCCCAAGCTTGTGGACCCGAGGTCAATCCGCAGTAAAATCTTAGACAAGCAAAAAGCAGCACCAGCCAACCGGTGGACGGGAGTCGTTAACATCTAAAAGAGAACAGGGATAAAATTATAATATATTTGAGAGACTGCATTCAATCCGTGTGAATGAAATAGTGGAACAATGTATGTTTAGGCTGGAAATGAAAAGACAGGACGAATTAAAGGGCATTTCAGCTAAACTCCTTCTTCAGCAGACACGACAAAGCATGAAACAACAAAGCATCAGAAATCCATTAAACTCTTATGAGTTAGAAGACCTTAATGTAGAAAACAAAGCGTTCTATGTTCAGAAATGGAAGCGCTTTATGTTACAGACGGAAGTTAAGTTGTTAAAAACCAAAACGTGTATTCCGCATACTTCTGTGGTGCGTACTACCCCGTCAGATACAGGATGTATAAGTAATTAAATATTATTAATGTAACATTAAAAATGTCAAACAATAAGAAATGCGATTAGAAATGGAGGGAAATTGAGGATCATTAGTAAGAGAGTATTTGATAGATTCAATATGATGATAAGCTTCCGAAAATCTGAATTGATTGGTTTCATTCTTCGCCCTCGCTGGTGTGTAAGTGCAAGAAATCAGTGACGGAAGGATACATTTGATGTGTCCTTGTGTTCATCTCCGTTGAAATGGGATGAGACCGATGATGGCTTTTTTTGTTCAATAGCACAAAGATGTTCAATGTTCGTCTCACCTTTATAACAAGAATGACATCTTCGGCACATAGATCACGTTGCGATCAATGCACGTGAATCCCTCCTTGATGGTAAATGTCCCCTTAGGGCAGTCAATGTATATAGCTGAATCTAATAATAACAGAGTATTCACATCCCCTCCACTTACTGTCTTCAGACGAGTACAAAATCTATGTTCACAGTCGCCTTCGTACCGGCTCATCTCACATTGGGACTAAACCATTTTCAAGAAGCCATTGTAGGACTCGCCTGTAAATAGAGGCATCATTATTGTTGGTGTCACCGGGTGCGGTATACTCATGGTATCAGCCCCCCCCCCCCACGGAATCAACCCCCATATCCGGGCATGTACCAATTAGTTCTTAACCAGATCATATATAACGGCTTATAGTATTGTTTGTCCTAAAGCAATAACAGCCATAATGAGAAAGTAGCGTTTAAAAAATGTAATACAATTTTACTGTTAAAAATTACTATCCTGGTTTTTAAAAGATGCAAACAAGTCAATCACTTCATCAAAATCAACATTCTTCACCATATCACTTTCGACACAATCAACTTTCTTCATTTATCATTTTCAACTAACACAATCGCAAGATCAGTAAGCCTGTAAAGTTACATGGCAGATCAAAATAGCTTCTTTAAAAGTACTGCATATGCTCATGTAAAAATCTAATTTAAAAAAAAAAAATTCTATAAAAATCATGTGGGTGACCAATTCACTCAGTTGCGACCTATCCGCTAGGGTGCGACATATCCACTCAGCGAGACCTATCCACTCAGCGAGACCTATCCACTCAGCGAGACCTATCCACTCAGCGAGACCTATCCACTCAGCGAGACCTATCCACTCAGCGAGACCTATCCACTCAGCGAGACCTATCCACTCAGGTGCCACTCTATACTCGGGTGCGACCTATCCACTCGACATCAATTTTTCTTATTGTTATTCAATGTGGAGCAGTCATTTATACGAAAAGTTGGCGAATTGTTTTCTCCCTTTGTTAAGCTTGAGCAGAGGCAATGACTTAAACCCAAACTGTTTATTTTTATTAAAGATCGCGAAGTCAATGAAAACGTTAATGACGGAGTTCATGACGTAGCTAATGACTTAGTTTATGACGTAGTTTATGACTTAGTTAATGGGGTAGATTATGAAGTAATTCATGACGTATTTCATAGCGTAGTTAATCACGATTGCTTTTAAGTTTTCAAGTTGCTATGGAAACATTTTCGTGATATTTATTTAACAGATATTTAATTAAATTTACGTTAAAAAATCCAAGCAACTTATCTTCCAAAGTGTTCGACCGATCTGCAACTTATCTTACAAAGTGTTCGACCGATCTGCAACTTATCTTACAAAGTGTGCGACCGATCTGCAACTTATCTTACAAAGTGTTCGACCTATCTGCAACTTATCTTACAAAGTGTTCGACCGATCTGCAACTTATCTTACAAAGTGTTCGACCGATCTGCAACTTATCTTACAAAGTGTTCGACCTATCTGCAACTTATCTTACAAAGTGTTCGACCGATCTGCAACTTATCTTACAAAGTGTTCGACCGATCTGCAACGTATCTTACAAAGTGTTCGACCGATCTGCAACTTATCTTACAAAGTGTTCGACCGATCTGCAACTTATCTTCCAAAGTGTTCGACCGATCTGCAACTTATCTTACAAAGTGTTCGACCGATCTGCAACTTATCTTACAAAGTGTTCGACCGATCTGCAACTTATCTTACAAAGTGTTCGACCGATCTGCAACTTATCTTACAAAGTGTGCGACCGATCTGCAACTTATCTTACAAAGTGTTCGACCTATCTGCAACTTATCTTACAAAGTGTTCGACCGATCTGCAACTTATCTTACAAAGTATTCGACCTATCTGCAACTTATCTTACAAAGTGTTCGACCGATCTGCAACTTATCTTACAAAGTGTTCGACCGATCTGCAACGTATCTTACAAAGTGTTCGACCGATCTGCAACTTATCTTACAAAGTGTTCTACCGATCTGCAACTTATCTTCCAAAGTGTTCGACCGATCTGCAACTTATCTTCCAAAGTGTTCGACCGATCTGCAACTTATCTTACAAAGTGTTCGACCGATCTGCAACTTATCTTACAAATTGTTCGACCGATCTGCAACTTATCTTACAAAGTGTTCGACCTATCTGCAACTTATCTTACAAAGTGTTCGACCGATCTGCGGGCAGATAGAAAATATAATACAGCACCAAGGTCAGCGTACGACCAATCAACTGGCGCGCACTTATACACCTGTGCAAGTCCCTCTCACGCGTAGCCAGACAAAAATATCGTGATAAATAATTATAGGCTTAATACTTAATGAGAAGATTGGGAGAGATTCCCAACCCTGCTCGGGCGCCACCCTGCCCTGCGTCTGATCCTATTGGGTTGGCAGCCCTGTTCTGTTGGAACACTTCTCTGATGGCACCCTGCTGTGTGTGGGATCCTGCTGAGTTGGCAACCCTGTTCTGTTGGCAAACTTCTCTGATGGCACCCTGCTCTATCTTGTGACAACATGTTCCGATGGCACCCTTGTCTCATGGCCAAAACAATAGTAGCTTTGTATTTTTAACATTTAATAAAGTTTTACTTTTTTAAATTTATTAAATTTATAACTTTATAAAAACTTGACCTTTAAATATAATTTTAATAAGAAAATGCCTTTCAAGTCAATCAGTGCAGGGAAACTTTAGTCAAATAGCATTCACTAATGCACTTATCACTCATCCTAATGAGAACAAACCATATGAAGTGCTAAAAATGTGTGATAGCGTATGAATGGGACTACAATCCGGTGGAAGATTTTATTAATTTTATTAAAATCTTGGGGGGGGGGGGGGGTGGTTACGGGGTTTGTCGATACTTTCATTTTGCCCCAGGCTGCACAAGATAAGTCTCGGAATAGAGGAATGAGTTTGATAAATAATTAATCTTCTTAGGTACATGCATAGCGGGGATAGGAAATAGGATGCGTTCATTTTTAGGTGGATGACAATATATTTAAATCCTATAGTATTTTTTTTTTTGTTGGCATCCGTCCGTCAATAGGTGACGATAGTATGGCATTCGCAGGACGAATCCACAAGGCCTGGAATTATTCTTCTAGGATTATTAGCTGGTTCCAAACAGCAAATCGCCTCTCTCCACGCTGCTGGATAACCCCATGGGAACATCATCTGGATGATACAGCTTGGCACTAGTGGCGTCGCAGGAGTTGTCGGGATGTTTCATTTTATCAATGTTATCCGCCTTTCGGGACTCCATGTCCGGGTTTGATTTCAGAGTTGCCTTCTCTTACATGAGTTGCCTTCTCTTAGATGAGTTGCCGTCCAAGGTTAACGGGTCCCATCCACCCGGGCTGCTGGTGGTGTTTTTGCTTGACTGTATTACAATTGTGAAAAAAGATAAAAATAAGCACATTTTTACCAATTAAGACAATCACTGGCTTTAGCAAAACGTGGGTATATTTACATAATTGTAACCATGAATATCAAAACCCAATCATTTTACACACTTGAAAATTAAATTTTGAAAAATGGAGATGGGTTAATTTTCTTTTTCAAACAATTTAAATATATAAATATTTTTTTACTTTGCGAAAAGTAAAGTGGGTGACACTCAAGTATGGTTTAGACGTACTTCCTTTAGATAAAATAATATTGTTTGTTTTATGATTTTCCGATAATGTGTAATTAAAAAAAAACAAGGCAAAAGTTTTTTTCAATTTTTGATGACGATATCAATATATCAAAATCCGTTAATATAAAATATATTTATATCATATATAGAGTTTTTGCTATAAATTTAAGATTATGCTTTGACGATTTTTAGAGATAAAAATGTGTAGTTCAATGGCTGGAAAAAGGGTTAGGGTAGGCCAAACAATTACCAATTTAGAAACACATGACATCTGGAGTATTTCTTTAGCGTAAAAATCGTCCATCAATTAACTTCTTTAGTTCCAATAATGATATAATGAATGATAATTTAGATTTAGTAATTTAAGGTCATGTTTAGAGGGAAAACAGTAGTTTAGTGGCGCGAAAAAAGGGTAGGGTAGGCTTATAATATATAGCAGAAAAATACTTCTCAAACGTATTAATGTTAGAAACGTAAACATCATTACATAGATACTTCTTTTGTAAGTTAGGAATTAACATGAGTTTTTGCAATAGCAGATAGAAATTTTTGCAAAGGACCTACCACTATTATCTCGATAACATCGGGTTATAAATTCTAGTATATAAATAATGTCCATTGGATGCGACCATTGCAAACAGTGACGTCATGACCAGTTGATGTCTAAAGCCTGAAGAGAAACACTAGCTTTACACATATGAGACATCCAACAGGAGTGTCTACAATTTGGAGTGGGAATTTTGATAGACGCCTATGTCATCCAACAATTGTTGTAAATGTCTTAGTACAACAAGAGTGAATATTAGTTTTTAACGTGCTAAAATATGACATGTTAAAATCTATTCAGGTCGTGTAATTAAAATGTATATGTAAATTTATCTCAAACACATTTTTGATGTGTTTTTAATTCACTCAGTATCTTAAGATGCTTGACAAAAGAGGTAGAGGGAGCAATGGGTAGGTGTGGTTTGGGGGGGGGGGGATTGGAGTTTGTGAATTTGTGTTCAAAATTTTAAATAACAGCCAAAGCTTTTTTTTGGGTTCCTGAGCTGCATGTAGAAAAAATGGTAGCTCTAACACCACTAAACTTTGAAAAGATATAAAACAGGTGTCTCAGGCGATATTTTACGGCCTGCTACATGACAGCAAAGTTTAGTGTTAATGCGAACCGCGCGTTTTCCCCCTTTTCTTATTTATAATGTGACCCTCCTCGATGGTTTCAGTCGAATCTTATCGATTAGTCTAATTCTGATTTTTATTATTTTTGTATAGACTTGGACGTTGGTTATAATTGGTAAAAACAGTTTAAATCGGTCTAAAACTTTTTATGAGACAAACATGGCCAAAGTGTGGTTTTGAGAAACTTTTAAAAGTCAGTTAGTGGGTAAATTAGTACAACCATAATTGTTTGAATCGTAGCAATCTGACAGAGTATCAAAGAATCCCTATGAAAATTGCCTCTCGTGTTTACGAGTGAAGGAAATTGCGAGCCTGTCAGTTTGGTCACTTTCAAAATAGGGCTAGTCAAAAAGGCCTTTTCTATGATAAAAAAAGCAAAATTCATTTTACCTAAAATAATATCTTCCTTCGCAACAATAATTCCTAAATAGTGCCTGATCAAACCTACTGTTTGATCGCATATTAGCATTTAAAGCCTTTGAAGGAGAATGGTGGGGTGGTTGTTTCTGTAGTAAGTGATGCCAAATGGTTCATGGACTTGGCTTTTCTTGTTGACATTACACAGGAGCTGAATGTGCTAATCAAACAGTTACAAGAAGTTGGGGTAGCTTGTCCGTGTTGCCTATAACAATGTCAGGGCATTCTGCAAAAAACTTGTGTTATGGTTCTTAGAGAAACCGCTACCATTTCCCAAAATGCAAAGTACTCATGGGCTCATGCACACCATTGAGTTGTAAGTATATTGATGCCATTGCAAAGGAAGAATTTGATCACTTTCAAAACACACAGCGCCACTTTTCAACTTTTTGCCGAACCTTTTCCTTCAATATGGAGTATTCCCCCGCCCCCCTTACCGCTTCAAATGGAGCTGGTTGATCTCCAGTGCAATTCTAAATTCAAGGAGGTGAATGGAAAAACAGACGAGCATGGACAACTTATAAGAGCATTGCCCCCCACCTTCCCTGAGATTTCCAGGTTGTTCAATCGGATCATGTACATTTTTATTAAAACTTATTTGTTTTAAAATCTCTTTCCACTATGAAATTAAACAAGTCAAATTTCATGACCAAACTTACTGATGGGCATCTTAAAGCTATACAGAGGAACTCAGTTGCTTCCTCACAAAAGCCAAATGTTGCTCAGTTGTGTAAGGAGAAACTCTTCCAGGTCTCTGGCAACAAGGAGCAGGAGGAAGAAAGTGAAGACTAGCTCTTGAGAACCCTTAATAATTGAATTTGTTATTAATAATGGTTGAGCAGATTGTAACTGTTGTAATTTATTGAATTTGTAATCGCTCATTTGTGGAATACTTGATGCGGCCAGTCTCCCTCATAATCTAACTCAAGCGGCCCCGGATGCTTTGAGTTTGAGACCCCTGATATAAAACATCAGCAATATAGATATTAGATCCTTGGTCCCCATACGTCACAGACATCAACTCATGAAACACACGCAACACAAGGGAAGGAATTCAACTTAAATTTGTGTAAATTTCTTTCAGTATTTCTACCTTATTTATTCATTTAAAAAAGTATTTTTACATGAGCTTTATACGTCCAATCATCTAACCAACTTTGTATTTAAAGAAAAAAAATACGTTAAATGTCGTATTAAACATTCAATGACAAACAAAAAAGATCACTTTCGGTAAAGTTTGAAAGGACATTTACATGTATACTAATTCTTCGCTTGGCTAAAGAAGCTCATTTGAAAAAGATTTCTAGTTTTTTTTCCAATGTTAAAACTGACATGTTATTAGTAATACGAATTACAAAGCGACACTATTCACAAACCCTATTTGATAAGTTAAATATATTTCAGTTTCAAAGTCATGGCATCAAATTAAATAGATTAGAATTTCCCCAACATTGATTTGATTCACTTAACTATCGCTTATCGACTACATGCACATTTGAACAATTTCAAAGTCTTGTTTACGTCATCTTTTCTCGTGCACGAACTTTAGCTGACCCCAAGTTCAGCACCGCGATGTGGTGAGACTTATTTATAAATAGTCTCCCTTGACCCTGTCTACACGTAAAAACAATTAGTCTTTCGAATTAGATTCTGAAGAAATATCGAGACTGATCGAAATAAGGATACAACGTGTAAGCACTGTCTAGAAAAGTCACTAAAGCAGACTATAAATACGCCTATCGACATAGAGAGAGAGGAGATGAAGGGATAGAGATTGAGCTGATAGAGATGTGCTATTACGATACGACACAAAGATTGTTTATTAATATTTACCGTGTGTGTGTATGTTCATGTTTCAACATTGTACCTTTTTCAACATTGTATCTATTTCAACACTGTACCGGTAAAAGTTCACCATTATATTAAGTCAATAGGCATAGTTTATTCTTTTTGATTTTGTAATTTTAAATTAACTTAATAAATTAAATTAACTTAATACATTATTAATTGTAATTAGCCCATGTTTGGGTATCGTTTCCGTATTACTGTATTTAATTTATAGTATCGTCTTTTGTTGTGTACTTTTTGTCAACGAGCCATACAATCAAGAGATTACATTTTATATACTTATAAACGTACACAACACTATGAATATGAAAAAAGAAAAATGACCCTGTTAAGTTAAATGGTTGAATAGAGATAGTCTTTCTATCTAAGATTTGCTTGACTGTTACAGTAGCCAATTTATCGCGTGACTATAGGAGACCCCATTCCCAGTTGATGGTCATTTTGTTTTCACAACGCAATTTTGGGACCGTTAAATTCCAGTCCAGAATTGTTATTAGGGCCTACTTGTAACGCCATGGCCCACGCGATGTAATTGGAACGAACAGTTACTTATAAAGGTCGATTAATCTCTTCTCATCTAATTAGTGCTTTATTTTAGTATTTGTAAGTGTTGATGTAAGTTAACAATTAACTTTATCTTGTTAGAATTTTAAAACAACAACAACACACACACAACCACTAAATTAAAAAGCAAATGATTTCTAATCAGCGACACAGTTTTGAAATGAAAAGCCCTTGTTAATGCTTGTTACGGACGTGTTGTGTGCCGGTAGATAGAAGACGGCGTAGACTTTAGGTAAGAATAGAAACACGAGAGCCACTGTGTGGTTGAGCAGAAGAGACACGGACAGTAACAGGTTCCGGACAAACTGCCTGCTTGCTGTGTAGTAGGTGGGTATGAATGCCAGCCAGATGACCAGAGTAGTGGACACACACATGGAGATGAAATGTGACTCGTTGAAGTTTTCAGGAAGTTTTCTTGTCTTAAAGGCGAACAGCGAACACAAAGAGATCATAACGAGGTTGTAGGCAAGGAACGAAGCCAGGCCGGGTAGTGTCATGTCACATGTAAGCTCGACGAATTTCTCGGTTGTCACGGGTTGGGTTTTCCGGGCAGTGGGTTGGTAAAGGATGTACATCACAATACAAAGGGCAACCTGGATGCATGCAGAGATAAAATATAAAACAAAATTGGGAATATTAAATGCCCATCTATAAATATAAAAATGAATGTATGTCTGTATGTATGTATGTCTCATATGCGATCCCATACCATTCATGCGTTTGCGCCAATACTTTGGTTAGTTGTTGGCCACCTAACAGGGCATGTAACTGTGTCATTACAACACTTATAAAATGTTCCCGTTTTGACCGTTGACCCTTAATTTGTTTTCTTTCTTTTACGAGCTTTGTAAAAAATATTTCCGTCTGCGCTCCTACACCATTTATCCGAATACGCTAAATCTTTGGTAAGATGTTGCGAGTACGCCCACGAAGGTTTTTGAATAATTATAACCGTATTAAAATATTCCGTTTTGAGCCAAGGGCCCCATGTTCGTTTTTTCTTATAGGAGCTATATAAATATAATTTCAAACAGTATGCGCTCCTACACCGTTCATTCGATTGCGACAAAACTTTGGTAATTTGGGCTCGAAACGATCGCGCATTTTACTGGGTGATTACAACACTTTTAAAATATTTCATTTTGGCCGTTGGCCCCAAAATCGTTTTTTTTCCTTATATTAGCTTTGTAAAAAATAATTTTCGTCTGTGCTCCTACACCATTTATCCGAAAACGCTAAAACTTTGGTGAGATGTCGCGAGCACGCCCAGAAAGGTTTCTAAATTATTACAACCTTTTTAAAATATTCCGTTTTGAGCCAGGGGCCCAATGTTCGTTTTATCTTATATGAGCTATCATATATATATATAAAAGTGAAAATTTGTTTGTGGGTTTGTGGGTTTGTCTGTTCCACAAAGGCTTTTAAACGGATTGATGGATCTTGACCAAACTTGGCACATGTATCCATCATTATCCAGAAGGAACTCTTAAGGGTTTGAGAACTTTTAATAACTTTTCGTGTGGGGCCGGGGGCCCCGAATTCGTTTTTTTCTTATATGAGCTATATAAAAAAATTACAAACAAATACTCCTACGTGAATGGATGGATATCGATCAAACTTAGTACACGTACACTTGATTATCCATATTCAAATACCGAAGGGTATTGAACTCATAATATCCATTCTTCTGGGGCCGGGGGCCCCATTTCATTTTTCCTTATATAAGCTATATAAATATCGATAGGCTTAATACTTACTACATGAGTTGATGGATCTTGACCGAAAATAGTTCACATACACTTGATTATCCATACTCAAATACTAAAGGGTACCGAACTCATAATATCCATTCCTGGGGGGCCGGGGGCCCCATTTCATTTTTCCTTATATAAGCTATATAAATATTAATAGGCTCTGAAAACACTTTAGGTTCTATGTGATTTGATGGATATAGGCCTAGAGTGGTAGCAATGCACTTCACTGTCCGTACTGAATCATCGATGGATTTAAAACTAATAATATCCAATCTAGAATTTTCTAGAAAGTTCGATAACTTTGAAACGCTATATCTATGGCAATATTCAATAGATTTTAATGGGACAAATTTAAAATTTTAACTTCATAACTTACCTGATTGATTATTATAGGGCCCCATCTCAGGCAAAACTAATTCGGTACAATTATGGAATGGGCCCCCGGGGCCCCTCTTTTAACTTAAATGTACTATAGTTATAGAAATTCATTTAGTCGTATAATTTTTCGTATTCGAAGAATAATTATTACTAATAAAGGACGGTTTTTACACAGTTCGTGGAGGATAATACATTTAATCTAGAATGTTCCAGAAAGTTCTATAGGTCAATAGGCTTAGATAACACTTTAGTTTTTGTGTGAATTGATGGATATAGGCCTAACGTGGGAGCAATACACTGCACACTCCGTTTTTAGATATCGGTGTATTTAAAACTAAAAATATCCAATCTAGAATTTTCCAGAAGGCTCGATATCATTAAAAAGCTAAATCTATGTCAGGACCAACTCAGGAAATGGGATAACATTGTAAAGGAGGGTCCCTAGATGAAACGGGATCCCAAAGAGAACAGTATACTTACGGGATCTGTAGGCCACCGGGATCGGGGTCCTAATGCAATCCCGGGGCACGCCGGGTATATCGGCTAGTCATATCATATCATATCATATATATATATATAAAAGTGAAAATTTGTGGGTTTGTCTGTTCCACAAAGGCTTTTACACGGATTGATGGATCTTGACCAAACTTGGCACATATATCCATCGTTATCCAGAAGGAACTCTTAAGGGGTCGAGAACTTTTAATAACATTTCGTGTGGGGCCGGGGGCCCCGAATTCGTTTTTTTCTTATATGAGCTATATAAAAAAATTACAAACAAATACTCCTACGTGAATGGATTAATATCGATCAAACTTAGTACACGTACACTTGATTATCCATATTCAAATACCGAAGGGTACTGAACTCATAATATCCATTCTTCTGGGGCCGGGGGCCCCATTTCATTTTTCGTTATATGAGCTATATAAATATCGATAGGCTTAATACTTACTACATGAGTGGATGGATCTTGACTGAACTTAGTTCACATACACTTGATTATCCATACTCAAATACTAAAGGGTACCAAACTCATAATATCCATTCCTGGGGAGCCGGGGGCCCCATTTCATTTTTCCTTTTATAAGCTATATAAATATTAATTGGCTCTGAAAACACTTTAGGTTCTATGTGATTTGATGGATCTAGGCCTAGGGTGGTAGCAATGCACTTCACTGTCCGTACTGAAACATCGATGGATTTAAAACTAATAATATCCAATCTAGAATTTTCTTGAAAGTTCGATAACTTTAAAACGCTATATTTATGGCATTATTCAATAGATTTTAATGGGACAAATTTAAAATTTTAACTTCATAACTTACCCGAATGATTTTTAGAGGGCCCCATCTCAGGCTAAACTAATTCGGTACAATTATGGAATGGGCACCCGGGGCCCCTCTTTTAACTTAAATTTACTATAGTTATAGAAATGCATTTAGTTGTATAATTTTTCAAGTTTACAAAATAATTACTTAAACAAGACAGTTTTTACACGGTTCGAGGAGGAGAATACATTTAATCTAGAATGTTCCAGAAAGTTCCATAGCTTTAAACGCAATATCTATGTCACAATCAAATCGGGATCCTATCGGGAAATGGGATAACATTGGAAAGGAGGAACCCTAGATGGAACGGGATCCCACAGAGAACAGTATCCTAACGGGATATGTAGGTCACCGGGATAGGGGTCCTAATGCAATCCCGGGCCACGCCGGGTATATCGGCTAGTATATATATAAAAGTGAAAATTTGTTTGTGGGTTTGTGGGTTTGTCTGTTCCACAAAGGCTTTTAAATGGATTGATGGATCTTGACCAAACTTGGCACATGTATCCATCATTATCCAGAAGGAACTCTTAAGGGGTTGAGAACTTTTAATAACTTTTCGTGTGGGGCCGGGGGCCCCGAATTCGTTTTTTTCTTATATGAGCTATATAAAAAATGTTCAAACAAATACTCTTACGTGAATGGATGGATATCGATCAAACTTAGTACACGTACACTTGATTATCCATATTCAAATACCGAAGGGTACTGAACTTATAAGATCCATTCTTCTGGGGCCGGGGGCCCCATTTCATTTTTCCTTATATAAGCTATATAAATATCGATAGGCTTAATACTTACTACATGAGTTGATGGATCTTGACCGAAATTAGTTCACATACACTTGATTATCCATACTCAAATACTAAAGGGTACCGAACTCATAATATCCATTCCTGGGGGGCCGTGGGCCCCATTTCATTTTTCCTTATATAAGCTTTATAAATATTAATAGGCTCTGAAAACACTTTAGGTTCTATGTGATTTGATGGATATAGGCCTAGAGTGGTAGCAATGCACTTCACTGTCCGTAATGAAACATCAGTGGATTTAAAACTAATAATATCCAATCTAGAATTTTCCAGAAAGTTCAATAACTTTAAAATGCTATATCTATGGGATTATTCAATAGATTTTAATGGGACAAATTTAAAATTTTAACTTCATAACTTAACTGAATGATTTTTATAGGGCCCCATCTCAGGCAAAAAATAAGTCGGTACAATACTGGAATGGGCCCCCGTGGCCCATCTTTTAACTTAAATGTACTATAGTTGTAAAAATGCATTTAGCTGTACAATTTTTCGTATTCGAAGAATAATTACTAAGAAAAGACAGTTTTTACACAGTTCGAGGAGGATAATACATTAATTTTAATCTAGAATGTTCCAGAAAGTTCTATAAGTCAATAGGCTTAATACTCCTACATGGATGGATAGATCTTGACCAAACTTGGCACATATATCCATCATTATTCGGAAAAAACCCTGAAGGGGTTATGAACTTTTTTGACACTCCGTTTGGGGCCGGGGGCCCAAACTGTCGTTTTTTCCTATATGAGCTATATAAATAAAAATAACAACAAATAATCCTTCATGAATAGATGGATATTGAACAAACTTAGTACACATACACTTTATTATCCATATTCAAATATCGAAGGGTACTGAACTTATAACATCCATTTCTCTGGGGCCAGGGCCCCATTTCATTTTTCCTTATTTAAGCTATATAAATATCAATAGGCTTGGACAACACTATAGTTTATATGTGAATAGATCGATATAGGTCTAGATGGAACGGGATCCCATAGAGAACAGTATACTAACGGGATCTTTAGGTCACCGGGATCGGGGTCCTAATGCATTCCCGGGCCACGCCGGGTATATCGGCTAGTATATATATAAAAGTGAAAATTTGTTTGTGTGTTTGTGGGTTTGTCTGTTCCACAAAGGCTTTTACACTGATTGATGGATCTTGACCAAACTTGGCACATATGTCCATCATCATCCAGAAGAAACTCTTACGGGGTCGAGAACTTTTAATAACATTTCGTGTGGGGCCGGGGGCCCCGAATTCGTTTTTTTCTTATATGAGCTATATTAAAAAATTACAAACAAATACTCCTACGTGAATGGATGGATATCGATAAAACTTAGTACACGTACACTTGATTATCCATATTCAAATACCGAAGGGTACTGAACTCATAATATCCATTCTTCTGGGGCCGGGGGCCCCATTTCGTTTTTCCTAATATGAGCTATATAAATATATATGGGATTAATACTCCTAAATGAATGGATGGATCTTGACAAAACTTAGTACACGTACACTTGATTATCCATACTCAAATACTAAAGGGTACCGAACTCATAATATCCATTCCTGGGGGGCCGGGGGCCCCGTTTCATTTTTCCTAATATAAGCTATATAAATATTAATAGGCTTAGACAACACTATAGGTTCTATGTGAATTGATGGATATAGGCTTAGCTTTGTTGCAATACACTTCTTAGTCCATATGGAAATAACGGTGGATGTAAAACTAATAATATCCAATCTAGAATTTTCCAGAAAGTTATATAACTTTAAAACGCTATATCTATGGCATTATTCAATAGATTTTAATGGGACAAATTTAAAATTGTAACTTCATAACTTACCTGAGTGATTTTTAGAGGGCCCCATCTCAGGCAAAACTAATTCAGTACAATTATGGAATGGGCCCCCGGGGCCCCTCTTTTAACTTAAATGTACTATAGTTATAGAAATTCATTTAGTCGTATAATTTTTCGTATTCGAAGAATAATTATTTCTAATAAAAGACAGTTTTTACACAGTTCGAGGAGGATAATAAATTTAATTTAGAATGTTCCAGAAAATTCTATAGGTCAATAGGGTTATAAAACACTATAGTTTCTATGTCATTTGATGGATATAGGCCTAGGGTGGTAGCAATACACTTCACTGTCCCAACAGAAATATCGGTGGATGTAAAACTAATAATATCCAATCTAGAATTTTCCAGAAAGTTCGATATTCTTAAAATGCTATATCTATGGCATTATTCAATAGATTTTATAGTGAAATGGGATAACATTAGAAAGCAGGGTCCCTAGATGGAACGGGATCGCACAGAGTACAGTATCCTTACGGGATCTGTAGGCCACCTGGATCGGGGTCCTAATGCAATCCCGGGCCACGCCGGGTATATCAGCTAGTATAAATATAATTTCAAACCGTATGCGCTCCTACACCATTCATGCGATTACGACAAAACTTTGTTGAGTGGTTTTCCATAAGCTTGCGCATTTTAATGAGTTATTAAAACACTTTTAAAATATTCCGTTTTCGGCCGTTGGCCCCAAAATCTTTCTTTTTTTTTATATGAGCTCTGTAAAAAATAATTTCGGTATGCGCTCCTATACCATTCATCTGAATGCGATAAAAACTTTAGTAAGATGTTTTTCCCACGTCCGCAAAGCTTTTTGAATTATTACAACCTTTTAAAAATATTCCATTTTGAGCCCTATGTTCTATGTTTCCTATATGAGCTATACAAATAAAATTTCAAACAGAATTAATGCATGGATGGATAGCTTTTTAATCAAATACAAATAGCTACATTAAATTGTGTATGTGACATAATAAGTAGGTTTCTGAAGTAATTACAACACTTTTAAAATAATCCGTTTTTGGCCGTTGGCCCCAAAATGTTTTTTTTTCTTATATGAGCTTTGTAAAAAATAATATCCGTATGCGATCCTATACCATTCATCTGAATGCGATACAACTTTCGTAAGATGTTTCTTTTTTTTGAATTTTGTGACATAATAAGTAGGTTTCTGAAGTAATACAAGAATTCTACAATATTCCCTTTGTGGCCCGGGGCCTTAATTCGTTTTCCACCCTTATATTATATATATAATTATCGTATGCATTCGTATACCATTCATTCGATTGCCATAAAACTTTTGTGAATTTATATGCGCGCTCTTGCAAATGTTTCTAAATTAGAACAACATTTTACAATATTTCGCTTGGGCCGATGTCCTTAAAATCGTTTTGGTTTTCTTAAATAAACTTTATCAAAATAATTTCAAACAGAGCTATCAACATAACCGCCCTTGAACAAATGCCAACAGACATCAATTTGTAGCAAGAGCAGAGAAAACACGTTTTTGCATGTTTAGTGTAGAGAGTATTTTTGTTGTTTTTATAAATAAGCTTGAATTTTGTCACGTATTTTAGAATCGGATTAAGCTTTGTAAATGTGTTGTGATTTTGAATAGCAATGATGTAGTAATACATCTATTATATAAGAATGATCTATGGTGATCATAACTCCAAAGAACCGATACGATTTAAATACGTAACCATTTTTAAAAATAATCATAGTTATTTTCTATTTTTTAACGGAAATCGAATAAATGGTAATGGGCAAAATATATGATATATTCTCTTTAATTTTAATAACATTTTAAGTATTAATAATATAAATTACACATAAATTTGGACTAACAACTAAGGAACTATTTTAAGCATTTTAAATGTATTTGAAAGTTATAAAAATTAATTAAAAAAAATATGATCAAAGAATTACAATGTAATCACATTTATCGGGAAAACCAAACATCTGTTGTTTTTAGTGGGTTTTTTTTAGTACGTTCTTAATATTGCGTAATAAAATTAAATATAATTTGTTCTAAATAGTCACGCAAATGACGTCATTGCGAAAATTGCCTATTTATTCAATGCAAAAAGTTGTCTGATTTAATATCCGCGCGTAATAAAATTGATAAAGTATTTCCCCCTTCCTAAAAGTAAAATTAATAAATATAATAGATTGCTTTTTAAATTGCTAAAATTTTATAAAATTAAATACAACTTTAGCTTTTTATTTTTAACATTTAATAAATTTTTACTTTTATTCTTTCAGAAAATATACTTTTATGAAATGTATTTAGTAGTAAAAAACTTACCCTTTAAATATACTTTTTATAAGAAAATGCCGTTTAATGCAATCAGTGTAGCGAAACTACATATCCAAATAGAATTCACTAATGCACTTATCACTCATCCCAATAAGAACAAAGCATTTGAAATGCAAACAATTGTGTTTGCTTAAATAAGGGGATTACAATCCCGTGGATGATTTTATTAATTTATTTAAAACTCTGTTTGGGTGAGGGAAAGATGTAATACGATACTTTCATTTGCGCAAGGCAGCACACTATACGTCTCAGAATGAATTTGACAAATAATTAACCTTCTTAAGTACATATATATGGGGGTTAGAAAATGTTACGTGGATAATAATTTCTTTAAATCCACTGATATTACAGTTGTGAAAAATAGATGCTATATTCTCATTTTACCAATTAAGAAAATCAATGATGTTAACAAAACGTAAATACATTTACAAAAGTATATCCATGGATATCAAATCCCATTCATTTTACAAAAAAATAACCACTTTTGTTCCCGGGCCCTATGGTAGTTTTTTTTTCTAATATGAGCTATTTACATATAATATCCGTATGCGTTTTTATACCATTCATCTGTATGCGATAAAGCTTCAGTGAATTGTTGTGTGCAGGCCCTCACTAGGTTTCTAAATAAGTACAACCATTTTACAATATTACGCTTTGGGCCGGGGGCTTTAAATTGGTTTTAGTTTCTTATATGAGCTATGTAAATATAATGTCAAACAGAGCTCTTGCATAGGAGGGTGGAAATAAATTAAATATTAACTGTGACTTAATAAATAGGTTTCTGAATTAGTACAAATATTTCACAATATTCCTTTTGGGGCCGGGGCCCTAAATTTGTTTATATGTAATAAATGAGCCATATAAATATAATTTCAAACAAAGCTATTGCATGGGGGGGGGGGGGATCAATCGCTACAAGTTTTGGGATTAAATTTGGAAAATCCATGCTTCCCACACAGAGAGCTGCGTGTGGTCTGCTCCCGCTTCGAAAAACCTAATTAATTCGAATACGCACCAGACGGTAAAAGAAATTTGTATATTAAAAGTACTTTCAAAAACATTATTAAAACATAAATAATTTATTTCGATGAGTGGCATTGCAACGCATGCCGGGTACTCTCTAGTCTCTCTCTCTATATAAATGAATGCTGTACGTATGTATGTATCTTTGTATGTCTCGTATGCGCTCCTACACCTTTCATGCGATTGCGACAAACCTTTAGTGAATTTTTGTCCACAAGCCCACGCATTTTACTGAGTCATTACAACACTTTTAAAATAATCAATTTTATTATTATTATTATTATTATTATTATGGGTAGTTTTCTATAGCGTGGTACCCCAGCCTAGGGCTGGGCTCACCACGCTGTACATGCAAATTAAAATGAACTTAAAAAATATAAATTAAAAACCAACCATTCCATAACAATTACATGTGAAGCCATGGACGGCACTCAGCAGCATCGTTTAACTTTCAGAGGGGGAATCAGTCAGGATAGTAAAGTTTAAAGAGGTGTGTTTTGAGTGCAGTTTTGAAGGCTGTGATGGTTAATATAATTCGGATGTGTAGTGGAAGAGAATTCCATTGTTTGGGGGCACAGTAAGAGAAAGATCTTTCACCGTATGTTTTTGTGCGAGTCTTAGGGACAGAAAGAATACGATCGTCTGCGGAGGAATAGAAAGAGAGAATTTCGGTTAGATATGAAGGGCAGGAATTCGAGAAAAAGTGGTGGCACAGAACAGAGAGTTTATAATCAATCCATGCTTGTACAGGGAGCCAATGAAGTGAATGGAGTAGTGGTGTGACGTGATCACGTTTTTTTGCCTTTAAAACTAGCCTAGCAGCTGAGTTTTGAACCTTTTGTAATCTTTCTAAGAAGTGTTTTGGTGAGCCTGACAGAAGAGAGTTGCAGTAGTCAAGACGAGAGAGAACAAGAGCACAGACTAAGGTTTTTGTTGCACTAACTGTGAGGTAGTGGCGGATGGAGCTGATCTGACGGATAGCAGTGTATGCAGAGCGACAAATGTGAGATATATGTTTATCTAGAGACATGTTGTTAGACAGAATATAACCAAGATTCCTAGTTGAGTATGTAAACTGTATGTCTGAGTTACCTACTTGAAATGAGGTGGGGAGAGCTGAGTTAGAGGATGATTTGTGATCATGAATAAGAAGTGCTTCCGTTTTGTCATCGTTAAGTTTCAACTTGCTGAGTGTCATCCATGACTTGACATCACCAATACACTCCTGCAAAGTCCGGACAGCTGAATCTACAAGAGAGGGATGGGTATGCTTGTATAGTTGCGTATCATCCGCGAAAGACTGGCTCCCCACAGCATGCCTCTCGAGCAAGAGGAGCAGTGGCCTGGTATACATTGTAAATAGAACCGGGCCCAAAACGGACCCCTGTGGCACTCCATACACCAAGTCAGCACTGCTGGAGATACAGCCATCGACAGCGACTGCCTGCGTTCTATCGGAGAGGAACGACCTAAACCAAGACAAAACAGAACCAGAAATGCCAAAGTAATTTTCAAGCGTTTTGTAAAGTGTTTCATGGTCGACAGTGTCAAAGGCCGCACTGAGGTCCAAGAGGATCAGGAGGGAGACATCACCACTGTCCAATGCAAGCAAGAGGTCATTGGTGACTTTCAAGAGAGCCGTCTCAGTGCTATGGAAAGGTCTATAGGCTGATTGATTAGGACGGAGAAGAGAGTTGTCATTTAAGTAAGCAAAAAGTTGTTTTAGAACTAGTTTTTCAATGACTTTAGACAAAAATGATAAGTTAGATACAGGTCTATAGTTTTTAAAATTATTTTCATCTAGACCAGGCTTCTTAAGCAATGGTTTGATGACAGCTGACTTACAAATAGATGGAACAGTGCCCGATGACAAGCTTTCATTGACTATGTTAGTTATCGTTGGGAGCAAATGATCTAACGACTCAACCAACAGGGGGGTGGGGATGGGGTCCAAAGAACATGACGTAGGCTTAGACTCCAGAATAGTAATTTTGACCTCCTGTTCTGAAACCGGCTTAAAAATTTCGAAATGTGAACTAACACAAGAAAAGTTTGGCAATTCTAAGGGGGGTATGTCAAGACAATCAAGCTCAGCGCGGATGTCAGCAACTTTGCTTGTAAAGAAATTGCAGAACATATCTGGTTGCTGGGGCAACGGATACACTGAAGGAAGAGCAATTCCTTTGTTACTCCCTTGAGATTGCTACAAACATCGAACAACTGCTTGCCGGTTTTACCCATAATTATCTTTTGGCTAAAATACAAAATTTTTGCTCGACAAACAATTTTGGTCACACGTTTCTTGGCAGCATAATACATCTGCCTAAAAACAACAAGACCTGACCTAAGCCACTTCTTTTCCGCGCTACGCCGCTCTTTCTTGGCACTGCGTAGTTCCTCCCTTATGGTTGCATACCAGGGAGCTGACCGTGCTGACCTAACAATACGGCGGGTTAGGGGGGCATGCCGTTCAAGCACAGTGCGCAATGCACTGTGTAGTGTTTTTAGCCAGGAGCCCTATTTTTTTTTCTTATATGAGCTATATAAATATAATTTCCAACCGTATGCGCCTACTCCCTTCAAGTGCTTGTGATAAAACTGTGTTGAGGTGTTATCCACAAACCGGAGCATTTTTCTAAGTCATTACCTTTTTAAAATATTCGATTTCGGGCCGTTGGCCCCAAATTCGTTTTTTTCTTATATGAGCTTTGTAAAAAATTATTTATGTATGCGCTCCTTTACCATTTATTAGAATTTGATTAAACTTTAGTGAGATGTTGTGCGCACGCCCGCAAAGGTCTTTGAATTATTACAATCATTTAAAAATATTCCGTTTTGAACCAGGGGTCTTATGTTCTTTTTTTCTTACATAAGCAATATAAATAAAATTTTAACCTTTATGCGCTCCTACACCATTTACGCGATTGCAAAATTTTTTAGAGATTTGTTGTCCTCAAGCCTGCGCATTTTTTTAAATCTTTAATACCTTTTACAAAATTTCGATTTGGCCGTTGGCCCTCAATTCCTTTTTTTTCTAATATGAGGTTTGTAAAATATAATTTCCATAAATGCGCTTCTAAACCATTTATCCGAATGCGATAAAAATTTGGTGAGATGTGCGCACGCCCGCTAAGGTTTTTTGAATTATTACAACCATTCAAAAATATTCCGCTTTGAGCCAGGGGACTAATGTTGTTTTTTTTTCTTCAATGAGCTATACAAATATAATTTCAAACTGAGCTAATGCATAGGTGGATATAATTTTAATCAAATACACAAAAGGACATTACATATTGTGTGTGACATTAGAAGTCGTTTTCTGAAGTAATAGAACCATTCTTCAATATTCCGTTTGTTGCCGGGGGCCGTAAATTCGTTTCTCCCCTATTATTAGCTATATACAAATAATTTCCGTATGCGTTCCTATACCATTTATCCCATTGCGATAAAACTTTGGTGAATTGATATGCGCACTTTCGAAAAGGTTTCTAAATTTGTACAACTAATTAAAAAAATTACGTTTCAGCCGCTAGCCCTTACTTCGTTTTTACTTATATGAACAATATAAATATAATTTCAAAAAGAAATATTGAATTGGAGGATGGAATTTACATCAAATACAAACAGCGACATTTCAATTTTTGTGTGACATAAGTAGGTTTCTGAATTATTATGACCATTTTACAATATTCCTTTTGGGTTCGGGGACCCTAAATTTGTCTTTTTAATAAAGCAGTTTTTTAAATATAATTTTAAACAAAACTTATGGATGCACGAATGGAATTGAATCAAATACAAACAGCTTCATCTGTGTACCATAATTTAGTAGGTTTCTGAATTTGTACAACCATTTAGCAATATTCAATTTTGGACCGGGGGCCCTAAATTATTATTTTTGTTGTTATGAGCTTTAACTATGATTTTCGAATGCGTTCTTATACCATTCATTTGACTGCGATAAAACTTTGGTTAGATTTGGCGTGCACGCCCTGAAAGGTTTCTGAATAAGTACAACCATTTTAAAATATTCCGTTTTGGGCCGGGGCCCTAAATTCGTTTCTGCTTCTTATATGATCTATGTAAATATAATTTCAAACAGAGCTATTGCATGGGTGGATGGAATTGAATCAAATACAAGCTGCGACATTTCAGTTTGTATGTGATATAATTATAGGTTTCTGAATTAGTACATCTATTTACAATATTCCGTTTTGGACCGGGGCCCCCAAATTTGTTTATATGTACTAAATGAGCTTTATAAATATAATTTCAAACATAGCTATTGCATGGCTGGATCAATCGCAACTACATTTTGAACAGTCATGCTTTTCAAATGGAAAGTTGTGTGTGGCCTGCTCACGTTTCGAAAAACCTTATTTTTTCGAGTACGCACCAGACGGTAAAAAAAAAAAAACAGTGCGTATATAAAAAGTACTGAAAAAAATATAATTAAGGAATGGGTTTAGCTTTTCAACTTTTTACTTTTTACTCATCTAAATTGAAATACGGATCCCTAAAAATTGTGTATCGTAAAAATCATTAAATTTGTTAACTACAACTCCCCACACACAACAAGGTTGACAACTGACTTAGTACAAGGAAAGTGATAAGGTCTCGAAAGTTCAAGTTATGGCTTAACTGAGAGCTTTTACAAGGCAAACATTTTCTGATCCCACGCAATAATCTCCGTTCCTTTCTGACATTAGGGCTTACCTTCTCTAGAAGAGTACGTGCCTCACGGTTTCCCTTTTTAGAAGTGTACCTGCCTCATTTTGTGCCTACTCGAGAAGACCTCATGATGGTGCCAACATTTATCAACTGCGTCAACCACGGTCAAAATATTCTCCCCCTCCCCAATTTTTTATATGTGAGAATGACAACGGTGTCATTGCACACCACAATGTCCAAACTTTTGGAAATAAAAAGTTTGATTATTATTTTTTTCCTGTTATTTCACTTTTTTAATATATATATATATATATATATATTTATTTTAGATAATATTTATTTAAGAAACACAATTTCAATAGTGATTTATAAAAGTAATAGTCCTTACCTGTAGGAAAATAAGAATAAAAGAAAGGACAATCTGAGATTGGGGACTAACAAATAGTAACCTCTTGTTATTTTGAGAACTGCTCTGAAATATTCGGTAAATGCGAACTGCCTTAACAAAGAGTGGAGAATACAGCCCAGCGAAGCTTAAGCAAAACAGAAAGTATAGAACCCCGCACATTGCTGGGGTGGGATGTGTCTGGAAGCAGACGACAGTTACGTAACCAGTAGATATGGCTAGAAGCTGAAGGGCACTGAGCTCACGACTGGCTGCTTTGATCACTCTGGCTTCTCGGTAATGGGTATAGGTAGAACACACCAGGCATGTCAGGATCAGAGCAACACCAGAGATTGTCGTCTGCAAGATGGCCACTGAGTCGGAGAACGTGGGGTGAGCCAACGGGATGGGGCTGCACGTCGTGAATCCAGTTTCCGGTTCTGGCCATGTGAACATCTCGCATTCCTCACAGTTCGTGTTATGGTTGACGATTCTCTCGTTGTCTCGACATTTCCTACACTCCCAGCAACACTCTAGTTGTTTCTGGATCTTGTACTCGCCAACAACGCACGGTCGACTGCACACCGATTCCGGTTGCCCGTTATCCACTTCGCCGAGCCTGAGCGGCACCACGCGCTCCTTCTTGGTCAGATGATCCCACGTGATTGTCGCATTGGTGTACACGACTGAATCAGTTTGAATTTCATAGAACGCAACCTCCTTGTACTCGAGTACCTTCCCTGATGAATTGTTTGGCTCTTTGCGACCAAGACAAATCGACTCGCTCTCATATTTCACCTGGTAGATTACATATTTTCCATTGACGTCGCCATTGTAATCGAACTTAATGTCTCCAGTATAGCCTCGAAATGAAACTCTGCTGATGTACTCTAGTAAAACATCTCTTTTAATACAGTCCACAGCCTGGGGTCCGCTGACCCCCGGGCAGAAATCGCTGATGAGGTTCTCAATCGCGTGAGCAATCGCCAACACAGCGTCCATTGCCATGATTGGCGGTAGCATGAACTGGTCAGTTCTAAAACTACCACTTCCGACCACGCAATTTCCCTGAGTGAAAGAGCATGACATCAGGTGTTCCCATGCTGATCTTAGCCAAGGGTTGCGTGTAGAGAGGATATCAATTTCTCTAAGGTACTTGCGAAATTCCGGAACCACGGGGGTATAAAACAAAAAGAAAAACGCTCCGTTTATACTATCCGCCATCCGGTTCAACGTTATTTTACTCACAGAAGTCAGTGCGTCACTTCCTATCCAAATGAAATGTCCGCTTGCATTGAATTTCTTGACTGAGTCCACGATGTGACGAAATGGTTTGGAGTCGGCAAAGAAGACGACCACGCGAGCTTCGTGTCGCAGCATTTCACCAACGAATATTTCCGATTCATCGAGTTCTCTGATCCGATTCGCCGTCGCTATGCAGATGTTGTACAACGCCGCCGACGTTTTGAAATTGTCAAATGCCCTCTCACCGTACGGACCCTCGGCGTACAAGACAGACACGTATGACCAGCCCCGGTCAGCGATAAATCTGGTAATAGCCCGGGTCTGGTACTTGTCCGGGCTGATCACCCTCAGGAAATATGGGTGCAACGACTTGTCACTGAGTTCATCACTAGTCGTTAAGTACCCGATTATCGGCATCTTGGCTGCCGTGCACAGGTACGAAACTGGGACGGCCGTTATACTAAACATCGGGGCCAGTATGGCTGTGACTTCATAGGATGGGAGTAGCTCTTCCGGATTATATCTCGACGAGAGTCGCCCCGGTGAAGTGTGTGCTAGACAGTCCCGGGACATAGCTTCGCAGGTCTGTGACGATCGAGGCAAAAATTTCAAAGCCTGGGCTACCGCCATTTGCCTGGCTGAACAGTCGTCCAAAATGTAAAACCCCAAAGTTATGTTCGGAAGGAGGTCGGGGTCTTGATTGACAGCGTCCACGGCGAACGCCACAGCCTCCGGGTACTCCATCCCCCAGGAACCAGAAATTTGGACCTTGGTGCAGGACATGTTTGTGACGCCTCTGGTGAGAGTCATGATAACGCCGATGTTGACGTCACCAGGGTTAGCGTACACATCACTGTTTACGCCATGAAACAAGAGATCGGACACCAAGGCTTGAACGAAGGGACGTGATCCTGTTGCTAGTACAAGGCAGACGACAACTAACAGTTGTCTTTCCATTTTAAAGAATTTTTTCCTTGATTTAAAGCAGCACGTTAGTTAACCTATTAAAACCAATAATACATAGTTATAGGACAAACATTTGTGGTATTAATACATGTTTTTAATAAACGCGTCGTACTATGCTTGTGTTTTAATCTACTAGTCGTAACATGCTTGTATACATCTTATATAAATGTATAGTCGCTTAGATGAACATCTCAGAGAAGCGTCTTACTGAGAAGTACAAAACGCTTCACTAAATAAATCAAAAACTCACTCCCCCACATCTTTTCCTCGTCAAAGTTGAATCTTTTTTAATACATCATCTCCTTCTTCTCCATTCCTATTTTAGCGCTTTCCATCATGCTTACATCTGCAAATCCTTCAATAGTGCTCCTGATTTATAATAGGCCTAAAGCATTTAAAAAGAAAAAAAATATATTAAGTAATCAACGAGAGGATACATTGGAATGTAATTAATCATGTAACATTTGTTTTCTGAAAATGTAATTAAAAACAAAAAGTATACTAAATGATTGGCTTTTCCGAAATATCTAAGAAACTGAGAAAATGATTGTCTGAAATTGCAATTATCAACGTGCCGATCAGGCGCCCGCAGGAAACTACATCATTTTTTCTTTTAGGGGGGGGGGGGGGCGGTATGAAAGTTAAAAAAAATGTTATCTAAAATAAAAGAACATATTGTTAGAAATATTTATAAAAATTAGGGACGGTGCCAAGGCGGTAAATAGTAAACTTGACCAAGATAAAAAGTTTGAGAAGCACTGCACTCTTACCAGATTACGCGAGAATATTTTTATCACAGTAAATGAACATCCAATCTTTTGGAAGCGTCCAACAAACATATTTTGTTGTGTAACGCGAATATGATAACTTTAATGTAAACTATGATGAATGTCACATGCTATTTAATGTGAACTATGATGAATGTCACATGCTATGTAATGCATTTAACAGATTCAAAATAATTAGTTAAAATGTTCTTGCTTGAAAAGGTTTAAAACATTTCACATTATGTATTAAAAATATTCCGTTTAAACGTTTAAAACATACTATTTTATAGCTTCAAAATATTAGACATTTTGTTTTTAAATAATACACTATGTTTATTCTCTCTTAAAACAAAAGGGGGGTGGTGGCGGAAACCCCAAACTTCGATCATCGACTCCTGCCACCGCCCTTTTTTTATTGACATAGCGTTAAACATTTTAATTTTTACTTTTACGGAATAATATATTTTTTTATTTTTGAGAATTAATGTTTAAAATTTGTTTAAATTAATCAAATTTTTTTGTCCGGAATTTACTAAATTCTATATTGAAATTCTTTAATCTATTACACTCTATATGCTTTAAATGTTTCAAACTTGTTGTTTCAAATATTTCACTTCACGTGTTTTAAAAATTGAGACTATAATAATAAGTATTTAAAATAAATTCTTTAATCTATTACACTCTATATGCTTTAAATGTTTCAAACTTGTTGTTTCAAATATTTCACTTCACGTGTTTTAAAAATTGAGACTATAATAATATGTATTTAAAATATGTCACATGAAATTTCATTAGATCCAATAGTTTAAGCCACGTCATTACCCAATGCTCAGTTGAACTGTTCTAAATCAATCGCATGTCGTTTCACTTGCTACACCTAGACAACCAAGAAAACCGACGTACAAGTACTTATTAAGATCGTGGCTACAACTGAGTAAAACAGTCACATGTCGATTTAATTATGTTTTTTTCATTTGATTAAATGGATAAAGCGATAATTTTACTTAAAATCAGAAGGTTTTACAAGAATAAATATTGGTGGAGAGACGACAAGTTTCCAACGTTATTAAAAAAAAAAGAAGAAATAAATTCCTTTTAGTTCAGGGGAATTAATTTTCACATTACTTTTTGAGCGATAATGGAAATGCTGATTAGAAATATTTTTATTGCCAAGACCGGTCATAACAAAGCGCTAATGATAAAATAGTTGAATAGATATTATAATGAGCTAAGGCATGGCGAGGAAATAGGATAATAAAATAAAACATTAAGCTACATTTTAAGATTTTTTAAAGTATCAGAAATTCTACAATAAAGATTAGAAAGTGCCAGGTATCCAGATCAAATTTTGGAGACTTTCAAAATTTAAGATTTGAAGGATTTCAGTTTTCGAAATTAAAGATTAGAGATTTTGAATGATTCTAGATTAAAAATGTGCGATTTTTTCCCCCTAAATTATTGCTTAAAGACTATTAAGGTCACGAATCTACATTACAGGTTTAAATTGCCTAAATTATTAATTTGCAAGATCAGGGTCATGTGAGGGGCTGAGATGGGGGTGGACATCAAGGGGCCAGCCTAAGGAGCGCCAAAATACATAAATATCGGCTTATATATAATGCTCAAATCATGTCATATATTGATGAAACTTTGAACTGGCGGTTCCATTTTCAGGCCTCGCCCCGGGCGCAGCTTTTCCTCGTCACCATCCTATATAAAATTGGTATTTGAGGGCAACACGGTTACCCATTTTGGCATTAGTGAGCACCGATATCTTTGGACTCAACAGCGAAAAAAAACAGGACGATGTCCAAATTTAACAAAAAAAGACTCGGGAACTATTTAAGCGATTGGAGAATGTTTGTTTAACTTCTAGTTTTATCGAGAAGATTCGCGTTCAAGTCTGTCATGTAATTTGTCACGCAGCAACATTTTAAATGGAATATTATTTTATTATTTGAAAAATAAATTAATGCTATTTTTAATGAATAAGAAAAAAATGAAATGCTGAACAAAAAAATAAATAAATAATCAGGGATGGAAACATCAAAACGAGAAATCTCGAATAGAATTGTTTTTAATGGGATAAGAGCTTCAAGAAGAATAGACATCATGATGTTATTCTATTTGAATTACACTCGATTAAACAAGACAGTAATTATTGTTCCACGAGTTTTACTAGAAAAAAAAAGAAAAAAAATGCAATGGTTTTGTTATTGGTATTTTGATTACGTCTATTTCCAAGCTTGTTTTTATTGAACTCAGCTATAACTTTAATTTTATTTTTACTTTGTTGCTTAAAAACTTATGGAATATTTTCTTGGGGGGTTAATTAAAATGTCACCTGAGAGGTTCCAACACCCTATTCTCGTGTTCACAATTACAATGTTTTCATTGTAATGAGATGAAGTTAGTGATAAATTAATTTTATAGTTTCCTCAGTTATTACTCTCAGTTATGTTTATAATAAACTAGCGGATATACCCGGCAATTTGCCGGGATAACATTCGGAACGAAACAACTTCAACAGACTACAGCCTTATAATTATTCCGATCCCGTTGGGCTCCCAATCCCGTCGGTATCCCGCTCCCGTTAGTTTACAGTTTGCGGTAGGATTCTGATCCCCTCTGGATCCCAATTCCGGTATGATCCCGATCCCGTCGGTATTCCGATCCCCAGTGGTATCTCGATACCGATGGGATAACGATAGCTATCGTATCCCGATACCAGTGGGGTACCTATTAATATTTATAAGTGGCTTAAATAAAGAAAAATTAAATGGGGCCCACGGTCCCCTTGGAATGGATATTATAAGTTCAGTACCCGTCGGTACTTGAATATGGATAGTCAAGTGTATGTGAACTAAGTTTGGTCAAGATCCATCCATTCTTGCAGGAGTATTTGTCGGTCATTTTATTTAAATAGCTCATATAACAAAACAAAAAAACGAATTCGGGGCCCCCGGCCCAGACGAAAGGTTATTAAAAGTTCTCAACCCCTTAAGAGCTCCTTCCGGATAATGATGGATACAGGTGCCGAATTTGGTCAAGATCCATCCATCCATGTAGGAGTATTAAGCTTATTGACCTATAGAACTTTCTGGAACATTCTAGATTAAATATATTATCTCCTCGAACTGTGTAAAAACTGTCTTTTCTAAGTAATTATTCTTCGAATACGAAAAATTATACAACTAAGTGCATTTCTATAGCTATAGTACATTTAAATTGAAAGAGGGGCCCCGGTGGGGGCACATTTAATAAAGTACCGTTTTAGTTATGTCTAAAATTCTGAAAAAAAAGGGGGGGGGGCGGCTATAACAATCATTCAGGTAAGTTATGAAGATAACGTTTTAAATTTGTCACATTAAAATATATTGAATAATGACATTAATCTAGCGTTTTAAAGTTATCGAACTTTCTGGAAAGTTCTAGATTGGATATCATTAGTTTTAAATCCACCGATATTTCTGTACGGACAGTGAAGTGTATTGCGCTCACTCGAGGCCTATATCCATCAATTCACATAGAACATATAGTGTTGTCTAAGCCTATTAATATTTATATAGCTTATATAGCGTTTTAAAGTTATCGAACTTTCTGGAAAATTCTAGATTGGATATTAATAGTTTTAAATCCACCGATATTACACTACGGAAATTGAAGTGTATTGCTACCGCCCTAGGCCTACATCCATCAATTCACATATAAAATAAACTTAGTACACACACACTTGATTGTCCATAATCAAATACCAAAGGGTACCGAACTTATATAAGGAAAAATGAAATGGGGCCCCCGGCCCCAGAGGAATTGATATTATGAGTTCGGTACCCTTTGGTATTTGATTATGGACAATCAAGTGTGTGTGTACTAAGTTTGGTCAAGATCCATCTATTCATGCAGGAGTATTTTTGTTAATTGTATTGAGATAGCTCATATGAAAAAAACAAATTTGGGGCCCCCACCCCAAACGGAATGTCATAAAAAGTTCTCAACCCCTTAAGAGTTCCTTCTGGATAATGATGGATATATGTGCCAAGTTTGGTCAAGATCCATCAATCAGTGTAAAAGCCTTTGTGGAACAGACAAACCCACAAACAAACAAACAAATTTTCACTTTTATATATATATATATATGATATGACTAGCCGATATACCCGGCGTGGCCCGGGATTGCATTAGGACTTCGATCCCGGTGGCCTCCAGATCCCGTTAGGATACTGTTCTCTGAGAAATCCTGTTCCATCTAGAGACCTACCTTTCCAATGTTATCCCATTTCCTGATTTTGTCGTGACATAGAATTTGCTTTTTAAAGATATCGAACTTTCTGGAAAATTCTAGATTGGATATTATTAGTTTTATATCCACTAATATCTCAATACGGACAGTGCAGTGTATTGCTACCACGTTAGGCCTATATCCATCAATTCACAAAAAAAAACTAAAGTTTTATCTAAGCCTATTGACCTATAGAACTTTCTGGAACATTCTAGATTAAATGTATTATTATCCTCCCCGAACTGTGTAAAAACAGTCTTTTATTAGTAATAATTATTCTTCGAATACGAAAAATTATACGACTAAATGAATTTCTATAACTATAGTACATTTAAGTTAAAAGAGGGCCCCGGGGGCCCATTCCATAATTGTACCGAATTAGTTTTTCCTGAGATGGGTGCCCTATAATAATCATTCAGGTAAGTTATGAAGTTACAATTTTAAATTTGTCCCATTAAAATATATTGAATAATGCCATGAATATAGCGTTTTAAAGTTATCGAAATTTCTGGAAAATTCTAGATTGGATATTATTAGTTTTACATCCACCGTTATTTCCATATGGACTAAGAAGTGTATTGCACCAAAGCTAAGCCTATATCCATCAATTCACATAGAACCTATAGTGTTGTCTAAGTCTATTGGTATTTATATAGCTTATATAAGGAAAAATTAAATGGGGCCCCCGGCCCCAGAGGAATGGATATTATGAATTCGGTACCCTATAGTATTTGAGTATGGATAATCAAGTGTATGTGAACTAAGTTCGGTCAAAATCCATCAACTCATGTAGTAAGTATTAAGCCTATCGCTATTTATATAGCTCATATTAGGAAAAATGAAATGGGGCCCCCGGCCCCAGAGGGATGGATATTATGAGTTCAGTACCCTTTAGTATTTAAAAATGGATAATCAAGTGTATATATACTAAGTTTGGTCAAGATCAATCCATTCATGTAGGAGTATTAAGCCTATCGATATTTATATAGCTCATATAATGAAAAATGAAATGGGGCCCCCGGCCCCAGGATAATGGATATTATGAGTTCAGTACACTTCGGTATTTGAATATGGATAATCAAGTGTACGTGTACTAAGTTTGATCGATATCCATCCATTCACGTAGGAGTATTTGTTTGAACAATTTTTATATAGCTCATATAAGAAAAAAACGAATTCGGGGCCCCCGGCACCACACGAAATGTTATTAAAAGTTCTCGACCCATTAAGAGTTCCTTCTGGATAACCATGGATATATGTGCCAAGTTTGGTCAAGATCCATCAGTCCGTTTAAAAGCCTTTGTGGAACAGACAAACCCACAAATTTTCACTTTTATATATATACTAGCCGATATACCCGGCGTGGCCGGGATTGGATTAGGACCCCGATCCCGGTGACCTACAGATCCCGTTAGGATACTGTTCTCTGTGGGATCCCGTTCCATCTAGGGTTCCTCCTTTCCAATGTTATCCCATTTCCCGATAGGATCCCGATTTGATTGTGACATAGATATTGCGTTTTAAGCTATGGAACTTTCTGGAACATTCTAGATTAAATGTATTATCCTCCTCGAACAGTGTAAAAACTGTCTTGTTTAAGTAATTATTTTGTAAACTTGAAAAATTATACGACTAAATGCATTTCTATAACTGTAGTACATTTAAGTTAATAGATGGGCCCCGGGGGCCCATTCCATAATTGTACTGAATTAGTTTTGCCTGAGATGAGGCCCTATAAATATCATTCAGGTAAGTTATGAAGTTAAATTTTAAATTTGTCCCATTAAAATCTATTGAATAATGCCATAAATGTAGCGTTTTAAAGTTATCGAACTTTCTAGAAAATTCTAGATTGGATATTATTAGTTTTAAATCCTTCGATGTTTCAGTAAGGACAGTGAAGTGCATTGCTACCACTCTAGGTCTATATCCATCAAATCACATAGAACCTAAAGTGTTTTCAGAGCCTATTAATATGTATATAGCTTATATAAGGAAAAATGAAATGGGGCCCCCGGCCCCCCAGGAATGGATATTATGAGTTCGGTATCCTTTTGTATTTGAGTATGGATAATCAAGTGTACGTGTACTAAGTTTGGTCAAGATCCATCCATTCATATAGGAGTATTAAGCCCATCTATATTTATATAGCTCATATAAGGAAAAACGAAATGGGGCCCCCGGCCCCAGAAGAATGAATATTATGAGTTCAGTACCCTTAGGTATTTGAATATGGATAATCAAGTGTACGTGTACTAAGTTTGATCGATATCCATCCATTCACGTAGGAGTATTTTTTTAAACATTTTTTATATAGCTCATATAAGAAAAAAACGAATTCGGGGCCCCCGGCAGCAAACGAAATGTTCTTAAAAGTTCTCAACCCCTTAAGAGTTCCTTCTGGATAATGATGGATATATGTGCCAAGTTTGGTTAAGATCCATCAATCCGTTTAAAAGCCTTTGTGGAACAGACAAACCCACAAACAAACAAATTTTCACTTTTATATATATACTAGCCGATATACCCGGCGAGGCCCGGGATTGCATTAGGACACCGATCCCGGTGGCCTACAGATCCCGTTAGGATACTGTTCTCTGTAGGATCCCGTTCCATCTAAGGACCCTGCTTTCTAATGTTATCCCATTTCCCGATAAAATCTATTGAATAATGCCATAGACTATAGATATAGCATTTTAAGAATATCGAACTTTCTGGAAAATTTTAGATCGGATGTTATTAGTTTTATATCCACCGATATTTCTGTACGGACAGTGAAGTGTATTGCTACCACCCTAGGCCTATATCCATCAATTGACATAGAAACTATAGTGTTGTCTAAGCCTATCGCTATTTATATAGCTCATATAAGGAAAAATGAAATGGGGCCTCCGGCCCCAGAAGAATGGATATTATGAGTTCAATACCCTACGGTATTTGAATATGGATAATCAAGTGTACGTGTACTAAGTTTGATCGATATCCATCCATTCACGTAGGAGTATTTGCTTGTAATTTTTTAATATAGCGCATATAAGAAAAAAACGAATTCGGGGCCCCCGGCCCCACACGAAATGTTATTAAAAGTTCTCGACCCCGTAAGAGTTCCTTCTGGATAATGATGGATATATGTGCCAAGTTTGGTCAAGATCCATCAATCCGTTTCAAAGCCTTTGTGGAACAGACCCACAAACAAACAAACAAATTTTCACTTTTATATATATACTAGCCGATATACCCGGCGTGGCCCGGGATTGCATTAGGACCCCGATCCCGGTGGCCTACAGATACCGTTAGGATACTGTTCTCTTTGGGATCCCGTTTCATCTAGAGACCCTCCTTTACAATGTTATCCCATTTCCTGATTTGATCGTGACATAGATTTAGCTTTTTAAAGATATCGAACTTTCTGGAAAATTCTAGATTGGATATTCTTAGTTTTAATTACACCGATATCTAAAAACGGACAGTGAAGTGTATTGCTACCACCCTAGGCCTATATCCATCAAATGACATAGAAACTATAGTGTTGTATAAGCCTATTGACCTATAGAACTCTCTGGAACATTCTAGATTAAATGTATTATCCTCCCCGAACTGTGTAAAAACAGTCTTTTATTAGTAATAATTATTCTTCGAATACGAAAAATTATACGACTAAATGAATTTCTATAACTATAAAACATTTAAGTTAAAAGAGGGGCCCCGGGGCCCCATTCCATAATTGTACCGAATTAGTTTTTCCTGAGATGGGGCCCTATAATAATCATTCAGGTAAGTTATGAAGTTACAATTTTAAATTTGTCCCATTAATATCTATTGAATAATGCCATAGATATAGCGTTTTAAAGTTATCGAACTTTCTGGAAAGGTCTAGATTGGATACTATTAGTTTTACATCCACCGTTATTTCCATATGGACTAAGAAGTGTATTGCAACAAAGCTAAGCCTATATCCATCAATTCACATAGAACCTATAGTTATAGTGTTGTCTAAGCCTATTAATATTTATATAGCTTATATAAGGAAAAATGAAATGGGGCCCCCGGCCCCAGAGGAATGGATTTTATGAGTTCAGTACACTTTTGTATTTGAGTATGGATAATCAAGTGTATGTGTACTAAGTTTGATCAAGATCCATCCATTCATATAGGAGTATTAAGCTTATCGCTATTTATATAGCTCATATAAGGAAAAATGAAATGGGGCCCCCGGCCCCAGAAGAATGGATATTATGAGTTCAGTACCCTTCGGTATTTGAATATGGATAATCAAGTGTACGTGTACTAAGTTTGATCGATATCCATCCATTCACGTAAGAGTATTTGTTTGTAATTTTTTTATATAGCTCATATAAGAAAAAAACGAATTCGGGGCCCCCGGCCCCACACGAAATGTTATTAAAAGTTCTCAACCCCTTAAGAATTCTTTCTGGATAATGATGGACATATCTGCCAAGTTTGGTCAAGATCCATCAATCCGTGTAAAAGCCTTTGTGGAACAGACAAACCCACAAACAAACAAACAAATTTTCACTTTTATATATATATATATATGATATGATATGATATGATATGACTAGCCGATATACCCGGCGTGGCCCGGGATTGCATTAGGACCCCGATCCCGGTGGCCTCCAGATCCCGTTAGGATACTGTTCTCTGAGAAATATTGTTCCATCTAGAGACCTACCTTTCCAATGTTATCCCATTTCCTGATTTTGTCGTGACATAGAATTTGCTTTTTAAAGATATCGAACTTTCTGGAAAATTCTAGATTGGATATTATTAGTTTTATATCCACTAATATCTCAATACGGACAGTGCAGTGTATTGCTACCACGTTAGGCCTATATCCATCAATTCACAAAAAAAACTAAAGTTTTATCTAAGCCTATTGACCTATAGAACTTTCTGGAACATTCTAGATTAAATGTATTATTATTCTCCCCGAACTGTGTAAAAACAGTCTTTTATTAGTAATAATTATTCTTCGAATACGAAAAATTATACGACTAAATGAATTTCTATAACTATAGTACATTTAAGTTAAAAGAGGGGCCCCGGGGGCCCATTCCATAATTGTACCGAATTAGTTTTTCCTGAGATGGGGCCCTACAACAATCATTCAGGTAAGTCATGAAGTTACAATTTTAAATTTGTCCCATTAAAATATATTGAATAATGCCATAAATATAGCGTTTTAAAGTTATCGAACTTTCTGGAAAATTCTAGATTGGATATTATTAGTTTTACATCCACCGTTATTTCCATATTGACTAAGAAGTGTATTGCAACAAAGCTAAGCCTATATCCATCAATTCACATAGAACCTATAGTGTTGTCTAAGTCTATTGGTATTTTTATAGCTTATATAAGAAAAAAACTCCTGGTATCTCGATATCAATGGGATAACGATAGCTGTCGGATTCCGATACCGGTCGGGTACCGGTCTAAGCCTATTGTTATTTATAGATAGGTTATATAAGCAAAAATTAATTGGGGCCCCCGGCCCCAGAGGAATGGATATTATGAATTCGGTACCCTTTAGTATTTGAGTATGGATAATCAAGTGTATGTGAACTAAGTTCGGTCAAAATCCATCAACTCATGTAGTAAGTATTAAGCCTATCGCTATTAATATAGCTCATATAAGGAAAAATGAAATGGGGCCCCCGGCCCCAGAAGGATGGATATTATGAGTTCAGTACCCTTTAGTATTTAAATATGGATAATCAAGTGTATATATACAAAGTTTGGTCAAGATCAATCCATTCATGTAGGAGTATTAAGCCTATCGATATTTATATAGCTCATATAATGAAAAATGAAATGGGGCCCCCGGCCCCAGGAGAATGGATATTATGAGTTCAGTACACTTCGGTATTTGAATATGGATAATCAAGTGTACGTGTACTAAGTTTGATCGATATCCATCCATTCACGTAGGAGTATTTGTTTGAACAAATTTTATATAGCTCATATAAGAAAAAAACGAATTCGGGGCCTTGGCCCCACACGAAATGTTATTAAAAGTTCTCGACACCTTAAGAGTTCCTTCTGGATACCCATGGAAATATGTGCTAAGTTTGGTCAAGATCCATCAGTCCGTTTAAAAGCCTTTGTGGAACAGACAAACAAATCCACAAACCCACAAATTTTCACTTTTATATATATACTAGCCGATATACCCGGCGTGGCCCGGGATTGCATTAGGACCCCTATCCCGGTGACCTACAGATCCCGTTAGTATACTGTTCTCTATGGAATCCCGTTACATCTAGGGGCCTACCTTTCCAATGTTATCCCATTTCCATATAGGATCCCGATTTGATCGTGACATAGATGTAGCTTTTTAAAGATATCGAACTTTCTGGAACATTCTAGATTATATATTATTAGTTTTGCATCAACCGATATTTCTGTACGGACAGTGCAGTGTATTGCTACCACCCTTGGCCTATATCAATCAATTTACATAGAATCTATAGTGTTGTCTAAGCCTATTGATATTTGTATAGCTTAAATAAGAAAACGGAAATGGGGCCCCCGGCCCCAGAAGAATGGCTATTATGAGTTCAGTACCCTTCGGTATTTGAATATGGATAATCAAGTGTATGTGTACTAATTTTTGTCAAGATCAATCTATTCATGTAGGAGTATTTGTCGGTCATTTTATTTACATAGCTCATATAAAAAAAAAAGGACTCGGGGCCCCCGGCCCCACACGAAATGTAATTAAAAGTTCGTAACCCCTTAAGATTTCCTTCTGGATAATGATGGATATATGTGGCAAATTTGGTCAAGATCCATCCATCCATGTAGTATTAAGCATATAGACATATAGAACATTCTAGAACATTCTAGATTAAATGTATTATCGTCCTCGAACTGTGTAAAAACTGTCATTTCTAAGTAATTATTCTTCGAATACGAAAAATTATACAAATAAATGCATTTCTATGACTATAGTACATTTAAGTTAAAAGAGGAGGCCCCGGGGGCCCATTCCATAATTGTACCGAATAGTTTTGCCTGAGATGGGGCCCTATAAAAATCATTCAGGTAAGTTATGAAGTTAAAATTTTAAATTTGTCCCATTAAAATCTAGTGATTAATGCCATAGATATAGCGTTTTAAAGTTATCGAACTTTCTGGAAAGTTCTAGATTGGATATCATTAGTTTTAAATTCACCGATATTTCAGTACGGACAGTGTATTGCTACCACGCTTGGCCTATATACATCAATTCATATAGAACCTATAGTGTTGTCTAAGCCTATTAATATTTACATAGCTTATATAAGGAAAAATGAAATGGGGCCCCCGGCCCCAGAGGAATGGATATTATGAGTTCAGTACCCTTTTGTATTGAGTATGTATAATCAAATGTATGTGTACTAAGTTTGGTCAAGATCCATCCATTCATATAGGAGTATTAAGCTTATCGCTATTTATATAGCTCATATAAGCAAAAATGAACTGGGGCCCCTGGCCCCAGGAGAATGGATATTATGAGTTCAGTACACTTCGGTATTTGAATATGGATAATCAAGTGTACGTGTACTAAGTTTTATCGATATCCATCCATTCACGTAGGAGTATTTGAACATTTTTTATATAACTCATATAAGGAAAAAACGAATTTGGGGCCCCCGGCCCCACACGAAATGTTATTTAAGTTCTCAACCCCTTAAGAGTTCCTTCTGGATAATGATGGATACATGTGCCAAGTTTGGTCAAGATCCATCAATCCGTGTAAAAGCCTTTGTGGAACAGACACACAAACAAACCCACACATTTTCACTTTTATATATATACTAGCCGATATACCCGGTGTGGCCCAGGATTGCATTAGGACCCCGATCCCGGTGGCCTACAGATCCCATTAGGATACTGTTCTCTTTGGGATCCCGTTTCATCTAGGGACCCTCCTTTCCAATGTTATCCCATTTCCCGATTTGGTCGTGACATAGATTTAGCTTTTTAAAGATATCGAACTTTCTGGAAAATTCTACATTGGATATTCTTAGTTTTAAATACACCGATATCTAAAAACGGACAGTGCAGTGTATTGCTATCACGTTAGGCCTATATCCATCAATTCACAAAAAAAACTAAAGTGTTATCTAAGCCTATTGACCTATAGAACTTTCTGGAACATTCTAGATTAAATGTATTATCCTCCCCGAACTGTGTAAAAACAGTCTTTTATTAGTAATAATTATTCTTCGAATACGAAAAATTATACGACTAAATGAATTTCTATAACTATAGTACATTTAAGTTAAAAGAGGGGCCCCGGGGGCCCATTCCATAATTGTACCGAATTAGTTTTGCCTGAGATCGGGCCTTATAATAATCATTCAAGTAAGTTATGAAGTTAAAATTTTAAATTTGTCCCATTAAAATCTATTGAATAATGCCATAGATATAGCGTATTAAAGTTATCGAACTTTCTTGAAAGTTCTAGATTGGATATCATTAGTTTTAAATCCACCGATATTTCAGTACGGACAGTGAAGTGCATTGCTACCGCGCTAGCCCTATACCCATCAATTCGCGTAGAAACTATAGTGTTGTCTAAGTCTATTGGTATTTATATAGCTTAAATTAGGAAAATGAAATGGGGGCCCCGGGCCTCAGAAGGATGGATATTATGAGTTCGGTATTATTTATTATTTGAGTATGGATAATCAAGTGTATGTGAACTAAGTTCAGTCAAGATCCATCAACTCATGTAGTAAGTATTAAACCTATCGATATTTATATAGCTCATATAAGGAAAAATGAAATGGGGCCCCCGGCCCCAGAAGAATGGATATTATGAGTTCAGTACCCTTCGGTATTTGAATATGGATAATCAATTGTACGTGTACTAAGTTTTATCGATATCCATCCATTCACGTAGGAGTATTTGAACATTTTTTATATAACTCATATAAGGAAAAAACGAATTTGGGGCCCCCGGCCCCACACGAAATGTTATTTAAAGTTCTCAACCCCTTAAGAGTTCCTTCTGGATAATGATGGATACATGTGCCAAGTTTGGTCAAGATCCATCAATCCGTGTAAAAGCCTTTGTGGAACAGACACACAAACAAACCCACAAATTTTCACTTTTATATATATACTAGCGGATGTACCCGGCAAATTTGCCGGGATAGCATTCGGAACGAAGGAACTTCAACAGTCTTCAGCCTTATAATTATTCCGATCCCGGTGGGCTCCCTATCCCGCTCCCGTTAGTATACCGTTTCCCGGTGGGATTTTGATCCCTCTGGATACCAATTTCGGTATGATCCCAATCCCGTCGGTATTCCGATCCCGGTGGTATCTCGATGCCAGTGGCATAACGATAGCTGTCGGATCCCGATACCGGTGGGTTACCGGTCTAAGCCTATTGATATTTATACATAGCTTATATAAGGAAAAATTAAATGGGGCCACCGGCCCCAGAGAAATGGATATTATAAGTTCAGTACACTTCGATATTTGCATATGGATAATAAAGTGTATGTGTACTAAGTTTGTTTAAGATCTATCTATTCATGTAGGAGTATTTGTTGGTCATTTTATTTATATAGCTTATATAGGAAAAAACTACATTTTGGGCCCGCGGCCCCAAACCGAATGTCATAAAAAGTCCATAACCCTTTAATAGATCTTTCCGGATAATGATGGATATATGTGCCAAATTTCGTCAAGATCCATCCATTATTCTAGGAGATTTAAGTCTATTGACCTATAGAACTTTCTGGAACATTCTAGATTAAATGTATTATCCTCCTCGAACTGTATAAAAACTGTCTTTTCTGAGTAATTATTCTTCGAATACGAAAAGTTATTCAACTAAATGCATTTCTATAACTATAGTACATATATGTTAAAAGAGGGGGGCCCCGGGGCCCATTCCATAATTGTACCAAACATTTTTAACAGATGGGGCCCAATAAAAATCATTCAGCTAAGTTATGACGCTAAATCTTTTAATTTGTCCCAATAAAATCTATTGAATAATGCCATAGATATAGCGTTTTAAAGTTATCGAACTTTCTGGAAAATTCTAGATTGGATATTATTAGTTTTACATCCAACAATATTTCAGTACGGACAGTGAAGTGTATTGCTACCACGCTTGGACTATATCCATCAACTCACATAGAAACTATAGTGTTGTCTAAGCCTATTGATATTTATATAGCTCATATAAGAAAAAATGAAACGGGGCCCCCGGCCCCAGAGGAATGGATATTATGAGTTCAGTACCCTTCGGTACATAAATATGGATAATCAAGTGTACTTGTACTAAGTTTAGTCAAGATCCATCTATTCATATAGGAGAATTATATCTATTGATATTTATATAGCTTATATAAGGAAAAATGAAATGGGGCCCCAGGCCCCAGAGGAATGGATATTATGAGTTCAGTACCCTTTAGTATTTGAGTATGGATAATCAAGTAAATGTGTACTAAGTTTGGTCAAGATCCATCCATTCATGTAGGAGTATTAAGCCTATTGATATTTATATAGCTCATATAAGAAAAAAACGAATTCGGGGCCCCCGGCCCCACACGCAATGTTATTAAAAGTTCTCAACCCCGTAAGAGTTCCTTCTGGATAATGATGGATATATGTGCCAAGTTTGGTCAAGATCCATCAATCCGTGTAAAAGCCTTTGTGGAACAGACAAACAAACAAATTTTCACTTTTATATATATACTAGCCGATATACCCGGCGTGGCCCGGGATTGCATTAGGACCTCGATCCCGGTGACCTTCAGATCCCGTTAGTATACTGTTCTCTATGGGATCCGGTTCCATCTTGACCTATATCGATCTATTCACATATAAACTGTAGTGTTGTCTAAGCCTATTGATATTTATATAGCTCATATAAGGAAAAATGAAACGGAGCCCCCGGCCCCAGAGAAATGGATATTATAAGTTCAGTACCCTTCGATATTTGAATATGGATAATCAAGTGTATGTGTACTAAGTTTGCTCAAGATCCATCTATTCATGAAGGAGTAGTTGTTGTTAATTTTATTTATATAGCTAATATAGGAAAAACGACAGTTTGGGCCCCCGGCCCCAAACGGAGTGTCATAAAAATTTCATATACCCTTCAGCGTTTTTTCCGAATAATGATGGATATATGTGCCAAATTTGATCAAGATATATCCATCCATGTAGGAGTATTAAGCCTATTGACCTATAGAACTTTCTGGAACATTCTAGATTAAATGTATTATCCTCATCGAACTGTGTAAAAACTGTCTTTTCTTAGTAATTATTCTTCGAATACGAAAAATTATAAAGCTAAATGCATTTTTACAACTATAGTACATTTAAGTTAAAAGATGGGCCCCGGGGGCCCATTCCAGAATTGAACCGAATTAGTTTTTGACTGAGATGGGGCCCTATAAATATCATTCAGGTAAGTTATGAAGTTAAAATTTTTAATTTGTCCCATTAAAATCTATTGAATAATCCCATAGATATAGCGTTTTAAAGTGATCGAACTTTCTGGAAAATTCTAGATTGGATATTATTAGTTTTACATCCACCGTTATTTCCATATGGACTAAGAAGTGTATTGCAACAAAGCTAAGCCTATATCCATCAATTCACATAGAAACTATAGTGTTGTCAAAGCCTATCGATATTTATATAGCTCATATAAGGAAAAATGAAATGGGGCCCCCGGCCCCAGAGGGATGGATATTATGAGTTCAGTACCCTTTAGTATTTAAATATGGATAATCAAGTGTATATATACTAAGTTTGGTCAAGATCAATCCATTCATGTAGGAGTATTAAGCCTATCGATATTTATATAGCTCATATAAGGAAAAATGAAATGGGGCCCCCGGCCCCAGGAGAATGGATATTATGAGTTCAGTACCCTTCGGTATTTGAATATGGATAATCAAGTGTACGTGTACTAAGTTTGATCGATATCCATCCATTCACGTAGGAGTATTTGTTTGTAATATTTTTATATAGCTCATATAAGAAAAAAACGAATTCGGGGCCCCCGGCCCCACACGAAATGTTATTAAAAGTTCTCAACCCCGTATGAGTTCCTTCTGGATAACGATGGATATATGTGCCAAGTTTGGTCAAGATCCATCAATCCGTGTAAAAGCCTTTGTGGAACAGACAAACAAACAAATTTTCACTTTTATATATATACTAGCGGATGTACCCGGCAAATTTGCCGGGATAGCATTCGGAACGAAGGAACTTCAACAGTCTTCAGCCTTATAATTATTCCGATCCCGGTATAATCCCAATCCCGTCGGTATTCTGATCCCGGTGGTATCTCGATACCAGTGGGATAACGATAGCTGTCGGATCCCGATAGCGGTGGGTTACCGGTCTAAGCCTGTTGATATTTATACATAGCTTATATAAGGAAAAATTAAATAGGGCCACCGGCCCCAGAGAAATGGATATTATAAGTTCAGTACACTTCGGTATTTGCATATGGATAATAAAGTGTATGTGTACTAAGTTTGTTCAAGATCTATCTATTCATGTAGGAGTATTTGTTAGTAATTTTATTTATATAGCTTATATAGGAAAAAAACTACATTTTGGGCCCCCGGCCCCAAACGGAATGTCATAAAATGTCCATAACCCTTTAATAGATCTTTCCGGATAATGATGGATATATATGCCAAATTTCGTCAAGATCCATCCATTATTCTAGGAGATTTAAGTCTATTGACCTATAGAACTTTCTGGAACATTCTAGATTAAATGTATTATCCTCTTCGAACTGTATAAAAACTGTCTTTTCTGAGTAATTATTCTTCGAATACGAAAAGTTATTCAAATAAATGCATTTCTATAACTATAGTACATATATGTTAAAAGAGGGGGCCCCGGGGGCCCATTCCATAATTGTACCAAACATTTTTAACAGATGGGGCCCAATAAAAATCATTCAGCTAAGTTATGACGCTAAAATTTATAATTTGTCCCAATAAAATCTATTGAATAATGCCATAGATATAGCGTTTTAAAGTTATCGAACTTTCTGGAAAATTCTAGATTGGATATTATTAGTTTTACATTCAACAATATTTCAGTACGGACAGTGAAGTGTATTGCTACCACGCTTGGACTATATCCATCAATTCACATAGAAACTATAGTGTTGTCTAAGCCTATTGATATTTATATAGCTCATATAAGGAAAATGAAACGGGGCCCCCGGCCCCAGAAGAATGGATATTATGAGTTCAGTACCCTTCGGTACATAAATATGGATAATCAAGTGTACTTGTACTAAGTTTAGTCAAGATGCATCTATTCATATAGGAGAATTATATCTATTGATATTTATATAGCTTATATAAGGAAAAATGAAATGGGGCCCCCGGCCCCAGAGGAATAGATATTATGAGTTCAGTACCCTTTAGTATTTGAGTATGGATAATCAAGTAAATGTGTACTAAGTTTGGTCAAGATCCATCCATTCATGTAGGAGTATTAAGCCTATTGATATTTATATAGCTCATATAAGAAAAAAACGAATTCGGGGCTCCCGGCCCCACACGAAGTGTTATTGAAAGTTCTCAACCCCTTAAGAGTTCCTTCTGGATAATGATGGATATATGTGCCAAGTTTGGTCAAGATCCATCAATCCGTGTAAAAGCCTTTGTGGAACAGACAAACAAACAAATTTTCACTTTTATATATATATATGATATGATATGACTAGCCGATATACTCGGTGTGGCCCGGGATTGCATTAGGACTCCGATCCCGGTGGCCTACAGATCCCATTAGGATACTGTTCTCTTTGGGATCCCGTTTCATCTAGGGACCCTCCTTTCCAATGTTATCCCATTTCCCGATTTGGTCGTGACATAGATTTAGCTTTTTAAAGATATCGAACTTTCTGGAAAATTCTAGATTGGATATTCTTAGTTTTAAATACACCGATATCTACAAACGGACAGTGCAGTGTATTGCTATCACGTTAGGCCTATATCCATCAATTCACAAAAAAACTAAAGTGTTATCTAAGCCTATTGACCTATAGAACTTTCTGGAACATTCTAGATTAAATGTATTATCCTCCCCGAACTGTGTAAAAACAGTCTTTTATTAGTAATAATTATTCTTCGAATACGAAAAATTATACGAATAAATGAATTTTTATAACTATAGTACATTTAAGTTAAAAGAGGGGCCCCGGGGGCCCATTCCATAATTGTACCGATTTAGTTTTGCCTGAGATCGGGCCCTATAATAATCATTCAAGTAAGTTATGAAGTTAAAATTTTAAATTTGTCCCATTAAAATCTATTGAATAATGCCATAGATATAGCGTATTAAAGTTATCGAACTTTCTTGAAAGTTCTAGATTGGATATCATTAGTTTTAAATCCAACTATATTTCAGTACGGACAGTGAAGTGCATTGCTACCGCGCTAGCCCTATACCCATCAATTCGCGTAGAAACTATAGTGTTGTCTAAGTCTATTGGTATTTATATAGCTTAAATTAGGAAAATGAAATGGGGGCCCCGGGCCTCAGAAGGATGGAAATTATGAGTTCTGTATTATTTATTATTTGAGTATGGATAATCAAGTGTATGTGAACTAAGTTCAGTTAAGATCCATCAACTCATGTAGTAAGTATTCCAAATGTCGCATAAGAGATGGAATCGGTGGGCCGTCGAGCGTGAGCTCTTAATGCCCCCCCCCGGCGCTCCCCCACACTAACCAGAGCACTGAAGGACTTAACCCGACTCCAGCCCGTGCGGGAGGGCGCCGGGAACCTCCCCCTTGACCTAGAGGAGGCCCGGTCGACCGAGGACGCTGCGTTTAAAGCGTCCGCAGTTAACTCTCTGTGGGTCAGGACGGCTTTGCTTCCACTCCGGTGGTTTGGTGTTGCGTTACCAACCCCCACCGCCCAGGGAGTCTTTAGGTCGGGACGTTAGTAGTGGCGGGACGAAACGGTTGCCTAGGGGCGGCTTTCTCACGGCCGCGTAGTTAAAATCATCGGCATGGGTTTTGAGGGCCACCCAAGCCTCATACCCATTAACAGCAACTAGTAATCATGTTAGTGGCAGCTCCCGTTGCGTTGGGAGTCATGCGTTTGGCCGGGGTTTTTTAGCTTCGGGTGGACAAGTCCCCCCTACTAGTCTGCCACGCCGCGAAGAGGCAAAACCCCATGTGGACGCCCCCGAATTTCTTCGAGGACGCGGTCGCTTACGCAACACCAGTGTAGTAAGTATTAAACCTATCGATATTTATATAGCTCATATAAGGAAAAATGAAATGGGGCCCCCGGCCCCAGAAGAATGGATATTATGAGTTCAGTACCCTTCGGTATTTGAATATGGATAATCAAGTGTACGTGTACTAAGTTTGATCGATATCCATTCATTCAAGTAGGAGTATTTGTTTGAACATTTTTTATATAGCTCATATAAGAAAAAAACGAATTCGGGGCCCCCGGCCCCACACGAAATGTTATTGAAAGTTCTCAACCCCTTAAGAGTTTCTTCTGGATGATGATGGACATATGTGCCAAGTTTGGTCAAGATCCATCAATCAGTGTAAAAGCCTTTGTGGAACAGACAAACCCAGAAACCCACAAACAAATTTTCACTTTTATATATATATATGATATGATATGATATGATATGATATGATTTGATATGATATGACTAGCCGATATACCCGGCGTGGCCCGGGATTGCATTAGGACCCCGATCCCGGTGGCCTACAGATCCCGTTAGGATACTGTTCTCTTTGGGATCCCGTTTCATCTAGGGACCCTCCTTTCCAATGTTATCCCATTTCCTGATTTGGTCGTGACATAGATTTAGCTTTTTAAAGATATCGAACTTTCTGGAAAATTCTAGATTGGATATTCTTAGTTTTAAATCCACCGATATTTCAGTACGGGCAGTGTATTGCTACCACGTTAGGCATATATCCATCAATTCCCATAGAAACTATAGTGTTGTCTAAGCATATTGACAATTGATATTTATATAGCTTATATAAGGAAAAATGAAATGGGGCCCCGGCCACAGAGGAATGGATATTATGATTTCGGTACCCTTTAGTATTTGAGTATGGATAATCAAGTGTATGTGTAATTAGTTTGGTCAAGATCCATCTATTCATGCAAGAGTATTTGTCAGTCATTTTAATTATATAGCTCCTATAAGAAAAAAACGAATTCGGGGCCCCCGGCCCCAACGACATGTCATAAAAAGTTCATAACCCATTAAGAGTCCTTTCAGGATAATGATGGATATATGTGCAAAATTTGTTCAAGATCCAATACATTAATTTAGGAGTATTAAGCATATTGACTTATAGAATTTTCTGGAACATTCTAGATTAAATGTAATATCCTCCTCGAAACGTGTAAAAACTGTCTTTTCGAAGTAATTATTCTACGAATATGAACAATTATACAACTAAATGCATTTCTGTAACTAAAGTACATTTAAATTAAAAGAGGGGCCCCGGGGGGCCATTCCATAATTGTACCGAATTAGTTTTGCCTGCGATGGGGCCCTAAAAAAATAATTCAGGTAAGTTATGACGTTAAAAATTTAAATTTGTCCCATTAAAATCTATTGAATATTGCCATAGATATAGCGTTTTAACGTTATCGAACTTTCTGGAAAATTCTAGATTGGATATTATTATTTTTAAATCCACCGATGCTTCAGTATATATATGATATGATATGATATGATTTTCGATAACAATATCTAAGTTTGAATTATGCGATGATTAAAAAAAAGTTAAATCACTTAACATGGAATAAAATACTTCTTTAAAAGAATACTTGTATCATGTGCTCATGACGCCTTATGTGCCCACTAGACTACTCCGCGCATCCGATAGTGGCAAACTCCCAATACCGCATGGTCGCCTTGAGACTTTCCGAAGGCGCACTTGCGTATTTGCTGGCCCAATCATTTAGAACACCCTTCCTGTCGCTCTCAGAAACAGCCAGACCGATTTGAAAACACATCTATTTCGCAAACACCTGCCTGGGTTGATGTTGTCTACCATCTTTTCCAGCTAGCTTTTATCTCCTAGATGTATATTGGCTTGTGTTGTTTATGGTTGCAAGGGATGAAAGACTTTGAATGGATATGCTCGTATGTAGTTTTTGTAATGTTGCGTTTTGTATTTAAATGTGGTAAAATATCGATTGTTTCATTTCTCTTTTAATATGGTTGACTTTGTACCGCGCTTCCAGCCTTTGGGGATAAAGCGTGATTTTCAAATATACTTTATTATTATTATTATATTTACTCTCAATACATTGTTATAATACGTTTTAAATATAGTCAATTCCGACGATCAAATCATATTCTTTTAAGGACGCTGTTGATTACAATCCATTTGTTACGTCATTTCTCGAAGGTCGAGGTCACGTAATCCGCCCTTGGGGTATTAAATGTGGAATACTGATTCTTAAGCTATTATTTGAATGAGAGACGATGGAGTAAAAAATTGGAAACATAAAAAACAATATGATTGTTTAATTACGATTTATAGAAATTGAATCAATAATGTCGCATAGGAGATGGCGTCGGTGGGCCGTCGAGCTCGAGCTCTTAATGCCCCCCCCCGGCACACTTCCACACGGGCCAGACGCCGGGTCTCCCGGCCGACAGACCGTGCGGCGGCACACCGGGAAACCTCCCCTCTGGCTTGGGGGACGTCCGGTCGACCGAGAACGCTGCGTTTAAAGCGTTCGCAGTCCACCCTCCCAAGGGTCTGGGCGGGTTTTCTTCCACTCCGGAGGGAATGTGTTGCGTTACCACCCCCCACCGCCCAGGGAGTCTTTCTGTTTGGACGGAAAGTTGGGACGAAACGGTTGCCTTGGAGCGGCTTTCTCACGGCATGGGCTTATTCGCCACCCAAGCCTCATATCCATCAACGGCATCAAGTAATCATGTTAGACACTGCTACTCCTTTTGCGTTGGGAGTAATGCTGTCGGTCGGGGTTTTTGGTTTCGGGTGGACAAGTCCACCCTACTAGTCCGCCACGCCACGAAGAGGCAAACCCCATATGGACGCCCCCAAGTTTCCTCGGAGACGCTGCCGCGGTCGAAACGGCACGTATGAATCAATAAAACGCAAGGTTTTCCACCGGCTATATAGTCAACAAATAAGACATCCTTATGTCACTAGGACATTTAAACAACATAAGGAAGTCTTATTGGTTGACTACATAGCCGGTGAAAAACTGTGCGTCGGTTCAGTTGCGTAGCTAAGGTTAGTGCCGCAAAGTGTGGGCAAATACTACGCTTTCAAGGAAAAACAATCTCTAGTTGGCTAAAATACCGAACCACCCCCACCCAATCTAAAGAAAAGAGTGCCGCCCTGGCGACCGCTCCCTTCGCACCCCCTTCCGACACGACTGCGTCTTTGCCTAATATTTAATACAGCCCCGCCCTCTCCCCCCGCATTTTTCGGTGCCTAATTTAAAGAATTCATTTTTTTCTTTCTTGTTAATAGAGAATATTTCATAAAAATCTTAGTTTGTCTTATTATAAAACATAAATTACTAAGCATAAAATTGGTATATGAACGCACTAAAGTAATAAATATTACAATAAATGTTAAATTAAGAACAACAACCAATGAAAGAAATATTACGTTAACCTGTACACAAATAAAAGAGATGGTAATATAATGTTACATTACATGGAATGAGCGTTACAATAAACTACATGAAGTAATTGTTACATATTAACTTTTGCTTTAAATACAATATATAATTATATAATAAATGTAACAAAGTGACTTTGTGCAGCTCACACAGCTGCAAACATCTCACACAGCTGCATACATTTCACACAGCTGCAAAATCTCACACAGCTGTACACATCTCTTACAGCCACACACATATCACACAGCTGCACATATCTCACAGAGCCGCACACATCTCAAACAGCTGTACACATTTCACTCAGCTGCACACATTTCACTCAGGTGCACACATTTCACTCAGCTTTACACATTTCACTCAGCTGCACACATTTCACTCAGCCGCACATATCTCACACAGATGTACACATCTCACGCAGCCGCACACATCTCACACAGCTGTACATATCTCAAACAGCAGCACACATCTCACAAGGCTGTACACATCTCACACAGCTGCACACATCTCAAACAGCTGTACACATCACACACAGCCGCACACATCTCACACAGTTGCACAGATCTCACACATCTGTACACAGCCACACACATCTCACACAGCTGCACACATGCATTTCACACACCCACACACATCTCACAAACCCTCACACATCTCACAAACCCACACACTTCTCACAAGCTCATACACGTCTCACAAATCCCACACAGAGCGTCAGACACACAAATACCATATCAGTTTCGAAAGATTTCAGTTTCACTCTTTGTCTATTCATGACTCTTGTCTATTTACTCACAAATCTTGTCTATTCACTCACAAACCTTACCTCTTGTCTATTCATGACTCTTTTCTACTCACGACTTTTGTCTATGAGCCTATTTAATACTCCTGTCTATTTGCTCAATAATCTTCTCTATTCTTTCACGAATCTTACCTATACATGACTCTTGTCTATTATCGACTGTTGTCTATTCATGACACTTGTCTATTCGTGACTCTTGTCAATTCTCGAATCTTGTCTATAATCGACTTTTGTCTTTTCACGACTCTTGTCTATTAATTCTATACTCTTGTCTTTTCACGACGCTGGTCTACTCTCAAATCTTGTCTATTCTCGAATCTTGTCTTTTCAAGACGCTTGGTTATTTATTACACTTGTCCATTCACGACCCTTATCTATTCATAATTCTTGTCTTTTCACGACTCTGGTCTACTCTCAAATCTAATCTATTCACGACTCTGGTCTCCTCACGACTATTTTTCTATTAACGACTCTTGTCTATTCACTCGCAAACCTTGTCTATTCACGACTCTGGTCTACTCTAGACTCTTGTCTATTTCTTGACTTTTGTCTTTCACGACTCTTGTCTATTTATTCTTGACTCATGTCTTTTCCCGACTCTTGCCTCTTCATGACACTTGTACATACACGACTCATGTCAATTCAACACTCTTGTCTATAAATGACTCTTGTCTACTCATGACTCTTATCTACTCATGACTCTTGTCTATTCACGAAACTTGTCCATTCATGACTCTCGTCTATACACGTCTCTTGTACATTCATGAGTCTTGTCTTTTTAAAACTCTTGTCTATGTATGACTCTTATCTACTCATGGTTCTTGTCTCTTCATGACACTTGTCTATTCATGACTCTTATCTATTTAATACTAGTATTTTTTCGGGCCGTATTATCAGATAAACTTAAATCAGTTTTTTCTTTACATTGTCTGTAATTGTAAGTATAACCACTGATTTAGTGGGACAAAGGTCTAAAAAAGGGGTTTCAAATCAACTTGTTTTTGCATCTTCTAATGATCTGTATTTTAACTGTAATGAAAAAAAAATGATACTCTTTAAATGGAAATGTGTGAAAATGTGTACATCAATTAAAAAAAAAATTAAAAAATTTCGTCCCGACTAAAAGAAACTAAATAATATGCGGCACATTTAAACAAAACTAGGCTTTGCGGAATTGAAGCCCAACACTTTGTTCAGCAGCCCCCCCCCCCCCTCGCGAGGATGCAGGTAGATCTCGCTTACATTGGACATAGCCTCAAGCAGCAGTCGGAACTCCACCACTGAAGCAGTTTCATTGATAAACTTTCATTCAATCCTTACAGTTGTGAGTGTTATGGAGTATGAATGGCTAACATTGCCAATGATATGGAGGATTCAGTGAAGAGGTGAAATTAAAAGGAGATCGTTAATGTAATAAAAATATATAAATATACTTTAAAATAAAGATTTCAATATAAAACTAAATACAAATTAAGAAACCTAAACCAAAAAATCCCAACTACAAATGTACAATGTGAATCTCACAATTAAATGTATTCTTGTATCCCCTAGCCTAAAAAAAAAGTTATTTTGTTATTGATCCTTAACAGTGTTTAGATGTCCTAAGTATGAAATAAATTAATAAGCTTTTATAAATTTTAAATAAAATCCAAACCAATTTATTTTTTCACGTTTATTTTCTTTTTGATAATTTTTTTTTTTAAATCTGGCAATGGCCATTTCTCTATGTCGACCCAAGCCAGTTCCTGAATGTGGATGAATGAAGCATCAATCACCTTGTGTTGCACGGTCAGATAATGAGAAACCAATACAAGCGTTCTTGTTGACTTTCTAACTGAGCTGAAAAGCAACGCTAAAAGCTTAAAGGTGGGATAATGTTTAGCTAAGCTGACTACAGGTAATGTTGTTAAACAAAGTGATATCAACTGATGGTATGCATTTTATAACCATTCATTTCAAATTAAAAAAATTAATAGTTTTAATAACTAAAAGAGTTTGAACAGTTATAACAGTTTGGCCTTAACTCCGGATAAATAACTTTAAAGTCCAAGATTTTAACACCGACTACATTTTCTCATCTAAAAGTCAATTTTGCCATGCATCCATTATGTAAATGAGACCCTTCATGTCAATTGACAGGACAGCAACTAAAATAGAAATATTTGATTGTAAATAAATAATCGTAGTCGTTAGGATTTGAAACCTGCCTAAAGTTTTTATGTTTCCAACCATTTGAGTCTTAGTTATGCCCCTTCAAACAAAACTTTACCACGGTTGAACCACATCTCTACATTCATTAAAAATTATATGTCAGAACGATGTTTAGCAGCAGGAAATGAAACGGTCGCCATTGTTGGATTTACTCTCGAACCAAAACGACTATCGTTTGGTAAATAGACCGCTGCGAAGATCTTGGGCAAGAATAGAAACACAAGAGCCACTGTGTGGTTGAGCAGGAGAGCCAATGATAGCAGAAGGACGCGTACAAAGTCGCGGCCAGCTGTAAAGTAGGTTGGAATAAATGCCAACCATATGACCAGCGTGGTGGACACGCACATAGAGATGAATCTTGATTCGTTGAAGTTGTCTGGAAGTTTCCTTGTCTTGAAGGCAAACAGTGAGCACAGCGAGACCAGAACGAGGTTGTAAGCCAGGAACGAGGCCAGGCCGGGTAGTGTCATGTCACAGGTGAGCTCGACAAATTTCTCGGTTGCCACGGGTTGGGTTTTCCGGGCAGTGGGTTGGTACATGATATACATCACAACACAGAGGGCAACCTGTGAACAGGTACAAACGAGCCCAATTAGTATACAAATATCAATTTTTAACTTTTGTAATTATTTCCTGAGTTAAGATTGTCTGCTGCGGATCTTTCAGCAGTGAGGAGCAGAGTTAATTACACGCAAATGGTGAATAAATGTGTACACATTTTCAGTTTGTGCGTAATCAATAAATATTAAAACGAAACAAAAAATTTTCCAAAAAGGAATGGTTCTAACACATTGATAATCAATATTCTAATTCTTTCAAACATCATTCTACCACTGACCACCACGTCAAAACCTATGTAATATGTTGCTAAATACCCGAGCTTTCTGAATGTTACAGCGCCTCGCCATCTACATCTAAGTACGATTGTAACAGTGCTCGGAGACAGGTAAGATTGTAACACTGCTCGGTGAGAGGTAAGATTGTAACATTGCTCGGTGAGAGGTAAGATTGTAAATCTGCTCAGTGAGAGGTAAGATTGTAACAATGCTAAGTACAATTTTAATTATAAAAATGCATAATACGACATAGGCTTAACAAAATTCCATCTGAAATATGATTGTAACACCATTTAATCTGAGATATGATTGTCATACTATCCAACCTGTGATATGATTGTAACACCATTCAATCTGAGATATGATTGTAACACTATACAACCTGTGATATGATTGTAACACCATTCAATATGAGATATGATTGTAACACTAAACAACCTGTGAAATGATTGTAACACTATACAACCTGTGATATGATTGTCATACTATCCAACCTGTGATATGATTGTAACACCATTGAATCTGACATATGACTGTAACGCCATTCAATCTGATGTATGATTGTAGCATCGCTTAATGTAAGTTTCGTTGTAACATCGTTAAATTATAAAGTTCATTAGACATGTCACAGGCCTGTGCTTTTCACTTGACGTAATGCAATGTTGGGCCCATTTACCTTAGGATCAGGGTAAATTCGATATTATCACGCGCTCTTCTGTCTTGCTGTTCTGTATTCTTCTTGAGGTGTTTGGACGACAATGGACGTTTAGCATAACTAGATGAAAATAAAGACATAAATGCACAACCACCCAGCCTGTTTCCCAACCTTTTTGGACCAGCACCCACCTAAGCACGTTAAAGGGTTTAATGCCGCGCCCCACAACTGCCTTATTTGGAGGGCTTTAGAAGTGTCTTTATGGTGCAGGGATAAATTGAAATGAAATGTTCCCTTTTATCCTCGAGATTCAGCTGTGTAGGATGAAACATAAAAATAATGTGAACTGTGCAGTGCCATAAATGACACGCAATAAATGGGGTTAATTTAAATAGCTTTTCTGATTATACAATTTAACTGCCCCCCTCAACACACTTTATAAAGTTAAAAAAGTTCTAAATACAATCGCTATCTTAAAGACAAAGTGACACCCCCAACAAGCTTCGCATAGCACCCTCACGCCCCCCCCCCCCCCACAAAAAAAATAAAAATAAAAATAAATGGGGCGTACTGTACCATGCTGGGAAACTCTCTCAACAAGTTATATTCTTATTACAGATGCCTAATTGTAAGATTTATGAAAACTAGATCTATATAAGAGTTGTGGTTGATAGATGGAAGATGTCAACTTATGGTAGGACTGGGACCATAAATGAGTTGGGGTTGATAGAAGGAAGATGTCAACTTATGGTAGACCATAGATGAGTTGTGGTTGATAAAAGGAATATATCAACTTATGGTAGACCATAGATGAGTTGTGGTTGATAAAAGGAATATATCAACTTATGGTAGGGTCGTAGAATTGTGCGCCGATATTGACGTGAACAAACTTTAGAGAAGTGAATTTAAATTGATGCTATTAATAAAATTTTGTTTTGTTTGATGAATTAGGTTATAAATTATTGTAAATTATCTTCTTAAAAAAAAAACATTCTTTTACCTGGACTGAAATGATAAGGAATGCTATGAAGATTTGAGACCTTGGACTGGTGAATATCAGCGACTTGGTGTTGGTGGAGCCACTCTGAAAAATTCTATAGATTCTTACACTCTTGACAAGCAATGGAGCATAGAGCGAGTCGAAACTCAGACAGAACAGGAAATAGACAATACCGCACAATGGGCCCGAGGGCTCCAACTGGAAGCAGATGACCGTTAGATAACCCAGGAAGATGGCCGCAAGCTGGAGGACGCTCAGCTCCCTACTGGACGCCTTAATTACGCGCGACTCCTGGTAAAAATAGTAGGCTCCGCAGACGATTAAGGTCGCAGTTATGGTGAGGAACGCGAAGCAAATTTGTAAAACTGACAACGTGCTGGACATCGGAGGGAACGACAGCGGGATGGGACTGCACGAGATGTAATCTGTGTTCGCGTCGGGCCAGGTGAAGAGCTTACAAGGCTCGCAGCTCGTTCTGTTGTCGGCGATTCTCTCGTTGTCTCGACATACTCTGCACTCCCAGCAGCATTCAAACTGTTTCTGGATCTTGTACTCACCAACAACGCACGGTCGGCTGCACACCGATTCGGGAATTACCGAGTCTTTTTCTGATATTCCCAATGGTACAATTCGGTTTTGCTTTATCAGATGATCCCACATGATTTTCCTCTCCCTAAACGCTATGTGTTTCGTAGATCGGTCGTAAGTTGCGACATGTTTCGCAACGAGTCCCACAACCCTTGACGAGTTTGTATCTCCGTATCCCAGTGGTGTATCCACGCTATCATAAACCAGCTGAGAAATGACGTACTTCCCTACGACGTCACCATTTTTATCAAATTTTATGTCTCCCGTGTAACCATGAAAAGCGACATTTCTGATATAACCCGTTAAATCATGTCTTCTGACGCATTCACTGATTTCGGACACGTTCGCACCGAGACACACGTCTTGGATTAAATCATGCACGCCATAGGCTATCGTTTTCACAGCGTCCATGAGTAGCGCCGGTGTGAGCATAAATTCAAACAAAGGTTGCCGTAGGATATTGGCTTTCGGATCACAAGTTCCACGAAGAAACGAACAGCTCGTCAGATCCTCCCATGCTTGCATCATCCAGGGGTTTGAGGACGTCTCTGGATTTAGTTTACTGATGTACTCGTAGAACTCTGGAACCAGTGAAGCATTAAAGAAAAATGTGAATGCGCCTTGCAATATCTCCTGGTGCTGGGCGATGGACTCTTTGCTCGCTATGGAAAAAGAGTCACTAACGATCCAAATAAATCGTCCCTTGCCGTCAAATTTCTCCATGGACACCAGGAGATGTTTTATTGGAATTTCTTCCGCAAATAAGATGACAACACGCGCCCTGGGGACGGTTAGCAGATTCCGAGCAACGGGGTCTGTGTCATCCATGTCACTGACTCGGTGTGACGCTGCGATGCATATTTTGAGAGCTGCCGCTATGGCCTTGATTGTGTCGAACGCCCTCTCCCCGTAAGGTCCCAGGGAGTAGATGACGGAAATGTAGGACCACCCCATGTGGGAAATGAACTCAAGAATCGCTTGAGCTTGGAATTTGTCAGGTCCTATAACTCTGTTAAAGATCGGGTGAAGGGTTTTGTCGCTCAGTTCGTCACTCGATGTGATGTAGCCGACGAGGGGAACTTTTGCGGCGCTATAGAGGTAGGAGAGAGACACAGCCGCCACGCTAGTCATTGGTGCCACCACGCCGATCACATCGTAAAAACTTCCGGTGGCTGACGTCGATGTGAGGCAGTTCCCTTCAAGGCAGTCGTTAAAGCACTTCTTGTCTCGCTGGACGAATTAGAGCCCTTGCGCCAAAGCCATTGCTGTGGATGAGCAGTCGTCTAGTATGTAAAACCCCAGGGAAATGTTTGATAGTAGATTTGAATTATTGTTGATCCGCTGTACGGCAAACGCTACGGCCTCTGGGTACTCGATGCCCCAGGAGCCGAATATCTGGGTCTCGTAACAAGCTTTCCCGGACATCTCAAGTGTGTTGGAAAGAATCACACCGATGTTAATGTCTCGGGGGTCGGCGAACATTGTGGGGCTCAAACCATATAACATAAGGTCCGCTCTGGAGATTTGAAGAAATCCCCAAACAACTACGATTGAGAAAATAGTAAAAACACTCGTCATTTTCAGCAAGTTTCTTGGACTGTTTGAGTTAGCGTCAAAATGTTTCTGTTATAGCTCGACCCGTGTATCAGCTGGGTTACAGCTCGTATAACTACAAGACGAGTAAGAAGCTCTCTGAGAGTTGGCTTGTGTATTTGTTACGATTTTCTTCTCCATTTGAATACAACACTTTTTTGTTCTATTTGTTTCAATATACTTCAAAGGGAAAATTTTCTTAATTAAGCAATATAAGAGCCTTTCATAAATTTAATTGCAAATTTCTTTTCTTGCTCAGTACTGGCCCCGAATGAAAGATGATGATTTTTATAAATGAATTCGAAGTTTGTAAAACTGCGAGCCACTCAGAAGTTGTCATCATATTTTTTCACAGATCAAAACGTTTTGACAAGATCTTAAGGATATATATATCTAAGAGTGCACATTCAGTTTGACTCCATTCACACATACGTCATCAACTTGCTTTTCCGAGCAATGCGGTGACAGGTTTTGTTTCCTTAATGGTCAGCAGAACATTTTGTTCTCAAACATTTGACACCATCATCTGAAAGCTATCAGATGTTCTTACAAATGTTTCTTTACTCATATATTAATCAAAAGATCGATTCCTGGACGTCATTGTTTTAATGCCTCGTCCCTGAACAGTGGTCTTTGGCTCTCATCAAATATCCTAAAAATTACGCGTCCAAGAGAATAAATCATCTCCACAAAAAATATTTAGATAGCACCGACTGTGTCTACAAGGAATATCACCAATAGTAGCCTGCATAACTATGCATTGTCCAGCCTCCTCAGTCAACACGTGTTTAAATGAATCACCACAAGTATGGTACTCCTCCAAATGAATAATTAGATTGCCTGTTGATAAAACGATATTGAAGAAATTATCTAAAGCGGAAATAGAAATATAATTATAGGTTCTACTTTGTAGATCCGGTTTGTAAAACCTTTATTCACTTAAATAGTGTTTTTTAATGTTCAATTTGAGATTTTAGTTCATTTATTTCTCAAAAATTAATTTCATCATTTTTCAATCACAGTAAATAATTCTCTAGGCAGTTGTGGCTGTAACGCTTTTGTTGAATAGGGGAGCAAAATAAAATCTCTCGGAGTTAGCACTGATTGAGTTACTTTTTAAGTACGTTAATTGAATGCATGTTTTGTCAAGTAACTTAAGCAGATGGGAAATTCCCACATTGACGCAGCCACTGTTTGACGGTTAATTCCTAGAAGTTAATAAAGCTGCTTGGTGTATGAGGTTAGTGAGCCCACAATTATAAAAGTGAGGCTAATAAACCAAATAAATCATCAAATAAAATAACCGTCTTCCCTAATGACTAGGAACTCTTTAGTTTTTCAAAAATGTTTCGTTTGCTTAGACAAGTCTAAAGAGATAAAATTGATTTTACACCAAAAATGCGCCCCAATTGTTTTTACTGAGTTACAGAATTCAATTCCTAACTTTTGAATATGGTACAAATAAATCTGCCGTTTCTGTTAAAGTTTTCTTAAGAACAATTAAGCAGAAATAAAATAACGGCAATAAAAGAACCGTGACAAATGTTATTACAAGGAGAAAGTTGTTCTCAAACCTTTTATCAGCTTTTTAAAACTCCTTAGTGTTATAAACTCCGCTTCTGAGTCCCCGTCCTATAACATCTTACGAATGTTCAGAATAATCATTGTGAAAGACAATAGGACCAAATAAACAAACAAGTAAACGTTGGTGATGTCACAATTATATAGCTTGACATGTCACAATACACTGCATGACATGTCACAATACAATGCTTGAAATGACACAATACAATGCTTGACATGTCACAATACAATGCTTGACATGCATCAATACACTGCATGACATGTCACAATACAATGCTTGACATGCATCAATACACTGCATGACATGTCACAATACAATGCTTGACATGTCACAATACAATGCATGACATGTCACAATACAATGCTTGACATGACACAATACAATGCTTGACATGCATCAATACACTGCATGACATGTCACAATACAATGCTTGACATGCATCAATACACTGCATGACATGTCACAATACAATGCTTGACATGCATCAATACACTGCATGGCATGTCACAATACAATGCTTGACATGCATCAATACACTGCATGACATGTCGCAATACAATGCTTGACATGTCACAATACAATGCTTGACATGTCACAATACAATGCTTGACATGACACAATACAATGCTTGACATGACACAATACAATGATTGACATGTCACAATACAATGATTGACATGACACAATACAATGATTGACATGACACAATACAATGCTTGACATGACACAATACAATGTTTGACATGACACAATACAATACTTGACATGTCACAATACAATGCTTGACATGACACAATACAATGCTTGACATGACACAATACAATGATTGACATGTCACAATACAATGATTGACATGACACAATACAATGATTGACATGACACAATACAATGCTTGACATGACACAATACAATACTTGACATGACACATTGCTTGACATGCCATTCAATTGATACTTTTTCTGAGTCTTTGGCAAATGCTCCATATCTTAACAAATAAATATTTATTAACCAATCAGGAATTTCGATGGAAAGAAGATGATAAAATTTGTTACTCAACTGACGTCCACAGGAGGTTAAATAGTAGAAAAATTGAAATACTGTGCTGCTCAGCTGGCTTAATTTGTAAAACATGTATTCGACTTAATTATGCACACATTTCCTAACTCGGAGATGAAAACATACAGTAACCAGGAAATACAAACATATTCTGACCACGAAATACAAACATACACTCATCAGAACAAACATACAGTGTCCAGGATGAAAAAAAAAATTACGAACTAGGAAATACAAACATGTCTTGTCTAAAAATAAAATACAAATATACTGACCAAATTATAGAAGTTTCAATTGAAAAAGAAAGTTAAACTTTATAAAACACTAACCGATAGCGCAACAAACACGTACACCAGGTACTGAATAAGAGTAGTGACCACCAACCAGGAACAGAGTGAACGTACTGACAACTAATCATGAAAATATTAACATAAACCAAACATTAGAAGTTAGCTCGGTTAAGACAGGTTACCTTCTAGTTGACTGATGAAGTCATCTCGGGTAAGACAGGTTACCTTCCAGTTGACTGATATGGAGGTGAGGCGTCCGAAATTAAACTTTTGGCGTCTGTTAAAGCCCAGAAATCAATGAAACATTGATTAAGCAGCAGGAGAGTAAAACATCAAAGGTGCATGCGGCGCTCAGCGCAACAACACACCACGGTTGGGTGTCGGGGTGGGAGGTTTCCAGTGTTTGTTCGTCGGGGCATCACTGAGGCTAAGTGGGAGAGATTATACGTGTCATATAGGATGAGTAGTTTTAAAAGGAATATTCAACATGACAAGTGCAGGGAATTAGTTTCACTTCATTACTTGATCACACCAGACTTGATCATACGAGACTTGATCACACCAGACTTGATCACACCAGACTTGATCACACGAGACTTGATCACACGAGACTTTGAAACTCGAGATATATCTAATCACTTGCCATTTCAGCAAAAGCACATTACATTATTTAACTTAGACATAAGGAATTTGTTTATGGAGCAGTTTATGTCACGACGTTATGTGACACGACATTTTAGATCACGGCACTTCAATACACATTTTATATCACTGTACTTCATCATATGACATTTTATATCAATCCTTTCAACACAGAACACATAATATAATAAAGTATATATAATGTAATATTAATAAAATAATATAAGGACATTTCATAACATTTTGTATAACTACAAATCACACTGCATATAATAATCGCAATATCTCACAGAAAGTAGAAATTTTCTATGGTTATTTGTTTGCTCACCATGAAGCAGGTATCTTGTAAGTGACCTTTCACCCGTCAAATCATAAGGTCTTTGAATTTATCTCGATCAATCCTTGTCAACAAGAAATTGCTTAGTTTTAATTCCTTGGCTCCTCTGGTGGATAAAAAGATGACAGAAGTTTACGCACTCACTGACAGGAATTCCAAACCTCTGACGTGTTGTCAATTCCAAAACTGTGACGTCTTATCAATTCCAAAACTGTGACGTTTTGTCAATGACAAAACTGTGACGTCTAGTCAATTACAAAACTGTGACGTCTTGTCAATTACAAAACTGTGACGTCTTGTCAATTACAAAACTGTGAATTCTTGTCAATGACAAAACTGTGACGTCTTGTCAATTACAAAACTGTGACGTCTTGTCAATGACAAAACTGTGACATCTTGCCAATTACAAAACTGTGACGTGTTGTCAATTACAAAACTCGAAATATATCCTTTTCTTTTGTTAGTGTCGTTTTTTCGGTTTTCGACTTTATGTTAAATCAATGAGCCAATATACCCAGCGTTGCACGGGATTGCATCCGGGAAAACAACGACTTCTACAGCCTTTTAATTAACATTGACATTTAGCGCCAAGTTAAGAAAACAACAAAACAACAAAACAACAAAACAACAAAACAACAAAACAACAAAACAACAAAACAACAAAACAACAAAACAACAAAACAACAAAACAACAAAACAACAAAACAACAAAACAACAAAACAACAAAACAACAAAACAACAAAACAACAAAACAACAAAACAACAAAACAACAAAACAACAAAACAACAAAACAACAAAACAACAAAACAACAAAACAACAAAACAACAAAACAACAAAACAACAAAACAACAAAACAACAAAACAACAAAACAACAAAACAACAAAACAACAAAACAACAAAACAACAAAACAACAAAACAACAAAACAACAAAACAACAAAACAACAAAACAACAAAACAACAAAACAACAAAACAACAAAACAACAAAACAACAAAACAACAAAACAACAAAACAACAAAACAACAAAACAACAAAACAACAAAACAACAAAACAACAAAACAACAAAACAACAAAACAACAAAACAACAAAACAACAAAACAACAAAACAACAAAACAACAAAACAACAAAACAACAAAACAACAAAACAACAAAACAACAAAACAACAAAACAACAAAACAACAAAACAACAAAACAACAAAACAACAAAACAACAAAACAACAAAACAACAAAACAACAAAACAACAAAACAACAAAACAACAAAACAACAAAACAACAAAACAACAAAACAACAAAACAACAAAACAACAAAACAACAAAACAACAAAACAACAAAACAACAAAACAACAAAACAACAAAACAACAAAACAACAAAACAACAAAACAACAAAACAACAAAACAACAAAACAACAAAACAACACTGCTATAGTAAAAAAATAAAAGAATAAAAGAATTAGTTTGTCTCCTAGAAAAACACATTTGAAATGACTTTAGTAAACCTTTTGTTCCCAGATTCATTGTTTGTATTGGTCTTACAAGTATGCCATTGTCAAGTTTAAATATGTGCTTTTGCGATATGTTGAGCTTGCTGTCTACTCTTTTGATGTAATTGTATACTTTTTTGTCCCCTTTCTGTTCATTATGATTCCAGTTGAACATTTTTTTTTGTTGTGCTCTTGTTATCCCACTAATTTCATGTTGATGATTATTTGTTCTCTCTTGACATTATTCTTTCTGTTTTCTTTTTAAATTGGGAATTAATTCTTCTTTCATATTTCATAGTTTTCAATGTTATCTTGTGTTATCTTATGTTCTTTCACGTCTTATCATTTTTCCTCTAAGTAGTTTTGCTTTCATGTGGTCTGATAAATTTTCATTTTAGAGCAATGGAATTAAATCAATGTATGTATTTTTCTATGCTTTCAGTGACATTCCATTAGCTCATTGCAATAACCTTCATGTTGTCATTCTGTTATTCTTTTATTTCATTATCTTCAGTTATTTTTAAATGCTTGAAAGGATGTAGTTTCCTTTGTTGTCTTCTCATCAACCACTGTTCCATTAAAATTTCTGAATTCTCATCTATCACATCTGGAATATTATCAATTATCAATGGTGTTTTAGGTTTATCCATGAAAACGGCTTGGATTTTTCCTGTTATTCAAGGTGTATCTACATTAATAATTGCTGTCTTATATGATATAATTGGTCCATCTCCTAATTTAATGTTCTCTTTTTATTCTGTGAATTGATCTGGTTTCATTAATGAGCTGCAAAATAAAGCCGTTGAAAAATCACAGTATTTTAGGGCATACTAACGAAGTTAAAATATATTTTGAAATAACTGCTTTTGAGCAAAGGCATTTTGTCCCAACTTTACGACGAGCTATCTTATGGCCAGGACTTATCTTATGGCCAGGAGTTATCTTATGGCCAGGAGTTATCTTATTCAAAAGTGCGATGAATGTATAGAAGTTAAGAATGAGAATAGCATTTAGATATTTGGTTAGGAGAATGTTACATAGATCAAATGTTCACACCACTTTATAAAGTTTTGGTTTGTTTTAATGGACTTCGATGAGTCACTTCCTTGTTTTGTCACGTGGTATGAGTAAGCCTTCGGTAGGCTGTCTGCTACACATAACAGCATACAACAACATGTAACAGCTGATCAGCCTTTATCATTAATTTTAACGCAAAATGTTTGTTTCCATCAGCGCTTCCCCAATGTTAATTAAACATTTTACTTTTCAAAATATTCTTGAATACACTTGTTTTTTAAATGAAATTCATAAATGTGACAGTAATTATAATTCAGCTATGATTAAAGTATTTAAAGGAAGAAAGTTGTTTGAAGAAAAATTTGTGAGCGACTAGTGTGTTGCAGACAGCCTCCCGGAAGTCTTACTCGTACTTACTCTTATCACATGACAAAACAATCGACTCATCGTAGTCTATTCATCAAACTCACGTTGGTTCTCGCGCAACCAATTTTTTTAATCATGGGAGGCCAAATATTGACACGAAAAGCCAATAAAATTATAGCTTCACTCCCGTTTAAATATATGTGTATAATTCGCACACTTTTTAACTGAATTATCATACAGAGTGTTTGTATACTATAACTTTCTTTCTTAAAAAAGGCAAATCTAGAAACTATAAAAGTTTAAGGATGTATTGATCCCCAATACTACACAAAGGTCATTTTTTTAAACAAATGCCATTTTTCTATACTAACGTCATACCTGGATACGGAAATTTACCCTCTCCTTCCTTTATCTCTCGCTCTCTTGTTTGCTTAGTCTCTCAGGCAACGGGGGTCTCTGTAAACTCCGAACACGTGGATCAATCGTCATTTTGACATATTATAGATCAACTAATTTAAAACAAAAAAAAACCCAACGTTGTTTTCCAGAAATTCTTCTACAATATTAAGAGATTTGCTTCGCATCATGTTGAATGAAAAACAATGGGTAATAGTTTAAGACAACTTAAGTTTAATAACATCCCAGTTGACCTATGACCCCAGTTGACTTATGATCCAAGGTGACCTATAACCCACGTTGACCTAGGATCCCAGTTGACGAATGAAACACATGTACAGCCTCATGTATGAAAAAGCGTCATGCCCTAATTGAGGAGTTTGTGTATCTGTATTTATGTGTGTCTGTGGGGCTCTCTCCCTAGATCTCTCTTTCTCTTTCTGTGTTTGTGGTATTTATGTGGTAATCTGATCTAAGCACATCGGCCCACACAGTATTACAATGCAAGCATACGGAAAAATGTATTGGTTATTTTTTCCTAAAACATAATGTCCATTAAAACGAGTGTGCGCCTTTTGCCAACCCCTTTATTCCATGTACACTTGCCAGTACCAACCAATCATTCGCCATCCCCAAACCAACCGCCAACCACCAACTATGCCATCAACGGTGCATATAATCCCAACAAATGCTCTTCTTTGTTAAACGTATGGATTGGTCGTTTATAAAAAAAATTTTTTACAAAAATATTTAACATTAAAGAAAAAAAAGCCCTTCAATTTAGAAACATAAATGTAATATAACTTGTTAAAAATAATTTCAGTTGTAATGTGTCAAGTTTTTTTATTCGAGCAGGTTTAGTGGCCTTCAACACAGTCACGTAACAACCATGGGAATCCTCTTTGAAAACTGCTGAAACTGGAATGAACGGACGGTTAGGAGAAAACCTCTTGAGTGCCTTCAACACATTCAGAATACTATTGATTCAATACATCCGCCATGAACGAGTATTCTTCGTGACTTTAACAAAAGTAGATGCAGTAGTTCAGTTATTTTAAACGAAATAAAATATAGTTAATACTTTAAAAAGAAATGAGAATGTCATCAGCTCTACTTGACTTGGTGTTTCAATAAATCATCTCAGCGTTCATTGATTTCTCCCTGACACTTATTGCTTTCCTTCCTTCTGCCGACATCACCATGGTAATCAAGTTGATTCCACTTTGTTTGTAGCGAACTTCCGGGTGTTCTTTGCTCTCATCCTGAGTGTAGAAACTCTAAGTTGTTTGTTGTCAGTGGTGAGATGTCTGTAATTATCAAGGATGTTGTGAAATTGTTTTGGATAGATGTGTTCGGAGATTGTTTATGGTGGAAAAAACGCATTTCGAACCATGGGAAATGTCTGGGTCTGGAGATCAAGGAGGTCCAAGGAATGTGTTATATAGAGATGTAAAAAGTTTATTGAGAGCATGTTGTTTGTAATTCTGTAGTTATCGAAGGCCCATTCAGGCATGTGTCTGCTCTTACAAAAGGGATATGGCCCTGGATGTCGAGTTTCCCAGGTTGCTATCAAAGGTTCTTAGTTGCCAAATTGACACCGCGTGGGAGTAAATGCTGCTATTGCTAGTTTTGTTAAAAACGATCTTGTGTTTTGGTGACGAAATAATATCTTTTAAATTTTTGTCCTGTTGTCCGTCATAACCTAAGATAAGCGTCAATCATTTGGAAATTAATTTAATATCGCATATTCCTTGAAGCTCGTTCTTCAAGTTCCATAATATCAGTCATACAACACTGTCAGCGTTCTGTACATTTAATAGCACCACATAACCAGATTTAGCCGTTCGTCTAGTTTGACCTTCTACCACTCAATGAAAAGTATCTTTATTTTAAGCCATTGCCCAAAAGATGTTGGGGAAACACAAATAGCTGTTTAAGCAATGGTCCAAAAGCTTTTGGGGCACGAAGTACAGCTGCTTAAGCAACTAATAATATACTAATTTAGAGGGATGCTTAAAGAGACAATAAATCGGTATCAGAGTGAGTAATCTCTATTGTACGACTGTAGTCGTCGATTTAGCAAACTTGAATGAGTTTCCCAACCTTTGGGCATGAAAAAGTGAGGGTTTAAGGGGATATTTCAAGAGTGAGAGGAATAGAGATTTTGTAAGAATTTAGAAGAAAAAAACATTTCAGTTATGATATGTTTGTTTTGTTTTTTAAACTTTGTCCTTAACTTTAACATTTAAATTAATGTACTAAGTTACACATATATTTTCTAAGTTGTACAGTTCTACAGTTACATTTCATTAATTAAAAAGTTGTGTATAACTTTGTATTTTTCAATATTAAAATGCGATACTTTGTCAAATAATTGGTACGGTGTGCACAGTATAGAACAGCATCGGAGACTCTTTGAACTAGGAGACTTTTTGAAAGAAGTAAGAGACATTTTATATGTTGTCAGAGACATTTTGAACAGAGTCAGAGACATTGTATATGATGTCAGAGACATTTTGAACGGAGTGAGAGACATTGTATATGTTGTCAGAGAAATTTTGAACGGAGTGAGAGACATTGTATATGATGTCAGAGACGTTTTGAACGTAGCTAGAGACATTTTATATGTTGTCAGAGACACTTTGAACGGAGTGAGAGACATTGTATATGATGTCAGAGACATTTTGAACGGTGTGAGAAACATTTTATATGTTGTCAGAGACATTTTGAACAGAGTGAGATACATTGTATATGATGTCAGAGACATTTTGAACGGTGTGAGAAACATTTTATATGTTGTCAGAGACATTTCTAACGGAGTGAGAGACATTGTATATGATGTCAGGGACATTTTGAACGGAGTTAGAGACATTGTATATGATGTCAGAGACATTTGAAACAGAGTAAGAGCCATTGTATATGACGTCAGAGACATTTTGAACGGACTGAGAGACATTGTATATGACGTCAGAGACGTTTTGAACGGAGTTAGAGACATTGTATATGATGTACGAGGCATTTTGAACGGAGTGAGAGACATTGTATATGATGTCAGAGACATTTTGAACGAAGTGAGAGACATTTTGAACGAAGTGAGAGACATATTAAACGAAGTGAGAGACATTTTGAAAGAAGTGAGAGACTTTTTGAACGAAGTGAGAGACATATTGAAAGAATTGAGAGACTTTTTGAACAAAGTGAGAGACATATTGAATGAAGCGAGAGACATTTTGCAGCACAAATGGGGTAAAGTTTCAGGGATTCCATTATTTTGTTTTGTTTTACTATCTTAGTATAGTGCGTTCAAAAAGAAATTTAAAGAAAATTTGATCGTGTGAACTGAAAATAAAATTCGACCAAACTTCCGTCGGAACAAACTCCGTTGGATCAAATTTCCGTTTGATCTATCTTCCGTCGATTAATTTTCCGTCGACGAAATTTCTTTCCAACAAATTTCCGGTAAACGGAATTTTTATTATAATTTTTAAAATATAAAAATTTTCGGGCGGGGAAATATGAGAACTGGGGCGCTAGATGCAGGGACGCAATTCTATAATTTATTTCTTAACTAATAAATACTAGGGTTATATCCCTTTTAATAAAGCCTTTTTTTTACCCTCTAATGAATTTTCTAAATTTATTATTTTAAATAAAAAATATAATGATATAAACTTCCGTTGATCTCCTGTTTCCCTAAAATATTTCAGCGTTAAGAGCCTTCTACCTGCCACTAGCTGCTTTCCTTCCTTCACCACCAACAACAACATGGGAACCAAGTTGATCCACTTTACGTTAGCGAACGTATATATATATTATATATATATATATATATATATATATATATATGGTATGGCAACTTTCCGTCTACGAGAGACGATAGATTTATCTTTTCTGATTGCAGCTCTTGGTGTGGCTAGTGAGACCGATCCTCGAGTGGCAGTCTCTTTTGTATGTCCCACACACGAATGCGGTGGAGCAGTGTTTCCTGGCCTTTCTCTGCGCTCTCTTTACAGCTGCTTCTGACCTGTAGAGCTCCTTGGCACGTAGTGATCCTGCCTTCACGATGCCCCGCCATGAGGATCGATCCTCCGCCAGGATCTCCCAATTTGAGATGTTGATGTTGGCCGCCTTCATGTCTCTTTTGCATATGTCTAAGTATCTGAGACAAGGCCGTCCAACTGACCTTTTCCCTGTCGCCAGCTCGCTGTACATCACGTCCTTAGGTATGCGACCAGGTTGCATTCGCTTGACGTGCCCAAGCCAGCGGAGGCGTCTTTGGATTAGAATGGCTGGGACGCTGCACATATTTATTTGAGACAGGATATCCGTGTTGGGGACTTTTTCTTGCCATTTGAGGTCAAGGATGCGGCGCAGGCATCTGATTTGGAAGCTATTGAGCCTTTTTTCGTGCCTGGTGCATGTGGTCCAAGACTCGCATCCATAGAGGAGTGCGCTCAGTACGCAGGCCTGGTATACCTGCAGCTTAGTTCTTGTTGTGAGTTTGGCATTGGACCAGACTTTTTTCTTCAGTCTCGCCATGACAGTTGCAGCCTTCCCTATCCTACCACTTATCTCATCTTCCATTGAGAGGGTGCTCGAAATGTTCGACCCTAGATATGTGAATCTATCAACATCATCCAAGTCGCAGTCGTTGAAATAATATATTTACGTGTGTGTTCTTATTGGACAAGGATAAAATGTAAGATATCGTTGTAAAAGTCAATATTTTAATGTTTCTATTGTAGCTAAGTCAGGAAAGTCCGAAAGATCATTGAATAATAAACTTTAATTACAATTTTTTGTGCTTAACAGAAAACAATTAGAATTACAAATATCAAATTATTTGAAAGTGTTAATCGTAATTAATTGTGAGCATATATTTAATTAGTTTTGTTGGATCACATTCCATTTCTTGAAATGACGTAAACAATGTACATAGGCCATAACTATAGGTGTCATTTAACATTTACTGCTATTCCAAAATGGCACTAATCTTTGCGATATCTATCATTTTTACTGGGAATGCGTCGTGTTGTCGTTCATCTCATCTCGCAGGTGAATATTTTTCTCTCCAGGCTTTCATTCAGAGCCCAGGTCTGACACTTCTTGATAGGTCGTCTGTCGAAATTTGACCATGACCATTCTAAGCACCGGCCTGTTGCCGGGGCTGAATCTGTCTGTGAGTGCGCAGATGGCTGATCAGACACTACTTAATAATAGAATAATAATAATAATAATAATATTAGAAATAGTTATAAAATAGTAATAATAATAATAATAATAGTAGTAATAATAATAGTAATACACTGGTATATAAAGGTTGGAATTAAGACAATGTTAGTTGGCCTCATTTTCATCACCATCATTATTCTTGAATATCTTAGTAGCGGGATATTTGGTAGTTGACTGCATTTTCCCCGCTGCACTCTCTCTTTCTATTTTTCCGTACCCGGGTAATACTTGTCAGACTTTTCAACTCCGGACATGGACGGAGCAGCTGACTACTGAGGGTTGTGTTCAATGTTTCTAGGGTACACCTAATAAAATGACCTAGGAAATTAGCAAAGCTAAGATTAGATTCTCTAAATAACTTTCTAGCTGAAAAATTTAGTTGTCACCATTTTCTTTTTTCTTTACATACTATTACAACACTATAGTTTAAATGCAACTTCAGTGGAACATTACGAAACTAGTGTCTAAAAATAGTAATCAATTCAACCAAGGAACTAGACAGCAAATAATGGTTATAGGTAATTCCCAAAACTATATAAAATTCGCACCCATTAGCACCGCTCCTGTGTGTATATGCTCCGAGGCGAAAACATCGTTGACAGTAGCAGAGGTTTCTTGGGAAGAGGCCAAGGTTAACTCAAAGCAACCATTTTATAACATCGGTATTGGTTTAATTTTTCTTTGAAGTAGAGACTGAATGTTGTGTCTTTTTACATAGTTATTTAAAAAGTTAAATTTAATAATTATTTACTGATGAAGTCGATCTGTAGATACTATGGTAAATGTAGCAAGATCGTACCTCTTATTTTACTATGGCCGCCAAGATGGCGGACGTGGAAAAAAAATAACTCACGTTTGCTAAATTTAAGAATAAAAAGTTAAAAAATAATGAAAATAATTATTGTAATTCTTAAAATTTCATTGGTTGTCTTATTAAAAATGTTAATGTGCTCCGCCATTTTATGAGATGATTTTAGAGGTTGACCAGACTGTGTTTCATTAATGTTTGGATATTATTTTCGTTTGAACCCGAAATAAAGTGTCCCTAAACCTAACCTGAACCCTAAATCTATCCCTAAACCGGCTGATTTTTACAAGCGTAGCCGTGACGTCATTTGTGTGGATTCACTCCCCTTATTTTTTTATTAGAGTTATATTTTCTTTAAATTACGATGGCATGTTTTTTAATTAAATTTTTATTGGTTGATTAAATATAATGATAAAATTTGACTGGTTGGCTGATTTAGTATTTTATGTCGTCTGCCATGATGACCACACGTGTTTTATTCCTGTTTCATTAATTTTTGGATATTCTTTTCGTTTGAACCTGAAATAAAGTGTGTAAAAGTGTATTCCATGAAAATGTAAGTTGGGTTTTCATTACTTCTTTATTTTATAATTAATTTTGGCCACTTTTCTTTGTTTTTTTAAAACTTTCCTACTTTTCAGGGTCAAAACCCAGCGCCACGTTAGGCTAAGGCGAGAGTGTCAAAACGCTGGTTCCGATAGGGTCAAAACCCTGTTAGGGAGAGGGTCAAAACCCTGTTAGGGAGAGGGTCAAAACCCTGTTAGGGAGAGGGTCAAAACCCTGTTAGGGAGAGGGTCAAAACTCTGTTAGGGAGAGGGTCAAAACCCTGTTAGGGAGAGGGTCAAAACCCTGTTAGGGAGAGGGTCAAAACCCTGTTAGGGAGGAATTTAGGGTTCAGGTTAGGGTGAGGGATAGATTTAGATCATTTTTTCATTTTTAAAAACTTTTTATTCGTAATTTTAGCAAAAAACATGAGTTATTTTATTTTTCCACGGCCGTCATCTTGGTTGTCCCGACCCGTGAACACGTAAAAGTTCGCGGGTCGGGGCAACCAAGATGGCGGCCATGGTAAAAGACGCGGATATCTTTCTAAAAATGTACCCCTAAACCTAATCTGAACCCTAAATCTATCCTTAAACATAACATGAACCCTAAGTCTATCCTTAAACCTAACCTGAACCCTAAATCTATCCTCACCCTAAATTGAACCCTAAATCTATCCCTCACCCTAACCTGAACCCTAAATCTATCCCTAAACCTAACCTGAACCCTAAATTCATCACTAAATCTAATCCTAACCTAAATCTATCCCTAAACCTAACCTGAGCCCTAAATTCATCACTAAATCTAATCTGAACCTAAATCTATCCCTAAACCTAACTTGAACCCTAAATTCATCCATAACCAGCGTTTTGAGCCTCTCCCTAGCCTAACCTGGGTTTTGCCCTGAAAACTAGGAAAATGAAAAAACAAAAACAAAGAAAATTGGCCAAAATTAATTATAAAATAAAGAAATAATGAAAACCCAACTTACAGTTTCATGGAATGCACTTTTACACACTTTATTTCAGGTTCCAACAAAATAATATCCAGAAAATTGAATAAAATACAGAATCTGCCATGGACAAGTCGTTCCAAAAATGTCGGAAATAGCAGAACACTATAAAATATTATAATAAGCCAACCAATGAAAAATTTAAAAGTATAATTAATCAACCAATAAAAATTTGCCACCTTCATATTAATGAAAATGTAACTCTATTAACAAAAAATAAATAAAGGGAAGTGACTCCCAATAAATACGCCAATGAAATGAGGTACGATCTATTTGAATTAGCCGATACGATAACAAAAGAGTGTTGGACTGCAATTAAGACACAAACAATATGTGCAAATAAAACAATATTATATGTTCATTTATTTAAAAGTTTTGTTTTTTGTACTGATGAAGGAATTTGCCGAAACGTCTACATTTGTATTTTGTAAAATCATCATTAAAGCTGAACACATATTGTGTTATATTTACACATATTCATATTGTTTGCGTTCAAATTAATCTAATTGTATATACTTAAAACTTATCAAGATCGAGACACACGTGTTTTAGTTTATTTATCTAACCAAATTAAATGTTCATAACAAAAGAACCAAGCCTTTATATAATTGTAATTCCCAATTATTAATGACTATTTCAACAGTTGACTAACAGTATTGCAATTATTTTATAAATCCTGCAGATTTGGTTATTACTAATTTACTAATTCTCCCACTATTTTAAAATTATTGGACACTTATGTCACAACAGTTTTTTAAAACTAGACAGGTTAAACAATTTATATTAGTACAATTTATATAATGCTCTACAGTTGATTTTGAATTGTTTTAACATTTGCCAATAAATTACTGAAATTGTGTCTAGTAAAAATATCGTAAGTTTCCCTCATGCAGGATTTTGAATTTCTGAATATTCTCTCTTCGTCTTTCATAGCGATTCAGACAATGGCATCAGTGATTATGAAAATAAGCTGTTTGTGCAAGACGCTTGACCTGCCCTCTAGGTGTCTAATCTCGAAGCGGCAAGCATTCAGATCAGTCAGGTCAGGGCTTACGCCGAAAGATCCATCCTCAGGGGATTCCTCAACGGTCAGCGCTAAGTGGGTCAAATGTAAGGCACGCACATTCACTACAAGTGCGGCTGACCGGTACAGAGTCAAGGGAGATAATAAGTCCAGGAAGGCCTCTACGTCATCCCGCCGGGCGCCCACCTCCAAAGCCGGTGAAAGGAAATCAACCGGAAACCCGAAGCGATGCCGGCCAACATCTTCGAGACAAGTGAAGAGAGTGCAAAAAAAGACACATAAGGGACCCGCGACGCCGATCTCTGTAGAGTGCTCATCATCAGATGATTTGAACGCTGAGATCAACAAGTTCGCAAGAAGGATGACCTCGCTGTTGGGGTGTGCCCGTGGACGTGAGGCGATGAGAACCGGTACAATGAGAAACATCGGGGACAACAAAGGTCTTGGACCATTAGCAGGACTCAGTTTATGGAGACGAACATTCTTTGTCAGGTGGATCATCGGCCAACCGTACAGGGGTCCGATTAGCGAGCTCGTGGTCACCATGCAGAGCTTCAGACAACTGTTGTAAAGCAGTTGTAACCAGTGGATGTTTAAAAAAAAAAAAAAAAAAAAAAAAAAATACAAACCAAAAAAATTAATTATATACATTTTATATTATATTAATGGCAGAGTAATTGAGCTTGTACACTTGCCAGTAAATGTTTTAACGCTCATATTAGACTGACACGCGAATCATACAGACTGACAATGATAGTGTTGAATCTTCAGTAATCAAATGTACACATCTCAAAACCACAATTATGGTAACAAGAATACTTTTATCATCGAATCTTTTTAAGTAATATTTGTGTCGATGAGCATACATTGTCGACGCAGAGTTTCAATGTAGTTATCAGATGATAGTAACATGTTCACTCGGAAAAGTTTTTAGAAAAAAAGATAACTTTAAAAAGGACGTTTAGCTTCAAACTGTTGGCTTACCCGCTGTCTTCTCTGACACCAACAGGAACCATCGGAAATAAGACCTGTGTATTTAGAGCAGAACTATTCACCCAAGTCTGCAAGAAGAAAATTAACACCAAAAAAACACTCTTAATTAAAATGCGAATTAAAAAAAATAACATCTTGAAATAAATGAGCACTTCCACTTGAAAATGACAACAATTGGAGTTAACAAGGACACACCATGGAGAGTCGGGGCCCTGCGCATGCCCAGCTATAATTACCAGTATACGGCCTTCAAGCAAGCACAGCTCAGTGATTATTTCAACGTGTACACGGCCAAGACGCCACCAATATGGCGTAGAGCAGACGAGGATAGGAAACGGAGGTAATAATATTACATATGAAATTGTTGATCTGGTGTACATAAATTGTTGGTCTGTTGTAAATAAATTGTTGATCTGGTGTACATAAATTGTTGGTCTGGTGTACATAAATTGTTGATCTGGTGTACATAAATTGTTTGTCTGTTGTAGATATTATTGTTGTTCAAATTCACTAATTATTGTTTAATTAATCTTCACGATTAATATTAATCAGACCAGCATGAATTTTTCAACTACATTTAATCTATAAAGTCCTTTTGACAGAGCACCCAATTGTTTTGTTAAGCTAACTTCAGCTTCCTCTCCTTCCACATGTTCTCGTTCTTTCACTATCAACACGTTCTCAATCTGTAATCGCGTACGATTTCTCTCAGTTTCGCAATCCACTCAAATCTCCGAGTCAAACCTTTTCCATTTTTGATCCTACTCAGACAAGCACCGTTTTAGCACACATTTAATAATCTGTAGTAGCCTTCTAATCACCACACTCGAATCTAGCGTATCAAATAAACCCCATTTCTACGCTAAGCGCCCCCACTCCCCCCTCAACTTTATATTTTTTTTATTCCTAAACAGACTTCGTGAATGTCTTCGGCGGGAAGCTACTGTCGCACCTGGGGCAGCAAACTTTGAGGTGAAGATTTGGGATTTGATGTCATCCAACAGCAAGGCACATGGTATGAGCTGCCGGTATTAAACTAAAAAACACAAGTTTTTTATAGCCGTGTTTCCCACAAATTTCTATATTCTCCTCTAGAGGTCCCCAAACTTTTTTGTCTCGTAGACCCCTTGCCATGTTTTCGGTTTTGTGATATTACCTGCTAGTCTATAATAATTCTTAAAAAGTTTTATGTTTTTAAATTTTTACTTCATAGGTACTTTTATTATTTATGTACGAAGATATATGTCTTTATATTATAAGGTAATATTATGCAAGTAAATATAAATAGGTACTATCTGTGTATGTGAATTATTCATGGAATGCCAAAATAGAAGTCACGACCTGCTTACATGAGATCCACTATCGTTGACCCACATTTTCATTTCATGGACCCCCAACTTTATTTCTCGCTGACATGGACCCCTTGCAAGTTGTCGTCGACCCTTGGGGGTCGATATAGACCACTATCACTGTTCTACACCCTTTTCGCGATGTTTCACTATTCGTTTGGGGTCTCAGACTAAAGTAAAAATCTATTAAATATACTTATAATATTTAATGTAGAGACCGACCGAATTTCGGCTTCGGTTTTAGGCCGAAAGTCTAGTTAAGTTTATGATTTCGGCTTTGGTTTCGGCCGAAAGTATAGTAAAGCTTTTGGTTTCGGTTTCGGCCGATAGTCATTTTTAAATTTCGGACTACTTTCGGTTTCGGCCGAAATCATAAAATTACTGTTGGTCGGTCTCTAGTTTAATGCATAATAAAATTAACGGTAAACCAAAAAGAATTTATAAAACAACTTGGACTCAAGGGCTCCTGTGTTCTTATAGTCAGTTTATCAATTTGCGAAACATCCTTTTATATTACATAAGAATTTAATTTTAGATGAAATAATCAGCATTAATTTTTTGAAAGTAAAAGCATCGGATAAAGATTTTAGATATGATAGTGTTGTACCCTACAAATGAAGTTAAATCTTACAGGAAAGTCACAAGTTATCTTCTGAGTAATAAGGTAGTGTCTATCAGCTTACTTGATACATTTATCGATATATATATATATATATATATTATCTTCTTCTTATAATTACAAGTATAAATGACCCCATGATAAACGACCGGCCCACCCAGGATGGCAGGTCTCGTAAGATTTTAATGGATGTCAGCTGTCGTTAACAGCTACGCCCAAACCCCATTAATCATGCTTAGCTTGTCCATTTGTCAAATGAAGTGACTAGTTTCCTCCTTAAGGATTCCTCCCTTATCGGAACACTTTCTTATGTTGTAGCTTTCTGGATATCTTACTAACAAGCTCATTACAAGTTGGCTTGCGTGATGTATATTGATGATAAAAATACTTCCTGGCATTTGAGATTAGAGATTAAGAATTATAATTTCCATGCTATAATTTTAACTAACAATTAATCAGGACACGTTATTCCAAACAGTTGAAACCCTCGTTCTGCCATCGGCTGTTGCGGCAAGTCCTGAACCCGACCTGCTCGTCCGGGCGAGGATCGGTGCCAATGATTACGCAAGATGGCGTTTCGAGACCACCCCGGTAGTGACGACACAGGCGCGCGCGGAGTGGAATCACTTCCTCAACAGATGTCCCGAGAGATTTGATATTTCACTTCCTGTGGAGAGTCCTGGCACCCAGGTAAGTGTTTGCTATCTGTTTTGGTGCGTGTGTGTTTATGGATGGCTCTAATGTCAACCTGGGGATACACAAGATAATACATAAATCTAACAAAACTCGATTCGACGGAAATCTTAAAATATGCCGTGTTTTAAGTCCCAATTTTTAAAAATAAATCCAAGTTATATTTTAGGCTCCTGAAGACCAATTCTATTAGCAAGTGATATATGAGGTTCTTGTAGCACAATTCTAGTAGCAAGATATATATGAGGCTCCTGTAGCACAATTCTATTAGCAAGATATATATGAGGCTCCTCTAGCACACTTGTAGTACCAAGTTATATATGTGGCTCCTGTGGCTCCTGGGGAAAATTCTAGTACCAACTTATATATGAGGCTCCTGTGGCACAATTCTATTAGCAAGTTATATATGAGGCACCTGTGGCACAATTCTATTTATTGTACAGTCGTTTCAAAATAGTATTTTTCAATGGCCAATGTTTTATATGAATTCAGTAATATATCGATATAGTATTTCATGTAGCTACTTATCTAAAATTAAATCTAGTCAGATCTGACTTTAATTAATGAAATCATATATTGGTAACCAGGTTTGTAGGTGAGTTTTTGTGTGTGTTTTGTTGATGAAAATACTTCAATCAAGAATCTATTTAGAGATTATCAACATATTTCATATACTCCACAGTATTCTCAATTCACCAAACAATTTTATTCTGATCAAACACAATTAATTTTAACGTTTAAATAGAACATGGGACTGAGGTCCAAACTCTACAACATTTACTGTCTACTCCACAGCCCTATTATGACGGTGGCTACGCACTGCGTTACCTACGTCCTCACTTGACTAGAGGTCTAGGAATTGAAGCCTGGTCGACCACGCAGTTTGGGTACATACAAGGCCCAGTAGACATAAGCCCGTTCAGAGAGATCCAGGTCCATAATGCGCTGGCAGATAGCAGAGCTAGAGTCGTATGATTAAATGCTATAATGCCCAGAGAGATCCAGGTCCATAATGCGCTGGCAGATAGCAGAGCTAGAGTCGTATGATTAAATGCTATAATGCCCAGAGAAATCCGAGTCCAGAATGAGAGAGAAATGATGTCAGAAAACAACACCACATACCAGCAGCAAGGGGAACAACCAATCAAATGTTTTAAACACGAAATCTGCAACGTTATCCCGGAAGTAATTAAAAGACACAGTTAGTCAACCATTATGTTTGTCGAGTTTATTGTTTGCACCCGTCTTTCAGTTTCTGGTTTTTGCTTGCTGATAACAAAAACTTCGTATTGTGAGAATCTAGGGAAGATTTTCACACTATAGTATGATAACAATGAATGTCACTTGTCATAGCAGAATGTGTCTTGTCATGCCAGAATATGTCAGAAATGTGCTGAAACAAACGTTGAAGAATCTCTTTTCAAGAATCACGTATTACAAATAACACGGCGCTGTAAACATCATTAACTTTGAACTTGATCCTCGACAGAGCAAGGCAATCATTCGCCATACACCAGCGCATTTATGACAATATTTTCACAGGAATCCAAACTTGTTTCTCTACATTTTCAAACGTTAATAAGGTTTTAAGAAAACAACAACAACAAAAAGCAAGGTTTTCTGCGACAGTGTTGCCCGCAGCCCTTGGGGTAAACAGTGCCAGAAGATGAAGGAAGACTAAATAATTTCTCGAGCCAAAATAATAAATTACATATCTGAATAAGCGTTTACTGAGCAAAGTAAAAGAAAATGAAATCTGAAAATTTAAAAATATTTTTCAATATCTAAAACCTTCAAAGTTATGTATCGACATTAAATTGTGTATAGCTAGTTTTTAAAAGAGGAAAACTGAATTATAATTGAATTATTTTTAAACTAGCTATAGATCGCCAAACAATGGCGGACGTAATGTGTGAACTTCCCATCTACTTGACAAAACCAGCATTAAAGTAAAACACTTTATAAGTTTCCCCACGTAGTGCTCCCCACCCCCACCCCCCGGTACGCCACCTAACCTGAACTGTATTGACATTCTAATGTACAGCCCCTTTTACGCAGAAGATTTATTACACAATTTCCATAAAAAAGAAAATATTACGCACCAAAAGTACTTGGGTTATTTTAAAGAATCTCATTTAGCGCATTTATCCGGAATATTATTTCATGAAATCTCCCCTGGGGCTCTAGTCGGCATGTTTGTATTGGGATGCTGTACCGATCCTTTCCTGCTACTAGTGGAATATAACCACCATGTGATCATGCATGGGCAGACAAAGGGCATGCCTGGTATCCGCCGAAACTGTAGCAACTGCAGTGCGAACTTGTAGCCATTGCATGATGTGGTCATATCTGCAGTTGAAATAATGGTAGAAACAGAAAAAGGATCACAATTACTATGCTGTCGCTGATGGATATGAGGCATGAGGCGGGTAGTGGAAGCCTTATGCTAATGAGTATATAAACAAATCCATCGAGGAGACTGTTCCTGTTTCGTCCCAGCCACTTCGTGATATTTACGAGGTAGAAACCCACTGAACGAAACCTTATTAGTGAGCGTCCGACGCTTTCCCGTGATGGGCAGTTGAGGGGGGGGGGCATTATAACATAAAAGCACGACCCGAACTCTGGAAAAATCGATTGCAGGTGTTGAGAGAGCAGCATCATTGACCAACCAGGTGTCTTTGGGCTGAGATGGCCCCTGTAAGGCTGATCAATCGAGTGAATTTCCAGGCGTTGTCTGTCCAAGCAGGAGAAGAAATCTAACGTATCTCTTCGCGGCCATATAGTTATGGGACTTTTCGGGCTTGAAATAGGGGGGTGCTGAGGGGAGGATGTTAAGAGCTATGGACAAAGTTTCAGACATATGTGCACTCGAGGACGGACTCGCCTTACAGTCACATTTGGTAACAAAGAACGCAATGTTTGCAGATCATTTAGTAATTTGGAGCTCGGAAAAATCCGCCTAGCAATGCAGAGCGGGCTGAACGTAGATATCACCAAGGTACAAAACTACGTGCGGAAATGGAAATTGGTGGTAAATGCGTTGTTTATCAGCGGAAGGAATGCTTTCCAAAAAAAATCAATCTCAAATCTGAACGAAAATGCTTAAATGAGACAAGTCATCCAAGCACATGGGCATTCAGCTTGACCAGAAACGTCCGCTTCAAAACCCTGTAAGTGAACTCGGCGCCCGAGCCACGTCGAAACACAGCTCTGTCAAAAAAAAACTTGCTAGCACTACTTGGGGAGCCGATGCGAGTCTGGCGAAACAAGGCTCTACCCAGCCACAACCTAACAGTCCAATGACCCAAGTGGGGTTAAAGGCCTGGATCAAGGACCCCATTTTAGGGAAATGGCTAAAGAACTGGGAGAATGGACAAACAGCCCGAAAGCTTTACCGGGACATGCCAAAAACAAACCAAAAGGGCAATCGCTGGTGGCGTTTTAAACGCCACAAGCAGAGACTCATAATGCAGCGGAGGACAGAGCATTGCCCTACCCGTAGCTACCTTAAAAGTTGCACGCACTTCGGGATCCGAGCGATGGTCAATATGCAAAGGTGCCGAAGACTTTCGAGCACTTAATAGTCCAGTGCCCGACACTAACGACTGGTGTGACTGGGGTGCTCCCAGCCCACCACATTGTGAGTCTGATTTACGGCACAGTCCAGCAGATGAGACAGGTCTTTAACATACTTGCCGGGTCCATACTATTGCTATAGCTCGGTCGCAAAACGTGCATGTAATATTTAGGTAGCGTTATTGACATTGTTATATGAGAATTATGCATTTTGATGGATGGTTTATTCATTGTAGCAAAAATATTTTTATCGCGGAAAAGGGAGAGGGGTGTCGCTGCAATTTCTGAAACCCCCCAAAAAGAGGGGGTGGCTTCCTTAAAACTATTATAAAACCCCTGCCTTAAATAATATTCAAAAACTTTTTACTAGAATATAGGAAGGAAATAACAAGGAATCTTTCTTCTCTCTGAGAGTTGCATTGAAACAGGGGCAGACAAATGATCCAAGACTTTACCCAATGCGGTATTAAGCTGAGCTTTCCACGAATCCAAGTTTCATGATGTACCAAACCAAAGTTCCTCGCTTTCTCGTTCAATTGCCTCGTTCGACTAGCTGAGCCAGGCTCAAAGACGACTGAAGTGTGTACATGGTAACAGCGGGGTGTCGTCGACTTCTTCGGGTATCGACAATTCGCAGAACTAATTGACCTCTTATTTTTATGAATGCGATATCAGACCAAAAAAAATGCCTGTGTGGTAATTTACGCCAAAAACTTTACATGAAGTCTTTGACATAAAATATTCTGATGTCAAGGAGGTAAAAAACTAAACGACTTCTTTAATTAAAAAAAATGCGATGTCAGATTTTTTGTGTGCCTACAATCTTAGCCTAAATGTTCGATTCTGATTATAAGACTTATTGTACAAGACATAAATAAGGCACAGAGGTTCTCAAAATTTTGGCATCTGTTCTTGAGACATTACCAATTGATCCGCAAAAGCTAAACCAATTTAGAATATTTTAAAAAAGTGAAATTACAACAAAAAACAACAACATTGCGCAATTCTTTTCTGCAATTTAGGATACATATTTCCGCCTCCCCGCTCCATTGTAAAGTTTGAGAAGCACTGCCTAAGACACTTAAAATAGATTCTATGTCAATAAACTGTCTCTGGTTTTCCTTATCAAAACACATTTCCTCACGACAGCAGGTGGGAGATGAAACGGGTTCAGATAAAGCTTAAAGCTTTTTGGGTGCATCAACTTTGCGCCCGAAGTCTGATGCATAATTCAACCATTATATAACGATAGAAGGCAGAGGCAGATACTAAAAAAAGAATTCCGAAAAAAGACACTATTAAGGATGTTAAAGGTTCTAAAAGTATATTACATCGGATACTTTCCTACCTAATCAAAACATGTTCTTGTATTTTCATGTCACATCTGACTTATCCTCCCATGACGCATTTTCGTCAACAGCTCTAAATAGCTTGAGGACAGCAAAAATAAATAAAAAATGAAATAATATCATTGAAAATATATCAAGTTTATATATATATATATATATTACTTGTCTCAAAATTATTTATTTATTTCATTATAGTTTTTACAACAAATATATAAAACATTTCATTTCCTTTTACTATTTTCTTTATTCTATGAACGCTGATCAATAACTATAATTCTCTACGTATGAACGAAAGTATGATTCTCTAGGTATGAAAGAAAGTTTATCTAGACATGAAAGAAAGTATGATTTTCTAGGCATGAGAGAAAGTATGATTCTCTAGGCATGAAAGAAAATATTATTCTCTAGGCATGAAAGAAAGTATTATTCTCTAGGCATGAAAGAAAATATTATTCTCTAGGCATGAAAGAAAGTTTGATTCTCTAGGCATGAAGCTAGTATGATTCTCTAGGCATGAAGCTAGTATGATTCTCTAGGCATGAAGCTAGTATGATTCTCTAGGCATGAAAGAAAGTATGATTCTCTATACATTAAAGAAAGTATGATTCTCTATACATTAAAGAAAGTATGATTCTCTATACATTAAAGAAAGTATGATTCTCTATGCATGAAAGAAAGTATGATTCTCTATAAATTAAAGAAAGTATGGTATGTTGTTGTTTTGAGGTCAATAGGGCGCAATAATAAAGTCCCAGATAACTGCGCTCAGTTTTATTTTTTAAAAAAAATACTGCGAGTGCATTTAGTTACTTGAATGTTTTTTCAGGTAACTTTAGCAGATAGGAAGTTCACGCAATACCGCCGCCATTGTTTGACGAGCTATAATTAGTATTCTGATAATGTAGATCTTTCACATCCACAATTACACACATGAAAAAATAAATAAATAATTTCACATATATTTTTTGTAATAAAATATTGATTACAATTTTTAAAACTACACGTGAGAGATTAAAAACAATCTGAGAAAGCAACGCCTTTTGCAGTTACTTCCCCTCTCCCCTCTTAACTTTTCTAAGAAGTTTTTGTTTAAAAATTATGCTGCATGTGATCTCAATACTATCACCCTACAGCCCATGAATGTCTGGAATCGTCTTCACGCTTGATCATGGATAAGCGCTTGAAAGTTTTCTGAGCAATATTTATAACAGAAAAAACTATTTCTACTTCAAATCAAACAATGTCGAGCCAAAAGTCGAATTAAACGAGATAGCAATAATTTTTGTAAATAAAATACTTGAAAATTGACTATTTTCAAGTTAACTGTCCATTGCGATATCAACCCTGAGTGATGACCTCCAACAAATGGTTAGACATTGATGACCATCATCGGAAGTTGTTTACTTGAGTTTAGTTCCGGTATTACTCAAAGATGTCCTCATTTTTCGGTTTCTTGAAATGCAAGGTCTCTACTATGAATGCTTTTAAATCACCGAGATTATCTCTTTAATATCTGAACGACATAGATAATAGTTTTACGTCTTTCATCGCTGCCTAAAAATATTATCAAAGTAATTTGTCCGCTATTAAAATAAACTTTCGGGAACAATTCGTTGCCTTACTCGTATATTAAAACGTATTAGTTGTGTTTCATAAATAGAATATTCTAAAATTGATGTGATTTTTTTACAACATCTTTTTTTGTTAATTCTATTTGGATTTAATAAAGACTTTTTCAAAAATAAATGATATAGAATATTTTCCAGAACTTATAAGCTCGGAGTCCATTTTATGCCACCTGATTCCTAAGATTCTGGCTAGAGGGCATAGCGACACGAAGTGACCAAGACGACAACGGTTTGAGTAAGAATCAATCAGGCGTGGTTCGTTTGAGAGTAATTATGGCAAGATGCTCATATCGGAGTTTGCTCTTGGGATATTTGTGGACCTTCTTTTTGTCGTCACCCGGCGAGCTGTCACAGCGTTCAACTATGATATTGTATTTAGATCAGCTCCCCCACTATCCCCCACCCCCTTACGCCCCGAGAGTGTCTGACGTATTTAATTTAATCGTAGGAAGACAACAAATTGTGTCACTATTTCGGGAAATAATTTTTGATTCCTGAAACTTGACACATTCAAATATTACTTTGTGTGGCCATTTTGTAGAGCGTTACAGTTTAAAGTCCATAGCAAAATATTTTCTCAGTAATATTTTCACAAAGCATACTCTTATAATATACATAAATAAATAAATGTTCACTTGAGATCAACCAACCTTCACTTACTGCTGTAAAGCTTTAAATTTTTTGTTCACTCAGTAATATTAATATTAAACATGTTGAGTAGGGCCTGTTTTGAAAAGGGAGCAGCCAGACCACATGCAAAATACATATAAGCTATATATATATATATATATATATATATATATATATATATATATATATATCATATCATATATATATATATAAAAGTGAAAATTTGTGGGTTTGTTTGTTTGTGGGTTTCATACTCTTGCATGAATAGATGGATCTTGAACAAACTTAGTACACATACACTTGATTATCCATAATCAAATATCGATGGGTACTGAACTTATAATATCCATTTCTCTGGGGCCGGGGGCCCCGTTTCATTTTTCCTTATATGAGATATATAAATATCAATAGGCTTAGACAACACTACAGTTTATATGTGAATAGATCGATATAGGTCAAGATGGAACGGGATCCCATAGAGAACAGTATACTAACGGGATCTGTAGGTCACCGGGATCGGGGTCCTAATGCAATCCCGGGCCACGCCGGGTATATCGGCTAGTATATATATATAAAAGTGAAAATTTGTGGGTTTGTTTGTCTGTTCCACAAAGGCTTTTACACGGATTGATGGATCTACATATATCCATCATTATCCAGAGGGAACTCTTAAGTGATTGAGAACTTTTAAGAACATTTCGTGTGGGGCCGGGGGCCCAGAATTCGTTTTTTTCTTATATGAGCTATATAAAACAATTACAAACAAATACTCCTATGTGAATGGATGGATATCGATCAAACTTAGTACACGTACACTTGATTATCCATACTCAAATACCGAAGGGTACTGAACTCATAATATCCATTCTTCTGGGGTCGGGGGCCCCATTTCATTTTTCCTTATATGAGCTATATAAATAGCGATAAGCTTAATACGCCTACATGAATGGATGGATCTTGACCAAACTTAGTAAAAATACACTTGATTATCCATAATCAAATAAAAAAGGGTACTGAACTCATAATATCCATTCCTTTGGGGCCGGGGGCCCCATTTAATTTTTCCTTATATAAGCTATATAAATATTAATAGGCTTAGACAACACTATAGGTTCTATGTGAATTGATGGATATAGGCTTAGCTTTTTTGCAATACACTTCTTAGTCCATATGGAAATAACGGTGGATGTAAAACTAATAATATCCAATCTAGAATTTTCCAGAAAGTTCGATAACTTTAAAACGCTATATCTGCGGCATTATTCAATAGATTTTAATGGGACAAATTTAAAATTGTAACTTCATAACTTACCTTAATGATTATTATAGGGCCCCATCTCAGGCAAAACTAATTCGGTAGAATTATGGAATGGGCCCCCGGGGCCCCTCTTTTAACTTAAATGTACTATAGTTATAGAAATTCATTTAGTCGTATAATTTTTCGTATTCGAAGAATAATTATTACTAATAAAAGACTGTTTTTACACAGTTCGGGTAGGATAATACATTTAATCTAGAATGTTCCAGAAAGTTCTATAGGTCAATAGGCTTAGATAACACTTTAGTTTTTTGTGAATTGATGGATATAGGCCTAACGTGGTAGCAATACACTGCACTGTCCGTTTTTAGATATCGGTGTATTTAAAACTAAGAATATCCAATCAAGAATTTTCCAGAAAGTTCGATATCTTTAAAAAGCTAAATCTATGTCACGACCAAATCAGGAAATGGGATAACATTGGAAAGGAGGGTCCCTAGATGAAATGGGATCCCATAGAGAACAGTATACTTACGGGATCTGTAGGCCACCGGGATCGGGGTCTTAATGCAAACCCGGGCCACGCCGGGTATATCGGCTAGTATATATATATGTATGGCATCTTTCCGTCTACAAGAGATAGATTTATTTTCTCTGATTGCAGCTCTTGGTGTGGCTAATGAGACCGATCCTCGAGTGGCAGTCTCTTTTGCAAGTACCACACACGAATATATATATATATACATACCTGTAAAATATATACTTATCTACGATATTCAAGTTTCTATCCACGGGTCTTAGTCCAAGTTGAAAAGTGATGGAAATCCTTTATGTATAGACAATACTTTAGAGTGGTGGTGGTTGGCGGATAGTGCAGAGTGCATGCGAACTTTGGACAAAATCATTACCAGGAAGGTACCAATACACTTGAACAACGAGCTATGCTTTGAATTATACATGGTTTTAGTTGAAGATCTGAAACATAGGTCGTTGTTGCCGTTGATGAATTTGAGGCTTGGGTGTTGGTTAAAACCCATGCCGATGATTTTAGCTACGCGGCCGTGAGAAAGCCGCCCATAGGCACCCGTTTAGACCCAGCTTTCCGTCCCGACCGAAAGACTCCCTGGGCGGTGGGAGTGGTAACGCAACACATTCATGCCGGAATGGAATCAAACCCGCCCGACCCCTCGGGAAAGTCGGCTGCGAACGCTCTAACGCAGCGTTTTCTGTCGACCTGGCGTCCCCCAGGCCATGGGGGAGGTTGCAGGCGTGCTTCGGCACGTTCTGGCGGTAGAGAGACACAGCGTCGGCCCTTGTGGGGTGTGCCGGGGGGGGGGGCAATAAGAGCTCGCGCTCGATGACCCACCGACACCATTTCCCATGTGACATATAGGTCGATACCTAGTCGTTGGTCGATACCTAGACGTAGATCGAATATGACATACATTTTATATGAAAGAGTGAGTATATTTTTTTTCCACAGACCGGGGGTAGGGCGTTTTTGGTTTGATACAAATACTCCGTCTGTGTCACCGCTCGGCCCAGTGCTTAATAGGAAATTGTGTTTTATGGTAATGGCTAAACGAGACAGAGAGGGGGAGAAATATTACATTGAACTAATGGCTAAAAGAGACAGAGAATGGGAAATATTGCTTGGAATTAATGGTAAACGAGAGAGGGAGAAGATATTATATGAAACTAATGGCTAAAAGAGACAGAGAGTTAGAAAATATTACTTAGAAATAATTGCTAAACGAGACAGAGATGGAGACCTTTGCTTGGAACTAATGGCTAAATGAGACATAAAAGTGGAAAATATTAATTTGAACAAATGTCTAACAAGACAAAGAGTGGGAAATATAACTTGAAAATAATGGTTAAATCCTCACAGGTTTACATTAGATTTTCAATGGCCCATTTTTCTAACATACAATTTCTGGTTTAGGATTAAGCTTACGTTCTTAATGCTCCGATCAGTACATTGGCAACCAGTTCCATCTGCTGAGCTGGTCTATATATATTCAAAGTAACGTAGGACTTTCCAGCCTCCCTGTGCCCTCTCCTCATTATCCAGTGTAGGCTACTCAGTCAACAGATGAGCTTGTGTCTCCTAGGCCAGCGTGCAATGTCGGCAGGTCGGGCCCCTGTTGTTGTCTAGACTGTTGAAATATGAAATGGTATATTTTTCTTCATACGCGTTTTTTTAATTTTATTTCGGGCATTCTTAAAAACATTACAAACTTTCTCTGTCCAATTATGTATTTATTTTACATTTTAAAAAGCCTGAAAATGTTTCCCCTTGTATTTTAAAATAATATATTTATATTTATATAGTTTATATATATATATATATATATATATATAAACTATATATGTATATATATTGTTATAGGCGTCTTGTTTACGTCATTTTTCTCGTGCATGAAATATAGCTGACCTCAAGTTCGGCATCGCAACGGGGTGTGTTTTAATTATAAATAGTCTCCCTCGACTACAAGTAAAAAAAAAATCTAGTCTTTCGAATTAGAAATCTGTAGAAATATCGAGACTGATCGAAATAGGGATACAATGAGTAAGACATTTCTAGTAAAGTCACTAAAGCAGACTATAAATACTCATATCGACATAATCGAGAGGGAGATAAGCGGATAGAGATTTAGCTGATAGAGATTTGTTTTTACAATACGAGACGAAGATTTGTTTATTAATATTTACCGTTTGTTTGTATGTACCTTTCTTCAACTTTGTACCAGTACAAGTCAACACTGTACTGTAAATCAATAGCTTTAGTTTTTATTCTTTTTTGATTTTGTTATTTAAATTAACTTAATAAAATTATTAATTGTAATTAGCCCTTATTTGGGTATTGTTTTTGTATTACTGTATTTAATTTATGGAATCGTCTTTTGTTGTGTACTGTTTGTCTACGAGCTATATAGTCAAATAAGAGATTAAATTCTATATACTTATAACGGTACGTAACAAAATATATAGATAGTTGAAGATTTTTTCCCCAACCCCCGCATGTTTGAGCTCGGGACGACTGACTCTTTAACCCCTCAATCACACAACCCTGGGCTTACCGCTTTTGTCTGTAAATCAACTTGATTACATTTGAGAATTAGTTCAATAATAAATTCCCTGCATTCACACCTCCCAATACACTGGCCTACAAATCTAATACAGATACGTGTAGCTCTCTGCAACCCAAAAGCACCCCCACCCCACTCTCCTCCCAATGGCCAATATTTCAACTAAAACGCATCATCTGCGGCAGACGCTAATAAGAATAACAGCCAGAGTAAGGACCTCAACTGGTCCAGCCTTGAGAGCTTGAACCTGGGCGCAGCCAGTATAATGACCTCAACTGGCCCAGCCTTGAGACAGCTCGAACCTGGGCGCAGCCAGTATAATGACCTCAAATTACTGATTTTAAATGTACATTTCATGTATTATTTTTGATAAAATGTCTGTTAAGTGCAAACTTTAAAACTAAATTAAGTCACCAAATCCAAAAGTGAAGTATGTCTATTGTATTGTAATGTATTGTAATATATTTAATTATTATTACTATTGTAGTGTAATATACATAATTTTTAGACACAAATTAGAATTTGATCAAACAGTAATTTGAAAGTTCTGTCAAGGCTTCATAGAAAAATCGCATCATATGCTGAACGAAAATTTGATCGTGTTAACAGACGCTAAGCGTATTCTTTCTGTCCCCAAGACTCGCACAAAAACATATGGTGAAAGATCTTTCTCTTTCTGTGCCCCCAAAGAATGGAATTCTCTTCCACTACACATCCGCAATATACCAACCATCACAGCCTTCAAAACTGCACTCAAAACACATCTCTTTAAACTCTACTATCCTGACCAATAGACGATGCTGCGTGATGCCGTCCATGGCTTGATATTTAAAAAAGTTATGGAATGGTTATAGCGAATACACATTTGTTTTGCTTTATTAAATTAATGTATGTTAATTTTTAAGTTCATGATTATGTTTGTTAAATTGTATGTACGGCATGGTGAGCCCGGCCCAAGGTTGGGGTACTACTCTAAAGGAACTTCTCATAATAATAATAATAATATTGTAATATACACAATTAGTCTAACTATTGTATTGTAATTTACATATTTAGTGTTATTATTACATTGTAATATACACAATTAGTTCTTTTATTGTACTGCAATATACACAATTAGTGTTAGTGGTGTATTCTGATATAAATGGTTATTCTTGCTATTGTATTGTAATATATATAATTAGTGTTAGTAATATATCTGATATACACAGTTATTGCTTCTATTGTATTTTAATAGAGACATCTAGTGTTTACAGGGAATTTCTCAGTTGTCTCTCGCACAGTTATTTATTTTATTCTGTTAATATTTTAAATTCTTGTTTTCATTAAATCATGTATATTTGCTGTGACGACTCCATCCACGTTAAACAAGTTCTTCTTATAACATTGATTCGATGGATTGAAACAATTGGACAGACCTGTTCTGCTGGGACGTTTATTACTGTAATTTAAAGCTAACTTCTTAGCTTATTTATGCTGGAAGCGGGACGTACCTTTGTGAACATATTTCATAACTTGATTATCAAGTTCGTTGCAAGAAAATATCATTATCTTAACAATATTGTTATCTTTACAATGGCGTCATCTTTACAAGAGCCTTGTGTCTAGAATAGCATTATTTTTAGGATAGCAGTATATTTACAATAGCGTCAATTAGTGAAGCGAAACTTTATAGCCAAATAGCAATCACTAATTCACTTATCACACATAAGAAGAAGCCGTAAGAAGTTGCAAATGGTTCCGTTTGATAAAAAAAACTAAAAACTCAATTATATGACAGATTTGAACTTAGGTATAGTTTTTAATGTTAAAATAAATAACCAGGATATTTTAATATAAGGAATAATGCGTTGAAATAATTTGTTTAAAGAAAAATAAAACAATGTGTGGTAAAAGGTTTCTGGAACGTTTAATTAAGTTCAGGCTTACAGTATGTGGAGGGTTTTATTAATTTTGTTTAAATCTGGGAGGGGGGAGGAGGGAGGAGGGGGTTGGTAATTTTGCTCCAGGCAGAACAAGATACGTCCCAAAATAAAGTAATGAATTCGATAAATAATTTACCCACTTGGGCACATACACACCGGAGATGGGAAATACGATGTGTACATTTTTACGTGGATGACAATATATTTAAATCCTATGGTATTTCATTTGGGAAAAAAAGAGATGTTTCATTCTCTTTTTACAAATAAACATTTGTTTACCAATTAAGAAAATCAATGGCGTTAACAAAACGTGGGTACATTTATATTAGTATACCCATGTATATCAAAACCGAATTATTTTACACACTTGAAAATTAAATTTGGAAAAATGGAGATGGGTTAATATTTTAAAAAAAAATGAAAATACATTTTTGTTTTTACTTTGCGAAAAGTAAAGTGGGTGTGTATTTTTACGAGATTAACAATTAAAAAAAAGACACTTAACTCTGTTATAGACGTGAAAAATGGTTGCGAGATTCTTCTTTAGATAAAGAATTGTTTGTTTTACGATTCTCTGATAATGCATAAATAAAAAAACCCACAGCAAATGTGAGTTTATATTTTTGATGAAGATATCACTATATCAAATTCCATTAATATGAAATATATTCATAACATATACAGAGTTTTTGTTGTAAATTTAAATTATGTGTTTTAAACAATTTTTAGAGAAAAGAAAGTTATAGTGCAAGGACACGGAAATTGGTAAATCTAAAGTATTTCTCTAGCGAAGAAATCTCCCCGCAACTAACTATTTTAGTGATAAAGTGATATAGTTAGTAATAATTTATATTGGGTAATTTAAGGTCATGTTTAGATGGAAAAACAAGTAGTTTAAAGGGCGTGAACGGGAGTACGGTAGACGTATAATATATAGCAGATAAATACTTCTCAAAAGGTAATGATGTTAGATACGTAAATATCATTACATAGATACTTGTATAAAGTTAAATTTTGATGAGTTTTGCAATAGCAGGGAGCAATTATCGCAAAGGACCTACCATTATTAACCCGATAACCTCGGGTCATATATTCGAGTATTTAAGATTATGTTTTCACAAGTTTTAGAGATAAAAGTTTAGTTCAAGGGCACGAATTTGGGTAGGGTAGACCAAACATTTAACAATAATAAAACACAAAACATCTAAAGTATTTCTCTAGTGTAGAAATCAGCCGTCAATGGACTTCTTTAATCTCAATAATGATATAATTATTAATCATTTAGATTTGATATGTAAGGTCATGTTTAGAGAACAAAAATATATTTTAGGGGCGCAAAAAGGAGTAGGGTAGGCATATAATATATATCAGATAAATTCTTCTTGAAACATAATGATGGTAGAAAAGTAAACATCAATATATAAGTAATTATTTTAAAATAAGGAATTGTGATGAGTTTTCACAATATCAGGGTGAAATTATCGCAACGTGCATACCCTTTTTATCCCAAGAACATCAGGTCATATGTTTTAGACTATATGAATGAGTTAGTAGGCTGACCACATAATGCTTAAAAAATGAATCTATTTAAATACGTTCAGATGCTAAAAATCATAGAAAGGTATTTTCTATAATTTTAAGGAAATCGATTCAATTTAAATATGATAAAAATAAAATATACCGGTTTATATTTAAGTATATGTTTAAGTAATATAATTATATACCTATAGTATTATTATATATCAGAAATAAATTTAATGCAGACCACTGTCCCCTCGTCACATATTCTAAAGGCTAGATAACAACAGGTACCATACTGCCGGCATTGCAGCCTGGTTCTGGAAACACTAACGCACCGGTTGACCGAATGTCCTTCACAAGTTGTTACTGAGGAAGCCAGGTCGGTGGGAGAGCCCTTTGTGAGGAAAATGTTTTATCGCTCAGAAGATGTAATTGATTGTTGATGTACTAGCCGGGGTCATAAGAGATATATCTCAGAAGTTCAACACAATGTGTCTTTGTTAATGCGTAGTTAATATGGAGATATTAAATTGAAAATTATCTTGACTAAAACGTGACTTCAAACGATAAAAAATTAAAATTTTCGCTTGATCACAAAAACTAGAATGGTCTTATTAGATTTTCATTATTAAAAGAAAAATGACAACTTTAAAATTTTCTTGACAGAGCGTAATGTTTTTAAATATATTTTTGACAGCAAATTACGATACCCCTTTTTGGCTTTTCCCGAAGCGCATATTAAAAGGAGATGAACACAACACAAACATATGTGTATTTCTTTGACAAATTTTAGTTGTTTAGTATAGGGATCTAAACATCAATGTGACAATGTATTTTGTTGTTTAAAAAAAAAACAAAAAAACTTTTATTATTTTTGTGAAGAGAAAATTAAGTGAAGTTGTTCCGCTTTCATATCACTGGTCACTACCATGGTCTGATGACGTCATTGGTCACTGCCATGGTTTGATGACGTCATTGGTCACTGCCATGGTCTGATGACGTCATTGGTCACTGCCATGGTCTGATGACGTCATTGGTCACTGCCATGGTCTGATGACGTCTTTGGTCACTGCCATGGTTTGTCTAAGTAAACATCAAACATGGATTGGATGACGATATAATGAATTGAAAGAAACGAAAGTTTTCAGATTTAAAGGGACTATATTTTGGGTCTCTTTAATTAGCACTACTCTGTCTACTTAAAATAAGTTTAGAAAAATCAAAAATAAATTAGGAACTCCCCGGAAATCGAAAAAGTGTGAGAAGTCTTAGTCCAAGCTCCTCTGCTTTACAAACATTAACCCACTGTAAACGAATGATGCATATGGTTATATGTTGTTCTTCAGTCCGGAGTCGACCATGACCACTTTAATCATCAGATAGTTGTGATAGTTCTGTCTGTGGGTGCGCAGATAACCAAATGAGGCCGATTCTGGCACGAACTTATCTTGTGCAGTAGGTGCAGGGGAATCTCCGGGAGTAGAGTCAGGCCGGCCTTCCTGGCATGTCTCTTGCGCTCTGCAGCCACTGCTCTGCAAAGTTCATGTTGCATGGAGCTCCCGTGTAAAGTGGAACGCCATGATTTTCGATCCTTTTCTTTTTACTCCCAAGTGTTTGGGTTTACGTCGAACGCTTTCAGTGAGGCTTTTATGTTGTATCATAGTTATATACACATACAACGCTAACCCACATCGTAAATGAGAGCTTTTCTTCTGGCATTGTACCTTCTTAATGTAAGGCAACTGTCATCAAACCATTATTTAAGAAGCCTGGTCTTGATCAAAATAATTAAAAAACTATAGATCTGTATCTAATTTATCTTTTTTATCTTAAGTCATTGAAAACCCTTTTTTAAATCAGCTTTTTTCTAACGTGAATGACCACTTTCTTCTCAGTCCTAATCATTAGCCTATATACCTTTTATCTCTTCTCCGTCCTAATCATTCAGCCTATAGACCTTTTCTTGAGAGTCAGCAGTAATTCCTTGCTTCCATCGGACAGAATAAATGTCTACATCCTGATCCTCTTAGATCTCAGTGCGGTCTTTGATACCGTTGACCATACAACACTTTTCAAATCCCTTGAAAATTACTTTGGAATTTCTGTTTCAGTTCTGGCTTGTTTTCGGTCCTACCTTTCCGATAGAACGCAGGCTATCACCTTTGATGGCTGTATCTCCGGTGGTGTTGACTTGGTGTACGGAGTGGCAGAGGGGTCCGTTTGGGTCATATTCACAATGTATACCAGACTACTGCTTCTCTTGCTCGGGAGGCTTGCTGCTGAGAGCCAGTCATTCACAGATAACTTGCAGCTACACGCATACCCAGCCCTCTCTTGTCGATTCCGCTAACCACACCTTGCAGGAGTGCACTGGTGATGTCAAGTCATGGATGACTCTCAACAAGTTGAATACAAAACAGAAGCACTCCTCATTCACAATCATGAATCATCCTCCAGCTCAGCTCTCCCCACCTCGTTTCACATTGGTAACTCCGACATTCAGTTCACATCCTTTGCTACGAATCTTGATTACATTCTTTCTATATCTCAATAATCATATTTCTCAAATCTTTTGCTCTGCATACACCGTTATTCGTCAGACCAGCTCCATCCACCACTACCTCACAGGTAGCGCAACAAAGACACAAGTCTGTGCTCTTTTCTCGCTCGTCTTGATTGTTGTAACTCTCTTCTGATATGTTAGTCAAAACACTTCATAGAAAAACTGCAAAAAGTTAAAAAAATCGGCTGCTAGGTTAGATCTAAAGGCAAATAAGTTGTGATCACCTCACTCCACTACTTTACTCACTCCATTGGCTCCCATTACAGGAACGCATTGATTCCAATCTGATTGTTCTTTGTCACAAATTTTTCTCTGGCTCCTGCCCTTCCTATCTTAATGAACTTCTTTCTGTCTATTCACCCATTCGAAATATTCGTTCCTCAACACACACGTGTATTCTTTCTGTTCCAATGACACGTTCTAAACAAATGGTGAACGAGCTTTCTTTTTCTGTGCCCCAAACAATGAAATTCTCTCCTATTACACAAATACCTACCATCCAAGCCTTCAAAACTGCCCCCAAGACACATGTCTTCAAACGCTACTGTGGGTTAGGCCAATCTTTATACAAAGCTGTTTTTGAATGTATTCTTTTCCGTAACTGCTAATATTTAGTTGAAGCGCGGTGAGCTTAGTCCTAGGCTGGAGTAATGCGCTATATAAGACCTCTTTAATAATAATAATAATAATAAAAATAATAGCTAGTTGGGTGGAATGTGTTTGGATTGCAAACGGGAAACGATTACTGGTGGGGGGCGGGTTACACCAAACTATCTTGGAAAGAATTAAATAACAAAATCCAAGATAACCGTTTGGATTACTTTCTGTCCCTTTTATGCTGGGTGTAATCTCACCAACTCTTGTAACGCCACAGATGTGAGAAGCTGGTTAAAGTGAAGCAGCATGCTACTACAGCTATGACTTTTAATATTAATGTGAAGTTAATTATAAATTAATAGAGAGGCCTAGTCTAAATTTGTTTTAAGAAAGTCAGATTATTAGATTCTTACCCTCACTTTCTAGAGATACAAATATCACACCATTGTTGAAGTTTGTCCTCATTCCTTTCTCGACTGTTTTTTAAGCTTCTTTTTGTAAAGTCTGATCAGCTGTTATTTTATAACTGTTAAAAACTGGGTAGAAATGGGAGAGAAATCCTGTCATGTTTATTTTATAAACACAGAGCTAATCGTAAGTTTGGAGGAAAAGTTCCCTCCCCTAAACAGCCGTGTTTATAGAGGCATCAAAGCAAGACTTGATGCGGTCGATACCACAAAACGGTTCTGGAAACTGGTCCTTACCGCTGGCAAGGACAGCGTCTGAATAAGACAAGTGGAAAAAAGTAGATCTTAAAAAAATAATAAAACTATGTGACCTTACTTGACGAGTGCACAATTTAGAAGGGTAGAATACAAGGATAGTGGCTATAACAATGTGTTTACTGACATTTCTGAAGGAAGCAACTCAAAAGTTTTGACAAATAATAGAACATTGTACTCCTGAAGTACTTAAAATATAAGAAGTGGTGGTCAAGAAGACTTGCAAAAAGACGAATTACAAATACATTTTTGGACAATTATTTAACTCCCCACACAAACACACATCTCATTTGGAAATATATGTAGGTTATTGTTATGAAGTATGACGTGTTCTTAGCACACCTATCTCGCGTCCCACGTGCATGACGGCTCGTGAACTCTCGTGACCGCCTTTGAAGTGTGGCTAGAAAAACCTTATTTACAACATAAATTCTAGTCAGGAGAACTGTCGAAAATAATAGAAGATTCTGGATAAAACGGGAAGGCAAAACAATGTGTTAGGTGGTTCGAGAGACCTTAGTAGGAAATGCCTATAAAAAAGGGCTGACCGATAGAGAGGGGGAGAGATTTTGTTTTGATCACGAGATATGCTATGTCATACTTTGTTGTGTGTAGAGTTTTCTATTTCCTCATACAATTTTGTGCTCATTGTATTTTTATATACAGTACCGGTACCAGAAAATCTGTAAGTTTATAATTTTAATAATATTTCTCTTGCTGTTATTATTTACTTGAAGTTCACAAATTAAAAAAGTTATTAATTGTAATTAGCTCTGGCCTTGATTGTCGTTATATTTGTTATTATTTTTAAACGTTGGTATCGTCCTTTATTATGGACTGTTTCTAGAACGAGCCATAGTCTAAAATTAAGAGATTAAATTCTCAATTCATAACGGTCCGTAATAGTTATAATTTCACAAAAAGCACACCCACAAAAAATTGCTACCACCAGTGACCAGAGTGTAAATGTGCACAGAGATAGACCAATGACCAGAATATAAATGCGCACAGAGATAGAGGCTACCACCAGTGACCAGAATGTAAATGTGCACAGAGATAGAGGCTACCACCAGAGACCAGAGTGTAAATGTGCACAGAGATAGAGGCTACCACCAGAGACCAGAGTGTAAATGTGCACAGAGATAGCGGCTACCACCAGTGACCAGAATGTAAATGTGCACAGAGATAGAGGCTACCACCAGAGACCAGAGTGTAAATGTGCACAGAGATAGACCCAACCACCAGTGACCAGAATGTTAACGCGAACAGAGATATTGGCTACCACCAGTGACCAGAGTGTTAATTTGCAGAGACAATGTCTGCCAACAGTGACCAGAATTTATATGTGCACAGGAACAGTTGTTAATTAATTAGCATAAATTTTAATCGAAGATAAAAGTCACAAAAGCAGGATTCCTTAAAGTCTAACGCAGTGGTGTAGTTTGTAAATAAGTGCAGACGCTAAATTTACTTAATTAATAAGCAAAGATAATTTATAAAGTTTTCCCGAAACCCCATCCCTCACGCCCACTCTGAATATTGTGAAAAAGAATTATGTGGTAAGCAGTACATGCCATATCGAAAATGAGAAATATAAAACTTGAAAAATCACGGGACCCGTGATGGATGCAGTGCGAACACCATAGCCTCAAAACGGCATATGAAACCCATCATAATACAAACATATATACCAGCGTCGTAGCTAGGGATAGTGCACCCCCCCCCCCCGGGGCATGCCAAGATTTTGCCACCCCTTGCAACGAAAAAACATTGTAGTTGGCCGAAAATGTCCCCCCTCTCCTATTTATAAAGATTAAAGATTAAAAGTGTCACTTTGGGCGGACAGCCCCCTCCATCTCCCCACCCACCTCCATCCTCCTGTGCTGCTGATAACTATTTCTTGTCGCAGTCAAATAAAAAAAAAGTACCCCCTAATACTCACATCATTAGATAGTTCGATCGTTGAGCAGACATTGTTTTCTTCGTCTGAAGTCCTTCCAACCTTATAGACCCATTAGTTATGAAAAGTTTTTCTTTATCAGCCATAAGATGGGGAAATGAAATCAAATGTCTTGATCATTTCTCAGGTGTTCTATTTCATCTAATAATAAACGATCAACAGAACCAAACCTAAAACCGTCAAGCAACTGACCAAAAGAATGGGCCCCTCGGCGTTCGCCACCAGCAATGAATAAAATGTCGCCAAGATTGCTTTGTTGAATGGAAGACGGACGGCCCAGACCCGAGGCCATATCTATGCTAACAACAAAACGCCGCAATCGAAGAAACCGGTTTCGATTTCACAATCGCTGATTGGCTAACCTTTTGAAGCGAGAGATCTTTGGAGCCAGGAAGTTGAGCCACCCCACCCCGTCCGCCACACACCCCACAAACACTCACACCATTTCTGTTGTACTTTGTACCACTGAGTGAGAAATGGGAAGTGACTGGAAACATTTGCTTGCCTCCCCTTATGTCTGATGCCCTATAAGACCATTACCTGGAATCTATTTAAGCCCGTTAGCCTAAGCATGACCACATTAGTGCCGCATGACGATGCAATGTTAGGATTTATTTTTCTTCAGGCACTACGGTGTTGTAACAACTTTTGGAATTGGTCGTGAAGAAAGTTGATGACAATGGAGTCGTTGCCGTAGAGGAGAATAACACTGAATTTAATCTAAGTTACATTAAGAAAGAAATGAAAATTAATATTCTTTACTTTGATGATTTTCGTTGTAGTTTAAGAGAACAACCACATCCACTAATAAGGGAAGGATTAAATTCAAACGGGAAAATTGATTGAAATTTAAACTAGAATCAACTCAAAGGAAAATACTTTTGTACTGTAGTCATTTTATTAATGTTTTTTTTAAACACATATATATATACATTTCAACGATTATTATGAGAATAGATTTAGGGCCGACTAAATACAAGACATCATATCCCGGGACCTTCAAATTAGTGGCATAGCTGGGGATGCTCGTTGCTGGGAATGGTGAGAGCTTTGCCACCACCCATTTCATCAAACACATCTGCAGTAGGCCCAAAATGACTTCACTCGATATCTTTATTAGTTTTTATATGTGAAGATGTCTGTTCTCAAGATAATCAAGGTCACATTGATTTAGCTTCCACTACTTCTGGAGAGCTGAGAATTAAGCACACGACTTAGTTAAGCTTTACATTTAATACAACAAATTAATAGCGATAGTTTTATTTAACTACCGGTCGGCTGTAATATATCTATCTAGCATTTCCAAGTGATGTGATATAACAGGGAAGAATATTAAGAATGATTTTGTACTACGGCGTATCTTGATGGAATAAATGCTAGCAAATGCTGGTTGGCTATGTTAGTCTTGCATAAGGGAATGTCATTCCATCAGTTCTATTCCTTATTCTTCCCTAACTTCTTCATTTTGAAAACCCCACTTTATAAAAATCCTTTATATTAACTTCGCTTTCCTTCGTGTATTTAATGTAATGTCTTCCAACGGATAATTGACCCACTTTCGGTCATCATCTCGATTTTATACTTGTCACATTGACTCGTGGCCCAATGACAACACATGCTATCAAAATTTAAACCACAAACATCGAAAAATCAGTTTTTAATTTTTTTTCAAGGAGAAGTAAAGCAAAGATGACGACACTGATTTCAGGAAATACAATTCCCGATGACTGCGCGAAATGAGATTCTTTAAAACAAAATATCGCAAGTGCCTTTAGTGCGTAATATTTTCTTTTGTTTTTCCCAAATAGTTGGTGAAATAAATATGCTCTGAAAAGCAGGTGAGACATTAAAATATTTATAAAGTTCAGGGCCGTGAAAGAAATGAGCGGTAGCGAGCCTTGGGGGTGGAAGCGCACTAGTTGGGATTTAATAAAATGCATCACGCGAATGCATGTTTTGTCCACTTTTCAGTCCCACCCGCCATTGCTCGATATTGCATTTCATACAGTATTTATACGAAAAACGTAGTTTTTAAGGGTTTTTTAAATTATCACCAATGATATTTTGTTCTTCTAAAATAAGCCTATTATAAAATATTTTAACCCAAACCCATGATTTTTAAAAATATTTTCTGGTTGTTCCGAATAAAAACCCGCAAGATGAATTTTCTGCCATGTAATTCTCTCTTTTAAATACATTCCCCTAACAACGATAAAAACAGAACAAAACAGCTCAGTATTAATTATAAAACTCCTTTTTATCTGCAATTGAAAATGGCGTTAGAGTAATGACATGCCCTGGAATCGAACCTCTACAACAAAAGTCGGATTTTGAAATCTTTATTGCAACTGCGCCCATATAAATAAATAAATCCAAGGGTCCAAGAGAAGTTAATACTATCTTTTGACGGAATCAGATTAAAACCTAAGTAGACGAGTCTTAGTACAGAGTTCGAATCGAGACACAAACGACGATAATGATAATTTTTTAAAAAAAAGCCGTTGAACGGAACTCCTCATGGCCTTTAATTTCATCATCCAAGCTTTCATTTCCGCTGACAGATTCACGTGTAGGAAGTTTAATGAACATTTTTGTTCAGTCTTGGCTGCTGAGGTGATGAATAAATGAACATGGCATGGTTTGTCAAGGTGGCCGTGGGTGAGGTACAAATTAGAACGTTGATGTTAAGCTCCAAGTTTATTTTTATACATTTGATGAAGATGCGCTGTCTGGTCACATTCAACGTGACACAGCTATGTACAAGTTGCTACGTCTTATAGGTTCGTACACATTTCTCGTGACATTGTGACACAGCTGTGTACAAGCTGCTACGTCTGATAGGTACGTACGCATTCATCGTGGCATTGCTGTGTACACGTAATCATGACATTGACATTTGTACATATTGTTTTTAGACATCGCTATTAACCAATAAATGTAAGAGTAGAATAACTTATACATTTGTACAGATTTATGCTAAGTTACACCACTACTTCATTCACTTCATTGGCTCCCTGTACAAGCACGGATTGATTATAAACTCTCTGTTCTGTGCCACCACTTTTTCTCGAATTCCTGCCCTTCATATCTAACCGAAATTCTTTCTGTCTATTCACCCCTTCGACAGCTTCGCTCCTCCGCAGACGATCGTATTCTTTCTGTCCCTAAGACTCGCACAAAAACATACGGTGAAAGATCTTTCTCTTACTGTGCCCCCAAACAATGGAATTCTCTTCCACTACACATCAGAAATATATCAACCATCACAGCCTTCAAAACTGCACTCAAAACACACCTCTTTAAACTTTACTATCCTGACTGATTCCCCCTCTGAAAGTTAAACGATGCTGCTGAGTGCCGTCCATGGCTTCACATGTAAATTGTTATGGAATGGTTGGTTTTTAATTTATATTTTTAAGTTCATTTTAATTTGCATGTACAGCGTGGTGAGCCCAGCCCTAGGCTGGGGTACCACGCTATAGAAAACTACCCATAATAATAATAATAATAATAATAAAGACACGTTATAAAGAAAAGTGTAGAAATCATAATAGCCGAATGAATACATAAATATTTATGTGAAAGTGTAAATGTGATGTAAGAGAAAGTAGATATGTTTCTGTAGGTGAAAGGTAAATATAATGTAAGTGAAAGTGTAAATATGGGGTGAGTAAAGGTTGTATATGGTGTAAGTGAAAGTGTAACTATGGTGTAAGCAGTGTTTCTTTCAGACATTTTTTTCCGGGGGGCATTTCAGATTGGGGGGGGGGGGCTGGGGCAGTTCCAGTGGGCAATGGCCAGGGCGTAGCTAAGGACTGGCAGATGGGGCATACGTCCTGGCACGCCAGACTTGCAGGGGCACCAAAATGGAATTTGATAGTTTTGATGGTTGAAAATAAAAAGTTTCAGAGTTGAGGAGGGCGTAAAAACGAATTATTTCCCCTGACGCCAAACACTCCAGCTACGCCCCTTCCAGTGGCGTAGAGTGGGGGAGGCTGAGGTTGTTCACCCAAGAGTCTTTGGTAATAATTGATGGACTGCATTCAAGCTGTGTAAATGAAATAGTAGATCTAGGTATGTTGAAGAGAACGAAAGAGTTTTCTTCTTAAATAGCTACTTCTCTGTTTCTTGTCTTACTTCTATTTGTCTTGATCGCTGAAGAAGGCTCTGAGCAATAGCGTTCCAGTCTTATTGTCCTGTCTATTGATTCAAGCTTCAACATACCTAAAAATATCTGGCCCCTATGGTGGCACTAATAGTAGCTACCCCTCTAGGCAGTGTATTTCTCTTCACCAAAATTATTGATAATTTTCATCGGGGTGTAGGGTATAAATCGAGGGCACCGATAAATCTTGCTTTTGTTTATATAAATAAAAGCAAGACAAAGATCATAATGGCAATGGTAAACTCATCCAACCAAGAGCATATCTCTCTCTGGTAGGAAATGCACTGGAAGAAGTGGAGGCGTTCACATACGTAGGCAGCACCATTGACTTACATGGTGGATCCGAAGCAAAAGTCAGGGATAGAACTGAAAAGGCTAAGCCATAATATGTGCTGTTAAAGAAAACATGGGAGTAAAAGGGGCCGAATCTTCAAATTAAAGAAAGCAGACCTACTATATGGAGCCGAAAATTAGAGAAAAACAGCAAGGATTACGCATAAATTGCAGACCTCCATAAACTCTTCCTTAGAAAAACCCCGAAGATCAAATGGCCAAAATCTAGAAAGAGTTACAAGATGGAACATAATAAGGAAAAGATGGATGTGGATTGGGAAGACTCTCCCCAAAATCCCAGGAAATATCACCAGACAATCCCTAACATGAAATCCACCGGGAAAAAGAGAGGAAGCCCTAAAAATACACGGAGACGCGCGTTAGAGGCAGTAAAAGGCATACGTTAGTAAGTGTTATAAGGGATGACGTATTTTGAGACGCTTTGCCCGCCTTCCACGTGCATGACCTCTTTCAAGTCGGTCCTGTGTTGGGGCGGCTAAAAAAAAATCCCTTTGTTGATACTTTTGTTTACTATCGTCCGTTTCTGTGGAACAGGATCGAACGATCTAGAGAATGCGAGAAGCAGTAAGACTGCGTATTCCTTTTTCCAGAATGATCATCTGAAACTGAGTATAAAAGGGATAAGAATAAATGACGGGAGAGATTTTTCCTTTCCTTGATTACGAGGCATGCTATGTGTCATTATACTTTGTTGTGTGTAGAGATTTTTATTTCCTCGTACAATTTTGTGCTCATTGTATTTTTATATACAGTACCGGTACCAGCAAATCTGTAAGTTTATTATTTTAATCATATTTTCTCTTCTGTTATTATTTAATTGAAGTTCACAAATTAAACAAGTTATTAATTGTAATTAGCTCTGGCCTTAATTGTCGTTTTATTTGTTATTATTTTTAACCTTTGGTATCGTCCTTTATTATGGACTGTTTTTAGAACGAGCCCTAGACAAAACAACAGAGATTAAATTCTCCATCTATAACGATCCGTAATAGTAAGTAAGAGCCTTCTGGGTAGCCTTCTCCCAAAAATACTTTTTATTATTTCAAAATCAAGAGATGCATTTTTGAGTATAGTTGAATTCAATGTTTCTATTAAACCTTTTAATCAGGGGAAGGACATTTTTAAGAGTATTGGGAGGCATTATGATGCCAGTGCTATACATGAACTGAATTCATTTTAGTTGTGGCGTGCCCCAGGCCAATTATTTGGCACAAGATATATTCAGCCCAATGTTGTAATCTTGATTAGCGTGACGGAAGGGGTGCAGAAATTGAGGATGCTGAAGATAGTCGCGCTCATTCACAATGTAGGGGTGCATTTTGGCACCTTATCGAATTCAGTGTTTCTTTCATACAATTTTGAAGTGACATTTCAAACTTTCGTGCGGGAAGCACCACACTTATCCATAATAATGATCAAAAACATCTTTAACGCCGCAGAAGTGGGTCATAAACTAAATTCTTTCCAGTTGTGGTGTTCTTGAGGGTATGCATTTTCCTTAGCTTAATATCGCCTATGAAAATTTTTAGTCCCCCAAAAATATTTGATAAATCCAAAATACAAAAATGAATTTCAGCAAAAACTTTAATATTTAGTTTCTATACAAGGAGAGAAACGGAAGAGTTGCCAGTTAGAAAGACATAGGTGTCACATAACCTTGAAAACATCGTATGATGCACGGTAACCCGTACAACTGCAGTGAGCCTAAGTTATATTAGGGGCTTAAAGATGTGATGTGGGGATTTTCTTACTTATCATCTTGCAATGCAAGGTGGGGGAGAACAAAACCAAAAAGTGGCAAAGGGGCCTCGAAAGTTGAGCGATTCCTCTGCTTGACATGCTTGCAAATATTTTTTATATTACTAAATAGTAATGTTGCTTTCATGCTTTTTTAAAATTAAACCTTATTGTGGCCTTACTACATATTTAATAAATCAATTTTAAGAAAACAAATCTGGTTTCCAGCACAAGCAGTACTGACGTCATTTTATAAGTTTGGATGCAAATGAAAAACCAAAACTTATAATGATCAACTTACGTGTAATAGTAATCTTTGCTAATTTTTTCCAAGTTTTACCAGAGTGAAGCAGAAGAAAAAACTATTAAGTTGAAGGGTCTATAATACATACTTATGTCTTATCAAAACTGGTCATTCTTATAAATCGTATAAGAACGCCAATATTATGTAAAGAAGACATGAGTTGCTTACAAAATAAAGTATACATTTCCCAATATTCAGTTGATTGAAATTTTTATTTGGAATTTATAACTACTATAACCTTTTCCAGATAAATTACATATTGCCACTTAGATATACTTTAAAACCTTTTATTCCCAAATCCACTGAATTTATTTAAAATTGACCAATTAGGAATAATACTTTTTTCAAATTAAACACCAATAAAACATAATGAAATTGACATGATAATAAAAATGCTAGTTTACAAAAATCTTTTTTTTAAGCTTCTCATCTAGAGAAAAAAATTAATTTTAAAAAATGGGTGCAACTAGATGGGACAGATTGTTTATTATTCTGATATTAAAAAGAAAAAAGCAGAATTTTTAAACCTCTGTTACTTTGTTACAACATGAACACATTGAAAGAAAATACAAACGCTTTCCATATAATAATTTATGAAATGTGCACTATTTGCCATCGTTAAATTCTTACTTTAAAAAATATATTTTAATATTTTTAAGTTTTCATTTTATATAACCCAACATTCAAGGAGGAATCGATTAGGCCAACATTTATAATTTTGCTAATAAAAATATTTTTAAATCCAGGTGCAATCATACAATTTATAACTAACTTAACACCTACCACTACTTTAAAAACAGTGTTTTATAAAGAAATATAATTTGAAAATAGATCGCGTATGTTTGATACTTAACAAGAACTATTATTATAATAGTAGACCTTGAAATTGATGTAAAGGTAGTTTAATACAGTGCATGACTTTCCCCGGGATAGCAGTGCTACCCTGCCCCCCCCCCCCCCAACGGAGAGATGTTTAAAGAAACCCTGGGTGTAAGTGAAAGGGTAAATATGATGTGAGTTAAAGTGTAAATTTGGTGTAAATGGAAGGGTACATATGATGTAAGTAAAAGTGTAAAGATGGTGTGAGTAAAAAGATATATATGGTGTAAGTAACAGTGTAAATTTTAATATGGTGTTAGTGAAAGGGTAAATATGATAAAAGTTAAAGAGTAAATATGTTGTGAGAAGATAAATATGGTGTAAGTGAAAAGGTAAATAATCATGTGAGAGAGTAAATATGTCCAAGTGAAAAGGTAAATATAATGTGAGTGAAATTGTAAATATGGTTTAAATAAAAGGGTAAATATGGTGTAAGGGAAATGGTAAATGGGATCGTTAAAATGTTCAAACAAATAAGGTGTTAGCTAAAGTTGAACATAGTGTACATGAATTCCAACAATAAGTAATAATGTAAAAGTAAAGGTTCCCAAATATCATATATAAAAGTAAAGGTTCTTAAAAATAAGATGTAAAGGTAAAAGTGCACCAACAATGAGATGTAAAAGTTCAGGCCAATAAATGAGGTTACTTGTGTATCTGCCAACACCTGGAGCTTTATGTTAACGGAAAAGGGGGAGATGGGGGTGGGCTAATGTCAGGCAAATAGCTTTTAAGTGCCGGGTTTTCTGGAATCTCCACGCGAAGTAACCCACACAACAAAGAACGGCGTGTAAGAGTGGTGGGGCTTGCGAGACTTGACGTCATCCCTTTTGTCATTAAAAGTGTTGAAAGTTTACAAGCAGATTCTTGTTTTGCTTTGCATTAACTTTATAGTCAACTCAGAAACAGCTCTTATCATTGTCAATACAAGTTAGTTCCTAGACAAAAACGCATTTCGTTTTGGGAAAACTGAATAAATCATAGGGCCTGGGTCAAAATCTTTGCCTACAGTTAATTTTTTAAACGTATCCGTAAAATGTATGTCCCTAAATGTCAAGAAGTTTAAAACAAAAATGTTGGTTTAATTTGGTTAAGATTGACTTTACAACCCACGTGGTAGATCTACTATATATTAATATTGCATTTAATTTTTTTCAGTAATTCACCATTTCAATTGCCCTACTCAAAATCAAAATAATAACTTAACCATGTGTAAAAGGAATACAAGTATCAGAAACACCATAATTTCTCTTAGCTTAAAAGCAGCTAGGAATTTTTTTCTAATGGAGTCCAACTATTTACATTTAGAACCAGCTTTAAAGGCCCTGAACACGTAGTTTGGTGTTCTCTCATTTCAGAATTTTTAAGTCTTTAAAATTGAACATAAAGATATGGTAACCCTTCATCTCGAACAAACATTTTTGTCTTCCATGTTTATTTTATGTTATCCTATGAAATAACACATATTCTTACCATTGTTGTTGCACCATATAGCACATGGTTCCACTTACCATTGTTGTTGCACCATATAGCACATGGTTCCACTTACCATTGTTGTTGCACCATATAGCACATGGTTCCACGATGCCCTTATTTCACGATGGTGATAAAAGTGATGTCTGATTTTACAGCAGCATTCGCCATCAACAAGTTCACTTAACGTTAACTTTCAAAATCAACAGGCTCTAATGTGAGAACCTTTGAAAAAATGCCTTTAGTTCCCAAATGTGCTGGGTTCCAGATGGGAAAACAATAATTGCAAGTCTCACCTCACGTTCACCGGTAGTCGTTCGGAAAAAAAAAACTCTGAAAGATCAAGCATTGGTGAAACATACGGTAGGGGGGGTGGAGGGTCATGAGGGGTGGGGATTCGGGTAGATCACTTGGGAATGGATATGAAGTTCCAGACTTAAGTGGGGGGGGGGGGGGGTGTGGGGGTTGAATGTAGTCTACATATTCCCACCTCCACATTGAAATTGGACAGTCCAATTCTTCAATTTGCTTCTGATAATATTACGTCAGTCTCTATCAGTTTTGTAAGTTGACTGGGAAATGGAAATGGACAATGTACGCTATTCACTTTATGTAATTTTTCGAGAAAATACTGTTGCTTTCATTTTTGACCCCTGGTTAGAAGTTCAAAATTACATTAAAATCTTATTGTTAAAATGTTTATAGAATTTCAGAATTACATTAAAATCTCATTGTTAAAATGTTCATAGAAGTTCAGAATTACATTAAAATCCCATTGTTAAAATGTTTATCCTACGAACTGCATACAATAATAAGCAACAATATAAAATTGATAATTTATTTTTAAATCATTAATTTTAATTGCTTCAAAACATTATAGTACCAGTGAGTTTCTAGAAGATTTGATCCTAGATACGTAGTTGATTGAAAATTGAATATGCAAAATTGAAGAGTTTATATATGTGACTTATATCTTTAAATAAAAATCTCGAAAGGATGCAAATATATGGAGTCTTTAAGCAACAAAAAATTATTGGTATTGCAAATATTATTTTAATACATTTTAGTGTCCCTGGTTCTTTAAACAACAATTCATAACAATGAACAATATTCTGTTGAACTTTCTGGCGAGGAAACGAACCCGCAAATCACCTTCTATCTTTAGGAAAACAAAAGAATTGATCTTGTGGAACAACTATACATTAAAATATGCATGGCTTAAATTTCATGAATTAATTTCAAAGATAATACATGCATATATAGAAAGTCAACTAAACATCAACTTAGTTTAATACACATGGTCCAAATTTAACATCATTCTAATATTTTTCATTGAAGAGACGCCACGTTGGAGCAAAACATACAACCGTACCAGAAACAGGTTTTAACTTCATTACTTCTTCCTTTCAGACCGCCATAGCCTCAAACACATGTAAAACCTCAACGTCATTTCAGTCTACAGTAGTCCTCAAATATTGCTGAGCTCAAACATTTATTGCACAATTTTTTAAAAAATAAGGCCAAGCACGAAACTTTGACTATTATAATGTTAGGCTTGGCCTTAAATTTAGACTTATGAATGTTTGGCTCGGCTTTAAATTTAGACTTATTCAATATTTGGCTCGGCTTTAAATTTAGACTTATTCAATGTTTGGCTCGGCTTTAAATTTAGATTTATTCAATGTTTGGCTCGGCTTTAAATTTAGACTTATTCAATATTTGGCTCGGCTTTAAATTTAGACTTATTCAATGTTTGGCTCGGCTTTAGAATTAGACTTATTGAATGTTTTGCTACGCTTTAAATTTAGACTTCTTCAATGTTTGGCTCGGCTTTAGAGTTAGACTTATTCAATGTTTGGCTCGGTTTTAGAGTTAGACGTATTCAATGTTTGGCTCCGCTTTAAAGTTAGACTTTTTCAATGTTTGGCTCCGCTTTAAAGTTAGACTTTTTCAATGTTTGGCTCGGCTTTAAAGTTAGACTTTTTCAATGTTTGGCTCCGCATAAAAGTTAGACTTTTTCAATGTTTGGCTCGGCTTTAAATTTAGACTTTTTCAATGTTTGGCTCCGCTTTAAAGTTAGACTTTTTCAATGTTTGGCTCCGCTTTAAAGTTAGACTTTTTCAATGTTTGGCTCCGCTTTAAAGTTAGACTTTTTCAATGTTTGGCTCGGCTTTAAAGTTAGACTTTTTCAATGTTTGGCTCCGCTTTAAATTTAGACTTTTTCAATGTTTGGCTCCGCTTTAAAGGTAGACTTTTTCAATGTTTGGCTCGGCTTTAAATTTAGACTTATTGAATGTTTGGCTCGGCTTTAGAATTAGACTTATTTGAAAATAAAACCGTCTTTAAATTTGGCCGTTATAAAAACAATGGCCGCTACATTTATGACGACTGACATAAGCTTTTTAAATAGTGCTTTTCGGGAGAAGGGATGTGCTAAAATATGAGTATTATGCATCCGTCGAATATGTTCACGTTTGAGAACATCGGACACCATTCAACTTGTCTGAATTGTTTTCACCTGTCCTCTTGCTTTACCTGGTGGTTTGTGCCAGGCGCTCAACAGCTTTAAACAGGACTCTGCCAGGTTGTAAGGTAACACGATTTGTGAACCAAACATTGGTGCCTGGCTGTCAGAGCAGACGATGCCAGGTTACCGTTGTGTAGATTCGAAACTTTCGCGGAACTTCTTGTCCCTCCTGGAAACAATACAATTCCACCACATCAACATGGTCAGTCTGTTAAATCTGGATCCGAATAGCTCATTTTTACATTCTAAAATATTAGATAACTATATTTCTCTCTCCAGTTTTAGTTGAAATATGATTCTTAAGAATCGATCCTGACTAAGGCTGTACATTTGGTTAACACATCGACACCGATTACGGTATGCAAACCGAACTCAATCAAATCGTGGACAATTGTTGTTATAACCATTAGTTAGGAGTGGGGCATGGACAAAATAGATTCTCAATACCATATGTGTCTTATCCATAGATATCGGCGAATAGGTATAGTAAGACTAGGAAGGGGTCTCTTGATCCTGGGGATCACCTGCACTTTGCCCGCCTGATCTTATAGAAAATGCGGTCCTGATGGCAAGCATCTGCCTCAAAGATGTTCAGAAAAGAGTGATAAATTGCTTTACTGACAATGAAACATCGAAGAGCCAAATGTTCTCTGAACTTAGTATAAAGTGTCCGCAAATGTTGGCCACAAAGATCATGTGATTTGGGGTACAGGTACAGCCCTGGACACACATTTCACTAGCGGGATTACCTCCAATTCGCACAGCTGTGATATATTGCACCAGAGGACATAGGATACCATTTCTTCATTTCTGTTCCAAATCAAATCCTAATTTTTTCATTCTACGATTACAGGAGACGAATCTTGATTTGATCCAAACGAGCTAAACCTGGAGACATGTCGCCTTACTTGAGGACTGCATTCAACTACAATAAACCAGTTCAAGAGTTTTCCGAACAAATATTGTGGCATTTTGTAACTTGAGCATATATTGCAAGACTAAAATCCGTGTGATTACATCAACTTACACAAGTCTACCTTTCTGCATACAAACTGAACGTAACATGAAATATTTGTCACGCATACTTTATAGTCGCGGTAATTTACATGTCAAGATTACACACAAATGTTCAGCCGCGGTTCAACTGACCTAGCTATAATGTCTTAGTTTGCGCTTCAAAATGGACTGATTATTGTGATGATAGTATTATGTGTAATTAGTGCCTGCCGCAATTGTCTTGTCCAGAGCTCCGTAACCGGCGCGGCAAACAAGTGTGCTGCGAAATAATGTTAGGTGTGCTGTGTAAAATGTCTCCAAGTTGAGGAAAATCACGAAGTACATGTAGATATATTTATACATAAATAAACCGCGTTTGGGAAATTGTTGACAAGGTGTCAAACTTTGCACTAATTGTGTCCAGTACAGTCAGTTAATATGGAGCAATGTACTGTAATAATAATTTTATAGTGTTCAGCATTACACGTCATAATGAAGGTTAAATCCATTCAGATATTTAATACATTTTGACATGTTTTTAACTGTTTTGTACCCCGGAAGGCCTACGTTGTGGCGCCACTGAACAAAGTCTTGCTATGCTCTGGTCTAGTCGACACGCCAATATAGGAAAGAAATAATCGTTACAGTTATTGTTCGTCTTAAGCCGGTCATGCCACAAACTATTGACTGGAATACGCACATCTAGATAATGTTGTCGGTTCAAAGAAAATGTGAATTTAGAATTAACAAAAATAATTTTGACATTTTGATATTTTTAACAACCGGTTGACCTGAACCGGACCAAACCGGCTCCAGCAAACTGCTGGTGTGTATGTACAGAACTTAGATTATCAATGTGTGTGTGTGCCAATATGATATCGTAGTTTCGAGAAAGCATGTTTTTGGTACCAATTCTATATATTTTATTTGGGGTGTATATATGTTAGTGTTTTTCCAGCAACAGATAAGCATGATACAGCCGTTATGTTTGTGTGTTTCCAACAACAGATAAGCATGATACATAGATTTGTGGACAGGAAGCTTTTGTATTTTGAAAGAAATATTTGTTACAACAATATGGGGAATACAGGTAAATGGCGTTGACACATTGTGGACACATTTTCATATAAGGATACCTATACCTCTGCTCAATAAATTTTAAAAGGGAAAATAATGGATACATCTTTAAAACTTAGAAGAAGGAAATTTTCTGACATTTATGTCCCCTTCAAAACTACCGGTCAGGGTTTAGAATAAGTGGTCGTCACATATTTAATAAGATACCAAGTCTGATATTTCAACAAGCGGTGTCAACATTTCATGAAAATAATTTTTAATTTAGAGGCGTGGGCAACGGTGGGTTAATTTTTATTAATTTATTTTAAAATATTAGTTTTCTTTGTTTTATAGACGTCAACATTTTTTGAAAGTATTCTGTGTTTTATCATATAAAGTTTAGGAGTGAAGCAAATGTTTGATTAAATTCTTACTGTAGAAATCAATATGTCAACATCATTTTATGTTACAGAAATTTAAAAAAAGTATGGACGTATTTTAACAATTTTTGAAAATATGTTTGCTTTGTAGTTCAGGTGTGTTAAATGGGTTGGGTAATTGCTTATTGTATATACAATATAATAACTTAAACATCTGCACATAGGTTCTTTTTAAAAAAATAAAGTAAGTCTGATTTACTATTTCCTAAATATACATTTCAAGGTCATGTACAATTGTCGTAATTTTTAAATTATTATTATTTTTTTTATTCTTTACAGATGAAATTCACAAAAAAAAAAAACGTTTCAGTAATATACATAAACATTATATTTTTAGATTTTGAGACTTCGCAATAGAAGGTAGAAAGTAGTGCAATATGTCACCCCATTAGGATCCTCGTAACGACGGGTCATTTTTCTAGTTGTCTGAAACTGAGAAATTTCTCGATATAAGTCTTAAATCCAGACTTTCGTTGTCCCTCTCACACAGCCTTTAGCCTGGCTTCTATCTCTTGCAGCTATCACTATAAAGTATATGTCTCGCTTTAGCCTACTCATCTCCTCTTATTTTCTCTTATTTCTATTCTTCCTTCATCATTGACTTCCATTCTGTTTGCAAAATTCATTTTCTTCTATTCTACCCTCGTGACTTTAAAATCCAAGAATCTCTATCTTTACCCCTTTCCCTCTGCCCCATGTTGAGCTCCGTTCATTTTGAACTCTTTCCTCTCCCCAACACTATTTTGCATAACTTCTCTTCATTCAAACTTTGACTCACTTTTATTCCAACTCTCACCCCACGCCCCACTCTCTTCAAGCTTATCAGTTACACGCCTATTGTAAACCATCTTAGTGACCCCGGGTATCAGAGCCCTAGCCCAGATCCACAACAAAAGACTGGTCCTCTCATTGTCCGAGCTGTGCCTGCCCCCGTCGTATCCTCGTCCAGCTCGGGACGGGAACCCAATAATCGTTGGGTCGACTGATCTATCTTTTTTCTAAGACCGAGCTCATTTTCCTAATTCTTCATTCCCTCTCTCCACCTCTCTCTAATCCTATACTCACATCAATCTTACAATCATTCTTTCCTTAACTCCCCCACCCACCTCACCTCCCGTATTTATCCCAAAGCTTACCTACATGCTTTTATTTTTACAACCCCCCCCCCCCCCCATTTTTTCACAACTTCCCCTCTCTCGGTTTTCCACGTCCCACGACCCTCTCTTCTCGGCGCGCGCATATATTACAGTCTTTATTTGCTCACTCCGAGTGGTGGCGTTTTCGCCTACCAGCGCCCGCCCCTCCCCCACCACTCCACTCGGGCGTGTGCCAGGCTCGGTTGATACTCGCCTGAATTAGACGGTCTCACTTGTACAAACTTTTTTTCAGATACTTTGTTAGCCTGCAATTCGAGTTGTGAATGTTATTTTACCAGCATCCTTCCAGTTGGATTAACGCTACTTGTTGTTTCTGTGTTACTGGATAATGTCGCTGATTTCATTATTGGTATAACAAATTATCTTCTAGATTTCTTCCATATTTTTTGTCTCTGGGACACGTGTATTTGTTTCGTTATTCGACCATAAAATTAAATACCATAAGCTGTGAAATTAAGGTTTTTAATGAATGTATTTTAATGTTACGTCCGATTCGATTATAAACGTGAGTGCGAATACATCTATAGGACATGAATGTACAGCTGTCATGTAATACATCAAATGGACATGAGGGTACATCTGTCATGTATTACATTTATAGAAGATTAGGGTACAGATGTCATGTAATATATCTATAGGACATGTGGGTACAGCTTGTGAGTAATTTATCTATATGACATGAAGGTACAGCTGTCATGTATTACACCTATAGGACATGAAATTACAGCTGTCATGTAATGCATCTATTGGACATGAGGTGACAGCTGTCCAGTAATACATCTATAGGACACGAGGGGGCAGCTGTCATGTAATACATCTATAGGACATGAGTGGGTAGCTGTAACTTAATACATCCATAGGACATGAGGGGTAGCTGTCACGTAGTACATCTAAAGGACATGAGGGGGTAGCTGTCACGTAATACATCCATATGACATGAGGGGGTAGCTGTCACGTAATACATCCATAGGACATGAGGGGGTAGCTGTCACGTAATACATCCATAGGACATGAGGGGCTAGCTGTCACGTAATACATCTATAGGACATGAGGGAATATCTGTCACGTAATACATCTAAAGGACATGAGGGGGTAGCTGTCACGTAATACATCTAAAGGACATGAGGGGGTAGCTGTCACGTAATACATCTAAAGGACATGAGGGGGTAGCTGTCACGTAATACATCTAAAGGACATGAGGGGGTAGCTGTCACGTAATACATCTATGGGACATGAGGGGGTAGCTGTCACGTAATACATCCATAGGACATGAGGGGATAGCTGTCACGTAATACATCTATGGGACATGAGGGAATATCTGTCACGTAATACATCTATAGGACATGAGGAGGTAGCTGTCACGTAATACATCTAAAGGGCATGAGGGAATATCTGTCACGTAATACATCTAAAGGACATGAGGGAATAGATGTCACGTAATACATCTAAAGGACATGAGGGGGTAGCTGTCACGAAATACATCTAAAGGACATGAGGGGGTAGCTGTCACGTAATACATCCATAGGACATGCGGGGGTAGCTGTCATGTAATACATCTAAAGGACATGAGGGGGTAGCTGTCACGTAATACATCTATAGGACATGAGGGGGTAGCTGTCACGTAATACATCTATAGGACATGAGGGGGTATCTGTCACGTAATACATCCATAGGACATGAGGGAGTATCTGTCACGTAATACATCTATGGGACATGACGGGGTATCTGTCACGTAATACATCTAAAGGACATGAGGGGGTAGCTGTAACGTAATACATCTATTTTTTTTTTTAAATAACGCAAAGTAAATTCTATACCGGCAGTGTGCTACCAAAATGCAAGAACAAATTCGAGGTAACGAAGAATGTAACACTTGATGCAACCAAGAGGAATATGACACCAAAACGTGTAGTTTTCATACGTATTGAATACATATATGTTGTGTTTGTTATTGAACACATATATGTTGTGTTTGTTATTGAACACATATGTTGTGTTTGTTATTGAACACATATATGTTGTGTTTGTTATTGAACACATATATGTTGTGTTTGTTATTGAACACATATGTTGTGTTTGCTATGAAAACGGTTACGTTTCAATAAATTGGGAAATAAAAATAATATTAAAAAATACAACAACCAACAACTTAGTTATAGTTAATACTTAGGCCCTTGTTTGATTGATAGTATCGGATATAGTTCATTTTTAATTCGATTATTCATTACTGTGTGAAACCTTAGGTTGACAAATCCTACATTTATTTGACACCACAATGAAGTATAACTTCACAGAAATAATTTCAGCATTTCGCTTAAACTATATTAGCATTGCCAGATAGCTAAAATCCAGGCAATATACAGATCCGTTTGAAGAGTGTTGTTGAAATTCATAGTTCATGTTGTTGTAGCGCTCGTGTACATGAATGTCGCGTAGACACGCATATGTCTCGCTGTCGACGCTAAACATAGTCCAGGAGAAAGATGCGTTGATCTAACGGGTGATATAGTCTGCCTTCTCCACTGATCATATTCAGGAAGACAACTGTGAGCAGACGACTTCCATATGACTTGGTGTGGAGCTCTCGCTATCTCGGCGCCCTCGTCACCGCCCCCGTGTAGATGATAACGTTTAAGTCTGAACCGGGGCAACACCATCGGAGGAACCTGACACGGTGGGTGTTCAAATCTCAATGACCTCGTCTTGGGTATTCAATGTACATTGCCTCACCTAGGATGTTCCATTAACCTTACCTGGACCAAGGGATTCTGGATTGCTAGGATTAACTCAGACTCGGGTAAGCATTTAAAAATGTGTTGGCATAGAGGTACCCAAGAAATGGGATAGTGTATTGAGGGGGGACTCTGTACATTAAAAAAGGGTGTTTGTGTGTTTGTGGGGTGAAGGGAATTATCTTTAGGAATTGAACTATTCCTTTTAAATGGATATATTTCCTTCATCATTGAGTTGAGATTAGAACAAGGTTAGACCTAATGGGTTACACTTCTGTACAACCATCGGCCATCACGGTAATAAGACTTTTTTTTTAATCTCTGCCAGACATCGATACAATTTGTAATTTTAACAAATAATATTATCGTGTTCATCAAGTGACTGTGCAAGCCAATTGGTTTCTGTCAATATAGTAGCACTGTGCAAGCCATTTGGTTTCTGTCAATATAGTAGGACTCTGCAAGCCAGTTGGTTTCTGTCAATATAGTAGGACTGTGCAAGCCAGTTGGTTTCTGTCAATATAGTAGGACTGTGCAAGCCAGTTGGTTTCTGTCAATATAGTAGGACTGTGCAAGCCAGTTGGTTTCTGTCAATATAGTAGGACTGTGCAAGCCAGTTGGTTTCTGTCAATATAGTAGGACTGTGCAAGCCAATTGGTTTCTGTCAATATAATAATAATAATAATAATATAAAAGTTCATTTGAAAAATCACGCTTCATCCCCAAAGGCTCGAAGCGCGGTACAACAACAAAGCTGGGAGACAATAACTAGCTGTTTTCAGTGAATAAAGTAGGACTGTGCAAGCCATTTGGTTTCTGTCAAAATAATGGACTGCCCTTTTTTGATCGGGGTCTATCTAATGAGTAGATGCTCCGTTAATGTAATTGTAAATGCGTGTGTGTGCGCGCACCATGGGCGTCATTTGCGTAGGGTAGGGTGGGGCATTTGCCCCCCCCCCCTTTCCCTGAATGTGCAGGTTTTATTTGAATTGCTACGTATTATGGCGCCTCCAGTAATGAACAACTTAATAAGTCGAAATGATGCCCCTGGTGCGCAGGAGAAGAGGAGGGGAGGCTAATGGTTTTTGACCATGCTAGGACTTTCGAGACATATTGAAGTGAGAATGTGAGACCAACATTCAAATGGGTGATTTAAAGAAGTGAGGCAGAGGCGTGAGCTTCTCAGGGTCAGCAAGTACTGAAGAAATTGTTGTTGTTTATTTGTAGGACTCCTTCTCTCATCTTACATTGTAAAGAAAGAAGGTATTCGGTTTTCAAGATACACTCGGAGGTGTAATAATTTGCACGACAGTGGTGGCGTAATCGTCTTAGAGTTTAAAGGACGATATGGTAGGATAATAAATATCTTTTCAGTTGGCAGTTAGTCCAGGTACTCCTAGTCTATCACCATAATAGTTTACCGTAATAAGCTTATAACATGGTGTTAAGGTGTTATTCGTTCCTATAACTTGACATTGAGTCCACACATGCAGTCCCACTGGTAACTTGACATTGAGACCACACATGACGTCCCAGTGGTAACTCGACATTGAGAACACACATGATGTCCTACTAGTAACTTGACATTGAGACCACACATGCAGTCCCACTGGTAACGTGAAATTGCACATGATGTCCTACTAATAACGTGACATTGAGTCCACACATGATGTCCTACTGGTAACTTGACATTGAGACCACACATGCAGTCCCACTGGTAACGTGACATTGAGTCCACACATGATGTCCTACTGGTAACTCGACATTGAGTCCACACATAATGTCTTACTGGTAAATTGACATTGAGTCCACACATTATGTCCTACTAGTAACGTGACATTGAGTCCACACATGATGTCCTACTGGTAACGTGACATTGAGTCCACACATGATGTCCTACTAGTAACGTGGCATTGAGTCCACACATGATGTCCTACTGGTAACGACATTAATCACGCCATTTATAAATAACAAATTGCTTTTAAAAAGGTTATTTCTTTGAATGTGCTCTGATAGAGTTCACTTTACATGGCAGGCTCTAATCGTTTCTGCAAGCATATTCCAGAACTGTCAATAATAACTTGGAGAGGACTTGATTGATTTTTTGGACCTGGTCTTGATTGAATTATTGGACCTGGTCTTGTACTTATTCAGCTCTACAACAACTCTGCCATAAGTCACGTCAAGTCACGTCTCCACCAAGTGTGGGTGCTTTATAGAGATTATTCGGGGGTTGTGTTTGGACTGTGTGGAGGCTTTGTGGGGGATGTTTTGTGCGGTGTGGGCGCTGTGCGGAGTCTCTGTGTGCGCTGTGCGGGGACGTGTGAACGCTGTGTGTGGACTGTTTTGAGGTTGTATGGAGGTTGTGTGAAGCCTGTGTGATTGGTGTGGGGGGCTGTTTTGGGACATTATAGGGTCCTTATCTCACTCTTTAACACCAACATCCAACCAAAAAGTTGACAAAACAAATTGACATAGCTCAATGACGGACTCGTTTCATTTGCACTCAATTTTTAACACATTGATTCATTTACACAATCACCTTGGGATCATCCATTATTTTTTCACATCAGTCACTGGCGTAATTATTTGTTGATTATTTTTCTATGTAGAAAATGTAATTTCATAAACTATATTTCTGAAAACTGCTTTCTTTTACTTTGGTTCTAACTCAGTTATTAGGATAGAAATTTCACTGGTGATATCCCCCCCCCCCCTTTCCCTATATAAAAAGCTGGTGTTTAAAGTTCATGATTAATGTATTTTTTCTTCAAATATTCCGACGTTCACTATTCAGCGTCTCCAGTCATGGTACGAAAAGTATTAAATTATATCAGACAAGAAAATCATAATACTATAAAATAAAGTTTCAAAAATTCACCTTTTCTTTATTTTGAAACTGATTTCCAATGTTATTGGGAATGCGATGGTCTTAGGTCCACTTTTTGGTCAGCCCAATATGGCAGTTCTAGTTTGCTTCAAGTTTTGACAAGATACGGTTTCAGATAGAAATCATAGAAATCAATATCTGCCCACTTTTTCCTAAACCCATTTGAAATCCTGGATAAATTCTTGAAAAGAGCAAAGAGACGGGTATTGAGAGTTGGGACGGCAATGTTGGCACGCTTGGAATATCGTAGATATTTGGGGGGGGGGGGGGGGGGGGAGTCAGTCAAACTGCTTGGTAGTGGGGGAAGGGCGGTGAAGAGCGGCTATAAGCGAGAGTTGGATCCGCGAGATGAGATGTTAGACTGAACATAAGATAAAATTGCTATAAATAGAAGCTATTGGATTAGGGAACTCGGGAGTTTTTGGGGTGGGGGTTTTCGAGAAGTAAAAGGAAAGAAAAACAGGGCTGGAATTTCGAGTTTCACTCTCAGGGTTTAAGGACTCGTTCAGATTAATTTTTTTTTTGGTCTTGGAGTATTGACACATGAACATGTCTTGGAGTCATAACACATGAATATGCCTTGGAGTCATAACACATGAATATGCCTTGGAGTCATAACACATGAATATGCCTTGGAGTTATAACACATGAATTGCCTTGGAGTCCGAACACATATATATGTCTTGGATTTCAAAGACATGAAAATGTATCGGAGTCATAACACATATATGTCTTGGAGTCATAACACACGAATATGCCTCGTTGTCATAACACATGAATATGCCTTGGAGTCATAACACATGAGTATGCCTTGGAGTCCGATCACATATATATGTCTTGGATTCCAAACACATGAAAATGTATCGGAGTCATAACACATATATGTTTTGGAGTCATAGCACATGAATATGATCCTTTAAATACCTTTAAAAATTCCAAGCACAACTCCCTTGTCGATATTTGAGTCACAAGTCTAATCTAGCCCTATAACTAGAAGGTGAGTCCTTAAAAAATATCTTTCTGGTCAATGCAAATAAGAACCAACCAAAGAGAAAACCTTATACGTGACCTTTTTGAAGTTGAATGATGAGATAATAATCTTGTTCAATTGATTATACCTCAATAACCCCCAACCGCCATCCCTCTTAATTTCACTAACGATTTCAACTAATTCATTTCCCACTACCGGGCAAAACGTCTGTTCATGATGTTTATTGTTTGGTGAGACCATTTCAAAAAACAACAACACATGAATAAAGTGCGTCATGTTTACCCAAGAAGGGAAATAAAATGTGTTGAATGGTGCACGCACTGACTCCAACCCAAGTTGAACGCACATTCTTCACCCAGCTCACAACTATAAATAAACCGTATAACTCATTCCTATGTGCGACTGAATTTCTCTAGCACGTGCAAGTAGTATCAGGAGAGACGGTGCGCTGTCAGGCTGGGGCTCGCCAGACAGACGTAATACCTGGCGCAGGGAGCTAACTCAAAGCGACACCTTTTGCGCTTTGGAGTTTTGCAGATGTCTTGCGAGCAGAGCCGGCCCTAACAATTGCGGGGCCCTATGCGAAACGGATTGCACGGGGCCCAGTCTGGGTAGGGATAAGGATAATAAGTGAAAATTAAGATTTTGTACTAGAAAATAAATTTGGGGCGGGGCCTATGAAAGTGCGGGGCCCACTGCGGCCACATAGGTTGCAGTGGCCTAAGGCCGGCCCTGCTTGCGAGGTAACTACTTGGAAAGTTCTCCAGGAGAATAGCGGTTTAAATCCCTCAAATATTATTTTGCATATTTTGTGTTTTTCCCCCTTATTTAAAGTTAGTTAATGTTCCAATTTGGAAGTTTTAGAACCTTTGTTCCCTGCTTTGAGTTAGTGAATGTACTAATAAGGAAGATAATGTTCATTGATAAATAAATGTACTGATGGTTGAAAGTATCGGATATTTTGATGAATTTTTAATCATTGAATTATAATGAAGTACTTCTTTTTATAGTACAGTAGTGCCCTTTCGGATAATTGATAGAGTGCCTAAGTCACTTTTTGATATTTTAAAAATAATAATGTCATTTGAGAAACTATTTAATTCATTTTGGATATTTGATGAAGAACTCTTTTCGTTTAATTTTACTTTGTAAAATTTCAGTCATCTGTGGTGTAGTTTCATCAGTCATCTGTGGTGTAGTTTCATCAGTCATTTTTGGTGTAGTTTCATCAGTCATCTGTGGTGTAGTTTCATCAGTCATCTGTAGTGTAGTTTCATCAGTCATCTGTGGTTTAGTTTCATCAGTCATCTGTGGTGTAGTTTCATCAGTCATCTGTGGTGTAGTTTCAATGTCATCACTTTTCCACCTTAGTAAGATATGCTCAGTTGTGGAGGATCACGTTGGGATAATGAACTTCAGTACATTGTGTTGTGTAAGATATTATGACATCTGAACATTATTAGCTTAAAGCCAATTGCCTCTATTAAGCTCACAGATTTAAAACAAAACCAAAAGAAAAGAAAAATACAACAAAAAACAAAAACCATTTCATTCCCATTCTTGGCTTTGTCTCACCACTCTAACTCACCCTTTAAATCTCTCACATTTAATCTAATTGTTCATCAGCTGTTTGCTGACATTCATTTCACCTTCTAGTCTCTCCACAAAAAAATTCATACATCGTGAACATAAATTTTTTCCCGTTGAGTTGTCAGTCTTGTTGCCAATGACTCACATTCTTGTTGTTGGCTACCACGTGTCTCGCTGCGCGTGCTCCTAACTGCCAAGAATGAAACCTTTCCAAGTGTTACAGACAAGGGAGCTGCCTACTTTCCTTCAGTCTCTTTAATCTGACTTCTCAGTTTTAAATGGCAAACATTGTGTGAAGATCAAAAATGTTGGTCTCGCTGTAATCTGCAGTGGTTCCCATATAGGTGCGGAAGTTACCTAGAAGATTATTGTTTTGTCTTTGCTACAATAACATCAGGTTTTCTGTAAAACGGGGACAGCATGGCTTACATATTTTTGCTTCAAAACACATATTTTAATAAGGCAATAATAAAATAGTTATCTCTTAAGACTCACGGTCCTAAAACTACACATTTCTTACAAATCACTTGTGCTCTATCTAGACATCAACGTTTTTACCTTAGGTCTTTATGCTATACTGAACAATTGTAAAATGCTGGCTTTCAAATAATTACAAAGTATAATCAACGAACTTAGCTCTACCGGGAGTATGACTAAACGTGCGATTGTCTAAGTGAAGAAGTGTCAACTATTAGAAAAGATTTGTTTAAAAAAATACCCGTTGGAGTCTCAATTACGGGGTTAGGGGGGGTAGGAATAGACTGCAACAAAAGACTAGATGCAGTTGTTAATTTCACAATTTTTCCTGTAGTTTGTTTTAATGTAACAGTTGTTAACATGCAAATTACCATAAAATGTTTAATGATAACCACACATTTCACTGAGCTTTTCTGACGTAAAGACCACAACTTTTTGATGTACAGACAACTATTGTTTTTGTATATAGACCACTAACTTTTTAAGTACAGACCACTAACTTTGTGATGTACAGACCACTAACTTTTTGATGTACAGACCACTAACTTTTTGACGTACAGACCACTAACTTTGTGATGTACAGATCACTAACGTTTTGATATACAGGCCACTAACGTTTTGATGCACCGACCACAAACATTTTGCGTTCAATAAATTGCGTTTCAATGTGTTCTTTATATTAAAAATGTGTCATATAAATCACAACTAAATCAAGGTATTTTTTCAAAAATAATATGTTGTCTTTTTCTGCGCATATATCCGTATATTTGATACACTTTCTCAGATACGCCCCCACCCTAGGGCACTGCTTATTCCACTTGCTGAAAGATAGTGTGTTAAATCTATTTATGGCAGTCAACTTATTTCGTTATCCTTAACGGATCTTAAAAAAAAAAAGAAGTTAAGAATAGTTTCTACCGTCTAAACTCTTAAACCCACTTAAGGAATGTGATACATGCCTCAGCCATGTCTACAGGTAATACAACATTAGATCAGCTCTAGGTGTACAGCAACCAAAGTCACGTGATCCATGTTTTTAAAAAAAATATATTCCTCACTGTTTTCTATTGTGCGTACAACCCAAAAGGACTGTGAAAATATGCCAAAAGTGAGATGTTGACATGAGACTTTCAAAATAACCACAGCATGACGTCCCGAGATATATTTTGTTCTGTACATACATAATGGAATTGATAAAAGCAAACCATATACCTACTAGAGGTATGTCAATATGTTAATACATTTTTAAAATACGAACATTAACACCAAGTTTTTGTAAGTAAACATTTCTATGAAAATGAAAAAAGGGGAGATTATTTTCTCCACACGGCTCCTATCTTATAAAACACTTTCTTATGCAATTCCCCCCCTGATAATCTTGAACTTTACAACGTAAATTTAGACCGTGTGAATGGAGGCTCAAAGAGAATTAGATGGATTTCATGATCTTTTAGACCAAATAGTTTATCTAATTTAAACTTTGTATCGTTCTATGATAGAGTTTTATTTTCATTTTTATGCAATGCAAAACCAAACCAACTTATATGTATATTTTACATGCATCTCAATTATAAGGAAAAGAATAATTTTGGTTAATAATACTTAAAAACATTTTAAAAAACATAAAAAAACCTCTGTGATCATGTAACAACTAACTTAGCGCTTTTATAATACGCAAGGTAGAGTTAGTCCGTCGAGAGAAATAACCCATTGCTAATACTGACATTCAAATGCAGATGATGAAAAACAACCTTCACGGACTTTAGGTCCATACTGGGTGTGAATCCTGTAATACATATTCTTTTGAACTGACAGTCTTCATTGGAAATATATATTTGACAAGTTTACACACTTTTATAACACTGATTAAAGAAGCGTATCACAAGTGAAGTATGCATTTACAAAGTGTTAGATGGTGGGTGATCAGTGGGTAAGTCAGATGGGAAATAGGTGGCTGAGGTGGGTAGTGAGTGGGTGAGTCAAGTACTGGGTGAGGTGGGTGGCTGAGCTGAAGAGCGTGGGTGAGGTGCGTACTGGGCGGGCGAAGCGGGAAATGGGTGGGATGTTGAGTGGGTGGGACAGTTGGGTTGTGGGTGGGTGTGGTGCAGAAGGTGGGTGAGGTGGGTAGTGGGTGGGTGAGTTGCTTAGTAGGTGGGTAAGGTGGGTAGTGGGTGGTGAGGTGGGCAATGGGTGGTGAGGCGGGTAGGTGTGGGTGAGGTGTGAAGTGTGTAATTGATGTGGTTCTTGTGTGGTTGAGGTGGATAGTGGGTAGGTGATGTGCGTGCGTAGAGGGTGGATGACGTGGGAAATGGCTTGTTGAGGTGGGTAGTGGTCGGGTGTGTTGCTTAGTGAGTGGCTGAGGTGGGTAGTGGGTGGCTGAGTTGAGTAGTGGGTGATGGAGGTGGGTAGTTGTGGAAGAGATGGGTATTAGGTGGGTGAGGCGGGTATTGGTGGGTGAGGTGGATAGAGGGTTGGAAACTGCGTTGTGAGTGGGTGAGGTGGGTAAATGGTGGGTGTGTTTCGTAGTGGGTTGGTGAGTTGCGAAGTTAGTGGATGAGTTTGGTAGTGGTTAGCTAATTGTATACAGGGTTCACAATCTTTAAAAAAAAAGTCATTGGCATAATCACCAATGTATTATTTATGAGAACCCTTCACTTGATCACATCCATACCGGAGTGAGAACCTTGACACAAACACGTTACACCCACAGCGATGTGCTGCAAATCGTAATTAAACGAAATGATTGTCACGCAGATTTCTCCAGCTAATGGACGACAAGGCCCAGGCACGCGATGCCATACCTACGTGGTCCCTAACTCAATTACTTTCTCGTATCCATCGTTCTAGCCCACACTGTCCCACCTCTAAACTCCCATCCGCAGTCTCGTTAACAACCTGCTCCACTAACTCACACTGGTATAACGGTGAATGCTATTCGAACGCTACAGATGTTGTAGAATCCATCTATTTAGACAATCTCACTACTCGCACAACTAGCAGCACTCACACTAAGATGTAAATATATACAATAACATATGAAGAAACAAGCGACATTTTTTAGTGGGTCACTGTATATAGTATAAATGAGTAATGATTATGTATCCTGTAGGTTTTCTGTGTCTTGTGAGTTAGGAATGAACATTGAGGAGCAAACCGGCCGTAGAAAACTGAAGTCACTCCACTGAATAAATGTACACAAATGTAAGCACACGGAAAATGCTATTTACACACTCAATCTACAACAATTCAACCACCCATCGAATACATGGTACTAAACCATGCGCACATTGTACAGCGTAACATCCTAATGGAAATGTATGAGTGTGTTGACTCCATAGCTTTACATGTGTGGCATTGTGACAGTTGTGTGATGTATGAATGTGTTGATTCAATAACTTTAAATATGTGGCATTGTGACAGTTGTGTGATGTATGATTGTGTTGATTCAAAGCTTTACATGTATGGCATTGTGACAGTTGTGTGATGTATGAATGTGTTGATTGTATAGCTTTACATGTCAGGCATTGTGACAGTCGTGTGATGTATGAATGTGTTGATTCAATAGCTTTACATATGTGGCATTGTGACAATTGTGTGATGTATGATTGTGTTGATTCAAAGCTTTACATGTATGGCATTGTGACAGTTGTGTGATGTATGAATGTGTTGATTGTATAGCTTTACATGTCAGGCATTGTGACAGTCGTGTGATGTATGAATGTGTTGATTCAATAGCTTTACATATGTGGCATTGTGACAGTTGTGTCTGATATGATCACCAACAACGCAAGTCACACTTCCAATACCTTCATCCGTGTCACATTCGCAGTCACCATACAATATCTAGCCCCAAGGTTGGGCAAACATTTTGTGCATAGGGCCTCATGAATATATTTTGAGGGCCACATTAATACATATTAGGAGAGCCCCATGATTATCTTCTAGGAATCTCAAATTGCAAACAATAAATTGAACAATATTTGTATAAATTTAAAATCATTAAAAGGAAGTGATAACTTTAAAAAAATCACCTGATAAATATTACTAGGTTAACAGACACATTGTCCAATCTTTAAGTATCAACTTACACACTTTACAAAAATATTTCATGAGATATTTTTAACTGTAAAAAGCTTTTTTTCCTCTTTGATAATTAATCATATCAATCAAATTTTACCATGTTACGAAAACATTAATCCAGTTCCCGGCAGGTCTTGAGGGTCGGAATAAACCTTTCAGAGGGGCCTCATGTTGCCCGCCGACCGTGGTTTGCCCACCTCTGATTTAACCTCATCGGTGCGGCGCCAGATATTCAAGCACATAAATATTTGTCCACAACAAAGTAAATATCGCAATTATATATGTGATCTAATTATGATGGCTGTACTCGAATATCTCATTAGGAAATGGCGTCAGCGGGCCGTCGAGCTTACGCTCCTAATGCCCTCCCCGGTGCCTACTCGCACCTGCCAGCCGCCTCGGCGGCAGGCCGTGCGGGAGGGCGCCAGAGACCTCCCCGGACGTGGAGCGTCCCCGCCCGCAACCGCTCGATCGGGTTCGCCGACGGAGACCCTCCCCGCCCGGAGACATCTGGTCGACCGAAGACGCTGTGTTTCAAGCGTCCGTGGTCCACTCTCCTAGGGGCCGGGACGGTAAATTAACGTCCTAAAATCTCCCCCCACCCGTCCCGGGGAAGCATCGGACGCCCTCTAAGAGGGATTCTACAGTGGGTTTCCACCCCGCAACTAATTTGCGAGATAGCTGGGACGAAACGGTTGCCTAGGAGCAGCTTTCTCAGGGCTGCATATTTAGAATCACCCGCTATAGGCTTCCACCACAGCCTATAGCCTCATATCCCTTAACGGCAACTTGTAATCATGATCCCTACCCTGTGTTTGCCTTTTCTTCCCCCTGCGAAGTATCACAGGTGGCAGCCCTGTAGGAGCCGTTTATTCCAGCAACTACCATGCATGGCCGTGTCTGCCACGCGGGACACGCAATGGTGCTAGTGTGCCCCGGGTTTACGCCGAGGGGGTCGGTGGCCAGCGCTTCCAAATCGACAAGCCACTACAGACTTGTCAACCGGAATCCCGGGGGGGGGGGATGGCTGTACTAAATGATTACATATGCAATATTCACAGTTATGAAAAACACCGATGTGTGTACGCAGGTATTTTTTGGGGGTGGGGTCGTCGGGGAACGGGACAAAATGACCCCTCTCCGACGCTACTCTGTTTACCAAGACAACAAACGAAAATGAGAAACGTATTTTTAAGATCTCTCAATAATTTGATAAAATGACATTCGGAAATTCTTATGTCTGAACAAAATGGCGTCATTATAAATGTCTGCATGGAAATCACGAAAGAAGCACATGTATGCGCCTGTTACAAAGCAAGACTTTCTACGGCTGGGGTGGATATATTTTACTTCCCTGATCCCCCCTCCCACCCCGGAGGGACGCGTAATTGTTTCACAGACGCCCTCTAATAGGTTTTACGTGGTTTTCTGCGATGTGACTAATTCACACCGCAGCTGGGAAAGAAAAAGAGGTTTCCTAGGAGCAGTACCCTCTAGACTGCATACTTAGAATCATCGGAGAGGGTCGCCACGTTCCCTCTCCTCATATCCATACGGCAACTGTAATCATGTCCCAAGCTGTTTCTGCGTTCAATTGTTCTTGGTAGGAAACCATGTGGACGTGTTCTTTCTAACGCAGTTTCCGTGCGTTACCTCTGTCTACTAAATAACACTATCGTTCACTGCGTTCTCGTACTAGTTAAAATAAGGAATGCATTGGTTTGCCCAAATAGATTCACCAATTTTTCAATAATTAGTCATACATTCATGGCTTGACGACACCGGCTAGAAAATTATTATCTTCCAATCTCTGACTTTAAGATTCACCCCCAATACACACTTTTTTCTCACCTTTTTTTCAGACCGCGCAATACTGGCTGACACCTTCCCTCCCCACACCACATCCACTATATGTCCCATGGACCAGTGTTTAAAGATTGGGTAGGGGGATGCTTAAATCAACAGACGACAATTACGCGTTGAGTCAAAGAGTGAGAAAACCACCGGGTAAATTGCTAGTCATCGTGACCACAGACCGCCAGTTTCTTTGTTGGCGTGGCGCGCTCATCTGTTGAAGTAGTGAGATAATTGATCTAAGAATGCCGTGCTTGCCGAACTATTAAAACCGGTTCGAATCTGGGATGAATACTCTTCCTGAACATTTATCGGCGGTTCTCAACTTAATGTTAAAAAATATACACCACACTACCCAATTCTTGTTTAAAATGTTATAATTTTTTATTGTACTATTCTATTAACTCTGAATGTTTTCAAAATTTAGAATTTGAATATGACGAGCATTTGCTTGTAACAACTGTAGCTATATATAGCTGTGTCATAGTTAGAGAAAGAAATATGCGTTACAAATTACAAATCATGTCATATCGTTTCCTAAAATTATGCACATTAGCATATATAAATATTAAAGTTATATATATGCAACACATTTCATTTTAGACATCTTTGTTTATAAACAGAAACATACACCTTTGCTACAATGATAGGTATTTACCAGCTATGTACAAAGATTAAGATACAATCACACCCGTCTAATTCTGCAGAATTTGCAAGAATTGTAGGTCGAACTCTTTGTTACAAGTATAAATCACAAATCTCAAGCAAAGACCACGTGGCTTGCTGCCACAGTGAAGTAGTCTTCACGCGAATCAATTCCAACCATTTCCCTCAACCAGACACCATTGGTTTAGACTTTAGAATAACGATTATTTGCATTATTTGCAGTAATACTAATCTCATTCTAATTCTACCAAAGATTAACATATCAAAAGTATTTAAAATATCAAGTTTACTTTTTGTTCAGATTTTACCTGCCACTGGAGAAATTCGGGATGTTAATATCTGTTTTTTGTTTGGAGGAGCGGCATTGGTTTTATAATCCGAGTTTAATCCGTTATCGATTTTTACAATGCATTCCCAACTGTTGCATACAAATAGGGTCATATTGACCTCTTGCCACAGCAGCAGTTTAAATCCATGCTTAAAACAGACAAAAGCAACTCTCATTTTGATTCAGTTTGGTAAAATAGATCAAGTGCTGGACTTGACCAATTTTATAACCAGTGACCAAACTGCGACAATGCGATGTGCACTTATGCAAACCTGTTAATTGATATTTATATTACAAGCCCTCTTATCACCCTCGCCACCATCACCCCCTCTAAAAGACCAGTCGACCACGTAGTTCATTCCAAGTTCAATTAATTAATTTTTGGAAACCTTTGTTATTGTTTCAAAACCAATAACCATAATTCTGGTTATCGTTTAACATCCATGGCGAAATGTGAGTGAGGCGATGTCCAGTGTTATTAGAAACAGGGTAGTTCTTTAACAAGCCTAGAATCCCTGATCGAATTTTTTGACAGTCTTATATCGGGTAGCGGGTAATGATTGATGCGGGGTATGTCTTCGTTATGCCTAGAATCCCTGATCGAATGTGGTTGACAGAAGTTCAGCAGGTAGCATGTATGGATTGATGACGATCATTAAAAGGAGCACACAAATAGCGCCAGGAAACATGGTTACGTGTAGGGAACTGGGAGAGAACAATCGCAGGGAAGAAAACATTTTGGTCAGAGGTGAACTCAAGATTGTAGATAAAGAACGGCGAGGTGGTGGGGCATGCATCTGTATGCATAAGGGAAGTAAGTTGGGAGGGGGGTGATAGGTCCCCTCATTTGGAGTGACACCATTTCAGCTAAAAAGAGGAAAAGCTTTCATGAAATGTTTGGTTTTGAAGTATTTAGTCGCAAGTTATTCCAATAAATCTTCGATTGCTTATCAAAGGTCATTAGGTGTACTAACTAAATATTTAATGTCAGAAATAAAGAATTAAAAAAAATCTTTGTGTGTGTATCCTGATTTACGAGTGAAAATCCTTTCCTATTTGATAATTGATGATGATAACATGCACATTAATCAATGGAACGCACACAGCCCGCCTTCTATTACACAGCACACCCTCTCTAACAGATCCTGCCATCTCTCACACAACCCACCCTTTCTAACATAGCCCAACTTCTCTCACACAGCCAACATTCTCTCACACAGCCCGCCTTCTCTCACACAGCCCAACTTCTCTCACACAGCCCGCCTTCTCTCACACAGCCCAACTTCTCTCACACAGCCCGCCTTCTCTCACGGTGTCCACCTTCTGTCCCACAGCTCGCATTCTCTCTCACAGCCCACCCTCTCTAACACAGCCCACTTTCTCCAGTGTTTCTTTGAGGCATCTCTCGGGGGGGGGGGGGGGGGGTGGCGCAATGTCCCTTGGAACAAGTCAAGTGCCCCCACGGAGCATAATGTGTACAACAAACATAACGAAAATATATTTTTTTCTATTAAAAATGAATAAACTTTCACTTTTAAAGAGTTTTTAAAAGATAGAATGTGGTGCCTTTAACCGATTACAATTTGTTAAAAATGTCCTTCCCCCGAACAAAAAGTTGAATCAAAACCATTGAATTCAAGTGTAATTATACTATAAAATGAACCTCTACATTTGATAAAATGAAGACTTTTATGGAGTTAGGGCAGCGATCACGATTCATCAAACTCTCGATTTCTACCCTACATTCCGATGAAAATGATCACTAATTTTGGTGCCAATAGACACACTGCCTAGTAGCGTGGATAGCATTAGCGCCATAATGGGCGGCCAAACTTTTCTGTGGCTGTTCTTTCACGATAAAAATTATATAGTAGTCCGAAAATGCGACACGTCCAAATAAAGAAAAAGTGACACCTGGGTAGACGTCCCATCCTCTCCATTTCTACGCCACTGCCTAGTACTTAGCTCGAGTGTTTGGCATTAGGGGACAAGATTCATATTTACGCCCCCCCCCCCCTTTCAACTCTGAGCCCAATTATTTAAAACTATTTCATGTTATAAAAGCCCATTTGGTATATCCCATCTTCTACCCTTAGCTATGTCTCTGGCAACCGCCCACTGGAAACTGACACTACCCCCCTTCCCCAGAAAGTCTGAAATGCACCCCCCGGGGGAAAATCTCTGAAAAAAGCACTGAAATCTCACACAGCCCACCTTCTCTCAAACAGACCACCTTCTCTTGCACAGCCCACCATCTCTCACGCAGCCTATCTCATATAACACACTTAACTTAAAATCTGGAAGTCTATGACATACTCCGTCTACATGCCTTAAAATACGAAAAGAGAAAAAGATGTCAATCTTAAACTACGGTCGAGTTGATAACACGCACGAGAAAGTTCGGCTCAGCTTAGCAGCGAGCTCCAGGTCGGCCTGCTTCAAGCTCTGGCTCAATAATTGCTCATAATGGTGTCATCTCGTGCTCACACTCAATACACAACTTCCTATAATGCTACTTTATCGCTCCATTATCGCGCTTACTTATTGATACGGCATTAAGGGGAAGGTATCCGTTCATTGCACACTTGATAATAATTATTGCTATAAAATAATGTTTCCGCATTACAACATAATATTACGCATAATATGACACATACAATGACACACAAATTGATATTATCCTAATCCAGAGAAATATCAAAAATTTATTTCAAACATTCCTTTGCTTTTATTTATTTAGCAAATCTGAATTGAGTAACATTATCCTAATATTTTTTTTATTTTTTTAAAAATGCGGCAGTACTTTAAGTCAGATTTTTCGAGCCGCCTCGAATATCTTTAAATAATTGTCATAAGCATTTGAGGCGCAAAAGAAAAAAATTCCTTGAGTGACTATCCCGCCATATCAATCCAAGCGGTTTGAGCAAAGATCAGTAAGCCTTTACAAACAGAGGAGCAAGAATTCCCACAGATTTCTTATTGATCTACAGCAACCAAATAAACACCCCGTCTTGGGGAGCCAAAACTGCACTATAATTAATATGAAAAGCCGCAATAAGAGGTAGACGGGACATGGTGGTGAATGGGTTGAGTGTAGGGGTAAAAAAGTGGGTTGAATCTAGGGCTAGAAGAGTGGGTTGAAATTAGGGGAAGGAGAGTGGGTTGAGTGTAATGGTAGGAAAGAGCGTTTAAAAAAATAATAATAAAAGCTTAAAAAAATACATTTAAAAAATAAATTCAAAGGAGAGAAATAAATTGCGAAAACATAGGAGACAAGCGTTGCTAATTGCTTACCATTTCAACTGTTAGGGAGACAGGTGTTGACTTTCACCAGAAATGGTTTTCACAATCTAGGGAGCATGTAATTAAAATTGTCGATACTCGACCGGACGTAAGCCTGTCTGATCGATTTGGTAGAGGCCTACACAGGGCGGTTTAACACTGGGAACTCACATTAGATGATTTAACATTGGGAACTCACAAGAGCTGGATTAACATGAGTTAAAATATTACAAGCCAACTTGTAATTCTTTTATGTCTAGTTTTTCTATTTCAACAATCTGTAAGTGTTTAATTGTTAAATTGTCAAGCAATTTATCAGATAACAGAAGCCATTTGATACAAAGTGTGGTCACGCGCTGGTAGATTGTTTCTTGGGCACGTGCGCCATGTCTAGAAATACATGAAGATAGGGAACTGATATTTGAGTGGAAAGGTAACCCTTTTTATATTTATATTTATATGCCAGGCAACTGGCTTATTTTGTATAAGAGAAATACGGGTAGACCTGCGCAGTGATGTAGCGCGCCCCCCCCGGGATTCCGGTTGACAAGTCTGTAGTGACTTACCGATTTGGAAGCGCTGGCCACCGACCCCCTCGGCGTTAACCCGGGGAACATTACAACCATTGCGTGTCCCGCGTGGCAGACACGGCCATGCATGGTAGTTGCTGGAATAAACAGCTCCTACAGGGCTGCCACCTGTGATGCTTCACAGGGGGAAGAAAAGGCAAACACAGGGTAGGGATCATGATTACAAGTTGCCGTTAAGGGATATGAGGCTATAGGCTGTGGTGGAAGCCTATAGCCGGTGATTCTAAATATGCAGCCCTGAGAAAGCTGCTCCTAGGCAACCGTTTCGTCCCAGCTATTTCGCGAACTAGTCGCGAGGTGGAAACCCACTGTAGAATCCCTCTTAGAGGGCGTCCGATGCTTCCCCGGGACGGGTGGGGGGAGATATTAGGACGTTAATTTACCGTCCAGGCCCCTGGGAGAGTGGACTACGGACGCTTGAAACACAGCGTCTTTGGTCGACCAGATGTCTCCGGTCGGGGAGGGTCTCCGTCGGCGAACCCGATCGAGCGGTTGCGGGCGGGGACGCTCCACGCCCGGGGAGGTCTCTGGCGCCCTTCCGCACGGCCTGTCGTCGAGGCGGCCGGCAGGTGCGGGTGGGCGCCGGGGAGGGCATAAGGAGCGTAAGCTCGACGGCCCACTGACGCCATTTCCTAATGTGATATTCGAGTGATGTAGCGAGCTTAGCTTGCGCCCGGGGCAAAATACCTTTTTAGCGCCCCTCCCCCCTATTCTAAAACCATACAATATTATATGTAAAATATAACATTTGGCGCCCCTTTGTGAGTAGCGCCCGGGGCATGATGCCCCCCCTTGCCCCCCCTCGCTACGCGACTGGACCTTCGTTCAGGTTGAAGCAATAAGAATTATACACGTGTTAGAGGAAAACCTGAAGAAGGACAATATCAATACAAAAAGGGGACGTTTTGGCTGAGAGACGACAACCTTCAATTATATAGTTATGTAGTATGAATATTACATTCACTGAAAAGGACCGAGCAATTGCTCTTTTATGGCCCCGGCAAGTAAGGTACAGGCCTGCCTCATCTGGTGGGCAGTCCCATAAATCAGACTCTTGACATGGTTGGCTGGGAGGACCCCAGTCACGCCAGTCGCCAGCGTTGAGCACTCGGCTAGAAGGTGCTCAATTGTCTCCGGTGCCTGGCCACTGTGGCGGCAGCTCGGGTCCCGCAATGGGTGTAATCTATTCAAATAGCTGCGGGTAGGGCAATGTTCTGTTCTAATCTGGGTGATGAGACTCTGTTGGTGGCGTTTAAGACTCCACCACTGATCGCATTTGCGGTTGTTTTTGGGCATGTTCCGATAAAGCTTACGGGCCTTGTTCCCCTGTTCCCATTCTTTTAACCACTCCTCGTGGCAGAGGTCCTTAATCCAGGCTTGGGCCCCCAGTTGGGTCATTGGCCAGTTAGGTTGAGGCTGGGAAGAGCCTTGCCTTGCAAGACAGTCGGCTCTGTCTTGTGGTGGAATCCCCGCATGTCCTGGGATCCATTGAAGGGTCACTTTGCCTCCGTGTGACTGTATGTCTGCACGAGCTCCATAATTGCATTCACCATTTTCGTGTTCGAAGAGCTCCTCTTCACAATTTCCAGAGCACATTGTGAATCGGTGAACACTACGATGGGTGGAAGTGATTTGCGTCTAGCTAGTCTACGGCGCACTTGTTTCAAGCCCATCAATATAGCCTCGATCTCTGCATCAGTTGCAGTGCTATTTTTGCCACTTGGGCCTGAAACCTCCTCAGTTGGAGGTATCCCCTTAGGATACTGGATGAGTGCACCGTAACCCGCCCGCTTCTTGCTTCTCTAGGACCCGTCTGTGAAGACTTGCACCACGTCGTCTTTATAGGCCTCAATTGTCTCTAGTGCGGCTCCCTTTTGCTCATTTTGGGGGCTCGACTTATTAACTGCTGTGTTTGATAGTTGACAGGCCTATTGTACTTAAACTCTAGTAAACGTCAGTTAGCTTAGAATATCGACCTAGTCAACACACAACAAGCTAGACATTGGTCTTGTCGAAACAAAACAATCTAGACTCCAGTTTTGGTCAACACGTATGTTTAGACTAAAAGCCAAGTGAATATAAGACAACTTAGACCAACTCAAATTCACATCGCTGGTCTCTTTGATCGCTAGTCAAGTCTTCGAGGGCCGCATGTTATTTTACCTAAAAATGAAAATAAAATACCCAGTAAACGATATAGCTCGCCAAACTGTGGTGGCCGCAATGCGTGAGCTTCCCTTCTACTAAAGTTCCTTGACAAAACATGCAACAGGTAACGCACTTTATTAGATTCCCAAATAGCGCTACGCAAACACACACCCCCCAGCTACACTACCACCCCTGACTATTTATATTTTAATGTCCCACAGAAGAAAATATTACGCATCAAACGAAATTGTGGTATTTTTAAGAATGTCATTTAGCGCAGTATACAGGATTTTTACGTAGTAAAATCAGCGCCATCTGGTAGCCGTTAGTGGTATTCTTACATAGAAAATGTTCTATTATTTTTATTATTATGCGCACCATTATCAGATGATAACACATCACACATAAATAAAATTTACAGATTTAAATCGAAATATTGCTCTTCACAATATTATATAGAGTGCCCATTATCGATAAAAGGTGCCCGTTACTGTTACTTTGATAGACGAAGGTGGTGTTATGAAGGATGACGTGTTTTGATACACGCTTAGCCCGTATTTCACGTGCATGACCTCTTTTCAGTTAAGGCCGTTTTGGGGGTGGCTAGAAAAATATCACTTTGTTGACATTTTAGCTTACTATCGTCCGTTTCAGTCGAACGTTGTAGAATGATCTCGAGAATGCTGGAATCAGTGAGATAGCGTATTATTTTCTAGAATGATCATTTGAAGTAGACTATAAAAGGTTGAACGACTGAACGTGTGGAGAGATTTTTCCTTTCCTTTACCACGAGATGTGCTGTGTCATTATTTAATACTTTGTTGTGTGTAGATTTTTCTATTTCCTCGTTGTACAACTTTGTGCTCATTGTATTTTTATACACAGTACCGGTATCTGCAAACTGTAAGTTAATGATTTTTAATCACATTCTTTTGCTGTTGTAATTTAATTGAAATTCATACATTAAAAACGTATTAATTGTAATTAGCTCTGGCTTAGTGTGTCGTATTATTTGTTATTATTTATAAACTTTGGTATCGTCCTTTATTGGACTGTTTTTAGAACTAGCCATAGACAAAAGATAAGAGATTAAATTCTCCATTTATAACGGTCCGTAATAGTGGTCAAGTGAAAATCGAAGGTGCCTACCAAATTCTGCAGAGCAAATTGGGCAAGGAGTCTGGTGAAGGTGCTTGTGACGGATCTGAGCCTTCACTGACATAAATTTGTTTTAATAATTTCAACCCTCATTGAAGCATTCTGGCACATACCTGAATTTAGTTTGCATTATTCTGACTTTATCCAGAAATCAACAGACGAAAAGCAAGCTGTGAAAATGCTGGTTTAATTTACTTAGCTGTGTTTATACATTTTTTTACTTTAATAGTTACTATATATTAATATTGATTTAAACCTGTTAGTTCAGGTTTAAGATGACTAATTTTAATATATTTAAAAAAAATTCGTTTAAAAAGAATGGGAATGTCACCGAAATGTTGCATAACATCACAATATTGAACTCGTGTGACGCGAGTTGGCCACCTCTGGTTTAGACTAATTATAAGAGGGTGGTCTGCGAGAAAGATTTCAAGTAGATTATTGAGACACAAAGTGTGTAAATAAAACAACAATGTCGTTTGCATTTGTATGTTGTGTAGTCAAGATTAAAGCTTAACACATAGTGATTTATTTTCAGAATTTGTTTGTGTCTCATTAATCTGGATTAGACTTAATGTTTAGACATTAAAAGACAATTGGGCCTCAAAATGTATTAGGTAAATATAAAGAAAGGTCTTACGAACTAATAAATGCATACTAAGTTGTGTTCCTATAAAAATAACAAGCATTCGGTTTGATCAAACGTAACAGTTATATGCATTTTGTGTGATGCGACTTTATGACATGAGCTCATGTGATGTGACTTTGTGACATAAGCTCATGTGATGTGACTTTGTGACATAAGCTCATGTGATCTGACTTTGTGGCATAAGCTCATGTGATGTGACTTTGTGACATAAGCTCATGTGATGTGACTTTGTGACATAAGCTCATGTGATGTGACTTTGTGATATAAGCTCATGTGATACAACTTTGTGACATAAGCTCATGTGATGTGACATTGTGATAGAAGCTCATGTGATGTCTTTTTGTGACATAAGCTCACGTGATGTGACTTTGTGACATAAGCTCATTTGATGTTACTTTGTCACATGCGTTTATGTGATGCGACTTTGTGACATAAGCTCATTTGATGTGACTTTGTGACATAAGCTCATGTGATGTGACTTTGTGACATAAGCTCATGTGATGTGACTTTGTGACATAAGCTCATGTGATGTGATTTTGTGACATAAGCTCATGTCATGTGACTTTGTGACATAAGCTCATGTGATGTGACTTTGTGATGGAAGCTCATGTGATGTGACTTTGTGATAGAAGCTCATGTGATGTGACTTTGTGATAGAAGCTCATGTGATGTGACCTTGTGACATAAGCTAATGTGATGTGACTTTGTGATAGAAGCTCATGTGATGTGACTTTGTGATAGAAGCTCATGTGATGTGACTTTGTGATAGAAGCTCATGTGATGTGACTTTGTGATAGAAGCTCATGTGATGTGATTTTGTGATAGAAGCTCATGTGATACGACTTTGTGACATAAGCTCATGTAATGTGACTTTGTAAAATATGCTCATGTGATGTGAATTTGTGACATAAGCTCATTTGATGTGACTTTGTGACATAAGCTCATGTTATGTGACTTTGTGACATAAGCTCATGTGATGTGACTTTGTGACATAAGCTCATGTGATGTGACTTTGTGATAGAAGCTCATGTGATGTGACTTTGTGATAGAAGCTCATGTGATGTGACTTTGTGATAGAAGATCATGTGATGTGACTTTGTGATAGAAGCTCATGTGATGTGATTTTGTGATAGAAGCTCATGTGATACGACTTTGTGACATAAGCTTATGTAATGTGACTTTGTAAAATATGCTCATGTGATGTGAATTTGTGACATAAGCTCATTTGATGTGACTTTGTGACATAAGCTCATGTGATGTGACTTTGTGACATAAGCTCATGTGATGTGACTTTGTGACATAAGCTCATGTGATGTGACTTTGTGATAGAAGCTCATGTGATGTGACTTTGTGATAGAAGCTCATGTGATGTGATTTTGTGATAGAAGCTCATGTGATACGACTTTGTGACATAAGCTCATGTGATGGAATCGCACATGGTCGAAATCAAGCCTTATTGAGTGCTTAATATTCACGTGCTCAGACGTATTCACAGACACAACCATTGACACAAACATGACAGACATACCGACAGATACAGCCATTGACACACACACATGACTGACATACCGACTCACATCTCAGATTTTAACCATAAACAACACAGCCTAATGGAACGTTCTTACCAGTTTGACTCTTAAAACAATTTAATACTTTTGAAGTTCTAGGACAAGATAACGAGAATTTTTACCTGTTCCTAAAACCCAGGTATTCAGCTGAATTACCCAGTAAGTACAGAAATGTCCGCGGTGTTATACATTAACAGGATGGTTGGTTTCTTTTTGCCAGAATTAAAGAATAGAAAATAATACGGTTTTAAAATAATAATTTAGTTTGAAACAATATATCTATAATTAAATCGTTGAAATCTTCTGGCAATAACTGAGTAGGTCAGCGGGTGAACATGGGAATGGTATTTCCTCGAATTCATATTTCATTTTTTTTTCATATAAATTTTAAATTGAGAAAATTTATAATTTAGCTTTTAAAATGAAAAAGAATAAATAATAATATTTGAAATGTCCACATTCATTTGCTGTTTGTGATGATTCACTGAGGTAAAGGGATAACGATGTCCATATTCATATGCCATCTGTGATGACGCGCTGAGCTAATGTCCATATTCATGTACTATTTGTGATTACGTGCTGAGCTAATGTCCATATTCATATTCCATCTGTAGATGATTCACTGAGCTAATGGGATCATGATTTTTGTTAAACTTTTTTGTAAACTCCAGACTTTGCACATCGTTTCTTTGCGCGTCCATCAAACAAACCTTCATAAATTGACACTTCCGCTTCTAATGGCAGCCGTTTACATTTTTACTAGATTTGACATTCGAACATTTAACGACCTGTATCTTGAAAAGCAAATCGTCACCCCACCACATTCTGATTGCTTCAAATATCCCACGACACACGTGCAACACATTTAATGAAAGGAAGTGGTTTAAAATAACATCCAATAAATTATATTACCATCGACTAAATTCACTCACTATCCATGAGCCCTACTTTGTAATAAATAGATATTTCAAATTTTTAAATATTAATCCTCCCCATGGCTCAGAAGGTGATGTCTGTTTATTCTGGTGGCAATATAAATCAACTCAATCTCGAGGATTCTGCCAAAGTCAAGTCTGAACATTCCAGTGAATGTTATATCCGGCTTTCAAATAAGGTCCAATATTTTTTTGTTGTTTTTAAACCAGCGCGTGAAGGCTCTCCGAGGGCCCCGTTTTGTACAAGTATATTCAAGTGTGGTGTTCTATAAGGGGACCATTTGCTGATTCCTTAACTCTGTCCCATATTTTTCTCTAGCTGTGTGAATGAATACCGCCTGGCAGTTAGCAATGGGGTGGGGTGGGGTTAGGGCAATGGTCTGGCAGACGTTACTATTTTAACTTTGAAACAAATGAATGTCTTAAGGGCAATTATATTTATATGGCAAGAACCAAATGAGGGTCAGACATATGAAATTTCATTGTTTTAGAACATCAGATAATTTAGGAGACAAGATATTTTACTTTGTGAGAACACAACGGCGTGTTTTCTATGGTGAGATTAATTGAGAGCAGTGGTGGAGTAATGCGCTAGGGTGGAGTAATGGGCAAGGCTGGAGTTATGAGCAGTGGTAGAGTAATAGGCAAGGGTGGAGTAATAGGCAGGGGTGGAGAGAGCGAACCACCCCCGTCAGAACTTGTTTGCTTCTTAAATTGAGTTTTTTTTTCACTTAAAGTTAAAGGGGCGACGAGAAGCTTGGATTGATCTGGTGGCCCTTACTCTAGCTACGCCACTGGGTAAGATCATCGGAAAGAAAAACAAATAGTCCAATGTTCATTTCAAATATTTCTCTGAGTCTATCTTGACCGTTCTTCTATACACAAGTGTCCAATTCGATCGAAAGTTCCATTCATATTTGGTAGGTCATTGGTCATCAAAGTGAATAGAGCGTGTACCTTGATCAATTTGATGCTGGCCACCAGGTTGAATAAAGAACATTGCACGTAACAGTGAAAAGGAATAGGAAATATTATTTGCTTTTATCAAAGTGCATGGGCTCAATGAGTCAAATTTTCTTGCTTTAAATGTATCATCTTAAGACATATTTTAAACTGAATAACTTTATTGGACCTAAACAATCGTTCTGAATTTGTTTTGGAAATATAATTTTTACTCTGATTTTACATAGTAAAACGTATTATTTTTTCATTTATATTTCATTTCCTTAAAAATCACAAATATTTTTTGGGGGGAACCTAAAATAATAAAAAAAATTGTCATAAGAAATATAAGTGCGTTTACAATCGATGTTATAAATGTACACATTAAATGTACACATGAAATGTACCTTCTCTAACCGTTCATATGAATCTTTTTTCTAAGTGAAATGAAGAGTGTTCATTAACAACACCACGATGAACACATATTTCCCACTTCTATGAATAACACGGGTAATTAGGGAATCCGTCTTACCAAAGTCAAGGACAAACGCTGACTGTAAACTAAGTCTGTTGGTTTAAGATACCAAGGTCAAACGCTGGCAGTGAACTAAGTCTGTTGGTTTAAGATCTCTTGGCGAATGATATAAGCAGGAGATTTTAAAAAAATAAAATAAAAATAAAGCATTTCCTTAAAAATCCATTTACATTGAGCAAATAAAGTGCCGGCCATCTTTTGGAATATCCGGCAATGGGTAAATAGGACATGCAGTTCCGGGAGTCTTCGGCGATTTCTTTAACCGTACAGATCTTCCGATGCACGTACGGAAACAATAGAGGCAAGGGGAGGTAATCCTCGTCTTCAAGCCATCTTCATGATTAAGGTTCTTAGTTTTACTTATGTTGTCATTGAGCACGACCTGATGATTATTTTTTTTTTCATTCTGTTATTACGAGTATAATGAAACACATTTGGGAAAAGGGGTTGGGGTTATTTAAGGTATTTTGTTCCAGATAATTTAAAATAAGCCTGAGTTGCTCACTGTAAGATTTGACTTGTCTAGGGAGAAAGACCGGGACTGTGGTTTTATTTCATGACTTAAGCATGTTACCATGACAAAGGTCATCGGGTCACCAAATTCGTTCTCTGAGGCTATAATTTCTGTTTTTAATATCTTTTACATTTTTGTTATTTTACCAAAAAGAAAGAAAAGGATGCTTAGTGAGATCACAAACCGAAACTAGTGCCATTTAATAGGAAGTGATACTTTTCAAGCTATACTAAATGTGCGCCTCTTCATAACGCCAAATCCCCATGACATGCAAACATTGTGACCAGTAATTAGTAAACAATTTACAAAAAAGATATAGGGCGCGGTAAGTTTGGCTGTCCTTTATTACAACCCCTACATATGTTCCTTTAATCATGTGGCTGTCTCTACATTACAACCCCAACATAAGTTCCTTTAATCATGCCATGATGTTGTTTAATTCTATATTTTTTTTTAAATAACGTAATGATAAGGCCACAACTTTTGTGGTTGAAATAAACAATGCTACAAATTTTGGTCGCAAAATATGTGCATTTTGGTTTTTGTTCAAAATAACATTACCCAGAAGACACAAAGTCGGACAAGAGAAGAGTTTACATTATGACATGAATCGAATGGAGATATCTCATTAGACGTCTGCTCATTGAAACATTGGCCAAAATATATAATTTCACTTTGAACCTAACAAAATTTGATGGAACTTGCTTAAAATAGAATAAGTTCTACCATTTGAATGGTATCAATGATGGGACTGGCTTTGCTGTCCGTTTAAAACATTCATTTTTTTAAAGGTTACGTGACCTGGTGCGTTGCCGTCCTGTGACTCAGATAGTTCACGTCATGTGTCTTGGTGCAATGGACGTTATGTGCTGCATTTCATGGAACCTGGTTTGGTGGATGCTGTAGGATCTAAGGTGTTAGGTGTAATGTGAGCAGGATATGTGGTTGTAATGTGACAAAGGGACTGAATGTCGTGTGGTCAAAAGACTAGATATGATGAGACCAAGAGACTCGGTGCCATGTGGCAAAGTGACCATGGCCAAGAGACTGTATGTCATGTGACCAAGAGAATAAATGCTCTGTTACGAAGAGATTTGACGTCAGTTGACCAAGAGACCGGGTGTAATGTGACCAAGGGTCTACGTGATTTGTGACCAAGAGACTGTATGTCATGCCACCCTGTGCTGTGACAGCCTTGTTACAGATAGCCGTAATAGAAAGTCAATTAATTGGACTGAATTTTCTTCAAACTCAACTGACAATATTAACAACTCACAAATATTTTACAATTTTACAGTTGGACAAAAATTTGTTAATTTGAAAGTAAAACACAACTTCTCTGAATTAAATATCAGCTAACATTCTTTGGATAGTCTTTAAAGCACAGCTAACCGTATGCATGCTTTGGCTCTATGAAACACCATTCGATGGTATCGATACGATTTCTACCTTGGTCTTGGCTTTTACCACGAGTTCACATACACGAAGAAGACTACGAAAGGCAACTTAAAGGCATTTTTTTAAAATTTACCATACTGAATTTTCATTTGCCCATTCATACATTATAAATATATTTTTAAAGCCCAACTTCTTTACCCGTTATATTTTTTTTTATTCGAAGCGTTTGGTTCATCTACTCTAAGCTGCCACGCAGGCTCCTGTTTAAAAAAAACCCCAGAAATTCTGTGTGTGATTGCGATCAAGTTGTAAGAGTTTCATAAATAGGTTTGATGCCGTTCCTTACAGATTGCTTGATTTTATAATTTAAGTGTTGTTTTGCAACGCAGCCATTGGCAAATGTCTTGCCTGATCACGTCAGAAAAGATTTGCTGGTAGTCTCTTGACATGTTTTTCTTTACTTACGTAACCCAGACGTGTGCTCAAACGATCAGTCTGGGGATGGGGCAAGATCTGTATGCTCTTTTGGTTTGGGTGGGAGAATGTTTGGCCGCCATTATTGACGCAGACATCGGAGTCGACAGTATTGCTCTGTGGAAAATAGTTGAATAATATCGGAAATCGAATACACATAATTTAGTCTGCTTATATCGATCTGTTATGTTTTGGGGTTAGAGGTAATAACATAACTTTGACATTCGTTTCAGATTTTGACCTTCTCAGTGAACGTCTGAGTTTGTCCTTTTTTAAGACACTTTTCTACTCAGTCATTAAAACTCGTAATTTTCTATGTACATCTGGAACTAGCGCTGTTAGTGAAATAATTTGGAACGCGGTTGCATTGTTAGAAAATGCACCCGCGTCCCCTTTGAAATGGACTTATAAATTTGTTCATCACACTAACTCATCATTTATTTACACAATAATTTTAACAATACCACAATTACACAATAATCATTACAAATTTTAGTGCAACACATTATGAATTTCATTTTAAACGCTAAAATCAAAAGAATGAATGAGTTTTACACACTGCCTTTTATATCTGTACACACAAACACCAGCACACACTAAAGCTCAACACGAACAGACTTCTCGCTTTGACCTCACGATCAACAATTGACAAAACACTCTCACGATCATCAACCCCCCCCCCCCCCCACTTTTCCATCAATCATTCACAATAATCCAGTTCACAACAGAGAGTTGATATCACCGATATATATTTCCAGTTACAAAAAAATAAATATAAATAACGATCTTTCTAAACGTACTTTCTGTTTCCATATAAACTGGTTGATAAATATGGGGGGGGGGGGGGTGTTTTGGGGGGGGGGGTAGGTTGGGCGGAAAATATGGCTTCTCAGCTCTATCGGGATACATTTAACCTGAGACATACTAATTGACATCAAATAAAGTGTTCATGTAGTATTTATAAAAACAAAGCTGACTGATCATCCACACGAATTACAAAACAGAACTCATGCAATAATTGTTCATTTAGCGCAATCTAGGGAAATGTGCACAGATTACGAAGTGTGAATATGGCTTTAGAAGTAATACTTTGATGCAACTTGCTTATTAAATTCAAGGAAATCACTCGACATAAGAAGCCTCAAACTTCCAAATCCATCTTGAATTACTTTGTTTATTTTTCAGTTACTAAATTTAAAAAATAATTGCCAATTCATTTTCCCCAACCAAAATTGGTGAACATCAATTGACAACAACTATGACATTCTGTGAACTACATTTCCCATTGCCGGTTCTGTGAACTAAATTGCCCATTGCCGGTTCTGTGAACTACATTGCCCATTGCCGGTTCACATTTTCTGGTGTTTACATCGGTGTATGCGTTGGCTTTTGACGTTGCTAATCTAAATGACGTGTCAGGCACACACAAAACAGGACCGTGTTAATGGAGTCTGAACGGTCTGATAGCATAACACTTCAAGATAGGCCGTCCACAGTATTCGCTGTGTGTATGGGAACAATTGAGAAATGCCATACACAGTATACGTTGTGTGTAGGTGAACTAGTGAGAAATGTCATACACAGTCTACTTTGTGTGTAGATGAACTAGTGAGAAATGCCATCCAGTCTTCGTTGTGTGTAGGTGAACTAGTGAGAAATGTTATCCACTGTCTTTAATCATCTAGTTTAGCTAGCGAGATGGCAAACTTTGAAAGATATATTAACATTGCCAAGATGGACATCTGATTCAGTGTCTCAAGTTTTTTTGGTGATTGTTGGTGCGACGGTGTGTGTGGAAAAATGGGGGGTGTGGAAGAATTGGTTGGAAATATGGAAAAATGGGTTGTGTGGAAGAATGCGGTGTCATGGTTGTAAACAAATAACGCATCTTTCTAATGGCATATGCTCGCTAACATAATGTCAATAGTTTTTTACTTGTTATTGTTTGAGTTGAGTTTGGAGAACTCCTCATGTTGGCATAGTTGTACTGACACAAGTAGGGGAAGGAGGAAGTAGGCAAGGTAAAGTGTGAGGATGTCAGGTCTGGTAACTTGATAACATGAGGCAAGTTAACCTGACATGATGTGAGTTAGAAACATCTGGAGTTATGGGGTTTACATTGTTGAGGTTTGTGGTTTACTTTGAGGAGGTAGTTGGTTTACATTGTGGAGGTATTATTGTAGATGTAAATGGATTATATTTTGGAGAAATGTGGTTTACATTGTTGGGGTATGTGGTTTACTTTGAGGAGGTAGTTGGTTTACATTGTGGAGGTATTATTGTAGATGTAAATGGATTATATTTTGGAGAAATGTGGTTTACATTGTTGGGGTATGTGGTTTACATTGTTGGGGTATGTAGTTTACATTGTTGGGGTATGTGGTTTACATTGTTGGGGTATGTGGAATATAATATGGACGTATGTGGCTTATATTGTAGTTGTCGGTGGGATTTCAGTAGGTGATGTTAGTTATGCATCAGGATGATTGTGGTGCTGCAGCTTTTCGAACAGATTGTACGTGTCTGGCTATGAGATGTGTTGTATTGTCATACATCGTTGAGACGGTTTCAGTGTCTGGCTATGAGATGTGTTGTATTGTCAAACATCGTTGAGATGGTTTCAGTGTCTGGCTACGAGATGTGTTGTATTGTCATACATCGTTGAGATGGTTTCAGTGTTTGGCTATGAGATGTGTTGTATTGTCATACATCGTTGAGATGGTTTCAGTGTCTGGCTATGAGATGTGTTGTATTGTCATACATCGTTGAGACGGTTTCAGTGTCTGGCTATGAGATGTGTTGTATTGTCAAACATCGTTGAGATGGTTTCAGTGTTTGGCTATGAGATGTGTTGTATTGTCATACATCGTTGAGACGGTTTCAGTGTCTGGCTATGAGATGTGTTGTATTGTCAAACAATCGTTGAGACGGTTTCAGTGTTTGGCTATGAGATGTGTTTTATTGTCAAACAATCGTTGAGACGGTTTCAGTGTTTGGCTATGAGATGTGTTTTATTGTCAAACAATCGTTGAGACGGTTTCAGTGTTTGGCTATGAGATGTATTGTATTGTCAAACAATCGTTGAGACGGTTTCAGTGTTTGGCTACGAGATGTGTTGTATTGTCATACAATCGTTGAGACGGTTTCAGTGTTTGGCTATGAGATGTGTTGTATTGTCATACAATCGTTTAGACGGTTTCAGTGTTTGGCTACGAGATGTGTTGTATTGTCATACATCGTTGAGATGGTTTCAGTGTTTGGCTACGAGATGTGTTGTATTGTCATACAATCGTTTAGACGGTTTCAGTGTTTGGCTATGAGATGTGTTGTATTGTCATACATCGTTGAGACGGTTTCGGTGTTTGGCTATGAGATGTGTTGTATTGTCATACATCGTTGAGATGGTTTCAGTGTTTGGCTACGAGATGTGTTGTATTGTCAAACAATCGTTGAGACGGTTTCAGTGTTTGGCTATGAGATGTGTTGTATTGTCATACATCGTTGAGATGGTTTCGGTGTTTGGGCAAACCTTTACGCGTTTTAGTGCTCAGTAGTTATATAACGTCACACATAGTGTGTATAAGATTGCCGTTTATGGATGTCAGATGTTACGTGATCTTATTATACATAGAGTAGGGTAGCTAAAACTAAATTTGCTGGACTGCGGTCAGTTAAAGTAAACTGGCCTTTAGGGGCTACTAAAGGAACGAAATATTTTTACTACCGAGGGAAATTTTCCTGATCTTGCCGTGTATTTAGCAAGTTATTTCTAACGAAATTTTCTATTGTATTCTTTACGTTATCAACGGGCAAATGCAATAATATTCATATTCTTATAAATCTAAAGTAAACGAAAACACTTTTACATATCGATTGATTATTGAAATACATGGATGTATTTGTTTTGTATGGAAACGATTTGTTAGCATCAGACCGTCAAAGTTTGATTGGCCAATATTTTATCACACTTGATCGCACTGAATAGAGATATTAAATAGTGGAAGAAGGTTTGTGGACGCTTGAAATGTAAAGACAGGACAGTAAAAGAAGAACGTTTCGGCTAAGAGCCTTCCTCATCATAAAGGACAAATGTAGAAACAACAAGAAATAAAAAGTAGTTAAAAAATTAAAGTATTCGTCATTAATGTTGTTGCAGTGAATAGACCTCAACATGATAGTGAAAAAGAATGTCACTAACTTAGTTCAATTTCTCGCATTAACCCACACTGTGCATTTGATTTGAATCATTCTACGAATAGGCCCACGTCATCAGTCATAGGCACAGTGTACGTCAGACTTGCTAGAACATGAAGCATCTCCATCTACGCTGTCTACACAAGCTTCTTAGCATACGTTGGAAGGACGAAGTGACTGATTCAGAAGTCCTACAACAGACTGGCTGTCTTTGCACTAGCACGATATTAGAAGAGGGATAATCCAGATGGGAAGGGCTTAACAGATGGGCTGGATAAGACATATGTCCTGGATATGAAATATTTGGTTGAAAATCCTGATGGGCTGGAAATGATAGCTGGGCTGAAAGTGACCGATGGGCTGGACACCCTACTGTCTGCATCTGATTGCACTATACCAAATTTACTGCATCTAAGTGTACTGCACCCCATTGTACTGCACCCCACCGTACTGACACCACCGCACGGCCCTTAACCCTATTGCACCCCCCTTACTTCACTTCGACCTACTGCAGACCTCCCTCTTGCAGCCCACCCTACTCACAGCCTATACAGCGCGCAACTTACTTTTACCCCACCTACTATTCACCATTGAAAAGGTTCCATTTGACCGTTAGGTGTCGCCAAACTTGCAAGTCATCTCTGTCATGGCCACTTTCAAAGGTTTCAGCTTGTCAGAGACTAGAGACCGAAGCATTAGTAGGAATAGTGGGGGCCGTAACGCTGCTCGTTTTAGACGTTGATAATAAAGACATTTTTGGGCCTGGTTAAGTGTAGGTGGGTGGGGGGGGTGGCATATAGGAAGATATTGGGGGAGGTGCTTTTTAAAATCCTCTAATTGCGAATCTGAAGAACTTATCATTAATTTTTTTTTCTTCATTTTTAAAAGTTTTTATTGTTGTGTGTATAAAATGGGTTGGTCTTAACTAATGGTTTTGTTTATTAATGGGTTGGTTTAGCTAATGGTTTTGTTTATTAATGGGTTGGTCTTAGCTAATGGTTTTGTTTATTAATGGGTTGGTCTAACTAATGGTTTTGATTATTAATGGGTTGGTCTTAACTAATGGTTTCGTTTATTAATGGGTTGGTCTTAACTAATGGTTTTGTTTATTAATGGGTTGGTCTTAACTAATGGTTTTGTTTATTAATGGGTTGGTCTTAACTAATGGTTTTGTTTATTAATGGGTTGGGCTCAATCAAGAGTTGTGGTGAGTTTCATAGTTGAATGGGCTGAGGAATGGGGTGCGTGGCAAGAAGCATTGGGTGCGGTGTGCATTAAGAGAGCACATATAAATGATTCTTGATTTGAAGCGCTGCTGAAGGATGAGGTGGCGGTAACAAATTGGGTGTCCTTTAACTGAGAGCAGTGCACCTAAACATTGGGTGTCCTTTAACTGAGAGCAGTGCACCTAAACATTTGGTGTCCTTTAACTGAGAGCAGTGCACCTAAACATTTGGTGTCCTTTAACTGAGAGCAGTGCACCTAAACATTGGGTGTCCTTTAACTGAGAGCAGTGCACCTAAACATTGGGTGTCCTTTAACTGAGAGCAGTGCACCTAAACATTTGGTGTCCTTTAACTGAGAGCAGTGCACCTAAACATTGGGTGCCATTTAACTGAGAGCAGTGCACCTAAACATTGGGTGTCCTTTAACTGAGAGCAGTGCACCTAAACATTGGGTGTCCTTTAACTGAGAGCAGTGACACCTAAACATTGGGTGTCCTTTAACTAAGAGCAGTGCACCTAAACATTGGGTGTCCTTTAACTGAGAGAAGTGCACCTAAACATTGGGTGTCCTTTAACTGAGAGCAGTGCACCTAAACATTGGGTGTCCTTTAACTGAGAGCAGTGCACCTAAACATTGGGTGTCCTTTAACTGAGAGCAGTGACACCTAAACATTGGGTGTCCTTTAACTGAGAGCAGTGCACCTAAACATTGGTTGTCCTTTAACTGAGAGCAGTGCACCTAAACATTGGGTGTCCTTTAACTGAGAGCAGTGCACCTAAACATTGGGTGTACTTTAACTAAGAGCAGTGCACCTAAACATTGGGTGTCCTTTAACTAAGAGCAGTGGCGGCTAAACATTTTGTGTCCTTAAACTGAGAGCAGTCGCACCTAAACATTGGGTGTCCTTTAACTGAGAGCAGTGCACCTAAACATTGGGTGTCCTTTAACTGAGAGCAGTGCACTTAAACATTAGGTGTCCTTTAAATTAGAGCAGTGGCGGCTAAACATTGGGTGTCCTTTAACTGAGAGCAGTTCACCTAAACATTGGGTGTCCTTTAACTGAGAGCAGTGGCGGCTAAACATGGGGTGTCCTTTAACTGAGAGCAGTGCACTTAAACATTAGGTGTCCTTTAACTGAGAGCAGTGGCGGCTAAACATTGGGTGTCCTTTAACTGAGAGCAGTTCACCTAAACATTGGGTGTCCTTTAACTAAGAGCTGTGGCGGCTAAACATTGGGTGTCCTTCAACTAAGAGCAGATCCAGATTCTCTTGTAATGAGCGCAGTTCCACATTTAAGAATCGGGAATGTGTTAGTTAATGTTTCTCTGCTGGACGCGCGCGGTTTTTGTCTTATTCAGATTGTATTTGAGACAAATATTTCGTGAACGGGGCGATAAAATTAATTCAATCGAGTTTCTAACTGCACTTGATTGTGGGCAGGGTTGTGCAGTTTCTAAGGTCACGTGATTGTGGGCAGAGTGTGTGCAGTTTCTAAAATCACGTGATTGTGGGCAGGGTGTGTGCAGTTCCTAAAGTCAAGTGATTGTGGGCAGGGTGTGTGCAGTTTCTAACGTCACGTGATTACTGGCTTGGGTGTGTGCAGTTTCTAAGGTCATGTGATTGTGGGCTTGGGGTGTGTGCAGTTTCTAAAGTCATGTGGTTGTTGGCAGGGTGTATGCAGTTTCTAAAGTCAAGTGATTGTGGGCAGGGTGTGTGCAGTTTCTAAAGTCAAGTGATTGTGGGCAGGGTGTATGCAGTTTCTAAAGTCAAGTGATTGTGGGCAGGGTGTGTGCAGTTTCTAAAGTCACGTGATTACTGGCTTGGGTGTGTGCAGTTTCTAAAGTCACGTGATTACTGGCTTGGGTGTGTGCAGTTTCTAAAGTCACGTGATTACTGGCTTGGGTGTGTGCAGTTTCTAAAGTCACGTGATTACTGGCTTGGGTGTGTGCAGTTTCTAAAGTCACGTGATTACTGGCTTGGGTGTGTGCAGTTTCTAAAGTCACGTGATTACTGGCTTGGGTGTGTGCAGTTTATGTGAAACATTTTTTTTCCTTGCTTGCCCCCCCCCCCCTTTTTTTTTACACGTTCATTTATGAACTTCTTCTCTCCCTACAGGTTTTTGCACCGTTTGCCCTAATGACGTCAGGACAGAATGTGACCTTATCCTGCCCATTGGATCTTTTACTCGGTGAATCTTCGTCAAAATTGTGCTACGATTGAATTCATTTACATTTAACAAGATGGCGGAATGAGACAGGGGGAAATAATGTACAATATTTTTGTTTTTACCAAACGTCGGTATTTGATCAACTTCATTCAGATGAAGGATTTCGTTTACATTTGTGTGTGTGTAAATCTCAGCATGGAATGTAGTGAGTAAGTGCTTTACGTGATTCTTTGAACCTTGCTATGTTGAGTTAGAGCTGGAATAATATTGGCTCAGCTATTTGAACTCGAATGAATTAATTATTTTTTATGAACGATATGAATCCTTGGGCCAGTTGTTGCCCTCTACTTTTTTTATCCTAATACTAATGAACCTGCTACAAAATAGAGAATTTCCTTTTAGTTTATAGTCTTTTGTAAATTGTAAAGTTTTAAAATAAATATAATTACTCGCATTTTTGTTTTCTAAAAGTATTCTTTACACAACACGATTCTCGGATTAGAATTCAACACGCCCAGCAGGATATTGTGTTGTATATCTTAAGGATCTTATGATCTTCCCATGATCAACGAATCGCTGCCATGGATCTGCTTTCACAGCGCAACTTCCGCTTCCTGGAAGTCATCCTCGTGAACCTACTAATTCTGCTGCCACTCCTCCTTAACGCAGAAGTGTTCTTCAAACAGCTCAGCGAGCGTGTCATCAACACACGTTACGGAAAGGTCCGAGGCATACTCGTGGAGTTCCCGAACAGGCATCTCCGCCCGGTGGAGGCGTACCTCGGATTGAGATATGCGGATCTGGATTCAGGCGGGATGAGGTTCATGCCGCCCAAAAACCCCAAGGACCAGTGGAACGGGATACGTGTGGCCGTCAAGCTCCAGCCCGTGTGTCCACAACCGAGACGCCATGAGCGTGAGTACAGCCAGCAGTTACCTGAGGGCAGGGTCGCCCACTTAAGGAATATTACCCCATTTTTAACAGAGCAGAAGGAGGATTGCCTCACCTTAAATTTATACGTGCCTATACAAGGTAGGGATGCATGTCATGTGACCCAATTTACCTATCTTTACAGCACTTATACATTTTCCAGGAATGGTAGTAGTTTTGTTTCATATTGTTATCGTCATGTAACTCACACTCCCACCCCATGTCAAGTGTCTCACAAATTTTACTGAATTGTCCTTTCCGTGTTTTAAAAAAACTTTGAAAAATAAAAATACGTTAATGTCATTGTTTAAATAGTAGAGGATCGGTCCGTTTATTTTTACTCTTTAAATCCTGTACAATTTCATAGCATTTGATTTCATTGTGTGAGATCTTTATTATCTCATCCACGAAGTTAACACATACAATTTAAATCAATCTTCAAATTACTAGTAACTTCGCCCTTCTTTCCATTTGCTAACTTGAGATAGTTTTCCTCTTTCCTTACGCATTTAATCCAAACTTATTCAAAGTAAACATACTTTTTTAAAATCATGTCATGAAACATGTCTTTGAATCGTAACCGTTTTGTCGTCTGCTGAAGTTTTAAAATTTCTATAAAAAAAAATTTCCCCTGCACTTTAACTATAAAACGACGCTATGAAGGACTGAATCAAATAAGACGAAACAAAAGAAGAAGTTGTGCAGAAATGATTCAGTTCCTTTCCATTAGGACTTATAATAGACACATGTTTACAATAAAGTGAAAAACAACAGTGGTGTAGTTAAAAATATTATGTCCTGAATGAGGCCAAGGCTAAATGGAACCAATGCAATTCAAGCTTATCTTTATTGTATCAAGGTGATTGGAGCATTACAGAAATCTTTTAGGATACGCCTTAAAGGCTGTGCCAAACTGCAAATGATACAACAGAAACTGGTTCCGCAATATGTTTTGTTTCATTGGGCCAATTTGATTTTGATGGTATATTATTGCTAATATATTTTGCATTAGACATTTGTGGGGGAAGGGGGCGTATATTTTTGGGGATATAAAGGTCCTGATCCGATAACGAAGTTGCAGGCAAGGCAACGAGACGACATAAGGATGGTCATATCATCTTAATGACACTTTCTTCCCTATAAAAATTAGTGTCTCTTGTATTCCTTAACTAAAAGGTGAGCTGAGATATCGTTTTTTATCTGAGCGGCCAAATCAAATCATAAGTAGCCGCGCTTTTCAATGCGAATCACTCTACGTACAATTCTAGCCAATTCTCTCCCGTTATTTGACGCGTTATCCAATAAATCGAATCTACACAGTCTAGTTTTATCTCCCTGGCCTGTACAATGGGCAGTGAGTTGTTGGAGGGTGGTGGCTGGTGCTGTAAAGGGTGGTGGTTGGTGGGTGGGAGTCCATTACGGGATGTGCGGATTAGATGTTTGTCTTAGTTGTAGAGAACGTGATCTACTATTTTAGGTTTTAAGGGGATACATCAATGATACCTATGGGATGAATTTCTCTTGCTATTTAATTATAACATTTATAGCGTTACAGACAAATGTTATCAATTCTCTCTTACTGGTTTTTTACCTCTATAAATTCTTTTAATAATCTTTCCATCACATAGCAAAACATTGTTATTTATGAAACTCCTGCTACATCCTTTCATTATGCTCAGTTCACACGATCAAATTTTCGTCAAAATTCCTTTTCAACGTATTACTAAATGATGCGTTCAAAAAGAAATTTGACGAAAATTTGAAATAAATTTGATAATGTGAACTGAGCATGTATCACATTTCTTTCAATTTAGATTCATTCAATCAATTCTTTTAGTTAGAGATTAGAACCTGAAATTATAGGGAATAGGTGCAAAAAAAGGAGGAAGTGCTGGGGGGCGACTTAATCATTTTAAAAAAACAATTCTGATTTAAACTGCGTTATCGAAATTCCAAGACAGCGTTTCTCAAACTTTTGTTGTTCCTGGTGGCCGACTTAAATATTGTGTTCAATGGACTCGTCACTGTTCATTTAACAATAGAACGACTTTTTGTATTGAAAGAATTGTACTTATTCAACGTGCTCATCCACTCACCCGTATCCACAGCTAATTACTTATCCGTATCCACAGCTAATTACTTATCCGTATCCTCATCCAATTACTTATCCGTACCTTTATCCATTTCACGGATCCAATTTAAATGGATAGATTTTAGTTGACACATCTGTGCAGTGCATTAATTTTATTGATCTATGTGTTTTAAAAATAATTATTTAAAAATAGAAATCCATCCACTACTTCACCATCTGTCTATCGCTCTATTCCTCCGAATCCATGATCCATCCACGATCCATCCACCCATTTATTCCGTGTTCTACTTGCCTTGCCTCCATCACATTTCCGCTTTCCTTTTCAGCGTGACATGATCCAAGCCCCACCCCCCACACCCATGTTTTGACGGGCTTATAATAAATTTTCTCACATTAATGCCGGAACTCACCAGGCACTGGCAAGCAGAACTGAAGAATGAGAGAGAAAGGAAATTAGGAAAGACGAACAAGAAATACATACAAGAATTTCTGGTCGGGCGTGCGTGTGTGGAGTGATGCGATTTCTGTGGGGGAGCGGGATTGCAGGCCGGGTTTCTTACTGAGGTTAGCACTCCGATGTCCCGAACAATTCGTAGTTACGGAAATGAGGGCCGGATATGTGGATCTTTGGCTATATTGATCTTCGATAACTTCTTTGTAATCGCACAATACGATGGGGGCTCAATATTAGTTAGTGAATCTCAAACTACGGGGATGTTAAGGGGAAGGACCAAGAACTGTTAAAATAATAGTAGTTTTTATTATTTTAAAAAATAATTGTGTAAATTCTGAGACTTTATAAAGAAGGACATTTGTATATCTTTCCTCTTGTTCTTTGTTGCATGTACCTGTTGTTTCTCTAAGTAAGCACTGGCTGATCGTATGCATTGAAAGAAAATAGCCGCTGGAATTTCATGATCAGTTTTTATTTAGCTTCTTTTCAATATGTCTTTTCAAACTTTCCATCAGTCTTTGTGTGTTAATCATTCCTTCCGTCTTTGTGTGTTTAACATTCCGTCAGTCTTTGTGTGTTAAACATTCCCTCAGTCTTTGTGTGTTAAACATTCCTTCAGTCTTTGTGTGTTTAACATTCCGTCAGTCTTTGTGTGTTAAACATTCCCTCAGCCTTTGTGTGTTAAATATTCCCGCAGTCTTTGTGTGTTAAACAATCCGTCAGTCTTTGTGTGTTTAACATTCCCTCAGTCTTTGTGTGTTTAACAATCCGCCAGTCTTTGTGTGTTAAACAATCTGTCAGTCTTTGTGTGTTTAACATTCCCTCAGTCTTTGTGTGTTTAACAATCCGCCAGTCTTTGTGTGTTAAAAATTCCCTCAGCCTTTGTGTGTTAAATATTCCCGCAGTCTTTGTGTGTTTAACATTACGTCAGTCTTTGTGTGTTAAACATTTCCTCAGCCTTTATGTGTTAAAGATTCCCGCAGTCTTTGTGTGTTAAACATTCCGTCAGTCTTTGTTTGTTAAACATTCCATCAGTCTTTGTGTGTTAAACGTTCCTTCAGTCTTTGAGTTACTCTACTTTCTGTCAATCTTCCTACTGTGGTCCAAGCCAAGAAGGATATTAGCATACATAGAGCCAAGATTTAACAAAGTATGTTGGAGAAGTCAATCTGATTATGACAAAGAAATTCTAAAATTGTGTAACACGATCATAACTGGCTCAATGTGTTTCTAAAAATAAAGAGATCCTTGCCTACGTTAAGATTAGGAGAACCGCTTGTGTTACAGACAACCGTTTCAGAACTTTAATTTTGTCCATGCAACTCTTTTACAACTTTAAATTGTCAAGGCAACTGTTAAAATTATCCAGGCATCTGTTTAGGATCTTCTTACTATGTAGAACGTTTTTTTAAAAATTAATAAATGTGACATTTTTAAAAAAGTTTGGTTTTATGAGATTTTAGATAACGAATTTGAAGGAAAGTACACCAAAAGACTAAGAAAGTACACTAATATAAACCAGGAAAGTACACCAACAGACCAGGAAAGTACACCAATAGACCAGAGAGTATATCAACACACCAGGAAAGTACACCAACAAACCAGGAAAGTACACCAACATACGAGGAAAGTACACCAACAGTCCAGGAAAGTACACCAATAGACCAGGAAAGTACACCAACAGACCAGGAACGTACACCAACAGACCAGGAAAGTACACCAACAGACCAGGAAAGTACACCAATAGACCAGGAACGTACACCAACAGACCAGGAAAGTACACCAACAGACCAGGAAAGTACACCAACAGACCAGGAACGTACACCAACAGACCAGGAAAGTACACCAACAGACCAGGAACGTACACCAACAGACCAGGAAAGTACACCAACAGACCAGGAAAGTACACCAATAGACCAGGAGTCGTGGGGTAGGATTCAATGTTAAACATTTTCTTCTCAAACATAAATGCCATCCAGTAAGGTTTAACCCAATCTTTGTTTGGTTATAAGCATTTTGAACGGTGTATGGCCGTGGAGGATTTAGCATGTTTTTTCCAAGGATTTGGATGTTTAAAATAAACAGAATTTGTACACGGCACATTAAATTTGTCGTAGGTCAAAATGAATCTTAAATCCTTTTGGTCCGCTCATAATAACCAGTGGCCCTAATTGTCGATATGTAGGCCATCTAAACGTAAAATCTAAGCGATGTCCGGCCAGTATCTATATAATACTACTGATACCTTTTCCCGGATTCCTTACGATTGTAGCTACTTCGAGTAGTAAACAAAAATTTAAAATCTATTTATGTAATTATCTTAGCAAAAAACTGCAGTCAGTAAATTTTATAATATTATTAACAGTGAATAACTATAAGTAGCAACTATGTCCATTACTAGTAAAACAAGTAGTATTACTCTATGGCACGGCTAAATTTAACGTTCTAGGCCAAACATTTCCTTAAAGTGGTTGCAAATTTTGCCGTTTTTTTTGTATGCCAATATTTTATTTAAGGCCGAAATCAGTAAGAATTTTATACAGTATTTTTTATTCACAATTTACTATTTAGCTCCAGCTGAAAACCCCCAAATAAGTTGGTGAACCAAATTAGCTTATTAAAGAAAGCTGAAATTATCCACGTATTCGGGAGTGGGGTGGGTTAGGGGGGTTTCTTACCTATGATTTATGAAGGAGTGGCTGACCAAATGACCTTGAATTATCATTGAGTCGTCAATCCGTTCATTGCATACATTTTACAAAGGACAAAAAAAAAAAAAGACATTTAAGTGCTTGCTTCAGTCTGTTATGAAATTAAAGTCCATCTTAAAACATAGTTACTGAAACACAACTTTGAGGCATTGAAAATATATTTATGACGTCATCCAATGTTTTTTAAATTTGAAATCAACGGATTTCCCGTTATATGTTTGAGAACAGTTGTGTGCTGCCTACTTGAATACTCTTTGTGGTATTCGAATATGTGGAGTCAGAATTTCCCACGCTCCGACTATCATGGTATCGAGCAAACGATAAGGAACATAGCCTATCTCAAGGGAGAGAGAGGGGGGAGAGTTGGAGAGAGATGGAAAGAAAAGATAGAGGGGGAGAGAGTGAGGAGCTGGGGTGGGTGAACGTTTGATGAGGATATGGATATCCAAACAAATTTTGTTCTTCCTGTCTTTGATGGACGGGTTTTTAGGGTCAGCGCGAAAAAAAATTCGGATTTGGGGTGGAGTAGGAAGATTGTCACAGTGAAGAGGACTTGCGGGAAATCAGAAACGTGCAGAATTGTGTATATAAATCTGTCTGCAGAGAATGGTAAGACTTTTGTCTTGAACTCAGATAGAGGAGATATCCGGAGGTAGAGTTCCTTCCTACGGCTCATGTGGGACCGGACGAAATAGAATGTACCCGGGATAGTGAGGAAGTGAGGTGAAGGGAAAAAGAGAAAGAGGGGTGGTGGTGGTATTTGCTACAGTTGTTTCCCCTGATGAATAGGTCAACGGAAAGCGGAGGACCACAGGCCGGGGACACACTCGATTGATTGACCGACAAAGGTCCTTTTCCCCAGGATGGAATTAAACAGCGCATGAATCAAAACGATGTCACGGGTGCGAGGTGGTCTGGCACTGCAAAGTTGAATGCATGTACAGTTGAATGCATGTACAGTTGAATCCATGTACAGTTGAATGCATGTACAGTTGAATGCATGTACAGTTGAATGCATGCACAGTTGAATGCATGTACAATTGAATGCATTTTCAGTTGAATGCATGTACAGTTGAATGCATGTACAGTTGAATGCATGGACAGTTGAAGATGATTGAAATAACTTAAGAAACCCGTAGTTTGCTTGATTTAAGAGTTGCCGGGATGATGTCAGTGGAAATATATTCAAGTAACGTATGTTTGTGGTCGATTCATTCTAATTTGTAGTGGGGGATTTAATACGTTTGAGCATTGTTAATAATGGTGTATAAGACGTCATCCGGGAAAGTAAGATAAGTAGTGTTTTTTGTATATTAAACCATCAATTCTGTCTTGATAATAGCTATGATGACAAGTTATCTCGTAGTTCGATTGTTAGGACATTCACTCCAGTTGACTCCAGACAATTAAAAATATTTTTTCTTTTTGAATAAAATGCTTGTTCCTTCAGACCTATTTAAAAATTCAGTTTCATTTAAAATTCGTATTCTAACGCCTTTGTGTTAAAATTCTAGCTTTGTGACATCTGATACATTTTTAGCAACGACAATAGCCAAACAAGAATCCCTGGCTGTTTCGGTCTATAAGGTTGTAATGTTGTGTTCTAAAGGTGCAACAAATAAAATTCCCAGAAGGTAGCAATTAGTGTTCTTGTAAAGTCCGTCACTTAAATGGATTTTTTTTCAAGTAACTTTAGCAAATGGAAAGTTAACGCATCACCATCGGTGCTTTATTTCTTGTCATATAATAATTTATTAGTTTTCTTTGTGTTGAAAATATAAATATGTTCAAATGATTTTATTTACGTTTGAAGCTTTTCTCTGCGACTGGTATATAACATGCCGACCTCGGTGAATGATGATTTTACCACAGTGCTCAGCTGCCAATCTGATCTGAGATATCCCTACAATCCGTGTTTATCCAGTAATTATGACAATTATCAAGTATTTTCACTCCTTTAAAAGTCATTTGAACCACACTACAAACATTAGTACAACATGAAACATTTCAATCGCAACTTGGATCGTGACGAAAAAATTGTTTTGACCGCATTGGAAGAAGTAAAAATTGGTTCTAAATCAATTCTAAAATTTTTTATTAGTTGTATATCTGTATTGTGTAGCCTTGTGTTTATAACATCAAGTTGTATATCTGTATTGTGTAGCCTTGTGTTTATAACATCAAGTTGTATATCTGTATTGTGTAGCCTTGTGTTTATAACATCAAGTTGTATATCTGTATTGTGTATCCTTGTGTTTATAACATCAAGTTGTATATCTGTATTGTGTAGCCTTGTGTTTATAACGAAGATAACAAAGACTACTTGACGATTTATTTCGTTATTATTATAAGTAGAAACCATAAATTATTTTACCCCGCCGCCCCCACCTCACCGTTCCTATTTGCCATTGGCACGTGTGTTGAATATTGACTATCAAACAACGTAGAGACAGTTTAAACCCTCAATGATTAATACCTTCAAATTTATACCTTTCAGACTTAAGCCTAAACAAGAGTTATACAGCTTGTAATAATAACATTGTTAGCTGAGTACATCAATGTTTCAGTTAAAATCAATACAATGAATTCACCGCAACCACCCCCGTCCACATTATTCTTTCTTCTAAAATTAACAAAACTTGTTAGAAAAAGTGCAAGAAAGAAAATAGATTAGGGCTGAAATTGATTTCGAGATTTCATATCTGGAAAAATAATTACCCCCCCCCCCCTCCAAAAGCCCCCCTTTCCGAGTTGTGGGTAGATATTTCTGGCCATCGATTTTCGTAATAAAAACCTCGGAGAGCCAAATATTAAAAGAATTAAAAAATTGGTGATCTCCGATTCCGTGAAAACGGGCCCGGCTAATGGCTGGATCTCTCCTCAAAGGATCGTGCATCGACATGGTGAAAGTCGGCTTGAAGAAAACTTCAACTCATTGCTAACTCGTATTTATTTAAGTTTGAGTGCATAACATTGGATCAACACCCCACAGCCCCTGTTGAATCAACACCCCAAAGTACCCATCGATTCAACATCTGAAAGTATCCATTGAATCCACATCCTTCATTGATTGAACTCTCCACAGCCTCCATTGATTCAATACCCCAAAATACTTATTAAGTCAACACTCCACAGCCTCCTTTGATTCAACACTCTGAAACACCCATTGATTCAACACTCCACACCCTCCTTTGATTCAACACCCTGAAACACCCATTGATTCAACACTCCACAGCCTCCTTTGATTCAACACTCTGAAACACCCATTGATTCAACACTCCACAGCCTCCTTTGATTCAACACTCTGAAACACCCATTGATTCAACACTCCACAGCCTCCTTTGATTCAACACCCTGAAACACCCATTGATTCAACACTCCACAGCCTCCTTTGATTCAACACTCTGAAACACCCATTGATTCAACACTCCACACCCTCCTTTGATTCAACACCCTGAAACACCCATTGATTCAACACTCCACAGCCTCCTTTAATTCAACACTCTGAAACACCCATTGATTAACACTCCACAGCCTCCTTTGATTCAACACCCTGAAACACCCATTGATTCAACACTCCACAGCCTTCTTTGATTCAACACCCTGATACACCCATTGCTTCAACACTCCCCATCCTCCTTTGATTCAACACTCTGAAACACCCATTGATTCAACACTCCACAGCCTCCTTTGATTCAACACCCTGAAACACCCATTGATTCAACACTCCACAGCCTTCTTTGATTCAACACCCTGATACACCCATTGCTTCAACACTCCCCATCCTCCTTTGATTCAACACTCTGAAACACCCATTGATTCAACACTCCACAGCCTCCTTTGATTCAACACCCTGAAACACCCATTGATTCAACACTCCACAGCCTCCTTTGATTCAACACCCTGAAACACCCATAGATTAAACACTCCACAACCTCCTTTGATTCAACACACCGAAACACCCATTGATTCAACACTCCACAGCTTCCTTGGATTCAACACTCTGAAACACCCATTGATTCAACACTCCACAGCCTTATTTGATTCCACACTCTGAAACACCCATTGATTCAACACTCCACAGCCTCCTTTGATTCAACACCCTGAAACACCCATTGATTCAACACTCCACAGCCTCCTTTGATTCAACATCCTGAAACACCCATTGATTCAACACTCCACAGCCTCCTTTGATTCAACACTCTGAAACACCCATTGATTCAACACTCCACAGCCTCCTTTGATTCAACACTCTGAAACACCCATTGATTCAACACTCCACAACCTCCTTTGATTCAACACCCTGAAACACCCATTGATTCAACACTCCACAGCCTCCTTTGATTCAACACGCTGAAACACCCATTGATTCAACACTCCACAGCCTCCTTTGATTCAACACCATGAAACACTCATTCATTCAACTCTCCACAGCCTCCTTTGATTCAACACCCTGAAACACCAATTGATTCAACACTCCACAGCCTTCTTTGATTCAACACTCTGAAACACCCATTGATTCAACACTCCACAGCCTCCTTTGATTCAACACTCTGATACACCCATTGATTCAACAGTCCACAGCCTCCTTTGATTCAACACTCTGAAACACCCATTGATTCAACACTCAAATATTTATATACATTATAGTGAAAGGTAGAGAGAGAGAGACAACGTCTCAATAGAAAAAAAGAAATATAGCGGACGCAGACAAGGATATACAGAGTGAGATTGATGAGATAGAAGGAAAGAGAGAAATATAATTAAAAAATGAGAGGATCACATTAGAGAGAAAAGACAATAGACCGAAAGACAGCTTAAAAATCTGTAGAAATTATTGAGAATTGATGAGACTGGCAAATCATTTAATGAAATACTAAAACATGGTATGTTGATTTACTCAAGAATTCAGCCTTCTTCAGCGAACAGGACAAATAGAAGTACGACAAGAAACAGAGCACAGTAATAAACATAACAGTAATAATAATCTCCTTTGTTGTTGCCGGAATTCTCGTGCAGTAAAGTATTACACTTATCTACCATATAAAGCTAAGTGTGTCTGTTTATTTCATCACCAGAAAACCAAACAACGCATCGCAAACACATTTGACATGGATATTCCTCCTGACATGTAGATGCTGCTGGAACGTTTGGTCATAATCCACTCATCTTAAAAAAGTAACATTTAGAGTTTAAAGAGTTAACAAATATTATTTGAATGGCTTTTTAGGACGTTAATTTTTTTTTTTGACGTAAAGAATTCTTAATAAGCCTTTTTGAGAACGATGGGCTTTCAAACATCTATTAAATGAAGTATTTTGCAATGTGCTTTTGTTTAGTGCACACATTTTTCAATAAAGCTTTGTTCTATTTTCGCAGAGCAATGTATTTTCAACAAATATTTGAACTAATTTTTCAACAAATTTCAATAATTTTTTTAAATATATGGAAATAGGTGAACAATATGTTGTACAGTTTCAAGAAGATACAGTTATAGTTCATTGCATGTTATAAGGGCATTGATTATTATATTAGAATTATCGTTTAGGTCATGGGAGTGCGTATAGGCATACTTAAGGAGTTAAAGTCCTGGGGTTATTTTATTAATTTGTATTACCAACATTATTTTAGTAGATGTGTGTGGGGAAGGAAGAATCACAATTTTATGAATTGGAACCAACTCTGCATTTAGTAAAACTATGCCACTGAATGGGGTGCATCAACTTAATAAGTATAACAATTCTGAAAGGCACACTTCGTTACACACTAACAATTTTTGTCCAAAGTTGATTTACCTTTTTAATTAAATTAATTAAATGTTGTGGATTCATTATAAGCATCTTAAATGCACCACACAATAATTTTCTGTCTAGATTTCTACTGGCATCAACTAAAGATATGTTAGTGTTACAGTTAAAAACGGTACAAGGCAATGAACTATGAAAAAGCATAAAACGTCATATTTTTATTCATCAATATCTAAATGGTAATTTTTGATTGATTGTATCTCTTAAACTATTTTTGTTTAAAAATCAATACGATTTGAAATATTCATCGATGTATTTTGATGTTATTTTATTCATCTACTATAACATGCTATGTTTACCGCATACCTTTCTATATAGAATGACTTACTTTGATGAAGCTTAGGATTAAATTTTTGCTCCACTTGTTATCCAGAATAAAAAGATGGCGGTGTTTCTATTTTATTAAAAAATATCCCGTTAAGGGTTGGGGCCCGAATTTCGTTTATATTAAAATATGAGCTATGTAAATAATATTAGAATCTATGGATATAATGTAGGCCAGACTAGGTAAATATGCACTTGAAAATCTACATTGAAAAAGTTAAGGTTTTGAACTCACTGCCAGGGCCGGTGAGACTTGAGTCACTGTCCTTATATATGCTTTATGTAGGACATTTTTAACCGATTTTAGTGGAACAACTTAAAAAATGTTACGTTATTATTTATTTGATGATTTTTGTTTCTATCTTGTGATATTTTAATGTCCTCCGTTGAACAGATCCACATTTGGGCCTTTATTTTAACTCTAATGGCAAACGTCTAGAGCTACAGCATTTTTTAAAAGCTGTTTTAATATTTACTTTATCAAAATGATTTCATTAAAGTGTCATTTAATGATTTTTTTTCGAAAGTTAACATTTTTTTTAAAATTTTCCACCAGGTTATTTACTGTTCCACATAAATTTAAAAATTATAAAAATAGAAATGGGATCTAAAAGATGATGGAAATGTTAGTTTAGTTGTTACAGATTTCTTTCAGGTGAATTACCACGATATCGGTAGTTTTTTCAAAAAATTTCTTATGAAATCTGATTAAAGATCTTTTAGTTATCTTTTCTTGAAAGTTTTAAATGAGTTAAGTTCGTTCATTCCTTATAACAGCCAAAGATACACACGACGGCTCAATGCAAACGACTACATACATTTTCTCATCTTGCCCAAACTTGGTAAACATTATTTCATAACCTCTTTAAAATATCGATGGATCTCAAACTAATAATATACCATCTTTGCGTGCTTGGTGTGTTCCAATTTTATTTTAAATAAAACGCTACATCTTTGTCGTTTTTCAAACGATTTTAATAAGAAAACGTTTAACAATTTTGTTTGGTGTCCAACTGCTGTAATATATTACAGATTAAGTCATTTTGGCGCCGAGGGCCCCAGATTAACATTTTTAAAGGTAACATCTTTACGAATTCCTTCCGATTTTAATGGGATAAATTTACGTGTTTGCTGATAACGCATGAAAATATTTTTTTCGAATACAAACCCGAGAATAGCCGGGTATATTGGCTGGTGTGTAATTAATTAGAATTAAAAAATAAAATAATAATGATAGATGGCTCATTTTATGTCAAATAAAAATGTCATTATTAAAATAAACAATGAAGGGGTTAATGAGGTCAAAAGATGTCTGATTTCCCTGGGGGCCAAGCTTTCGTGTGCTGCTCCAACTCAGTGAACCGTTAATAAAGTTGATATCTCTCTGCTTTTCTGCACTGTTGCTTGAATTGGCTGTAAATATAATTGTTATTTTTCTTCAACTTCCCAGAAGCAAATAAATCCATCAAACAAGGACTTCAAAACTCTTGTCCTTTTTCTAGTTTTCAGCTCAGTAAAAAATTGGCGTTTCAAGTGAAAATAAACAAGAATAAACTATTATAAACTTTCTTAAAGGAAATCAAAGAAAATGGAATTATATTTTAAAAAACTCAATTTTATGTGGATTTAGTTTAAACGAAGAATTGATCATATCATTTTTTTAATTGCCACTCTTTTCTAGACAGTTGGACTTAGCAGCTTTTATTGTAAGTTCGTTAAGGGCGGCTAAGTGCATTATGATATTATACTTTGAAAAATAAAAGTATAGAACACTTTTCTAATGTGTGTGCATATTTAGAATAACTGAGATCAAGTCGTACTCTTTACAATGGATACATTATTTAACTATTTGAGAGTACTTTATTTAATGACCCTTTGATATTTGGCGTTGAATTTTCTTTCATATTTCTAGGAAAGTGACATTTTGATAACATGGTCATTTGATTAAACCACTGAAATATATTCATTAGAGCGGAACTATGTTACGATGTCATTTATGCGGGACATAACTATGTTACGGTGTCATTTATGCGGGACACAACTATGTTACGATGTCATCTATTCGGGTCACAGGTTTTTTTTAAAAACTTGAAATAACAGTTTTGTTGATCTGATTTAATATCATAGGCAAAACATGTGAAATAACAACAACGTACTTAAAAATATTTCGTTTGATAGTATTTGAATCCTGTGCCTGTTTACACTGAAGGCAATCGATGCTTGAGTTTTACATGACAAATTATTGCTCAGAACATAGTGTTATACTGCAGTATAATTTCTTCTCTTCTACAATCGGTTTTGGCAGCGGCTTAAGAACCAGGCCAGCTGGCAGCCAGTGTGTCCCCGGTGTGATCAATCAATCAATTATCACCCCCTGTAATTATTCTTACAATGAGCTGCTGAAACGTGTGTGTGTGTATGTGTAGAGGCATTGGGGCTAATAGAATTTCTTCAAATCAATGGCAATAGAGTACGTTTAACCTTTGCGGACTTGGCCCGGACATCAAGACAACCTAAGTGCTCACACTTCCAGCTTGACGTGTACATTTTGGAACTTACTCATGTCTGACATGTACATGTTGGAACTTACTCTTGTCTGACATGTACATGTTGGAACTTACTCTTGTCTGACATGTACATGTTGGTACTTACTCTTGTCTGACATGGACATATTAGAACTTACTCTTGTCTGACATGTACATATTAGAACTTACTCTTGTCTGACATGTACATATTAGAACCTACTCTTGTCTGAAAAATTGCCACTTACTCGTGTTCTTGTGTTGAATAGTTCCTCTCCAGTGGACCGGTCCAGACTCTTCAGTCATTGACCTTGTTTGTTGTACTTTGTGACCATCTTCATCTAGTATTATCATTCCCACTGCACGAGAATTGCTGTCCTGTGCTAGAAAATGTATTTGATAGTTACGAAAGTTACTTTTGAAAATAAATCAACAACTGCCAATTTCAAAACTAAAGATGTTTTCATTTGTAGGACTTCCCGCTGTCTTGGTGTCCATACATATGTACGCTTGAGTATTGATGACGTGATTATTTTGTTTTTATCTCTAAATGATTGGACCGCTCAAAGAAGATTATTGATTGCCAACACTTCATTGGCCATGGTGCTTTAAAATTAGGTCAAGTATAGCTTAACGTAAACCTATTTTTGTATCTTGTGTCTTGAGCACATCAATGCTGGTCTTCGTCGACATTTGTTAGTTGTTGTATCCTTAAATAATAAAATAATGAAGATCTAGAAAACGAACTTAATGGATTAGGAAATGAAAGAGACACTAGACTCATTCAACCATTAGAACTTGATAGTCTAGGAAATGCACGGATACTAGACTCATTAAAACATTAGAACTTGATGGATTGGGAAATGAACGAGACACTAGACTAATTCCAATATTAGAATTTGATGGATTAGGAAAGGAACGAGACACTAGACTCTTTTAAACTTTAGAACTTGATAGAATAGGAAATGAAAGAGACACTAGACACATTCACACATTAGAACTTGGTGGACTAGGAAATAAGCTGAGAGATGGATGTATTCATAATATTATTGTTGTGGTCGTTCAGATTCAAGTAGTCAGGGTCATGATGTCAGGGTCCTGATGTCAGGGTCATGATGTTAGGGTCATTGTTTCAGGGTGATGAGATCAGGGTCGTGATGCCATAGTCTAGTCAGCAGAGTCATGATGTCAGGATCATGATTTTATGAGCATTGTGTCAGGGTCCTGATGTCAGGGTGATGATGTCAGGACCATGATTTTATAAGCATTATGTCAGGGTCCTGATGCCAGGTTCATTGAGTCAGAATTATGGAGTACGTGTTATGATGTCAGGTTTTTGGGGTCAAGGACGGGATATTAACGTCGTAATATCAAGGTCATGAGGACAGGGTCATGGTGATATGATGGCTTTTATTGTAGTCATAAAGTTGAAGCGTGGCGTTAAGAGTTGTTAAATACACATAATAAACAATAATACAACTATAACCTTATGAAACTTCATAGTTGAGGAAATCACATTGTTGATGGATCGCATTCCAATCCTAAAGCTCTAGAAACTTCGGGAGAAATAAAACTCTCTAAACCTAACTCCCCAAAAAAACGATTTTCACTAACGACCAAGACAAGGGAAATTTGTCCCCTGGGGTAAAAAGAGGGCAAAAGAACACACAGGAAGTGTTTTGTTTGACAAAAGGAGGGTTGTTGTTAGTTGGGGTGATTTACGTGGATATATGAGCCAAGATATTATTGTCCAATTATGGGAGGGAAAACGTATGTTAATTTGCGTGGCTGGAGGAACTAAAATAAGTCATATGCAATAAGTCTATGGGCGTGGTTAGGATGAAACCAAATAAGTTATGTGCTGTAGGTCTATGGGCGTGGTAAGGGTGAAACCAAATAAGTCATGTGCTGTAGGTCTATGGGCGTGGTTAGGGTGAAACAAAATAAGTCATGTGCTGTAGGTCTATGGGCGTGGTTAGGGTGAACGCATATAATTCAAGTATAGTTAATCTATATTTTTATGAGTATTGTGATACTATAATAGTAAAGGTGATTTTTTAAATTGATGTTTTGTTTATTTTTTTGTTATGTATTACAATTGTTTAATCTACAATAAATATGTTGTAAATGAGACATTGTAAGTGTTTTTGTAAGTACAAAGATGAATAGTGTAACATTTGTGGCGTGGTTTGGCATGTTTAAAAGACAGTTAGGAACTGTTGACAAACGACATTCAGTGGTGTTGCACACAATCCGGCATTCATTAGTTAAGCACACAAGTCGACATTCAGGGATGGAGCATAAAAATGGACATTCACTGGTGAAGCACATAATTCATATAAAGTGGTTAAGCACAGTGGTTCACAACCCTTTTCTTTCTTGCAAGGCACACTACGACTCTTGACAGAATGCACACTACGACTCTTGACAGAATGTCACGACACACAAATTTTACATGACCTGCTAAAACAAGTCTTTTATGTTTGAGCTTGAAGTATCTAGTCTCTCTAAAAATGGCTGTTATACGTGAGGTTCGATATCTAGTCTGTCTAAACGTATCTGTTATGTTGTAGTTCAATAGCTAGTCTGTCTTAAGCAGTTTAATATATGAGGTTCAATATCTCGTCTGTCTGAATTTCTCTTAAAAATAAAGCAAAATTGTTTTGAAGAATTTTTGTCGTGTAAATGCCCAATGGTTTCTTTGTATTTGTTAGAATAATATTTCAGATTTTTTTTGTCTCGTAGACCATTTGCCATTTTCCAGAATAGGACAAAGGGTGCATTGAACATATTCAGTGTCAGCGTGTTTAATAATTGTTTCACCAGTATTAAGCCTCCAATTTGCAATAAATTCACACACACCTACGTGAACCCACTTGTTTTATTTGAAACAGTGAATCAGTTTACCTGGAAACTTGAGGCTCGCCAAATGTACGCGTGTGTGTGTGACACGTGACCAGACAAACATGGCGGCTGGGCGAAACACTATTCATCCCCCTATTTTATCAACAGTTTTTGTTTAAATCATAATGGGGATATTTGCTTTTAATACTCTTTGAGGACTTTTGCCGTGGCACACCTAGCATATCGCGACACGCCAATGTGTATAGGCACACCTAGCATCATATCGCGACACGCCAGTGTGTCGTGGCACACCTTGCATCATCTCGCGACATGCCAGTGTGTCGTGGGACACCTAGCATCATCTCGCGATAAGCCAGTGTGTCGTGGCACACTTAACATCATCTCGTGACACGCCAGTGTATAGGAGCACGCCTAGCATCATATCGCGACACGCCAGTGTGTCGTGGCACACCTAGCATCATCTTGCAACACGCCAATGTGTCGTGGCACACCTAACATCATCTCGTGACACGCCAGTGTATAGGAGCACGCCTAGCATCATCTCCCGACACGCCAGTGTGTCATGACACGCTTAGCATCATCTTGCGTCACGCCAGTGTGCCGCAGCCCACCGGTTGCGAGTTCTGCAGCACACGGCTTTAAATTACAGTCTTGCAACTTTAAATCTCACTCTCTTTTGTCTTTTTCTTATTCATACTTTCGCCAATTCTCCCGGCTCCTTTCTATAACGAGGTTACGCGACCACGTAAAACCTACTCTGATGACCAAAACTCGTTTATTCCTCTCTCGCCCAAACTATCGGGATGACCTTGATGACAGTGCCATGGCACGAAAAGATGGCGCTTGTAGACCATGCCTATCAGGTGTTATTGAGTAAACTTTATGAATAAACCGCTTCCTGTACTCAGCACCCCCTGACATTCCGTCAAAGTGAGATATTTATTTGAGCCACTTCTCGTCTAGGGTGAGATGTGTGAGAGTGTGTGTGGGGGGGGGGGGGGCGTGAAGCAAGGTGTGCTGGTTGGGGTGTGGGACTGTGTGGCTGATGTTAGCGCGGGAAAGCATCTTCAACTTAATTTTAAACTCGTCTATAACATTTACTTTATTGACAAGTTTGGACACTAGGACATTTGGGTATTACTCCAGGCACTTGCGATAGGTAGCGTATATCAAAAAGTGTTATACTGGATGATTCATCTACACAGTAAATGTTGACATACGAACATTCGGAGTATGGATAAAGAAACATCAGGGTATCGTTTAGATGTTTCAATATAATATTTTTCTAATAGTTAACGTCAATACCAATTGTTAGGCTGAAAAGTCATACTCAAATGCTATACCCAAATGTCATACTCAAATGACATACTCAAAAGTCATACTCAAATGCTATACCCAAATGTCATACTCAAATGTCATACTCAAATGACATACTCAAAAGTCATACTCAAATGCTATACCCAAATGTCATACTCAAAAGTCATACTCAAATGCTATACCCAAATGTCATACTCAAAAGACATACTCAAATGCTATACCCAAATGTCATACTCAAAAGACATACTCAAATGCTATACCCAAATGTCATACTCAAAAGTCATACTCAAATGCTATACCCAAATTTCATACTCAAATCTCATACTCAAATGACATACTCAAAAGTCATACTCAAATGCTATACCCAAATGTCATACTCAAAAGTCATACTCAAATGCTATACCCAAATGTCATACTCAAAAGACATACTCAAATGCTATACCCAAATGTCATACTCAAAAGTCATACTCAAATGATATACCCAAATGTCATACTCAAAAGTCATACTCAAATGCTATACCCAAATGTCATACTCAAAAGTCATACTCAAATGCTATACCCAAATGTCATACTCAAAAGTCATACTCAAATGCTATACCCAAATGTCATACTCAAAAGTCATACTCAAATGCTATACCCAAATGTCATACTCAAAAGACATACTTAAATGGCGTACCCAAATTTCATACTCAAAAGACATACTCAAATGCTATACCCAAATGCCATACTCAAACGGCATATGCATATGTAATAGTTAAATAATCTACTCAAGTGCCTTACTTCAATGTTACACACAGGAGTTCTTTTCACGGCTCATAGAGCCTGCCAACTCCTTGTTTTTTTCAGCACGATGTACTTAGTTTTCATTAAACACTAATGTTGGCAAACCATTACGTTGTGTTTTTTATCCATACCTGCAGTTCTTAATGCTGCTGTGCTATATCTCCAGTTATTCATTCTGCACAGGAATTGTTCAACATGCACAATCATTATTAACTCTGTATATTATTGTTTTGAATTAATTTTAGTTTGAACTGAGTGTAAATAATACATTTCTATTACCGTTTCTTGGAACACTTGTAATTTCTCTACTGACCCTGATGTACACATTAAATATTAACAGGGGAACAAGATGTGTTTAGGCTTGGAAAAAGGCGGAAAATTAAAAATACCTTTCGTATTAACGCTTTCCACAGCACACACTAATAAAAAAAAACAAGTTAAAAATATATTTGAAATTGAAAAAACTGAAGTGTTCCCAGATTTTAGTCACTCTGAAGACTAATTAGAAAATGTAATAATTTCATTTATTATTGTACTCAGCCATCACCCCCCCCCCCCCAAACATGTTTTTCTTCCTTCCATACATCCAGGACTCACCCATATCCTTCCCGCCCCAATATTAGAAATTAAAGTGGGTTAAAGATTCCGAAAAATTGTTCATTTTTATCCGAGGCCGTCAGCAAATATTAATACAGGATCTTCATTATTGTATCGATCACCAAGAGCTCATCGATTCGAGACCGTTTACTGTTAAAGGCCAGGAGACTTTCTTAACTCCATAGCCTGCTTCTTGGGACGTGGGGGGGGGGGGCGATATGGGATGAACCAGGGTTAAAGAATCTGAATATGATAAAGAAATAGTCGTGTGAGGAAAGCCTGCTGATTGATGAGAGGTGGCACCCGTTGAGCTAACGGTTACCTAATCTAAATGATTCATAATTAAATCCTGTTTGCCTACAAGGCAGTTCATTGATGGCTGGCATCTACGCTAGAGAAATACTTTAGATGTGTTGTGTTGAAATTGTTATAATTGTAAAATGTTGTCTTGTTTAAAACATGTTTTGATGAATGTGATGAAAATAAATATTCACAATTTAAAAAAAAATAAAAGCAACACATTTCCAATTATTTGTATCAATACAAGTATCTTGTCTTATCTTATCTTATCTATTAAGTCAATACAATTATCTTGTTTTATCTTATCTTATCATTTGGGTCGATGGTCTTAAATAAAAATCATTAAAATGTAATTTAAACACTGAGCGTGTGTGTGTTTGTGTGTATGTGTGGTTAAAATATATACGGTGAAGACTTATCATCTAACAACGTTATTGACAATTTGAGTTGTGGATTAGCAATAGACGCCATTTTGTAAAGTATAACACTAGTGATATGCTAGTTGTCATGTATCCGTATCTAATTGGTTGATTTCATCAAAAAATTTTACACGTTCATATGTCGTAATCACACTTTACTGAATATACGTCCTTTTCCATTAGCAATGTAAAGGTTCATCCATCAATATATCTGTCAGGCTGTACAATCAATCAAACCCATGCACAACGCAGCTCGCTATAAGGAGAAATAATGCACAACCATTCACTACAAGATTCTTTCAACGACTGCTGAACCAAAAATGCACATACACCAAAGACAGTCTAGACCAGGGGTCTCAAAGTCGCGGCCCACTGGCCATTTGCAGCCCACAAGACTATATTTTGCAGCCCTCTACTTGACAGCAAAGTTAAGTGTTAATGCGGCCCACGCGTTTTCCACATTCTCATATCTATAATGTGATTCTCCGCGACGGTTTCAGTCAAATTCTGATTTTAGTATATTTTTATAGGTTTGGTCGTTGATTATAATGGTAAAAACAGTTTTAAAATCGGATTTAAATTTTATTTTATAACAATTTTTTAGACAAACATGGCCAAAGTGCGGTTTTGTTAAAATACGCTTCGAATATTGTATATACATATATATATCAAAAGTTAAAAAATTCAATTAGTAGATATTGCACAACCATAATTGTGTAAATTGTAGCAATTAGACACAGTATCAAATAATCTCTATTACAATTACCGCTAGTGATTATGAGTGAGGGAAATTCCGAGCCTGTCAGCTTGGTTACGTTTACAATAGGGCTAGTCAAAAAGACCGTTTCTATTACAATTCATTCTCCCTACAATAGCATCTTCCTTCGCAATCAGTATTTCATAAATATTGCCTGCTCCAGCTTACTGTTTGAACACGTTTTAGTTTTAAAATCGCCATTTCTTTCTTTATTTATTTCTTGTTTTACCAGAAGCTCATTATTTTCATAGCATTTATTAGCTAAATACGTTTACTTTAGATTACCGGGAAATTTATTTTCTTACTAAGGATATAATGTCATTAACAATGTTACGCACTATGACGGCCGAGTTCTTGAGAACCATTAATTGTCTTATTTTTTTATTAATAAAGTTTGAGCAGATTGTAACAGTAACAGTTGTACTTTATTTATTGAATTTGTAATCTCTTTTTTGTGGCCCAGTCTCACACAGACTCTACCTCCGGAGAATTGGAGTTTGAGACCCCTGGTCTAGACACTACATCATTATTACAATAAATCTACGTCTTCTACTTAAAGGCGGGTAAAGCGTTCATTAACTTTAAAATCTAACCTCGCACAATAAAACACAATATTCAGTGCAACATATTTTCTTGTGAACATCCGTACGCGACAGTACTGGAGTTGTAAAGTCTCACAAGTCACTTGGTAGAGGAGTTGTAAAGTAAATCACAAGTTACTTGGTAGAGGAGTTGTAATTTTTTTTCTTCCAGAAGTGTTTAGAATTAGCGTTAAAAATATATACAAAAATGAAAAGACCGATTTACTGTGGCGTAGAAGGGGGTCGATAATAGAATAGGTGTGTGTGTGGTGTGTGTGGTGCATGTGTATGTTTGGTGTGTGTGGTGCGTGTGTGAGGGTGTATGTTGGGGGTTATTTGTGTTAGAGGGATATTTTGGGGGCGGAGAGATATCAAATATCAATAATGCATTCGGTGCTTATTAAATCAAGAAGACTCCTGGGAATATACGGTGCAAAAATGGACTCATTTCATTGTGTTCCATATAACGAAGTGCCCCATCGAATGACGATTATCAGACGTGTATGTCTGAACAATGACGTATGATTAGTGGCGTAGGAAAGGGGGCGGAAGGTGCCGTCCGCCCCGGGGAGAGGCGGCATTTTCAGCAAACTGAAGAGAATTTTTTTCGCGAAAAGTGATGTGGGGGGGGGGGGAAGGTCAGGATGTCACTATCCCTAGCGTACCAAGTGTCAGGATGTCACTAACCCTAGCGTACCAAGTGTGTAAGATCTATTTTAAGATAAGGAACAATTTTAAAGCGGGGAAAGGGGGGGAGGAAGGGAATGGTGTAAGTAAGCCCAACATAACCTTTATGAACTCCTCACGACGTTCATGAACTTACATTTTTGCACCACCTTCTTTGGCGTGTGTTGGAGTGTTGACATGTTGATGTGTTGACATGTTGATTTGTTGACATGTTGATGCGTTGACATGTTGATTTGTTGACATGTTGATGCGTTGACATGTTGATGTGTTGACAGGTTGATGTGTTGACATGTTGATTTGTTGACATGTTGATTTGTTGACATGTTAATGCGTTGACATGTTGATGTGTTGATATGTTGATGTGTTGACATGTTGATGCGTTGACATGTTGATGTGTTGACATGTTGATGTATTGACATGTTGATGTATTGACATGTTGATAGGTTGACATGTTGATGTGTTGACATGTTGATGTGTTGACATGTGATGTATTGACATGTACATGTGTTGACATGTTGATGTGTTGACATGTTGATGTGTTGACATGTTGATGTGTTGACATGTTGATGTGTTGACATGTTGATGTATTGACATGTTGATGTATTGACATGTTGATGTATTGACATGTTGATGTGTTGACATGTTGATGTGTTGACATGTTGGTGTATTGACATGTTGATATATTGACATGTTGATGTATTGACATGTTGATGTGTTGACATGTTGATGTATTGACATGTTGATGTATTGACATGTTGATGTGTTGACATGTTGATGTATTGACATGTTGATGTGTTGACATGTTGATGTGTTGACATGTTGATGTGTTGACATGTTGATGTGTTGACATGTTGATGTGTTGTCATGTTGATGTGTTGTCATGTTGATGTGTTGACATGTTGATGTGTTCATTTTTTGGCGTATTGATGTGTGTTTTGTTGGTGCGTTAACTTCTTGGTTTGTTGATGTGTTGATATTTTGGTGTCTTGTGGTAGTGATAATAAACGCTACAAGTTCTAATATATGTGATTTTGTGGTAGTGATAAAAAACGTTAGAAGTTCTAATATATGTGATCTTGTGGAATTGATAATAAACACTAGAAATTCTAATATATGCGATCTTGTGGTAGTTATAATAAACGCTAGAATTTCAAATATATGTGATATTTGTGGTATTGATCATACACACTAGAAGTTCTATTGTATGTGATCTTGTGATAGTGAGAACAAGCGCTAGAAATTCTAATGTATCGATTTTCAATTCGTAGGTTGTTCTTCATTTCACCTTTTTTAAAAAGAAAAAATTGTTTTATTTTCATCTTAAAAACATATTTTATAATAAGATTATTGTATTCATCAATAGTTACAATGTGTGTGTGTGTATGGCATCCTTCCGTCTTCACGAGATGATGGAGTAGCTATATTGTAGTCCTACACTTCGACGAGTGGCTCACTAGGCCAATCCTGGAATTACAATCTCGTCTGCATTTCACGCAGGAGAATGATGATTCCTGGTTAATTTTGGCCTTCCGTGCTGTTCTTTTTCTTACAAGGGCTTCGTTCCACACATCTTCTGCCTTTTTCACTCCTTCGTACACTGCCGCTCGCCAGCTGGTACGTTGTTCGGCAATGATCTCCCATTTGTTGACTTCAATGTTCGCTTCCTTCATGTTCTTTTTGCAAACGTCCATATATCTCAGGCAAGGCCGTACAATAAGTCTTGTCCCTTCTGCCAATTCTCCATACAACAGCATCTTTGGAATACGGCCTTCCTCCATTCTCCTTACATGGCCTAACCAGCGAAGGCGCTTCTTGCTAAGAGTGGAGAATATGCTACACATTTTGGAACGTTCCAAGACCTCTGTGTTAGTCACCTTGTCCTGCCATCGGATGCGTAGAAATCGACGCAGACATCGTTGATGGAAGCTGTTGAGTTTCCGCTCGAGACTGGTATATATGGTCCACACTTCACTGCAATATAGGAGCGTACTAAGCACGCATGCCTGATAGACACTTAGCTTTGTTTTTTCAGTTAGATTGAGATTATTCCACAATGTATGCTAATATATTATTATATTGTATTTAAAAAAATCATTACACCCTGCCTGGAGCTCCAAAAATCTTTTATAAGTAGATTTAAATCTATAAAATGTCGATCTACTCCAATAAGTTGCCTACCCTTAACTAAAACATTGCTTCTACTGACATTATATAATGACATTGCTCCAAGACGTCTACAAGATATATGGAGCTTCGCGGGCGATTTCAATATATTTCAGCTAAGAGAAGGCATTTTGCGGATACGAGCATTTCTTGGTGTAACTATAATTAAAGCTTTAATACATTGTTTTATTTATAAAATTGTTTGTTTCTCATTGATCAGCTTAGAGAAAGGTTTCTCGCACGCTACTTGGTTTGAGGGGGTTGGAGGTGGGACAGAACCAGTTAGAATGTATATGCACGAATCTGATCTACTTTATAAAAACAGTAGACTATCGAGCCGAAGCTCATGAAGTCTTCCCCAACGCACCCTCCACTAGACTCCACTGGCCATCCACTACTCCCCGAGCAGTCTTTATTTTAGTCGGGCCGCGAAGCGACACGCTGGGAGCTTTCCATCAATGAGACAGCCTTACCCACCCTTCCACTCGAATGGCTATGCGAGTGAGGCGGCACCAGAGAAGAAACGCCATTTCGGAAATTATTCGTCTCTCACATCCCGAAATTTGATTGTCCAAAAGTTCTTTAACGTTCTTCTCTGCCACGTCGCCTAGCGGGTGGGGAGAATGCTTTCTCAATGAACAAAAGATTGAATCGTCAACATTTACAGATACATTTTTAGAAAATAAAGAATTTTCTTTGGCCTACCATCGCTTTTCGTCAGTAACAAAATTCATGTCTGGTGACAGGGTATCTATTGCTGCTCAACGCAAAACATCCATTCTTTTAACACATAAAGAACACATCACAAGTATTAATCAGTTGAAATAGGCCAGCGAAGCGGTCGTTGTTTGAGTGCTACAATATTACTTTATTAAACAACTGAGCTGGTCTTGCATATGTGGGTCTCTGTCGGGAGCGCTATAGACACAATATTTAATTGGCCCGGGTGGCCCAAATGTCATCGACAAAAGCGGCCATGGCGGCCTAAATATTACGGAGAGTGGCCCTGGTGGCCCAGATATAGCAGCCCACTGGGATTTCGCCCGGTGTGCCAGCCTACAATAATTTGACACAATACAAAACTTGGATGAATCTAAAATTCCTGTCTGTATCGAGCCGCCTGCTATCATCGTCATAGTCCTTGTTTAAATGTTGACGTTACGTGAATGGGTACGTTCGGAAGGGGTGTGTCCTCAGAGTTGGTGGGAGGGTTTTTGATAGAGAAGGGGTCGTAAGCATGTAAGTAGGAAATAAGGAACACACTTCATAAAATATATAGGAAAACAAGTGTCGACAAAAAGCCTTCCCCAGTCGATCAATGCGCAGATCTAAGTATTAAATATACATTAATATAGTCATTGAATATTTTCATATGTGGTTAAACGTTCCCTACTGTAATCTATGTATAATGTATTGAAAGAATGCGCCTTCCCTTAAACACAAGCTCATATTTCTCAAGGTCGCCTACCACTTGCAATACACTCATCCGCCAACTATTGTTTGTCATTACGTATTGGACGTTAGACCATTGAAAAATTGGTGAGTCTGTCGTCTTTTACATCTGTCGCCTACATCAAAATAAATATACATTATACCTCAAACCCAACTATCCTAAGTGTTCAACTCCTGCCTATCACAATCCTCTCACACCCACACTATCCTAAGTGTTCAACTCCTGCCTATCACACTCACTAATGCACGAACTATCCTAAGTGTTAAACTTTTCCCTGTAACAATTCCTCGCCCTCTAACCACCCTAAGTGTTAAACTCCTTCCTATCACAATCCCACACTGCAGAACTATCCTAAGTGTTAAACTCCTTCATATTACAATCACTTACACACAAATTATCTTAAGGTTTGAACTCCTCCCTATCAGTATGCTCCTTCTCGACTACTGCTTGCAAATAATCCGCCCTTAATTCCTGAAATGCCTTTCTCGGGACTTCATCTCCGTATCTCGACTTGTAATGACACATGACCACGGTTGTCACCTTGTTGATACAATGCAGCCCAATTATAAATGAGCAGCACGAGATGAAACTATTTATAAAAAATCTTAGTCACCCACTCCCACACTTTTTTCAAACTTCGATCTATATTAACACGTCTATTAGCATCCTCGATCTATATTAACACGTCTACTAGCATCCTCGATCTATATTAACACGTCTACTAGCATCCTCAATTGGGAAATTTTTGCCAATGACATTAGGGTTAAACCAAATGAAATCAAAGAAAATATTTATTTTTTGAAATAATTTAAAAGTAAGAGGAAAATTCATTTCAATCAAAACAATGAGCCCGGTGTGAATTTCCCGTCTACCAGAGTTACTTTACAATTCATTCATTTAAGTAACGCACTTTTTAAGAATCCAAATTGGTGCTAACTTCTGGGAGACTTTATTTTGCACACTTACTGAACACAGCGCTACAGCCTTACATGCATACCTAGAGAATTACTGTTTGCGAATGATTTATTTAAAGTGACGTCTTTAATGTTGGGTTATAGACTTTTAATTATGTTAAATAAAAATGATGATATTACGCCATTTTAAAATAATTACTAGGAAAATACTTTTTATGTTAGTCACATCGACATAAGAACAAGTCTTTTCTTACATAAAGCAGAAGCAATTAAGTCATAAGACCAAGTCTTTTCTTACATAAAGCAGAAGCCATCAAGACATAAGACCAAGTCTTTTCTTACATAAAGCAGAGGCCATCAAGTCATAAGACCAAGTCTTTTCTTACATAAAGCAGAGGCCATCAAGTCATAAGACCAAGTCTTTTCTTACATAAAGCAGAGGCCATCAAGTCATAAGACCAAGTCTTTTCTTACATAAAGCAGAGGCCATCAAGTCATAAGACCAAGTCTTTTCTTACATAAAGCAGAGGCCATCAAGTCATAAGACCAAGTCTTTTCTTACATAAAGCAGAGGCCATCAAGACATAAGACCAAGTCTTTTCTTACATAAAGCAGAAGCCATCAAGTCATAAGACCAAGTCTTTTCTTACATAAAGCAGAGGCCATCAAGACATAAGACCAAGTCTTTTCTTACATAAAGCAGAAGCCATCAAGTCATAAGACCAAGTCTTTTCTTACATAAAGCAGAGGCCATCAAGTCATAAGACCAAGTCTTTTCTTACATAAAGCAGAGGCCATCAAGACATAAGACCAAGTCTTTTCTTACATAAAGCAGAAGCCATCAAGACATAAGACCAAGTCTTTTCTTACATAAAGCAGAAGCCATCAAGACATAAGACCAAGTCTTTTCTTACATAAAGCAGAGGCCATCAAGTCATAAGACCAAGTCTTTTCTTACATAAAGCAGAAGCCATCAAGACATAAGACCAAGTCTTTTCTTACATAAAGCAGAAGCCATCAAGACATAAGACCAAGTCTTTTCTTACATAAAGCAGAGGCCATCAAGACATAAGACCAAGTCTTTTCTTACATAAAGCAGAGGCCATCAAGTCATAAGACCAAGTCTTTTCTTACATAAAGCAGAAGCCATCAAGACATAAGACCAAGTCTTTTCTTACATAAAGCAGAAGCCATCAAGACATAAGACCAAGTCTTTTCTTACATAAAGCAGAGGCCATCAAGACATAAGACCAAGTCTTTTCTTACATAAAGCAGAGGCCATCAAGTCATAAGACCAAGTCTTTTCTTACATAAAGCAGAGGCCATCAAGTCATAAGACCAAGTCTTTTCTTACATAAAGCAGAAGCCATCAAGTCATAAGACCAAGTCTTTTCTTACATAAAGCAGAGGCCATCAAGTCATAAGACCAAGTCTTTTCTTACATAAAGCAGAGGCCATCAAGACATAAGACCAAGTCTTTTCTTACATAAAGCAGAAGCCATCAAGTCATAAGACCAAGTCTTTTCTTACATAAAGCAGAGGCCATCAAGACATAAGACCAAGTCTTTTCTTACATAAAGCAGAAGCCATCAAGTCATAAGACCAAGTCTTTTCTTACATAAAGCAGAGGCCATCAAGTCATAAGACCAAGTCTTTTCTTACATAAAGCAGAGGCCATCAAGACATAAGACCAAGTCTTTTCTTACATAAAGCAGAAGCCATCAAGACATAAGACCAAGTCTTTTCTTACATAAAGCAGAAGCCATCAAGACATAAGACCAAGTCTTTTCTTACATAAAGCAGAGGCCATCAAGTCATAAGACCAAGTCTTTTCTTACATAAAGCAGAAGCCATCAAGACATAAGACCAAGTCTTTTCTTACATAAAGCAGAAGCCATCAAGACATAAGACCAAGTCTTTTCTTACATAAAGCAGAGGCCATCAAGACATAAGACCAAGTCTTTTCTTACATAAAGCAGAGGCCATCAAGTCATAAGACCAAGTCTTTTCTTACATAAAGCAGAAGCCATCAAGACATAAGACCAAGTCTTTTCTTACATAAAGCAGAAGCCATCAAGACATAAGACCAAGTCTTTTCTTACATAAAGCAGAGGCCATCAAGACATAAGACCAAGTCTTTTCTTACATAAAGCAGAGGCCATCAAGTCATAAGACCAAGTCTTTTCTTACATAAAGCAGAGGCCATCAAGACATAAGACCAAGTCTTTTCTTACATAAAGCAGAGGCCATCAAGTCATAAGACCAAGTCTTTTCTTACATAAAGCAGAAGCCATCAAGTCATAAGACCAAGTCTTTTCTTACATAAAGCAGAGGCCATCAAGACATAAGACCAAGTCTTTTCTTACATAAAGCAGAAGCCATCAAGTCATAAGACCAAGTCTTTTCTTACATAAAGCAGAGGCCATCAAGTCATAAGACCAAGTCTTTTCTTACATAAAGCAGAGGCCATCAAGACATAAGACCAAGTCTTTTCTTACATAAAGCAGAAGCCATCAAGACATAAGACCAAGTCTTTTCTTACATAAAGCAGAAGCCATCAAGACATAAGACCAAGTCTTTTCTTACATAAAGCAGAGGCCATCAAGTCATAAGACCAAGTCTTTTCTTACATAAAGCAGAAGCCATCAAGACATAAGACCAAGTCTTTTCTTACATAAAGCAGAAGCCATCAAGACATAAGACCAAGTCTTTTCTTACATAAAGCAGAGGCCATCAAGACATAAGACCAAGTCTTTTCTTACATAAAGCAGAGGCCATCAAGTCATAAGACCAAGTCTTTTCTTACATAAAGCAGAAGCCATCAAGACATAAGACCAAGTCTTTTCTTACATAAAGCAGAAGCCATCAAGACATAAGACCAAGTCTTTTCTTACATAAAGCAGAGGCCATCAAGACATAAGACCAAGTCTTTTCTTACATAAAGCAGAGGCCATCAAGTCATAAGACCAAGTCTTTTCTTACATAAAGCAGAGGCCATCAAGTCATAAGACCAAGTCTTTTCTTACATAAAGCAGAGGCCATCAAGTCATAAGACCAAGTCTTTTCTTACATAAAGCAGAGGCCATCAAGTCATAAGACCAAGTCTTTTCTTACATAAAGCAGAAGCCATCAAGACATAAGACCAAGTCTTTTCTTACATAAAGCAGAAGCCATCAAGTCATAATGATTTTATTTTTTTAAGAGACTTTAAAAAACAACCAAACCATCCACTGGTTCAAGGACAGCATGATATTGTTGCACAGCTTACTAAACTCATTTAAACACACTGCCGCCAGTAACTGTAAGGATTGACGTGTATTAAAAAATCCCAAATTTGTTATATTGAAAAGTGATGCCTGCTTCTGATAGTATCACCCAAGAGTGGCACTTCAAAGTCCATTTGCCAAAAAGTGACAAGAAAATTGTTCGTGTCTGAAACCATGAAATCAATCAGATCAAATGTGAATAGTTTGCCGTATGGTGGCGCACAGTCTCATGGCTTAGCTAAAGTCGAGATCGGTTCCTACTCTAAGACTAATAGGAATAACAATAAGATCGCGTGGTAATCACAGAACATACACAACAAACTAAAGATCAGAATTACAAAATGAGTGACTTCCCATTAGAGTGCAGTTTATCCCACCTTAGACATAATTTATACCACTTTGGGCTAGCCTTTTTGTCATATGTCATCTTGATTATCGTATTTTCGCGCATATAAGACGAACCCGTGTAATAGACGCGGATTTTGACAATTTGTGTAAAGAACAATTCCATAAGACGCACTCGGCCTAGTCATCTGCCACACTGAGTAATTTATATCCAGTGGTTTCCTTTCCTTTATCATAAATTAAAATTTGCCCAATGTATCATCATTATATAAAAAAGCTTCATTCACATTTTTTGTTTACCGGTATATCACAGAGTTATCTGCCGCCGGCCAATAACGGAAGCTTTCATATTTAAGTCCCATATTGAACAAATTCTTGTCTTGTTTGGAGCTGTTTAGTCGTCTCTTGTTTTCAAACCACCCACCAAAGATACAAACAAATGTTAGAATCTTTGAACCCATCGGATGTATAGTAAATATAAACCGCCGTAGTTTTTCCTGTGATAATTAAAAACAATAAACAAAACATTTTAGACATATTATATTATATACATTTCAAACATTAACTCCGACTAAACTTAGATCTGAAATAATTACGGTATACGAAAACTTAAAACGAAAGGATTTTAAATTGGAAGTGGCCTGCATTGGATTGGTACACATGGTAATTATTAAAAACTTACCCAATTGGTTTTACAACTATCAATGAAAATCGAGAGACGTAAATATCGACTGCTATAATCGTCCTTCAATATGACACACTGTACCGTTCGTTCGTGTTAAAAATTAAAGTATTGTCGCGTACATAAGACACACCTAATTATAAGACTCACAAGGGTTTTGACTATTTGTCTAAAAATATTTTACATAAGACGCACCTAATTATAAGACTCACAAGGGTTTTGACTATTTGTCTAAAAATATTTTACATAAGACGCACCTAATTATAAGACTCACAAGGGTTTTGACTATTTGTCTAAAAATATTTTACATAAGACGCACCTATATATAAGACACGGGTTTTGATGATTTGTGTTAAAAAAAAATTACATTACACGCACCCTTACATAAGACGCACACTGTATGCGGGGTACGCAAAGCTTTGTATAAGACATGTCTTATATACGCGAATACACGGTATCCCCACTTAAGCAAGGTCTGTTTTTTCATGTCTCCAAAGCGTACATCAGTAGTCCGTTTAGGCACATACTGCATCTCCAATATCTTTCTTAAATGCTTGTACCAGAACTGAGACAACCTCACGCCCTATATTGGCACTAAGACCAACTCACGCCCTATATTGTCACTAAGACCAACTCACGCCCTATATTGGCACTAAGACCAACTCACGCCCTATATCGGCACTAAGACCAACTCACGCCCTATATTGGCACTAAGACCAACTCACGCCCTATATCGGCACTAAGACCAACTCACGCCCTATATTGGCCTAAGACCAACTCACGCCCTATATTGTCACTAAGACCAACTCACGCCCTATATCGGCACTAAGACCAACTCACGCCCTATTCCTAAACAAGCAAGTGTATGTAATTATAGCTGTTTTCGCGGAGGTTAAGATTATTCCCCGTGGATTCTAGTTCACAATACGAGCCTTGCATTATTTACATTCCCAAACACCAAATTAAAAAAGTCCTCCATAAACCTGTCAACATGGCGATCGTGTGTTCTCTCACCCTTCCATCATCAATTATTGAACTATAGCACATATCGAGACAGCAAAACATTGTCATTCATTTCCCTTGATGAATAACTCTATCACCTTCAGGCGTAGCTCGTTCGATGTAGTAAAAACAGCCACGCCCACCCACAAGGCCACGCCTATATCTACAACGCTCATTCGCAAAGCCACGCCTATCTCATAACCTTTACATGCAAACACATCAAGCACAGACACACACCATCCCCCCATGGTGCTGCACCAACCACAACCAAATGGTTACCAAAACAAATAACTAGCTCCATAATCCGACTCCTTTCATTGTCACAACCACACACCACATTGCTACAACCACACATTCATTGTTACACTCATACATCTCATTACCATACCCATACCACAACCACACATCCCATTGCCACACCCACACATCTCACTGCCGCACCCACACATCCCATTGCTATACCCACACATCGCATTGCCACAACCACACAGACGCGCGAGGTGGAGTGAATATATATAAAAAAACCCACAAATCAGCGTGATGTGGAAAAAAAAGGCAGCTAACATGAATGCCAGGTCGTGTGACAGTGTGGACAAGAAAACGTTATAAATGATAATGATAGGCTGAGCCCATGCACGATAGACGGCTTGTGGGTGTGCGTGTGGGTGGGCATTTTTGTGGGTGTGGTGAGGAGGGTGGGATGGAGGGTGGCTATCCATAGCCAGAATCATATCTATACCCAGGTAGCGTTTGGAAAATGGTGCAACTATTGATGGTTGGCCATGATACATTTTGGAAGAAAAAAAGGTGGTAGTTGGGGGGGGGGATTTATTTTATAGACATAAATCTAAAATGCGTTACTAAGAATGGTGGAATTTTATATGATCCATATGGACATTTAAATTTGGAGCAAATAGGAACATCGCTATGTGAGGCAAACATTTACATTATCAAATGGGGCAACTATAGGCATTTTCGTTGGGTAAAAACAGGGGCATCGACATGCAGCCCAAATATTGGAACATTTATGCAGTACACAAAGGCAAAATAAAATGTAAGAACTATAGCAGAAACTTAAGAGCGTTAGACTTAGAGGCTCCTTGATGTGAGACCAATTTTGGCATATTGATGTGAGACCAATTGTGGCATATTGATGTGAGACCAATTGTGGCATATTGATGTGAGACCAATTGTGGCATATTGATGTGAGACCAATTGTGGCATATTGATGTGAGACCAATTGTGACATATTGATGTAAGACCAATTGTGGCATATTTATGTGAGACCAATTGTGGCATATTGATGTAAGACCAATTGGGGAATGTTGATGTGAGACCACATATAAACTTATAACAAAAGTGTGCCGTCCCCAAATGGCACCGTAAATCTGTCTACGATCTCCAAATGTAATAATGTACTACCCAACTCCCTAATCCTCTACCCGTCCCCCAACTCATCTCCCCACACTGGCAAACAATATTTCCCAACAGCCGGCCTAGGTTGTCGTCACATTTGGAGTGTAATTGTCGAAACACAATCCTTCACTGTCCGCCAGCCATAGACGCTGCATACTCCCGAGTGAGGCAATGAGAAAACCAGGCAACATTGAAAGAGCTCGGGCTCAGTAAGGACACTAGTCCTAGAGGCCCCGGGCCTCAAAGTCTCCAGTCGTTAGATTGATGTGGATTGGCTTCGCTTGTTCGCCCCTGTGTCTATTAAACAAGTGTGTGGATGCGGTATATAGGGGAAATTATCGATCCAAGTTGCGGAAGTAGGTATAGAGTAGTCATCCCTGCTTGCCACCTTTGTCTGTAACTGATAATAAACAAATTACGTTACACGACTTTCCAGCGGCGGCGGCTCCACTGGGAGCGTTCCGGAAGTAGTCATTCTCAGGGTCATTCCCCGTTAATTTAACCAAATTCATATTTTAGAGGTGTTGCGATTATCATTAACACATGCTGTTGTAACGTTGGACCGCCCCTAATGTGTTTTTAAAGATCTACTTTCTTATACTTGTTAAATGAGTCGGGTTTTGTCCCATAATTGCAGTCCGTCACTTGCCCCAATAGAATGTTGCGACGTTTCTTGGATTCCTGGTATTACGATTGCTCAAAGTCTACTTGTTTTAAAAAAATAAAAATCCAAGAAGCCTATTGGTGTAAATCAATATTCAATTTAGCTGTAAACAATACTTTCACGTCCAACTAACACTGAATCTTTTGTTTTAAAGTTCCCCCTTTTAAAAGTTATTTTGTATGAAGCTTGTATTTAGCACTCCATTAAAAAACAACAAAAACAAGAACTTCACTCAGTCTACAAGACAGTTTGTTATGTATATTACAACAAGATCTTCTAAAAGTACTAAACTACACAAACATTCACCAATCAGTTTAACAACGAAGTCATAGAAATTAAACCGATCCTTCATTAAATAACTGAGTTTGTTTCCAAATCGCAGAATCCTAGTTCGTAGATTTCACTCATGAGCATGTATGTCACAACTCAAATTTTTTTTTTACTCACCAAACTATTACAATGTTTTCCTTGTTTCCTCTCAAACGACAAGCTCTCACATCTTGTTCTAAAAAGTCAACAATTTTCATCAGGTAACGGCCTCGTTTTGATTCTCATAGCATCGGCCATTTTTCAGCGTCCTAATCCACTTCCACTTTTCTTCTCTTGTCATGAGCGCATGAGAAAGGATTTGTTTTTTGCCTGAATTTCAAGCCTTCAAGCTTCGACTTGTCATTTTTAATTCACAAATTTAAGTGGAGGTTCGCGAGGGTATCGCAATACCAAAGTTTTTACAGTAACGATCCATCTTGGAAGATTGAGATGGTTTTTTAAAAATAGTTTTTTATATCTGTAATGGAGAGAAACAAAGTCTTCTGTCGGCATTTCAATTTAATCATCCCAACTTTTGGAATGTCTTCTCGTAATAATGGGTTAGGATTGCATTTAACTGGCACAGGGAACTCACAATAATATTATATTTTTCATATCGTTGCGCCAAAACATGTTTTGACCAACTATATAATTACTTCATAGGACAAACAATATATACATGTACGTAGTTGTTGTTTTGTTTTCTTCTTTTTCTTCTTATTTAGTTTTTCCAGCACATTTGATTGTTGGTATCAACACATTTGGTTGTTGGTATCAACACATTTAATTGTTGGTATCAACACATTTAATTGTTGGTATCAACACATTTGATTGGTGGTATCAAGTGTTTCGTGAAATGCTACCATTTAAATATTTAGTACAATTTTAATCTAAATGTCGTCTTTTAATTTATATAATCTCTTTACCGAATGAGATTATATTTGTGTTGTGAAAGTTTATATAGATATTGAACAAAAAGTATCGGGTAAACTTCAGTTTAAAAATATTTCGTTAAATAACAGTGCAGGGATGTGTAGACAATAAAGTTGTACTTTTTAAATACTGATTCCGTTTACAAAATACTTTTAAACCAGCGAAATGATCTGAAAATGTCCACAAATCTGCCAAATGGAAAGGGCAGCTCAAATGCCAGTCCGAAGAAACTCTCCCAAACTCAAGCTCTGGTATGTTTAATACAAGACTCGTGACTACCAAACACAGACAATAGCTGAAGGATTTGTTCAAGTGGGTCGATGGACTGCTTCAAGGGTACTCAAGGTTTGTCAAGAAGATTCGCCGGAAGTGCTCTCTCGGGTCCAGATTTACAGGTCAGGGGGTCAAGTTATGGTCTGTGCTTGTTTCTTAAATGCCTGGCGTTTTTGAGGCTGTAAATAAATAACAGTATTTTAGTAGTGGTGTTCAATCAATTTAGTAGTGGTTTTTAATCAATTTAGTAGTGGGTCGAATGGTGAAATGTGATCTTTTTTATTTAAATTCTAGTCCAAACATTTTGTATCAGTGACTGATTGGTTAATAACTGATTTTAGCACATTTTACTTCAGTGTCCAGCGATTTGTTTTGAGCACTGGCTTATCTTGATGACCACACATGGCACACATCCAGCCAGTATCAGGCTTTACATGCCCCCACACAAACACTCATTAAGCGATGCCAGACAGAGAGTGCAGTGCACACTGGATGCACCAAACTGTACCAATCTGCCCGTGAAAGAGAGATCATTAACTCGGCCAGTGTTTGCTTTGTCATCAGTTTATCCGAACAACGATTGTCAGTGACGCCAGTGACCCACATCGTCGTTGACTAAAACACTCTGACACCGCGCGTGCATACATGAATAAATTGGTGGCTACGAGCAGGCGAATGGGGTGGGGTAGACGGTACCGGTCGCCTGGTAATTGTGATATTTTTGTATTTATATTATTTTTAACCTTAAGTTCAATCGTTGTTATTGTGATTGCACAAAGATTAACTTTTAAGGACGGGTTATTGACCATGACGTTTTGTTTAAAATCAATATGTATAATCTCGAAACTAATTTTAAATTTAAGGAATATGACAACCAATAAATATGATGACGTAAGTCCTTGCACTGAAATAAGGTGGTGGGGTATCTATATATATAAAAATGAATGTATGTATGTATGTATGTTTGTCTCGTATGCGCTCCCACACCATTCATGCGATTGCAACAAACCCTTGGTGAGTTGTTGGCCACCTACCTGGGCATTTAACTGCGTCTTATATGAGCTTTGTAAACTATAGGTTTCGTCTGCGCTCCTACACCATTTATTCGAATACGCTAAAACTTTGACGAGATGTTGCGAGCATGCCTACAAAGGTTTCTAAATTATTACAACCGTTTTAAAATATTCCGTTTTGAGCCAGGGGCCCAATGTTCGTTTTTTCTTATATGAGCTATATAAATATAGTTTCAAACCGTATGCGCTCCTACACCATTCATGCGATTGCAAAAAAACTTTGGTCAGTTGCTGGCCACCTACCTGGGCATTTAACTGCGTCATTAAAAAACTTTTCAATTATTTCGTTTTCGGCCGTTGGCCCTTCATTCGTTTTTTTTCTAATACGAGCTTTGTAAAAAATATTTCCGTCTGCGCTCCTACACCATTCGTCTGAATGCGCTAAATCTTTGGTAAAATGTTGCAAGCACGCCCACAAAGGTTTGGAAATAATTATAACCGTTTTAAAATATTCCGTTTTGAGCCAGGGGCCCCGTGTTCGTTTTTTCTTATATGAGCTATATAAATATAGTTTCAAACCGTATGCGCTCCTACACCATTCATGCGATTGCGACAAAACATTGGAGAGATGTATTCCATAAGCTCGCGCATTTTACTGGGTCATTATAACACTTTTAAAAAATTTCGTTTTTACCGTTGGCCCAAAATCGTTTTTTTTTATTATATGAGCTTTATAAACAATAGGATTCGTCTGCGCTCATACACCATTTATTCGAATACGCTAAAACTTTGACGACATGTTGCGAGCATGCCCACAAAGGTTTCTAAATTATTAAAACCGTTTTAAAATATTCCGTTTTGAGCCAGGGGCCCCATGTTCGTTTTTTCTTATAGGAGCGATATAAATATAATTTCAAACCGTGTGTGCTCCTACACCATTCATGTGATTGCAACAAAACTTTTTTGAAAGGTTGTCCATAAAGTCGCGCATGTTAATAAGTAATTACAATACTTTTAAAATATTCTGTTTCAGCCGTTGGTCCCAAATTCTTTTTTTTTTCTTATACGAGCTTTGTACAAAATAATTTCTGTATGCGCTCCTATATCATTTATCTGAATGCGATAAAACTTTAGTAAAATGTTTTACCCAGGTCCGCAAAGCTTTTCAAATTATTACAACCGTTTAAAATATTATGTTTTGAGCCAGGGGCCCTGTGTTCTATTTTTCCTATATGAGCTATACAAATAAAATTTCAAACAGAGCTAATGTGTGGATGGATAGATTTTTAATCAAATACAAATAGCGACATTAAATTTTGTGTGTCACATAATAATTAGGTTTCTGAAGTAGTTACAACACTTTTAAAATAATCCGTTTTTGGCCGTTGGCCCCAAAATCGTTATTTTTTTTATATGAGCTTTGTAAAAATAATATCCGTATGCACTCCTATACCATTTATCTGAATGCGATACAACTTCAGTAATATGTTTCTCTTTTTTTAATTTTGTGATATAATAAGTAGGTTTCTGAAGTAATACAACAATTCTACAATATTCCGTTTGTGGCCGGGGGCCTTAATTCGTTTTCCACCATTTATTATCTATATAATTATCGTATGCATTCCTATACCATTCATCCGATTGCGATAAAAACTTTGGTGAATTGATATGTGCGCTCCCGCAAATGTTTCTAAATTAGAACAACATTTTACAATATTTCGCATGGGCCGATGTCCTTAAATTCGTTTTGTTTTCTTTAACAAACTTTATCAAAATAATTTCAAACGGAGCTATCAACTCAACCGCCCTTGAACAAATGCCAACAGACATCAATTTGTAGCAAGAGCAGAGAAAACACGTATTTGCATGTTTAGTGTAGAGAGTATTTTTGTTGTTTTTATAAATAAGCTTGAATTTTGTGACGTATTTTAGAATCGGATATAGCTTTGTAAATGTGTTGTGATTTTGAATAGCAATGATGTAGTAATACATCTATTATATAAGAATGATCTATGCTGACCGTAACTCACAAAGAACCGATACGATTTAAATGCATTCCCATTTTTTAAAACAATCATCGTTTTCTTCTATTATTTTAAGGAACTCGAATCAATGGTAATGCGAAAAATATATTGTATATTCGCTTTAATTTTAATAAAATTTTAAGTATTAATAATATAAATTACAAATAAATCTGGAGTAACAACTAAGGAACTATTTTAAACATTTTATATGTGGTTGAAAGTTATGAAAATTAGTAAAACAAATTATAATCAAAGAATTACACTGTAATCACATTTATCGGGGAAACCAAAACATCTGTTGATTTTAGTGCATTTTTGAAATACGTTTCAAATATTGCGTAATAAAAGTAAAACTAATTTGTTCTAAATAATAACGCAAATGATGTCAGAACTCAAATTGTCTATTTATTCAATGCAAAAATTTATCTGATTTAATAACCGCGCCTAATAAAATTGATAATGTATTTCCCCCTTCCTAAAAGTAAAATTAATAAATATAATAGATTGCTTTTTAAATTGCTACAATTTAAAAAATGAAATACAATTTTTGCTTTTTATTTTTAACGTTTAATAAATTTTTACTTTTATTCTTTCCAAAAATATACATTTATGAAATTTATAAATTAGTAAAAAAAAAAAAAAAAAACCCTAACCTTTAAATATACTTTTAATACGAAAATGCCGTTTAATGCAATCAGTGCAGCGAAACTACATATCCAAATAGCATCCACTAATGCACTTATCACACATTTAAATAAGAACAAAGCATTTGAAATGCAAAAAAATTGTTTTTGCGTAAGTAAGTGGATTACAATCCCGTGGATGATTTTATTAATTTCTTTAAAACTCTGTTTGGGGGAGGGGGAAGGTGTAATTCAATAGTTTAATTTGCACATGGCAGCACACTATACGTCTCAAAATGAATTTGACAAATAATTTGCCTTCTTAGGTACATATATATGGGGGTTAGGAAATAGGGTGTGTACAATTTTATATCTTTAAATCCAATGATATTACTGTTGTGAAAAATAGATGCTATATTCTCATTTTACGAATTAAGAAAATCAATGACGTTAACATAACTTAAATACATTTACAAAAGTATATCCATGAATATCAAAACCCATTCATTTTACAAAGAATTACAAGTTTTGGACCGGGGCCCTATAGTAGTTTTTCTTTCTAATATGAGCTATTTAAATATAATTTCCGTATGAGTTCCTATACTATTCATCTGAATGCGATAAACTTTCAGTGAGTTGTTGTGTGCAGGCCCGCATTAGGTTTCTAAAGAAGTGCAAATATTTTACAATATTCCGCTTTGGGCCGGGGGCTTTAAATTCTTTTTGTTTCTTATATGAGCTATGTAAATATAACGTCAAGCAGAGCTATTGCATAAGTGGGTGGAATTACATTAAATATAAACTGTGACATTTCATTTTGTATATGTGACTTAATAAATAGGTTTCTGATTTAGTACAAATATTTCACAATATTACTTTTTGGGCCTGGGGCCCTAAATTTGTTTATATGTAATAAATGAGCCATATAAATATAATTTCAAACATAGCTATTGCATGGGGGGATCAATCGCTATATGTTTTGGGACTAAATTTGGAAAATCCATGCTTCCCACACGGACAGCTGCGTGTGGTCTGCTGACACTTCTTAAAACCTTCTAATTAATTCGAATACGCACCAGACGAATAAAAAAAGGTGGTTATTAGAAAAACTTTAAAAAAAATTATTAAAACACACTTTATTTCGATGAGTGGCATTGCAACGCATGCCGTGTACTCGCTAGTATATATATAAATATTTTAAAATCATTGTAATGCACACACTCTAGCTCATTTTTCAGTTGACAATTTTTTATTATAAAGTAATAATCTTATAAATTACTTTGTTGATGGGATCATTTGTTGCATGGTTGGAATTAATTTTAAAGTTAGAAAGAAACAAAATTCAGATAAACAAAAAATAATTTTGGGATTGAAATCATGGCGACAAAAATTTCAATATAAAAAATGACCCCTTGACAGGACGGTGTGTGGAACACACACATCATGCGATACACACACACAGCATGCGAGACACATACACAGCATGCAATTCACACACACAGTATGCGATACATACACACACAGCATGCGATACACACACACAGCATGCGATACACACACACAGCATGCGATACACACACACACCATGCTATACATACACATCATTCGATCAAAGTAAACAGGATGATGTATGGAACACACACACAGCATGCGATCAAATTAAACAGGATGGAGGCTTCCTGTCCATGATCGTCTACCTCCCCCCCACCATCAGTGTTGGAAGCCAACTCCCTTTCCTCACAATTAGACCTTGGAATTGGTCAATTCTGTGTGTGGGTCATGACATTGATGGTATTGGTGTTTGAGAGTTGACAACAAATATTTGTATTACAAAACTTGTCAGTTAAGAAATCCTTAGAGCATTGTAGACAATACAATAACTATATTGTTATCTATTCATTGACTATGTGGTTAACAAGCTTTTATACAATAGCGCTACCTCCAGCGATTTTACAAAAAAATGAATTTGAGTAGCCCGAAAACTTTTATTTTTGTTTTAATTCTTTAAACACGATTGGTCGGTCGTCTGGAGGACTGACGTATATTGGTTGGTCGTCTGGAGGACTGACGTATATTGGTTGGTCGTCTGAAGGACTGGCGTAGATTGGTTGGGCGTCTGGAGGACTGGCGTAGATTGGTCGGTCGTCTGAAGGACTGGCGTAGATTGGTCGATCGTCTGAAGGACTGGCGTAGATTGGTTGGGCGTCTGGAGGACTGGCGTAGATTGGTCTGTCGTCATGAGGACTGGCGTAGATTGGTCGGTCGTCTGGAGGACTGTGCGGTCCTAAAATGTGTCATTCAATATTAGAGAGTTGAGTTCGATTTCGAAACTCAGCTTCCCAATTCCTTTTGTTAAATGGATACATTCAAATGCAGGCAAGAGAACAGGATTTGATCCCCACGACCCTAATTCAGATTGGAAGCAACAGCTTCACATCCCCCACCTCCAGAGTAGACACCCCCTGAAGTTTGTTAAACGATATGAAAAAATATTTAAATAATTTTAAAATATGTATACTCGTTATTCTGCTCCACTTCTCCACCCTAACTCACCCCCCCCCCCTTTTTCCAATGTTAATGTGTGATCCCTCCTGTATTATTGAACTAACCCCTAAACCAACCCACTGTCCAAACAATATACTTTTTTCTTGCTTGTAAAAAGTATCTTTAAAAAAGAGACATGTCTCAGGGTTTTGCTATATAGTCAGCTAATCCAGCTAATATCATCTTTTTTGTACAAAGCCATCAACCTTGTCTTTGATGGCATCAAGCGGAAACTGATGATAGCTTCAAATATTCATTAGCTGAGGGGTCGGCACTACTATTATAGACAGTGAATTAGTTTTAAAAGACATACACTTTAGAAAGCAATGGTACTTGCATTCAGAAATGCTGGCGGTCACCATTGTTTTTGGGTTATTAATTTAGCATTGCGTGAGGACTGGACATCATAGGAAAACTCGCTCAACGGGCTAAAAACCAGAGAAATCTACACTATGGCCAATGGTCATCTCTGATAAAAGCTCACTCTAAATGGAATTCAAATCAGACCAAAAAAATCTCTCGGGATTATTGTCCTGTGACTGGTTGAGACTTCCACATGATTTTGGAAGAGATAATTCTGAAATGCTGACGTTATGGCAGTATGGTAGCCAGCTCCATCAGAGTGATTGAAACTATGGCAATAAAAAAACCTCATTCATTCATAAACACGTCATTAAGATTAAGATTTTTTTAATTGTAATTTTATTAACGATCATAACGATCATGTACGATCATAACGATCATAACGATCATGTACGATCATAACGATCATGTACGATCATAACGATCATGTACGATCATAACGATCATGTACGATCATAAAGATCATGTACGATTATGTACGATCATAACGATCATGTACGATCATAACGATCATGTACAATCATGTACGATCATGTACGATCATAACGATCATAACGATTATAACGATCATAACGATCATAACGATCATGTACGATCATAACGATCATGTACGATCATAACGATCATAACGATTATAACGATCATAACGATCATGTACGATCATAACGATCATAACGATCATAACGATCATGTACGAGAAACTTAAAATTCTCAAAGCTTAAAGTTGTTACTCATTTTATAGAATCGATCTCAGCAGCCATCTTCGCACGGGATCCTAACGGGATCGGGACCCACCAGGATCGAGAACCCTCCGGGATAATGATCCCACCCGGATCGGGATTCAAAAAGGATCGGGATCTCATGAGTATCGGGATCAATCCGTGAAACGGGATCGCACCGGGATCAGGATACAAGGATCGGGATTACAGCAGGATCGGGATTTTACACGGATCGGGATTCCACAGGGATAGGGATGCCACTGTAGCGTGATCCAACTGGGAAACGAAATCACACCGGGATTGTAATCGAATCGGGATCGGGATCATACAGGAATCAGGATCCCACTCGGATCGAGATCCAAACGGGGGCGTGATCCTCCGGATCCCCGGATATCATCAGAAAACGGGATCCCACAGAGAAGCTGGATTCGATTGGAATCCCTCCGGGATCGGGATTCCATCGGGGAACGAAACGTTTACAAAAGTTATGATAAATGTGTTTGTATAAGAGATATGGTATTTTGTTTTATTAGAGGCGTGGTTTTTTAATTGCATGGCGCTTAACCCATTCAATCCTGTAGCAGCCAAATGCGGCCAGTACCCATTCAATCCTGTAGCAGCCAAATGCGGCCAGTACCGATTCAATCCCACTATGGCCAAATCCTGCTACTCAACCCTTTATTTACACGTTGCTAAAAAGAAAGCGGAAATCTCGCTATTTAAACGTAAATCCCGCTAGAAACGAGACCAAGGGAGATTACTTTCTTTTTAAAAATATTTTTATGTATTGGGTGAGGATTATTAATTATTTTAAAAGCAGATTTTTTTTATTTTAGTGTTATGATCGTTTGTATTCAAATACTTCGTTGAAAATTGACTTTTAGGAATTTACACAAGAAAAGCATTAGGAAATAATGTTACACAACACATATAGCAACCATTTATGGATGCAAATCAATTTATTTCATATGATTATACTGTTAAATAGATTTGTTTTAATTTTTTTTTCAAAACCTACCCACGGCAAGGGTGGAGTTGCTCCACTTTGGTTGGGGTTTCCAATTATAAAATTTCTGAGCGCCCTGGATTGAATGGGTTAATTTAAATGTTAATTAAAGAGCTGTAGAAGATTTTTTATTGCAATCCAGGGAAACGCCGGGTATATTGGCTAGTCCTTTATAAAATGTACTATTAAACAATGGGGGTGGGCTGAAAATTTGACAAAACATGCATACTAGTAACGCACTTAACAAGGATCCCTGTTAGTGCTCCCACCTGCAAGGATCGCATTCGCAACTGTTTATTATTCTAATAACTCACCCCCTTTTGCACCGCATATTTATTTCATATTTGTTTTTAAAGAATCTCATTTAGCACAGTTATAGAGAATTTTATTTGGTGAAAAATTAGATAGAATGTACTGTCATCCGTAATGAGTCTATGTGCCAAGTTTCAGCTCGATAGGTGAACGGTAAGTGGGTCAATTAGTCGTCCGAATGATTTGCCAGGCAGCCAGCAAGGAACAATCGAAAGCGAAGTTAATCTAATGGATTGAAAACATGAAGAAACATTCAGTTAATTCCCAATTAATGCCTATATCATGAACACTTATGGAATCCTGCAGGGAACTTAACAAATATTTTTATTGATTTAACTCCTTAACTAGATATAATAGCACACGTTTAAAGGGAGCTTTAACTAGAAATGATGTGACGAAATGATGTATTCGAGATGAGTGCTGTAGTAAATGGGGCAGATTTGACTGTGACCCTGTGGCGGCAAAGTTTTATCTGTATTATAAGGGACGCCATTTTGGGCCAAATGCAGTTTTTTTCGTGGATGTTGTAAGGGGGGGCGGGGGGGGGGAGCGGATTAAAAATTTAGCCCAACATTGGCGGCACTAACCATAGCCACTCCACTGGGGGTGGATCTCACTACAAACAAAAGTTCTCTTACTTTGAGACAAAATCAACAGCATTTAAAAAAAATATTGTTGCGGAAAACCAAGTGAGTGATCTGTTGCTGCCCAGACCTCGATGTACATAACTGGCGCCACAAAATGTATATTATATGAGCTTGGACGTTGTTTTGGGAAGCATATTGTGACACGCCTGTCATGTTTTGGGGGAGTCCCAACTGATTAATTGATGACATATTTTTATATTGTTGCGTGGGGGCCTTCGCGAGTTGACCGTCAATACAAATAAAAAATTATGTGAATATTGGGATAAGATAAATGAACTCACAGAACACACTTGTTAAGGATACTAACATCTTCCAATATCTAAAGTTCAATGTTGCTGGAAATTTGTGTGTGGGAGGGGAGAGGGCGTCTCTTTCTTTTGTCTCTTCTGCTAATTATAAAAGCTCAACGAATTTCTGCATATTTGAACCACCCACCCCCACACCCCCAACTTGATAAATACGACAAAAAACGATTTGAACCAAATACATAAAACATTCATGAACATTATATTCCTGTTAAATAAGTCATCGTAGTTAAATACTTTTACTACATATTTAAATAAGAAAGCTAAAATTGCCCAATGGGACCAATATTGCGGAGTTTGGCAAATATTGCGGAGTTTGGCAAATATTGTGGAGTGGGGCCAATATTGTGGATTGGGGTTAATATTGTGGATTGGGGTTAATATTGTGGAGTGGGGTTAATATTGTGGAGTGGGGCCGATATTGCATAGTTTGGTCAATATTGCGTATTGGGGTAAATATTGCGGAGTAGGGACATTATTGTGGAGTTGGGCCAACATTGCGGAGTGGGGCAAATATTGCGGAGTGGGACCGGAATGAATATTTAAACAAGAGTAAAATGTGTGCTTATATCCAAAATATTCTAGACTAAAAGAATACACGTTGTTTTTCAATCCTAAAGATCTCAGTATCGAACAACAACCGGAAGAAAAACACATCTATTTGTTTAATACTTCTAAGATACAATATTATCATTGACTATGGTAATGTATCGATACCTCGCTGTACAATGATACAACAGCTGTGAATTTTTTCTTTAGAACTCTATGATATATTGATATATATTGGTTGTAAAAAAGATTATATTTGGCATCGCTTTCAGTTATAATAGCACGACACATTTTTATTTCAGTTTGATGTATGACTGTCGCCTGTGATATGGAGGTGAGAAAAGAAGCCAAAAAACATTGTTTGTTTTAGGAACAAAAAAATAGCGGTGTCCTTTTTCTAGTACAAATAAGCAGTATACCACAGTATGTATAAATAGATACCAGTACTGATACAATGATAAATGAAATATATAAGATTCAAGTGAGCGACAAAGTAACTTTAGACATTCTGGACTAAAAAAAACCGGCGTTATATATATATATAAGTTATTATGCATAAATAATGGTGCCTACTAAAAGTAAGTTTAATTCCAAATATCCATTTAAAAGTAGGTATCAGAATGTACTAATATAAGTGGACTACCCAAATTTCCTACTAAATTCAGCTTCAAAATATCCCACTTAAATTGAGCTCCAAGATGTCCTACTAAAATGTGGCTACAAAATTTCCTATGTAAAGTTTTCTATGATATGTCTTAATAAAATAAAGCTTAAATTTGTTGAATAATATTAAAACATGTGTGCGTCTATTTCAGCTTTAACTATATAAACAAAACTAAACACATTTATGACTACATGCCTTAATCAGTTATATAAACAAGTACTGTTATGTAAAGTACATTTTAAATGATTCGTAGATGACTTTTGAATAAAAAAATAAAATCGAATTGAAAGAATAAAACCTAGATCACTACAACAAGGCAGAATACACTGAAATAACGAGGTTTGGGCGGAAAATATTTTTGTGTGTCTTAGGAATGTGATTAAACTGATTTAACCACTGGCATTTATTGTAAACACGCAACAATTTAGCCATGGAGTTGATGAGACATACAGTAACCTTTGATAAGACCAGAAGTGATTGTGTTGGTTCCAGTTACATTTATAACTACGGTTGTGTGTAATTAAGGAAAGGGAGCCAATTTGGAACTGGAATGTAACCTCAAATATGTCAAACTAATATATTTTTATAGGCAACTCTCAGAGTTTTCAAAGTTACTGTGTATCATTTCTCCACGTTGTTTTCCACCTGAAGATATCACTGTTAGGAGTTGTAAGATGGAGCGTAACATCATTTCATCCTTTACATTTTAGATAGTTAAATAGTTGACTCTTCTCTAATGACGGGAAGTCCATCAAGTAGTCGAGAACTGTGCTATTTATAGAACATCTTCTACTCTAATCAGTTCCAATTGGTGACTGTTGTTCAGTTAGACTGAGGAAAGGAAAGAGATGGTTTATTTTTAATATAACATGACCTTGCTCCCATTTCTGTAACTCAATTATTCGCGCCATGAGAATATTGTCAAAGTGAGAAGTGATGGCCCTTGGATCAATAACTCATCTTGACTATCTTTTTCGGCACTCTTGATCATTTTATCACTTTTCATAACGATGTTGGTCATCCTGCAATGTAGACCTGCAACGAAAGGCTTACGTGTCCATGTTGTGTAGACCCGCAACGAAAGGCTTACATGTCCATGTTGTGTAGACCCGCAACGAAAGGATGAAACATTCCCTGATACAGTAGGACTCGAGTGCTGAGCCATTTGGCTTTTATCGCAGAACATAAGGGGGTGGGGGTAACTTAACTTCTTAGGATCAACATTTAACATTGCGATATGCCTGTGCCGACTGGTGACCATCGTTGACGTTGGTCAATCTTAGGATCGAGGCCTATCTAGTTGGGTCACTTATAAATTATTAGACCCATAAAAACTGCGTTCAGCAACAAGTATTACACTCTTTCAGTGTGCTTTAAGGTCTAGCTATTATTTACTATCTATTTACTCAGATGGTTTGGCATAGCTTTTGAAATGTTATCCTTTGACTTAACATTTTTAAATCCGTCTCTTGTCTCCAAATCCCACAGAAAAAATTTGATATACATCTGTACCAATGTTATAATATATCACAGTTATATATTGGATATACCACTGCTATATATTGGATATACAATTGTAATTTATTCGGTATGCAACTGTTAAAGTCTGCTTGTCTGACATGCTGGTGCTTTATTTTAACCGAAAAAAGAATTACGAAGATACAGGTCCGTTAATTTTGTGCACAAAGTTTGTGTTGAATTAGTTGAACAAACTCAGTTCGCTTATTTTCCTCAAATTTGTATTCACAAGGACACAAGCTCCACGACATGGTCAACGAATTTCTGTTTGTAGCATAACATGTTAAATATGACACCATTTCTTTCACAAATGATAGCAAAGTAACAATGTTAGGGCTGCTTTAAAAATCATTGAACATTTGAACATTATCAACAACTTTTCTCAATTCATTTCCAGCGGGATTTTTTAAGTAAAAAAATTAATAAATAATTGCGCGAATGTTAGCATGGCTTATTTTCACGCAACACATACAAGCAACACACTACTGTGTCGTGACACACAGTTTAGAAAGCACTGCCATAGGATTTAATAGGCATTTCTCTTAATCATGTTTTTATTAATGGAGCTCTTTATCACTCGTTCCTTTTAAAGGTAGGACAAACTCTAAATGACTAACGTCTACCAAATCAGTACCACAGCTACAACATTGGCTTGTACCAACACAGCCCCAGCAGTAGGGCATTAGTTAAGGCTAAATGTTGGACTGAATGACTCGTGTAGTCCAGTGGTCAAGCAAAGTGCTGCCATTATTTTTATTGGACCATCGATCACTGGTAAAGCTGGCTAGACAGGTTTCTTTTGCCCTTTTCATCCATAGCTATCACCTAGTTTCGCTGTTGTATAGTCCTATGACATCCATCTCTGTGGCAATCTTAGATTTGATGCGTTTGTTCTGTTGTATAATACAATGACATCCATCTCTGTGGCAATCTTAGATTTGATGCTTTTGTTCTGGGTCAGCTTTAACGAACCCTCCCCCCCCCCTTTTTTTTCGTATGAATATCATACGAAATTACTTTTTTTTCTCCAAATTTTGAACTCAAATAAATATATAAGAATGAATTACTGTGTCATTCTAATGTATTATACAATGACATTCTAGTGAATTATACAGTGTCATTCTAGTGTATTAAACAGTGACATTTTAGTGGATTATACAGTAACGTTGATAGGGTTACGGCCACCCGGGGCGGAAAGAGAATTTTGCCACCCCTTGCACCAAAAAAAAACCTCTGTAATTGGCCGAAAGAGCCGCCCCTCTTTATTATTTTTTTTAAATGTGGGGACCGGCCCCTTTACACCACCCCTTCCTACGCCACTAATGCTATATAACTTAAAGAACAAAGACAGAATACGGCCCTCAATGGATATATTTTTGTTGAATATAAACATAGATCTCGGAAAATTAAGATGTTCAAGTTTGTTATATTGAAGAAAAAAAAAATCAACATTGCATGCAAGAAGAACAGAACCAAAATGTGCCAGGCGGGAAATGGGGGGGGGGGGGGGGTGGGGGTAAAAAATGACGCCATGGCTCTGTGCAAATATGGACATATTCAAATTTTACTAACATTTTACTTTCTAAAAGTCTAGATTTACATTGCCATTGTTCAAGGCCTAATCTTACATTGCCAACAATGCTATAGGTCTAGTCTTACATTGCCAACAATGCTATAGGTCTAGTCTTACATTGCCAACAATGCTATAGGTCTAATCTTACATTGCCAACAATGCTATAGGTCTAATCTTACATTGCCAACAATGCTATATGTCTAATCTTACATTGCCAACAATGCTATATGTCTAATCTTACATTGCCAACAATGCTATATGTCTAATCTTACATTGCCAACAATGCTATAGGTCTAGTCTTACATTGCCAACAATGCTATATGTCTAATCTTACATTGCCAACAATGCTATAGGTCTAGTCTTACATTGCCAACAATGCTATAGGTCTAGTCTTACATTGCCAACAATGCTATAGTTCTAATCTTACATTGCCAACAATGCTATATGTCTAATCTTACATTGCCAACAATGCTATAGGTCTAGTCTTACATTGCCAACAATGCTATAGGTCTAGTCTTACATTGCCAACAATGCTATAGGTCTAGTCTTACATTGCCAACAATGCTATAGGTCTAATCTTACATTGCCAACAATGCTATAGGTCTAATCTTACATTGCCAACAATGCTATAGGTCTAGTCTTACATTGCCAACAATGCTATAGGTCTAATCTTACATTGCCAACAATGCTATAGGTCTAATCTTACATTGCCAACAATGCTATATGTCTAATCTTACATTGCCAACAATGCTATATGTCTAATCTTACATTGCCAACAATGCTATAGGTCTAGTCTTACATTGCCAACAATGCTATATGTCTAATCTTACATTGCCAACAATGCTATATGTCTAATCTTACATTGCCAACAATGCTATAGGTCTAGTCTTACATTGCCGAAAATGCTATAGGTCTAGTCTTACATTGCCAACAATGCTATAGGTATAGTCTTACATTGCCAACAAATGCTATAGGTCTAATCTTACATTGCCAACAATGCTATAGGTCTAGTCTTACATTGCCAACAATGCTATAGGTCTAGTCTTACATTGCCAACAATGCTATAGGTCTAGTCTTACATTGTCAACAATGCTATAGGTCTAGTCTTACATTGCCAACAATGCTATAGGTCTAGTCTTACATTGTCAACAATGCTATAGGTCTAGTCTTACATTGCCAACAATGCTATAGGTCTAGTCTTACATTGCCAACAATGCTATAGGTCTAGTCTTACATTGCCAACAATGCTATAGGTCTAGTCTTACATTGCCAACAATGCTATAGGTCTAGTCTTACATTGCCAACAATGCTATAGGTCTAATCTTACATTGCCAACAATGCTATATGTCTAATCTTACATTGCCAACAATGCTATAGGTCTAGTCTTACATTGCCAACAATGCTATAGGTCTAGTCTTACATTGCCAACAATGCTATAGGTCTAGTCTTACATTGCCAACAATGCTATAGGTCTAATCTTACATTGCCAACAATGCTATAGGTCTAATCTTACATTGCCAACAATGCTATAGGTCTAGTCTTACATTGCCAACAATGCTATAGGTCTAATCTTACATTGCCAACAATGCTATAGGTCTAATCTTACATTGCCAACAATGCTATATGTCTAATCTTACATTGCCAACAATGCTATATGTCTAATCTTACATTGCCAACAATGCTATAGGTCTAGTCTTACATTGCCAACAATGCTATATGTCTAATCTTACATTGCCAACAATGCTATATGTCTAATCTTACATTGCCAACAATGCTATAGGTCTAGTCTTACATTGCCAACAATGCTATAGGTCTAGTCTTACATTGCCAACAATGCTATAGGTATAGTCTTACATTGCCAACAAATGCTATAGGTCTAATCTTACATTGCCAACAATGCTATAGGTCTAGTCTTACATTGCCAACAATGCTATAGGTCTAGTCTTACATTGCCAACAATGCTATAGGTCTAGTCTTACATTGTCAACAATGCTATAGGTCTAGTCTTACATTGCCAACAATGCTATAGGTCTAGTCTTACATTGTCAACAATGCTATAGGTCTAGTCTTACATTGCCAACAATGCTATAGGTCTAGTCTTACATTGCCAACAATGCTATAGGTCTAGTCTTACATTGCCAACAATGCTATAGGTCTAGTCTTACATTGCCAACAATGCTATAGGTCTAGTCTTACATTGCCAACAATGCTATAGGTCTAATCTTACATTGCCAACAATGCTATATGTCTAATCTTACATTGCCAACAATGCTATAGGTCTAGTCTTACATTGCCAACAATGCTATAGGTCTAGTCTTACATTGCCAACAATGCTATAGGTCTAGTCTTACATTGCCAACAATGCTATAGGTCTAATCTTACATTGCCAACAATGCTATAGGTCTAATCATACATTGCCAACAATGCTATAGGTCTAGTCTTACATTGCCAACAATGCTATAGGTCTAATCTTACATTGCCAACAATGCTATAGGTCTAATCTTACATTGCCAACAATGCTATAGGTCTAGTCTTACATTGCCAACAACATTAAAGGTCTATTCTTTAATGGCAAACAATGGTAAAGGTTAAGTATTTCATGGCAAACAATGGTAAAGGTTAAGTATTTCATGGTAAACAATGGTAAAGGTTAAGTATTTCATGGCAAACAATTTAATGTGTAATCAAAACATTTCCATTCATTTTGGATCTTTAAAGGAATTTTATCATATCTGATCTCAAATGTCAGTGAATAGTCACATAGATGTCAGTGAATAGTAATATAGAAGTCAATGAATGGTCCTATATATGTAAGTGAAGATTCCAATAAATGTCAGTGAATGTTCCTATAGGTGTCAGCGAATTGCTCTATAGATATCAGTGAACAGTCCGTTAGATGTCAGTGAACAGTCCGTTAGATGTCGGTGAACAGTCCGTAAGATGTCAGTGAATAGTTCTTTTGATGTCTATCAGATATTTCGGTAGACGTCAGTGACTTATTCTGTGGGTGTTATAGAAAATCCCTGTAGATGATGTCAGTCAATTGTCATGTAGATGTCATTCAATCGTCGGTAGATGTCATTCAATCGTCGGTAGATGTCAGTCAATTGTCATGTAGATGTCATTCAATCGTCGGTAGATGTCATTCAATCGTCGGTAGATGTCATTCAATCGTCGGTAGATGTCATTCAATCGTCGGTAGATGTCATTCAATCGTCGGTAGATGTCATTCAATCGTCGGTAGATGTCATTCAATCGTCTGTAGATGTCATTCAATCGTCCTGTAGATGTCAGTCAATTGTCATATAGATGTCATTCAATCGTCGGTAGATGTCATTCAATCGTCGGTAGATGTCATTCAATCGTCGGTAGATGTCATTCAATCGTCCTGTAGATGTCATTCAATCGCCCTGTAGATGTCATTCAATCGTCGGTATATGTCATTCAATCGTCCTGTAGATGTCATTCAATCGTCCTGTAGATGTAATTCAATCGTCCTGTAGATGTCATTCAATCGTCGGTAGATGTCATTCAATCGTCCTGTAGATGTCATTCAATCGTCCTGTAGATGTCATTCAATCGTCCTGTAGATGTCATTCAATCGTCCTGTAGATGTCATTCAATCGTCCTGTAGATGTCATTCAATCGTCCTGTAGATGTCATTCAATCGTCCTGTAGATGTCATTCAATCATTCTTGAGATGTCAGTGAAAAATCCTGTCGGTTTCATGGAATAGCTCATTGTAAACAGAAGCTGCTAAATAAATCAAGGTCAACTAACCATATAACATAACATTACTCACTCATGCATGGTTGTACCCTACCCCCCACCCCTGCCACCCCACACCCCAACCTCCCATGATTCACGTGACCAGACTATGGCGGCCATTAAAGACAAGTTATCGGGCTGGCCTACGATCTGGTTTAATGAGCTATCAAAGATTTCTGATTCGTCGACTTCCTTCACGGGCACTGATTGATGGCCGCCTTAAGGAAACCTAATCGGAGTTCTTTTAAAAAAGAAAAACAGTACCTCGAATACGAATATCCTAATCATATTTGCATTACTAGGAAAATTTGGAATAATCGAATCTGTATTATTTAATAACTTGATACTCCCTATTTTCTGGCCACTCCAGAACGCTTGTGCCCTTTTATGAGCAATTGCTTATTTCTAGGGTAACGTTTGGGTGTTCCATTACCTGACCAAACAGTCATCGATTAGTTCGGCATTAAGCTGTTATTCGCCTCTCCTTCATCCATTGTGACGGTGCTATTTTATTTCCATATTAACCACGTCAGCAATCACTGCGGCCCCTAATCAATCGTTTGCAATTAATCGACACCCTTAAGCCCTTGGACTTTCGAACGTGTTTGCAACATTTATCAGAGACCGTTTCAATTATTCTTTAAGCGTTTGTAAACACTGCTCTCGGCAATGTCCACGGCACGGCAATCGCCATCACTTCATCTCTTTCATCTTGTACACTTCTCGTGTGGCCTCAACCACATACAGCCAACAAAATTATGTGTTTTCATTTGAAAGTCAGAGATAAAAGGAAATTTGTTTCCTTACTGTTTATTTTAAGATTGGGATAAACGTCATAACTACAACCTTTAACGTCATAACTACAATCTCTAAGGTCATAGCTACAATCTTTCACGTAATAACTACAATCTCTAAGGTCATAACTACACTCTTTAGCGTTATAACTACAATCTTAGGGGGAAAGTCAAGTACCCCACGGAGAAAATGATGTATGACAATAAAACAAAGTATATTTTATTTTTTTTAAAATACCGAATTGTCATTTTTAAACAAGTTTAAAAAGAATATTAACTGGAGTCATTAACCGATTACAAATAGTGGAATCAATTAAATATCGTTACGCTCAATATATTTGATGATCCGTATAGTTAAGGCTAATCTCTTAGAAGCTTACATTAGTTGAATACAAATATCGCAATGTTTCGAAAATGTGCTGATTATGAGCTGAAGTATTACTTCAAGTTTGCATTTATCTGTATATTTCGTTTAATTATTTTTTGCCAATTCATATTATGAAATACTTTAAATAACATTGTATTAAATTACATTTGCTTCCATTTTAAGGTCTATAATTTTAATAGAGTTCTCACTAAGTATCAAACGTGAGCAATCTTTTCATGTTTTCAAATTATATTTTATAATAAAAGCATGACTTTCAACCTAGGGAAGGGTGTTAATTACAAATTGAATGATGGCATCATGCTTTCAAAAAAATGTAGTTATTGTTAGCATCAGTGTTTCTTTCAGCTTTCTCTGGGGGGCGGGGGGGAGGGCAATATCCCCTCCCCCAGCCGGAGCACAATGACACTTAAAAATGACAATTGCATAGTAACCGGTGTTTTTAACCGATTACAATGAGTGGAATCTTATAATAAGTTATAATATTCGGTTATAACAATCGCACTGACCGCTCCAATCTTACTTCCTGTTGTTCGCATATATCGCTATTTTTATTTATTATTTTGCTACTTCACAAGTTTAATGACTTCTCCTTCTTCTATATATAAAGTGCCCAAGTCAATTTATTGATTATTCTGGCTCCTATGAATGTTGAGGGGATATGCAATGTTTCTGTGCCTGGTGTTGATGAGGATATTTCACTGGTTGCAAGAGTTATTTAGTGAGGTTATCATGCACTGGGGGTTGGAAGGCCTGAGGCGATAGACGCAAATGAGTCAAGTGTTGTCGCCTCAACTGTTCCTTTTGAAAGATTGTTCCAATCCCTGATTGTCTTAGGTGGGTATGAGCAGTTCCTATACTGGCTTCTCGCTGGTATGACAAGTATTAATTGTCATTTTGCTCCGGCTGGGGGGGGGGGGACGACGACATTGATGACACTGTATTAAAATATATTTATATACCTATAACGTTCTACAATAGTTAATCAAGTATTAAACATGCGCAATCTGTTTTCAAATCATCGTAACAGCACGACTAAAAAGTTAGCCATCATGATTTTTTAAAAATATAGAATTTAAAGGGCGCCAAGAAATAGTGCACGTGTCATCAATTATTATTAAATCAGAAGTGTTTTTGTTTTCTTTAAATATGCTACCTTTGTTACAAAGTTTTAAATATGCTACCTTTGTTACAAAGTTTTAAATATGCTACCTTTGTTACAAAGTTTTAAATATGCTACCTTTGTTACAAAGTTTTAAATATGCTACCTTTGTTACAAAGTTTTCCGATTAACAGATTTGTTTTTTTTTTATTACTTATCTTATATTTATTATTATTAACTTCTCAATTACTTTTCTCTTTTTAATGTCAGAATAACAAACAAAGTGCCCCATCTATTGACATTGCACACATTTCTTTATATTATTAATTTTATTATAGATGAGATTCCAGTTGAAAACAATTTCTTTTGTGAACTAGCTTTTCGACTATCATGCCAATTCCATTTTTGTTCGTGTTTAAAAAACATTCATCTTCCTAATTCACAATTGAAATTAGATTCTGTGGATTTAGATAAACAAAATTTTTAAGTACAACGGAGAGGCAATTTAAGAAAGTTATAGAATTTTAAATTCCAAATAAAAATTTCAATCTGCCGCATATTGGGAAATTTATACTTTATTTGCATACGAATTTCCCTTAGATAGAATCACACATTTATATATATAATGTCCTCTGTTACAACTCATGTCTTCTTAAAATAGTTAGGCCGTTCATATGCAATTTATAAAAATGACTAGTTTTCAAAACCCATAAAAATGTATAGACCCCTCTATTAAACCGTTTTTCCCCCCTTTGACTGTAAAAATTAGGAAATATTTACTAAAGGCAGTCTAAGCTTTATAATTATAAGTAAGTTTGTTTTTCCTATTTGCGTTTGTCATATAAAATAATTTTTGCATTGCTTTTTATTGACGAAATCCTTTTTAATTGAATTTTTTTTTTGAAAATTCATTTATTAATTAGGTAGCTAAGGCTAAAAATAATGTAAATAAAAAATAAAAGACACATTATTATTTTAGTTCAATAATTATTTTAATTTTTGTTTATATAACACAAACAGGTCAAGCAATTTCCCTGCATGGAAAGATGATAATAGGGAAAATATACTCATCACATCTTTAAGCCCCTAAAATATCCGAGGCACCCTGCATTTCTGGGGTTGCTGGGCGCACACAATAGTTTAAGGTTAAAAGGCACCTAAATTTTTGTATCTAGGATATCTTCCGTTGCTTTCCAATTAAGTGTAGAATGTTGCAAAACTAAATTCAGATATGTGAAAAAATGCATTATTGTATTTTGAATTATCTAAATGTTTCTGGGGACTTTAATGATTTAAGGGGCGAGAATAATCATGGGCAAAAGCGTACCCTCAAGGGTGACATAATTAGAGTGAATATAGTTTACGTCCAACTGGTGCGAAATTTAAGATGTCGTTGGTCATCATTATGGCTAATTTTGGCACTTGCCACCCGAACGTTTAAAATGCCACCTCAAAATTGTCTGAAAGGAAAAAAAATCAAGTATGCGTCAAAATAATGCACCCTTGCATTTTGAGTTTGAATAACTGTCTTTAGCGTCCTAAATTATGCACCCCCTTCACTCACGCTGATCAATGGTACAGTATGGGTTTAATTATAAGCTTATGCTTAATGATTACCCTGGGTCACGCAACAAAAGGAGTGAATTCAGTTTGTTTAAGGCATTGGGCTAAATAATACATCCCACCAAACTTTTTAAAATGTTCTTCTCTGTTCAAAAGCTATAATAGAAACGTAGAATTCATGTATACTCAAAAATACACCTCTTGATTTGGAAATAATCCAAAACTTTTTGGGGAGCAGGCTCCCGTTACCCCTCCACCGATCAAGATTAATCGATTTCCGCCATACTTCTCGATGAAATGATCGCCGATTTTGTTATCCATAGAGGAACTGCCTAGTGGCGCAGCTACAACATATTTTTGCCGTCCTTATATTCACGTTTCAAAATCTGCAGTTGTCCAAAAATGCCAAACCAACATATAAAGAAAACGTTACACCTGGGTGGACCACTCCATCCGCCCGATTTCGTATCTAGAGTGTTTGGCGTCAGGGGACAAGATTCATTTTTACGCCCCTTTCCACTTATGAAAACCATTATTTTCAAACAATTAATTCCATCAAAGCCCATTTTTGCCCCCGCCCCCGAAAGTCTGAAACACTGGTCATAACTACAGTCTTTAACACCGTAATTACAATCTTTATTGTCATAACTACAGTCTTTAGCGATTAAACTGATTGCCCATTTATACCTTATTTTAATGATAAAAACCATACCAAAAGTAAACTTTTTAGAAGAATTGTGCAAGATGGATCCAGCATTTCAGAGAGTTAGAGTTAAGTTCAAGGTTAGGGTTATGATCGAGAATGAAATGTGTTGGTTGCATTCATTTAAAACAAAATTTATTCTCTATATTTCGGAGAGTTACACTGTTAGGAAATGTGTGCAACAAGATTTGGGAAACCTTTAAGTAAAAGAACATGACAATGAAGTGAACGCTTCGGCTATAAGCCATTTTCAGGATACAAGACACAAGAGAATAAATTGAAACTTGGTTTTTAAGTTCATTAATTTTGACCGATGATGGCTTCAACAGGCATATAGATTGAATGTATGTGACTTCTTGAGGCAATTACTGTAGTTAAGGCATACACATTGAATGTATGTGGCTTTGTGGCAATTACTGTAGTTAAGGCATACAGATTGAATGTATGTGACTTCTTGGGGCAATTACTGTAGTTAAGGCATACACATTGAATGTATGTGGCTTTGGGGTAATAACTGTAGTTAAGGCATACAGATTGAATGTATGTGACTTCTTGGGGCAATTACTGTAGTTAAGGCATACACATTGAATGTATGTGACTTCTTGGGGCAATTACTGTAGTTCAATTGTTTAGGCATACAAAGGTAATGTATGTGTCTTTGGGGCAATTACTGCAGTTAAGGCATACAGATTGAATGTATGTGACTTCTTGGGGCAATTACTGTATTCAAGGCATACACATTGAATGTATGTGACTTCTTGGGGCAATTACTGTAGTTCAATAGTTTAGGCATACAAAGGTATCGTATGTGTCTTTGGGGCAATTACTGTAGTTCAATAATTTAGGCATATAGATTAAATGTATGTGTCTTTTGGGAAATTACTTTAGTTCAATAGTTTGTTATTTATTCCAATTGATCTCTATTCTGTTAAAGAAGTGAAATTCATTCCTATGGTAACACAATTTACCGTTCTCAAACATTTAATACCATTCAGCAATCACTGATCGACTTGACCTCATCCTCACTACTCACACAAGTGCAGAAGACACCAACACGTCAAAAAAGCATCCTAGATCTAATCTTCACGTCCAACCCCACCCTTGTTAAACAATCCACGTGTGTCCCAGGCATATCTGACCATGACGCAGTGGTGGTTGACTTCTACTCAAAAGCTCAAATAACGCGCCAGAAACCCAGGAAATCTTACAAGTTCGGTAAAGCAAACTGGGACAAGATCAAGCTTGATCTCGCCGCCACTGAACAGGCCATCCTGAAAAATACAACGAGGAAGAGGATGTAGAAACACTATGGTCGACCTTCAAATATGCCTTATTCAAAAGCTTAGATCAAAATGTCCCATCAGCCACATTAAAAAATCCATGTAATCTACCATGGAAGAAGCTGCTGAAAAGAAAGAAAAGACTATTGAAGAAAGCCCAAACTACCAACAACTGGACCCTATACCGCCAGTTCCAGAAACACTGTCGTAGGGAACTAAGAAGAGGCGAGTGGCAGCACATAAATGGAGTCATTCAAGAAGGCCTTGAAAACAACAACACAAAACCATTCTGGCGCTACATAAAATCCAAGAAGCAAGACAACATTGGCGTAGCCCCTCTACTAGAATACGGGCAACTTGTAAGCGATAGCCAATGCAAAGCTGAAATTCTCCTAAGGCAGTTTCAATCTGTCTTCACCAAAATTACCACAACAGTACTACCATCCCTAAAACCTTCACCTGGTACAATTGACCCCTTTAACATAACTGAACAAGGAGTAGCCAAACTTCTCAAAAACCTCAAGCCCAATAAAGCACCCGGACCTGACTGTATCCGAAACATTGTACTAAAGACCCTGGCTGACAACATCGCCCCAACCATCACCCGCATTTTCCAAAAGTCGCTTGACTCCGGCAAACTCCAACTAGACTGGCTTGATGCAACTATCACTAGTGCCTACAAGAAAGGTGACCGTCATAACCCAGCAAACTACCGCCCAATATCCCTGACCTCCGTTCCATGCAAAATTCTGGAACACATCATCTGTCGTCACATCATGAACCACCTTGAACACTACAACATTTTGACCACTCTAAACCACGGTTTCCGCTCTGGATACTCCACAGAAACTCAATTAATCATCACCACCAATGACCTCCTTGCCTCCTATGACAAAGGTACCCAGATCGACATGGCAATTCTCGACTTCTCCAAGGCCTTCGACACTGTTCCACACAGCCTTCTTCTACACAAACTCCACCACTACGGCATTACCGGCAACCTTCACTCCTGGCTCTCAACATTTCTAACAAAACGGACCATGCAAGTAGTGGTAGATGGCGTCCGATCAGGCAAAGCCACCGTAGACTCAGGAATTCCTCAAGGCACAGTACTGGGCCCCCTTCTCTTTCTCTGTCACATAAACGACCTCCCTGATACTGTAAAATCTCAAGTGAGGCTGTTTGCAGATGACTGTCTTGTCTACAGAGAGATAATCGACTACGATGACCACAACCAACTTCAAGCAGATTTGGAGTGCCTTATGAATTGGGCAGACAAATGGGGCATGAAATTTAATGAAACCAAATGCTACATAATGAGCATCTCAAAAAAAAACCCATCAAGCTATATGTACACCCTAAATAGGACAATCCTTCAACAGGTAACAAATAATCCATACCTTGGAATTCTCTTCTCAAATAACCTAAAATGGTCACCCCATATAAACAAAATTTCAAAAAAAGCCAACTCCACACTAGGTTTTATTAGAATAAATCTGCGCCACTGCCCAACATCCTGCAAACGAAATGCCTATCTTGCACTCGTTCGTCCGATACTAGAATATGGTGCAATCATCTGGGACCCATACCTCAAGCAAGACGTGGACAAATTGGAGCGAATCCAACGTAACGCAATGCGCTTCATAGCACGTGACTATAAAACCACCACGCCTGGCTACGTCACTGGCCTTTTAAACAGATTTGACATCCCCACTCTTAAGGACAGACGAGAAAAGATCCGCCTAATATTCTTATATAAAATGGCCATGGGGCTAATTCCGGCCATCCCAGCAAACAATTATCTTACCCCACAGAAGCCAGGCCGATTAATTAGAGCCAAACAGTCACTTAACACTGACTTAACATCTGACAACCCCATGAGAAATTACACCCGAAACAATAACAAATGCTTCACTGTGCCTCGGAGTAACACAGTGCAACATAAGCAGTCATTCTTTCCACGCACCATAATTGCCTGGAACAACCTGGACAATACCGCCGTGAACTCGACAACGATCGAAAGCTTCAAGGCCGCCCTGGCATCTGCTAGGGGCCGTTAGATTGGCAACATCGCTTCCCCAACCGTTGCACATATGCCAGTATATGGATGCAGCAACGTACAGAACCAGAACCAGAACCAGAACCCAACTTTAACGATTTAAAAATGAATATTTTATTAGAGCCACTGTAATTGTCAACATTTGTATATCTTGCCTCATTAGTATGTAAAATCGTCCAACTGAAATGGAATTTTTGTCCAAGTAAAGCAGCAAGTCTTGAGAAGATGTATTTTGAGTGAATAAAAGAAATCAACCATCAAGGCCAGAAGTCATTTGTGGGATGATAAAAAATAATTTCTATACGCAAAATAACTATGCGTCTTATTTACCGTGGGAATGTATCTTAAACGTGAGACACTGAAAAGTAGTGTCATTGCTTTTCCCCTTTTCCTTTTCAGAACACGACAAATTCTACTTATGATGTAATATTCAGTCTTGGTATTTCTCTGAACTTTGAAGTCTAGAGGATAAGCCATTTGAAACTCCTCAAATATATTCTTATTGCACTCTTACCAAGACAAGGGCGCCTTAAATTATATCTTTTTTTTTTTCATTTGTAGTACTCTCCGACCATCGACACGAAACCGTGACTAACAGTAGTCAGCACCTTCTCTCACGTAGTCATATTGTTTTTTTTTTATGCCCTCTATGGTAGCCAGGGTGTGTGCCCTCTGGGGGAGCGAGGGCGCGGGACGTTAACATTTCCAAGTGATTCTCTCCGCGATGTTCTTCATAAATAAAACAAGTCTCTGTTGATCAGTGCAGTAAATGCGCCCCCGCACAGGACGTCTGACAGGTGCCTTATGCAACTTTGAATACGCGAAATCGATACCCCTCCGCGGAAATAGGTCGAGATTCGTACCAAGGATTTATCAGACGGAACTAGTGGATTTATCGATGAAGCGGAACTGTGCGAGACTCGGGGATGGTGCGCATGTAATTCTTTCATGAATGCACACGCATATTTATGTTCGCACTTTTATCAAGTGCAGTCTTATTTTTTTTTAAATATTTTTTTCTTTATTACTTAAATTCTCTCTGACAATATTCACAAATATGATTTTTTTAAAAATACCTTGCATTCTACTGTATCACTTTAGGACGGACGCTAGTGATATTACGGATGTCAAATGGAAAGTTTTCAATCCAGCAATCGTTGAAATCTTGCTCCAGATCAAAACACGTTAACCAACAGTTTTAATGGTGAATGAATAAATTAGTGGTTGGTTGGAGAGTAGATTGTGTCCAGGCTCGATATTGATGCGAGTGCTTTAACAATTATCTAGAACGACATCAACGCGAGGGTGGTTGGTAACCATGATATCTGATTAGTGCGTGCCTCAACATGACATTCACATTGACACTTCATGTCTTATTTGTTTCGCGGCTGATATGAATCATGAGAGAGAGAGAGAGAGAGAGATAGAGAGTCGAGAAAGAAAGAAAAGAAGAAAGAAATAGATATATACACATATAGATATATAGATTAGATACAAAGATAGATAGATAAATAGATTCCCTATGCGTCCCTACATCATTCATCCTTGCAATAAAACTTTGATGAGTGTGGGGCGTCCGCCCGCAAAAGTTTCTTATTTAGTACAACCATTTTACTTTATTCCATTCGGGGCCGGGGGCCCTACATTGTTTTTTAATGAGGTATATAAATATAATTTCAAACAGAGCTATTGTATGGGTGGATCAATCGCTACAAGTGTGTGGTCCAACTTTTTTAAAATCCTTGATACTAACATTGAGAAATGTATGTGGCCTTCTCAGGGAAGAAAAAAGCATCTAATTTATTCGTGTACAGAAAAATAAAAAAATATTGTGAATATAAAAATGATTTCAAAAAACATTATTAAAGCACAAACATTTTCGTTCTTAGGGTGGCATTGCAACGCATGTTGGGTTCTCGCTAGTTAAAAATAATTAGATTCTCATTATAGAAGACGGTTTTAGTGATATCACAAGCAATAGCCCGCCAAACAATGGCGGCTGAAATTCGTGCGTTTCGTATCTGCTACATACATTTGATTTACGCACTATATAAGAAGCTCTACCCCCTTCTTTTCCTGGGACGCCAACGTCTCTGAAATATATTAATATTCTAATAATCCATCGCCTGTTCACACCTCAGGTTTTATAGACCATTTCCGAAAAACAAAAGACAATATTACGCACCAAACGCACGTGGGTTAATTTTAATGATCTCATTTATTGCAATCATCGGGAATTTTATTTAGCGAAATAAGTGCCAACTGATATTGGTAGTGGCATTGTGGCATAGAGAATTATGTAATTTGTTGTTTGTTCTAGAATATCAGACGAACATGCAGTCTCAAAGACTTTTATTTTAAGCAGCTGTCTTAGGTCGGGTCACAGCCTAACAATACCTTACAGCAGACGCGAATATATCGTGAAACACAAAATAACAGAGATGTGAACAACAGGCCATAGAATGGAGAACAAAATATAGATACGTTTTCGTTTATTTTTATGGAAATATAAATCACACGTTAAGGGAAAATTGGATAAAAAACACATCTAACTAACGTGTTAGCTATATGCCTTTATTAACAAGGAAAAATAAGTTAAAGGTAAAATAAAAATTTACATTAAAAAATATATTTTAAAGAGAAGAAAATGAAGGTCAGGGTTTGTTAAAGCGTATGAAGGTCAGGGTTTGTTAAAGCGTATGAAGGTAATGGTTTGTTAAAGCGTATGAAGGTCAGGGTTTGTTAAAGCGTATGAAGGTCAGGGTTTGTTAAAGCGTATGAAGGTCAGGGTTTGTTACAGCGTGAAAAAACGAGTAATAAAGTATTGAGCAATACTTGAACGTAGTTATAAGCAACTGGTATTGTAATCTCATTATATCAAATATACAATAGATCTGTCATGCAAGGCAAAAAGGACTACACATTTGATCTGTCATGCAAAGGAAACATGACTATACATTTGATCTGTCATGCAAGGGAAGCATGACTATCCATTTGATCTGTCATGCAAGGCAAAAAGGACTACACATTTGATCTGTCATGCAAGGGAAACATGACTATACATTTGATCTGTCATGCAAGGGAAGCATGACTATCCATTTGATCTGTCATGCAAGGGAAACATGACTATACATTTAATCTGTCATGCAAGGGAAACATGACTATACATTTGATCTGTCATGCAAGGAAAACATGACTATACATTTGATCTGTCATGCAAGGGAAGCATGACTATACATTTGATCTGTCATGCCAGGCAAAAAGGACTACACATTTGATCTGTCATGCAAGGGAAACATGACTATCCATTTGATCTGTCATGCAAGGGAAACATGACTATACATTTGATCTGTCATGCAAGGGAAGCATGACTATCCATTTGATCTGTCATGCAAGGGAAACATGACTATACATTTGATCTGTCATGCAAGGGAAACATGACAATACATTTGATCTGTCATGCAAGGGAAACATGACTATACATTTGATCTGTCATGCAAGGGAAGCATGACTATACATTTGATCTGTCATGCAAGGTAAACATGACTATACATTTGATCTGTCATGCAAGGGAAGCATGACTATACATTTGATCTGTCATGCAAGGGAAACATGACTATACATTTGATCTGTCATGCAAGGGAAACATGACTATACATTTGATTTGTCATGCAAGGGAAACATGACTATACATTTGATCTGTCATGCAAGGGAAACATGACTATACATTTGATTTGTCATGCAAGGGAAACATGACTATCCATTTGATCTGTCATGCAAGGCAAAAAGGACTACACATTTGATCTGTCATGCAAGGGAAACATGACTATACATTTGATCTGTCATGCAAGGGAAGCATGACTATCCATTTGATCTGTCATGCAAGGGAAACATGACTATACATTTGATCTGTCATGCAAGGGAAACATGACTATACATTTGATCTGTCATGCAAGGCAAAAAGGACTACACATTTGATCTGTCATGCAAGGGAAACATGACTATACATTTGATCTGTCATGCAAGAGAAACATGACAATACATTTGATCTGTCATGCAAGGGAAACATGACTATACATTTGATCTGTCATGCAAGGGAAGCATGACTATACATTTGATCTGTCATGCAAGGAAAACATGACTATACATTTGATCTGTCATGCAAGGGAAACATGACTATACATTTGATCTGTCATGCAAGGGAAACATGACTATACATTTGATTTGTCATGCAAGGGAAATATGACTTTACATTTGATCTGTCATGCAAGGGAACATGACTACACATTTGATATGTCATGCAAGGGAAACATGACTATACATTTGATCTGTCATGCAAGGGAAACATGACTATACATTTGATCTGTCATGCAAGGGAAGCATGACTATACATTTGATCTGTCATGCAAGGGAAACATGACTATACATTTGATCTGTCATGCAAGGGAAGCATGACTATCCATTTGATCTGTCATGCAAGGGAAACATGACTATACATTTGATCTGTCATGCAAGGGAAACATGACTATACATTTGATCTGTCATGCAAGGGAAACATGACTATACATTTGATCTGTCATGCAAGGCAAAAAGGACTACACATTTGATCTGTCATGCAGGGGAAACATGACTATACATTTGATCTGTCATGCAAGGGAAACATGACAATACATTTGATCTGTCATGCAAGGGAAACATGACTATACATTTGATCTGTCATGCAAGGGAAGCATGACTATACATTTGATCTGTCATGCAAGGGAAACATGACTATACATTTGATCTGTCATGCAAGGGAAGCATGACTATACATTTGATCTGTCATGCAAGGGAAACATGACTATACATTTGATCTGTCATGCAAGGGAAACATGACTATACATTGATTTGTCATGCAAGGGAAACATGACTATACATTTGATCTGTCATGCAAGGGAACATGACTACACATTTGATATGTCATGCAAGGGAAACATGACTATACATTTGATCTGTCATGCAAGGGAAACATGACTATACATTTGATCTGTCATGCAAGGGAAGCATGACTATACATTTGATCTGTCATGCAAGGGAAACATGACTATACATTTGATCTGTCATGCAAGGGAATTATGACTATACATTTGATTTGTCATGCAAGGGAAACATGACTATACATTTGATCTGTCATGCAAGGGAACATGACTACACATTTGATATGTCATGCAAGGGAAACATGACTATACATTTGATCTGTCATGCAAGGGAAACATGACTATACATTTGATCTGTCATGCAAGGGAACATGACTACACATTTGATATGTCATGCAAGGGAAACATGACTATACATTTGATTTGTCATGCAAGGGAAACATGACTATACATTTGATCTGTCATGCAAGGGAACATGACTACACATTTGATATGTCATGCAAGGGAAACATGACTATACATTTGATCTGTCATGCAAGGGAAACATGACTATACATTTGATCTGTCATGCAAGGGAACATGACTACACATTTGATATGTCATGCAAGGGAAACATGACTATACATTTGATCTGTCATGCAAGGGAAACATGACTATACATTTGATTTGTCATGCAAGGGAAACATGACTATCCATTTGATCTGTCATGCAAGGCAAAAAGGACTACACATTTGATCTGTCATGCAAGGGAAACATGACTATACATTTGATCTGTCATGCAAGGGAAGCATGACTATCCATTTGATCTGTCATGCAAGGGAAACATGACTATACATTTGATCTGTCATGCAAGGGAAACATGACTATACATTTGATCTGTCATGCAAGGGAAACATGACTATACATTTGATCTGTCATGCAAGGGAAACATGACTATACATTTGATCTGTCATGCAAGGGAAACATGACTATACATTTGATTTGTCATGCAAGGGAAACATGACTATACATTTGATCTGTCATGCAAGGGAAACATGACTATACATTTGATCTGTCATGCAAGGGAAACATGACTATACATTTGATCTGTCATGCAAGGGAAACATGACTATACATTTGATCTGTCATGCAAGGGAAACATGACTATACATTTGATCTGTCATGCAAGGGAACATGACTACACATTTGATATGTCATGCAAGGGAAACATGACTATACATTTGATCTGTCATGCAAGGGAAACATGACTATACATTTGTGCCACTTTTAATCGTTTTCTTTAGCTCTGAGGCCCTCTTCCCTGAAACTGATGTTAAAGAATGCTATTTTTTATTTGTATTAAATCCCTTTACGAAATACCCCCCCCCCCCCCCTCAAGACCGATGCTGTTATGCGACCCCCTGGGGATAACATTCCTTCCCCTTGAGAAGCGCTGATTTAAACAAACAAGAACAAAACAGTGACTAGTTACGGTGATCCGTCAAGGCCGGAGATGCAGCAGACCACTTGGCTTCTATTTCCAGTAATTTCCGGTGTTGAAGAACTACTGTTATTCTCTTAAACCCTTGCTTGTCCTCTGCGAGAGGTATTTGGACAAAATCTGTTTCTAGGGCTGAGGTTTGAGATCGCAAGAGGTGCGGGAAAAGAGTGGTGGCTGGCCCAAGTTAATGTGGAAATGGGGGGACTTGCCTACGGTAAAGGAAAAACAGGGATGGGGGCAGGAGGGAAGAGATATTGTTCATTGTGGACGTTGTCTGTCCATCGCCACGTTGTGGATTAGTTTAATGGGATCTTATATCCGCTTTGTCTGTACGTCTAATGCAAAACTAATGTATGTTGTGGATAGGAATCAAAGACTCCGAAATTCCCGGCTCTTGTCACGTCATGGGTCTATTTTTATACATTATCGTTGATTTTACGACACGTAGATGTGCAATGCCCAGCAATGGCTATCGGGTCGGTCGTTTATTTTTCTGATTCTTTATGTGCCGCATATCTTTATAAGGTCGGTGGTGAGCAAGTGATTTTGTCTGCCTTGAATGTTGATCGCATTGTGTTTGGTTAAAACCTATTTATAGCACTCATTATGCACTCATTATTTCGTTTGTCACAACTTCTGTGGATTGAAATAGTTTTTCTGTTGATTAGGCTGGGCTCTAAATTCTCTGTCCGTCGGTCAGTCGGTCATGCCATTTTGCCTTTTGTGTCTCTTGCCCGTGTTTCCTGATCATATCTTGGCCTTCAACCTATTGTCTCCATGTATAGCCATAATAAATCAAAAGTATCTAATCAGAAAGACTTATTTATTTTTACTAACAAGCGTTCTCTACAAATCAATTCATCAATTTACACATAGTTCCAAATATCTATCCCCCAACTGGGACTTCATCCATCCATCCGTCCAATCCACCCACCGGATTTATCCATCTAATTCATCCATACACACATTAATTCTTCCATCTTTACATCTAATACATCATTCCAGCCGTCCAATAATCCATCCATCCATCAATTAATTCATCCATAAATCCGATTACCATCTCATCTATTCACCTCCGTTCAAACCAATATGTCATACACATATCAATCAGTACAACAATCCACACAATTCCTCTAACCATTATTTCATCATAATCCACCCACCTGTTTATCCATCATGTTCCATCTACAAATGTACTCACCTATCTATTGAACCGTTCTACCAATCACTGCACCTTTTCTTTTTCTTAATTTTGTTTATATCACATTAAAAACAATTTTTAAAAATGACAAAACACCAATTCCAAAACAAGAATGAATGTTTCTTTTGATGTGAATAGTTCTATGACATTAATTTTGCTCTATGACAGTTATTGAGCTTGATGTAAGTGCTGGAGGTAAACAGATATCTTAACAATGCAGTTCTGCGATGCCCAGACGATATCGCCGGCAGATGTGGAGCAGAGATACGTGTGGAGATCTGTTGGAACATTGCACATAAACTAACTCCTCAAGGGGACATAAACGCAACATTGTTGCTGAAATTATTCAGACATTAGGCAAACAACGGAAGCTGCATTGCGTCTAGTGTCCTCGAGTTAAAATCAAAATGGATGGCACGTGACGTCAACCGATTTCTTTTTATTTGTTTTTGAAACGACGCCTCGCTCTTGTGATTATAAACATTGTGGGATTTTAAAAACCAAACAAAGCGGGTTATTCTAAAGGATTTTGTTTCAAGATTGTGATGTACACATTAACAGGTTAGCAAATTGATGTACACGTTTATTACATAGGTTAGCAATTTGATGTACATATTTATTACACAGGTTAGCAAAATTTAAATTTAAATACAACTTTTTTCTTGTTTCCTTAGGTTTTAGCCATGATTATTCTCCTTTTATTTGAAACAATAGTTTCAAAACTTACTATTCAACTAGAAATAGCGTGGGTAACAATGGCGTTGGCATTGCGTGAACTTCTACTAAAGATACTTGACAAAACATCCGTTGTAGTAAAGCACTTAATAAGATTCCCAATTAGTGTTAACTTCTGTGAATTTTATTTTGCACGCCTATTGAACACAGCGTTACAGCCAACATAAATACCTAGGGAATTATTAATTATAATAACATATGTAATGACTTCATATAATATCATGTCATTTGACTAGGACATAAATCTTTGGATTATGACTGTTGGCCACCGACCTCCATTCCACCCCTACCTTACCATCTGTACACCAACAGTTGGCTACAATTCATATGAAAGAACTTACAAGTCCAGTGTACGTCATTATTTCTTTTGTTTAAATAAGGGTGAGTTTGATAGAAATAATCTTAGTTCTTTTTCGTTCATGTTTAACTAGCTGAGAAATATGACAGCTTAAGATGACAGTTCATTTACTTTTTAAAATAATATAAGAATAGATTGATAAAAGACTTTTTTGCAGTTTGAAAGTATTTACCTGGAATGTATATTTTGATTTACTCTTCTTCTTCTTCTTCTATGTATTAAGAACCCACAATCAATATTGATCATTCTGACTCCTATGCATGTAGAGGGGATTTGCAATGTTTCTGTGTCTGGTGTTGATAAGGATATTTCACTGGTTGCAAGAGTTACTTAGTGAGGGTATCATGCACAGGGGGGTTGGGTGGCCTGAGGCAATAGACGTAAATGAGTGAAGTGTTGTCGCCTCAAATGTTCCCTTTGAAAGCTTGTTCCAGTCCCTGATTGTCTTTGGTTGGAATGAGCAGGTCCTATACTGGCTTCTTGCTGTTATGAGCCGGGACTGCCTGTCATGGCCTCGTCGCTGTCTATGTTTGAGAGAGTCGAGTTTCTGTTTAATGTCAGAGCAGTGGACTAGCCCATTATTTATCTTGGACAGCCTGGATAGTCGTCGTTCCTTCAATAGTGACCAGCCCAGTGTTTCCAGCATGCTGCCAACACTAGAGGTATTCCTGTAGCGGTTCAGGACAAAGCGTGCTGCCCGTCGCTGTACTTGTCGTAGCTGCCAAACTTGACGATGCTCTTCTGGGTAAACGGGTCCCAGACTGAAGATGCATAATCTAAAAGCGGCCGGACAAAAGCTTTATATGCTCCTTCTTTCACACTGGAGTTGCTGATCTTTAGATTATGCCGTAAGAACCCCACGGTCTTGTTGCCTGGTTGCACACATTGTTAATATGCTCCTCCCAGCTGACCTCTCTTTGAATATTAACACCCAGGTATCTTACGGAGGAAACTGGCTCAAGTAAATGGCCCTGCAAATTCGTAGTCATATTGTAGAGGAATACAACTTCTAGAGACTGACAGTGTCTGGCACTTGGCAGGATGAAATTCCATGTCCCAGCTTATCCCACTCAGATAACCGATTGAGATCCTGTTGTAGCTGGTCCTGGTCAGATCTTTTGGCGATCGTTTTATACACCGCTGTGTCATCTGCGAGCAGTCTTGCTTGTGAGGTCAGTTTCTCGGGTAGGTCATTGATATATGCTAGGAACAAACAGGGGCCTAGCACCGAACCCTGGGGGACCTCTGACTTAACACTGACAAAGGAGGACCTTTTACTGTCCACCACTAAGTCTTCTACAAATTCAAGGAACTGGGTGTCACATGATCTATTGACTCTGAAGCCACGTTAACAGTCATTGATTATATTTTTGCTTTCCAGATGCTTCATGACTGCGCTTACGATAATGTGCTCCAACAGTTTGAATACTACGCTGGTGACGGATATCGGACGATAGTTGGCAGGGTCGGAATGCTCCCCTTTCTTGTAGATTGGACTGACATGCGCTGTTCTCCAGTCTGCTGGAACATTGCCTATGCACAGTGACGATTGGAAAATGATTGTCAGTGCCTGAGCGATTTCTTTGGCTAATTATTTGAACTCGTGGTTTGATATTGACAGGACCACGTGATTTGTAGGGGTTAATGGTTGAAAGGAGGTCAAGCACACTTTTCACTGAAATCTGGATATCTTTCATGACGGGGTAGGCTGTGTTGGTCTTTAGAAGGAACTCAGCCTCTGAGTACTCTCTACCCTCACCAAAGACCGGTTGGAACTGCTGATTGAGAGTGTCAGCCTGTCCTTTTTGTCAGATATCAAATGGCCATCCCACCTAAGGGGGGAAACTCCAGCGTTTGAGGACATTTGGTGCTTCACATAGCACCAGAAGCGCTGTTCTTGACACACTTGGTCGGAGAGTTTTCCTCTCAGAAGATGCCGCTCAGGTAGTTCCAGTACGATCTGCGCAGTAAGCGTTGGATCGTTCGGTGGATTCTCTGTACATCCTCTCTCAGCTCAACCGAGCCATTTTTCTTCAATCGTTTGTATTGGCGGTCTCTCCTGTGGATGAGCCTACGAATTTCAGCCATGACTCATGGTTGATTTATCTTAGGTTCAGTGTTCCAGAAATATCGCTTTTTTTTCAAACTTTCTCGGATTAAAAAAAAATAATTAGACTGCCAAAACTACAAGTTTGAGGCATAGCTGTTTACATTTATTCGATTTTGATCATCCTTACGCTCTGGACGATAAATTAGATTACTGTTGTTATTGACCTATATGCACCAACTACCATCGTGTGTGATCCTAATTAAAGAGCACTAGATAAACGCATTTTTTCTGTACAGATATTACAGACACTGTATTTAATTGTTGTACAGCATGTGACGTAACGATGCCGCCAGTGGGAAGTAAACAATGTCATTTGGTGAACGTATCCAATTTTTTACCTAAAGAGGTGTGCGAGCGGAGAGAATGAATTTAAAAAAAATTAAATTGAATAAGTTTGTTATGATCTAGGTTCACTTTTTTGTAAAACATAGTAGCTTGCCTAGGGTGCCGCAAACGTGCTTGCCTGGGATGCCGCCTACGTGCTTGCCTGGGGTGCCACATTCTAGTTTGCCTAGGGTGCCGTCTACGTGCTTGTCTGGGGTGCCGCCTACGTGCTTGTCTGGGGAGCCACCTACGTGATTGCCTGGGATGCCGCCTACGTGCTTGCCTGGAGTGCCACCTTCTAGTTTGCCTGGGTTGCCGTCTACGTGCTTGTCTGGGGTGCCACCTACGCGCTTGTCTGGGGTGCCTTCTACGTGCTTGACTGGGATACCACCTACTAGCTTGCCTGGGGTGCCACCTTCTAGCTTGCCTGGGGTGCCACCTTCTAGCTTGCCTTGGGTGCTCCTTCTAGCTTGCCTGGGGTGCCGCCTACGTGCTTGCCTGGATTGCCGCCTACGTGCTTGCCTGGGGTGCCACTTTCTAGCTTGTCTTGGGTACCGCCTACGTGCTTGCCTGGGGTGCCACTTACTAGCTTGCCTGGGGTGCCACCTACTAGCTTGCCTGGAGTGCCGCCTGCATGCTTGCCTGGGTTGCCACCTACTAGCTTGCCTGGGGTGCCGCCTACTTTTTCCAACGTGTCTTGGTTCCAAAATCATGTTTGTTGTTTCTAAACAAGATGCCAGTAGGTTAATTAGAGCTGCATAAAACATAATATAGTAAATACATTAAAATGTATACTTTTGCTTTGAATAATTTCTTTCCTCCAAATTTACTGTGACGTCATTCAGTTCATGTTCACTTGGCCACATTTTTACAACCCCTAATGTTTTAAAGGCGGAAATGGTGTGAACCAATCAATTCACTCTTCTCTCACCGTTGTCGTACACCATAGGCCTATGTTTTCATATCATCACATCATATTGATAGTCTCATACAAAAATTCTTTAAAATGTATTGGTTTAGGAAGGACCTGAAAAGTTAGAGTTGTTAAATGTTGTTTTTGAAATAATATAACTTGAAAACTATTTTAACTACTTTAGTACCTTTGTTTTCCATATATTTCTCTGTAACTACGCAAACAATTTTTAAAGAGTTATAAGATTCGATGTTTGTTTCTTATTACTCAACAATTACATTTGTGTTACAGATTTCAGCGTATTTTTTAACTATCTCTTTTGAAAAAATACTTTTGGTTATATCTATGCATTAGAGCAGCCTTGCACAACATACGGCCCGCGGGCCGCATGTGGCCCACCAGAACCCACTTATCGGCCCGCGAAGTAACGAAATATTCTTTATTCTTATTATTTTCTTAATAGCTTACCACCCTGTCCTATTTTCTTTTGGCTCGCACAAGTCCTGTCCTATTTTCTTTTGGCCCGTAAATGTTTTTTCATAAAGTTTCACGATCCACCCTACATTTTTAGTTGTACAGGCCTGGCTTAGAGGAAAAATAAACAAATTATGACGTAAATTTATATGGCAATACTTTATGTACTTTATTTTAAAAGTCTCGTATTCTTAAATGATCAAGACGCAACAATTTATTTGTCTCTAATACTTAAATGATCAAGACGCAACAACTTATTTGTCTCTAATACTTAAATGATCAAGACGCAACAATGTATGTGGATTTAGAAAAAAGCAAAGCGCAACGTTAATAAAAATAATTTAAAACATCACAGTGACGTCACAGACAGCTATTGGAGGAAAATCGTGTTTAGGAATGATAAAATCGCCCTTTGACCTGAAATTATGCGGGTTATGAAAGAAGGCTCAGACGTTGATCGCGTGATCTGATGTACGTTCCAAATTGACTCCCCGAGGCATGAGAGGGGAGTTTTAAGAGGGTGGGGGGGCGCGTAGATCAACTATAGGACGTAAAAGACTTGTAAATTTGGGGTGAGGAAGTTAAAATAGTATCATTGGAATTCAAAGTCAAAAGTAATACGCCATTTATATTCACTGTAAAGTGTTGTTTTACATATTTTTAGGGTAGTTTACTGCCCCAACTACAATGTATAAATGAAATATAAGAACAAGGTATGCTGAACTTGAGTTAATAGACAGAACAAAAGATTTGGATGTTTTGGCTTATAACCTTCACCAGCAAACAAGACAAGAGGAAGTATGACAAGTAAAAGAGATACGTAAAAAACTTTAGAGCTTTCCTTTTGTTGCCGGAAGTAGGATTACAGAACTTAAACAATAAAAATATTGGTACAGTGAACAATATACGAATTATAAAATAAGGTAGATAATTTTAACTTGTTTACGTATCTCTGTTACTTTCCATACTTCTTTCTGTCTTGTTTGCTGATGAAGGCTCTAAGCCGAAACGTCCAAATCTGTTGTCCTGTCTATTAACTCAAGTACAGCACAACTTGTTCTTATATTTCTTTTACACAACTTTAATGCAGTACATCAATTATTACTATGTATAAACCGCGCGTTTATTTGGTAAACATATCTTTGTTTTAATTCCATAGCCACCGGCCCTACACAAAACACATCACTCTGATTTTACCAAAGCTCCATATCAAGCAATATTTGAAGCTATCATTCCTCCCAAACCATTTCTCTTTAAAAATTGGTTTCAGTTTATATCACTTCAGCAGTCTTGAGATTTCAAAATCGGGTGGTGGTTTTTCTCTCCATGCGTAAGATAGAGGATTTAATAGCATAAAAACCTATAGATAGAGTTCACTCTATGGGACGCCCGAGTGTAGGGCTTCATTTCTTAATCCAAATTCCTTGAATCTACGCAGGAAACATCTTTCTCTCGCTCTTGTCCATCCACCAAGGGGCCATTTCCTTTTCATACTTCCCACCGCCAGCATCTTTCTCTTGCTCCCGTACGTCGACGTAGAAGACCATTCCCTTTTTCGCTTGTTTGCGCACCCTCTCACAAAACATATTTTATTCTCTCTTTCATTCAGCCCACAAACTCTGCCCCTGAGAGTATATTCTCTGAGAGGTTTATCAATCTTGTTGTTGGCTCAGTCCGGTCCTATACCGTGACCCCGCTCCGCGACCCCACTCCACGACCCCCAACCCCGCCTGCCACCCCTACCCGGACACTCGTCCACCTACTGTCCGGACGCCCTGCCACCCCCCATTTCTCCGAGTGATCGATATTTGGATCAAGGTTTGATTTTAACCATTAGCACTTCCTGTAACTGCGATTTCCAAGACTTGGGGCCCCTAGTTATGTTCTCTTCATACCGTGCGGTCAGTCTGAAGACATCTTAAACGTTTGGGTAATGGGGTGACGGTTGTAACACTGACGTCAAATTATTTGACGTGTGCTTGATAGACTGCGGTGATCGTTCGGGTTTACTGTGGCGGACAGATGAATCTTTACTGTGACGGACAGTTGAATCTTCCCGCTGGCGGACATATGAAACTATACAGTGGTGACTATATGAATCTTTACTGTGGCGGACAGACGAATCTTTACTGTGGCGGACATATTAATCTTTATTGTGTGGATAGATGACTGTGGAGGACAGATGCATCTTTACTAAGGCAGGCAGATGAATCTTTACTGTGACGGACGAATGAATGTTTACTGTGGCAGACGAATGAATGTTTACTGTGGCAGACGAATGAATGTTTACTGTGGCGGACGGAGGAAATATCTGTGCTAATTAAAAAGTTCCCTTATAGAATGAGTCCCCTATATCAGTAATAATTAAAAAGTCCTCTGGAAAAGTTACTGAAGAGATCCTATTTTATTTTAATTGATAACGGCCATATCTTTGGCATTATGTGATACCTTCTTTAATATGACATCTTTTAAAAGTTGTTTTTGTCTTTACATCATCTTTTGGGCTATGACAAGCGTGAATATTAACTGAAAGTGTTAGGCCCCAAATGCAATGTTTACAAAAGTTATTATAAATGTGCTGTTACCCCACAGAATCCAGGCCGATTAATTAGAGCCAAACAGTCACTTAACACTGACTTAACATCTGACAACCCCATGAGAAATTACACCCGAAACAATAACAAATGCTTCACTGTGCCTCGGAGTAACACAGTGCAACATAAGCAGTCATTCTTTCCACGCACCATAATCGCTTGGAACAACCTGGACAATACCGCCGTGAACTCGACAACGATCGAAAGCTTCAAGGCCGCCCTGGCATCTGCTAGGAGCCGTTAGATTGGCAACATCACTTCCCCAACCGTTGCACATATGCCAGTTTATGGATGCAGAACCAGAAAAGCGGCTTTAAAGGCTCTATAGGCTAGTAACAAATCTATAGAATTAAAAATGAGTCTGTATGAGATGTGCCAATTTGAAACAATTCAAGTAAAAAGACACTGTTGTTGGGACTCGAGTCCCACCAGAGGTCAAGCCTAATATTATAGTTGGTTGCAGTCATTGAAGAGTTTTTATTTGTCAAGGCTTCGTTAACGTTGTTCTTATATTCAAACATTCCATACCCTTATTTCCAACTTCATTCATTAAACAGTTATTTTATCCTATACTTTCTTCTGTTGATTTAGTCGCAGTTTTCAAAACAGCAGACAGTTGGCATTAGTCAACGAACGTAACCAATTCTACGAATTATGATGACCTTGACTGTGCCCTCTCCCCAAGACACGATTTCCTATGTGTCATCAGTGTCTGGGATGATAACGCCCTATGTGTCACCCGCCTCATTGCCTCATCTTTGTATATCCTTTACAGGCCCATGTGGGAATAGTACTGTAGCAGATCATATATTTAAATACTAACTTTGTTTCGGAAAATTATATTTTTGTTTTTTAAAGTAATACAAACAGGAAGTAGAGTGAATTATGGGAAGAGAATAGAGAATTATACAGTCAACAAGATGGTTGGATATTTTGGATCTCAGCTCTTGCTATGTCAATCCATTGAATCTAAGTATTTTACAGCATCTTAATGCTGTGTACAGATTAGAGAAAGTATATGAAGAATCACATCTTTTTGTCAGAGATGATATTTTACTATGTGCTCGTTACTTTTCAAATAAATGTCGTGATACAAATATAATGACTTCTCAAGTAAATTGTTTGGCTGCATGAAAACGTGGATATCATGAAGTGTTATGAAAGATCGGCCTTACTAAACCAAACAGTGTAACAAGAAATACCATCATGAAGTGTTATGAAAGATCGGCCTTACTAAACCAAACAGTGTAACAAGAAATACCATCTAAATTAATAGGAGCTATAATGATCAATAAATTGATCTTGGGCCCTTAATATATAGAAGAAGAAGAAACATTTATAACGTTACAAATGGTGTCAGAAGTTTTGAACTAAACTACACCTACATCAAATAAGTCAACGTAAATTTTCATTGAGAACTTATATGGTGAATAAACCTACACAAGACAGCTATTTTTAGAGCTTATTTAATAATTCGTTGAATCGGACCGGAAACAACTTTTCAATCGTAAACAACACAGGATATTCTTCATGTCATCAAAAAGTGTAGCCTAGATTTATTCTTATCAGTCTATGAACGAAAAAAGGGAACTATTAAATTTCAATACGTGCAAGAAATATGAAGCTCAACAAAATCTAGTGAGTCTACAAGTGACAATTTCAATTAATAATACTACTACGAAGGATATCAAATTCAAGTAAACAGAAGTCAACGCAAGAGAAGACCTATACATACTGGGGCTATATAGTAATATAGAAAGAAGTGAGCTGAGCTGACACAGAACGAAGTTATCAAGACATCACAGTGCATTTCCCCTGCAAAAATGGCACGGCGTCACATATTCTAGCATTCTTCACATGCTAAGATAGTACTACATATTAGTACTAAAAAATTGAAGTAATTCTAAAATTACTCGCTATTTCATAAGAAAATCAAGTCTATTGTGTATATTTCGATTGGATCGGTGAATCAAGGTGAAGTAACATGTAGAATCTATGAACACAACTCTTCAATAACAGATTAACAGTGAATTATAAATGTAACTATTAATAATATTGTGGTGTATATTATGCACAATTAACTGTAAAGTATATTATTCTAATTAAATTCATTACCTGGATTATCAACACTGTCAAGGTAACGTGATGAGACACACACTCAAATCAAGAATACACAGAAAAAGACAAAGGAAAATAAGTTATAATCGTAATTATAATAATTCCAGTTGATCACGTCACAATTTTCACATATTTGTTATTCGTAATATTATTATTATTATTTGCTGTCTTATATAGCGCGGTACCCCAGCCTAGGGCTGGGCTCACCGCGCTGTACATAAAAATATTTTAAAAGAGACATAATCGTGACAATAACATAAAATACATGTATGTAATAAAGAACAGCTGTATAGAGACAAAACAAAAACTAATGCATATTCACCTCATCCACACCAGAACTTTTACATGACAAGCCATGGACGACGACCAGCAGCAGCGTTTATCGGCCAGATGTGGGGAATCAGTCGGGGTAATAGAGTTTAAAGAGATGTGTTTTGAGTGCAGTTTTGAAGTCTGTGATAGTTGATATATAATCTGTAACATAGGGAGCCATAATTTGTTCTCAGTGAACTTAATTTGATTAAGACATTTATAATTTAATTAAATTGTTTTTTTTCCGTTGACATTGAGATACTTTTATTGGTGTTCTTATAGGATTCTTTGCATTATTATTTATTGGGGTGTTTCTCTTATAGAGGACTTAAGAGACGTCATATCTGTAATACATAGCCCAATTAATAATTTTGTCAAATAATTAATGTTAGTTGTTAAGTTCTGTTTGTAAATTGTCTTATTTGTTGTATCAGTTAATAAATTTCATTGCATTAATGTATTGTCATTGTTATTCATATTGTATCCTTCTGTCATAAAATCTTCTTCTATCTGTAGTTATAGTCAAAAGCATCACTTCTTTTGTATTGTTTGTATAAATATTATAGTCTAAATATCTGTATTGATGTTGTTTTGTTTTTAAATTTATCATTAATTAATATTGTACTATAATTTGGCTATTTATATTTTTTGCTCATTATTACTAAACGTCTTAATATTATCAAATTGACTACATATACTATTTTGATTACTGTAACATATTGATTGTGTCATTATTTTCTGACCAAACACATTTAGTGACAATTTTTTACTGAATTATCAACAGAAATAATTAAAAGTATAGTAGTCATAAACAAAATATTCCGATATGGCAGAATATATGGAACAACTGAAAATAGCAGAACAGCTAGGGATAATCCAAGAACAGCGTGCCGAATTTGTCACTCGAGAATTAAATAGAAACAGAGAAGAAAGACTAGCGGCTAGGAATGCATTCAAAGAAGAAAAAGAAAGAAAAGCAAATGATAGAGAAAAAGAAAGAGAGGCACAATTAGAGATAAGGAGAATAGAAGGAGCTGACAAAGAAAGAGAAGCACAATTACAATTAGAAATTTAAAAAATAGAATTAGAAACTGCCAGATATCATGAAGTGTTATGAAAGTTCGGCCTTACAAAACCAAACAGTGTAACAAGAAAAGAAACATTTATAACGTTACACGTACATTCTCGGTGTGATGCACATGGCGTCTTGGCCGTTAAGGACATATTGATCTGTAAGAAAGAAAAGTTCCAAATTGTATTTCTTAATGTCTCAAAGTGAATTCACGTGCATAAAATATAATTAATCATATACAATTCTAACAATACCGCAAAAGCCGCTGATACCGCTGACACACATACCGCTGACACACATACCGCTGACACACATACCGCTGACACACATACCGCTGACACACATACCGCTGCGTCTTGACTTTTATGTCGTGATTTGGCAACAGTTAACTCCTCGTACTTCGATTATTTTTGTTTAATTCACTTGAGATCTAATTTCATATTTTAGTAAGCAAAATCTGTCCATTTTAGAATGGAGGAAACATTTTCATTGATATATAAAAGTTAAAATTATCGTACGTGTCGAAAATTAAAATAAAAATGTAAGAGCATATGATGAGTCAATTGTTTTTGGATAACAGAGGAAATGAGTAAAGCTGGGAGATAATAAGTCAACAACAACAAAAAAACGACAAATAAAGAAGTTATAAAACATAAAAGAACAACAATTAAACAACAAGAAGAAAGACACAAAAAGCAACATCCAACGGATAATGCAATACCAAAAAGACAAAGACGACAAAGAAAAACACCAAAATCAACAAACAATGAGCCTATCAAAATGTGCTTACTGGTAGCGCTACAGGGTATGGGGCTATGTCTATTTTATATTCTACAACATACATGTCACAAAAATCGCTGTGATTTTTCCCCACTCACCCACCCACATCGACACCAATCACCCACGCCACCCATCTCACAGCACCCACCCACATCGGCATCAATCACCCACGCCACCCATCTCACAGCACCCACCCACACCCACGCCACCCATCTCACAGCACCCACCCACATCGGCATCAATCACCCACGCCACCCATCTCACAGCACCCACCCACACCCACGCCACCCATCTCACAACACCCACCCACATCGGCATCAATCACCCACGCCACCCACCCACCAAAACCTGAGCTCGGTATTTTGTAAAAAAAATTCTATTGAAAGCTTTCCATTTTCAAAAGATTATAATTTACTTCCTGAAAAACGTATGGTTTGCCAACAATTTGAGAATTTCCTTTCCTCCTTTTTTTAAGAAAGCAGACATCACGTGACGTATCGTTTGTAACATTTCAAGATTTAAATCTAATCACGCGGCTTTGTCCCCGGCTTGGCGCTCATGTTTCTTAACGGAAAACAGACTTGCAAATCTCAAGTGATTGCTGTCTAAGTTGGACAGGGATGTACTAGAATTATCAAGGGCTGTACTAGAGTAGAAAATGGCTGTTCGAAGGTTAGACAGGGTTGAACTTAAGTAGGGCGTGACTGTTTTAATATGTGATTTGACTATTTCCATGCTTGGTTTCTTAGGTTACAAAAGGTCAGTTTTTTTATTTTATTTTCCAGCATTAGACAGAGCTGTTCTGGAGCTCGACACGGCTGTTCCAGACTAGACAGGACAGTACCGGGGCGAGAAAGTGATGAAATGGGGCTTGACAGGACTTATAGGCTGTTTAGTATTAGATAAAATTGTAACCAAACCAGGAGTGTGCTGCCTTAAGTTAAAAAAGTGTCAGTTCTTAAGTTTTTTGATCGAGGTTCCAATTTTACAGGGATGTACTGTTGCTCAGCATGGCTGTAATGGCCCTCCATATGGCTGTGCTCGCTACTATAAACTTAAGAACCAGTGTGGTCAACACTAATGAGACTTAAGAACCAGTGTGGTCAACACTAATGAGACTTAAGAACCAGTGTGGTCATTATAAATGATATTTAAGAATTAGTGGTCAAAGAGTTTTTTGAAAATCGGAATCACAAATTGGTTGAAACCTATTACTTTAATATTTCAACTATTTTAAACAAAAACATTTTGGCGTGGTGCTCAAACTATGCGTTAAGGAAAGCGTGGTGGGAGGCAGGAGGATGGGAGCGTATGTGAAACATTCACACCAAAGGCTCAACAAAGTCCGAGGTCCGCTGGTGTACACGTTGACTACTCTGGCTTGTCTGGTGCTAAGTATGGCAGTCAAAGGAGGAGGGCATGGGGCTTGTAAATATTTAAGAACCGCTGACCTACACGCTGACTACCCTGGTCTGTCTGGGGCTGGGATCTAATTTTGTTAAAAGCAGCGCGTGCTCCAGGCGGGTGTGAGAAGAAAGTGGACAACACTCCCCCCCCTTCCCCCCAAATATACAAGACATGCAAGAAATTTGAAGCGGAACTTTTTGTGTGTACAGTTGTGAGTACTGCTTGTTGCCCGCTAGCACAATAGGGAGTGGACGTTAATATAAGGTTTGTTTGGGGTATTTCAATAATAAGCACTGAACGATGTTGAGACGAGGAGGAGAAAGCAGATTAAGAAAACAAAGCATTGAAATGTAGAGTCAAATCTACGCTGGAAAAAAAATAATAATAAAATCATAAATAAATAAACACCAAATCTAACAACAAACAAACAAAAATAACAATCAAAAAACGAAAAACGACACAAAAAAGGAAACATGTTTGTGCATTTTTGTGTTATTTTATAAAGAGATAATATATATTTTCTAGAAATGATAACTGAATACTTGGTATTATGTGTACATAGTATAGACAATTACATTTTAAGATTCCCGTTTCAGATACATGTACTTTAATCCTGGGCATGCATATAATCTTATTATAGTCAATAATCTCAATGGCCCCGTGTTTTGTAATGACATATATATGCACATCTCCATGTTTCAATTTAAACTGCCGGTTGGCTCATCATCATTGTCATCTCTTCTGTTTTTAGCTATAACCGTAGCGCATGTTCACTTGTTTGCCTTAGCTGTGGTCAATTCCTCCACTTTCAATGAACGAACACACACACAAAACGATAAAACAACAAACACATAAATACCAAAAATATTTCATTTCAATCAACAGACACCTCCCCCCCTCACCCCGATCAGTGTTTCTTTCAGAAATTTTCCCCCGAGGGGGCACTTTTGACGTTCGGGGGGGCAGTGCCAGTTTTTCAGTGGCCAGAGGCGTAGCTAAGGGGTGGCAGATGGGGCATATGTCGCCGGGGCGCTAGACTAGCGGGGGCATCTAATGGGCATTGTGTTAATGGAGGAAAATAATAGGTTTCAGAGTTTAGCGGGGGGGGGAGGGGGGTGTAAAAATGAATCTTGTCCCTTGTCATCAAAGACTCACGTCAGTGACGTAGCAGTGTGGGGGGCGAACATTTGGTCTTCCCAGGTGTCATTTTTCTTTACATAGAGCGGCGGGATTTTACGGACATCTGCAGAGTTTCTATCGAGAAAGGTAGCGTAGCAAAAAAGTTAACCCACCTAGGGTGGCGCTAACACTAGGCACGCCGCTGGGCAGTATATATCAGCACCAAATTTGGCTGTCATGGCAAGTAATTTTTATCGGGAAGTAGGGCAGCAGAAAATGTGTGATTGTTTAACAATCAAAAGGTGCATTTTGCAGTATACATGATTCGAACGTTTTGATAAGACTTTCATTTGATCGGGGGAAATAATTTTTCAAGCGTCGGGGGAGGCATTATGGCGACCAGAGCCAGACACAAACTAAATTTCTTCTTCTTTTTCTGTCTATTAAGGGCCCACGATCAATTTATTGATCATTATGGCTCCTATGAATGTAGATGGGATTTGCAAAGTTTCTGTGCCTGGTGTTGATGCGGATATTTCACTGGTAACAAGAGTTACCTAGTAAGGGTATCATGCACTGTATTCAATGTATCTTTAAGACAATGTGTGAAGGGGCATTTCAAACGTTCATATATTTACTGTTAGATGTCTCGTAGAAAAATGCGAAGAATACATCAACATACACCAACTATATCTGGACTACAAATCAGGTTATGATAGCATAGACAGGAAATACATGAACGATGCTGTGCTGGAACTTGGAGTCCTTAACAAACTTACCCGACTCATACATATGACGATTGATAACTACAAAAGTAGACTCAAAGTACAGAGGGAGTACTTGAGGGAGTTCCCAATCAATCTGGGCCTCAGACAAGGAAATCCGTGTATCATTTTCAACATCACTTTAGAAAAAGCATTAGAAACATACGTGTGAGCACCTGAGAGGTGGTACAGAACAACCATAAGGAACTTTATAAAGCCAGCCACTGCAATACCTGGCCTACACAGACGATATAGCGCTACTTGGTAGAAACAGCATTGATGATATAATTAAAACTTTCAGGGAACTTGAAGATGTGACGGTCAAAGCTGGTCTTGATGTAAATAAAGCGAAGGCAATATTTATGATAATGTCAGGAAATACGCACTGATGACTTCATCAATATGAACATCTACGCCTTTGAGAGGGTAGCTACTTTCAAATATCTAGGGGTGAATATAAATCAAAAACTACTTCAAAACAAAAATCTCGCTAAGGGAACAAAGAAGGCAGTACACACCACTATCACAAGACCAGTAGTGAGACTTGGTTCCTACCAGAAAAGCAGAGAACCTGTTAAATATATGACCCGATGATAGACAATTTTGTTTTTAGGAATCCGTACAAACTAAGAGCTATATCAATTGTACAAATACCCATCCATAGTCACAACAATACAAAAAAGGGCAGACTGCCCTAGGCAGGACACATTGAAAGGATGCCGGATTCTGGAGCAACAAAAACGATCTACAGGCAGAAACCTAGGGGCAGACGGCTCACCGGTCGACCAAGACTGAGATGGATTGACGATGTAGAGAATGGCTTACAAAGGTTGGGGTTCGCACATGGAGTTGTAAAGCGATGGATCGATCCCAATGGAAGAATGGGGTGGAGCAGGCCAGGGCCCTAAATGGGATGAAGCGCCACTGGTGTAAACATTTCAGATATTTGGGTGGGAAGCGCTAGAAATAACGATAATAACAGGACATCACTAACTCTTCCACCAGCACAATATTAAATAAATTCAGTCCAATTGGGAGCCCTTAGGGTATGTTTTTTATCGAGAGATACTCCTTAGCTTAGACTCGCCCCTTAAAACTTTATAGGTCCCGGAAATTTTTTGATAAATTCAAAATGCAAGAATGCATTTTTTTTTACATACCGTAGTTAAATTTAGTTTCGCATCATTAAACACTTAACTGTAGAGCAACGGGAGAGATGCTAGTTAATATTTTAGGTGTCATTTGTCATTTCGTGTGAGGTCTGCAACCCACATAGCTGCATGGGGCCTCGTATATTTTAGGGGCTTAAAGTTGGGCTGTAATTACATTAAATTATCCACTTTTACTGCTAGGTAGGGAAGGAAAAAACCGAAAAGTAGCACGGGTGCCATAAAAAGTCAAGCGACGTCTCTGCTTGACTAAGTGAGGTATGCAAACATTTTTTTTAAAATTGAAAAGTAATTTATTTTTAAAGTTATTATTTTAAAATATTTTTGGGATCAACTACATAAAAATAATGAATTTACTAAAAATATTTAGAAAAATTAAGAAAAACAAATTCCCTCCAAACAGGTATCCATCACAAAAAAGAAAAACCAAAAACATACGTTTATTTCAAAATATTTCCAAGTTTCACCAAAGTCAAAAAGAAAAAAAGCTTTTCTGTACAAAGGGCTAAAGACTATATCTTTATGGGTTTTCAAAATTGGTATTTATTTATAAATCATATGTAACCGACATAATTGTTCAGAATTCAAGAATTGTTTATAAAAGAATCATATATTTATTAATGTGTGATTTTTTTCCGTATAAAATTAATGTTTCAATTCTCAATCTCAATATTCAGTTGATTGAAATGTTAATTAAGAAATTTAGACTACTATAATTTGCTTCAGATCATTACAACTTGCCTCTTCGATATTATACTTGAAAACAATTTTTTTACCAATTCCAAATAATTTTTTTTAAACTACTACCAAAAATGGCATTTACAAGATAATCGAAATACTCGATTTTTTTATTCGTTGTTTAAATATATATTATATTCTTTCTACTGGATTATCATCTTAAAATAATTTTTTTTAAATAGTTCAAACAGCTGGGGAAGATTGTTTCTTATTATTATATTAACAGAGAAAAGTCATTGGGGTTTTAATAAATAAAGAATTTTTTTTAAAATCATTTTACTCTGTTCCCGAAATTGTGTTAAAAAATTAGAAACACTCGATTATAATAATTATGATGAAATGTCCACTAATTGTATGTAACCGGTAAATTCCTAATTTTTTTTTTAAAATTATAATTATTGTTATTTTTAAATTTTCATTTTATCTATGTCAGCATACATCTATGGAATCTACTACATTAAAATGTTTGCTAAAAATGATTTTTTTCAAGCATGATACTATTTTACAATATCATTTGAAAACAGATTGCACATGTTTTTTTCTTAGCAAGAACTACCGGTATATTTAATTTACAGACATTTATATCGATGAAAAGGTAGTTTAATACAGGGTTATTAAAAAGTCTTTCAACTTTGCAGCTGCAAAATGTAATTAAATAAAAGATACCGATATCTGCGAATCAGAAAAAGCAAGATTTAGCTTATGATCAGGAGCGGCCAATTTTCAAAACAATACCATATTTATAATCGATTTCTGCGAGCCTGTAACAAGATTAACCTGAACGCTATGGATCATCAATATATATCGAACAAAGCGATATTTTATTTGTTCCAATAATTATAATCTATTAAAGGCACACATTTCAATAACTTTTAAAAATTTTATAAAAATTAAATTTAGAGTAGTTTTTTTTTTTTTAATTATTTTTTCTTACACATTTTCCCCCGTGGGGGGGGGGGCACTTGACTTGCTCCGGGGTGGCAGTGCCCCCCCGGAGGTATGCCTGAAAGAAACACTGCCCCCGATCTCTGTAAGAAATCGTTTTTATTGGTGTGGAAAAAACCAGTTGGGGGACCCGGATGGACGAATAAGTGCCGAGCATTGCAAGCGACCCCTATTATCAAGTACTGGGCCGCAAAAGGCCTCTATTATAGCGTGTCCGGCTATAAGAGGCCCTATTATTAGCGGAGAAGACAAGAGGGAAAGAAGGGGTGGTGGTAATCGGAGTGGGGTGGGTGGTGTGCACACTCAATTGTCACAAAGACGAACCATTCACTCTCGGGCCTCGGAGCGCTATCGGGAAAAATTTGAAACGGAGAAATGGTTGCACATAGCCGAGAGTGGATTGGGTTCATAGGAGTTCTTTCACAAAATATTAAAGATTCATATTGATGAACTTTAAATCTAAAGCATTTCAGATTTATGTTGATGAACTGCTAAATATAGAACATTTAAGATTTATGTTGATGAACTGTTAAATATAGAACATTTCAGATTTGTTTAAAAATCAATGCTTAGTATATATATATATCAGTTTCATTTTTTAAAAAGTCACTAATCAGAGGAGGCTATCTTCTTGTCCTATCTTCTTGTGCTGTCGTCTTGTGCTGCATTCTTGTGCTGTCTTCTTGTGCTGTCTTCTTGTGTTTTCTTCTAGTGCTGACTCCCAATATTTAATTACAATTGTAATCGGCAAGATACCATTTTTAAACGCTACGTGTAATCCATTTGGATATAGGTGATGCTGTCCTTGTGGATATAGTTGATGATTGTCCATGTATCTCATGCGCTCCCCCAACATGCATAATTTAACTTTCGGTATTTAGTGGCCTGAGTCAATTAAAACCCAGTGAACAACGCACTGCTGGGTGGTCTTTCATCAGCCTATATAGATATATCACATTGACAATTTTAAGATCTGTGATGAATGCTGGGTAATCGAGCGGTCTAAACTAAGCCAATCACAAGCTAGTGAACTGGACTGATATCCAGAAAATGCCTAGAGTAGCAAAAACATCACCAGCACCCCGGTTGGGTGGGGCTTGTTAACCTTGGATGGCAGCTACTCTAGGATAAGGCAAACTCTGAAATCAAACCCGGAAATGGAGTATCGTAGTTGTTGTGACATTGACAAAATGAAAATTCCGTCAACTTCGAACGCATCTAGAGCACAGTGAAACACACAAGACACACTGCTGGTCTATTTCCAGTCGTTTTGATTAATTCTTGTCATTGGATCAAATAAACAAAGACGAGAGAGTGAGGCTGACGAATCGAGCCACTCCCTCTCACAATAAAAAAAAAAATACAGCTCATTCAAGGTTACTACAAAGTGCCTTTGTCATCCTCGCGTGTGATGGACGATCAACAACAAAGAATGCTTGTAATGTCATTGGCCCCCTTGTTTTTACACTTAAACTTTTATGTTTAAAAAAGTGTAGGAAATTAAATACCATAAATTTAGATTTGTTACAATATCCTACTAAAAGTCTATACAAGAAATCAGGAGAGAAAGAAACGTTTCAGGAACTACTATTAAAAGCCATTGTAATATTTGATACAACGGGTATCCTCTAATATATTTAAATTTCTTGTGGTCGGAATATTCATGCACTTTAACTAACATGATTCATAAAACTTGTTATTAAACTGGTGTAAAACGTGGTGTTAAACTTTGCGTTAAACTAGGCTTTAGACTAAGGTGTTAAACTAGGTGTTAAACTAGGTGTTAAACTATATGTTAGACTTGATGTTAAACTATGTGTTAAACTAGGTGTTAAACTAGATGTTAGACTTGGTGTTAAACAATGTGTTAAACTAGGTATTAAACTTGGTGCTAGGCTTGGTGTTAAACTATGTGTTAAACTAGGTGTTAAACTAGATGTTAGACTTGGTGTTAAACTATGTGTTAATCTAGGTGTTAAACTAGATGTTAGACTTGGTGTTAAACAATGTGTTAAACTAGGTATTAAACCTGGTGCTAGACTTGGTGTTAAACTATGTGTTAAACTATGTGTTAAATCTGGTGCTAGACTTGGTGTGAAACCTGGTTTTAAAGTTGAAGTTGATCTTGGTGTTAAATGGAGCACTGTGGCACGCACATTGTGTTGTAGCCATCATGATTCAGAAAGTAAGAACCTCCAATGAAATAAGCTCATTTTTAAATTTATATTTTTTTATTTGTTGCCATTGTTTACTTTAATTTTTAAAATCTTATACTAGCAAGACAAAACTCAATTAAGTACAGCTACTGGTGTATGAGACGCCATGGAACAATAAGACAAAACTCAATTAAGTACAGCTACTGGTGTATGAGACACCATGGAACAAGTAAGACAAAACTCAATTAAGTACAGCTACTGGTGTATGAGACACCATGGAACAAGTAAGACAAAACTCAATTAAGTACAGCTACTGGTGTATGAGACACCATGGAACAAGTAAGACAAAACTCAATTAAGTACAGCTAAGAGTGTATGAGACGCCATGGAACAAGTAAGATATATATAACTCTATCCCCATGACTAAAAAGAAAATCTGCACTTAGGGAACACCATTACGCTATTTTTACGGAACTCATTTCACCTCCGTGAAAGAAGTCTACGAATTCTAGTGTTAATTACTTTAACGTGACAATGCTCCCCCACCCCCTCCGTAGATGACGTCTACGAATTCTAGTGTCTAATTACATTAAAATTTACGTGACAATGCTTACCCCACCCCCTCCGTGGAAGAAGTCTACGTATTCTAGTGTCTAATTACATGATTGTGACAATGCTACAACCCCCCTACCCGAGTGACCACCCGTCATCAAATGACCTTGACCTCTATCCCCTAACACAAGATGAATAGTTTATTTGCTTCATTTTGACAGTTTGGAAAAGAAAGCTTCAGCTCGTTAGCCGGCATCCTCTTATAGGGAAATATTGAGTTCAAAGCGGAAAGGGGGATAATTGCCAGTGGATCTAGATCCAAACAGAGCTTCTCGCCCCTTGTGTCTGTCAAATCACGGATCACACAAATTAAAATAATTATAATTATGAGATCAGGACATTGTATTATGGATCTTTGAATACTTGCAATGAGAGTAAAAATATTTACAATTCTTCAGCTGATCAGTCAAGTTATAAGTCAAGCTGGCTGTTTATTAAAGTCAATATTTGAATTTAGGTTAAATTATCATGGCTGCTGTTACAATAAGTTAACATTTGGATTGGGGAACTTGTTAACTTCTGTCTTACAAAGTAAACATCCGTCCTAGTGCAAATGAAATATCCATATTAGTTGAAAGGTTGGATATGGGAACTAGTGCAAATGAAAGATCCACCCTATTTGAAAGGTCGGATGGGGGAACTAGTGCAAATAAAAGATACAACCTAGTTGAAAGGTCGGATGGGGGAACTAGTGCAAATGAAAGATCCACCCTAGTTGAAAGGTTGGATGGGGGAACTAGTGCAAATGAAAGATCCACCCTATTTGAAAGTTCGGATGGGGGAACTAGTGCAAATGAAAGATCCACCCTAGTTGAAAGGTCGGATGGGGGAACTTTGTACCTGTGTACCTCTGTGTACCCCTGTGTACCTTTGTGTGTCCCTGTGTACCTCTGTGTAACGCTGTGTACCCCTGTGTACCCCTGTGTACCCCTGTGTACCTCTGTGTACCCCTGTGTACCCCTGTGTACCTCTGTGTGTCCCTGTGTACCTCTGTGTACCCCTGTGTAACTCTGTGTGTCCCTGTGTACCTCTGTGTGTCCCTGTGCACATATGTGTGTCCCTGTGTACCCCTTTGTAACGCTGTGTACCTCTGTGTGTCCCTGTGTCCCTGTGTGCCTCTGTGTGTCCATGTGTACCACTGTGTACCCCTTTCTGTCCCTGTGTACCCCTGTGTACCTCTGTGTGTCCCTATGTACCTCTGTGTGTCCATGTGTACCTCTGTGTGTCCCTGTTTACCCCTGTGTGTCCCTGTGTACCCCAGTGTGTCCATGTGTACCCCAGTTTACCTCTGTGTACCCCTTTATACCTTTGTACCCCTTTGTGTCCCTGTGTACCCCTGTGTGTCCCTGTGTACCCCTATGTACTTCTGTGTACCCCTGTGTACCTCTGTGTGTCCATGTGTACATCTGTGTGTCCCTGTGTACCTCTGTGTGTCCCTGTGTACCTCTGTGTACCCCTTTGTACCTCTGTGTACCCCTTTGTACCCATGTGTGTCCCTGTGTGTCCCTGTGTACCCCTTTGTGTCCCTGTGTACCCCTGTGTACTCCTGTGTGTCCCTGTATACCACTGTTTACCCCTTTGTGTCCCTGTGTACCCCTGTGTACCTCTGTGTGTCCCTGTGTACCCCTGTGTACCACTATGTGTCCCTATGTACCACTGTGTACCTCTGTGTGTCCCTGTGTACATCTGTGTATCCCTGTGTACCCCTGTGTGTCCCTGTGTACCTCTGTGTGTCCCTGTGTACCTCAGTGTGTCCCTGTGTACCTCTGTGTGTCCCTGTGTACCCCTGTGTACCCCTTTGTGTCCCTGTGTGTCCCTGTGTACCTCTGTGTGTCCCTGTTTACCCCTTTGTGTCTCTGTGTACCCCTGTGTGTCCCTGTGTGCCTCTGTGTGTCACTGTGTATTCCTGTGTACCCCTTTCTGACCCTGTGTTCCCCTGTGTTTCCCTGTGTAATTCTGTGCGTCCCTGTGTACCTCTGTGTGTCCCTATGTACCCCTGTGTGTCCCTGTGTACCCATTTGTGTGCCTGTGTACCCCTGTGTGTCCCTGTGTAACTCTTTGTGTCCCTGTGTATCCCTGTGTACCTCTGTGTGTCCCTGTGTACCCCTGTGTACGCCTTTGTGTCCCTGTGTACCCCTGTGTACGCCTTTGTGTCCCTGTGTACCTCTGTGTGTCCCTGTGTACCCCTGTGTACACCTTTGTGTCCCTGTGTACCCCTGTGTACCTCTGTAAGTCCTTGTGTAACCCTGTGTACCCCTTTGTGTCCCTGTGTGTCCCTGTGTACCTCTGTGTGTCCCTGTGTACCTCTGTGTGTCCATGTGTACCCTGTGTGTCCCTGTGTACCTCTGTGTGTCCCTGTGTACCTCTTTGTGTCCCTGTGTACCCCTGTGTACCTCTGTGTGTCCCTGTGTACCCCTTTATGTCCATGTGTACCCCTGTGTACCAATGTGTACCTGTGTGTGTCCCTGTGTACCCCTTTGTGTCCCTATGTACCTCTGTGTGTCCCTGTGTACCCCTGTGTGTCCCTGTGTACCTCTATGTGTCCCTGTGTACCTCTATGTGTCCCTGTGTACCTATGTGTACCTCTGTGTACCCCTGTGTACTTGTGTACCCCTGTGTACCCCTGTGTATCTCAGTGTACCCCTCTGTGCCCTTGTCTTTTACAGTTCTTTAACTTATTGGAAAGATACATTAGATGACGCTTTATGATTCAAAGGAGAACAACTTTGAAAAGAAAAAGAACAACTTGTTTTTAAAAAAAAAGAAAAAAGAATACATTTATTATTGAAACGCTTTGAACAAATCAGTTTTTAAAAAAGTTATCGGGCATAACTATCACCTAGGGAGGTAGGCGAGTCCCGGGAGGGTTATTGTATGTGTGGTTCGTGTTGCTAACAAGTGAGTTGCACCTCAAAAACATATCAATTCATCTCCCTTAAAGTTCTGAAAATCTTCATCGCTTGAATAAATGTAATTATCTGACATATCTTTCCACCCTCAACTCCTTCGTTGGGAAAAAACATTCTTTTCATCTTTAACTAAGTACGGCCTGATCACAGAAAGCAATGCAAACATCTCTCACAGCTGGTCGTCTTCTTTGTCGTTACAGGGGGTAGACATATTTTACGCGCTTGTTTGATGATACCTAATTTTATCTTAGACGCTATCATATTCATTATTAAAATTACTTTGTGATTGAAATGTGTGTGTGTGTATGAGTGTGTGTGTTTGTGCGTGTGTGTGTGTCTGTATGTGTGTGTGATTTGTGTGTGTGTGTGAAACTTTGATCTAAATGTATTAATTAGCTGAAGCTGATTAGAGAGTATTGAAGAATTCAATAGTTATTGTTGTCACAGAAACACGGATGCTCGCCGAAGACGACTGCAGCAACAACACCGACAAGGGGACTAACAAGAGCACTTATTATAACAACGCCGGCAATGCATACATCAATTGTTTCAACTACAGCAAATACTAAAACAGAAATAAGAACACCAATCGCATCAAATTTGGCCAAATCATTTTCGAAAATGATATCAAGGATAACATCGTACATTTTCAGCAATAACAATGCCATTATCAGGTATCAAAATCTTGATTATATTCTTTTCACTTAGCCTGACCCCTAACTTGAGTAGCAGATAACCCGTTTATTAAATAGGCCAACACCAGCACGTGCACTATTGAGAAGGTTGATACCAATCAACGTGTTTGATCTATTCTCAGGTGAATTATCTCCGACCCTATGAAAGTTGACACAACGTATCAATGTAAAACAGATTACAGACTGTAGAGTAGCTGATCGAAAATTTTTTTTCATCATAGAAAGATCCCGCTGTCCTGTGTAATGCAGAGAGGCCGCGATGCCTTGGTGTAATCATAGAGAGGTCATGCTGCTTTGGTGTAATCATAGAGAGTCCACACTGCCTTGGTGTAATCATAGAAAGTCCACACTGCCTTGGTGTAATCATAGAGATGCTGTGCTGACTTAGTGTAAACATAGAGAGGTTTGCTTACGTGGTGTAAACATAGAGAGGTTTGCTGACTTGGTGTAAACATATAGAGGTTTGCTGACTTGGTGTAAACATAGAGAGGTTTGCTGACTTGGTGTAAACATAGAGAGGTTTGCTGACTTGGTGTAAACATAGAGAGGTTTGCTGACTTGATGTAAACATAGAGAGGTTTGCTGACTTGGTGTAAACATAGAGAGGCTTGCTGTCTTGGTTAGTGTTAAAGGCTGCAAGACTTCATGGGCACAGATATAAAAAAATAGAGCAAAATATTGCCTGTTTATAAAACTAGTTTTTAAGGAAACGTTGAGTATAAAATAGACACAAAAGACAACTGTAATTGAAGACAAGATATCATAGCATTAACTCATTGTAAATACACGGATGGGAGTTTTAATGGATGATTGACTGGATCGGGGCATGGATGAGTTTAAACTTATATAGATTTAAATGAAGAATGTATGTATAAATGGATGCATGGTTTTCTATATTCATCATCATCATCATCATGTCCCGTAGTCTTTTGACCGTTGGGGCGCCACAGATGACATAAAAACTATTCTTCTACATTCCTCTCGGTCTCCTGCCCTATGCATAGCATAGCCTAGTTGTAATCCCGTCCATTCTTTGATGTTATCTTCCCATCTTTTTCTCTGTCTTCCTCTTCTTCTTCCTCCTCTAGTTGTGCCCTGCAAGATTTCTTTGCCGAGCCCTTGTTTTCTGGTCACGTGGCCATACCATTAAAGTTTGCGCTTTTTTACAGACGCCAAGAGGTCATCGTACTGCCTAGTTGCTTGACGAATCCTTTCTTTTACTTGTTCATTGGTGATATAGTCCCTATAGCAGATGCCAAGAATGCCTCTGAAACATCTCATCTCCATCGCCTTTATTTTCTTTTCAAGTTCTACTGTTAATGTCCAGGACTCACATTCATATAAGAAAATGGAGAGGATTAATGAGCTCATCAGCCTGATTTTGGTTCTGGGAGCTATATTTTTCTCGTTCCATATTTTCTTGAGCCTCTTTAGTGCTGTTGTCGTCTGCGCAATCCTGGCCATCAATTCGGGCTTGGAGCCTTCTTCCGAGACTATTGCTCCCTCCTAGGTACTTGAAGCTGCCAACTGTCTCTAAACTTTCCTCACTGACCTTAATTTCAGTGGTGATGCCAGTGGTGCTATTTGTCATCATTTTTGTCTTTTCTGCACTGATTTGCATGCCAAAGGACGATGAAGTCTTGTCGAGACGCTTTACCATGTTGGCTAGCTCTTCTTCGCTTCCAGCCAGTCCATCTATGTCATCCGCAAAGCGTAGGTTGGTGATTGTTCTTTCACCAATGCTAACTGTCCCTACATGCGTTTCCAGTGCATCTGACATTATTCTCTCTAAGAAGATGTTGAACAGGGTGGGGGGAGCAAGCAGCCTTGTCATACTCAAACCGTGGTCTTGAACTATTCTCCGATGTTATTGTTGAAGAAGACTGCGCTGGTGGCCTTATCATAGAGTCTGCTTATCATTCTGGTTAAGCTTGTGTTGATGTTGTAGTGTCTCATGGTTGCCCATAAAGCAGTATGCCAAACCCTGTCGAATGCCTTCTTGAAATCAACAAAGACGTGGTATAGGTTTTGTTGGTGTTGAGCATATTTCTCACATAGTATCGGAGGTTTAGGATCTGCTCAGTAGTGCCATGTCCTTGCCTAAAGCCTGCCTGTTCTTCGGCAATGATTCTGTCGGCATATGGTCTTAGTCGGTTCAATATGACCTTGAGCATGACCTTGCTTGGGTGGCTTATTAGGCTAATGGTGCGATAGTGTTGGCATAACTGAAGGTTACCTTTTTGGGGGAGTATGATAATGAGCGATTGAGTCCATGATTTGGGCCATTCATTCCCCTGTCAGCCATATTTTGTTACAAATATTGGTTAGGGCATTTATCATTGTTTCTCCTCCCTGTTTCACCAACTCTGCAGGGTTTTATCCGCTCCTGCGGCTTTTCCTATTTGGAGTGCTTGGACTGATGCTTCTACTTCTGCATGGAGAATAGGGAAGCTTTCATTGTCTGTTGCTGGGGGGACGTTAAGGATCTCTGGGTCTATCTTTATATTTTCATTATACAGCTCCTAGCAGTATTCAGTCCATCTTTTCAGGATAGCATTTTCCTCGGTCAAACATTTACCATTTTTATTTTGTATGGCAGTACTACGCCCTTGCTTTGCAGTGGCTAGTTTTTTCACGAAGTGGTATGCCTTTTTGCTATTGTGTTTCTTAAAGCAATTTTGAATGTCGTAGCATTGCTCTTCAATCCAATTCTTCTTCGCCCTTCTCATACCCTTTTTGATGGTTTGGTTAATTTTCCTATATTTAGCGGCCCCCTCTGTATCTACCATCTTTGTTTTCTTTAACTGCCTCCGTTTATCACACAGGTCGAGAATGTCAGCTATCACCCATGGTTTTTGTGTTGGTCGATGTTTACCAAGGATGTCATGGGCTGTGTCCGTTACAGCTGTGTTGAAGTTATCAATCAGTGTGGCCATGTCTGAACAGTCTGCATCTATAATGTTAAGCGTTGCAAATTTTCAAGCTATCATTGCTTGGAAGGCTTCTGCTATTTTAGGATCCTTCAGCTTTTCAAGATCAAATTTGATTCTGGTATATCCTTGTTTATTTACCCTCTTTAATTGCAGCCTAAAGGTCATCATGACTAGATCGTGGTCACTTCCAATGTCAGATCCTGGGAAGCTGCGAGTCTTTGCAATGTTTATACTAGACCGGAAGCGTGTTTGCAACATGATATAGTCAATCTGATTGTGATGTTTGCCATTGGGGCTATGCCATATGGTTTTCCTGGATATTTTATGTTCTCCCAGTGCGTTGGCCAGTATGAGTTCATTGAAGCTGGCGAATTCCAAGAGCCTCTGACCTCTCTCGTTTGAAGTTTTGTTACAGTGGCGTCCACATGTCCCTTTCCAGTTTGCATATGCATCTTCTCCTACTTGGGCATTCCAATCACCTTGAACAACAAGAATGTCTTTCTTGGGGGTTTGGTTAAGCACATCTTGGAGTTGATAGTAGAAGTCATCCACTTCTTCGTCATCATAATCTGAAGTTGGTACATAAGCTTGTACAATGGTGATGTTGAAAGGTGTTGCCCTTAGACGGAGAGTAATGAGCCGACTCGAAATTGGTTGACAGCTCATAATACTGTTCTTAATGTTTTTATGGACGAGGAAGCCAACTCCTTGTTCGTGTGTGTCCTCCTGTCCACTAAAATATAGTCTGTGGCCTTCTTGAGTTGATGTTTCTCCAAAGATTTTCCATCTCATTTCGCACAGACCTAGGATGTCCCATCTGTATCAGTTTATTTCATGCACTAATTCCTCCACCTTGCCCGTTTCTCTCAACGATCTCACGTTCCAGTTACCTATCGTAATGTTATTCCTGGCATTGATATTGTCTTTTGCCTTATCATTTGCATACTTTCCACCTCCGTTCTTGTCAAAGACGGTAGGCGCGGCCCTTGGTACCCGGGCGACGGCCGAGCCGGTATGGATTGTGAATCTGTTCTCATGTACATGTAGCATAACTAGGGCAGTTGTAGATAAATTATATGAAAATAAATATCTGAGTGTCTGGATATATGGTTGGGATGAGGATTGTTATGACTGAATGAAGTAATGAGGTATTAGTGCATGGATTGGAATGTGGATCTATAGATGAAGAGGTTGTCGCAAGGATGAAACCATTAATGACTGGATGAATGACTGAATGAATGACTAGATAAATGACTGGATGAATAACTGGATGTTTGAATGGATGAATGACTGGATGAATGACTGGATGTTTGAATGGATGAATGACTGGATGAATGACTGGATGATTGACTGGATGAATGGCTGGATAAATGAATGGATGAATGACTGGATGAATGATTGGACTAAGGACGTGATGAATGACTGGATGAATGCCTGGATGAATGGCTGGATGAATGACTGGATGAATGACTGGATGAATGACTGGATGAATGACTGGATGAATGACTGGATGAATGACTGGGTTGGTCAATGGACGAATGTGTCGAAAACCATTTTGGTATTTTAGGGATAAAATATGGAATGGATAATAGATCGAAGGCGGAATGGATTTATAGAAAAACAATTATACATCAACGAAAAAATTATGATATTTAATGTTGATACTTAGTTTTACTCATTAAACCATCCTCGTGGTAATACAAGATAGTCTCCTTATTAACACGTACTGTTGCAACTAGCGCCATCTTATTAACAGTACTGTTGCAACTAGCGCCACCTTATAAACACGTACTATAGCAACTAGCGCCATCTTATTAACAGTACTGTTGCAACTAGCGCCACCTTAAAAACACGTACTGTTGCAACTAGCGCCACCTTATAAACACGTACTGTTGCAACTAGCGCCATCTTATTAACAGTACTGTTGCAACTAGCGCCACCTTAAAAACACGTATTGTTGCAACTAGCGCCACCTTATAAACTTGTACTGCTGCAACTAGCGCCACCTTATAAACATGTACTGTTGCAACTAGCGCCATCTTATTAACAGTACCGTTGCAACTAGCGCCACCTTAAAAACACGTACTGTTGCAACTAGCGCCACCTTATAAACTTGTACTGTTGCAACTAGCTCTACAAAATCAGGTTAGGCATCAAAAAGTATATTCGTCATTGCTTAGTCAATCAGCTATAAAAATGTCACATCACAAGATCCCCCCCCCCCCAACACACACAAACCTGGTGAGGGTACACAGCGTTAACTAACGGCCTCAGATGTTAAATGCCCCATCAGTGAATAAATCATAAGACAATCACTAGCAACACACAGTTCCCGGGTATAGGCACAACTCACTTAGATTTTATTTAGTACTTAGGCACGGCTCTACTACAATGGCTCTCAAACTTTTCTGCATGGACCATAACGGTTTATCCAGCTAGACCTTGAGTTTATTTAAAGGAGTACCCATGTTTTTGCATAATTAAAAAAAAAAAACTTGTTATCTGAATTTAATTTAAAAATAACTTGCTTACACTAACTACATTATTAAATCTTAACATTTATTTTTCATAAATAATCTCTGCTTGCAAAAGAAATTCTTTAAACTTCTATACTATTTTAAAGTTGTAATAGCATAAATTGTGTAACAACCAAATAACCATTTGAGAAGCACTGATGAAACAGATTTTTAAAGACATTCTTTTGATAACAAAAAAGTGAGGTGAGTGTTTTCATTGGATAAGGGACTGTGGCCCGGGGGGGGGGGGGATTTTGGGAAGGAGTTTGGAGAAGGATGCTAGAATATATACGCACCGCAAACAACACCTCGCTAAGGTTAGACTTCTTCGTGGTGTTAATGAAGAAAACATCGGCACAGGGATCCACTTACTCCTGTATGACGTAGTGATCACGTTCACCTGGGTTTTCTATTAACATTAATGTCACAGACAGCATTGTGGGATCAAAGGATGGGAGAGTCTCTGACCTCCCCACCCCCACGGCATGTTTTCAGCTGCTCCAGGTAGAGACTATCCAGTGTATGGTCATGTATGGAGGACCATGAACTTACAATCGTGTGCCGGGTGGGCTTTAATGTGTCAGAAGGCTTTTATTTTATGATTATATCTTGCTTTGTAACTACGAGATTTCACTGGGCCGATACAGTAGTCAGTAGGAGGCCGGGGGAGACCAATCAAATATTTAAAAAAATTTAGTATTAACAAATCACACACGCAACCACACAAAGAAGAAAATGTATTGTGTTACTTTTATAAATAAAGAAATAACATTCATCAACAAATATGGCAGCCTTCAATCAGCAAACACACAAAGACTACGTGAATCAGCCAACACGCAAAGACTACGTGAATCAGCCAACACACTAAGACTACGTGAATCAAACATACAATCAAATACTACAGAAATGAGCCAAACACACAAAGACTATGTGAATCAGTCAACACACAAAGACTACGTTAATCAGTCAACACACAAAATCTACGTGAATCAGCCAACACACAAAGACTATGTGAATCAGCCAACCTACAAATACTATTATTTAAGAAAGTATTCTACTTCAAGGTTATACAGTCTTTCTTTGGTTTTATTTTAGTCTGATTCATCACATTACGACGGCAACTGCATCTTAGACAAAACAAACAATCTCTGATTACTAATCCTTACCTGACTGCGTCTTGTAATATGCATAACGTTTTTAGACATATAATCATATTACTTTATAAATTAGGATTATATATACATTATAAAAATTAAATGTTTGAGCGAGTATCCTCAAATTTGCAAATCAAGTACTTAAAGATGGCTGGACAACTCCAGCTAAGGAAAACCTCAGAAAGATCGCGTTTCTCCCTTAGCAGCATTAAATACCCTTGACATCCAAATTACGCTGGACATCACACTTGTGTCGCTGGACATCACACTTGTGTCGCTGGACATCACACTTGTGTCGCTGGACATCACACTTGTGTCGCTGGACATCATACTTGTGTCGCTGGACATCACACTTGTGTCGATGGACATCACACTTGTGTCGCTGGACATCACACTTGTGTCGCTGGACATCATACTTTTGTCGCTGGACATCATACTTGTGTCGCTGGACATTATACTTGCTGTTTTTGTTACACACATTTATCACTCGCTTGAAGAATTTCAAATGAGATCCAACCGACTTTACACGTCATTGCCTCCCAGTACATGAATCCATCTACTTCCTCTCCACCCCTGCCCCTGAGGTCAAGATATATACCCGGGGGCTTTCCCACAACGCTCGGGTGCATGTTGTGTTTCTCCCCCAGAGTTGTCATTTCTGGTGTCTATGTTGATGCGACATAAGCAAATACACAACGTGCAATCAGCTGCCAAGCTCAAAGCCTGGCAGAATGTTCACAAGGCACGTGGAAGGGAAGGTGAGCCATTGTTGGAGCTTTCAAAGAGGGCCCGAGACTTAACTTCGTTTCATTGTTTATTGTTCGGAATGTCAGGGTGAATCGGAATATGGTTCGGGTGGGTGAGGTGAGGTATAGGGTGGGGGGTGGTAGGAAATAGGCTGAGAAGTGAGATGTGATGTGTTGTAAAATTAATAGCAGATACACAGTGAGAAATGGTAAAAAGGTATATATTCTAAGGAGAATAGAGCACGTGATTATCTGTAAAATTTGAGGGTAATAGTGTAACTGGGTTTAACTTTTAAAAAGGTGTATGATATGAAAGAACAGTAGGTGATAATGTGTAATAGGTAAGAAATGAAACAGTTTTTCAAAGTCAATTCGGTGTTATCGAAAAAATTGGTAATATGCTAATCTGTTGTAATGTCAAAATTTGAGGAACTTAGCAATTTAAGAGCAGAAAAGGTGAACATTCACGGAGAAATATTAATTTTTGTTTGAATACACCCCAATGGATTATGTATACAAGACGAATAGATATTTGAGTAGTTTCAGCCAGTGGATTTATAGCAAAGGTGGTTCGGAGGGATATGGCCTACCCGGTTGGCATTTGTTTCCTTATATGGAGGGGCGGAATTTTCGGCCAACTGTAGAGCTTTTTAAGTAAAGGGGCCGGAAAAAAGCTTGGCCCAACCAGGGCGAAACTAAATCTAGCTACACCACTGGTTTCAGGGGTGGCACTATCTCTAGCTACACCACTGGTTTCAGCGACTATTTAAGGAAAATGCCGAGTATGAAAAAATGCTAACATAGAATGGGGGGGGGGGGGGGGTGTTCATATACAACTTTGAAATAAGAGTCAAGAAAAGAAAGAGAAAACTGTGTAATGGACTCTATTATTGCCTTAATAATGCTTTTAGATGAGGGGTATGATGTGGACGGGTATGGTAGAGAGATGGTGTGGGGGGTGGTGTGGAGAGAAGGTGTGGAGAGGTATATTGAGGAGCGGTGGTGTGGACGGGTGGTGTGGTGGGGTATGCTGTGGAGAGGTATAGTGTAGATCCTCGTCAAGACAATGCCATCGCACGAAGTCCGCCTTGAGTACTCAGAAATCCAACTCCTGAAGATAAAAAAAAAAGTTGTACACCACGGAATAAAACCTGGCAATTATGTGGCAAACCAGGTTAAAGAAGAGTGGGGAGCGATATAGGGGGGAGGTGGGGGAGAGACTGACGTAATATTTTTTGGAATAGATCCCAGTGTTCGGAAAGGTTTTGGGTCGGGGGAGGAAGTACGCACCGATTGGAATAACAAATCTATTTCTGTCCTCCTGATTACATTGTATGAGAAAAAAAACATGAGACTTTTTGGTTGTGTAGTGTTATATTTGTAAATAGGTCGTGTATGAAGTCTTGAGATAATATGGACATTTTGATAAGTCGTGTGTGTTGTCTTGGTAAAACGTGTCGATATTTGGTTTTAACCATACACACACAAAAACTTTCTAAAGTACACATTGCCTGACATTTTTTAAAAATCTTAAAATATCCAAGTTTATCAAATTATCATTGTATTTATTATTATTATTATTATAGTGGTCTTATATAGCGCGGTAACCAACCTATGTTATGTAAAATGTGTATATACTAGATAGACAGCTTATTCCGTTATCTAATCTTATTCAGTTGTTATAATTGACTATTTAATAAAGTGTGTGCGAGTTTGACTTTTCATTCGTCCTAACTGGGCAAAGAATGGTGTTGGCCACTGGTCACCAAGGATTTGAATGAGTTCAACCAAGCGTAAACTCAAACAACAATAGGAACATATTTCATTGTTCTGAATAAAGAGCTCTAAACAACAATGAAAACGTCTTGAACTACCATCAATGACTTGAACAACCATCATTGACCTGAACTACCATCTATGTTTTGAACTACCATCATTGACTTGAACTACCATCATTGACTTGAACTACCATCATTGACTTGAACTACCATCATTGACTTGAACTACCATCATTGACTTGAACTACCATCATTGACTTGAACTACCATCATTGACTTGAACTACCATCATTGACCTGAACTACCATCTATGTTTTGAACTACCATCATTGACTTGAACTACCATCATTGATTTGACTACTTTTTATTATTATTATTAGTTGTCTTATATAGCGCGGTACCCCAGCCTAGGGATAGGCTCACCGCGCTGAACATAAAAATATTAGAAAAAGAGACATAATCGTGACAAAAAAATAAAATACATTTATGTAATAAAGATCAGCAGTATAAAGACAAAACAAAAACAAATGCATATTCAACCCACCCGCCCCAGAATTTTTACATGTCAAGCCAATGGACGGCGGCCAGCAGCATCGTTTATCGGTCAGATGTGGGGAATCAGTCGGGGTAGTAGAGTTTAAAGAGATGTGTTTTGAGTGCAGTTTTGAATGCCTGAGTGGTTGATATATTGCTGATGTGTAGTGAAAGAGAATCCCATTGTTTGGGGTCGCAGAAAGAGAAAGATCGTTCACCATATGTTTTAGTGCGTGTTTTAGCAACGGACAGAATACGCGTGTCTGCGGAGGAGCGAAGCTGTCAAAGGGGTGAATAGACAGAAAGAAGTTCGGTTAGATAGGAAGGGTAGGAATCTGAGAAAAGTATTGACAGAGGACAGACAACTTGTAATCAATGCGTGCCTGTATAGGGAGCCAATGAAGTGAGTGGAGTAGTAGTGACATGATCACTGCCCATCATTGGCTTGAACTACCATCAATGTTTTGAACTACCATCATTAACTTGAACAACCATCATTGACTTGAACTACCATAAATTCTTGTAGCTACCATCAATGCCTTAAAATTTGGGAAATGTATGTCGGTGAGGAGAGGCGAAGATTGAGATGACAATGGAAAAAAAAGGGGGGTAGGGCAGAGAGGATTTGGAGAGAACGGCAAAGTAAGGACATAGTGGGCGGAGAAAAAGAGATCGAAAGAAAGAAGCAGAGCGAGAAAGAGACAAAGAGAGAGAGAGATAGAGAGAAATAGAGAGAGAGAGAGAAATATATATATATAGAGAGAGAGAGAGCTAGAGAGAGAGAGACAGAGAGAAAAAGACTTGGAAATAACGGGATAAGTACTCATTTGGTCAACAAGAAACACCTAAAGACGCTAGGCTGATTTCATTGGCCATGTTGTCTGTCTGGGAGGTAAGGGGAGGGGGGCGTTTTACTAATATCCTTGTTACTTTTACCTAAACATGGGGCTCGGGAACAACGGGTCCGGGAGTAAATTGGAAACAAACAAAACATTGTTTGAAAGCCAAAAATATTTCCAGGAAAGTTTGTAGAGCGTAAGTTCTAAATGACATAATTGATCCTGAGACTTATTTTCTGACTTTTAAAAAATATTTGTTGAGGGAGGGTGAGGGAAAATATAAACTTTTAAATAACATATATTTTTGTCCCCATGATATCATTTTAAACAAGTTTCCGTTAAGAAAATTAAATTTGAAAATCTTCCGTTAAAAATGTTATTGCGAGAATAATTATTTTGTATAACTTTCGCGTAATCAGGGTTGGAGGTCAAAACATATATATTATCACCCAGACTCCAGGTATGAAATTCCAACGTATGACGTCAGTAAAAATATGTTAAAATTTCAAATGAATACAAGTAGTTTTTAGAGAAATTATTATGAACTGGTTTATATCATCACTAATCACATTATAATGGCGCCATGTTCCACTCTTTAACCTATTTTTCACAGTCTTAAACCTGTATATCCCACTCATACGACATCATGTTCAATTCTTACGACTGACATTATAATTCCAACACAAAACCACACCATGTCACCACTTATCCAGACTTCATTCCACCCTTACGCCACAAACCATTCCACTCTTACGCCACCACGATCCCACTCTTAAGTACCCACCATTCCATTCTTAAGCCGCCGCCATCCCATTCTTACGCCACCACCCTTCCACACGTACGCCACCACCTTACCGCTCTTACGCCACCACTATTTACTAAGGCTCTGTTCTATCCACTTAGTAAATATATCCCATGTTGCACTAGCCCATGACTACGCTTACCCAAGTCAAAATAATCGTTTGCAAAAGTCGGAGGCTCTCTAGTTGTTTCTACCAATAACTAATGGGCTGTATTTGTAACAAATGGTCTACAGAAGTAGCCCCAAAAATGGTACCGCATTGAACTTAAATAAAGATTGTTCTTTACAATTAAATAATTGATGTGCGGAAAATACAAACAGCAAAAAACAGTCTAGTATGATAATGATAAAATACATTTCTATTTCTTCAGGATTTATGTTCAATATTTTTTTTTTACGTTTTTTATAATAAAATTTTGTTCTGTTGTAAAAGTGAACCTCTAAAAGAACCACTGTTTCATTTATTGTCAATGTTTTCGATAAAATTTTGAAGACCCATGGTCTTTATGTCCAGCCATCTTATTGAACCATTCGATCCCCTTCCTCAGACCCATACTAACCCTTTCCTCAGACCCATATCAACATCCTTCCTAAAACCTATACCAACACCTTCCTCAGACCCATACCAACCTCCTTCCTAGGACCCATACCAACACCTTCCTCAGACCCATACCAACCCCCTTCCTCTGATGCATACCAACCCCCTTCCTTTGAACCCTACCAACCCTTCCTCTGACTTGCAATTCAACGAAAAATAAACAATGACAAGAAGAAAAGAACTATTCAGACTGACCAGGCTTGAAGTCTCCAGTGGCCCGGAATGTCTGAGACAAGATCACTGACCACTTCCTTCCATTATTTACCGGCATTTGTGCAATGTTTTATGAGGTTCAACTTGCGGCTTCGGGTCTTGGGTTGGCTATATTCATTATCGTTAGGACTGGGTAAGGGTCTACATGCTTAACTAAGTGAAAGAGAAACACAATTTAATGACAACAAGTAAAATTAGTTGCTCGAGAGTACTATGATGGAAACACTGGTGCCACAACCTCCCCACACAATTGCATCCCCATCCTTACCAAAACATACACACACACACATTAATAATATGTGAATGTGTCATTGTTAGTTAATTATTGACTGCAATGGAGACACAATAAACCACTGATTCGCCCAATTCAACCTTGTATGATTTTTTACTTTAAATCTATACCTGGTGTTGCTCCCAGGAAAAATCAGATAAACTGACAAAGCAATTTGTCCTGGTTATTTGATATGGTAATCTGACATGACATCACGACATAACAACCTGAATGAAAAGCATGGTGATACTATCGATTAATATATCATGACAAGATGAAGTTAGGATGTGAAATTGACAACATTTTAAATTACATTCCACTGTGCTCTTCTGGGCGCTTAAACACAGAGACTCAAGACATGTCAAACATGGAATATTTTGGCGAGAAAGAAAAGTAACAAAAATAAAAACAGCATTTTAAATACCCTTAGGAAATAGCCGCGTGTCTATATTAAATTAGATCAGAGTAGACATTAGATTGCAAGCGTAAAATCCTTAGAGAAATCAAGACTCTAAATGGTGATATTATATTGGAGGTAAAGACCTACAGTTGATATTATATTGGAGGTAAAGACCTACAGTTGATATTATATTGGAGGTAAAGACCTACAGTTGATATTATATTGGAGGTAAAGACCTACAGTTGATATTATATTGGAGGTAAAGACCTACAGTTGATATTATATTGGAGGTAAAGACCTACAGTTGATATTATATTGGAGGTAAAGACCTACAGTTGATATTATATTGGAGGTAAAGACCCACAGTTGATATTATATTGATGGTAAAGACCTAAAGCTGATGTCAGCAGTAGCCAGTAGCAATAGAACGTCGTGAGTTTTTCATAGTGCAGGCCACTTAAAAGACATATGTTTTAGTATGACGCCTCTTCTCCGGCTCTCTAGGACCGGCCATCGGCCGTCTTGATGAAATGTATTAAATCTTGTGGTCAGTTAATAAAATTATTGTCCAGGACAAAAATATGGCAACCAATAAATAATGTTCGTAAAATCATAAAATCAAATTTGGCTCCCTCTGTAATCACTTTATGCTGCCCTCAGTTAAATACGTCAACACTGAATTTTTCCTAAGTTACCTATGTAACCACTTTCTGTTATCCTAAGTTATCTACGTTACCACTTTGTGTTGACGTAAGTTATCTCGATCACCATTTATGTTGCCCTAAGTTTACCGCCCAATTATTATATGTTGTCCCAACATCAGTGGTCCTCATTCATTGACTCCCCCGGGATTCCGGTCGACAAGTCTTAGGTGTCTTGCCGATTTGGAAGCGTTGGCCGCCGGACCCCCTAAACGTTAACCCGGGGAACAAGACCACCATTGCGTGTCCCGCGTGGGCAGACAAAGGCACGCATGCTACCTGTCGGAATTAAACATTTCCTACATGACTGCCAGCTGTGATATTTTCATTGTTGGAGGAAAAGGCAGAGACAGGGTAGGGATCATGATTACAGGCATTCCGTTACAGGATATGAGGCGAGAGTCTGAGGTGGAAGCCTATGGCCGATGATTCTAGATATGCAGCCCTGAGAAAGCTGCTCCTAGGCAACCGTTTCGTCCCAGCTACTTTTCAATAGTTGCGAGATGGAAACCCACTGAAGAACCCCTCTTATAGGGCGTCCGACATTTCCCCGGGATGTTTGGGGGAAGATATTTGGACGTACATTTACCATCCCAACTCCCAGGAAAGTCGATCGTGTCCACTGTTTGTATGCACAGTGTCGAACCGACCGGGTGTCCTTGGGTTAGGGAAGACTCCAGCAGAAATCCCGATCGAGGGGACTCGGGTGGGAAACGTCCTGGCAAAGGGACATCTTTAACGTGCCGCTTCACGGCCCGATTTTCGGGCTGGGGGTGGGTTGCTTTGGGGAGGACATAAGGAGCAATAGCTCGACGGCTCGATGATGCCATTTCCTAATGTGATTTTGTCGCCGTATGAACTTTTGAATGTTATTGTAGGTCCACTCTTTGAGTTTTATTTCAATAATGTATTTAATGTATATTTACAACTGCCTGCAATTTAAAAAGGAAGAAATTATAATTATATTAAAAAAGAAATTTTTAAAAATATATATACTATTTTTTAAACGCAATTAAAGTCACGAAAATGTAATGATGATGATTCGCGACATTTTTTATAAAGTTAATGTTAAAAGCCATATAATTTTAGTTTCAAGAATATTTATAATACAATGTATTTTATACAAAAACAATCTCAGATTGATATTTATTTTAAACTTCTCTATTTTTTTTTTGCTTTCATATAAATAAAATAGTGTTTTTTCAATCTCATTTTATTACGCTTTTCGGGAAAACCCAAAATTGTATATCGTAATTTCACTGCTTAAATGTATCAGCATATTTCAAATCTCAGTCAGCTAGGCATTTGCCTCTTTATAATAAGATCTAGTAAGATCATTCTAGTTTTTGAGTTAAATCGAAATTTGTTTGATATCGTTTGAAATATTTTTTTAAAGTAAATTTAAAAATTAATTTCGCAATATTAACTACGAACTAAAAATCAACTACAGATGTTTGGGTTTTCCCGATAAATATGATTTTAAAATGATTAATACTTAGACTGTCATTTATCGATAATAAAAAGAATATCTTAAAGTGAAATTATGATAAATTACTTAAACTAGTTGTTTAATTGTTAATTTAAGGCTAGTTAAAATTTATAATAACAATACTTAAACACAGGGGCGCCCGCAGCGTGACGCACTGGACGCATGTGCGTCCACTAAAATTTACAAAATTAATATTTGTTTATAAAAGTCAATTAGCGCCTTACCGCAGCACCACGGAGCTCAATTATTAAATTAAATATTAAAAGCAAATAACAAAATGAAAAATATCAAATTTAAGAGTTCCCCTCACCCTTGACTTGTGAGAATGTGAGTGACAGTTCGCCTTACTCCTGACTTGTGAGAATGTGAGTGACAGTTCCCCTCACCCCTGACTTGTGAGAATGTGAGTGACAGTTCCCCTCACCCCTGACTTGTGAGAATGTGACTGACCGTTAGAAACTTTTTAAAAATATCTATGCAACTACCGAGTATTTATTACTTTTACTTTTACATCTCTATTGTAAGACGTGCGCATGTCCGGGCGGCCATATTTGTTTAGGTTCAAGTCGTTCTTCAAGTAGTCTACTCTAGCACGTTTTTTTTTTTTAATCGTTGCAGTATTCTTGAATTTCCTAAATTTTTAATAATGGGTGACAGTAATAACGGTGAGACCGGCGAAAAATCTCCTCCTAAAAAGAAACTGTGCATTACATCATTCTTTAAAAAAATTGCAACGCCCGGTTTATCAGCAACATCAACGTCATCAACAAATGTGCCACAGGTGAAAGATGCTGCCAAAAATACTCCTGAAATGACATTATTATTGGATAACCACATATCAGTGTGTCCTCAAATTCAAGTGAATCCCAATCTGATTCAGAATCATCATTATGTGACACATTGACATTAGCCGCAAAGAAAGTCACAGGCATTAAAAGTCTCTGTTTGGCTGTATTTTTCGATATTGGTGAGGTCAACTTTAACCAAACATTACCTCACTCAGTAAAGAAATCAGTGCTTTTGGAAAAGTTTCAACCATCTAAGAACTGGAGAGGGCCTTTGAAGTCAGTTGGGAATAAACAACGCCGTGTGCCTGGTGCTATGTTTAACTCAAATGTGTATCCGTTTATGAGTTACAGTGTCAAAGCGGATGGTGTTTTCTGTGCTGTCTGCTCAGTATTTGCTTCAGGTACGGCATGTGCTTTTATACGCGAGCCGCATTCAGACTGGAGTAACATAGACCGACATGCACAACGTCACATAAAATCCTTGACACATCTTAGCTGTATACAAGCAGCATATGCATTTATAAGTGTATGCGAAGGTAAATCAGTCTCGATGAAACAGCAGCTATCTCAAGCGTACAATGACAAAGTCCAAAGGAACACAGCTGCTCTCCAATCCATTATTAAAACAATAATACTGTGTGGACAGCAAAACATACCAATGCGCGGAAAATCAGATGATCGGAGCAATTTTATGGCTCCTCTTAATTTCAGAGCCGAGCACGATTTTGCTCTTAGTGAGCATCTACGCATCGCGTCAGGTAATTCAAAATACATCAGTCATAGAAAACAAAACGAGCTGGTTGCTCTGTGCGGAAACCATATTCGAGACTAGATCGTCAAGGAATGCATCGCTACAAAATACTTCAGCATCATTGTTGACGAAACTACAGATGTCTCAGTCAAGGAGCAAGTGAGTTTGAATCTTCTTTTTGTCACATCTGATGCAAAACGGCATGAAGAATTTGTGTCCTTTGAGGAAACGTCTGACACAACAGGTGAAACGCTATATAATCTAATTACTGGAAAACTACAAGAGTTGGCCTTGATGTCCGCAATATTGTTGGTCTCGGGTTCGATGGAGCTGCAAACATGAGTGGAAAAGTAAAAGGAGTTAGAGGACGCTTCCAACATGTGGGAACAGCAGAATACGTCCACTGTCGATCACATACACTAAACTTAGCTATTGTGAACACTTGCAGTGAGGGCGCTGTTAGAAATATGTACAACATGGTCAGTGAAGCTGTTAACTTTATTACAGCATCTGCCAAGCGTCTAAATATATATACAAACTCAAGCCATGAAGATGCAACACGACTTAAGAAATTCTGTGCAAAAATGTGGACTCGACATGAAGAAACATTACAAAGGTTTTAAGAGAACATTTGTATTATACTTGAAACTCTGGCCGGTTTGACTCAAGATAATGATCGTCAAACATCTGTCAAAGCAAGCGGTCTCCAATTAGCAATCCAGAATTTTCAGTTCATATATACGCTTGTCTTTGTTCATCACTACTTGCGCTACACGAAACCGATTTCCTACTCATTGCAGTCTGTGGATCAGAATTTAGTTCGTGCCTCTAGTGAGTGCAAGGAGTTGATCGACTTTCTGAAATTGAAACGGAGCAATGACGATTCATGCAATTCATTGTTTGTTTAAGTTAAACATATACTAAAATAAAAGCGGATATACTTTTTAGCATAATTATATTTTATGGATCTCCGTCAAAGAAATAGTGAGTTATTATTCTATAAAAATTCAGCTAAGCTAACTTTATAATACTTAGAAAACAAATATATTGAAGTACGTTTGTATTCTTAAAAACAATAATTGAGATTTTTTATTAAGAATCCAAATGCATTTAAATGGAATCGTTTATTAAGCTTTATATGGTATGCCAAGCTACTTCTTATATATATACTAGTGAGAACGAAGCATGCCACTGAAAGAAAAACAATAGTTTGTGTTTTAATTACATTTTTGAAGTAAATTTTAAAGATAATTTTTTTTCCGTCTGGTGCGTACACAAATAAAATAGAAGGTTTTTCGACATACGTGAGAAGAATGGATTTTCAAAATTTAGTTCCCACACTTGTAGGGATCGATTCACCAATGCCCTACTTCTTTTTTAAATTATATTTATATAGCTCACATAATAAAAAAAAAAGTTATGTCCACGGCCCCAAAAGCAAAATTTTAAAATGGTTTTACTGATAAAGAAACCTATTTATTATGTCACATACAAACTGAAATGTCACTAATTTTAGTAGATTTAATTTCATCAACACATGCAATAGCTCTGTTTGAAATTTTATTTAAATATTTCATATAAGAAAAAAATAATTTAGGGCCCGCGGCCCCAAAAGCAATATTTCAAAATGTATAACCTAATCAGAAACATTTGCTGGCATTCGCACAACAATTACAAAAGTTTTTTTTTCAATCGGATGAATGGTGTAGGAACGCATACGCAAATTATATTTAGCTCATAAAAGGGAACACATTTTTTTAGGCCCCGTACATGTGTACAACAACTCAAAAAAGTTTTATCGTATTTATGGTATAGGAGCGCGTAAGGGATATACATACATTACATACATTAATTTTTAAATATGTATAATGTTTACAGAATTAAAGATAGCTTTTGCGCAACTATTCAAGAAAGCGTTCTATCTATCTATCTATCTATCTATCTATCTATCTATCTATCTATCTATCTATCTATCTATCTATCTATCTATCTATCTATCTATCTATCTATCTATCTATCTATCTATCTATCTATCTATCTATCTATCTATCTATCTATCTATCTATCTATCTATCTATCTATCTATCTATCTATCTATCTATCTATCTATCTATCTATCTATCTATCTATCTATCTATCTATCTATCTATCTATCTATCTATCTATCTATCTATCTATCTATCTATTTAATCTTAGAAAATATTAACCCATCTCTAATTTGAAAATCAAATTTTGAATTTTGTAAAATGATTGGTTCTTGATGTTCATGGCTACAAGTATGTAAATATAGCTATGTTAACGTCATGATTTTTTAAATTGTTAAACACAAGTTCATAGGTTTAAAGAGAATATATCATCTTTTTCACAACTATAATATCATTGGATTTAAAGATATTGTCATTCACGTAAAAATGTTCACATCCTCTTTCTCACCCTCGATATATATGTACCTAAGAAGGTAATTATTTATCAAATTCATTCTGAGGCTTTTCTTATGCTGCCTTGTGCAAAATAAAAGGTTATTATTACTCCCCGCTCCCACAAGTAGAAATAAAAGGTTATTATTACTCCCCGCTCCCACAAATAGAGTTTAAAAAAAAAAAATAATACAATAATCCACCAGATTGTAGTCTCCTTTCTTATACAAAAATGAAGTTGTTTACATTTCATATGCTTTGTTCTTATTTGGATGAGTGATAATTGCATTACTGAAAGCTTTTTGGTCATGTAGTGTTGTTGTACAAATTGAATTGCAAGGCATTTTCTTATTAAATATATATTTAAAGGTAAAGTTTTTACTATTTATAAATTTAAGAAAAGTATATTTTGAGAATGAATAAAAAGTAAACATTTATTACATGTTAAAAATACAAAGATAATTTTGTATTTAATTTTAGCATTTTAAAAAGTAATCAATTATATTTATTAAGTTTACTTTTAGGAAGGGGAAAATAAATTATCAGTTTTGCTCGGTTATTAAATCAGAGAAATTTTAACTTTGGTTAAATGTGCAATAGGCGCTATGACGTCATTTGCGTGATTATTAAAAACAAATTAGTTGTAATGTTATTTTGCAACGAACTAACAAATGCTCAAAAAAACTGATGTTTGGGTTTTCCTTATACATTTGTTTACGGTGTAATTCTTTGCTCATACTTTTTTATCTTTTTAATTTTTCATAACTTTCAACCATATATAAAATTCTTAAAATCGTTCCTTAGTTGTTACTTTGCATGTATTTGTAATTTATAATAATATTACTCAAACGTTTAGTTAAATGAAAGCGAATATATAAAAATTTTTGAGCATATTAGTTTACGCGATTTCCATAAAATAATAGAAAACAACTATGATCGTTTTTAAGAATCCGAACGTATTTAAATCTTTTTGGTTCTTTGGCGTTACGGTCATATAATATATACATATAAAGCTTTCATAAACCGAGCCTCAACACAACTACACTGTGTAATGTTTGAATTGTAATATCTGGTAAAAGCTATCACAAAAATATTGTTTATAAAATATTCTAACATATCATTCTCTTGTACTATCTGCAGTTTTATAAGTTCATAAATTGTTGTTGAACCATAAAACTATCTAGCACTAGACTTGTATTAAACACACCACTTTTCTTAAAACTCGTTGGACTCTGATGATAGCTCAAAGTCAATAGCTATGTAATATACATCACGTGCATAAACCAGGTCTCAGCACAAGCAGGCCACATAAATGTAAAGCTATATTTATAGATGGCATTTCCCCTGTGCAAAGACTAAGAGGTCTATTCAGTAAAATTTCCCATTACCGGAAGAAGATAACCAAAAAAAAAAAAAAATCACAAAAAGAAGAAAAAACAAGATAGCGCACACCATAGAAAGGAGACAAATTTGCTTTTACCTCCCTTGATCATATTAGATATCCCACTCCAGTATTTTAGCCCCCGACTTAACGCTGTAGAGCCGCCCCATGGCTACAAGCTTTGTATCGTTAAGACAAGGGTTCTGGTGACGAATGACCCCGGTATCTACTTAGTGATATTTGCATGGGTTGAGTAGCATCAGTTTTCTTGTAACTGCTATGAAGATGTACGCCATCCCTCTATTAAACAAATTCAATATAATCTCAGATCGCATATATCGAACGTGCCGAGAGAGTTTGAACTGTGGTAGACGGTCAGTGATGAAACTGGTCGAAGCATTAAGTGGTGCTCCAGCTCATGTCTATTTATAGTGTCCAAAATGTAAAGATACAGTTAAAAAATGTCCATCATGTTTTTATACTATTTGAATGACTCTAAATATTTGTCCCTTTTAATAATAACAACTCAACAGTTATTCATACCCCACGATAATTGGACGAAAGTCTTGTAACAAAATAATTTAAGGAAATACGAAAACTCAAACAAAAAGTATCTAATTATTTCCTGTCTCCTGATATTTATCTTTATTTTAACACTTTATTTCGTCCTCTAGTCATTGCACCATATTACCTGCCCCTTTATCTCTAACCTACCATATTGCCTGCCCCTGTATCTTTAAGACCTGACATATTATCATGTCATATATCTTTAATATGCTATATTACCTGCCCCTGTCTCTTAAACCTACAATATTACCTGCCCCTGTATCTTTAACATGCCTTATTACCTGCCCCTGTTTCTCAAAACTGCAATATTATCTGCCCCTGTATATTTAACCTGTCATATTACCTACTCCTGTATATTTAAACTGCTATATTACCTGCACCCTGTATCTTTAACCTACCATATTAACTGCCCTGTATATTTAACCAGCCATATTACCAGATCCTGTATCTTTAACCTGTCATATTACCTAATCTTGTATATTTAAAATGATATATTACTTGCCCCTGTATATTTAAGACGCCATATTACCTGCCTCTGTATATTTAAGATGCCATATTACCTGCCTCTGTATATTTAACATGCCATGTTACCTGCACATATATCTTTAACATGTCATAATACCTGGTCTGTAGCCCCTTATACTTTAATCTCATACTTGCCCCTCATGCTAGCCCCTTATACTTTCCTCTCATAATTTCCCCTCATACTTGCTTCCTCATACTCGCCTCTCATACTTTCCCCTCATATATGTCTCCTTCCCCTACACCTTCCCCTCATACTTGCCGATCTTGTATGCTGCTCATATTTGCCCCTCATACCTGCTCCTAATACTTCTTCAACGTTCTTCTTTGTCATACTTGCCCCATTTACTTGCCCCTTCATTTTCCCCCTTATACTTGCCCTCATACTTCAGCTTCATACTTGCCCCTCATACTTGCCACTCATACTTTCCCCTCATACTTGCCCCCTCATACGTGTCCCTCAGACTTGCCCCCTCATACTTGCCTCTTATACTTGTCCCTTCATACTTGCCCCTTCATACTTGCCACTCATACTAGCCCATTATACTGTAGCCTCATACTTGTCCCCTCATACTTGCCCCCTCATACTTGCCCCCTCATACTTGACCCATCATATTTGCCCCCTCATACTTGACCCATTATTTTTGCCCACTCATACTTACCCCCTCAACATTACCTTTATACTCCAGCCTCATACTTGCCCCCTCATACTTGCCTCTCCATTATTGTGGATCCTATTCTCCTGATACATTTATAAATTGTATTACTTTTAATCAATTTTTTGTTTACTTTACTGTTAAAAGAATTGCTTTCCCGAATGGCTAATAAGAAATTGCATTTATCGATCTTGTCATCAATAAGTCGATTGCGCATGGAGCAAGAACTTAGAAATTTTAGGTAAGTGAAAACTGTCACTACAAAGGTAACACAGAATCAAAATTACAAGAGCTGATGACAATGATGAACACGTAACTTAATGACACACTATCTGATGACATTTGTTTTTACTTTTAAATGTATCTCTAATTCTTTGTCTTCATATTCATCTGTTCCTTTCAACATCTCATTCTATAAGCGGAACACAACTCTAATTGGTACTGACAGACTAAGTTAACGTTGACACTTAACCCACGATCTCTGCTAACAGTCCATAGTAGATCTCGCTTGCTCTCAAGGGGCGGTTCAAATGTCGACCACTGTAACGCAATAAAGAGCTACATAATGCTATTTGCATTTTTTTTTGGCAGACCGGAAATAAAGGACTGCCCAGATGTAAGGGTCTTATCTGATGTCATGAAATACCCCCTCTCCACAACCCAGCCCACCTAGCGTGTGTTACCTTTCTTGTCTGTAGATGTGTGTGGTAGATTTCCTTAGAACAAAAGAGAGGGGCGGTTAGTAAAGGAGAAAGAATAAAATTTAGGTGACGTTTTGTTGTTGAAGTTTTCGGACTTGTCTGTAAATAAAAGGAGGAGGTGGGGTAGGTAAAATATCAGAGAGAATTACCATTGCTTATTTTGTTCGTGCCATACTGTACCTTAACCTTAAATCCGTTGATGTAGAGATGTAGGTGCTGGATCACAAATTAAGATGATGAGTGTCTCATACGTTTTAGAAATATGGGTGCTGAACCACAAATTAAGATGATGAGTGTGCCATGCATTGTAGAAATATGGGTGCTGGACCACAAATTAAGATGATGAGTGTGCCATGCATTGTAGAAAAATGGGTGATGGACCACACATTAAGACGATGACATTGTCCCATACGCTGTAGACTTTTTTATATTATTATTATTATTGGTAGTTTTCTATAACGTGGTACCACAGCATAGGGATGGGCTCACCATGCTGTACATACAATTTAACAAATATAATCATAAACTTAAAAATTAATTTACATTAATTAAATAAAACAAAATAAATGTGTATTCGCTTCAACCATTCCATAATTATTTACATGTGAAGCCATGGACGGCACTCAGCAGCATCGTTTGACGGTCAGAGGGGGAATCAGTCAGGATAGTAGAGTTTAAAGAAATATAGGTATGGACCACACATTAAGATGGTGAGTGTACCATATGTTGTAGAAATATTGGTGCTGGACCACACATTAAGATGATGACAGTATCTCATTCGTTGTAGAAAATATAGGTGCTGGACCACGCATTAAGATGATTGCAGTGTCCCATACGTTGTAGAAATAATAGGTACATGACCAGACATTAAAATAATGACAGTGTCCCATACGTAGAAATATGGGGGGGGGGGGGGCTGAAAGATAAATTATTCCCACTCAAAAATTGAATGTTTTTGTTTCACAAAGTTTGGTTTGAACAGAATTCTTAGTTAAAGTCCTAATCAGTCTATTCACTTTTCTTTGCATTATCACATCTCAAATAAATATTACCACCAGAGAATGAAGCTTTAAACTATAAATAATTAAAACACAATTTAAAATAAAATAAAAACGAAACCTACGTTTTAAAAGGGTAGATGGTTGGTTGTGTTTTTATTACAATCTTCACTTTCCCGACATTCCTTGTTTTCCCATAGCTTGCGCTCTTGTGTCCATAACGTAAGACAACTTCCAGTATTATGAAACTATTCAACATGGCTATGTTTCCATAGCTAATAATAAGTCTTCCAAGAATTGAGGAAATTAACATTGTTACCTTGTTACCAAAATTTACAGGAGGAAAAAATAGATCAGGTTAACAATAAACCCCCCCCCCCCCAAAAAAAAAACAAAAAAAAAAAACAGCTTCCAACCAAAAACCCGCCCTGGCCTAATTATCCATCTTACTATTAAAATTGAGCGCATGGTAAATACTTCTAAATGTGGACAACGAAATCGTGTTTGTTTTTTTTAACCCTCCCACCTCCTTAGAATTACAAAAGAAACAAAACAATCCCCATAAGCCCCACTATTTTAATGAGTTCTTTAAAACATAATTATTTTTGTTAAAGAAAAGAAGTAAAATGCACTTGTATCTCAAACAGAAGGAACAGCTCTCCCCGCACTCAATCAGAGATGTCAAGCAATCACGTGCCGTGCTGTGATTGGTCCAATCTTGTGTGGCATCGAATTGACACGAAACTGTCAGGCACATCAGATTGTTGACCTTCCGATCACCAAGTCGAGATGTGCGTGCCAGGAGACCACTAGCATGGATGACGTGTCACTGGCTCACGTGGTTACCATTCTGGACTATACCCTGACAATGTTTTTGACATTTGTCATTTTTCCCATTTATCATAACAGTATTAGTGCCATTTCTAATTTCTGCCATTTAGCCGGCCATTATTTGTGACATTTTTATGCTTCTGCTATTTACCCTGTCATTATTTGTGACATCTCTCATTTCTGCTACACACTTTGACATAATGTGTGCTATTTGTCGGTAATGTTCTATAACCTACCCCGTCGATGTTTTGACATTTGTCGTTTCGCGTTATACACTGGTAATATTCGTGAAATTTGTAATTTCTTCTCTATACTGGAAAATACATGTAATTGAGATATTTGTCACATGAAATCTTTCTATCATGCACAAAAGTAGAATAAGACTTTCTTGAACAAGGAATGCTTACTAAATACCTTGTCGGCAATGTTCCCTTTAAGCTGGGCGGCTGCGCGGCCGAGGAGCTATCTCGCAGACGCCATGCAGCAGTTTTGAGTATCTGCGCAGCAAATTTTTATAAAGATAAAGTAGAACAGATACGATGCACTCTGCAGCCGGAATTATACAATTTTTATAACATATACATCCAGGATTTTAATTTGATTCAGATCTACATTTTTGTCTTTTTACGTAGAACTATTGATTTACATACCGATACATACCGGATCTAGCTAGCCTCGTTCTGAATCACCGCCGCCAGTCATGTCAATTTTCTGGCGCATACTGCGCAGTGAATGTGTATAAAGTAAATAATCGCATATCTCTAGTTTATTTTAAATGTAACAGCTAATTATTTTAAATAAAGTTTTAACTTTTCTGTCTAAATGTCAGTTAAGCGAATTGTCAGATTCATCTCTTGCTGAGAAAAAGTTTAGATCAAATTTGAAACGGTTTGGCTCAATGAATGCAGCACTACTGAATTCGTCGTCAGATCGGCCTCTCAAGCTGGGGGATAGTTTTAAATATCGTGAAATTGATGCGACCATGAAGCATACCAGTTTCTAAAAGCAATGATCGCTAAGCTCCGTGCCCAGTACTTCGGTGAAAATGTGCACTTGTCCGAAGAGATTGCTGAATTGCTTGCAAATGACGAGGATATGAACATGAGTTACATCCTAAAATTTTTTGAATGTTTATGTTTGCACCTGGACTATCGTTTCCCTGAAAGTGAATTGATGCAATGGCGAATTTTTGAGTTATCAATTTTAATCGACATTTACAATTTTAATTTTGGCCAAGAAGAAATTGCAGCACTGGTTTCTAGACATGCGGTATTCCTGGAAATCTATGACGTCATTCTGTCGAAAGTTAAGTATCAGTATCGTAAGTTAAGGTTTGTGCTTGCAGAAAAAATGAAATGTGGGTTGATGCAGACTTTCGACGAGATGGTTCCATATGTAATAAATGAGGAGCAATTCGACGACATTGCCATTCTGTTGGATATTTGTGCTACATTTCTTGCATCAAGCGCCAAAAGTGAAAGTGGATTCAGCCAAATGAAATGTATAAAAATAATATCCGAAATAGGCAGGAAGAGTTATAATTAGACATGCCTATGAGAATTAAGTCTTAGAATGATGGACATCTGATCAACCTTAAGAATATGTATAAAAGAAGGATATTGTTAAAAGACAGACGCCAGAGTACCTCCAGAAATGATTTAATCAAATGACTAGCGGCCATTGGTATTGGATGTAATGGAATTTATTTGCTTACCCAAATACGGAAAATTAATAGAAATAACTATAGCTTTGATGAAACTATTGTTAAATATCTTATTATAATTATTTCATTATAGTTCCTTTATTTGTATATAAAATATATGTGTGTTTGTGTGTGTGTTTGTATGTGTGTGTGTGTGTGTGTGTTTGTGTGTGGTTTTGTGTGTGTGTTTGTGTGTGTGTGTTTATTTGTTTGTTCGTTTCTTTGTTTATTTCGGCTGTAAAATTTTGCACACGAACCAGCAAACGTTAGAAGCAACATTGCTTGTCGGTTGTTCCTAATTGTTTGTTCTTTGTTGTTCATTGCCATGACAATATCCAAGGTGGAGAGAAGTCATGTTCTAAGCATTGAAATCCGGATATTTCAAAACTGTGTACGCCGATGCAGTTATTAGTTGACACTTAGTTTATGATGACGCGTGGACTGATATCTTTCTCTTCAGATATTTTGGAAGATCTGGACAGCTTTTCTATTTATATCTTGACCAAGATCTTGTCGCTAAATATTTGTTAATGCTTTGAAAAATTGCCATTATAAAAAGCCATACTAAAAGCAAGAGTCAATCAATTCTTATTTGACCCGGTTTCTCCGTTTTAAACATATTGTATCCAGACATAATCCACTTAACTATCCAACAGCGATTACAGAATCCTATTATAGCCACATTCATTTCCGCTGCTCCCCCCCCCCCTTTTTTTCCCACTCTTGACCTAGTTACCAGAACAACACATAAACGATGTACAGCTTGTATTTTGCTGATGTTCCAGAAAAACCTGCCACGCCTTTGTTCAATTATTATTTTTTTTAAATTTTAATTTTAAATCGATGATGCATAGACTTTAATGCCTCCATTTTAATTTCAGTTGATTTCCGTTTCCGGTTTACATAAACTTTTTAAAAAATGGTATGTTCAAGAAGAGGAAAGTGAATATTTTGTCTTTTCCAAATCCGTTTCTAATGTGAAGAAAAAACAAAACTCTTGGTAAACTGGGTCATTTGTTGTGAACGATTATGTCCCCACTCCCTCCTTTTCATCTAAAATCAGAGTGATTCTCTCCCCCTCCCTCTCATTCAGACCGATAAGTTGGCAAGCCCCGCGTAGATTAGGCAGTAATGATGAGGATAAGGGGCTTCAGGGCTGCCCTAATGGCCTAATGACATCACTAATGTAGATGGATCAACGCCATTTCTCAGCTGTAAATATGGGGTGTTGCTCAACAGTCAGTGCTCTATCTAACAGTAGTCAGTGTTCTATCTTACAACAGTCAGTGTTCTATCTTTCAACACTCATTGTTCTATCTTAGTGTGGAAATTTCTCTCACTTAGTGACAAAAAATAACAGCAAAAACAAAAGACAAAAAACGCACTGTTCATGTAAAATTGAACAAGTTTTGTAGAAATACTTCCAAATTTATATAATGTGGCATGCCATCCAATGTCATCCTCTCTGGCTTGCTCACAGCTGTGTGGCTGGTTCCCACAAAAAGTATAATTTGTCAATAGTCAAAAGTCCCATTGTGACTACAGTAACAATTCAGATTGATGTAATTGGTTCCGGTCCAAATCCAGGCTGCAGCCACACACGCAGTGTCTTTTATTAAAGGCAAGGTTGGCAACACGAGACCCCAGAGACTTACCTTGCGAGGAATAGCTGCTATATTGCACTTTGAATAGAACCACTGACTTACTCAAATATGTTCAATTAATGTCCAGTGACTGAATGGCTGATGTTAGGAAAGACAGCCATGCAGCGGATAAGGACAAAAAGATAAAGACATTGTATTGGATGAGGACAAAAAGAGAAAGTCATTATGTATAGGATGAGTACAAATAGACAAAGACATTATGTATGGGATGAGGACAAATAGATTAAGACATTATGTTTGGGAATAGGACGAAAAGATAAAGACATTGTATTAGATGAGGACAAAAAGATAAAGACAGTATGCGTGGAATGAGGACAAAAAGATAAAAACGTTATGCATAGGATGAGGGATCTGATCAATACAATATATACGATCTGAGAAAACTGATCAATAAATACAATTGATAATAGATAGTGCCTTACAACAGAGAAAGCAAATCAGTTGTCCCAAAAACCAGGCCATATTTCCCACAGCTCCAAACGAGGCCAGACTTTGGTCTAACATAAAACTTGGTGGTCCCGGCGGACCCAGCGCTGATTGCTTAGACGCTTTCTGAAATTGACCAGTTGTGGGCCTACTGGGACGATGGTGGGCCACCCCGCTTCCGTAGACGATATTTCCATGTAACGTCGCAGCAGTATTAAGATATGGTCTCTTTGGGGTGGTGTGGTGTGCGGGGGAAGAGATGGTGGATCAAATACCAAAAGTTTATATCGTTGCAATGTTCTATAAAATAAATGTGTTTTTCCTTTGAACTATTGCCACCCTTCCACTGTGGAGAAACAGAAAATAAGAATTTGACACGCCACCGTGCTCGTTGACTCCAACCGTGAACTACTTATGTCACGCTGGTCTAGACATGGATGCGGGTGTTTTACCCACATATTTGATCACCATCAGAATTGTGTTTGAGGTCTACATTGTCTCAACTGCTTGTTAATTGTTATCCTATACAAATACAACACCACATCATGTTATCCAAAGATGGCTATCATTTGTTATAAAAAACAAAATAAAAATCGTATAAACTCTATGTTGTGTTATCTGTTGTATCATATGTTGTATCATATGTTGTATAATATCCAAATTTGTCCTCAAACAGTGCGACTCAGCCGCTCCCACCGGTCACCAATGAGCTCACGTCACGTGATAGTCATGATGGATGAAGTAGTTGGGGGTGAAAACTCGTGTACGCTTAGATTTTGTGGTCGCTCACTTCACTGAGATCGTCTGCCACTCATGGAAGCCTTGTACCGGCACAAATTCAATCATAGCGATTGTACCGTTCTAGTGCACATAAGCGAGTTAAGCGCCCTGTGAGCTTAGCTTTATAAATAGACATCCCGTTGGAAAAGTGCATTCTCCTCAAGGTCGCACACCATATAGTACAAATGCAATCACACCATAGACCACCAATGTGCGCATACCATAGACCACCAATGCACACTCAAAACATAGACCACAAATGTACGCTAATCATTGACCACAAACGTACTCACACCATAGACCACCAATGTGATCATAACATAGACCGCTAATGTACTCATACCATACAACACCAATGTACTCACACCATAGACCACCAATGTACTCACCCCATGGACCAACAATGTACGCACACCATAGACCATCAATGTACTCACACCATAGACCACCAATGTACTCACACCATAGACCACCAATGTACTCACACCATAGATAACCAATATGCTCACAACATAGACCACCAATGTACTCACACCATAGACCACCAATGTACTCACACCATAGAGCACCAATGTACTCACACCATAGTTCACCAATATGCTCACAACATACACCACCAATGTACTCACACCATAGACCACCAATGTACTCACACCATAGACCAACAATGTACGCACACCATATAGCACAAATGCCATCACACCATTGACCACCAATGCACTCTCACAACATAGACCAACAATGTACTCACACCATAGACCACCAATGTACTCACACCATAGATAACCAATATGCTCACAACATAGACCACCAATGCACTTAGACCATAGACCACCAATGTACTCACACCATAGAGCACCAATGTACTCACACCATAGTTCACCAATATGCTCACAACATACACCACCAATGTACTCACACCATAGACCACCTATGTACTTATACCATAGACCACCAATGTGCTCACACCATACACCACCAATGTACTCACACCATAGACCACCAATTTACTCACACAATAGCCCACCAATGTAGTCACAACATAGGACTTGAAAAGTCGCACATCATAGATCACAAATGGTCTCAAACCAACACAACTGACATGCACAATTTTAGTGGATGACTAAGTAAGAAGACGTAATTGTTTCTAACAACTTAGCAGAGATTGCAAACCAGTTGAAGTTATGTGTCTATCTGGTCTCTTTTGATGAGCAGCTAATCAATAAGATACATCTAAATAAACAAGAATTTTAATTTAAGGGTTGGTGATCCTATAATGTATCTTAAGATCTGTAATAATTCAGATTATCTCTAGTTATTTTAATTTTCGATTTAAAAAAAAAAAAAAAGATATTTTAGAGAGGACATTTGAGTCCCCCCACCACCACCCCTTTTCTTTACTTTTCCTAAGTGCATGTAATGTTGATTTTGGGCATGTCTTACGCATACTACAAATATCTTTTTTAAATGACATACATATATGTCAATATTTAATTAATCTCACTTTGTACATCCACATCTCGATGTATCTCGTCTGCTGAAATTATGATAACATCAGTTAAAATTGTCATTAATCTCACTTTATACATCCACATCTCGATGTATCTCGTCGGCTGACATTATGATAACATCAATTAAAATTGTTCCCAGAGTACATGAAAATGTGACCGAAGTTGTCCCACCCCTTCACCTGCCCCCCCTCCCCGTCCCCCTTCACACCGTCACCCATGATGTGATGCCACTGAATATCACAGACAGTGAACGATCACGCCAATCATACATATTCATAAAAAAATTATCAGGATGCTATCATTTAGCCAGTGTTGCTGTCCGCGAGCACTTTAACGAGTCCGCCGATAACAAGGGTTACAATGGATGATTCGGCGATAGGACCGTATTTTCCCACTCGTTTCAATCTCGCTATATTCGCTTGTATACCGTTTCGTATTTTAACTTTGAACTGTAAGGTGAATGAACGTACGTGTATGTTAGAACCAAATCACACAAATGAAAGTAAATTGTTGTGATAAATCCAAATAGCTTTTAGGAACTTGTATCAAAAGACGGAATGTGTTCTATTGTAATGACTTTGATGGTTGCCGAAAGACGGAGCGAAATGGAGAGGAACTGTTCAAAGAAATAATCAATTACAAGTAATGCCAATTTCTTTTGAGATTTTAGGAACATTTGTTTTTCATTTTTCATGAGGTGCTTGGGACTCTGACGCCTTACGACATCCTCGTCCCATCTAAGTAAAGTCCATTCATTATTTAATACCTTTTCAAAACTGTGTTCCCTATTGTTTTCCTCTCAATCAGTCACTTCTACCACCCCCCACTCCCCACCCATCCACCCCCAAACGTATCCCAATAACCACATTGCATCTCCTTAGTGTGTGACCGCCTTAATCAAACTGTTATAAAATATGGGCTCAGTTCATGGGTGGAGATTCCACGCGTCGTTGTAGTTTGAAGGGAGGCAAACAGAGGAATCCATGAAGACGGATGAGAAAACTGAAAGAGAGAGGGTGATGTTTTAAAGTTGATAGGATCAGGCAATTAGTATCGGGGGCTTGCATTAGTCACAAGCAGATCTGGTTCCTGGTTCCTGGACTGCTTGACCTACTTTAAGCTCAGAATTTTGATGCAAATACAAAGAGACAAAATATGCAGAGCAACATTTGGGTCCCACCATTAGTAAGAGAACATATTCTATAATATGACAGAGTCAAAATTAAATGAATCTATCACACAGCGGTTATCAAGTTTGACAAAATCTATTTTTTTGTTTTGAATCGATCATAGTTGTTACATTTTTAAAGATATGGATACATTTTTCATATTCAAAGTAATTTAGTCACAGATCTAGACATGCAGGTCAGTGTTTAAATTAAGAACTAAGTCAGAGATTTAGACATAAAGGTCTGTATTTAAAGATCATTGATGTATAGAACCCAGTTAGAAAATCTGTCAACGCTCTTAGGTTAAATGTAAATTACAGAACTATTGAACTGCAGATCTGGAGTCTGTAGAGATTCATTCAAATTCGATCAAATTGTGTTTTTACAATTTGTCTTTTTTATATTCAGAATACACTACAACATTTCCCCTCTAACATAACAGACTGTACTCTTTTCTGCTACATATCACCTCTACCATACAAGATTGTACTCTACGCTACATCATCTTCCATCTCCCATAACAGATTGTACTTTACGCTACAACATCTTTCCCTTACCATACAAAGATTTACCTAACGCTACAACATCTCCCCTCTACCATACAAGATTGTATCATACTCTACAACATCTCCTCTTTACTATACAAGACTGTACCTAACGCTACATCTCCCCACCACCATGTAATATTGTATCCTTAAAATTTGAAAACTTAAAAAAAATATTATTTAGCATTGTTAATGAATGAAGATAATTTTTAAAACGTAAGATATTGCAAAACGTAAACGAAATAACTCCCTTTTTATCTCCCCTTGCTCAATGCCAAGAAAAACACAATTATAATGGAACTGTAATTAGTTATCGACCCATTTTTAGGATTACTTCCGCTCCTTAAGAAAACAAGGGTTAAAATAAAAACTTCCTCCGGATAAATGTGTGTTATTTGGTTTCGTTGTTCATGACAAAACATTTTGAGGACTTGAAGAGTTATCATACAAGTAACTACGTCACTATGGTGATATCATCAGATGTAACATAACATGAATTGGTCATTATGCGCATGAAAGAGTAGCTTAAAAACGTCCAAGTTGTTGTCTTAATCATGGTTGCGACCAATGACGTCATCAAACCACCGAAGCGACCAGTGATGTAATCAAAACATGACAGTGAAGAATGGCGTCATCAATCCATGGCGGCGACAAATGACGTCATCAAACCATTGCCAGTGACCAACGACGTCATCAAACCATCGAAGCGACCAGTGATGTAATCAAACCATGACAGTGACAAATGACGTCATCAACCCATGGCAGCGACAAATGACGTTATCAAACCATGGCACTGACCAATGACATCATCAAATCATTGCCAGTGACAAATGACATCATCAAACCATGACAGTGACGATGACATCATCAAACCATGACAGTGACGATGACATCATCCAACTATGGCCAGTGACCAATGACGTCATCAAACCATGGCACGGGATCAAAGACGTCATTAACCCATGACAGTTACCAATGACGTCATTGAACCATTACAGTGACCAACGGTACGAAAGTAGAACAAACTCACTTCCTCTTTTTTTTCCTAAAATATAAATTTTAACCAATAAAATCCTAAGCGGTATTTGCCCATATTGATTTGAAATCCAGTTCTCAATTGATAGTGCAAGCATTGCGCTTGATAGTTTATAAATTACCTTACTGATTACGTGCTATGAAACTTGTGAAATGTGTACTCAGCATTTAACTAAATGAAATGAACATGACCACATTTTCTGTTGAACACACAAAATCACAATGCTTAAAGAACTCTAAAAAAAAAAATTAAATCATAACAATCTATTAATAGAACAAATGTGACGCGAAGAAATAAGATTAAAACTGACAGAGTTGCCTTTCTTGCTGGCGTGATTAAACAACAATAGAGCTGGGGACATCGTCCTGAAATCACAGAATACGCCACTGACACGGGAGGACCCCCCAGCTGTATCGTGTGACCACTTCCGTTTTGAAGAGAAATGACAACTTCCAGTCTTCACTATTTCCTTCTCACTTGGATTGGGCGATCAGTTTCATTAATCTCTAGGCAACACGCACAGTGTCTCTAAAGTTGTGTTCCTTGGTTACTTCCTTTCAAAGAATAATCTCTTTGACATTTTAATTTTGAGAAGGATTTCTTTAATGGATGTTGGCTCAATATACGGATTTAATAGGAACATTTATTCTTACTCATTATAATTCTAAAATACTTAAAACTCAAATACTTAAATATTGTTTTAAAATAATCCACTACTTCAACCCCATTACAACTCTATGTTTCTCAGCGTGTGTCTTGAGACATGTCAGATGGAATGATACGCCTATCTGGTATCTTTTTATGTCACACATTTCCTTATTCATATTCCAAATTATCTTATCTGGCATATGATAGCCATCCAAAGACTAACCGTCTAGACCAGTGGTCAGCAAACTCGTTAGTCAAAAGAGACGAAAATCAGCAGCAGGACGATTAAAATATTTTTAAAAGCCACATTTCGTTTCAAGAGCATGTCAAGAAACCATGTTTTTCGGGGTCAAAACCGATTTGTGGCCGATTGGCCTAGCCGCACTCAGGTCTCAAAAGAACCATTTCTTTGTGAATGAATGTAGAACCGCGATTAGCCGAACACCAGCCTAGAGACAATAGGAATGTCCATCAAACACTAGCCTAGAGACAATAGGAATGTCCATCAAACACCAGCCTAGAGACAATAGGAATGTCCATCAAACACTAGCCTAGAGACAATAGGAATGTCCATCAAACACCAGCCTAGAGACAATAGGAATGTCCATCAAACACCAGCCTAGAGACAATAGGAATGTCCATCAAACACCAGCCTAGAGACAATAGGAATGTCCATCAAACACTAGCCTAGAGACAATAGGAATGTCCATCAAACACCAGCCTAGAGACAATAGGAATGTCCATCAAACACCAGCCTAGAGACAATAGGAATGTCCATCAAACACCAGCCTAGAGACAATAGGAATGTCCATCAAACACTAGCCTAGAGACAATAGGAATGTCCATCAAACACTAGCCTAGAGACAATAGGAATGTCCATCAAACACTAGCCTAGAGACAATAGGAATGTCCATCAAACACCAGCCTAGAGACAATAGGAATGTCCATCAAACACCAGCCTAGAGACAATAGGAATGTCCATCAAACACTAGCCTAGAGACAATAGGAATGTCCATCAAACACTAGCCTAGAGACAATAGGAATGTCCATCAAACACCAGCCTAGAGACAATAGGAATGTCCATCAAACACCAGCCTAGAGACAATAGGAATGTCCATCAAACACTAGCCTAGAGACAATAGGAATGTCCATCAAACACCAGCCTAGAGACAATAGGAATGTCCATCAAACACTAGCCTAGAGACAATAGGAATGTCCATCAAACACCAGCCTAGAGACAATAGGAATGTCCATCAAACACCAGCCTAGAGACAATAGGAATGTCCATCAAACACTAGCCTAGAGACAATAGGAATGTCCATCAAACACCAGCCTAGAGACAATAGGAATGTCCATCAAACACCAGCCTAGAGACAATAGGAATGTCCATCAAACACCAGCCTAGAGACAATAGGAATGTCCATCAAACACCAGCCTAGAGACAATAGGAATGTCCATCAAACACCAGCCTAGAGACAATAGGAATGTCCATCAAACACCAGCCTAGAGACAATAGGAATGTCCATCAAACACCAGCCTAGAGACAATAGGAATGTCCATCAAACACTAGCCTAGAGACAATAGGAATGTCCATCAAACACCAGCCTAGAGACAATAGGAATGTCCATCAAACACCAGCCTAGAGACAATAGGAATGTCCATCAAACACTAGCCTAGAGACAATAGGAATGTCCATCAAACACCAGCCTAGAGACAATAGGAATGTCCATCAAACACCAGCCTAGAGACAATAGGAATGTCCATCAAACACCAGCCTAGAGACAATAGGAATGTCCATCAAACACCAGCCTAGAGACAATAGGAATGTCCATCAAACACCAGCCTAGAGACAATAGGAATGTCCATCAAACACCAGCCTAGAGACAATAGGAATGTCCATCAAACACCAGCCTAGAGACAATAGGAATGTCCATCAAACACCAGCCTAGAGACAATAGGAATGTCCATCAAACACTAGCCTAGAGACAATAGGAATGTCCATCAAACACCAGCCTAGAGACAATAGGAATGTCCATCAAACACCAGCCTAGAGACAATAGGAATGTCCATCAAACACTAGCCTAGAGACAATAGGAATGTCCATCAAACACTAGCCTAGAGACAATAGGAATGTCCATCAAACACCAGCCTAGAGACAATAGGAATGTCCATCAAACACCAGCCTAGAGACAATAGGAATGTCCATCAAACACCAGCCTAGAGACAATAGGAATGTCCATCAAACACCAGCCTAGAGACAATAGGAATGTCCATCAAACACTAGCCTAGAGACAATAGGAATGTCCATCAAACACCAGCCTAGAGACAATAGGAATGTCCATCAAACACCAGCCTAGAGACAATAGGAATGTCCATCAAACACCAGCCTAGAGACAATAGGAATGTCCATCAAACACCAGCCTAGAGACAATAGGAATGTCCATCAAACACTAGCCTAGAGACAATAGGAATGTCCATCAAACACCAGCCTAGAGACAATAGGAATGTCCATCAAACACCAGCCTAGAGACAATAGGAATGTCCATCAAACACCAGCCTAGAGACAATAGGAATGTCCATCAAACACTAGCCTAGAGACAATAGGAATGTCCATCAAACACTAGCCTAGAGACAATAGGAATGTCCATCAAACACTAGCCTAGAGACAATAGGAATGTCCATCAAACACCAGCCTAGAGACAATAGGAATGTCCATCAAACACTAGCCTAGAGACAATAGGAATGTCCATCAAACACCAGCCTAGAGACAATAGGAATGTCCATCAAACACTAGCCTAGAGACAATAGGAATGTCCATCAAACACTAGCCTAGAGACAATAGGAATGTCCATCAAACACCAGCCTAGAGACAATAGGAATGTCCATCAAACACCAGCCTAGAGACAATAGGAATGTCCATCAAACACTAGCCTAGAGACAATAGGAATGTCCATCAAACACTAGCCTAGAGACAATAGGAATGTCCATCAAACACCAGCCAATAGACAATAGGAATGTCCATCAAACACTAGCCTAGAGACAATAGGAATGTCCATCAAACACCAGCCTAGAGACAATAGGAATGTCCATCAAACACTAGCCTAGAGACAATAGGAATGTCCATCAAACACTAGCCTAGAGACAATAGGAATGTCCATCAAACACTAGCCTAGAGACAATAGGAATGTCCATCAAACACCAGCCTAGAGACAATAGGAATGTCCATCAAACACTAGCCTAGAGACAATAGGAATGTCCATCAAACACCAGCCTAGAGACAATAGGAATGTCCATCAAACACTAGCCTAGAGACAATAGGAATGTCCATCAAACACCAGCCTAGAGACAATAGGAATGTCCATCAAACACTAGCCTAGAGACAATAGGAATGTCCATCAAACACTAGCCTAGAGACAATAGGAATGTCCATCAAACACTAGCCTAGAGACAATAGGAATGTCCATCAAACACCAGCCTAGAGACAATAGGAATGTCCATCAAACACTAGCCTAGAGACAATAGGAATGTCCATCAAACACTAGCCTAGAGACAATAGGAATGTCCATCAAACACCAGCCTAGAGACAATAGGAATGTCCATCAAACACCAGCCTAGAGACAATAGGAATGTCCATCAAACACTAGCCTAGAGACAATAGGAATGTCCATCAAACACCAGCCTAGAGACAATAGGAATGTCCATCAAACACCAGCCTAGAGACAATAGGAATGTCCATCAAACACCAGCCTAGAGACAATAGGAATGTCCATCAAATGTAAAGGAAAACCAAGCGATGACTATTTAAAATTAAAAATCACTCTCAAGAACTCAACAGTTATTCTATCGCACAATTATTTGACGAAAGTATTGCTACAGAAACAATTAAGGAACAACGAGGATTTTCTAAACAAAAAAATAGATGTACGAAGAATTTAAAAAAACCATTTATTCGAAACAATAACATATCTTATATTGTCTTGTCTTAACTTAACATACCTTTTAAAAAATTGTTGATCAATAAGATTATCATTGTTAAAATTGTTAAAATCTAACCACTTTATATCACATTACCATGGTTAATTAAAATTAAAAAATTATGAAGACCCATAAACAAAATTCGTTGTGAATTAGGAGAAATGAGATTTTGAATTATGAGATATGAAATTGTGAATTAGGAGATATGAGATTGTGAATTAAGAGATATGAGATTGTGAATCAGGAGATATGAGATTGCAAATTAGGAGATATGAGATTGTGAATTAGATATATGAGATTACAGGGCATAGTGAGGAACACATGATAAACAAACACCTGGGCAGTTTACCAGACTGATTTATTAAGAAAATGTAAGTAGAGATGAAGTCTCAAAACAACCCTTTCGTTTTGAATATAAGTAGAGATGAAGTCTCAAAAAAACCCTTTCGTTGTGAATGTAAGTAGAGATGAAGTTTCAAAACAACCATTTCGTTGTGAATGTAAGTAGAGATGAAGTCTAAAAAAAAAACTTTCGTTGTGAATGTAAGTAGAGATTAAGTCTCAAAACAACCATTTCGTTACGAATCTATGTAGAGATGAAGTCTCAAAACAACCCTTTCGTTGCAATAGTGTTTTTTACTGTGCACTTCGATGAATTTTTATCTTTTTAGTTATGCACCATATTCATTGTGTTCATTTTATTATTATATTGTGTCAACCCTACGCCCCCCCCCATACACATACGCCCATATCCATCTTAATCTTCAAAGTCTACTTTGGATTTCGTCCACCCTACACCCATCCCCAACTCAAATTACCAAAGCCACATTAGAAGTCTATGTGAGCAATGTACCAGTACGATGAAGAAGGATCTCCGAGCTAATAGGCTGAGGATTATCTTCACTTTACCACACGTCAAAGCAAAATTCACCAACCGACTTTCTTAACCATGACGTCACCTCCCCATTTCCTTAACAGCTTTCCCAGAAAAATCTAGCTCGATCCGCGACGTAGCAGACCGGTGTCGGTCCAATATTTTCACCACCGAAATTCTAATCCCGTGTTACGGTGTTGGCTAACGAGCTAGTCACAGGGGATTTAGCAGGAGCCGAGCTGAGTAGTGACCAAAGTTGCTCGTGTGTACGGTAGACTGAATCTAGACGTGACTCGGAGTCACTCTCACAAATACTCGTCGTATGTTGGATTTTGACAACTTTGCTCCTGAATGTAAATATAAAATCTAATAACATGAGCTTTGATAAGGTAAACAGTCTAAAACCGTTTTAAACAATTTCTTGTATGCATCAATCATTCATACATCTGAAGAACAATATGTGTTCCTTAGAAACGTGGCTGCCAATAAAAATAAAATTTAAAAAATAGATTACATCAGGGGCGTAGCTAGGGTTGGCCAACATTTTTTGTGAAACAGAATGCAGTTGCCCAAAACGATACTCATCCATATTGCTGGCATCCGTCCGTCACAAGGTGACGATAGTATGGAAATCGCAGGACGAAATCCACAAGGCCTGGGATTATTCTTTCTAGGATTATTAGCTGGTTCCCAACAGCAAATCGCCTCTCTCCACGCCGCTGGATGGCCCCAAGGGAACATCATGTGGATGATACAGCTTGGCACCAGTGGCGTCGCAGGAGTTGTCGGAATGTTTCATTGTATCAATGCATTTCGGGACTCCATCTCCGGGTTTGAATTCAGAGTTGCCTTCTCTTAGATGAGTTGCCGTCCAAGGTTGGCGAGTCCCATCCACCCGGGGTGCTGGTGGTGTTTTTTTGCTTGACTGGGCTTTGGCGGGGATTGTACTCCAGATCATCAACTTGAGATTTGCTCAGTTTAGACCACTCGGCATCCAGCACCCAAGCACTCAGCACTCATCCATATAAAGAAGAAGAAAAAAGCAACCCCGAGGTGGATCGTCTTTTCCGTACCCTCCCTCAAACGCCAATGGATGACACCAATTTTCAAAATGATTTTTTTAAGCTCAATAAAACTATTTTTTGTGTAAGATTTTATTTGTCCCAAATCTCCATTGCGGAAGTGACGATTATTGAAGTGTGTAGAAGACAGACTGTTGCATGACTTCCAGCACAGTTTTGGCAAGTACTCACAACAAATATTTTCCCTTGGCCATAATTCAAATTGGCGTGGGATTTGGTAAGGGAGACAGGAGTGGCTTAATGGAACGTATACAAAGGAAAAGACTCTGAGCATGAATAAACTATTTGCATTTTGTCTTCCTCTTTAAGCTGATAACATGGGCAGAAATCTCAACAATACAAATGCTATTTTGTTCCTATATACAAATCAATGAGTAAAAAAAATGACATCAGGAAAAAACAACGTTTTTCTGTGTGTTGATTCTTAACATTTAATCTCATTTTATTATATTTTATATTAACTGCTACGGAGTCAGTGAAGAATTAACGCTTCCGAAACAAATGGTTACTTCCGAGTATCGGCTTCATGATTAACTGAGAAAACATGTTAGAACCTATTAGGCAATTTTTCTTTGTCAATGTTTCACTCGTTTAGATGTGTTTAACTCTGGATTTTACAAGTTAAAAATCAGAAAAGAAAATTTTGCATGCCACATTTTTTACAGTCCCTTATGTTTCATATTGTAATTTTTAATACATCTCCAATGACCGCTCTTAAAATGCAAGAACTTATTTAAACAATACTTTGGTTTTTAACTTGTACTTCAACTAACTTCATTTCAGATCTTCTCAACTTTCTTCTTATTAAGGACTTCGCGCCACTCTTATTCTTTTCTCTAATTTTTAGGTAGGAGACATGTATGTATATTTTGTAATTTGTTGCATACTTATATGAATTTTTTTTTTCGAATTACGAAGACCTTAGCCGAAAATTTTACATTTGTATTCTGTGTCATCATTATTGATGCTGAACAAATCTTTTTTGATGTTCACATATTGCTTCTGTCTAATTAATCTTCTGGAAAGGGGAAGGAAATTATATTTTCTTTTGACACATTGCAAAGTAAAACATTTGTAAAATTCCTATTCCACGATTCAGAGATATCTGAAACCCAAACAAATCACACACATTTATGTGGTCCATGAGCCAATCAAATCAAACTAGGTTATAAATAGCCGTCGCTCACAAATTGGGATAAAATGGAAGTGACGTCGTTGAAATCACCAATTAACCGGCATCTTTAATCTATTCTTGGCAAACTATGGCACAATTAAGTTTGACCAATGAAGCGTAGATCGATCACGCATCTTCCACTCTCCAAACTTCATCCAGAAATTTAGTTAACCTAACTCAATATTTATGGAGCGAGATATGTTATCTAACAGAGTTGACCTACTCAATACCCTATCTACTGCCTTAATTTATGATGCAGCCATCTCACCGTGCCCATCTAAACTAGTCTATTTCCACACACCAACCTCCAACTCCAATAACAGACGCTAGTAACCTCCCTTTAATGAGATTCTTTCACCATCACATTAACTTAGAATCGTCCTTTTTTTTTTCATCCGCCTTCTTTTTGAAATGAAACATTTATATTGACGAAACTAAAACAGAAAATACCCTGAGATTAAAAGTATTTAAGACACACTTTTCACTACAGTAATCCATATATTTCCAAATCATTACTGGGTATTTTAAACATTTAGCCAATACAGTTAAGGTAATGTTTTTGTTCTTAAAACCTTTATCAGGTAAATCCTATGATTCTTATCTGGAATAAATCACATGTCACTTCCTCATATCACTCAGAATGGAACGACACTACCCCTATGGCAGTCATGGTCTTCATCCACGGGGAGAGCTACCAAACCGGAACCGGAAATGCATATGACGGAAGTGTCCTGTCCAGTTTCGGTGATGTTATTGTTGTGACACTCAATTACAGACTTGGTGTACTAGGTGAGTTCTTCAACTATTCATAAATATGCAAAATAATTATATAATATACAAACCATTTTCATAATCTTGTTTGAAATTTCATATTCAAGATCCCTTGTATTATTTTCACTCAACATTTTAAGCAACAAATGTTACAACCTTAAAATTAAAAAAAAAAAAAACACAAAAACATGCCGGATGATGGATTTTACTGGAAATTATTGATACAAGGTAAAGACAACTCACAAGAGTAACCATAGGTTAGTCCCTGGTGTGTAAATATATTTACCGACATAATGTTGCAACAAATAAATCTGGCAAATTGTAACAAAATTTAAGTCTTCCACAACACTACCACATAGTAAGTCTCCCACAATACTACCACATAGTAAGTATCCCACAACACTACCACATAGTAAGTCTCCCACAATACTACCATATAGTAAGTCTCCCACAACATTACCACATAGTAAGTCTCCCACAACACTTCCACATAGTACCTTGACATTAGTACCTTATGAATTCTCACACATTAGAACAACATTTAAGTCAATCACAATATTTAGTATATCTTTTGAATATTCTATATGATTACAAAATTTACACTTAATCCACCCGTGCACTATATAAATATCATGTATCAGCAGACGAAAAAAGAATTATTCTTGGCTACATTCGATCATTAAAAAATACGTCTCGTTTATTCCAAACGTCCCTAACATGGGTAAAATGTCGTCTTAATTATTTCTCTCGTTAAGTTTTAATGTAGCAATGATTTGATCCTTGAATATATACATGAATTTTGTCGGATTTTATTATTTTAAATATAATTGACTCTGTTATATGATATTACTGTAGTAATCCACTAAGCCTGTTAAAATAGTATTTACTAAGGTGAATTTAACGCGAGCATGCACCTATGCACTAAATCAGATGGCTTGCATTCCCAATCCGGCACTAACCTTGCATTCCCAATCTGGCACTAATCTTCCATTCCCAATCTGGCACTAACTTTCCATTCCCAATCTGGCACTAACCTTCCATTCATGACTGGGGCAAATTGGCCAGGTCGTCGTCCAACAATGCATCATCAGCTCAATCCCCTTGCCACTCTGGGTCCAAAGTCAAATATTTGTCTCCCCCATCACCACCCCCCCCCCAACACACACACACACACGTCGACGAAGTTTACTCGAATGTAAACATTTCTTTGTTTTCACACAATAAATCAAGTTTTAGAACTGATCGAACTAGCTCCCCCATCCCTCCCTCGTCCCTAAAACAAATAATATAGTAGTTTCACAATAGCACAATCATTAATCGTTGAATATTCTACCTTCATTAACAGACAATTGTTGCTTTAGATGGTGGTTGTTGCTTTAGATTGTGATTGTTGCTTTAGATGGGGATTGTTGCTTAAGATGGGATTGTTGCTTTAGATGGTGATTGTTGCTTTAGATGGTGATTGTTGTTTTAGATGGGATTGTTGCTTTAGATGGGGATTGTTGCTTTAGATGGGGATTGTTGCTTTAGATGGGGATTGTTGATTTAGATGGTGATTGTTGCTTTAGATGGGGATTGTTGCTTAAGATGGGATTGTTGCTTTAGATGGTGATTGTTGCTTTAGATGGTGATTGTTGTTTTAGATGGGATTGTTGTTTTAGATGGGATTGTTGTTTTAGATGGTGATTGTTGCTTTAGATGGGGATTGTTGATTTAGATGGTGATTGTTGCTTTAGATGGGTATTGTTGCTTTAGATGGGTATTGTTGCTTTAGATGGGGATTGTTGCTTTAGATGGGGATTGTTGATTTAGATGGGGATTATTGCTTTAGATGGGGATTGTTGATTTAGATGGGGATTATTGCTTTAGATGGGGATTGTTGCTTTAGATGGGGATTGTTGCTTTAGATGGGGATTGTTGCTTTAGATGGGGATTGTTGATTTAGATGGGGATTATTGATTTAGATGGGGATTGTTGATTTAGATGGGATTGTTGTTTTAGAGGGGATCGTTGTTTTAGATGGGGATTGTTGCTTTAGATGGGGATTGTTGTTTTAGATGGTGATTGTTGCTTGAGATGGGGATTGTTGCTTTAGATGGGGATTGTTGTTTTAGATGGGGATTGTTGCTTTAGATGGGGATTGTTGTTTTAGATGGTGATTGTTGCTTTAGATGGGGATTGTTGCTTTAGATGGGGATTGTTGCTTTAGATGGGGATTGTTGCTTTAGATGGGGATTGTTGCTTTAGATGGGGATTGTTGCTTTAGATGGGGATTGTTGCTTTAGATGGGGATTGTTGCTTTAGATGGGGGTTGTTGCTTTAGATGGGGATTGTTGCTTTAGATGGGGATTGTTGCTTTAGATGGGGATTGTTGCTTTAGATGGGGGTTGTTGCTTTAGATGGGGATTATTGCTTTAGTTGGGGATTGTTGCTTTGGATGGGGATTGTTGCTTTATATGAGAATTGTTGACACGTTAAGGTCAGGTCACGTTGATATCATCATGATCGATGCTTATAACGTTTTAATTTATTACGTAAGTGCCTACAGATGTTTGCAAGATATTTTCTTATAATGGTAAGACCCTGGATGGCAGGAGGACTTTAATGCATTTCTATCCTCTGCCATTTTCCTCGTGTAATACTACTATCCCAGCACATTGAAGCCACTCTTATTCAAGATGATATAAAGTATCAACAAATATATTGAAAATAATGTTTTAAATTCATAAACATTGAAGTGCTATAATAAAGTTAAAAAAAGACATGTGTTACTTAAAGACACACGCGATACTTAAGACACATGTGATACTTAAGACTATTGTGATACTTAAAACACTTGCGATACTTAAGACACATGTGATACTTAAATGCACATGTGATAGTTAAGGAGACATGTGATACTTAAATACACATGTGCTACTTTAAGACACATGTGGTACTTAAATATACATGTGATATTAATTTTCTTACTTTTGTATCTTTTCCAAGTTTTGTTTAAATACACCAAGAAATTAATTGATCAGATCCGCGCAGATTTTCGGGTGAGTCTGACTCAGAGTGGGGGATGATTCTTCTTTATGTTCAGATAGCTGTTCATCATTTTACTTTGAAAGTTATATTATACTTTCATGGATCATGAATTTAAACTATATTTTCATAAAGATAAATACATTTTAGTTTTAAGAATTAAATAAATATGTTATCTTCTCTTCACACGGAACCAGTGAAATTAGAATGTATTAAGTCAAAATAGTCACAAGAAACTTGAATAAAAAGTATATAAGTTGTCAATTTTAGACATTGCATTTAGTTAGTGGACAGGGCGCTACATTTAGTCAAATCGAATGCATTTTATGATTTTATAAAAGTAGTTTAATTGACATCTCAACAAGTTATAAAGTCTAGAATAGCGTTTCTCCAGCTTAATAGTTTGGTGACCGGTCTACAAGATTTCAAATTGCAGCAGAGAAGGGTACCAGTTCAATTAATTATATTTTGTCATTATTTGACTATAACTATTCATGTTGTGTGGAACGTCAACGTAATGATCACCGACCGTTAACCAAAGGCTCCCGTATCGGCAACGTACGGCTCACGGACCGGCAACATAAGGCTTATTTAAGAACCGGCAACTTAAGGCTCACGGGCCGGCAACGTAAGGCTCATGGACCGGGGACATTTTGGGGAATGCTGGCCTACTAAGAATTAAAATGAAATATGGGAACTGTTTGTGTGAAAAATATTTGTTACACACTCTTTATACGGTGCCACCTGCAGATTAACGACAATGAAAGCATCATGAGACAACACTTAACTACTGGTATGCAACTGATAAAAATAAACTATAAAAAAATTAAAAAATTAAACACCGGAAAAAAACACGACCCCATGTCTTCCAAAGTCATATTCATTGATGTCTTCTAATGGCATATTCCTTGATGTCTTCCAATGTCATATTCCTTGATGTCTTCTAATGTCATATTCCTTGATGTCTTCCAATGTCTCATTCCTTGGTGTCTTCTAATGTCATATTCCTTGGTCTCTTCTAATGTTATATTCCTTGATGAATTCCAATGTCATATTCCTTGATGTCTTCCAATGTCTCATTGTTTATGTCTTCCAATGTCATATTCCTTGATGTCTTCCAAATTCATATTCCTTGATATCTTCCAATGTCATATTCCTTGATGTCTTCCAATGTCTCATTCCTTGCTGTCTTCCAATTTCTCATTCCTTGATGTCTTCCAATGTCTCATTCCTTGATGTCTTCCAATTTCTCATTCCTTGATGTCTTCCAATGTCTCATTCCTTTGTGTCTTCCAATGTCTCATTCCTTGATGTCTTCCAATGTCTTATTCCTTGATGTTAAAATGTCAACTCTGAGTCTTCATCTGTACTTGCGGGCTCCCCTCAAAACATTTCTCCCTTCTTCTAAACTATAACGCAAGGTAATGGTGCCACAGACGTAGTACTCTTTTAACTTTATATTTTCTTAGAACAAATTAAACCGCTATATCAAAATTAGTAACCATATGAAAGTAAGACTGTACACATTAGAAATACGAGTCGACATGATACATTTACACCTGTACACTATGAACGTATGAGTGTACACCAGAAACGTACGTCATGACATCATGCCAGTTGTCAAGTGAAAGTGTCTTTTTATTACTATTTTGATTCTTAGCACAATAATTGTCCCCATACAAATATTACACCCGACACTTTCCCTTCCTTACCCCCGCCCTACATCACACTTAATTTAATTTTAGTTTCATCAGTTCGCTACGATTAGATTTGCCGGGGAAGGAAAATTATTAATTCGAATTAGGAGATAAAATCAGCCTCGCACCAAATTATACACAAAGCAGAAAAACTAGAAAATTGAATCCCCTTAAAAAAAGACAAGTTTTCTGTGACTCCCAATCAGAGCGTCAAAAAGGAAGAAGTTATCAAGGAAAATTTAGAATACAAAATACAAGAAGAAACTAAACAGGCAGAAAGGCGAAGATATTTCAGATTTTCTCCATTTGAATGAAATTACACTCGCGGGCCTAAAGTTTCGCAGCAAAAAACAAGATTCGTTTAGCACACAATCTTCCACAAGAAAAAGGGGGGTGGGTGGATGTGGGAGGATTGTAGAAGTTAGAACAAGACATCAGAACCGCTGATGGAAGCGATGCTAGTGGCGCAGTTTGAAAAGCATTACGCTTGCCTTTAATCGAATGAGGAGGGAGATTGCGAACAAATACACCGTGGCTTGGCCAAATCTTGTTAACCCTAAGACGGCCAGCGTGTGCCAGAGGTCGTTGTGAAAAGCCGATGACAGAAATCATGAGAAAAAAATTCACGTATACCGGTTCCGGTGGGGAGATTTGTGTCAGGTCAGAAATAGGTTTCACCCAAGCCAGGGATTTATTGTGTTAGCCTTAATTCAAAGTAAACAGATCAAAACAAAGATTAAATTTATCTAATACTATTGTTGAAAGTTCTTTCCTTGGTGTATTTAACAAGAGATTAAACAATCCCTGAAAACAAAGTTTTTTGTATCAATCCTTAAGGGGCATTTTTAAAAACTATTTTCTATTAATGTGTCCCACCCGCTTTTTACAGCAGCTTTATTACATCAAATACTTTTTAAAAAACAAAAGAAAATATTACGCACCAAACGCAGTTGCGATTATTAAAAGAATCTCATTTAGCGCAGTTATCGGGAATTTGATTTCGTGTCGGTGTCATCATATTCCCTTTGAAAAAGAGGAAAAACTTATTTTTGTGTATGGCGTTAGGGGTTGAACCTATAAATTTGCTAGATTTTATTGTCATTGGCAACGAATCTATGTGCCAAGTTTCAGCTCGATATGTCAGGACATGGGTCATTTAGCCGTCATAAGATTTTGCCACCAGAAACACGCAAACAAACGTGAATTAAATATAGGATTTTTTAAAAGGATTTTAAAAAAGAGGCAAGCACTTTGAAATAAATTTAATCAACATACATACAACAAAGAACATATCCACCAAATTCTTCTTTAAGAAACAACTAACTTACTGACAAACAAACAGAAATGGAAAATATGTTGTAATAATTAAACATATTTTAATCAATTTTGATATTTTATCGATATAATATTTTATTGAATATGAAACATTTAGTTGCATAACTTTAAACATACTTACAGTACACATATTTTGACAAGCACCTGAGAGCAACATCAGACTAAGGTTTCTGACAAGTTAAGACTTAAGCTTCCATCACCTTCTCTAAGCAAACATGTAAAGTGTAGACAAGCAATTCTTTTATAGCAAGCAGTCATAGCAGTTATTGACGCCATATGTGGTGGTAGATCTCATATATAAAAATGAATGTCTGTCTGTCTGTCTGTATGTATGTATGTATGTATGTATGTATGTATGTATGTATGTATGTATGTATTTATGTATGTATGTATGTATGTATGTATGTATGTATGTATGTATTTATGTATGTATGTATGTATGTATGTATGTATGTATGTATGTATGTATGTATGTATGTATGTATGTATGTATGTATGTCTCGTTTGCGCTTCTACACCATTCATGCGATTTCGATAAAACTTTAGTAAGTTGCCCACCAGCCCGCGCATTTTCCTGAATAACTACAAGCCTTTTAAAATATTCCATTTTGAGCCGTTGCCCTACATTTTTTTCTTTTTCCTTATAAGAGCTTTGTAAAAAATAATTTCCGTATGCGCTCCTAAACCATTTATCCGAATGCGATAAAACTTTAGTGAGATGCTGCGCGCACGCCCACAAAGGTTTTTCAATTCGTGAAACCATTTTAAAATATTCCGTTTTGAGTCGGGGGCCCTATGTTCGTTTTTATCTATTTGGGCTATATAAATATAATTTTAAACCGTATGCGCTCCTACACCATTCACGCGATTGTGATAAAACTTTGGTGAGTTGTTTTCCACAAGCCCGCGCATTTTACTGAGTCATTACGACCATTTTAAAATATTCCGTATTGGGCAGTTGGCCCTAAATTCGTTTTTTTTTCTAATATGAGCTTTGTAAAAAATAATTTCAGTATGCGTTCCTATACCATTTATCCGAATATGATAAAACTTTGGTGAGATTGTATGTGCACGCCCGAAAAAGTTTTAAAATTATTATACAAATTTTAATTATTCCGTTTTAAACCCAGAGCCCTATTTACGTTTTTTCTTACAGGAGCTATTTAAATATAATTTCTAACAGAGCTAATGAATGGGTGGATATAACCTTAATCAAATACAAATGCGATATTACATTTTGTGTGTGACATAATAAATAGGTTTCTGAAGTAATACAACCATTCTGCAATATTCGGTTTGCGGACGAGGGCCCTAAATTCACTTTCCCAACTACACACACATAGCTGGACTCAACAAATAAATTTTACCATTTTTTAATCTTAAATGTGCACGGCTTTCGATAACTATCCATATGAGAGAATTAATAATCTGTAATCTTAAAGTAACAAAGTCTGTTATCTTAATGGTACAGTCAAAATGTATAATCCAGACATTCTATAGAATATCTACGCAAAAATGTTTCATGGCTTATGTATTTTACACTTTGACTGGGCTGACCAGCCATTCTATAGAATGGCTGTATTACAAGCTTTGCCTGTTACATTTGAAATATATCAATAAATCTTATCATGTTTATGGTAATGTAATTGTTAAATACAGAAATGCTTCACCAAAATTTTAATTTAAGCTTGCTTCCACATACCATAACAGGTACTAGAACTACAATATAAAAACTTGGTATAGTAGGTTTATAGTATATTGCATAATAAACTACAATATCAGTATTGCTACGACTCTCTTAAAGGCCAAATTAAAGTTAGTATTTTTTAAATCTTTTAAAAATAAATTTTAATTAATTTCTAAGTTAGTTTATTATCTAATAATTAGCCTAATGTGTGTCTTTACTTTTACTTTTGGTCTTAAATTCTAGTGTTATTTAGCCCTAGGCTATAATACTTTGTTATATAATTATAATCAAATGAATTGTAAAATTATATACATAGTCAAATACTTGTTAAAGATTGTGAAATATGTAAATTAGTCTATAAAATGTTTGTTTTAAGACAAAGACATTACATAAATACATCAATAAGACTCAACAACATCATGGTTATGATACAACATCATGGTTATGATACAACATCATGGTTATGATACAACATCATGGTTATGATACAACATCATGGTTATGATACAACATCATGGTTATGATACATTTATTAGTAGCTAAATAGTTAACATATACAAATATTTTATTTTTCCAATGAAATTTTAACAAATGAGTTTTAATAAACACAGAAATTGAATAATATTAAAAAAGGAACTAGAAATTGTATACATTTAGAATATATTCATTATTCTCTTTCTTGACATTTGTGTTCATACACTTTTACACGTGACTAATTTGGTGTGATATTTTAACATTTATTTCTTTGTCAATGAAAACATTAAATGTCATTATTTGACTATAACTTTTATGAGCATGATAATGATGAATGTCAATGAATTAATTAATTGAATAATCCAAGGGATCCCAAATTGAAAATAATAAAAGAATAGTTTTAAAAATAATAAAGGATATGTTACCATTAACTAAGTTTTTTTCCACAATGTTATTTACCCTTGACTAAGACAACATTAATGAGCAAGATAATGATAAATCAACATGTATGTCACAAATGAATGATTTAAAAAATCCCAGAGTTCCCATTTTAAAAAATAATAATAATAAAATAAATATTAACATTACCCTAGTTGTTTTCCCTAAAAATATTTACTTTTACATTTCCCTTATATAAATTATTTTTTTTGGAAATATTGCAAAAGTAAGTCATCATGTATCTGTGAAAATGAATGCCAGCAACAGACAGGGTGACAATCTGACATCTGGTAAAAGACCGAAGGCCACAATCACTTTCAGCAGAAACCGAGATAAACCGAAACTTAACTTTTCTGTTTTTGGCCAAAACCGAAAATAAACCGAACCTTGACTTTTCTGTTTCCGTAAAACCGAAATTATGCCGACAGTGATCAAACGGCAACTTTTGGCTTCGAAACAGAGGCCAAAATTCTTTCGGTCTCTAGTTTGAAACCCAATCCAAAACTAAACTTGATATTCGGTCTTACAAAAAGATTGATTTACTAAAGAATAAATGTTTAAAAATTTGGAAGAAATAGTGTGTCACACATATCAACAGTGAACTCTTTTACAAAAATAATAATTGACTACCGTTGTAGCCAGCACAGTTGTAAAACAATTTAAGCATTAAACATAGCAGAAGTCAAAGTGAACCATTTTCCCAAATTCATTCAGCTAACCAAGGAAACTCATTTGATTAAAAATTATTATATTTGTTGTTTTTTTTACTTCAAACTTTTCTGCATTGTTTAATTATAATTTAAAATAAAATTTAATTAAAAACAAACTATTTACATAAACAATAAGATAATATAGTAGGCTATAGAAAGATTTTAATTTGAACAGTAGTCCTTCTATGTTGCCGACCAGACGGCACATTTCGAACATTATCATCCATGCAGTTCTATTGTGATCCATGATCACGTTTTATGTGACAGGTTTCCTGAGCACTGGAGATCACTCAGCCATGGGAAATTACGCCCTCTTGGATATAACTCAAGCTCTGCTGTGGCTGAAGGAAAACATCCCAAGCTTCAACGGCGATCCAAACAAAGTGACCTTATTCGGACATGGCAGTGGGGCTGCCATAGTCAACTTGCTGATGTTATCACCTTTCGTCTCAGGTGGGAAAATATTCCTCTTATCTCTTGTACTACTAATATACTCATAGTCTCAGTCTGTAAAAATGTATTTTCTTTTCCCGTGTCATCTCGTAATGGTTTAAATCCAAGCCGCTATCAGTCAAAAAATTGTCTCTGACGCCCCAGATAAGATACACCGGCTTATGTGGTTATTCACATCTGTTTATGATAATCAGGCATTACATTTTGTATGCAATCTTGGCCCCCCTTCAAGTGGCGCCCAGGGCATCTGCCCTACCTGCAATACACTAGTTACGCCACTGGCTCTGTTGGCGCCTACTTCTATGTTTATTGAAGCATTTTAAGGTGGAATTTTCCTCTCGTGTTATTATGACTATTTGCTTAATGATGATTAAAACTGATTATAAGCTGAGATCACAACATCCGACAGATAATGAATACTTTTTGACATGCGCAGTTGGTTCTCTGACTTTCGATAACAGTTCATAGACAACTTTCATGATGTCGTAAATTTAACACACATATTTAGAAATTTAATCAAAATCGTATATTAACATGTATCTACATTGCACGGAGAATTCAATAAAAAAATTAAAATGGACTCTATATTAATTTTGTTATATAGAATAAGGAATAGTTAAGATACATTGATTTTAAGAAAGTTTAGAAACATTTTAGAGAAATTTATTTTTAATCTATCTCTTCAGCCATTTCTTAATTTAAAAATGAACAATGCTCAATTGGTTAAAAAATCAAAAGCATTTTTGCTGTTGTTTATCTTTATATTCTTTTTCTCTTACTCCCATCCCCCACCCCACCCCACAGAAGGCAGGAGCAATTTATTTCAACGAGCCATCCTTCAAAGTGGGTCGGCCAGTAGCACATGGGCCGTGTCTTACGACCCCAAGTGGTGCACCGAGAAACTCGCCATCAAAGTGAACTGCTCGAGGCACATAGCAGACACCCAAAGTCTGGTCCAATGTCTCAGAGACAGATCAGACTCTGTCCTTGTCAACTCAACACCGGATGCACCCAAATATTACTCGTGCTTTGCGCCGTCCGTTGACTCGTGGACTGTACTTCCGGCAGAGGTGGACAGACTCGTCAAGGAGCATAACTCTAAATTTTCCTCGGTGCCAGTCATGTTCGGCGTCACTAAGAACGAAGCGTACGCTTATTTAAAGCAGCAGGATATACGAAAGGGAATTTCCGATTTTCGCAAAACCCAGATCATAAGAACCTACGTCCAGAACGTGTACAGGTATCACCGACAGAAGATCTTCGCAATTCTTGATCACCACTACACCGATTGGACGCGTTCGCCGGACCAGAAGACGAACCGCGACACCATTCTGGAACTTCTGAGCGATGGTCAATACGTGGCACCGATGATTCAGATGGCCAATGCGCATGCTGAGACTGGGGAGACTTACCTGTATTCGTTCTCCTACTCAACACAGTCGGAGACACAGAGCGAGAACGACGAAGATGTCCAGGGTAAGACTGTCAAAAATCTTTTCTAAATCACTTGTTCAATGTTCGACCCAGATTACATTCCTTGATTTTCAAAATTCAAAATCCGCTGTTTCCCTTAATCGAACAATTTCTATCTTATTGTTTTACTAGGGATGAACGTAAATCACAGATTATAAGACAGATTATAAGACTCCCTTACATGCCCAAGACGTGTTTGGTCGCACTATTGTACATTTAAATGGAATTCTGCTGCAGATATTAGTTCACTAACGCTTACTCTAGGCAGACATTTTGACCGCCGGACATCCAGGTGGAACAAAATAAGCCAGTTGGACAACACAAACATCTCGACCTGACACAGCACAAATATGTCACATAATCTGAACGTTGACATTTATAGCCCGTGCCTCGATTCTTATTAAATATATTTATATAAATTAAATAAATATTGTCTAAATTATAAATGTTTTAAAATGTCCAAGTCGTGGGTTCAGCGTGGACGTCTCAGTGTTTCCAAAACTTCCGTGGAATTCGGTGACCTTAATCTCTTGCAGCATTAAACTATCACCTTCGACAGCATTAAAAATATATCAGTTGACACTATTAAATCCGTTTCTGTGAATAGTTTGTATCTATACCCACTCCTGTTTCTGTTTAAAACGTAGTCTGTCTATCTACTTCCATTTCTGTGTAAATCATATGTCTTTCTAGCAACATCCGTTTTCGTTTAGATCCTACTTATTTCTACCCACTTCATTTTTTGTGTAAAGCATACTTCTTTCTATCTACTTTCCTCTATGTGTAAATCTTACGCCTTTTTTCTTCACTTCCTTTTCTGTCCATGTAGTTCATCACTTTCTTGACTTTTTTCACACAGTGAGCACCGGGTGCGTCATTTGTTTACTTACCTCCTCATTGTGTGCACATAACACCAGATGGGAGGATAAAACTCAGTTCCTTATATTTTTAATAGGTTTAGCAAATGTCTGACACCTGTTCAAATTCGACTCTAGCTTTACACTCATTACGTCATCATTTATTTCAAATATTCACCTACCATAACATATACTCTCCAAACAAACCACGATTCAGCCAAAAACCCCTAGACTTTTAGACCACTTAAGTGTTTAACTCTCAATTTTTTCTCTCTCTCCCCCCCCCCCCCCCCCCCGTCCATACGATTCTACCAGGAATTCATGGCGACGAGCTCCCCTACGTTTTTGGCTCGCCCCTGGTGGACGGACTGTCTCCCTTCCCCAAAACATACACAAACGCTGAGAAGATGTTGACAGAGGCAGTGATGACTTACTGGACGAACTTCGCTAAAACTGGGTATTTTGTCTCGTATACGTTCATTGCATGGGGTTAGTTAGTCTTAACTTAACATTAGTCTTTAATCAATGTTTAATTGACAATATTCAGTTCTGTAATGCTATCATTTAGAAAGCTGATAGAGAGCTCCGATCGATGGATAGCGTTAGTTCACCGTTCTACTTAGTAACCATGAACAAAGCATGAATTAAATGTTATCAGTTACACAGAATCAGCCAAGCACACAGGCGAAATAAAAAAAGGCATTGGGAATAATTTTATAAAAATAAATCAGTGGACCAACATGGCTTAAATTGTCTCCCTTTGTGAGAAATATTGAATAATTTTATTCTTTCTTCTTTCTTTAAAGTGAGAAAATAATTTTTTTAAGGTACTAGTTCAACATATACATTATTTACGGAAGCTACCAGCACCCGTCTCTGTAAGCAGTGTTCAATGTATATTGAGCAACGTTTACACCATGAGATTTACTATCACAAAATCTCTCTTGTTGTGTACTATTGTAATCTTAAAAAGTCAGATAATTATGAACTGATGATCTGCCGAGAAGGTTTAGTATCATTGACACGGTGTAGTATCATTGGCAGGGTGTAGTATCATTGACAGGGTGTAGTATCATTGACAGGGTGTAGAATCATTGACAGGGTGTGGTATCATTGACAAGGTGTAGTATCATTGACAAGGTGTAGTATCACTGACAAGGTGTAGTATCATTGACACAGTGTAGTATTATAGACAAGGTGTAGTATCATTGACAAGGTGTAGTATCATTGACATGGTGTAGTATCATTGACAATGTGCACTATTATTGACAAGATGTAGTACCATTGACAAGGTGTAGTATCATTAACATGGTGTAGTATCCTTGACAAGGTGTAGTATAACTGACAAGGTGTAGTATCATTGGCAGGGTGCAGTATCATTGACAAGGTGTAGTATCATTGACAAGGTGTAGTATCATTGACAGGGTGTAGTATCATTGATAAGGTGTAGTATCATTGACAAGGTGTAGTATCATTGACAGGGTGTAGTATCATTGACAAGGTGTAGTATCATTGACAAGGTGTAGTATAATTGACAGGGGTGTAGTATCATTGACAGGGTGTAGTATCTCCGAGAGAGTATATTATCATTGAGAGGGTGTAGTAAAAATGAGAGGATTTTGTATTATTGAGGTGTAGTATCACCGAAAAGGTGTAGTAATATTGAGATTTTAGTATTTTAGAGCGAGTGTAGTATCATTGAGAGAGTTAAATATCATTGAGAGAGTATAAAGTCATAGAGAAAGTTCGGTATCATTTAAAGAATGTAGTGTCATAGAGAGAGTGTAGTATCTGTATGAGGTTGTAGTATAATAGAGTGAGTGTAGTATCCTAGAGATTGTAGTATCTGTATGGGGGTGTAGTATGTTTGAATCAAATAATCTTCATTTGTTTTGCCAATTGATTTTAAATTGACATCTTTTATGAAATGAACGTGAGAAGAGAAGCAAATAATTTAAAACAATGTCCTGAAAGTTTTCTCCAAATATGACATAAATGACATAAAAGACATGAACTTAATCTTTAACGATTGACCTGAGGTTATTTCTTTAAAGACTTTATGGTAGGAAACATATTGCTAACTAGGTCTACAAGAATTTGTAAATTTTCTGTCATAACATAAACTGTTATAAGATACACTTTCTGTCATAGCATAAACCGTCTGTTATAAGATACACTTTCTGTCATAACATAGTGAAGTATGCAAGTAAGATCCTAAAAGTTAGCATATTTCTTCCAACCAGCAGTGCAAGGGGCAGATATTAAATTTGGAAGCTCATAAATCACTACGTCCCGTCCTAAGATGTTGCCATGTGCGAGACCATAACTGGACATCGGCTTGGCATAACTGGTCAGTAGTGTGGCATAACTCTGCCATCGAAATGACGAGCTGGGACGAAGTGATCACAAATTTACGTCTCTTCATGCCTCGCTATGAAGCAATAAATTATGGGATAGCCATCAGAAGGTATCGTGGTGAGATGTCGAGTTGGGAGCTTTTCATTATCTGCGGGACTAACCCCGCCATCTTGGCTTATTGATTGACGTCCCAAAAAGGAATTTCCTTATCAGGAGGACAGTCGCCAACAAGGAGGGAAGTTACTAGTGGCGGGCAGCTACTAGTGTAAAGTTTTTACTGTTTAATGGCAATGACTAACAGAACGCATACACCAGACAAAAGTTGGTAACCGACACGAAACATCAATGTCGCTCCGAGTGTCGATTCAATCAGCCAAAAACAAAAAACAAAATAGTTTTTTTTAATGTATATATGGAAATCGATTAAAATAAAACGTTACTGCCAACCTGTGGCGTAGGAATGGAGGGTCGGTACTTTCTTTCTTTATATGGAGGGGCGGCATTTTCAGCCATCTGCAAGGCTTTTCTTTGTTGAAAGTGGCAGAACAATATCTGCCAGCCCCTGTCGGCACTAGGCCAATGCTGATAAGACTTGAATGGACATAAGGAGGTATTATCCAAATGTTATATATATATTAAATTGACTTTAGTACGCCACCAACATTTTATTATTCAAAGGATGTTTTCTACTTACTTTCTACTCAACAAAAGTTATTGACACAGCTTGTTTCAGGACTAGATCTGTATTGTGAAATTCAAATTTAAGTCTCATGAAGGCTAATGTATATATAGTTGCTTTATTCGTCAGTCTCACTCTCTCGTCCTTGCCTATTTGATCGATGGCAAGACTTAGTCAAGACGACAGGAATACAGTAGATGAACAGAAGTATGTTTGTTTCACTGTGCTCTTTATGTGTTCAGCGTGGCAATATTTGTCGGAATGTTCTTTGTGTCAATGTCATACCGCCTTCGGGATTCTTTCTCCGGGTTTGATTTCAGAGATGTGTTGCCATCCAAGGTTAACGAGTTCCATCGAACCAAGGGTGCTGATATTGTTTTTGCTTGTCTAGACTTTTTGCTGGGGATCGAATTCCAGTCCACAAGCTAGGGATTGACTCACTTTAGAACTGTAGTCAAGAGGCGTGGGATTGACTCACTTTAGAACTGCTGTCCACAAGCTAGGGATTGACTCTCTTTAGAACTGCTGTCCACAAGCTAGGGATTGACTCTCTTTAGAACTGCTGTCCACAAGCTAGGGATTGACCCACTTTAGAACAGCTTTCCACAAGCTAGGGATTGACTCACTTTAGAACTGTCCACAAGCTAGGGATTGACTCACTTTAGAACTGCTGTCAAGAGGCGTGGGATTGACTCACTTTAGAACTGCTGTCCACAAGCTAGGGATTGACTCTCTTTAGAACTGCAGTCAAGAGGCGTGGGATTGACTCTCTTTAGAACTGCTGTCCACAAGCTAGGGATTGACTCTCTTTAGAACTGCTGTCCACAAGCTAGGGATTGACTCACTTTAGAACTGCTGTCCACAAGCTAGGGATTGACCCACTTTAGAACAGCTTTCCACAAGCTAGGGATTGACTCACTTTAGAACTGTCCACAAGCTAGGGATTGACTCACTTTAGAACTGCTGTCCACAAGCTAGGGATTGACTCTCTTTAGAACTGCAGTCAAGAGGCGTGGGATTGACTCTCTTTAGAACTGCAGTCAAGAGGCGTGGGATTGACTCTCTTTAGAACTGCAGTCAAGAGGCGTGGGATTGAATCTCTTTAGAACTGCAGTCAAGAGGCGTGGGATTGACTCTCTTTAGAACTGCAGTCAAGAGGCGTGGGATTGACTCTCTTTAGAACTGCAGTCAAGAGGCGTGGGATTGACTCTCTTTAGAACTGCAGTCAAGAGGCGTGGGATTGAATCTCTTTAGAACTGCAGTCAAGAGGCGTGGGATTGACTCTCTTTAGAACTGCAGTCAAGAGGCTTAGGATTGACTCACTTTAGACAGCTCGGCTATTCAGCACACATGAAGGTTAATAGAACGATACTAAACATAGATCAACTTCAGAGACAATACTAAATATACATCAGCACCAAGGACTGATTTGTATGATAATGAATCGGACTTTATTCAAGAGGCGGAACTGTATTGAGACAGAAAGGTGAACATAAAATATATTTTCAATTTGGGGTGTTTGTATTTAGAAACAAATAACTTCGTAAAAATCTTTGAATTTTTTTTTATCATTATTGTTTTTTTTAAAATTGGTGATTGCATCGATATACATAATTTTTAAAATTATTATATCATCAATCAAATGTTTTGGCTAACGATGAATTATTGTCCAGTACAGTTTGAAAAGAGTGATGTAATACACGTTTAAATTTACTATTTAAAAAAAATATATATGTAGTTACTTTGGTAAAAAAAAAAATGGCGTCTTAAATAAATTTACAGACGACTGGCTCAGAACAGAAATGGTGACGTCACTGAGTGTCAAATATTTCACGAGACGATGAATCACGTGGTCTCCGGGCCACCGAAAATTATGAGTTTCTCTTCCAACAAGACCGACATTTTGATTGAATGTTGACAAACGGTTGTTGTAAACAATGGCGCCATATGACGTCATCCATCACCACAGGTTTAATATTACCACCGCCTTGTGGAATTTTAAAAAAAGGATAAAAATAAGTGAACATATTTTTGATCTAATTTGTGTGTTTTTTTTCTTCTTGGCTGTACCTAGAATACTTCCTTTTAAGTTTAGTTCCGAAATAAAGGTTACGGAAATATACTACTGGAATAGATAGAAGACGGTTTCTGTTGTGAAATAGCACAGCCTTAAAACTCAAGTTCGAGGAGTCTACGTCTCTATTCTTATGAGTGATTTTTAAGGCATTCCTAGGCCCCTTAAAATCGGAACAGAAGACAAGAAAACTTTTCTTTCTGAAGAAAGTCTCCAACTGATGATGACGCATTCGATATAAATTAATTATAACATTTGCTTCTAGAAGATTCCATTGTTAGAGTCTTGACCTAGTGATTCTGCCATATTCTTAGATAAGTCCACTTCAGAAACTAGTTCATTTAGTTCTCCATTTATCAGTCTGTGTGCGGTAGATGATGTACCACTGTGGTTATATGTGTGGGGTTGATGATGTCATCATCATCATCATCATGTCCCTTAGTCCTTGGACCGTTGGGGCGCCACAGATGACATGTACACTATCCTTCTCCATTCCTCTCTGTCTTCTGCACTGCGTACAGCATCGCCTAGTTTTAATCCTGTCCACTCTTTGATATTATCTTCCCATCTTTTTCTTTGTCTTCCTCTTCTTGATGATGTACCGATGATTTAATCTGTGTGGGTTCGATAATGTACCGTTGTGTTAGTATTTTTGAGGTTGACAATGCACTCCTGTGTTAGTGTGTGTGAGGTTGATGATGCACCCCTGTGTCAGTCTTTGTGCGGCTGATTATATACCAATGTGTTAGCATTTGTGTGATAGATGACACAACTATGTTAATGTGTGTGAGGTTGATGATGCACCCCTGTGTCAGTCTTTTTGCGGTTGATTATGTACCAATGTGTTAGTATTTGTGAGGTAGATGACACCACTGTGTTAATCTGTGTGAGGTTGATGATGCACCCCTTGATAAAACAGGATAATAACTGATCAGCCCAACCTTGTCCTCATGAATCAATAAATATTCTGCTGAAGGTTATTCTTGGTTTATTTAGGATGTTGTTGCTGTCCAATTGGGAACACTTACACGACGAACCATAGAGAATGAACTCTTTTAAATATATTCAAACGAGAGCAAATAAAAAAAAATCCTATTGATCTTGGTGATCAGCACACCAAGATAGTGCAGATTAGAGTGTCAAGGACAATTTCTATATTGACCTATGCTATCTATGGGTTTCCACCTCAAATTCCCTAATGTGTCTATACATGTTCATTATCTATGGGTTCTTACCTCAAGTTATCCAATAGGTCTGCAGATGCTACTTATCCGTTGGTTTCCACCCCAAGTTCCATAATAAGTCTATATATATTACAGTTCTATACATTTTCCACAACAGTTTGTACAGGTTTCCGACCATATCTTTAGATGTTGTTTACTTCCATCTCACTGGAGGATGTTATAAACTAAACAAAAGCAATACGTTTGCCATATTTGATGACGTCGGTTGCCTGACCTAATAAAGTACCCACCATATTTCCCTCTACTTGCTGCCATTCAACACTCTACTTGCTGCCATTCAATCCTCTACTTGCTGCCATTCAACCCTCTACTTGCTGCCATTCAACACTCTACTTGCTGCCATTCAACACTCTACTTGCTGCCATTCAACCCTCTACTTGCTGCCAATCAACCCTCTACTTGCCATTCAACCTCAACTTGCCATTCAACCCTCTAATTGCTGCCATTCAACACTCTACTTGCTGCCATTCAACCCTCTACTTGCTGCCATTCAACCATCTACTTGCTGCCATTCAACCCTCTACTTGCCATTCAGCCCTCTACTTGCTGCCATTCAACCCACTACTTGCCATTCAACACTCTACTTGCCATTCAACTCTCTACTTGCCATACACCTCTCTACTTGCCATTCAACCCACTACTTGCCATTCAACTCTCTACTTGCCATACAAATCTCTACTTGCCATTCAACCCACTACTTGCCATTCAACTCTCTACTTGCCATTCAACCCTCTTCTTGCCATTCAACCCTCTACTTGCCATTCAACCCTTGTAAATGTAGACATTTGTTTGCTTGCTTACAGAAATCCCAACGAGCCACGGAACCAAACTTCTGTCCACGGTGAGAAAATAAACAATCGCTTTGTTGACCTGAAATGGCCGAAATATACGAAGGAGAAGCAGGAGTACTTGCCTTTTGGTATGTACACTGACCTTGACCTTGGACTCGACTGGGGTTTTCAATACTTCTGACCACTACTGTGCGACTGAATTGTTATATAATTGTTTGCCTAGTGACTGATGGCTGCCATCTTAACGCTTGATTGCATGACAACATACATTCAACATAAATCACTAGTTTTATTGTAATATAAGAAAACACCTTTCACTTCATGCCTCAATTTTTCATATCCAATATTTTCTTCTACTTTACATTTAAGGTTAGATAATAAAACCAAAATCATTAGCTATATTCGCTCAAAAATACTGTGCTTATACAGGCTTGGTTTACATACACAATAGTTTAACTATGTCAAGTTAAACAAATGACAGTTTAACTTTGTCAGTTATTTCTATGCTCGGTTAAACACATCAAGGTTTAACCCTGTCAGTAGTTGAACTCTACATGACATACACACAACAGTTGAACTCTGCGAGGCATAAACACAACAGTTGAACTCTACATGCATACACACAACAGTTGAACTCTACATGACATACACACAACAGTTGAACTCTGCGAGGCATACACACAACCGTTGAACTCTGCGAGGCATACACACAACAAATGAACTCTGCCATTCATACACATAAGTTGAACTCCTAAAAGCATACATTTCAATGTTTTGACTATTAACGAAACAGAATCAAAGATTACATGCCAAAAAATTATTGACGTCACGGAGCAACCTTTCACTGTTGCACCACCCACTCACACCCACCCTGGCCACATCCCGTTCTTGCAAGAATTTTTAGTCTCCCTTAATGAAGGCTCTGGCGTCTACCAAAATTTATATTTGAAATTACAGACGTATAGTAAGTGATTTTAATGCAAACAAAGAGGGAAGACTTTGTCTAAGTAATGGGTGCATGAAGACGATGACGTATTTCTACTAACACCCTCCCAGTATCAGACACAGTGTCAATATTCTCAGAAACAGATTTCTCTGAATCCTCAGGTCGACGTCCCACCGTACGGAGTCACTACCGGGCATTCAAGATGGCCGCCTGGCTTGACCTCATCCCTAAGATTGATCGAGATGACGGATTGGACCAGTCCACGCATCTCCTCGACCAATCGGACAACGTCTCCACTTTTGACGACTACCATCTTCTCATCCCCAATCTGGACACCATCTTTCCATCCCCGCCGCCTATGCCCCCTTTGAGACCCACCCCTTTTAACAACGATGGTGGTGCGGGTACAACACAAGGACATTATTACCCTGACGTCACTGATTACGATATGTATATACCGTCTCAGAACAACCAACCTGGCGGGACGTCTCATAACAACAGCAACAAAGTCGTCCCTGTAGGAAATCCTGAATCGGTTGAAATGACGTCAGAACCACTTAAAGTGTCTTCAAAAGTCGTGGCTACCACGGGGGTTCCCCTCAGCATTGTCGTTGCTATCGGTGGGTCACTTCTTCTCATCAACGTTCTTATCTTTGCGGGTCTCTGCTATCAAAGGGAAAGAATCAAGAAAATGCGACAGATCAACAGAACGTTACCTCCCCCTGAACTGGATATAGACGAAATTCGTTTAAATAGAAAGCTGGAATCAAATCGAAGTTCACCCTGCCCTATGGGAGGTTCGGGTGTCGGCGGGCCCGAGTGTATTAGCTTAATGTCAGGGGCGTCGACCCACCAACCTGTAACATCTCCTGTGAAGCATTCGCAAGGCAACACACACGTTCACAACCCCAGCCCTCAGCCAAGTATTCATAGCCGGCGAGCCCAATCTCAGACACGGACTACTCCGCCCCTGGAAGCTGTCGTCTGCAACTACACTGCTGTGCCCACTCAGGTTACGTCCCCCGTTCATCGGACACACATTGGCGTGTCTCAAGGAGGGGTGTCACCGCCGGGACACGGTGCAGACATGAACACCTATGTCAATAGCAAAATGAGACCTTCCGCGGACAGCAACCACAAACAGGACGGTGGGTCGGGCATGGGTGGGGGAGGTGTGAGCACATTCGCTGCTGGTCAGCAAGGGGTGGCAGCACGTGGGAATGGTGGACCTGTGGTAGCCTCAAACCCAAACATCGGTGGTTCCCACATCACTGTAGGTCCAACCCCAGTTACCACAGCTGCGGGTAGCGGTGGAGGCGATGATCCCCTCTACAAGACCATCAACAAAACCGGCCATAACAATGCTGTTACAATAGTTTAGCCAAGACATTATCCCATTTTCTATAGTAACATATAAAAATACCAAGTCATCAGAAGTGTCACAGACATTGTAGACTTGGAGTATAAATTGCGTGGTGACACATGTATTTCAGTTTTATTATGTAAAAACATGGATCGTTGCAAAACGAATATTTTTTTACTGACATTTTATTTTCAGGTTAAGAAAATATTATGTTTTATGTAAACAAATTTCTTTAATTCTTAGACACAATCCAATAATAGGAAAAGAAATCTTCATATTCAAAAAAAAAAAAAAAAGACACTATATTATACCAATAAATAAAATATTTTAAAAGTTCTATAATCTCTACACCAACCAACAAGAGTGAAAAAGAATTCAAATATAAAAGCAGTATTAATGATATCATCACATCCTCCTCATTATCATAATCACAGTGACGTCATGACACCTCTCGAATGAAAAGAATGATCACCATGACAACACAGGAATGTGTCTTATTATATCCGTCAGGAATTTCAAGCAATTTTAATTGTCATTATGTTCCTTTCAAATGTCATGCAATTTTTTTAACAACAACAGCAAAATATCTTTGCATACGTTGTATAGTCATTGATCAAGAAATCTGCCATATAATGCTTATAATCAAATTATAGCTAATCAAATTTTTACATTGTAATATAAACACAATTTAATAGGGCTAAGCAGGATAATGACCCTAAACCCCATAAATGCTGAGTATTAGCACACGTGTCACATACCCTGACCCGGCCAAAAAAAAAAGAAATCAGTCCGGGTGTTAAAAAAAGAGTACGTTTATAATTTTATTTAAAGTGTTTCATCCGATGGTGAAAAAGGAAAAGTTCATGCATAGAAACGGTACGTGTGTTGATAATTTTGTGTACATTGAATCCGAAGTAAGTCAATATTAATAGAAAATGGAATAGCGATTGGTACGAAACAAAAGTTAAGTTAAATGAAACTCTAAAAAAATTTTTTAAAAAAATCCTCATTTAAAGGTAAAACAATCGGCTTAACTGAAGGAAGACGTGGATGGAATCGCCATGATGATAATATACAAATAAATTAATTAAAAAGATATGCATGCGTTGTGATCAGAAAAATGAAAACTATCACCAACCAGTGACCAGCAACGACCACCAACCAGTGACCAGCAACTACCACCAACCAGTGACCAGCAACTACCACCAACCAGTGACCAGCAACTATCACCAACCAGTCACCAGCAACACTAAAGCTATCTGTTCAATTTTCTTTATTTTAATGTGTTAGGGATTATTTCTCAACATGTAGGTCATAAAACCCTTCTGTAGGTCACGAAACCCTTCTGTAGGTCACGAAACCCTTCTGTAGGTCACGAAACCCTTCTGTAGGTCACGAAACCCTTCTGTGGGTCACGAAAACCTTCTGTAGGTCACGAAACACTTCTGTAGGTCACACAACCCTTCTGTAGGTCACGAAACCCTTCTGTAGGTCACGAAACCCTTCTGTAGGTCACACAACCCTTCTGTAGGTCACACAACCCTTCTGTAGGTCACGAAACCCTTCTGTAGGTCACGAAACCCTTCTGTAGGTCACACAACCCTTCTGTAGGTCACGAAACCCTTCTGTAGGTCACGAAACCCTTCTGTAGGTCACAAAACCCTTCTGTAGGTCACACAACCCTTCTGTAGGTCACACAACCCTTCTGTAGGTCACACAACCCTTCTGTAGGTCACGAAACCCTTCTGTAGGTCACAAAACCCTTCTGTAGGTCACACAACCCTTCTGTAGGTCAAAAAACCCTTCTGTAGGTCACAAAACCCTTCTGTAGGTCACACAACCCTTCTGTAGGTCACACAACCCTTCTGGTTAGAATAAAAAAATGTCAGGGGTTGCTTGAATGTTCCGGAAATGTTAGGATGTGGGAGGATGTGGGAGGATGTGGGAGGATGTGGGAGGATGTGGGAGGATGTGGGAGGATGTGGGAGGATGTGGGAGGATGTGGGAGGATGTGGGAGGATGTGGGAGGATGTGGGAGGATGTGGGAGGATGTGGGAGGATGTGGGAGGATGTGGGAGGATGTGGGAGGATGTGGGAGGATGTGGGAGGATGTGGGAGGATGTGGGAGGATGTGGGAGGATGTGGGAGGATGTGGGAGGATGTGGGAGGAAGTGGGAGGATGTGGGAGGATGTGGGAGGATGTGGGAGGATGTGGGAGGATGTGGGAGGATGTGGGAGAGGGTCGTTAAAAAATCATCGTTTTAATTGTTTGAATTTGAAATTTAATTATTTTTTACAGTAATCAGACTAGTTTCTTATTGTTACTGCATAAAATAAAAATGTCACTACACTCTGATTACACTACAGCCACATACAAGAAAATGTCACTACACTCTGATTACACTACAGCCACATACAAGAAAATGTCACTACACTCTGATTACACTACAGCCACATACAAGAAAATGTCACTACACTCTGATTACACTACAGCCACATACAAGAAAATGTCACTACACTCTGATTACACTACAGCCACATACAAGAAAATGTCACTACACTCTGATTACACTACAGCCACATAAAGAAAATGTCACTACACTCTGATTTCTATTTTTTAATGTTTTTTTAAATTTTATTTTATTGTTTTTGACTGAACTTTAACGTTGGCAGTTGAACTTTAACGTTGGCAGTTGAACTTAAACGTTGGCAGTTGAACTTAAACGTTGGCAGTTGAACTTAAACGTTGGTATTTATCAGGCACAGCTTCTAATCAAGTGTGAAAATGTATCAAGAATTGTCTGGCGATAGGTTTACATGACTCCCTCTACGGAACCCGCCAAGCCCTGTTTAAAATGAAGGAACTAACAGATATTTTAATTACAAAATAGCTCCCACACCCCCCCCCCCCCTTTTTTTTTATCAACACACGTTTCATAATTTCAAGGTATTATGCTGGGTAACAGTAGCAGCAACTTGGTTATTGTTATAAAGGGGTCACGGCACTAAAAGGTTGAGAACCGCTGGGTTAGGATTATATTATTAAGCTAGTGTTTTGAAACCTTCAATTTTGATGCCTCTGTGATCTGTACTTTTTCTATACGGGCACTTTCCAGTTCTCCTCTTGGTTGAAACATATTTTAGAAATGAAAAGATAACTTCTTTTTCTTGTAACCATCGGACACGGACAGGACCGCTACGGGTATTTTATCAAAATTCCAGGACCCGGACCTGGTGTAAAAAACTAATCAGCCCTAGTATTTTCTATGCATCGTTAAAACTATGTTAATTAAACTTCGATTTGCAGTACACTATTTTATGACTATTGTAAATATTGTCATAATATAATCGTATAAGACTATTGCAGCTTAACTCTAATAATTCAATCTGCATTTGATACAGATGATTGCACTTTGTTATTAGATGGTCTAGAATGCTATTAATTTAAAAAAAAGAAAATTTAAATTCTAATTTTTCATGGTAAGTTAAAAGAATTCCTTTTTTAAAAAGTTTTGATTTTGTCATTTTATTTTCATTAAACAAAAACAAGTCCAAAAGAATCAACTATTTTCAGTTTATTTCTTATTTATGCCACCATGCACCTTAAATTAATGACCAGGTACTGAAGTCTATATCTCCTGCCTCAGTAACACGTCTGCTAACTTGAAGGTTGACATATGAAAATGAAACGATTTATGTCCTACCCCACCCCCATTTCCCTTTTTTTTTCAAATCTGCATTTTCGCCTCTGTATTTCTGACCATGACATGAATGTACATAATTGAAATATGAACCCCAGGTTTACAGTTGATGGATTATGTCCAGGTCGTTGAGTTCTTTTCATCTACACCAACACTTCCCCATCCCACCACTCTTAAATGTTAACACTGTAAGTTATCAAAGTGTACACAGTTATACTAAGAACCGAAATATTGGTTTGTTAGAACTAAGTGCTTTTTTCCCTACATGCATATCAATGGAAAATTCGCGAATATGACTTGATGACCTGTGAGAACGTGACTTTTTGACGAGCCTCGAACTGTTTGGTGATCTTATATAACACATGCAATGTCCAGATGTCCAGTTGTTACGGTAATAAAATAATGATGACATTGCTTTATTCATGATGTTACGTCATAATTAGCCATTTATGCATTGGAAGAAAATATATATTTATTTAATGTGTTTTAATATAACAAATAATATGGTCAAATAATATGGATATATTAATTTTAAGTGTGTGTTAAATTTCGAATGGTATAGATTCAATTTAATTAAGTACGTTTTTGAATTTAAAAAAATAAAATAACTGATATTCAAATTCGTATTACTTATAACAATATAATTGGTATATATTCCTTTTTTAAATCCATTTAATTTCTCTCTCTTTTGAGGGAAAAACTAAAATATAATTTGAGTGTATGTCTATTAATTTCTAAGTTGCTGATTGTATGTAGATGAAGTAATAACGAATGATGATGTCTTAAACTGAAGACATAATATGTACGTCTTTGTTCATCGGTTTTTACATTGTTTAAAGTCATAAAACATGCATTAATGTATTTTTGTTTTCATCGTATCGTGCTAATCTCTATTATCAATATTTAACAAAAATCCCGTTCTTTACAAAAATATTCATAGACTTTCAAAGTTTTAATCATGTCTTGCACTCAATTGGTACATCTGATTAATAGTCATTTGATTCACTTGACAGTTACCAATGATCAGGGCTATATGGATACAACCAAGTTACTTCAGTAAATGTTCGCGCAAAAAGAAGATACAGCCATTTAACAAGATTTGAAGATTGATATTCTAGCTTAGAACAAACACATACTTCAAGAAAATTAACGCTAAATTTTATTTCACAATTTAAAAAAGAAAAATAATAATTTTGAGTCGATGACATAAAAAAGTGTAATGGTCTAAACTTTTATCATATGACCTACTTCTATTTGTCATATGACCTACTTCTATTTATCTTATGTCCTACTTCTTAAAAACTCACAAATTTCTACTTGAAATTACTATAGAAAATTTTAATAAATGGCGGCCTTACTTTTAATTTAACAAAAATAAAAACATGTTCATCGGAAAACATAAATATGTTATTGTTATATTGATTTTAAAATAAGCACATTAGTCGCCCTACAAAGGTCAGTTTACCCCACATGGGTCACTTTATCCTGCAGGGGTCAGTTTACCAAACAAATGTCAATTTACCATGCAAGCGTCTTTACCTAACAGCTGACAGTTTAAGCATAAAATTGTTGCCGCAAAAAACAACAACCTAGAAATAATTAAAATGACATGAAAAAGTGTGCATAACTTTCTGAGACTGCGATCTTTTTATCATTTTAACAGAGAAAATATGCTTTTTATAATGTATAAATTGGTAACTTATATTTATAATATAAACGAATTTGTGTTTGTTCATGTGTCTTTATTGATTAGATATTTTAAACGTTGCCTCTTTTTCAATTTTAAAAATAAAATTACAAGCGTCATGTCAAATGTCATTATACTTTATGGTATGGTCAATTTAAACAATGACCTGACGAAATGGAATCTATGAAATGATTTGAAAAAAAGAAGAAAACAAATAGTTCGCGGATAATTCTTGAAAGGATCTGTTAAAGTTGTTATTATGTCAAACTAGCAATTATACCCGGCGTTTCGCGGGAGGGCATGAAAAAAAAGTATACATCCTTATCAGCAAACATTACAAGTAAGGGCCTTTATAAACAAACAAAACAAAAACCCTCGCTAAAGAATCATTTAAAAATAGTCATGTAGGTCTAAAGAATGAGTTTTTTCAACATTTTAGATCCCAGACCATTTCATTTAACATTCAACTTGAGCATGGTCCAAAGCCTGGGGTTAAAGTCTACACTAACTTGTTCAAGTTGTCACATTAAACAATGTACACAATTGCCAAAGTTATGAAAGTTAACCACTTTGAAAACTTTCGTTCCACGTTGGGTTCCCGCTTCTTAGTTTGATCACGTTGCCTGGTGGGATCCTGTTTCCTGATGGGATCGAGATCTACGATGAGTTCCCGTTCCTTAATGGGATCCCATTCCGTGGTCGGATCTCGTTCCTCAGTGAGATCACTTTCATAAGGGACACTTAGAGGGCCTTATAAAAATCCTTAAGATAAATCTTAAAGTAACATTCTCAAATCTATCCCATTTACATATGATTGAATTTGCCAACGTTAATTGCCTTTTGGTTTTTTACTTTGGGTCTCCCACCACAGTGTGGCGTTTATATTTTCAATATTATTGCTGTGAGAATTTTAGTTTGGATTATGAGTAGACCTTATAGTTAAAAAATGTCCCCTTACGCTAAGGTAAAAAATACACAAGTTGAATCCTTTTAAAATTATTAAAATGTTAGCCTTGGGGGTAATAATGATGTTTTATAGACGATTATGAATTTTATATATACCAAATTTGACCAAGATCTATCGATTCCTGTAGAATCTATGTATTTCTATAGCTTTTGCTATAATAAGGAAAAACGATTTGGAACTTTATAGAAAATTCAAAAAAATTATAATAACATTTATATAATCTTTAAACCATTATAGAAAAAAATTGAACTTCCAAAAATAATCTAATACAAACTTCTAGCAAATTCTAACAGATAATTCACCGTATTCCCTGATAGATATAGACATTTATAGACATAAACTAACATTTTCTTAAAATTTTAGATCTAAATGAATTTTTCATAAAAATTATAACATTATTTCACGGTGGAACTACAACTTTCGTAAAATGTTGGACCCATTTTAACCCCACTCTGGTGGTAGAATATTGGTAAAATTTCTCATCACAACAATTATTTGTCTAATACAAAAATATCTATAACACAATACCAACACTATAATAATTTTCTGGTTGATTTAAAAGAGTGCCCTGGCGGGGACAAAAGTGGTCACAGTTCCATAAGTACGGTTTTAGTCATCCTTAAGATCGGGAGACCCTATCAAAATCATGTAGATAGCATTTCAGTTCAAATTAAACATTTTATTGTCTCATTTAAATCAGTTGAAAATGCCGGAGATCTACCTTCTGGGATTCTTACTGTGGGCCTCGCAATGAATGAATATTATCGGCAAAATCTTAGTCAAAAGAGCCTAAAATCATCAGCAGGACGATTAACAAATTATTATCAAGAACCTATCTAGAACCATGTTTTTCGGAGTCAAAACCTTTTGTGGCCGACTGGCCGAGCCGCACTCAGGTCGCTAAAGACCCGCATGCGGCTCGCGAGCCGCAATTTGCCGACCACTGGTTTGACATCCGCCAATATGATGAATGATAAAGTGCAAGACTCCCAAGTTTGGTCAGAGATCAAAAGTCCCGATGAAATCTATAGCATTAACCTTGCCTACTGTTATTTAATTATAAAGAAAAACTGAATTTAGGGACCCATGTCAGAAGGCTTGAATATTAAGAGTATAGAACCCAATATTTGAATCTAGATAATCAAGTTTATGTTTACTGACTTTGGTATCTAGATAATCAAGTTTATGATTACTGACTTTGGTATCTAGATAATAAAGTTTATGTTTACTGACTTTGTTCTAGATCTACCGATTTCACTATGATTTATTTTTAATTTCATTGAATTACTCAGATTAAAAAAACGACTTTCGGGCCCCCGGCCCTGAAATGGGTTGCCTTTAAATTGCCAATGGACCCCCATTATTTGTCTGGATATTTAAAGGTATGTATACCAAGTTGGGTCGAGATCCATCAATTTATGGAGAAACGTATGTGAAAAAAACTTATTTTCATAAATATATAGTTTTGTTTTCTCCTTTTCGTTCAGACATAATTGCTTTAACTCCCTAAATGCCGAAAGTATTTTTTTATGGAAGAACCAAATTTCTGTTCTAATTATTGCTGGCTCTTTCCACAATGATTTTATTAATTTTAATTGTTTTTTAATTTCATTTGCTAATGCTAAACATCATTTTAAAAAAAAGTTTTTAATAGTATTAATATTTTAATTATTTCCGAATTACATTAAAAATGTTTAGGAATTGTTTAGTAAAAACTAAAGCCAACAACTGCTTAAGAGAGGCGTAGATAAAAAAAATAATCAACTATGCAATTGTGTATAATCTCAACGCCACGATTCATATTCATGAACAACTTAGAAGTTGGTTCCTGGACTCACATCTTTTTGTCAAGGAATTTAAAAATTCATAAATCTCACAGCAGAAAATAAATCTATAAATATTGTGAATAATGAAAATGTATGAGTTTTCAATGCGGTTTTCAGCATTGAGTCAAAGCATTTAGAAATCTACCATTTGTAATAAAAGTAGTGTTAAAAATATTTTGGTGTCACTGATTAGAAGCACAACTGATATCATTTTTGTTTCGTATTTAAAAAAAAAAAAGAATATTATTATGACTTTACTAAGAAATTCTCAAGCTGTCGTTTTTAAAATAAGCTTTGTAGCTCTTAATGGACTCACTTTTACCATGTATCACTAAGTTATGTCCCATATTTTGTCTATCACTCATTTCATGTACATATTCCATGCGTGTCAGAGTGGTTAACTAGAAACTGTCTATTTTCTAACATGCATGTTATTACTTTTATATTTATTGTAATATAAAATTGAATTAAAATTTGCTGACGAACTGCACAAAACTGAATAAAAACAACCTAAAACTAAAACTGTTGACATCTTTTTTTACCAGTGTGATTGAGAATGATATTTGTATGATTTTTTCCTCTTTCAAAAGCTCTTTTGAGTCCGAAATGGGAATACATCTATTCTTTTGTTGGGTCAATCTTACATTCTTATGTCCAAGGCTATTTTGGCATCGTGATAAATGAAATCACTAACACAGGTCTCCTCACCTCACTGTTCTCGGGGCAGGCGACCAACAGGTGCTCTACTGTTTAGGAAGCCAGGCCACAGAGTAGGCAGTTTGGGGCCTTTTGCGAGTCTAGTCAGTACTAATTATGGTTAATTTCTACGAGTTCTTGAATAAGGTTGTACGTAACATGGTTGACGCCATCTTGGATGCCAAGCCAGGTAAAAGTGAAAGGCAATGAAAAAGCAGACATGCTGGCAAAAACCGGGGCTGCCTAGTCCCAACCAGAAGCACCAGTCACTTATCTTGGTGTCAAAAACTGGCAGACTACTTTAGAACAACATAGTATGGAACGTGGGCAGATAACACGAAGGCCAGAGATGTATATGCTAAAATGCCGCATCCTAGCAGACAGAACCCCTGGTGAAACTGGTCCACTGACACCAGAGTTTGGTGACCCAAAGTTAACCGACACCGCCCTACTGAGTCATATTTCCACAAACATGGTAACAACAAGGACCCGATCTGCCGGCATTGCACGCTGGCCCCGGAGACAGTGGCAAATTGTTGACATCCTGCCTACACTGGATTTTGCGGAGGAGGCCAGGGCGGCGGGAGAGTCTTACGTTTAGACAATGTCATACGGCACATCCCAGCAGATGGAGCTAGTTGCCAATGTACTATCTCGAGTTTTATGAGCGTAAGCTCAAGCACCAACTATAATATGTATTTTAGTTAGTAAGTTGAACGTCTTTAACGAAAGTGTGCTTCGTTTGATTATTATAATAATAATCTTATTTTAAATATTATTTACGTTAGAAATAAAGAATTAAAATGAAATTATGTATGCAGCTATAATTAAGCATCTTGACCAAACTTCACCTGAATCATACATAAGTCTCCAATATACGTATATACATATTTTCACGTTAACAAAAAATGACCACAGCATGATTTACTATTCTAAGTAAACTAGTTATAGCCCGCAAGACAAAGACGGCCACAATGCGTGAACTTACTTTGACAAAACATGCATTCAAGTAGCGCAATTCATAAGATTTCTAATGAGGGCTACCCAATTCCTCCCCATTCAGTGCGCAACCACCCTCTGAACTATATTATATTCTAATGTACCTTCCTCTATTACACATATTTATTACACCGATAGATAGAATCTGCCAAACGTTTGCGGTCTCAGTACATGAACTTCCTAACTTCTGAAGTTCATGGACAAAAATGCATTTAAAGAAACGCACTTTGTAACAACCGCATATTATTTTTTCAATACCCTGAACTATATAAATATTATAATTCTAGTCACATCTCAGGTTTTGTGACAGCTTATTTAACTTGAGACTATTTTTGTACACCAAAAGAAAATATTACTCACCAAAAGCGCATGTCGTATTTTTAAAAATCTCATTTAGCGCAGTTATCGGGAATTTCTTTTAACAAAATCTGTGCAATCTGGTGGCTTTAGTGCCATCTAGTGGCTTAGTGTCATCTGGTGGCTTCGGTGCAATCTGCTGGCTTTAGTGTCATCTGATGGCTTTGTGTCATCTGGTGGCTTTAGTGTCATCTGGTGGATTTAGTGTCATCTGGTGGATTTAGTGTCATCTGGTGGCTTTAGTGTCATCTGGTGGCTTTAGTGTCATCTGGTGGCTTTAGTGTCATCTGGTGGCTTTAGTGTCATCTGGTGGATTTAGTGTCATCTGGTGGCTTTAGTGTCATCTGGTGGCTTTAGTGTCATCTGGTGTCTTTAGTGTCATCGGTGGCTTTAGTGTCATCTGGTGGCTTCAGTGCAATCTGGTGGCTTTAGTGTCATCTGGTGGCTTCAGTGTCATCTGGTGGCTTTGGTGTCATCTGGTGGCTTCAGTGCAATCTGGTGGCTTTAGTGTAATGTGGTGGGTTTAGTTCATCTGGTGACTTTAGTGTCATAATTAAATCGAGAATGATGTATTTTGACATCCTTGTTATCATAGAATGTCTCACCTCATTACTTCATCTGTCTAGAATGTTGACTTGTCAACAAGTATCTCATTACTTCATCTGTCTAGAATGTTGACTTGAGAACATGTATTTGTTTCAAAGAAATAGACCATTACTAGAGGAATACGACAAAAAACGCTGTTTAATGGAATTTTTCTTTGATACAAAAACGAATAAATTTCTTGATTGGACTTTGACAACATACTCAGTCATTTACTTAGTTTCATAGCTTAAAGAGAAATGACTTAAAACATTTAGGGCTTTCAATAATATTGTTTATAATAAAATACTTCAAAAATATTTCGTATTAATACAATGTTCACAAACAGAATAACAAAATAAAGCGAAATCTTTTTTATATGAAATCCCTTTCAACCCATCAAAAAAATAAAAAATCATGAATTCTTTCAAAAATTGTAAATTCATTTTTTTTTTTTTATACAAAAGTAAATAATTCTTTTATACAACTTGGGTTACTTGAAATAGCGTTTTACTTTGATGTCATTTCAATTATTTCATTAAAACACTTTATTAGATATAAGTTTATACATACAATTGTCAGGCACAGAACAAAAATCAACCATACAGTTGTGAATAAAGGATTTCTCTTTTCTCTCTCTCTCTCTCTCTCTCTCTCTCCCTCACTCTCTCTCTCTCTCTTTCTCCCTCCCACTCTCTCTCTTCTCTCCCTCTCTCTCCCCTCTCTCTCTTCTCTCTCTCTCTTCTCTCTCCCTCTCTTCTCTCTCTCTCTTATCTCTTTCTCTCTCCCTCTCTCTCTCTCTTTTTTCTCTCTCTCCCCCTCTCTCTCTCTCTTCTCTCTCTCTTCTATCTCTTCTCTCTTTCCCTCTCTCTCTTCTCTTTCTTCTCTCTCTCTCTCTCTCACTCTCTTCTCTCTCTCTCTCTCCCTCTCTCTCCCCCTCTCTCTCTCTATCTCTCTCCTCTCTCTCCTCTCTCTCTCTATTCTCTCTCTCTCCTTCTCTTCTCTATCTCTCCCTCTCCCTCTCTCTCTCTCTTCTCTCTCCCTCTCTCTCTCCTCTCTCTCTATCTCTCTCCTCTCTCTCTCTCTCTTCTCTCTCTTCTCTCTCTCTCCCTTTCTCTGTCTTCTCTCTCCCTCTCCCTCTCTCTCTCTCTTCTCTCTCCCTCTCTCTCTCCTCTCTCTCTCCATCTCTCTCTCCCTCTCTCTGTCTTCTCTCTCTCTTCTCTCTCTCTCTCTCCCTTTTCTCTTTCTCTCTCTCTCCCTATATTTCTCTCTCTCTCTTCTCTCTTTTTCTCTCTCTCTCACTCTTTCTCTCACTCTCTCTCCCTCTCTCTCTCCCTCTCTATCTCTCCCTCCCCGTCTCTCCCCCCCCCCTCTCTCTCTCTCATTCTCTGTTTAATGATTCAGTGATTCCCAGTGAAAAACTCCATAATTTAAAAAAATCGATTCCAACATCTTTCAATGTCGATACATTTAATGTAATCTCTGAAAACGAGTTGGTTTAAACAAATAAATAATTAAAACTATCGATAATGATTTGTAAGCGTTAACAGAAAAAAGAAACCTTTGAAACACATGAAAACGTTATATATATATAACTGAAATATTGTGAAACTATTTGGCAGATGAAATTTTCCATGCCATGAACGAACGATTCAGTTGAATATGAGCATACCGCCTGCAAGAGAACAAGGAACCATTTAATGACCAAATGAAATACTTGACAGATATCAGATATACTTCGTGTTTCGTGTTGAGTGTTTCTCGGTCAAATGTTTCACGTTTTGTCAACAGATAAAATTAAGCATGCCCTCCTACGTCATGTATCACCAGAGTAAATAATTTAGTGTCAACTATTTAGGCCAACTATGAGTCAATGGTTTACTTTCTTGTCTTGTGATGTCATTTGATTCGTGTTAATTGTTCTATCTCTCATTAAAGCATTACAGTTACACACAATTCTCACCCAAATGCTTATCAATGTTTCAACACTTTCGTGTGTCCATGAATAAAGAAGTACTTCTTTTTCTGGGTGCCGTTCCTTGGGTCCTCTTCTACAGCGGCATACCTTGTAAAATATCACGAGTGCCACTACAATATCATAGTCATTATTATGTCCGACTTGAGTAGGAGGTGGTACATTACAGCTCTTTAAAATTACGTAAAGCACGTGAGTACATTTTTATTGAAATTTCAGTTAATGTTGAGTTTGCTGTTGTAGCTCTGAGAGGTGTATTTGCCTTTGTATGGCCAATATAGGTACGTCTAGTGATGAATTTAGGTAATTCTAGTGATGAATGTAAGTACTTCTAGTGATGAATGTAGGTACCTCTAGTGACAAATGTAGGTATTTCTAGTGAAGAATGTATGTCTGTTCTAAATGTATTCCACTTATCGTTTAGGTCTAGCAAGCTAAAAGTTATCTATGGAGTATTAGGAACAATATAATTGAAGCTTAAAACATATTCCAAAGAAGGAACATTTGCGCAAACAGAACAGGTCAAAACAAGAGAATTAGAAAAAATGTGAGGTATATGAAAGAAAACTAGCTTGAATTGATGAAAGAATAAACTATATGTTATTATTTTTTATATCTTTCCTATTGGATATGTGATTCACAAGATCTTTCCTAGTGCTTATGTGATTCATCAGTCTGACCACCGCTTGAAGCCTTACCTTAATACTATTACTCTAGTACTCAATACATCTTAAGGCTCTTTTGATAAATGGTGTATTTAAGTTGGACAAAAGTCTCAATTTGTTAGTGGGCGTAAACTATTATTTTCTGTGGTTTAAGAAAAGAGGGAGTGGAGGGGGCAGTCCACTCCTGGGGGCACTAATCCTCGCTGCTCTACTGATTATTTCTTGTCTTAATTGGCAAACATAGTTTGAAAATCATTATGTAAAGAGAGTATAGCTGGTTGGAATTAACATTTCCCCCAGGACTCCTTTAAAGCTTCTATACATAATCTACTTTAGCTTGGATCAGCTTCAGACTTTGAACTGGTGGAATCAACTAATTACGAATACAAGATTTACAACAAGCCTCTCAGTTTAAATATTTATTAATATTTTCGTAAATAACAAGTGTTGTAGTTATACACAGATATTTTACAGTTTTCAATTCGAATTTTCATCTTAATCTTAAAGCCTAAGTATACCCTCAGCGTCGAAGGCAGTGCTATACTATGGAGTCCAATGGCACCAAGACCGCGATTGAGACCATTTCCGTGGGAGTTGAGGGTGTCATTCCTCAAAGTTCACCAGTGGTCAATAAAGGAATGGACAGTGAGAACACTGACCTTCACAACGTAGGTACAGAACAGAACAAATATGTCGGAGAAATGGGAAGCTATTTACTTTCGATAGGTTTTTCAAATATTTTAAATCGTCGGAAAATTTGATATTATGTTTTTATAACTTTTTAACTGATCGTATGTAAATGTATATGATTTTAATGAATAACTTAAAAGATGCCTAATCAATTAACATGAAATGAATTCCTTTGTTCCTTCGTGGACTAGATGAGAACCACTCTAATTATCTGATTATCGCTGAGCAGCTCTGGTCTGTGGGCTCTGAGATTAATAATCAAACGATTATATCGATAAAGACAAAGTAGATTTTTTTTAATGACGTCAGTAAGTTTTTAGTGACACTCAAATAAAAAGAAATGAGCTTCAATTTTGGAAAAACCTCATAGACTAAAGCAAAAATTTTCTTTTTTTTTTTGCAAGTTTAATTTATCAATGTGCGAGGCACTAATAAAGCAGAATACAAGTAATTACTAAATAAATTAGTGGCCGTTAAGAAAATGTAATTATAAAAAACGGGTAGCCACGTACTTAGAACATCCGTGGAGCATTATAATTTTATACATATATTTGATTTAAGAATTCTAATACTTCAAGAATCAATATATGTTTTCTAACTAGACATATTCGAAAATGTGCCATTTTTATTTAAGTTAACTTTTAATATCAAGATTTTAAAAAAATAAACCAGACAAACATTTAAATTTTTGATGGAAAAAATGTGGATAAGATAAGTGACGGACAAATACAATATTGTTTGCATACTTTATCTGCTTAAAATTAAATGATTTATACACTTCTCTAAACTTAAATAGAACGTTGATTCTTCACATGACACAGTGGATAGTGGGGCAGTGGATGCTGAAGCAGTGAATTGTGGAGCGGTGAATAGTGGAACTGTGAATGGCGGAGCAGTGAATGGCGGAGCCTTGAATGGCGGAGCAGTGAAGGGTGAAGCTGGTGGTAAAAGAACAGAAACAAGTGGAGAAGACGGGCCGCTACTGAAGGCCCTTGATGGTGGCTATGGCTGGGTTGTTGTGGTTGCGTCGTTCATGCATCACATGGTCTTAGGTGAGATAACATAAACTGGCCTACTGTGTGCCTTACTCGAGATATCCTAGTCTAGCCTACAGCATGTCTTAGGTGAGATATCCTAGTCTAGCCTACAGCATGTCTTAGGTGAGATATCCTAGTCTAGCCTACAGCATGTCTTAGGTGATATATCCTAGTCTAGCCTACAGCATGTCTTAGGTGATATGGCTATTCTAGCCTAACGTATGTCTTATGTGAGATATCTTTATCAAAAATAAAGTATATCTTAGGTGAGATAACCTAGTTTGGCCTCATGTATGTCTTAGGTGAGATTATGCTAGTCTAACCAAATGTAATTATAAGATGAGGTTATGCTAGTCTAACCAAATGTAATTATAAGATGAGATTATGCTAGTCTAACCAAATGTAAGTATTAGGTGAGATTATGCTAGTCTAACCAAATGTAATTATAATATGAGATTATGCTAGTCTAACCAAATGTAATTATAAGGTGAGATTATGCTAGTCTAACCAAATGTAATTATAAGATGAGATTATACTAGTCTAACCAAATGTAAGTATTAGGTGAGATTATGCTAGTCTAACCAAATGTAATTATAAGATGAGATTATGCTAGTCTAACCAAATGTAAGTATTAGGTGAGATTATGCTAGTCTAACCAAATGTAATTATAAGGTGAGATTATGCTAGTCTAACCAAATGTAATTATAAGGTGAGATTATGCTAGTCTAACCAAATGTAATTATAAGGTGAGATTATGCTAGTCTAACCAAATGTAATTATAAGGTGAGATTATACTAGTCTAACCAAATGTAATTATAAGGTGAGATTATGCTAGTCTAACCAAATGTAATTATAAGGTGAGATTATGCTAGTCTAACCAAATGTATATATAAGGTGAGATTATACTAGTCTAACCAAATGTAATTATAAGGTGAGATTATACTAGTCTAACCAAATGTAATTATAAGGTGAGATTATGCTAGTCTAACCAAATGTAATTATAAGGTGAGATTATGCTAGTCTAACCAAATGTAATTATAAGGTGAGATTATGCTAGTCTAACCAAATGTAATTATAAGGTGAGATTATGCTAGTCTAACCAAATGTAATTATAAGATGAGATTATGCTAGTCTAACCAAATGTAATTATAAGGTGAGATTATGCTAGTCTAACCAAATGTAATTATAAGGTGAGATTATGCTAGTCTAACCAAATGTAATTATAAGGTGAGATTATGCTAGTCTAACCAAATGTAATTATAAGGTGAGATTATGCTAGTCTAACCAAATGTAATTATAAGGTGAGATTATGCTAGTCTAACCAAATGTAATTATAAGGTGAGATTATGCTAGTCTAACCAAATGTAATTATAAGGTGAGATTATGCTAGTCTAACCAAATGTAATTATAAGGTGAGATTATGCTAGTCTAACCAAATGTAATTATAAGGTGAGATTATGCTAGTCTAACCAAATGTAATTATACGATGAGATTATGCTAGTCTAACCAAATGTAATTATAAGGTGAGATTATGCTAGTCTAACCAAATGTAATTATAAGGTGAGATTATGCTAGTCTAACAAAATGTAATTATAAGGTGAGATTATGCTAGTCTAACCAAATGTAATTATAAGGTGAGATTATGCTAGTCTAATCAAATGTAAGTCTTAGGTGAAATATGCTAGTGGTGCCTACTTTATATCTGAAGTGTGATATTCTATAGTAGCCTCCAGTATGTGTTAGGTTAGATAACCCACTGTATGTCTTATATGTGACATGCTAGTTTAGTCTGTTTTTCTTAGGTGAGATTTGCTAGTGTAGCCTCCTGTATGTCTTGTGTGAGATATGCTAGTCTAACCTAATATATGCCATAGGGGAGATATGTTTGTCTCATCTACTGCATGTCTTAGGTAGAGCTATGTGAGGTCATCTACTGCATGTCTTAGGGGAGATATGTAGTCTCATCTATTGCATCTTAGGTATAGCTATGTGAGCTCATCTACTGCATGTCTTAGTCTAATATACTGTGTGTCTTAGGTGAGAAATCCAAGTCACGTCTACCTGAGCACAAACATATATCAAAATTAAATAACACAATTAATTTAACCTATGGACGTGAAAAGAGTATTTTTATAATTATTGGATATTCTGATTTCCTTATTCTGTAGATGTGGATAACCGTGTCGTTTTTGTGACCTTATCTTTAGTAACCAAATGTCTTCCCAGGTGGTTTTGCCAGAAGTGAGGGATTGTTCTTCCTTCAGTACCAGGATAGATTTCAGTCGGGCGCCCAACTGACCTCATGGCCAAGTTCTTTGATGTCCACACTGAATCTGTTCATGGGTAAGTGGATGATCCTACCCCTCCCTTCAATAGGATTGTAAGCTATGCTATGATTACTGGGGGCATATAACGAAAGACTTCTTCCATTTTGATTTCTTAGTTAATTTACTTCATCAACAAGATCAATTAAACAATAATCTATTTGTTGAATATAAAGCATACTTATACGCTGTTTGTTTTGGTACAGGTCCTCTGTGTGGGGCTGTCGTCAACCGTTACAGTGTGAGGACCGCACTAATTATTGCAACATTTCTGACTTCGCTTGGATTCATCCTCAATGGATTAGCTCCCAATGTTTATTTCTTGTTTTTCTCACAGACCATAGTCGGAGGTGAGATGTACAAGTATATACTAATAAATAATGATAACAGCTTCTAACGTGCTGTCTTGACACTGCCATTGTAATAGTCTTGTCCAATATATATATGTTGACATTGACATAATTGTAGGAACATTCACCATGATTTAATGATACTGAAGACTTGTCTAATGTTTCTGTCATAGGTATTGGACGCGGTCTCATGTCGACAGTGCTGCTTCTCAATCTCTACTTTGACAAGCACAGAAGTTCGGCCCAGGGGTTTTCCTCTGCTGGTGTTGGTTTCGGAACGTTCGTCATCGTTCCTCTGGTGCAGTTGCTGTTTGAAGAGTACGGCTTTACGGTGAGTGACACACACGTTGTGATGGTGAGTGACACACAAGTTGTGACGGTGAGTGACACACAAGTTGTGACGATGAGTGACACACAAGTTGTGACGGTGAGTGACACACAAGTTGTGACGATATACAACGGCAAACCTAAATAAATTGTTCTAATGGAACACTTTTATAATTGACATTACATAGCGGCACACCTCAATGACATTAGGTAACCTCATAACTATTTACATTTTTCAACAAATTAAAATAGAAAATAACACTTTATAAGCATTTATCAATTATTGTTTAAACGTAAGAAGCTCTTAAGTGTTTAAAGTAGATAAGTGGTCACTCCTGAGAAGCTTTTAAGTAATTAAACTGGACGAGTGGTCACTCCTGTACTCGTGAAAAGTTAAATGTCCATTTCTTCTTCCACAGGGCGCCTTCCTTATAATCGGATCAATACAACTCAACGGTTTAGTGGCGGCCATGTTTTTCAGACCTCTCAGTATGCACTTACGATTTCTTAGAGCAGATAGGTCATTATTGATTATTTTACTAGATTTTAATAAGTTATGTTTCGGTGGTCTTGGTAGAACAGCTATGTACAGTTACCATTTGTAAATTATTCTTTTTTAAGCTGTAAGTTATCAAATAAAGTGTGAACAAAATGGCCGTCACTCGGCTGCAGCACACACACAAACACAAACACACACACATTCATTATTAGTCTGAAGTATAATATATACTTTGATAACTGATGAAGGCTTTTAATTATATCGTGTCTTAATTCTGTCTTCTCTTTATTCTGTCTTGTCTTAATTCTGTCTTGTCTTAAATATGTCTTGTCTTAATTCTGTCTTGTCTTAAGTCAGTAAAGCACCACCTTCCTTTTATAAATAAATAGCTATCCCTTCAATATCTTTACGTTAAACTATCTAGAAAAGTAGCTAACTAAAATGTATGCACCAGGATGCTAGATGGCATCATGATCATACCCTTGTTGACAGGGGGAATATGCTAAATGACAGCATGATCATACCATTGTTGACAGGGGTTGTCATGCTAGATGACAGCATGATCGTACCTTTGTTGACAATGGGTCATGCTATATGACAACACGATCGTACCCTTGTTGACAGGGGGACCATGCTAGATGAAATCATGATCGTACCCTTGTTGACAGGGGTTGTCATGCTAGATTACAACATGATCGTATCCTTGTTGACAGGGGTTGTCATGCTAGATGACAACATGATCGTACCCTTGTTGACAGGGGTTGTCATGCTAGATGACAACATGATCGTACCCTTGTTGACAGGGGTTGTCATGCTAGATTACAACATGATCGTATCCTTGTTGACAGGGGTTGTCATGCTAGATGACAACATGATCGTACCCTTCTTGACAGGGGTTGTCATGCTAGATGACAACATGATCGTATCCTTGTTGACAGGGGTTGTCATGCTAGATGACAACATGATCGTATCCTTGTTGACAGGTAACCAATATCTTGAACTTCTTTATTGAAAAAGTTCCAGTGTCTGCAAGTAGCTTGGGCATAACTTTGGAAGCCCAGTGTCTGCAAGTAACTTGGGCATAACTTTGGAAGCCTTGGTCAAAATATTAAAACTGTTGTTGTGTTTTTATGATTGACTATTTTCTAAAAAAAAATTTAAAATTGACAACCAGAGTTGTCTGGGATGTCTGCTGACGAGCTTCTCGTCGTCGTTTCAGGTTAAGAAAGAGAAGATTGGCCAACGGGGAAGAAGGAGACGGCCTGACAGACATGCACGACAGCACTTTAGATGTATCCGACCCCGAGGATGACACGATCACGGTCCATCTCAGTAAAGAGGATGATGCTGAGATCAAATCAATGGAGAACGGGGTAGAACCATTTCTCGCCAGTTGCGAAACTCTGAATGTCGCCACGTCACTTCCGAAAATAAATAAAATCCCGAAGAAGAGCAACTGGCTAAAATCCTCCTTGGCCGTCTGCTTCCCGGTGGAGCACAAGAGAAAAGGCGTGTCAAGTAAGCGTGAAGCTTTTCATTGGCACTTGCTAAAAAACATTCCTTTTCTGGTATTCTGTGTCAGCAACACGTTTTTCCTCATGGCTTTCAAGACGGCCTTCACCTTCATGCCCGCAATGGCCTTGTCGAAAGGTCTCACGAGAACTGAAGCGGCTTTGGTTTTAACCATCTCAGGAGCGCTTGACACATTTGGTCGGATGGCAACAGGTAAATTACCTGTCTTCTTCGTTAAGAATGAGTTTTTTTGTTCAATTTCTAAAAAAAAAAAAAAGATACATAATATAAATATTACTCATTTCTAATCAGTTTGTGTTGATGTCCATTAAAAACGCCAATCTTCACAATCCAATTTTTCCGGTCAATCAATTTGTAACGTCATATAATATTTCTATTGTAAAAGTCTGTTACTGCGTTGACCTCGCCTGTTTAAAAGGCTTATTTTTCATTTATATTTACTTAATGCAGAAAGCGACTAATATCGTCTGATCGATACTATTGTTTGATTTGATCAGGTTTCCTCATGGACATCCCGGCATGTCGCCCATTCAGACCTTACATCTTTAACCTTCTGTTGTTTTTCATCGCTGGGGCGTCCTTCTTGGTACCAACATTGGACAGTTTTGCTTCTTTCTGTGTGGTCAGCTCGGCTTACGGGTTTATGACCGGTGCGTTCATTTCCCAGAAAATTGTGGTGCTTGTTGACATTCTAGGTAGAGAGGTCATGCCTAGTTCCCTGGGAATCAACAAAGTGTTCCAGGGCGTGGGAACTCTTGTAGGTCCACCTTTTGCAGGTTAGTTTACAGTTATTCTTTTTTGTGCATTTGACATTCAGTTGGAAAATCCCAACTTTTTATGAAAAAAAATTATCCAGATGAAAACTTTTCTTGCCCTCTAATGTTCAACACTTAATAAGTTATGTAAGTATTACTCAACGTGGGTCTAGGGCAATACATCAAATTTCCCACTTTTCACTTTAGAGCTTTATTATCTAGAAGGAAAATGTTCATATTTGTTTTATACCAACACCAACAGGTGCTCTCAAAGATGCGCTGGGAACGTTCGACAGCTCGTTTTATCTCGGCGGAGCTTGCATGTTTGGCGCGGGGCTTCTTATGACACTCAGCAACATTCTACTGAAAGTACAGAAGCACAAGCAGAAGAAAGATGAGGGGAAAGAGATTATAGATGAAGATTAATTAAGTGATATTATAATCAGATGATTATATCAGTTGGGGTAAATGGGTTGAAATAGAATGAATAAAGTACGATTTTGAAATATCGTAAAATAATGGTTAATAATTTGTGCATGCTTTTTATACTTCGGGTCATTGAGATATTCTCTGACACTGTGTGTGAGTCTACAGTTGAAACCTCTTCTCCTGGTCTGCAAGGCCCGCATCATCAGCTGAGATTAAAAGTAATTACAAATACATGATTTTCTCCTGCATTTAACATCCAGCTACTGGTACAAAATTGTTTTGGGCTACTTGTACAAACCTGTTATCAAGTTGCGCTGGCATCCGTTCAGATGACGATGGTGTAATTCGCAGGACGAAATCCACAAGGCCTGGAATTATTCTTCAAGGATTATAAGCTGGTTCCCAACAGAGAATCGCCTCTCTCCATGACGTTGGATAACCCAAGGGAACATCATGTAAGGGAACATCATGTCGATGATACAGCGTGGTGTAGCATGAGTTGTCGAAACGTTTCAATGTATCCGCCTTCGGGACTCCATCTCCGGGTTTGAATTCAGAGTTTCATTCTCTCAGATGATGTGCTGGTGATGTTTTATGCTTGACTGGGCTTAGGTGGAGATTGAACTCCAGTCCAACATCTTGAGATTTGCTCAGTTTAGTATAGGGGACTGCAACTTCCCTTGTCACCCAGAGTTATCGTTAATACGGGGAGTAAAAAGAACGTACAAAGATGGCTGCTCACATGGCGAAAACAGCATTTAAGACCTGGCGAGTGGAATAAATTAAGAACTTTTTACGGGAATTGCATCAGCTGGTATCTGGAAAGAAAAGCAGAACTTGTAGATCGGGCACGCGCCTATGTAGCGATGTGAATTTGTGGGGGAAAAAACGTATGTATCTGAGAAATTTTTCTATTTTCTAGACGAAAAAGATTAACATGGGCAAAAATCCCAGCTTTTTCAGACCGTTGCAGTGGCCTATAGGTACAAATAAGTTATCCTCAGGTTCAGTTACGAGTAAATCATATTAGCCTCATATCCAGCTACTAGTACAAACCAAAAACATCACAGCTACTGGTACAAACCAAAAACATCACAGCTACTGGTACAAACCAAAAACACCACAGCTACAGGTACAAACATATTAACCTCAGGGCAATCTACTGGTACTAGCGTGTCTTCATTAGCCTTAGTGGCGTAGCGAGCTTAACTCGCGTCCGGGGCACAATACCTGTTTAGCGCCCCCCCCCCTATTCGAAAACCATACAAATATTTTATGTAAAATATACCATTTGGCGCCCCTTTGTGAGTAGTGCCCGGGGCATGATGCCCCCCCTCGCTTTGCCACTGATTAGACTCAATTATTGGTATAAACTTATTTTCTCAGAGCACTCGACTATAACTTAATGTGGTAGAATTGTTCAGCAATGACGAGTTGCATGAATAAAAACAAAACTTAATAAGAAAAGTGGTTTGATCAATGGTCACGTTAAACGACAATATTTGGGTAAGACATTTGTCCACCATATTTGTCCTGCTTCGGTTGCACCGTGATAAGTCTGTAATACATCTCATTTGCAAGATATTCTTAAGTCGCAGGGGCGAGATAAAAGTCTAAAATTAGATTCCTCAAATCTCGTTCAACAACAGGGACTATAACTTTGTTGATTCATAACTAAATGTTGAAACTTCGGCCACTCATTGCTCTAATCGATATTATTTGTTGACCTGTGATGTTATGAAACGCTTCGATTGGTACAATTTTGATAATTTGTTGAAATTTGCGATAAATTTCATATGAATGTAATTTTATAGTTAGACACCAGTTTCAGGGGAAAAATCAACTAATTTTATAATATCATATTTACATTGAGATATGTGTTATTATATCATAAAATAAACGTTTTTATCTAGCACATTTTATTATTAAAGAAACTTCTTGTTTTTTTTTCCTTGTTCATTTTCTTCATGACTCAGAATATTGAAACAGCCTGGTAGAAATTCCTGACTGGCAGTGAATGGTAAAAATGCCTAACTGACACTCAATGTGTCCTAATGTCCTTTTAAAGTTAGCTTCGATTACACCACAAAAAGATGCGGACAAGTCTAGTGCTGCAAACAAAGCATCACCACTTTAGTTAGGATTAAAACGTCGGGGAATAGGCGCAATTAGAACGTCCTCGTATCGCAATATATTTGGAGCAATCTTTATGAAGATGTTTACAAGTTACTTAGCAATGTTTAAAGTTTGTGTCATTAGTGGTAATAGCACGAGAGACATGTCAATATTTCGTGGTAATAGCACGAGAGACATATCAATCTTTCGTGGTAATAGCACGAGAGACATGTCAATCTTTCGTGGTAATAGTACGAGAGACATGTCAATCTTTCGTGGTAATAGTAAGAGAGAAATGTCAATCTTTCGTGGTAATAGTACGAGAGACATGTCAATCTTTCGTGGTAATAGTACGATAGACAAGACAATCTTTCGTGGTAATATTACGAGAGACATGTCAATCTTTCGTGGTAATAGTACGAGAGACATGTCAATCTTTCGTGGTAATAGTACGAGAGACATGTCAATCTTTCGTGGTAATAGTACGAGAGACATGTCAATCTTTCGTGATAATAGTACGAGAGACATGTCAATCATTCGTGGTAATAGTACGAGAGACATGTCAATCTTTCGTGGTAATATTACGAGACACATGTCAATCATTCGTGGTTATAGTACGATAGACATGTCAATCATTCGTGGTAATAGTACGAGAGACATGTCAATCATTCGTGGTAATAGTACGACAGACATGTCAATATTTCGTGGTAATAGCACGACAGACATATAAATCTTTCGTGGTAATAGCACGAGAGACATGTCAATCATTCGTGGTAATAGTAAGAGAGACATGTCAATCATTCGTGGTAATAGTACGAGAGACATGTCAATCATTCGTGGTAATAGTACGAGAGACATGTCAATCATTCGTGGTAATAGTACGAGAGACATGTCAATCATTCGTCGTAATAGTACGAGAGACATGTCAATCATTCGTGGTAATAGTACGAGAGACATGTTAATCTTTCGTGGTAATAGTACGAGAGACATGTCAATCATTCGTGGTAATATTCCGATAGACAAAAAGTGTTTTTGAATCAATATCAATAAATACATCTTTCTAGAAACGATTTCACGGGAAAAAACTCAAATAGTTCCCAGAAAAAGGCAAACGTCTACTATTTGTTTTGACCAATGGCCTTACATTTGTTTATCACGTTTGCTCTAAACATTGTGTTGGGACAAAAAGGAAAACATTTTTATAATGATGAAAGCTAATGGTAAATATATATCCATTTTTTTTAATACATTTTAAAAAAAAATTCAAAACTTGTTATAATTCTAACATATTGTTCCATTAGCTTGAACATTTCCTTCAAGAGGATTTACGTGTGTTTTTTGTATCATTTTCAAAAGGTTAAATACATCATCGTATGGCCGCTGCTGACATGAATACAATCATATATCGTCCACCCGCAACACAATGTATGATATACATTTCTGACATGGGCGCACCAGAAGAAATGATGTGTCTTTTTAGCAGTACTAACGGTGTAGTATAACCTACGTGTATGCATCGTTGTCTCAGCTGATAAGACAAGAAACTAGGTTGGAAAAGTGTAACGGTAAAGTGCGGAAGTTATCACAAGATGGGACTTGTCTTAACATATTACAAATCCCATAGGATTGCGATGTTAACAAAACTGACATGTGGCCCATGTTGACTTTACCCCAATTAGAAGGAGCTAATACCTTTGGACTTGGTTTGTGTGCAACACGAGACGGCGATAACAGGTAAGTAAGGGAAAGGTTTTGACTTCTTGTGTTGTCATGTTTTTTATATGTGTCCAGAGTCAATAGAGATAATGAATTTTAGAAAATCACTTGGATGAAACCAAGAGGTCATGTGACTTTCAGTAATTAGATTGGAGTGAGGCGTAGTAGACTGGCGGGCAACTCTATAAGGACGTAGGCTATTTTGCTACACTTGGTTTAAATGTCTTGTTGTAAGCTGGACTGCACATTTGATTTTAACGTTACCTTTCATTGTTTCTCATTCTCTTCTCAATGACTTTATATCTTGTTACTCACTCAAATATAATTCAGTATTATTATAATAAATAAAATGGCAGACATTTTTATATTGAACAATGGGGCAGTATATTTGAGTTTTCTTTAAAAAAGTTGTATTTTGATGCAATCTTTGATTGGTCTTTCATTTTTTCTTTAATCGGTTGTTGCCATCAAGGCTAAATCCCTACGGCTATGAATCATTTCAATGAATTTGTAGTGTTCTTATGTCTCTCTCAAAGATATGTAATCCATTACTAGAAATAAAAATTTAAAAAAATAATTTTAGATTAACGATGTGCTTTTAAAATAAATAACTGCAGTATAGAAATGTTAACTATTCGGTTAGGTTAAACTTTGTATTTCATAAAAATGTTGACCTTCTGAAAGAAATAGTAATATGTATATTTATCTGGATAGTTTATGCGTGTTTAAAATTGTGGATCTCAAAAATGATGCGGCTCAATTAGAAACATTTATTTTACAACCATATTATTGTAGTTGTACTTAAAAATCCAATTGGTTATGACAATTGACAACAATGGAGACTTGCCCTGATTTTAAATTTAGTTGTAGTGAGTAAAAAAATTTCCCACAACCAGATAGATGTGGAATAATACAAATATTGTTACTGCTGGCACAATGGACACGTTATTATATTTGCCAGCTGTACATTTCAAATAATATGGTAATGCGCTGTTGGTAAAAAGAAATGGTGTGTGACGCAAGAACTCAAACAAGACACGAAGATGGGTGTGATGGTGAGATGGACAATAAAGTGATCATAGAACAACTTTCACATCCGAATGGCAAGGATGGAGTTTCGGAGAATACGGTGAGTTTTTTTCTTTTCTTCAAATTTAGAAAGCGAGAGTAGATATAGATAGATAGATAGAGAGAGAGAGACATTTACTTATAACATACATGATATACTTACAGCATATGTCATATACGTATAACGTACAAAATACACTACAGGCGAACATAAAGAACAAACCTACAACACAGAATGCGGACAAAAGGCATTTAATCTTCTTAAGTTTTTTAATAGTTATTATTTCATTAAATGTTAATGTTTTAATTTTTATCTAAAAATATTATGTTTCGCTGGTCCTATCGTCCTATGGTCCTATTAAAATTGTTAATTATATTTGTTTTTTAAATTTGAAAACTAGTTAGCTGCAAATTTAACGCAATAAAATTTTGTACAGTATTAAGGAAAATTGTCTTAAAGATGTACAAATGACAAGCAAACATTAAAATTAACATTGGTGTGATTTCAACTAATCTCATAATACGGCATCGAAAGATCTTTGGCTAACTTTCCACATATCTATGAGAGCGGAACATTTAACACATTAATCTGATTGGTGTGCCATTTTAATCTTTTAAATTTATTAAAATCCTCAAATAAATTTGTCAATGATATTTCAATTACTTTTATATTCCCTCTGCAAAAAGTAAGTTGAAAAGCTTATTATTTTAAAGGGATGTAATAAAGGAAAATATAAAAAATGAGATTATATTTACGTTCACTCCCTTATATCTAATCAATAGATCCTCGGCTAACTTACATGACCAAAATCAACTACACGAAAGGCGGTTAATATTACTTATCACATAGTGCTGTTTACTTTCACACAGTACTGTTTACTCTCACATAGTACTGTTTAATTTCATAGCACTGTTTACTATCACATAGTACTGTTTACTTTCACTTAGTATTGTTAGCTATCACATAGTAATGTTTACTGTCAGAAAGTTCTTGTTTAATTCTAGAGCATTGTAATAGTTATTTAAATACATTCCTTTAGTCGAAAAATGTCTGCGATTCAGAGGAACAAAATTCGCACGATTCAGATGACGAGTTAGAGGTCGACGAAGAGGAAGGAAATGGTTTACAGAAAGCTCTCGATGGTGGATACGGTTGGGTGGTGGTGTTCGCTAGTTTCATCCACCATGTCATTGTAGGTAAGTGGTTTCAAGAGGCTATGTCATCGTATGCAAATGTGCTGAGCGATATTCTGAAAAAGTAGAAAACAGATTGAAATGTCATTTAACCTGAAAATGTCATGCCTAATCATTGGCGCAGCTGTCGTTGGTGCCGCCTGGGGCGGCCAAGCTTATCCTCACCCCCTTTAACCAAAATAATCTGCACTTGGCCGAAAATGCCACCCTTCAATATAAAAAAAGCCGCACGGGTTGATTGCCACCTCCCCACCCCCACACATACTTTGCTACGCCACTGTGCACAATGAATGACATTCAATACTAGAAACATAGTAGGACTGACATGAACATTTACATTATAGGTTTGAATCCGAGGGCGGTGGAATATATTTGTTCAAATTAATTTTTAGATATTTTATATTTACTTAGCAATTTTGCTCCTGTGTTTCTTTCTTTGTGTCTGGGTGTGTGGCAAAATCATCGGACGGCTACTTAACCCACTTTAGTTCAACCTATCGAGCTGAAACTTGGCAAATAGACTCGTTGCCGAGGACAATACGTTCTATCAAATTTTCAGGCCCACCCCAACCTCCAAAATCGATTTTCCTCTTTTTTAAGGGGAATATGAAGGAAACATGAACCCTTAATGGTAGGAAATAAAATGACCAATAACACCTGCTAAGCAAGATTCCCAAAAATATCGCTATTATGTTTGGTGCGTAATATTTCCTTCTGTTTTTCTGAAAGAGTTGGGGTAATAAATATGCGTTGTAAAAGCAGGTGAGACATACGAATATTAATATAAAATGAAAAATGAAAAAATGCGTATGAACGATTGATAGGAAAACTTTCTGTTTAATTACATAACATTTTGTTAACGAAATTAAAAATGACTAAAACACACCTACATCGATATTTCAACAAAACCAGGCTAGTATCAAAAGTTGAAATGTCATGGACATGTGGTCATATCGTTGATTGTGTACCAACGTTATGTCTGCAGGTGGGTTTGCCCGCAGCGAGGGTTTGTTCTTCCTTCAGTACCAGGAGCGGTTCCAATCAGGGGCACAACTGACAGCTTGGCCCAGTTCTTTGATGTCCACATTAAACTTTTTTATGGGTCAGTTTTTATTTCATGCAGCATTCTTGTGGTCAGTAGAAATCATTAGTGTGGTCAGTAGAAATCATTAGTGTGGTCAGTAGAAATCATTAGTGTGGGCAGTAAAAATCATTAGTATGGTCAGTAGAAATCATTAGTGTGGTCAGTAGAAATCATTAATGTGGTCAGTAGAAATCATTAGTGTGGTCAGTAGAAATCATTAGAGTGGTCAGTAGAAATCATTAGTGTGGTCAGTAGAAATCATTGGTGTGGACAGTAGAAATCATTGGTGTGGTCAGTAGAAATCATTAGTTTGGTCAGTAGAAATCATTGGTGTGGTCAGTAGAAATCACTAGTGCGGTCAGTAGAAATCGTTAGTCTGGTCAGTAGAAATCCTTAGTGTGGTCAATAGAAATCATTAGTGTGGTCAGTAGAAATCATTTGTGTGGTCAGTAGAAATCATTAGTGTGGTCAGTAGATCTTACTATAGTGTGGTCAGAAGATATTACTACTGTGGTCAATGTATATCATTTGTGTGTTATTTATATATTAATAGTATGATAAGTACAACTCATTTGTGTAGTCGGTATATGTGATTAGTATGGTCAGTAAAATATAGCATTAGTGATATATCAATCATTTATGGTATACTGATGTCAGATATACTATGTCATAATTACTCATAACTCATGCACAGCAGTATTTGTTTAATTGATTGAATTGAATTTAATCAGTAATATCTAAAATTAAATATTATCTTATTTTATCAATTATCTATTTTTATTGTTATCAACGTAGTGACGTGGAAAAAGTAATGACATGCAATGGCTGACATTTGTAAGATAACTCAAATATTCATTACTTTCTAAATAAAGGTCCCATTTGTGGCGCGATAATAAACCGCTACAGTGTGAGAGCCGCTCTGATTCTAGCCACCATCTTGACGTCTGCTGGCTTTATACTGAATGGTTTTGCACCAAATGTTTATTTTCTGTTTTTCTCCACTACACTTGTTGGCGGTAAGTTTATGGGAAAATCTAGACGTTAACAACATCAGATAAGTTAGTTTATTTATTTTTTTTGTTCACAGAATAACTGAAGAATGCTCTAAGCTGCAAGGCCCATTTATCTCCCTACCATATGAAACTTATTGATTAGGAAAATCGATGAAGACTAAAACAATTATATTTATCCCATTAGCGAAAAGTATTTTCTTGGAAGAAAATTCTAGAATTTCGATGGCATAAACAAATCTTTTTATAGCCGGAGTTAACCACGAACAAAAAATGAAAAACACATTTCATATATTATTAGCATATAACTCTCTTGTTCACCTATCAAATTAAATCTATTTGAGTTCAATGGTGAAATACATTTGTCCATGTAGTCATCACTCTTTTATTAGCATGTGCCACGGTGTAGGATAAAACAAATTTTTTTTTTTTCAGAAGCAAGTTCCAAATGAACAATATAATTTTTTAAGGTATTATATTTGTTTAACAGCACGGTCAATACTTGACATGTTTGAATTTAAGGCAAAGACTTGACATGTGTATTTAAGGAAAAGATTTTCATGGTTGTATTTAAGGTAAAGAGTACATTCATATTAGCGGGGGCATTCCTCACAATATTTTAAATTAAAAAAAGTTCACTATAAACCTTTTAATATACTGTTTTGTTTCACCATTGCTCAGGTTTGGGTCGGGGCCTGATGTCAACAGTTTTACTTATAAACCTGTACTTTGACAAGCACAGGAGCGTGGCGCAGGGACTGTCTTCTGCTGGTGTGGGATTAGGAGCCTTCGCCATCGTCCCACTGGTCCAGATTCTCTTTGAGATATATGGTTTTACTGTGAGATCTTTAGTTCTATATAAACTATTTCATTTATCACACATACACTTATTTGCTCTCAATAAAAATATATAAAATATTCTAAACTCACCACCCAAAACGTATAATTAACAACTTCCAATGCTAAACATTCTATACATGCTATACATGCTATACATTCTATACATGCTATACATTCTATACATGCTATTCACCCCGTGATTGCCAAATTGAAGGAAATTAACTTTAGCCAAATTGATGGCGGTTGGCTTTGAAGTAATCCGAAATTATAAAAATATCGATCTCCTTCAGGGGGCATTTTTGATCATCGGTGCCATGGAGCTGAATGGACTGGTCACTTCAATGTTGTTTAGGCCGCTGAGTATGCACCTGAGATTTTTAAGGGTTGACAGGTGAGTCATGAATTCGATATGACGTTGTTGTTGACTTGTTCACGAACAATCTCATTTCAGATAATAATTTAAAGCATTAGATCATGTTAGGTAAAATACAACTAATAGAAAGACAATAATAGAAAAATAATACAGCACAACAAAACAAAGATTTACGAGAAAACTTTTCAACTGTCAAATAAATCGGGAAAATTTAACTGAAGAAACTCGCCATAAGCTCGTCCTAGAAGTATCAATGATAATTCCTCTAGGCCTAATATCAGCGCTTGGTGCTTGACTAGCCATGTTTTTTTTCCCCAAACATTACAGCTAATCGATAAAGATAAAACCAAAGTCTCTTATTTTATCTTCTTACAAATGATCATTATCAATTCATCGATCATCTGGTCGAACTGCATTTGTCTGAATTAAAATCTGTGATCAACCTCTTGTTTTAAATATAATATTGTGATTGTCCCTTTTGTAAGAATGCCATTACTGACCACTGCAATCACTTGTTCATTTTTCACGTCCTCTTACAGACTGAGGAAACAAAGACTAGCAAAGATACAAGATGATAAGACGTTGACAGGCCTGACCTATCGCCACATGGACACCAACGCACAATTAGATGGTTTTAGCGATATTCCAAGAAAAGCGATAAATGGAGAGTCGAAGCTTCCACCTGATGACTGCAACAAGATCAAAGGTCATCAATACGTCGACCTAGAATTACATTATAACTCTTTGACGGAGTTTTCTTTGATGGACTGTGAGAAAAATTGTTCCAATGTGATGATATACAACTTGAAGAATGAAACATTTGCAAGAGAAATAGTGACTCAACCATTTTTATCCGACTTTGAAAATGGCGTCAGATCACAAGTTGTCCCAGACATAAAGATGAGAGCGAAGAAAGACAACTGGCTTAAAGCTTCTATAGCTATATGTTTCCCGATAGAGCACAACAGGAAAGGCGCTGATAAAAAGACAAAAACGTTTCACTGGCATCTGCTCAAAAACATTCCTTTCTTGATCTTCTGTATCAGCAACACGTTCTTTCTAATGGCCTTTAAAACGGCCTTCACCTTTCTTCCAGCGATGGCTATCTCAAAAGGCCTCAGTAAAACAGAGGCAGCACTGGTACTGACCATATCTGGAGCATTGGATACCTTTGGGAGAATGACTACAGGTAAAGACACCACAACTGTCTCCACCCGTAATGATGCTATGAAAGACGCGACTTGGAAATTTAAGTCACGATTTTCAAATAATTGTTGTATAAACATTCTTAGAACTATATGTCTTCTTCGTGGTAGTGGTGATAAATATGAGGTCTGAGATTTAGGTGAAAACTTATCATCCCGATAGCGTTTACAGCCAATGTAAGGCTTGTGTCTGTCTCACTACATCCTTCCACTCAGACCTAGCTGTTGTATTTTTTTCCTTTATCGGATTCCCAGCTGCAGTATATCCACCTCCACATCATTCATCCATCTAAATCTAGGTCTGCCTTTGAGCAGTTTTCCTCTGGGGCTTTATGGGTGCACCCTCTTCACTCCTCTGTTATTTAGCATAATTTCTACATGCCCCGGTCAGCTTAGCTTGCCCATTATATTTCTGCTACTAGCTACTAGTCTGATGTAGACTATACAATTCCTGGTTGTTTCTTTTTATCCATCCATATCCATCATTTGTTGGTCCATATATTTTACGGATAACTTTCCCCTCCCATGTGTTTAATGTGCTTTTTTGTTACGGTCCAAGTTTCACTTGCATATGTTACAGGTAGTCTGATTAAATTTATATATATATATATTTCTTTGTTTCTCTTTTTATGTTTTTACTTTTGAGTATTTTCTGACTGGTGAAGTATACTCTGTTTCCGTCGATATTCTTTCTTTTATTTCTGCTAGTGTTTGTGAGTGATTCCATTTGGTGAGTTCCAAGTAACTTAATGTATATTTTTGTGTGGAAACTTGGTACTTTAAATCTGAGGTACTGCTAAATGTCATTTCTTTGGCTAAGTAAAGTCTTCGGATCCCATCGTCATTGGGTTTTCAATGTAGAATCAACTTGCCAATAGTTGGAGAAATATATAAAAAAAAAATTAATGAATTTAGTGCAATTGTAGTTATGAATATTGTGATTATAACATTTTTAAAATGTAAATAATAAAAAGCTTCAAATTAGACATTTTTATAGACCATAGGCAAAGAATATAATTCACAGTTTCAAATAATTTTATAAAACATACAATGCATTCAACTTCATGTTTTGCCATTGTGTCATGATTCTCTCATGTTTTGCCATTGTGTCATGATTCTCCCATGTTTTGCCATTGTGTCATGATTCTCCCATGTTTTGCCATTGTGTCATGGTTCTCCCATGTTTTGCCATTGTGTCATGATTCTCCCATGTTTTGCCATTGTGTCATGATTCTCCCATGTTTTGCCATTGTGTCATGATTCTCCCATGTTTTGCCATTGTGTCATGATTCTCCCATGTTTTGCCATTGTGTCATGGTTCTCCCATGTTTTGCCATTGTGTCATGATTCTCCCATGTTTTGCCATTGTGTCATGATTCTCCCATGTTTTGCCATTGTGTCATGGTTCTCCCATGTTTTGCCATTGTGTCATGATTCTCCCATGTTTTGCCATTGTATCATGATTCTCCCATGTTTTGCCATTGTGTCATGATTCTCCCATGTTTTGCCATTGTGTCATGATTCTCCCATGTTTTGCCATTGTGTCATGATTCTCCCATGTTTTGCCATTGTGTCATGATTCTCCCATGTTTTGCCATTGTGTCATGATTCTCCCATGTTTTGCCATTGTGTCATGATTCTCCCATGTTTTGCCATTGTGTCATGATTCTCCCATGTTTTGCCATTGTGTCATGATTCTCCCATGTTTTGCCATTGTGTCATGATTCTCCCATGTTTTGCCATTGTGTCATGATTCTCCCATGTTTTGCCATTGTGTCATGATTCTCCCATGTTTTGCCATTGTGTCATGATTCTCTCATGTTTTGCCATTGTGTCATGATTCTCCCATGTTTTGCCATTGTGTCATGATTCTCCCATGTTTTGCCATTGTGTCATGATTCTCCCATGTTTTGCCATTGTGTCATGATTCTCCCATGTTTTGCCATTGTGTCATGATTCTCCCATGTTTTGCCATTGTGTCATGATTCTCCCATGTTTTGCCATTGTGTCATGGTTCTCCCATGTTTTGCCATTGTGTCATGATTCTCCCATGTTTTGCCATTGTGTCATGATTCTCCCATGTTTTGCCATTGTGTCATGATTCTCCCATGTTTTGCCATTGTGTCATGATTCTCCCATGTTTTGCCATTGTGTCATGGTTCTCCCATGTTTTGCCATTGTGTCATGATTCTCCCATGTTTTGCCATTGTGTCATGATTCTCCCATGTTTTGCCATTGTGTCATGATTCTCCCATGTTTTGCCATTGTGTCATGATTCTCCCATGTTTTGCCATTGTGTCATGATTCTCCCATGTTTTGCCATTGTGTCATGGTTCTCCCATGTTTTGCCATTGTGTCATGATTCTCCCATGTTTTGCCATTGTGTCATGATTCTCCCATGTTTTGCCATTGTGTCATGGTTCTCCCATGTTTTGCCATTGTGTCATGATTCTCCCATGTTTTGCCATTGTATCATGATTCTCCCATGTTTTGCCATTGTGTCATGATTCTCCCATGTTTTGCCATTGTGTCATGATTCTCCCATGTTTTGCCATTGTGTCATGATTCTCCCATGTTTTGCCATTGTGTCATGATTCTCCTATGTTATGGAGAGTCGAAGCTTCCACCTGATGACTGCAACAAGATCAAAGGTCATCAATACGTCGACCTAGAAAAATGGTTGAGTCACTATTTCTCTTGCAAAAAAACTTCTGACTTTTGAACTCATTTCAAAAACGGCTGATGAATATTTTAAAATGAATTTCTTTGCCAAAATAAAAAAACGTGGGCATTTAGCAGGACATTTTTAACATTTAAACATCATTGATTTTTTAAGGAAGTTTTTTTCCTGATCAATATTTTTTCAATTCAGGTTTTTTAATGGACATCCCGGCATGTCGCCCATTCAGACCTTACATCTTTAACCTTCTGTTGTTTTTCATCGCTGGGGCGTCCTTCTTGGTACCAACATTGGACAGTTTTGCTTCTTTCTGTGTGGTCAGCTCGGCTTACGGGTTTATGACCGGTGCGTTCATTTCCCAGAAGATGGTGGTGCTGATTGATATCTTAGGTAGGGAAGTCATGCCCAGCTCATTGGGAATCAGCAAAGTTTTTCAAGGGATCGGAACTCTTGTAGGTCCACCATTTGCAGGTTAGATGTTTCTTTGTTGTTTTTTAATTCTTGTTAAACCTATCAATATTTTCTTCATTACTTGTCACGTGGCTGCATTCTTAAAAAGACATATTTTTAAAAAAGGTATTTGATCAAAAACCTTAATTTATGAAAATAATATTATTGATTAAATGGCTAAAGTACTGTATTTCCTAGGTGCAATGAGGGATGTCCTAGGAACATTTGATAGCTCATTCTATCTGGGAGGTGCCTGCATGTTGGGATCAGGCATCCTGATGGTACTCAGTAATGTGCTACGCAAGATTCAAAGTAAAAAAGACACTCGTACATGAGAGAAATATGAATTTTTGTGGCTTATCGGGAGATATAATCAGAATAGGATTAACAATTGCATTTGAGAACATTTAATTCCTTTTGTTATTTATTATATAATTATTGTTTTTACCGTTGTCCCTCCCTCACCCCCCTCTTGTTCAACCTACAACAGTTTTGCACATCTGTCATTAAGTCTGACTGTGTGTACCCGAGTGAAAAATATTGTATGGGTGAACATAGACATATGTCTTGGAGAACATAGACATATATCTTGGAGAACACAGACATGTGTCTGGGAGAACACATACATATGTCTGGGAGAACACATATATATGTCTGGGAGAACACATACATATGTCTGGGAGAACACAGACATGTGTCTGGGAGAACACATACATATGTCTAAGGATTTTCTATCAAATAGACGATAACAAGCTGTTTAAGTATCTGAGGTTTGCTAGTATAGTGCTCTTCATGTTATAGTTTGGCTCAAGGAGTTCTGAGGTTTGCTAGTATAGAGCTCTTCATGTTATACTTTGGCTCAAGGAGTTTCAAACCGGTTTGCTAGTATAGTGCTCTTCCTATTATAGTGTGCTCAAGGAGTTCTGAGGTTTGCTAGTATAGCGCTCTTCATATTATAGTTTGGCTTAATGAGTTTCAAACCGGCAGACATTACTTTTATTGGTTTGTGACAACGCTGCGGAGCCTGTTCTTGTGTTGAGGCAAAAAAAAAGAAAGAAATATTGAACATATTGATTGTCATATAATTTTATTAACGTTAATCTATCAGACAAACAGAAACACATAAATTGACAAGCTTTAAAATGTTACTAATTATTTTTAGCGTGGGCCATAATATTATTAACTTAAATTGGGTTTTACACATAAAAATGGCATTTATTAACATTTTGTCCATGTTACATCAAATAAAAACATCGTCAAATTTAAGGGAGATAACTTTATTATTATAAAGGGAATACAAATGAGCGAAATATGTTGACTATTTAAGTTCATAGCTATGACTTGCTTTGTGCAAACACTTATTTCTATTGCTCACTGGTCTTTTAGCAAGAATTTTGGAAACCAAATATGATTTTATACCATTATAATACGCGCCAGTTATTTAATGGAAGACATATCATTATGTAAAATGTACATAACGAAAACGGTCATTTTAAATATATGTATATACATGCCTAGTACCACTCTCCCACTCACTGACACTTTCATTGACACACGAACTCAATCACTGACTAACTCACCCACTGACTAAATCACTTACTCACAGACTCACACACACACTGACAAATTAACTCAATCACTCGCTTACTCATCTACTTACTAACTCACTGACTGATCTGGATATATCAAGAAAAACAAGCCACACGAAGTTGACACATAACATTCCTCTTATACTCTAAGTGTCAACTGACAATAATTTTTAAAATAATAATTCTGCTAGCTTAAAATTACCGTAGACCAAAATATATGGAAATAGACATAAATAAATAAATAAATATATATGTATATATATATTTATTTATGTATTTATTGATATTTACATATATATAAAAGGCATGCACTGATTCGTGAATGTGCTTTTATGTTTTACTTTGATGTCTCATTTTATGTTTTACTTTGATGTCACATTTTATGTTGTACTTTGATGTCACATTTTATGTTGTACTTTGATGTCACATTTTATGTTTTACTTTGATGTCACATTTTATGTTTTACTTTGATGTCACATTTTATGTTTTACTTTGATGTCACATTTTATGTTGTACTTTGATGTCACATTTTATGTTTTACTTTGATGTCACATTTTATGTTGTTTCTTTTAGCTCTGTATTTTCACATGCGCTCTTTTACTTGTGAAAATGATGCGCATGTAACAGAAGAATATTGATGATTAAGTTTTCAAACATGTATTTGTTTCGAGAGTTGTTTTTTTCTTTGCATTTTTTTTCCTTTTTTGTGTGAATGTTTGGTTTGTTTGGTTTGGTTAACATGTTTTTGGTGTCTAGATTAATGGACTACGATTAGTCGATTGTTTTGTCACGTGATACGTGTAAAAACAAGTAATACTTCCGGTAGGCTGTCTGCAACACACTAGTCGCTCACAAATTTTTCTTCAAACAACTTTCTTCCTTTAATCATAACTGAATTATAATTATTGTCACATTTATGAATGTCATTTTTAAAAAAACGCGTGTATTCAAGAATATTTTGAAAAGTAAAATTTTAATTAACACTGGGGAAGCGCTGATGGAGACAAACATTTTGCTTTAGAATTAATGGCAATGGCTGATCAGCTGTTTATCTGTTGTTATGTGTTGTTATGTGTTGTTATGTGTAGCAGAAAGCCTACTAATGGCTGGTACGTATCACGTGACAAAACAAGGAAGTGACTAATCGTAGTCCATTGAGCAACTTTGTTGCTATATTTGTGTTTTAGTTTATGACGATGTGAATGCTAAGTGTTCCTAGAAAACAATGTATTTTCAATTTTTTGTCGACCTATTCAACAGTTTAGTTTTCCTGCACTGTTCGTGGCATGATCTGAGCTTAGTCAACATTATTACCAGAGAGAACTTTCTTACGACATATTGAAACTTTCAGATTCACTTCTTTAGTAGGTAAAAACTCAAGGCTAAACAAAGTCATGTCTATCACCATCACGAAATGTTGGTTCAGATTCTTGTTGACTTTGTTTCCCTAGGCGCACGGGAAAAACAGTTCTTTATTTGACTGTTGCTTGATAGCTTAAAAAAACAGAAAATAGGTAGCGTCCTCGTAAATAGCAGGATTGTTGGAGAGGGCAAAGACGGCCCACTCTTCATTCAAGCTACCCTTCAATTTAAATCAGTTTGAAACTTTTTGTGGAACATTTTGAAACATTGTAATACAGCTCAGGTACTTTGGGAGTACTAGATGATTGTGTGGAAGGAGTGCTCCATGGCTTACAACGGGGGACTAGAAGAAATAGACAGAACACTTCAAGACATACGGAGACGTTAATGCTTTATGGGTGGGATTAATATGTTACTGATCGGTCACTTCACGCAAACACTTACTATCTCTTCTGATGAGGTTAAATCCGTCTTAAATCATCCTACTTATGACCTGATGTCCACGTCTAATCATTGTGAGTCAACATAAGGGTTCATCTCAAAAGCGATCGAAGGGTAGAGGAGTTCACAATCTTCCTTCTCCAAATAGGATATGGAGATTTACATGAAGATGAAAGCAAGATATATACTGCGGAAAATTTCTGAGAAATCTAAGCAAGTTAGTTTGCTGGTTACGTACATCAAAATTCTGGAAAGTGTGTGTATGGGGAGGGCTGGTTCCAAAGGCCTTCGACCAAATAATCTGATAGACTTTTCAACTCATGACTATCAATATCTATTCAAGAAGAAAATACTTTTGAGCCTATCATTTGATTGATTAGCTTAACCTTAGATTTCTAAAAAAAAAAATACTTTATGTTTAAACATATTTTCAGTACTCATATAACTTATTCCATGTTTCATCTTCTCATACACCGTTATGAAGCAAGAAATTTAAAAAACAAAATATATTAAAATTGATCTGACATTTAAAAGGTGTCACACATGAGTCACTAAAGTAGCTTTGATTTTATGATAAATACGTTAACACGTGCTATAGTCATTAGATCAGTTAGTCAGCCTTCAAAGCTACTTGTACAAAAATTTCATTGATTTGAGGAAATTTAAAAAAAAATTTAAGAAAACTTTGATTGGATGTTAAGAAACATCATGTAAAGAATGAGCTGCCCGGGGACAATGTTTCTTTCAGACAATACCTCCGGATGAATTTCAGATTTTGCAGGGTGGCAAATGGGACAGGCGTACCTGGTCGCCAGACATGCGGGGAGCCAAAATGGGCTTTGATGGTATTAAATGGTTTAAAATAATATGTTTCAGAGTTGAGGGAGGGCGTACAAATGAATACTGTCCCCTGACGCATAACACCGTAGCTACGCCCCTGCCAGTGGCATAGAAATGGGGCAGGTGGGAGTGGTCCGCCGAGTTTCACTTTTTCTTGATTTGGATGTGCGGCATTTTCAGACAACTGTAGATATTGTATCGTGAATGGGAGAGCGGCAAAAATCTTTGGTTGCTAATGCGACACCAATACTAGCTACTAGGTAGTTTATCTATCGAAACCGAAATTGTCGATCATTCATCGTGTAAAGAGGCGAACATCGAGGGCGCTGATGAATCCTGAGCAGAGTCGGGATCTGGGAAGGGCACTCCCCAGATTTTTTTTGGATCAAGAGGTGCATTTTTAAGTATAGTTGAGTTTAATATTTCTATTAGACTTGATCGGCGGAATTAATTTTTTTAAGGTCTGGAAGAGGCATTATGGCGCCTAGTGTCATACAAAAACTGAATTCAATCCGGTTGTGGCGTGCCCCAAAGTAATCATTTAGTACAGGCTTACATTCAACCCAAAACTGTAATATTAATTAGCTTCAGAAATTGAGGACGGTTGTGCAATTTCAAAATGCATTTTAGCGCATACTAAACCTCGGTGTTTGTTTCAGACACTTTTAAGAGGGCATTTCAGACTTTCGGATGGTCAGCGCCAAAGTTAGCCATAATAATGATAATAAATTCTCTACCTCCGCCCCACCCCAACATTAACTTAATTCATGCCAGTTGTAGTACCCTTGAGGGTATTCTTTTTGCCCTACGTTAGTCTCGTCCTTCGAATCTTTATAGAACCCAGAAAGTGTTTGATAAATACAAAATGCAAGAATACATTCTAGACCGAAATTTAGTTTTGCAACACTCTACACTGAATCCGAGAGCAACCGAAGAGATGCCAGTTAAACATGTAGGTGAAATTTAAAATCAGAGCCATGGATCGTGTTAGCCCCACAACCCCTAAGGGTGCAGGTGACCTCAGGTATTTTACAGCTTTTTAAATGATCAACTTTGAATGCAAAATAAGTGAGGACAAAACCGGAAACTGGCAGGCGCCTCGAAAAGTCAAGCGACGGCTCTGATGGACCTGATTGTGTTATACAATATTTGACATATATTAATATCTAGTTACGTGGTTTTGATCTCATGTTTAATTTATTGTTGGGGTCAACATTCAATAGTTAGCGAAGAGGCATTATATTACATGTTGAAAACAAATAACAAAAAATAAAAAAAATTACTTACTTTTCTAAATATTATCAAGTTTTATCAGAGCCAAAGAGAAAAATCTAATTGACTGTGGAATCGTTTCTATGTTTGTACAGGTTTTCATGACTGGTTATTTTTATAAATCGTATATGAAAGGCATAATTATGCTAAGAATGCATGAGTTGTTTACAAATGACGTCATATATTTAATTATATGTGATCTATCATTAAAAAAAATGTATCAACATAAAGTGTAAAGTTCCCAAAATTCAGTTGATTTTGATGATTATAATGTATTTGGAATTTTAAACTACTATAACTTTCTGCAGATACATTAAATATTGCCTCTTTGATATATTTTAACATTCTTTTTAACTATTCCATGCAAATTAATTTAAAATCTACGATATGAGTAACAAGAAATATTTCTAAAATTAGTACCAAAATGGATTCGGCATAGTAATCGAAATGTTACTTCACATAAACTCATAATTTTTTTTTAGCTTTCTACTGGACTATCATCTAATTCAAATATTTTTTTAACGTGTGTGGAACTTGGCGGGGCAGATTGTTTATACCAAAAACTTTCACAACGAGATTACACAGTCCTCAAAGTTTGTCATAACACTATCAAAGCATACCTGTGTTGATTCACCTTTAAACTACAGGTATGACTATAGTTATTATGTCCCATTTCTGTACCTCGGAGACTTGGGGTTTTATTACAAGGGCCCCCAATGGGGATACGTTGGCATCAATGATATATGAGAATTTGTATTTTAATAAAGTGATAGTAGAAGCCAATTTGAAATGCATTGACGCATTGCTTTTAAGAACTCGGCTACGTTGGGCTTCTCATCTTCCTTTGTGGGCGTATGACATCTACGTTGGGCATGTCATTTTCCTTGGTGGTCGTATGACAGCTAATTTGGGCATGCCATCTTCCTTGGTGGCCGTGTGACAGCTAATTTGGGCATGACATCTTCCTTGGTCGTCGTATGACAGCTACTTTGGGCATGGCATCTTCCTTGGTGGCCGTATGACAGCTAAGTTGGGCTTGGCATCTTCCTTGGTGGTCGCATGGCGAAAACAGCCATCATCTTTACTCATTTAAATTTTGTTCTTTGTCGAAACAGTTTGATCTTTGATCTGTTTTAACCAAATCGCCAACATTAACTGCCGATTTTATACAAATATTACAATACAAATAGCTAATAATTTGACTTTATATTGTCACATTCATTTGTCAAAATCTATTTAGAATTTTTAAAAAAAGTTTTAAACATTTGTAAAGTCTAGTAGATGGTTTATGATATACACTTTCTAACGAATCAAGGTCAATTAATGGCTCCTACAGAGTCTTGCTTAGGTCATGACGTGCTTTGTGGAATACATCCAATGCTTACCAGCCAAATGTTATCCATCCTGATCCAATGATTATTCAACTCTTAACAAGATAATCCAATGTTTAGCCGACTCTCATCATCCCGATGTAGGAGTTCTGAGAGTCAACCATATTTCTGCCCAAATCTGTCTGCGTCATGGACAGATTGTCATTCTTATCAAGTTTAAATAGACCACCTGGAGAAAGCATCAAGAGTCTAGAGAAAACATCATTTTTTTTTAAAATATGAGCCAAATATTACACATTTAGAAAATTCGCATTTAAGTATCTTAACATATAATACTAGCGAGAACCCGGCATGCGATGCAATGCCACTCAAAGAAGAAACAAATTGTTTCTGTTTTATTTACATTTATGAAGTACTTTTTAAATAGACAATGTGTTATGTTTTTTCCGTCTGGTGCGTACACAAATAAATTAGAAGGTTTTTCGACACGTGAGCAGGCAACACACGTGAGAAGCATGGATTTTCAAAATTTATTTCACACACTTGTAGCGATTGATCCACTCTTGCAGTAGTTCTGTTTGAAATTATATTTATATAGCTAACATACAAAAAATATCACACTTTAAGGCCCCCGGCCCCAAAGCAAAATTTTAAAATGGTTGTACTACTTCAGAAACCTACTTATTATGTCACATACAAACTGCAATGTCCCTATTTGTATTAGATACAATTCCACCCACACATGCAAAATCTCTATTTGAAATTTCTTATATATTGCTCATATTAGAAACAAATAATTTACGGCCCACGGGCCCAAAATTAAAATTTTAAAATGTATAACCTAATTCAGAAATCTGTGTGTGCATGCGCACAACAACTTACCAAAATGTATCGCAATCGCATTAATGGTATAGGAACGCATACGCAATTATATTTAGCTCATAAAAGAAAAATATATATTTTATGGCTGTGGGCCCAAAAAATGAATATTGTAAACTATTTTTATAATACAGAAAAATTTGCGAGCGTGTACAACAAATCACAAATGTTTTATAGAAGTCGGATGAAACTATCTATCTATCAATCTATCTATCAATCTATCAATCTAATTATCTAAATACTTATCTATCTACTTATCTATCTATCTATCTATCTATCTATCTATCTATCTATCCATCCATAGATCATCCATCCATCCGGCCATCCGTCAGTCCGTCCGTCCGTCCGTCTGTCTGTCTGTCTGTGTCTGTTTGGCGGTCTGTCTATCGGTCGGTCTGTCGATCGCAATTTCAGTATGTCTATCTGTCTTTCTGTCCGTTGATCTATCATATATCTATCTAAGAAAATCTTAACCTATCTCTATTTTGAAAATTAAATTTTTAATTGTGTAAAATGATTGGGTTTTGATATTCATGATTATAAATATATAAATATAATTACTTTTTGTTTACGTCATTGATTTTTGATTGGTAAATATATGTTCATTTGTAAAATGTGAATATAGCATCTATTTTTCACAACTGCAATATCATTAGATTTAAAGAAATTGTCATCCATGTAAAATTGTACACACCCTATTTCCCAACACCCATATAAATGTACCTAACAAGGTTAATTATTTGTCAAATTCATTTTGAGACGTAAAGTGTGCTGCCATGGGGCAAAATGAAAGTATCGTAAAAATAAAAAAATCATCCACAGGATTGTAACCAATTTACTTACGCAAAAACAATTTTTTTGCATTTTATATGCTTTGTTCTTATTTGGTTGAGAGATAAGTGCATTAGTGAATGATATTTGGCTATAGAGTTTCGCAGTACTGATTGAATTAAACGGCATTTTCTTATTAAAAGTATATTTAAAGGTAACGTTTTTACTCCTTTATAAATTTCATAAAATTATATCTTTGGAATGAATAAAAACTAAAAGCGTATTACATGTTACAAATACAAATCTAAATTTGTATTTAATTTTAGCAAATTTTAGCACTTTAAAAATCAATCAATTATATTGATTAATTTTCTTTTAAGAAGGGGAAATACATTATCATTTTTGTCACGCGCGGTTATTAAATCAGTGAACATTAAGCTTTGGCTAAATAGGTAATTCGCGCTATGACAACAATGTACTAAAAACGCATTAAATTATCCCGATAAATGGGATTACGGAGTATTTCTTTGATCATATTTTTTCATATCTTTCAAACACATATAAAATGCTAAAAATAGTTGATTAGTTGATACTTTAAATGTATTTGTAATTTATAATAATAATACTTTAACTTTTACTAAAATAAAAGCGGATATATAATAATACTTTTTGTGATTGTTTTTGAGAATCCGAACGTATCTAAATCTTTTCGCTTCTTAAGCATTACGGTCAGCATAGCTCATTCTTATATATATATATAATGTCCATTTATACTTTTTTAAAACTAGAATAGTTCTTGTATTTGGAACTTGCTTAACAGTGTCTTGTAACCAGTACATTTTAAGGCTAAATATTTTTTTTTAAATTGCTTTCATAAAAGTGTGGCCTAACTCGTTGTCTAGGGTCATACTTCTATGATTACAGCTCTACTGACATCTAGGAATAAAAATAAAATGACTCATCAATTTTTGCTTCGTGATATTATTTCCAAGACATTGCCCCCAGTCAGAAGAGTTCTCCGTGTAGACATATTGGCGTTTATTTTACACCAATTACCCCAAAAGGTATTTAAATTTGAAACAAATTTAAAGAAATTAAAAAAAACTGTTCAATTTATAATAGTAAGATTTAATGCCACATTCTATCTATAACAACACCCATCAGATAGACAACGTTGGCAACACGGCTTGTCCAGATGAATCAGATATTAAGTTTCCTATAAATAAAAAGAGTTAATCTGATCCCTATCAAATTCAGCCAACTTTTGTTTATATTCAGTCTACTTCTGTGATAAATTGAATCTTTTTCTCTGACATATTTATTCTATATGACAATTCAGTCTGCATTTATTTGTGTTAAATTCAGCCAACTCATGTGACACATTCATTTTAATCATGTGACACATCCAGTTTAATCATGTGACAAATCCATTGTAATTATGTGACAAGTTCGGTCTAGTCTTAAATGAAAAAGAGTATCTTAGATCTTAGTGGACTCTTTTTGAATTTAGCGCGACACGCCTCTAACTAATGCTACCCATTAGTTGCCTCACCTGTGAAGCTTGTCGTGGCACTGGTGTTGAGTGAACCGTGCAGACATGTTTTCACCAATTTGCTCAGGGTCGTCTTCTTTCCGTGGCCGCTGTTTGTTATGCTGGCCCACAGGTTGGTGCCCTAGAATGTAACAGTTAAAATGTAACAGGTAGAATGTAACAGGTAGAATGTAACAGGTAGAATGTAACAGGTAGAATGTAACAGGTAGAATGTAATAAATCATCTTTCAATACAGCTAAAACAAGAACCTGCAAAATAAATAAGTCCCCCCCCCCCCCAAAAAAAAAAAAGATGCTTTCGTCAACAGTGCATATCATGTTACATTATGTTAACATCCCAAAACAACAGACATCATAACTCTGTTAGTTGGTGCCAGCCCATAACAACAGACATCATAACTCTGTTAGTTGGTGTCAGCCCATAACAACAGACATCATAACTCTGTTAGTTGGTGTCAGCCCATAACAACAGACATCATAACTCTGTTAGTTGGTGTCAGCCCATAACAACAGACATCATAACTCTGTTAGTTGGTGCCAGCCCATAACAACAGACATCATAACTCTGTTAGTTGGTGCCAGTCCATAACAACAGACATCATAACTCTGTTAGTTGGTGCCAGCCCAAAACAACAGACATCATAACTCTGTTAGTTGGTGCCAGCCCATAACAACAGACATCATAACTCTGTTAGTTGGTGCCAGCCCATAACAACAGACATCATAACTCTGTTAGTTGGTGCATTCCCATTAAATCTATGATTGAAAATATAGCTCTGCTATGAAATACGCCTTTGTCTCCACCCATTTCCAACTACAACTGCCTTAAGACCACTGTGAGCACGTCACTACTGGACCTAAACACCGTTGACAAACACACGTACACGTTCAATATGCAGGACTTTCAGTACTGTTTTCTTTTGGCGCATACTGTACTCATATTCAATGAATCTGTTACGGCCTAACTCGTTGTCTAGGGTCTTACTTCTATGATTACAGCTCTACTGGGCTGACAGCTATGGATCGTCAATGACACTGACACAATTAAGTCCACAAATATCTGTAGTTTCATAACTCAATCCTTTATTCACTATATACAAAATTAGTAGTCCCCTCAAGAGTCACTAATACATAATCAAATCCTCAAAAACACGTATGGAATAAAACTCCGACTAACACAGGTGTTCATCACGTTCTCTCTTCACGGTCTTCTCTCACGATCTCTCCAATCTCTTAAATCCCCTCTCGACTCAACTTGTCTCACCTCTTTTAGCCACTCACTTATTTATTCATATTTCACTGACAGCCAATTACCCTTCAGCTACAATAATACAATTCATAACAACTCATGGACCAAAAAGTGTTCACACTAACTTATTCAAAACTCTCACCATGCATTAACAACTTTCATACCAAAACATCAGGCTAACTATCTCTAGTTCACAACAGAATCCAATTGTAATACAAAAATAAATAAATAGTGGAATCCTATTTTTTTAGGCTTGAAATTATGTGTGAGGCACGTTTAATTGTGAACAGCTTCACTTCGATTGTTATAGTTCGCCTTTGATTCTATACATAGACTGAGAGAGCTACATTATAATCTGGGAACACTTAAGTTTTAATATTATATAATTTGTTATGTCTTGTTCTGTAGTGTCTGCTGAAGAATGTACTTAGCCGAAAAATCTTTTTACTTTAATCTTTCTTTATTTCAAGCCTAAACATATCTTGTTCCCTATTTATTTACTTCACACTGCTTGTGCGTGGTCCATCATATGTTACAAGACCTAATGTTTTAATATAGTTAAAAGACATAATCATTCATTATACTTATAAGACTTAATCATTTAATATAGTTATAAGACTTAATCATTTAATATAGTTATAAGACCGAATCATTTAATATACTTATAAGACCTAATCATTTAATATAGTTATAAGACCTAATCGTTCAATATAGTTTTAAGACCTAATCATTCAATAGAGTTATAAGACTTAACAAATTAATGTAGATAATTGGACTATATTATTCTCGTTAAATATTCCAACCCACGTACCTGGCTGCAGTTGAACTGCTTGAAGTGAACCTTTGAGTAGACATAGTACCATCCTTGTCGGGGTATGCGAATGTTTTCGGTCATATTAACAAGATACTTTTGCTCTGTACACTCTATGGACATTAACAAATATAGAGGGTGGTCAAATGTCTTAGAGCATCATCATTTGGGGCATCATTTTCTTCATTCTCCCCAAATATCTAGTCCCCAGGTAACCACATGACCTGTAATAACACCAACACCAAACCACTAACAAAACTTATCGGACATAAACTTTCTACGGAAATCCTATGCTATTGGTATGTGACAAATCTCCGTCACAAAATCCTCTGGCCGGTTGGATTTCCTGCTAGTCGTAAGTCAACACCTGGCCGAATGTAATAATATATTGATATGTGACAAATCACGTGACATAATCCTCTGCCCGATTTGATTTTCTTCTAGTCGTAACTCCTGGCCGGTTGGATTTCCTGCTAGTCGTAGCTCCTGGCCGAATGTAATAATATTCAAACCCAAATCAAAATGGTTATTTGGAAGTTAACTTTCAAGTTTTTTTAAATTTCGGATGGTGGGGGGGGGGGGCAAGTCGTGGAGTTGATTTTGTGGGGTGGTAAGTTTTTCTTTTGCGGAGATTAATAGAGCAATATTGGTTGGAAGTATAAGTTGTCATGTCTAAAAATAAATCTGACTTATTTTTAAAATGATATAATAACCCAGAGCTTAATCATTTCACACATGAGATACTGACCTTTGTTTGAGTTAGGGGCTTCTAGAATCTGGAATTTGTGAAGTTTAAAAAAATTGATTGGTATATAACAAAATTTCAATCAGTTTAGATAACACAATAGCTTTGACTACTCATTAATGTTGGTAGCTTTTGCTAGTCATTAATATTGATAGCTTTGACTAATCATTAATATTGATAGCTTTGACTAATCATTAATATTGATAGATTTGACTAGTCATTAATGTTGATAGATTTGAAACATCATTAATGTTGAAGGCTTTGATTAGTCATTAATGTTGATAGCTTCGACTAGGCTAAGCTTACCAGATTTTCGGGATGCCAAATACGGACACAAAGCTCATAGTAACCTGAACCATAGCGGCCGGGGAGAGGGGTGCTAGACGTTTTTGGACCCACCCACCCCAAATGGTACGTACAAGAAGCTTTTAGCCCCAAAATGTGTCGCCATAATATGCGTCGCTCTGGATACCATGTTGCCCTCGGGCAGAGCCATGCGATTGGGACAAAGAGGGCAGTCACAGCGGGCGCCAAAATCTTCTTTAGATAGGACCTTAATAGTGAATTGAAAAATCCACTCCCATATACTTCAGAATGACCAGTGGGGCTAAAAATCGTATTTTGTACTTATCCGCCCCAGGGGCACTTTTTCTTCTTCTATATATTAAGGGCCCACGATCAATTTATTGATCATAATGAATGTAGCTGGGATTTGCAATGTTTCTGTGCCTGGTGTTGATGAGGATATTTCACTTGTTGCAAGAGTAACTTAGTGAGGGTATCATGCACTAGGGGTTGGAAGGCCTGAGGCAATAGATGCAAATGAGTCAAGTGTTGTCGCCTCAACTGTTCCTTTTGAAAGTTCCCGATTGTCTTTCGCAGGAATGAGCAGTTCCTATACTGGCATCTCGCTGGTATGAGCCGGAACTGCCTTTCATGGCCTCGTCGCTGGCTATGGGGGAGAGGGACGAGTTTATGTTTAATGCCAGAGCAGTGGACTAGCCCATTATTTATCTTGTACATCATGGAGAGCCTGGATAGTCGTCGTCGTTCCTCCAATAATGACCAGCCCAGTGTTTCCAGCACACATTGTTAATATGCTCATCCAAGCGGACCTCTTTCTGAATGGTAACACCCAGGTACCTTACGGAGGAAACTGACTCAAGTAAATGACCATGCAATTCATAGTGGTAGCGTAGAGGAGTACAAATTCTAGAGACTGACAGTGTCTGGCACTTGGCTGGATGAAATTCCATGTCCCAGCTCGCCTCCCACTCAGCTAACCGATTGAGATCCTCTTGTAGCTGGTCCTGGTCAGATCTGTTGGTGATCGTCCTATACACGGCTGTGTCATCTGCGAACAGTCTTGCGTGGGATGTCAGTTTCCCGGGTAGGTCATTAATGTATGCTAGGAACAAACAGGGGTCTAGCACCGAGCCCTGGGGGACCCCTGACTTAACATTGACAAAGGACGAGCTTGTAAAGTCCACCACTATTGCTTGACATCGGTTGTTGAGGAAGCTAGAGATCCATGTTTTAGTAGTGCCTTGGATCCCATATCTCTGAAGTTTGTGTGGAAGCAAACTATGATTGACACGGTCAAAGGCCTTCGAGAAGTCCATCACCTGTACATCAGTTTGCTTGCTTTTTTCTAGATGTGTCATCAAGTCTTCAACAAATTCAAGGAGCTGGGTCTCACATGATCTATTGACTCTGAAGCCATGCTGACAGTCATTGAGTATATTTTTGCTTTCAAGATGCTTCATAACTGCGCTTACTATTATGTGCTCCGATAGCTTACATACTACGCTGGTGAGGGATATCGGACGATAATTGGCAGGGTCGGAATGCTCCCCTTTCTTGTAGATTGGAGTGACATGCGCTGTTCTCCAGTCTGCTGGAACATTGCCAGAGCACAACGACGATTGGAAGAGGAATGTCAGTGCAGGAGCGATTTCATTGGCCAATTCTTTGAGCACTCGTGGTTTTATACTGTCAGGACAACACGCTTTGTATGGGTTAATGGTTTTGAGGAGGGCAAGCACCACCTGTCCTGAAATCTGAATATCTTCCATGATAATTCCTACACAACATTGGGTGATATTTCTACAGCATTGGAGATATAAATATGCTATTTTTGTACTGTCAGATGGAGCTGAAACTATTCAATGCGCTGGCCTTTGATATAACATAAGAGAAATGGAAATAAGACAAGCAAGACGTCGGGGCCAAAAATACGGACAAGCCGGACGACGAGAGGAAAGTACGGACAAATAGGGACGCAAAAATTAGTACGGACAAGGGGGTCGAAAACACAAAGTGCCCGTACTGAATACGGACGTCTGGTACGCATATAGACTAGGCATCATTTTGTTGATAGGTTTGACTAGTTTTTAATTTTCATAGCTTTGACTCAAACCATTGCTTAGTTTAGCTTAACGGACTTATACACTAAGTCATATTTTTTTTTAAGTCGTGACTTTTTCAATAGATTTTAAAAAATAAATATGACTTAACTTTGTGCAGTAATTCACTGCATACCCCCCACCCAACTCCCCCCCCCAGAATGTTAGCAAGTGGGAGGGGGAGTATTAAAATCTTCTTTTAAAATAATTACAATACAAAATATAATAAAAAGATGAGAGGGATATGTACAGTAATGTCCACTTATTTCAGAGGAGTTGGTACCAATGGTTTAGGAAGATGGCGGATTGGATGGTTCGTTCCTGGCAGCACTTTGTTTGAATATTAGGTGCACCATTTACAGCCAACTGCAGAGTTGTGTTTTTTTTTTTTTTTGGAAGTGAGTGGGGGAATGTTTTCCCCTCCTGGGCGGCACTAATCCTATCTATATCACTGTTAAGTAAAAAAAAGTGACAATTGGGGCAAGTCCTGAAAATGTCACGCCTAAATTTGAAATGAAGTACATGGGATTTCATTCTTGAATTCATCCTTGAAGTCCTGTCTAAAGGCGACACTGGCGCTCCACTGGTGTTAGCGCCGTGGCAATGACCCGCTAAAGACCTTGTCTCCACATGACGCATTTTAAAATATAAATTTTCAACACCATAATGAGCTCTGTTGGATTACTAATATTGGACCGACTGAAATATTCCCAGGACATGTTTACTAACACCTGGAGCATTTCTTGAAATCTTAAGAATATATTTCATTAAAATATTCTACATCAGTTAAAACTTTTAAGATATACACAAAGAGTATACACACATGGTATACGCAGATAGTATGCATACATAGTATACACACATAGTATACACACATAGTATACACATATATTCCAGACATATAGTATACATACTACAGGGTATACGCACATAGTATACACACATAGTATAAACAAATAGTATACACATATAGTATACGCACATAATATACAGTGAAATACATACATAATATACACACATATTATACACTCATAGTATACACACATAGTATACACACAAAGAATACACACATAGTATATACACATAGTATATGCACATATTATACGCTCATAGTATACGCAAATAGTATACACACATATTATACACACATATTATATTATACGCAAAGAGTATACACACATACTATACACATAGAGTATGCACACATAGTATACACAAAGAGTATACACACATATTATACGCACATAGTATACGCACATTATAAAACCAAAGAGTATACGCACAGAGTATATTCAGACAGAAAAGCATGCTCTAGACCTACCAAGTTTAAAAGACTCTGGAAATGTGCGCTATTCTTCGTACAACATTGTAACTGGCCACCGTTGTATTTTTGTTGCCAGGCACCGTCCGTCTGGGGACACAAAGAGTGGTTGCTCGGAAGGCAGATCTCAAGAGATTCCTCCCGCCATCGGGTGTTATTCCACACCCATTCATCGGCTCCAAGCTCAACGCTGGCCAAGAGGCCACATGAAACCAAGCTAAGTATCAGGGACAGGCCAGTTAACGTCCACATCGTGTTTCTCCTCAACAGGCACATGGTTGTTTTTGTGCGCGCTCTCGGCTTGTTGTACTTTGGGCTTCTCCTCTTACAGCAACGCCAACGTTTTTTACAGCGGGTCCCAGTTGGCCGGAACGCTCTCTCGGTGATTTCATTTTGAGTCGGAGAAACTATGAGACGGTCCCCAGTCGTAACTATGGGGTCTATACGGCCTTGAGATGTGGGACGGTGAGAGTTGATTGAAAGAATGGGGCGATTCAACTGACGGCACCCAGGTAAACGGAGAGGGATCTTTGGATAGTTGTGATGAGGCTCGTACGAAGGTAAACGTTCAGAATGATTCCGAGACGATGAACCTTGATGTATTAATGTGGTAGTTTCTCTTTGCGCCGCTCTGTGAGGCACTGGAGGTGGTCGTAACGGCACGGGGTTATTTTTGGGGCCCGGGTACCAGGTGGAGCCGGTGCGTATCGAGCATGCTAGACTATGTGTCGACTCCGTCCGAGGACATCTAGACTCAAAGTAGATGGCGTCCAAGCTTTCGTCGTGGGCCGACGTCACACCGCTGGAGGTGTCACATTGAACAGAGTAAGCGATAGTACCCACCGAGGCGTACCAATCCTTGTGGGAGATTATACTGCTCTCAAGGGAAGTGATACTGCTCTCATGGGAAAGAGAACGACGAGGGGTTAGAGAAGCTGGAAACACATCATCATTATATGAGTCGTCGTCAATGGTCTCGATGAATGAAGTTCTAGAACTCGTGGAATACATTGTTATGGTATACTTAGAGCTCGTTCAATGTTTTCCTACTCACACTATAACATTTCCTCTGCTTTTAAATAGCATACAGCAATTGTGGGATGCTCCAAACACATGAATAAATGTATACTCATGTCTGTCATGGCATTATACATCATTAAATGTACTTAATTATATAATTTGCGTCATTCAGAATCCACAACAAGTTTATATTTAGAAATATACAAGTATAGGAGTGTTTTACTGTTTCAAATATTTCACTCCTACTGAAATGTTTTTACCAATCACACATTACGCCGAGAAAGGCCGAGTCCCACATTACGCCGAGAAAGGCCGAGTCCAACTAAGAACATGTCAACAGACGTTAGTACACACTCATCAGTCTACTTTCAAACACGACACGTAGTCTACACGGTGTTGTATTCGATATGAAACACAACAGGAAGGCAGGTTCGAGACCAAAGTATTCTCACCCCAGCGATTATAGAATTTTTTTCCTAGAAACTTTATTATAATAATTGATCGACGCCATTCACACATATACTATAACGTTAAGAGATTGAGATTTTTTATAGTTCAACAGCTTAATTTTGATCAATTTTAACAGCTATCAAATGTTGGTCCCAACACCAAAGTAACTTGAGTCTAGTGGCAGGCTTACAACATAATAGTCAAAACTGCAGGTTTGACTCGTCAGACAGTAAAGCACTCCGTCAACTTTATTGGCCCTAACACATGCATGAAACCAGCGGAGCCAGTGTTTTTTTTTTAAACTTCAATGGATAAAAACAAGACTGAAAATGGCAGACACAGACATATGCCATATGCCAGATTCTTACATGTACAAGTCATGTTGCTTAGACTAATGAGAGTACGTATTTTGAATGATTTAATCACAACTCTTTGAAGACATTTTATAATTACTAATACCCACAAATCAGAATTACAACACAATCAGTTGTCAGACGTCCTCTTATATGTTTTGAGAATGACATTTTCGCTCTCAAGCTTTTTTCAATTTTAATGTAAAATCTGATAACATTGACTTAATTCTTTGCAATAATATTTTTGAATTAACTTAACTGGCTAATTTTGCAGTAAGATCTTTTCAAATAAATCCGGAAGTCGGAGCGTACATGGTGAGCACAGCCGTAAGAAGGTTTAGGGCAGAGGGGTCACTCGCCATGGACACCAACATCCGGGGGCACAATAATCATTTTTTATATATAAACTTCACAAAGACAAGGTGGGCCCAAAAGGTATTTTTACTGGTCCACCTCGTCCGGCATTTTGTTCTGTAAATTAAGGGGAGTCAATTCAGGCTTTTATCCAGGAGCAGCTTTTCCTTATGTCAATGCGTTAAATATAATACATTGATTAACTAGTGGACATCTTAACATGAAAGTATTTTATTAATTTTTTTCCCTATTCATCTTAATTAGGTCGTGTTCATGAGACACTCTTAAAGCAGGTTTGCCTTGTATTAAGATTTAACTTCCTACAGGTTTTTATTTTTATTTCACTGGGCTTAAAATAGTATTCAAATGTCACAAAACAAACAAAAAAATCCAAACAGGTATATTTAATTTTCCTTTTTAAAAAAGCTTTCACAGCATGCGCAAAAACTTGACAATAAAGAGTGGACGTGTGTTTTGTTTCTTTTTTAACGCGGAAGAGCAATTCCGAGAAAGATTTTTTTTAAGACACCAAGCAACACGGTTCTGAAGAGATTTCCTGTCAACGGAAGGGGATAGTCTGATCCCCTTATTAAGGAATGTGACTTTTGTCGGACGGAGAATCACTCAATCCTGATAAATCTTGAACCGTGAACACCATAGCAAGAGATGTCCTCAATGCAACACCCTGACTCTCATATCTGGCAACGCCAAGCATTGTCCAACCTGTGTCAGGTACATAAATTTACCTGTCCTTAAAGATGAGCAGACCTATCGCTGTTAGGAGATCAATTTCAAACAACAACTGCTCAACACAACTTTCTTGACACTCCATAAAGAACAAGTGGCTGGATCTACGCATCAGTAACATACGCACGCCCACGCTGTGTTGCGTCATTTTTCAGTACTGTTACATTTGGCGCATGATGTATTTCCCGTGACTGCGTCATTCAACATCTTTAAATACGATTTTAAATAACTTCATTAGGTCTGAGGGGGCTGAATTTTGTAGATCGCCTGATTGACTCAAACAATTGAACGTCTGAGGTTTTTTTATCGTTCGTTCCCTTCCTCCATCTCAGGCCACAGCTCGTCCACTTATCATATGCATGAGGTCAGGGCCAGGAAACTTTAAAAAAAATTTATGGAGATGTCACCAATGCATTTGCCACCGCAAAATATATAGCAATTTGGTTGTAGTTATGATGGCTGGCAATACTTTCAAAATTGTAGAGTCTGCAGGTTAAAAGTCGGAGTTTTTTTCCTATTAGTTTGGCTACGACAATACAAATAGACACATTTCAATGGAGACAATTAAAGTTCAAACAGATTATTTTGTAATGTTATAGTATCTAAATAATAGTTAAATATGTTACATGGTTTACACTAATTATAATTTGTTTTTAGAATAAGATTGCTATGTTAGGACTCTTTCTCTTTTTTCTCCTCCGGCAGTACCCTTTTAAATTATTAACTGTTAATATCAACCGGAAAATGTGTAGGAGGAAATGGAGTGCTTACGTGTAAATCTGCCTGGGGTGCTAAAATTATTAACGCCGACACTGCATGAATATATGGGTTAACGTGTAAAATAACAAAATATGTTCATTTAATGGACCATCCATAACGTCACTTCATTAGTGTCAACTTTATAAAGGAGATAAAGGCCTTGAACAATTGAACAATTATTAGACTTGATGAGTAAATAAAAAAAATTCTGAAAATTTCAGCTTTTTTTGTGTTAAATTTATTTGTTAAATCTTATTGAGAAATTCGCCATCTCCGCTTCCGATGAAAATATAGAGTGACTCTATAAGAACAGTTACGTGGTTTCCACTAAGGTATATATTAAATAGATCGTGACGAACTTAAGAAAAACGTCAAACTCTGGTCCCTATAATTGCAAGCACAGGTCTTCCTTTCGAGTTTCGGTTTCTGGTTAGCCCGCCATTAGTCATATATAACAAATGTTAGCTTAACCTTCAATTTCCTGTTCTCGAGCTACACGCCTAACAAGAATCACACCATAGAATCACACTATAGAATCACACCATAGAACTCCCTAGGTATCAAATAGACTATGGTGGATTGGTCAAGTCAAAAGCGCAAAATAAAATTTGCGATAACTGCGTTAAATAAGAATCTTAAAGTTCGTTTAGAGTGTAATATATTCTTTTCTTTAGCGGAAGTAAATGGGCGACTTGGACAATGGAAGATAAATCGGCACTAAGAGTGGTTCTTGATGGGCAGTTAGCGCATTGCTTCCACCATGGTTTGGTGGATTATAACTACCTTAATAACAAGTGTTAAAGAAAGAACATTTGGATTAGTGGTAAGTCTAAATAAAAGAATACAAAAATCACTGGAATTTTTCAACAACAGAACATAAAGAAACAAAAATATTTTAAAAAGATATTTTTAAAATTATAAATAAATAAGTTTATTTACATCGTGTAAAGTGCTGAATATGTTCAATGGAGACTGTGAGATTTGGTGAACAGTTTAGGGACTCAGTTTCAGCGCACATTTATACAAGGGGTGTCACTTTTTGAATAAAGTTTGCACCATTTATGATGCAAGTTTGTGTATATACAATTCACATTTTAAAGGCTTTAAAAGAACTTGATCTATGCTGAAATTATATACATTTTAGGTGACTTTAGGCTTTGAATTTAGGCTTGCTATGTTGTGTTAATTTGCACTTTACCCCCTCCCCCCACACACCCTTACAAAAAGCGAGATTTAATCATCAATCTAAAAATAGCCTGACTCATCAACGGGAATTTATAAGGAACAATTTTAGTGTATTTAAAAATATAGAGAAAACTGTTTTATAGTCATGCTCAATTTAAATCAACTGTTGAACTTAAATTGATTTTAACTTTGTTTTGACACAATTACCAGTTCGTGTGTGTTCAAAATTTTGCCATGAATTAACATGATAGTAATTACAATACTACTAATACAAATCACAAAACCAATAGCAATAATAAAATAGTAGGTCACGTGATCACAAAAGCTTAAATGAGTCATGATTCCCACAAACAGTTGACGTGAATGTCGCACACATCACATGCATATTACGGTGTGTCTGATCCAGTGGGCCTCAGCATGTTGATCAATGACTCGCCGATAATAAATATACGCCTAGATAGGAATCGAACTTAAGCTGCTTACGGCCTGAAACTTTGACCAAGATACTCTCACCTTCCGAGACATGAAATATGCCACCTGAAATAAACGTACAATGGAACATGTCTCAATTCATTGAATAATATGGCATATGAAAGGGGTTTTTGGTATCAGTCACAGAGTAGCATGAAATGTGAAAAATAAACACAAAACTTGGCATCATTTTATATTTAAATACTTTTCACTTAGCGAAAAGGCAAGTGTAATTAGTTGAGATAGATTCGGTATTGGAGTTGGGCGTTTGCTACATATGACTTACCAGTGTAGCTAGCTGAGATAGATTTGGTGTTACATTTGGGACAAATCCATATCTAACTTACCAGTGTAGCAAGATGAGGTCTAACTTACTAGTGTAGCTGGGTAAGATCTAACTTACCAGTGTAGCTGGGTAGGATCTAACTTACCAGTGTAGCTAGGTAGGATCTAACTTACCAGTGTAGCTGGGTAGGATCTAACTTACCAGTGTAGCTGGGTAGGATCTAACTTACCAGTGTAGCTGGGTAGGATCTAACTTACCAGTGTAGCTAGGTGAGGTCTAACTTACCAGTGTAGCTGGGTAAGATCTAACTTACCAGTGTAGCTAGGTAGGATCTAACTTACCAGTGTAGCTGGGTAGGATCTAACTTACCAGTGTAGCTGGGTAGGATCTAATTTACCAGTGTAGCTGGGTAGGATCTAACTTACCAGTGTAGCTAGGTGAGGTCTAACTTACCAGTGTAGCTGGGTAAGATCTAACTTACCAGTGTAGCTAGGTGAGATCTAACTTACCAGTGTAGCTAGGTGAGGTCTAACTTACCAGTGTAGCTAGGTGAGGTCTAACTTACCAGTGTAGCTAAGTGAGACCTTACTTACCAGTGTAGCTAGGTGAGACAGATTCAGTTTTAGAGTTGTGGCAATGACCACGACTGATGTGTTGTGTCCGAGATAAACACATGTCTGTTTCTGGACTGTCCTGTCCATGTTTGACTATCATGAACTCAGTTTCCTGTTACCAATGCAAACATTCGTGTTGGTAAACAAATTATGTCACTTATAAAGTGATGGGTAGATGACAAGGAATAGAAGAGTACGCAGTGGCGTATTTATAGTATAACACGACACGGCACGTACAATAGGCGTTACTTGGAGGGGGCGCAAAATCGGTAAGCCGTACAAAGAGATTGTGTACTTTAAAAATAAACTTTTACAAGTAAGTTTTCTAATGTGGAATAAGCTGCACCTTAATCCTATTTATCTGCTGCTCTTTTATACGATGAGTCACATATTAAATATAGAAAAATACGTTTGTCAAACTTGATGGCGGCCCATTTTTAGTTCTTGCAGGTGGCGCCAATGGCATCGGTAAGCCTGTGGCAATATGTTAGTTGTAGTAGGATAGATGAAGTAAATGATATGAAAAGGAAGAATAAAGTAGACTATATACAAAAGGATGGATGAAGTAGATGATATACAAAACGTTGGATGAAGTTGCGTGTATAGTTTTAAAAATTACCTTACGGCACTTACAATGTGGCATCACAATGAGATTTGCTTAGACATTAACAAAGTTGCTATCACAAATGATGTGCACATATTTATCTCCATGGTCCATAAAATAGTAATCTATTTCTTACTGTATTAGGGTCCAATAAAAAAATTGTATCACCTGAGTATCAGCACACGGTTGGTCAGGGTCCAACTGGGATGAGATTCTTACGTACACAAGGTACCACCCGGAGTAAATGATGACCATTGAATTGTTTTCAAAGAGTACTCCAGTAGATACGCTTTTAACATCATTACTTTCACGACCGTGTAGAGGTAGACTTAGTCTTCTGTCTGATAACAAAAGTCTACTTAAAATATTAAATAACAAAGAAAAAATGTGTATTCATCACAACCAAGATCTTTCATGATGACGCTGCACAAGAGTACTTTCATACGAATCAGTCATTGAAAGTGCATTCTTAGTCTTAAACCCTTTGGTTAACTACAGTTATGTTTACTCCTTCAACTATCTTTGCAATGTTGAGCTAATATTGCTCTCATTTCACATGAGCCAAATATGATTGCGTAGTTTTACTGACATGTATTTAAATAGATCATTTTTTTTTATCTGGTTCGTCTTTCTTAAGAATAGCTTACAATTAACTCTACGAACATTTTTATTTGAAATTGATTAGGATGTCTTCAACGTATAGGAGCTAATACATTGATCGCGGGCCCTCAAATTATTGAAGAAGAAGAACGTTACAGTTGCTTTCGTCTTGATGAAAGAATACAACTGCCTTATAAGTCCCGCATTCTCACCTGAAAGAATGTTCACGAATCTCTGGATATGAACAGACGCACGGACTGGCTTATTTGTTTCTAAATCAGCCGAGCACTGGGTCGCTTGGACATAGGGAATAAACAAGTAAAATAAACGAAAGAATTTCTTCATTATTTTATTGAATTATTATTCTAAAACTACTTCGATAAAGGACATGTCCGATTTTCATACAGGGGTTTTGAAATGAAAGGCATCATGGGAGTATTTCATGTATCTGATTGGTTGACATGTGAGTATTTCGAGTATCTGATTGGTTGAAACATATATTCTATAATATACAAGGTTATAAAGTTTGATGTAAACTTTTTTCGATTTTAATTATGACAAGACCAATTAATATATAGGACAACCAAAATTGTTTGGTCCACTTAACGGCTACCCTCACTAAGGTCCACTATGAAGCAAGTGGAAAAAAGTCCCCTACTTTTCTCTGATCACAATCATTTCTCTGATCACAATCATTTCTCTGAACACAATCATTTCTCTGATCACAATCATTTATCTGATCACAATCATTTCTCTGACCACAATCATTACTCTGATCACAATCATTTCTCTGATCACAATCATTTCTCTGATCACAATCATTTATCTAATCACAATCATTTCTCTGATCAAAATCATTTCTCTGATCAAAATGATTTGTCTGATCACAATAATTTCTCTGGTGTTCTTTTAGCAAGATCTAATTCTAACAGGAAGTTCATTGATATCAAGATTGATAACTACTTAACAGAAACGTTTTGTCCACTTTGTCACAAATGACTGGGTTGGGATTGAACAACGGCGCACCATTGATTACTCATGTAGCTTATAATGTGTTTTGTTCGGGACTTTCCGATATGTAGCACCACATTTATTTCATGAAAAACGTGCTGGGGTGCGATTTCCGGGGGAAGTGGAGGAATGTTTTGGGGAGAGCTTATGGAGGTTGAGATTAATGGAGGCTAACGTTGCGTTTGAAAGTTGAAGAAACATTACTAGACTATATTAATCTATCAATACATTCTCTTGTTTACAATTGTTAATGAGGAATTCCTTGGTTATTCATTAACGTCTGTGTTGTCTTCGTTAAAAATCCTCAATGTCTGGATACTGAACTTTCGCAGAGAGGTACAGCCCGCATTAATCAACACCAATATTACTTGGTACGCGAAGGGCCATAACTTAGAAGATCTCATTATGTGACACACTTCCTGATTTATGCTGGTGGGTTATGTCCCATAATTGTTTCAAATATTTGTTAACCATTTGTCCAGTTTTAAAGAAACCCGCTTTAAAGAGTGATTACAATAGAGTATGGGTAGGGGGGAGGGGAACCGAGATACTTACATATTGAGGTCTCCTCTTGTTGTTCTATCTACGGAGAAATACGTTCAATCAAAAGTGAACTGAAGGACAGTTTTCATCACAATTTAAATGTAATGCATTTTTAAGTGTTAAAATGGTTTCAGTGACATGCCATGTACATAAGATATAAATTATCAATCCAGCCTTTGAACAATGAACTATTTAGATATTGGATACGAATATATATTATTACTAAGCAGTAGGAAACATGGTTATACATTGGTCAATTGTTTTATTTATCATTTAGGTTTGCAATTCAGTAAAATACAATTAACTGACAAATATTTTCAATCTTCACAAATTTTACAAAGAAAAGTACGGGCTCTTTTTTTAATGTATAGTTGTTTGAACAGAGGATCTAAAAAGCATTAAAATATCCTTGGTGTATAACTAAGTCTCTAAGAACGTCCATTAAAAAATCCTTGGTGTATAACCAAGTCTCCAAGAACGTCCATTAAAAAATCCTTGGTGTATAACCAAGTCTCCAAGAACGTCCATTAAAAAATCCTTGGTGTATAACCAAGTCTCCAAGAACGTCCATTAAAAAATCCTTGGTGTATAACCAAGTCTCTAAGAACGTCTATGTCATACCAAATCTTAGCGCTATTTTATGTCATGACATTCTCATCAGTATATCATGTATCCCACTAATGGAGGGGTGGCACTTTCGGCCAACTTCTGAGGTTTTGTATTGTTGAAGGGGTTGGTAAAAATCTTTTACTAACATCCTTGAATAAAACCTATCGACTTTCTTTATCGATATTGTTAAAAATTCACCAAATTATGAACTCACCAGATCCACCATATCAGCAATGAGAGTAAATTTACGTTCACAGCAATCCACTCCTTCCCGGTCCTCTCCTTTATCAGGCTCTGTGTAGGTTACGGGGCTTTCAGAACGCCCTAGTTTAGTCAAGACGTTGACGCAGGCAAGAGACGCCACACGGGCCACCTCGGACTCCAGAAAGTCATCCCAGGGCAAAGTCCCGTGTTTGAAGAAAGCCACAACTAGGAGAGTCGTCTCGATGATGCACAAGGTGAAGGACGCTACGCAAATAATAATCAGAGTACGACGTTTAAGTGTCTTTTTCTTAGTAGTCTTCCCTTGACTGGAGTGATGTCCTCGTCGATCGGATCTCTTGCTTGCTGAATGACCTGGTTGTTTGACGTTCAAGTGTTTAAATGTCCTGTTGGACGGATTCTTTAGGGATCGTGGAACGGTCAGTGCTTTCTCTTCATCTTGGGGGACCTGAGGTAAGGGCCGTTTTGTGATGGGTGACCCCAGCAATGTGGAGCCAGTGCGAATGGAATATTCAGAGTCGGAAATACTGAGCAACGAGGAGCAAGTGCTCTCGCTGAAACCTCGCTTTCGTCTCGTGTGACCAGACATTAAACTCCATTCAAAACTGTGCTTGTGACTCTGACCTCTAGATTGAGACATTGTTTTCAGATGATGTTCAATTATTTTAAATTTCTTTTGTTTTTTTAATGCACAATAGGACACGATAAATCCTGTTCATGAATTCGCTAAAAATAAATCTTAAAACTGAAATGACAAAATCTGAGAGACAAACTGATCATAGCAACAAAAAATAAAATCTTAATTCAGATAATGTAGAGATGTCAAATTTGTAATTTAAAATTAAAAAAATCTAGCAGACAAAACGATTCTATAAAACTCTGCTATGTCTAGCAATTGCATACCTCCTAAAAAAAACAAATAACTTCACTTTTTGCAAGTAATCTCAACAGTAAAACAGAAGAGATTTGACGATGCATTGATCAAATGACGACAACAACAAGGGCACGTGACAGACGTGTGGACACACAAGACATGAACACAAGAAAGCAGAACCAGGACAGAATTTCCCAATTGTATCAGTTGATTGAATCATCGGTCAGACAGATAAGTGATTATCTTTGGGATGTGTGGCACGTGAACTTAAACTGTGATGCTGATCCAAACGTTTATTTTCAGGGTGGTTTAAAAATCATCATCGGTTGAACCAATAGTTTAACACGACATGGGTTGTCAGAGTTAACTATTGTATGAGAGAAGCAGCCTCTAATGACAGAGTTAACTATTGTATGAGAGAAGCAGCCTCTAATGACAGAGTTAACTATTGTATGAGAGAAGCAGCCTCTAATGACAGAGTTAACTATTGTATGAGAGAAGCAGCCTCTAAGTCTAATGACAGAGTTAACTATTGTATGAGAGAAGCAGCCTCTAATGACAGAGTTAACTATTGTATGAGAGAAGCAGCCTCTAATGACAATTGAACACAGCTGTCTATTCGGGGGAAAAAATATAATCCACGGAAAACTAAAAAGCTAAAATAATTAAATATCATTAAAAATTGTATATCAACATCTATCATATAGATGGCATTTTTTGAGATCCAGACGTGTCCAAAATGATCTTGATATTGGTCTAAAACAGTGACCTTGGCAACATAGTGTCCGACACGAATAGAAACAGTTGATATTTAGAAGGAATCAAATCAGTAAACATTTAGAAACCATTCAAAAGATGACATTTAGAATCGAATCTAATGAGTGGGCATTTAGAATCGAATCCAATCAGAGGACATTTAGAAACAAATCCATGTAATGGGCATTTACAAACGAAAAAAATCAGTGAAAATTTAGAACCGAATCCAGCCAGTGGATATTAATAAACGAATCTAAAGGGAGGCCATTTAGAAACGAATCCAATGAGTGAACATTATGAAACGAATCTAAAGAAGGGACATTTAGAGACGAATCCAAGGAGATGACATTTAGAAACGAATTCAAAGAGCTAACATTTAGCAACGGATCCAATAAGTGGACATTTAGAAACGGATCCAATAAGTGGACATTTAGAAACGGATCCAATTAGTGGACATTTAGAAACAAATATAAAGAAAGGACATTTATAAACGAATTCAAAGAGAGGACATTTAGAATCGAATCCCATGAGAGGAAATTTAGAATCGAATCCAATGAGAGGACATTTAGAAACGAATCCATGTATTGGATATAACAAACGAAACCAATGAGTGAATATTTAGAAACAAATCCAAAGAGAGGACAAATAGAAACGAATTCAAAGAGCTAACATTTAGAAACGGATCCAATAAGTGGACATTTAGAAACGGATCCAATAAGTGGACATTTAGAAACGGATCCAATAAGTGGACATTTAGAAACAAATATAAAGAAAGGACATTTATAAACGAATTCAAAGAGAGGGCATTTAGAATCGAATCCAATGAGAGGACATTTAGAATCGAATCCAATGAGAGGACATTTAGAAACGAATCCATGTATTGGATATAACAAACGAAACCAATGAGTGAATATTTAGAAACAAATCCAAAGAGACGACATTTAGAAACGAATCCAAAGAGACGACATTTAGAAACAATTCCAAAGAGACGACATTTAGAAACGAATCCAAAGAGAGGACAAATAGAAACGAATCCAATCAGTAAACATTTAGAAATGAATCAACCAGTGGAAATTTAAAAAACGGATCCAACCAGAACACGTTTAAAAGCGAATCCAACCAGGGGATATGTAAACACGAATTCAACCAGTCGGCATTTATAAAATAATCCAAACAGTGAACATTTAAAAACAACAAACTCTGTTAAGGGGACTTTTAGTTGATAAATAATGGACGTTTATCAGATACGCCTGATATCTATGGCAGTGACGTCAGAACGTTGGTGCTATCATATCATCAAGCAAACGATTATGTTTATGTGTCAAAATAACACTATGGGATATGCGATCTCCAGGGATTAAATGGTTGTTCTACAAAACCGAAGGTGCTTTTTTCATCAAATAGTTATGACTCGGTCATTGTTAAAAGTATTATTTTGAACACCCACTTGAAAATTCCAGCCATAGGGGGTCCATGTTAAGGAAAATGGAAACAGTAATCATTACAATATCACAAATTAGCTATTTAAAAATCATAAAAAGTAAATAAAAGAGTGTATAGACTTTATCCTGCCTTCCTCCACTTTTGCAACTTGGGTCCAATGTGCTTACACGTTTAAGAACACCTGCTCTACTAGAACAGCAAAGAAGATAACATGAGGCAACAGCACATAGTACTTTAACATTCCAGGACGTAGTACTTAAGTATCTCAAGACATAGTACTCTAGTAGCTCAGAACAAAGTACTTTAGTAGCTCACGACATAGTATTTTAGTAGCTCAGGACTTAGTACTTTAGTAGCTCAGACATCTCCTCAATTTCCTTATTGCATTTGTTCCATTGGTGTTTAAAAAATAACATTTATGTATAGCATAACACAAACAGGCAAACATTCACAAACAGCATCCAACAATCTTATTTTTTTTCCAAACAGCATCCAACAGTCGCAATGATTTCCTACAACAGCATTCGACACTTATTATTTTCCTATTAAATCATCTAACAGCATCGTTTGTTACATAACAGAAGGATTAATCGGAACACATCATGTTGATTCCATATTTTATTATAACAAGCCATTTTACCAGATGTACAATGATCAACATATCTGTATCTAACCATGTTACCGTAAATGATAAGAGGCAGTACATTTTATTAGTCACTAGCCGTATACCCGGCGTTGCTCGGGTTTCTTTCCGTAAAAAAAAAAAGTCCAAAATGTTTTCAGCGTACAAGTCAATGTAGGTCACTGTCAAAAGTACCTTCACTAAAGTACAAGTCAATGTAGGACACTGTCAAAAGTACTTCACTAATGTACAAGTCAATGTAGGGCACTGTCAAAAGTACTTCACTAATGTACAAGTCAATGTAGGGCACTGTCTAAAGTACTTCACTAAAGTACAAGTCAATGTAGGGCACTGTCAAAAGTACTTCACTAAAGTACACGTCAATGTAGGGCACTGTCAAAAGTACTTCACTAATGTACAAGTCAATGTAGGGCACTGTCAAAAGTACTTCACTAAAGTATCAGTCAAAAATTAGTTCTACTAAAAATGCAAGCTTGATAACAACTGTTGTAAACATTGAATTTGGGACAGTTTCAGTCTACATTGCAGCTGAGCACAGACTAGAACAAGGTTGGAAAAACAAATCTAACTTTATAGAATGTCTTATTTTTTTAAAAAAATGTTTTCCCAATTGTCTTACTATGGTCCTTTTTAAATACAAATAAAAAATGTCCCCATTCACATATAGGTTTCTTTAAGTTATCCCTAAGATAGGGACACCATAAAATCACTTAGATATATACTCAATAAAAATGGTCAAATTAATTCCATTACAATTTGAAAGAATCTGCAAAGATGCTCCATTTAAATTGTCCACTTTTGGGCTACTGGTGGCCAAAAAGAACATGATCTCTAATGCTTTATAGCAGTAAGCATTTTAGGTTCGATAAGCAAATTTACCTTAAAAGTTGTCCCACTCAATTTAGTGGGAAATGCCAAGAATACATTTTATTTAAAATAAATTGTGGACATCAAATCTTTTGGTGCAAAATGGCGGGGCCTCGAAGTGGAAAAGTTTGAAATCAACAAATATTTTAAAAGGCATCATGAAAGGTATATTTACCAAGATGCAACAATTTACAAAAAAACGTGCATTGTATTGTTAGCTTTCCTGTGTAGCTTTGGCTAATACAAGGGACATTCATTGTAGAACCTTCCGAATTCTGTAGGAACTTTCTCTATAACTCTAGACATAGAAACACAAAACTCCCTAAATATAGATATGTCAACAAAAAACTCCCTAACTCTAAATATGTAAACACAAAATTCTCTAATTAAAACAATGTCAACACAAAAATCCCCTAACTCTAGACTTTTTCATTAAAGAGAAAATAATTGGACCCGGTAGGGGGCCCATTCTTAAATGTGGTGTTTCAATTATCACTAGGTTAAGGACTCTAAATAATTGATCAGATAAATATCCAAGTAAAAAAGGTTCAAAGTGTTCCTATTAAAATCGGTTGAAAATTTAAGAAAGTATAAGAAAATGGACTTATTCTGACCCAAATAGTATGGAAGATTTTTTGCGCAAAACCCTCAAGTTTTAAATATATTTTTTTAAAAGCCTTGTACCAAGTTTGGTCTAGATCTATCACTTTATTTAAAAAGCCTTGTACCAAGTTTGGTCTAGATATATCACTTTATTTTAAAAGTAGACAAAAAGATCATTCACAAACTAAATATCGGCCACCAATTCTGATCTGGATCAATTTAAACATTTCAAACACCGTCAACATTTTCTTCAGGATAATCAAGTGAAACGCCTTTGTATGTGACCGCTGCTGCTGGCCGCCGTCCATGGCTTGTCATGTAAAAGTTCTGGGGTGGATGGGGTGAATATGCATTCGTTTTTGTTTTGTCTCTATACAGCTGTTCTTTATTACATACATGTATTTTATTTTATTGTCACGATTATGTCTCGTTTTCTAATATTTTTATGTACAGCGCGGTGAGCCCAGCCCTAGGCTGGAGTACCGCGCTATATAAGACAATTAATAATAATAATAATTTCAAGTGTGATCAAGATCCATTTATTCATGTAGAACTGTATGCAGTACAACATACATATTTTCTCATGATAGAAATATATTATAGCAGAGAGATACATGGATGGATATTTAAACTTTTATTTAGTGATTTAATTTTTTTTTTTTAAAGACTTATATATAATAAAACATCCCCATTTACATATTGATGAATACAAGTAAGACATTTTATGGGTTTTCATAGTTCATTGTCTTTCACTGTATTTAACTGTAACACTACCGTGTCATTATCTTTTGTCAGTAACACTACCGTGTCATTCACTTTCGTAAGTAAAACATTTAGACAGAACCTTATGTGAGTGACATTTAAGAAGCTTATTATGAAGGTACAACATGTAAATAATTTTATTAAATCTTTTAAATCTCTTATAGATTGCAATAGTTACCCATGTAACAAATTATGTCTTTCAGACATTTCTATATTCATAACATTCAGTGACTTAGTTATAATAAGCGGTGATATGGGACTTAATCACACACTTGTAATTCTCCCTTCACATACACATGTACTATATAAGGTTGGTTATAAATAGTTAATAAAAGAAACTCTATGACTATAAGGCCCCAGTTACTCCAAAGCCCCCACAATACACGCACCTGAACTATGTGATAAATCTAATCTTATGTTTAACAACCCATACTCCTCACAGCGACCTGCAGTTACTTACAATGGTACAACTCACAGCGACCTGCAGTTACTTACAATGGTACAACTCACAGCGACCTGCAGTTACTTACAATGGTACAACTCACAGCGACATGCAGTTACTTACAATGGTACAACACGTATTTCTGTAGATTTGAAGACTCAATATTGTTTGCATCAACTATTCTTTGAAGTGCCTTTGAATGAAGCTTTGTTAAAAATGTGTACACAAAACACCTGCCCAAGTAGTAACAGATTATAGACGTTTGAAAACCCACCTTTCTCAATAAAGGATTGTTAAAAATACGTTCACCAAAAATAAGTTAACTTTAACGTCCTCCAAGCCATTCAATAAGTAAACAGTCTTATATTGTTTTATTCTGTACCCTCTAGATTTTACGATTTCTTCAATTACAGCATTTGGGATAAAAGGGTCGTGACCAAAGTTTCCAGGCAACATGTATAGGTCAGGAGTAACGACCATGTCAAATTAGGTTGCGATCCATTGCTTGGTTTTCTTGTTATCGATTTGCTCATCCACAATTGGTTTTCTTGTGATCGATTTACCCATCTACAATTGGTTTTCTTGTTATCAATTTACCTATCTACTATTGGTTTTCTTGTGATCGATTTACCTATCTACTATTGGTTTTCTTGTGATCGATTTACCCATCTACTATTGCTTTTCTTGTGATCGATTTACCCATCTACTATTGGTTTTCTTGTGATCGATTTACCTATCTACTATTGGTTTTCTTGTGATCGATTTACCCATCTACTATTGGTTTTCTTGTGATCGATTTACCCATCTACTATTGGTTTTCTTGTGATCGATTTACCTATCTACTATTGGTTTTCTTGTGATCGATTTACCTATCTACTATTGGTTTTCTTGTGATCGATTTACCCATCTACTATTGGTTTTCTTGTGATCGATTTACCCATCTACTATTGGTTTTCTTGTGATCGATTTACCCATCTACTATTGGTTTTCTTGTGATCGATTTACCCATCTACTATTGGTTTTCTTATGATCGATTTACCCATCTACTATTGGTTTTCTTGTGATCGATTTACCCATCTACTATTGGTTTTCTTGTGATCGATTTACCCATCTACTATTGGTTTTCTTGTGATCGATTTACCCATCTACTATTGGTTTTCTTGTGATCGATTTACTCATCCACAAACAAAGCAAAAAACAAACAAGCATAGTCAAACTGAGCTGTGTATACCCGGATGTAGATTTTGGATAAGACATAACAGTGCCATATAGTTGAAATGTAGAAACACAAATAAGGAATTCAATGTATAAATATATTTACAAAACATAATATACATGTACAATATTTACATGTATCGCTCTGGATGGATTTGTTCAACTATTAGACAACTACACATACTCCCTGAAGATTAAATACTATCTATTTAGGATGAATTGGTTTACTTGTGGAAACTAAAAAAGAAGAAAATTAACAAAATGATATTAACAGTGTATAGCAATTTGTAGTTCGTTTATACGTCATACACACACACCAATTCATGCCAAAACCACACAGTAATCCAAACCTCACAGTAATCCAAGCCTAAGTCACACAGTAATCCATGCCTAAGTCACACATAGCAACGTTAGCATCTATGTCAGGCCTAGTTTTCTTCTCTGTTGTTTTAATTGAATTCTTTTAGGACGGCGTAGTAAGATAAATGCTATAGCTGAGCCGGGTGCAGTTTTCATTTTACATCGAACCCTGGCAGCCCCAAGACCTGTCAGCCCCAAGAGCTGTCAGCCCCAAGAGCTGTCAGCCCCAAGACCTGGCAGTCCCAAGACCTGTCAGCCCCAAGAGCTGTCAGCCCCAAGACCTGGCAGTCCCAAGACCTGTCAGCCCAAAGAGCCGTCAGCCCCAAGACCTGGCAGCCCCAAGATTTGGCAGCCCCAAAACATGTCAGCCCCAAGACCTGGCAGCCCCAAAACCTGTCAGCCCCAAGATCTGGCAGTCCCAAGACCTGTCAGCCCCAAGACCTGTCAGCCCCAAGACCTGGCAGCCCCAAGACCTGGCAGCCCCAAGACCTGGCAGCCCCAAGACCTGGCAGCCCCAAGACATGGCAGCCCCAAGACATGGCAGCCCCAAGACCTGGCAGCCCCAAGACCTGGCAGCCCCAAGACCTGTCAGCCCCAAGACATGGCAGCCCCAAGACCTGTCAGCCCCAAGACCTGTCAGCCCCAAGACCTGTCAGCCCCAAGACCTATCAGCCCCAAGACATGGCAGCCCCAAGACCTGTCAGCCCCAAGACATGGCAGCCCCAAGACCTGTCAGCCCCAAGACATGGCAGCCCCAAGACCTGTCAGCCCCAAGACCTGTCAACCCCAAGACCTGTCAGCCCCAAGACCTGGCAGCCCCAAGACCTGTCAACCCCAAGACCTGTCAGCCCCAAGACCTGTCAGCCCCAAGACCTGTCAGCCCCAAGACCTGTCAGCCCCAAGACATGGCAGCCCCAAGACCTGTCAGCCCCAAGACATGGCAGCCCCAAGACATGTTAGCCCCAAGACATGGCAGCCCCAAGACCTGTCAGCCCCAAGACCTGTCAGCCCCAAGACCTGTCAACCCCAAGACCTGTCAGCCTCAAGACCTGGCAGCCCCAAGACCTGTCAACCCCAAGACCTGTCAACCCCAAGACCTGTCAGCCCCAAGACCTGGCAGTCCCAAGAACTGGCAGCCCCAAAACCGGAAGCCAAAAACTCTTTTTTTTAAAAAACCGGCCCCGGTTAGGTTTTTGACGAATGTGCCAGGTGTGCTAGGTCCGGGAATGTGCCTGGTGTGCTAGGTCCGGGAATGTGCCAGGTAAGCTGGGTTCGGGAATTTGCCAGGCTTGCTAATACTCTGCTCTATTAAATATAACATTAGTTTAGAGATATTAAATACATGCATAATTCGTTACTTGAAATTTAAAAAAAAATATAGAGTACAATGAAAGTTCAAAGTACCTCGTATAATCTTGCAGTGTGTAATATTTTTGAGTTTATGTGTACATCCAAAGTATAACGTCCACACATGCAACTTTAAATAATAAACTCTCCGTGAAATGCCCTTGCTCATAGCTGAGCAATTCATTGTAAAGTCTGCCATGTCAGTCGACAATGGTCAATGCGTTAAAAAATGCAATTAATACGTTATTGGACAGTGAAAAAAATATACCTCCGCTATGTGATGCGGGTATATCACACAAAGTGAAAATCACACTGTTTGCCAGCATTCTCCTCGTGATGCGGGTATATCACACACAGTGAAAATCACACTGTTTGCCAGCATTCTCCTCAAGGAAGATACACCCACCTACCCCCAAAAGAAAGAAAGGGTTACACCAAAGTTGGTGACTCCACTCATTGCCCGTTAAAAGACGTATCCGGAAATTTGATCGAATGAAACTTCGTCGACGGAAAATTGATCGACGGAAATTTTATCGAACGGAAATTTGGTCGAATCGTTTTTTTAGTTTATACGTTAAAATTGTGCGTCAAATTTCTTTTTAAACGCATTATTTTGTTTTACTATATAGTATAGTGCGTTCAAATTGAAATTTGACGAAAATTTTAACGTCTGAACTGAAAAAAAGGTTCGATCAATTTTCCGTCGACGAAATTTCCTTCGATCAAATTTCCGGTAACCGTTAAAAGATAGCAATCAGCATAAGAGGTGATGTGCTGGGTGTAAACCATATGGAGGGTGAGGGGCAAAAGGGAAACCTATTCTTTTGTGATGGCTTGTATCACTCTCAACATCTTTTTTAAGACAAAATTATAATTATGGTAACGAATGCATTCCCTTGATCGTCGTGGAACTAATGCCATAGTTGGCAACCAGAATTCGATTTGTTCATTGTGAGCTACGACGTCATCCGTTTTCACAATTTTAATTAGAAAACCGATAAACGTTTGTCAGACTCGGGGATCGCCCTTGTCGTCTGCTCATCTTCTGACAGGCTGCTTTTCAAAAATAAAGAGGTATTCCTGCCACAGACAGAATTCATTGTGAATCAAGAGGTATTCCTGCCACAGACAGAATTCATTGTGAATCAAGAGGTATTCCTGCCACAGACAGAATTCATTGTGAATCAAGAGGTATTCCTACCACAGACAGAATTCATTGCGAATCAAGAGGTATTCCTACCACAGACAGAATTCATTGTGAATCAAGAGGTATTCCTGCCACAGACAGAATTCATTGTGAATCAAGAGGTATTCCTACCACAGACAGAATTCATTGCGAATCAAGAGGTATTCATGCCAGAGACAGAATTCATTGTGAATCAAGAGGTGTTCCTGCCACAGACAGAATTCATTGTGAATTCCTGACCATCATCAAACCCAAGTACGACGCTGTGGGGTCAAACTCAATGAGAGAGGCGTCAGTGACGTTCACAAAGATGGTGTCATTATCAGTCAATGAGAAGAGTCCACCTGAAACATAACAATAACATCATTACACAGCTGAAGGGACACTTTTCATTAGAGGGACGAACAATGCCAAAATTTTGAAATAAAAACAGTTACACAAATGGAGAGAACAATAAATGGCCCGTCTAGAGGTGCAGCTATATTGCATGTTGACATTTATTACAATTCACGGAGTAATACAGGATCACAAAAGAATCCATAACAGCGGCATTGAAACAGAACTTTAAATTCATATAATGAAATTACTAAGAAAGTACAGTTCACCCAGCCCCTGCTGACGCATATTCTGGGGTACCATAGACTATGAGTTTCAATGATAACATTTTAAAATATTATTTTACCAATTTTCGTTGATATATTTAAGTTATGGTAAGAACCTTCCCAATGCTAATATCGCAGGTTCCTGTGAGGTGACTAAGCTGACAGTTCATTCATGGTTTATGTTCATTGAGTGGATACGCCAAAAAAAATAAAAATCGAATTATATGTTGGTAAATTGTCAAGTCTTGAGTGGTTTTGAATAGGGTACCAACTACCTAAACGGTTATAAATTGTTACTTTTTAACTACTTATCTACACATTTACTAAAATGTATACATTTGTATATTTATTATTACCTGCATAGCTGGTAAATTCACCTTGGCTACAGCATTTGTGTACAGACCTTAACAGACTGACCGTGATACCAAATGAGTCTTTAAAGACATTCTGGTCACACATCTGGGATAAAAAATAAATAAACAATCCATCTTAAGTTATAATAAGATGACCACTAGTGATCCACCTGAACCATCAGCTAGTAGAATTATTTTGTTAATGCATAATGTAACACAAAGTGTTCATCAAGACAGTATGTTTTTTTTTAAAAATAACAAAAGATGCATTCTGCCATTTAAATTGCCATTCAAATTGAGACAGGTGACGGGTGAAGACAAGAAAGCAGGATAGGTGATTTGTTACAAATTATATTGTAACTGTTGGTTTGAGTCTCACAGATTGTAAGGACTTATTAAAATGTGTGCCCTATGGTGTTCATAATTTTCTAACATTGTCTTTCGGTTAGAACTTAGAGTAATGTCTAGTGAGTGGATAAAATAGAATACTTAGGTATATGTTTAGAATTCTAGTTATATGTACTTAATGCTTAGAAGAACTAGGACAGTATTCACATGTACATAATATAATAACCAGGTATTGGATTTAATATTTTGTATCTATCAATAGTTCAATTCATAACCTAATTCAAATAATTGCATCCAACACAGTTTTGATTTGAACGGCCGCCCAAGATTCTTGATGGATTTTTTGCCAACTAATGATTTTTTTTAAAAAGAATGCTGAAAAATGAAACCCATTAAATGATGATCTCCCTTTCGAACATTTTAAACGTGTAATGTTCTAGTTAAAATAATATCTTCATTCACCTTCTCTTCTACTTTACAGCTTTGATTCGACTTGAAGTAAATACTGGAATATATGAAATACAGTCCGGATCTCTTAATCGTGAGTCTGGGCTGGTTGGTATTGATCTCCATCTGGTCCCCCAAAAATCTTGTTAGGTTAGCATCAAACTCAAGTGTTGAGGACTTGCCCTCTGGCAGTAATACAAAAAATACATCGGTTGTTTCAAGAAGAGGTGGGGGTCTAAGAAGGGTGTCTAAGTGGATTCTTTCATAACAGCATCTATGTACCCGTATAAGGCCCTTTCATTAAGTGGATGGAAGTATCGGTGGTCTTTACACGAGCCATTAAGCCTCACATTGACATGGGCCTCAGACTTACACACATATAGCGTTCAAATATGCTTTGTCTACATAATGTCATCCTATACTCATGAATTATCGTTAACATACAACTTCAATCAAAAGTTATGTACATCGGGGAGATGATGCTATACATTGGGGATATAATGGTGTATATTGAGGAGATGGTGGTGTACATTGATGAGATGGTGAAGTGCATTTTGGAGATAATGGTGTACATTGAGGAGATCGTGAAGTACATTGAGGAGATGGTGGTGTACATTGGGAAGATGTTGGTGTACAATGGGAAGATGGTGGATTACATTGGGGAGATTGTGGTGTACGTTGGGGAGATGTGGTGTACATTAGAGAGATGGGGCGTACAGTGGGGATATGGCAAAAAAAGATAATTAATCAAATCTCTAAATAGCACTTCTGGCAACCTTGACTATTTTGATATAATAACTAAATAAATTTGTCACATGTACAATTTTGCCGTAAGCAGATGTACACATGAACATTTGTTATACTCACTTTTGAAAATCAAATGAGCCATAAAAGGATTCAGAGAGATACCTGCTATTAAATGAAAAAGAAAATATTTCTATTAAATAAATGGGATATTCACAACAGAGCAATATGAATGCCCATTTCTAAATCATTTTTGACGCTGATATGTCTCATGTTTTGCCGGTCTACTTGGCGGTACGGGTAGTAGAAAGTTGTAAACAGAATCTGCTAAGACTAAGAAAAAGCAAAATATTTGCTGATCCTATAAAGTTGTATTGAAAAAGATCATAAGTTGAATTTTCTACAAATAAAACTGTTTCTATAAAAGAAATTAAAAAAAGCTTAAACGTCATTCAAGAATTTTACTCTATTTTTGTCAATTACTTACCATTTATATAATGTTTCGTCTGTTCTAGAACCTGTGTAGTGGTCAAAACAAAACCAATATCAATTATGAAAATACTGATGAAAAAAGTTATGTCAATACAGATACGGTGTTTTGTGTCAATTCAATAAAGAGAAAGTGCTGCTTTGTCAAAAAAGATAAGGTACTGCTTTGTCAACAAACATGTAGTATTGCTTTGTCAAAAAAGATATAGTATTGTTTTGCCAATAAAGATACAATATTGCTTTCAAGTAGGGTTGAGTATTTTTTTAAAAGGAAACAGCAAATTCAATTTAAATATATCCATGTATCATTGATATCCACATTGTGTTACGTTAAGTAAACAATTCTTATGATGAAATACAAACAAAACAATGTGACCTCTTTGACCTAATCAGCTTTAAAGTACCCGACATAAAGATCCTACCTTAACCTCCGCACCAAATTTTGAGAAAATTTGTTAAAATTTAAGTTTACTTAAACGTTAATACTACGCCCAACATACGAGTTACATTGTTACAATATGAAATAATTTAATTATCAAGCAGGGTTCTATAATAAAATAACTCGTTTGACACAGTGTTTTATTTTAAACGAACACGCTATTCACAGGAGTTTTATAATAAAATATCACACTGGACATACGGGTTGTATGAAAGCCAACCAGTTTTCATGTCAGTGTGGGATATTCGTTTATCTATGTTATATATGATATTATTATTATTGGTTTTATAATATTTATGATTAAAGATTTTTTCTCTACTCGCATTTCCATCTTGTTTGACATATTTAGATTATTTTTTCAAGTTTGGTTCACACGTGGCCTTTTCGTTCGATCGATTCAGTCTTCCTCGTGCAACATCAGTATGCTGTGTCGAAAAAAGTTGAGTGGTTGGGTGGGGGGTTGTTGAATGATTTGGGTGGTTGGGGGGTTGAATGATGGGAAATTTGAAAAGTTGATAACAAAATAAAGAACAAACCCATCCTCGTCCACAAACTGTTGGTCCTGGCTGTAGGATTTAGGGACGGGATAGGGGAATGTGTTGGGACAGGGCAATTCTCAAATTAGAATTTTATTGTCTTATCAACGGACGGCAAGCAGTCGTTAAATCCTACTTTTTAGTTGTATGCCTGGGTAAAGAGCTAAGTCAATACACCCGAGACCTGGAAAGCTTTCGTTGTGTAAAATATCTACGACTTTAGTAGATAATTTACTGAGTCAAATCTTCATACTTAAAATATAAAGTAGAATATTGTAAAACTATTTTTTTAGTTAATTTTTAAATAAATGATGTATTTGAATTGAAAAATAGAAAGTACTGCTCTTAAAATGTATTATTCAAGAAAGTCTGCTCAAACTCATCTTCGAAATAAGTCATTTTTACATTTTTTAAAATACAAATGGAAAAAGTACTTCGTTTTTAGCATAGAGATAAAATAAATGTACTTATATACTGACCAGTTCGATGAGCGTTGATAACTGACCCTCTGAATGAGCACAGCACTGACCGTCTTGTCTCTTCGTCAGCAAATCAGCTCCAATGGTGGACACATTCAGTCCTCTGCAGTTCACGCAAATCTGTAACGGCTCTCTCGAGGATCTTATCCACATAAGGCCAAACATTGTGATGCACATTGTGCTCAAGGTCAAGGACACGCAGCAAATGATCACCAAACATCGCCTCCGAATGATTAGACTAGGGCAGTCCTGGTTAGTTCTGCTTCTGTGACGATGTGAGGTGCTTGTTGGGTGGTACTGTTGGGACGTGGAGGATTGTCTTCTGCGAGGGGGTGGAGGCGGGGGCCTAGTCGGGGGTGTCCTTCCGGTGATGGAGATTGGTAAGGTAGGGGGCGCACGTCTGTGGACGATGGCTGGCCTGGCGAAGTACGCTGACCCAGATCGGATGGAGTAGCCGGAATCAACGGAGCCAATCGACGAGGGGCGCCTGCTGGAAGACTGTTTTGGAATTGAGTGATGTGACGTGCGAACCCATTCTGATTCGTCGGTAAAAGTATCGTCCATCTTGGATATTTCTCTTATGCGTGCAATGTCGATGCGATTCTGCACATACCTTTAAACCTTTTAACAATCTCAAGACGATTACCCAGATTAGGCTCGCTTTAGGTCTTTAGTTACACTAAAAACATTAGTATGGGTTCTTTATTCAGTCATCATAAGACGATGGTGTAGATTGATTGTTATAGATTACCCAAAGACGAAAACCTTGGCAACAGTGCTGTCACTGCAATACAAATGTCAACATTTTTTTAAACAAAACTCCCCAAGTTTTAAAAATTACAAAAAAAAAAATAGATTTTGAGACAATAAATGAAATCTTGTCAACCAAAGTAATATAAGTAATATATGTAAGATAAAAGGAGAAAATTAAAACCAACCTCCAAGGGATAAAGCATGGTCAATAAATAAACTAACACATAAAGCATAGACACAAGAGACAACGATAAAGCATGGTCAATAAATGAACTAACACATGAAGCATAGACACAAGAGACAACGATAAAGCATGGTCAATAAATGAACTAACACATGAAGCATAGACACAAGATATAACATGTACGAGGATGTGACAATCTGTTCTTCATTGTAACAATATGTCACTGATGTTAACAACCTGTACTTGATGGTAACAAGCTGTCCTTGATGGTAACAAGCTGTCCTTGATGGTAACAAGCTGTCCTTGATGGTAACAAAGTGTGCTTGATAGTAACATTCTGTCCTTGATAGTAACAATCTGTCCTTGATAGTAACAAGCTGTTCTGGATGGTAACAGGCTGTCATTGATGGTAACAAGATGTACTTGATGGTAACAAAAGATGTACTTGATGGTAACAATATGTCATTGATAGTAACAAGCAGTCCTTGATGGTAACAAGCTGTCCTTTAGGGTAAAAGCTGTCCTTGATGATAACAAGCTGTCCTTGATGGTAACAAGCTGTTCTTGGTGGTAACAAGCTGTTCTTGGTGGTAACAAGCTGTTCTTGGTGGTAACAAGCTGTCCTTGATGGTAACAAGCTGTCCTTGATGGTAACAAGCTGTCCTTGATGGTAACAAGCTGTCCTTGATGGTAACAAGCTGTGCTTGATGGTAACAAGCTTTCCTTTAGGGTAAAAGCTGTCCTTGATGGTAACAAGCTGTCCTTGATGGTAACAAGCTACCACCAAGGGTTACCTCCCGCCCTTATAAAATGGATTTTTGTTTTACTTCTGAATCAAGAATAACAAAAGTTTAAGAAAAGAAAGAGATCAAATGAAATAACACTAAGTAGATTCGTACTTTCAGAATGATGAAGACCATCTCTGGCAAGTTATTGCCATATTCATATATACATTATAAAAGATATATGGACTTGGTATGAAAAACTGACACTGGTAACAGTCAATAATATTTACAGGTATCACCAGATTAATTAAACGTATTAAACGTAAGGATTCTTATTTCTGCGTCCAGTGAATGTGCATAAAAATATGTTGGAGGTTCCTTTTAAAGTGCACTCACTCCTCTTGTACGGAACATTGATTGCGTCTTACTGAGTGAATCTTCTTGTAAAGAGCCACTTGCACTCATTGACTCATGTCTATCCATGACTCTTTTTTTTAAGGTTGATAATGCGGTAAAAAATTTAAATAATTGGTTTCAAATTTTATCTCATTTTAATTAAATTTTTAAAAAGTTACGTTTAAAAGAATCAAACACCGTAGATCAGCGGTTCTCAACCTTTGGGGGTCGCTAGACCTTTTCACAAGGGTCGCCTAAGATCATCTGAAAATACATACACTCTACAGTTATAAAGTATCAACTGAACTAATTTTGTGTTTGGGGGTCGCCACACCACGAGGAACTCTATTAAGGGGTCGCGGCATAAAAAAGGTTGAGAACCGCTGCCGTAGATGCATGCAGTGCCCCCCACCCCTAATTCTAATTAGCCTTTTTCCGCACCCCGAGCCATTCCACCCCACCCTCCTGGTAGAGCTACCGCGCACTTTGAGAACCATTGTCACAGATGGTTGGTGAATGACACCAATGTAGTTAATAGTATTTAATAGTAAATTTGTAAGAGTTTTGTGATAGAGTGTTGGATAGTTTCTGTGTATTTCTCAATAAAAAGAGAGTTACTACTAACCTTATTTTGTATGATGTAAAGGTGTCCCGTCTTTATTTCAGTGATTGCAGATTTATTTACAAACCACTAAGTGACAAAAGTATTTGATGACAATTCCATCCCATCTTCCATCACGATCATTAGACGGTGTGAACTCTGGTTGACACACAACAATCCAACAGTTTCCGGTAGGCACCGTTTCAAGTCCCGTCAATTCATATCCTGGGTTGAATCACGCCGGCTACACACCAGTACATAATGCTGTGTTAGGGTTGATCTTGTCGCCATGTTGTGTATCAGTGATAGCTGCTCGACACAGATCACGTGACTGTCACCCGTTTAAGGGCACTCGTTTATATGGCAAGGTAACATGAAATAGGATTGCGGGCTTTCCATTAAGCAGGTAGCTTATGAAAAGTTCGGGGAAGCTGTCAATCCCGGGAGGCGCTCTTTTCCGGGCTGCATGTTTTTGGAAATTCATTTACGATGTATTTTTGGGGGGTTCTGGTTAACGAGGGGTTGCAAACATCTCGGGCGTAAGACATTGTAGCTCTACTCCACTATTTAGTTAACAAAAATTGAAGCAAATCATCCCACTGCCTCACATTTTAAAAATACCTTGTAATTATTTGTACTGATGAAATCAAAATCCCTTCACCGGACTTAAGGCACACTCTAATCCCTTCACAGGACTGCGTGGCACATCTAAGCCCGTTACAGGACTGCGTGGCACATCTAAGCCAATCACAGGACTCCGTGCCACATCCTATCCCATCACTGGACTCCGCGGCACACCTAATCCCATCACATGACTCCACGGCACACCTAAGCCCATCACAGGACTCCGCGGCATATCTAAGCCCATCACAGGACTCCGCTGCACACCTAATCCCATCACAGGACTCCGCGGCACACCTAAGCCCATCACAGGACTACGTGGCACATCCTATCCCATCACAAGAATCTGCGGCACACTTTTAGTAAAAATCGTAAAATATAATTGATGTTTAAATAGTAAATTTGGATAAGTATATGATAAGGAACTCGAAGTTGACCATCTCTTTTATAAACAAGACGTCTGATCATTTTTCAACAAGAAGTTTGAACACTGGCTCCATCGCCTTTATTTTCCTTTCGAGTTCTGCTGTCCAGGACTCACAGGCATACAAGAAAATGGAGAGGACTAGTGAGCGCATCAGCCTGATTTTGGTGCTGGGGGCTATATTTTTGTCGTTCCATATTTTCTTGAGCCTCTTTAGTGCTGTTGTGGTCTGCGCAATCCTGGCCATCAATTCGGGCTTGGAGTCTTCTTCCGAAACAATTGTTCCTAGGTATTTTAAACTGCCAACTGTCTCTAGTCTTTCCTCCCCGACCTTAATTTCAATGGCGATGCCAGTGGTGCTATTCGTCATCATTTTATATTTATAAAAAGTCATTAAAAAAAACTAATTCTAAAACATCTTTTTTGCTTACTTGAATGACCACTCTCTTCTCAGTCCTGATCAGTCGGCATATAGACGTTTCCACAGCACAGAAACAGCTCTCTTGAGAATCAGCAGTGACGTCTTTCTTGCATTGGACACTACTTCACTCACTTCATTGGCTCCCCATACAGCACGTATTGATTACAAGCTGTCACAACTTTTTCTCTGGTTCCTGCCCTTCCTATATTACTGAACTTCTTATTGTCTCTTCACCCCTTCGAAACCTTCGTTCCTCCGCATACACGCGTATTCTTTCTGTTCCCAGAACACGCACTAAAACATGTGGTGAACGATCTTTCTCATTCTGCGGCCCTAAAAATGGAACAACGCATCCACAATATAACAACAATACAGGCCTTCACAAATGAACTCAAAACACTACTATTCAACATCTACTATCCCGACTGATTCCCCCCAAATGCCGATAAACGATGCTGCTGGTTGCTGTTCATGGTTTGACATGTAAAGGGTCGGTGGTGTTAATATACATTTGTTTTTGTTTTGTTATATAGCTGTTTTTAATTAAATGAATGTGTTATTTTTTAATGTCATTATTATGCTTGATAATATTTTTATGTACAGCTCGGTGAGCCCAGTCCTAGTCTAGGGTACCATTAATAATAATAATTTAAAATATTGATCAGTTTTCAGTTAGTCAAAATGTCAATCAAAGTCTATTTGATCAGTTATTTGTGGTAGTTTTCAGGTTGATTATTTGATGTAAGTCTTATGTTCCTTGCCAATACATTGTTAACGGTCGAGTATCTATTAGATTCCTTTTAATTTATTGGAGCGCGTTTGGATATTCCAAATATATTTCATGTCAGCCATTTCTGCAAGTTGGGTCGTCTGGGAATAATCTTCGCGGTGCTGCTGACAGTCGCGCATGTTTTGATTTATAAAATTCACTGATCTCGTAAGAAGTGCTAAAATAATCGTACATGATAGTCGTTAAATAAACGTAACATATATTTATTCTAGGTGCCAAAACTTGGCTCATTGTTATAGCCTGTTTCTTGGCCCAATTTTTGTTCACCCTATATATTTTAGCCCCGTCGCGTACATCTCACATCTCTAATTAACGTGTCCTTGTTTGACAGGTCATCGTACAACCACGGCTTCTCTTGACGTCACAAGACGGCTTTAGGGATGGATACTTCTTTGTTGCCATCCTAAACTAAAGGTTCTATTCAAGAAACATCTCACCCCAGGACTATAAATAAGACGGTCAACTGTGAGGGGGAAGACGAGGGGGAGATATCACAGAACTACAAGAAACCTAGATACTTACAGGACTTACACGTTTTACTTGCTTGTGTGTGGATTACTATTTGTACCTTTCTCTTATTATACATATTTTATTTTTGGATGTTTGATTTCGTACTTTTAGATCAGAATTGTTAGTATAAATAAATCAGCGGATATGACCTTGCCCTTAGTGTTTTTAATGTTATTGTATTAAGATTGTGTAAAAGGCGTATTCTGGGGAGTTAGCACCAATGTACAAAACCTTAAATGGCATCACGGGCGTAGCAACAGTGGGTCAATTTCATACCACATATTTTTAGAATGCATTATGTATGCATTCTAGTTTTATTTAAGTCTTTATATAAAGTATCCCATCACCCAATTATCATTGATCTCTTGACGTCATTAACTATAGATGCTACTGACGGAACACATGTCAGACAATTGAACAAGCTTACAACAAGTAACTCTTAAAGACATGCTTCGACAGTCCACATTAATCATTTGCATTATATATTTTACTAGGAAAACTAGTTTCATTTTCTCTGAAATAGGGTATGTTTTAAGTGGGGTTTCCAACGAAACAGTGCCGCAGTGTTTATTCCAACCCCCCTCCCACCCCACCCCCCAAATCCTCCAGTGTAGATGTCACTGGAACACTTTATAGCCAAGGGAAGGATCTAGACAAGAGGTCCCCAAAGTATGGTCAGGGGGCCAATTCCGACCCGCCACCAGCCGCCGTTAAAGTAACTGGCTATGAGCAACAATTATGGAACTGGACATTGGTCATCTCATTAGAGAAAAGCAGGCGCGTACTTTTCATGTTTTTTTTTTTTTGCTGTTCACTTCAAATGAGATATGTTCAAAGTGCATAGAATTGAGAGCATTGCAGTGTGCATAGAATTGAGATATGTTCAGATTAAATAGAAAGAAATATGTGCACTGTGTAAATAATTGAGATATGTGAAATGTGCATATGATTCGCTCGTTTTTTTTTATACTAGAGTCCGGCCCCGACAGTAACTGGGGACACTGATATAGTCCTTACATAAAAAATAGAGGACCCCTGCTCTAGACAGATTAGTATGAACATAACATAACCTAATGACACATTTACTTTGTTCAGCAACTTTTGCCAGCACGTGGTAACTTTGTCTAATTATACGCTTATAAAGTAATGCTTTCCACACAATTTTAATTCTAGAATTTTTTTTTTTAAAGGGGAAGGTAGGGGGCCGGATTTTTGTTTTGTTTTTTGATTGGTGGGGGGTCCCCTCAATGTTTATCATTAAATTAAGGGCAGTAATGTGAATAAAACTTTAAAAGACATTTCTACCTGAATAGTATGTTTGTTATTTCCCTTATTTAATATGGAACACGCAAATAACTCTCTCTCTCTCTCTTTCCTTATTTTCTTTTAGGAGGTGACTTATCCATTATTTAAATATCTTTAAAAAATTAAATTCCTACATACTTTTATTTTCTTTGAAAAATTAAATTGATAACCTATTTAACCTTGATAGAGATTCAGTGGACTGCATTAAAGTACGCACCTTGCATTACATACATTTCTATTACCTTTAAAAAAAACTTTTTAAATTGGAATAATATTTTGTAAAATCACGTTTAATGGGTTTGTGGTATGGGGTGGGGTGGTCTTCACTGAAGAGGTCTCTTTTTGATAGAGTTGTAGCTAGAGTGTTTGGCGCCCGAGACAAGATTCATTTTAAAGAGCCTCCCACTTTTTTCAACTCTCAAACCCATTATTTTCATCAATAAAATAATATCAGAGCACATTTTGGCGCCCATAACTAGCTGACGCCGGGTAACATCTGCCTCCCCCCTTCTTTGTGCCTCTGGTTTGTGGAAAATAAGCTGTTTAGCTTTCAAATGATTTACGCAGCTAGTGAACCCGATGAAACAATCGATCTTGTCATTATCATTGCTAAGTGATGTACAGGAGAATATCTGCCTCGAGCAATTCTAAATTTGTTTACATCAACAATTTTTGAAACCATGAGTAAATTTATTTGTTGTTTTTTAATGTTTTAAAGTTATGTATAATTTATATATATATATATATATATATAAGTGGGGAAAAATGTTGAGGAAAAAAAAAAGGGGGGGGGGTGCGGAATAGAGGCAGAAAAATAAAAACGACGAAGTAGTTATTTTCATTTCTATTTATTTCTTACGATGCCGATCCTCCACTGGATGAAAATAATTTTAAAAGCTAGAGACCTGTATCTAACTTATCATTTTTATCTAAAGTCATTGAAAAACTAGTTCTAAAACAACTTTTTGCTTACTTATACGACAACTCTCTTCTCAGTCCTAATCAATCAGCCTATAGACCTTTCCATAGCACTGAGACGGCTCTCTTGAAAGTCACCAATGACCTCTTGCTTGCATTGGACAGTGGTGATGTCTCCCTCCTGATCCTCTTGGACCTCAGTGCGGCCTTTGACACTGTCGACCATGAAACCCTTTACAAAACGCTTGAAAATTACTTTGGCATTTCTGGTTCTGTTTTGTCTTGGTTAAGGTCGTTCCTCTCCGATAGAACGCACGCAGTCGCTGTCGATGGCTGTATCTCCAGCAGTGCTGACTTGGTGTATGGAGTGCCACAGGGGTCCGTTTTGGGCCCGGTTCTATTTACAATGTATACCAGGCCACTGCTCCTCTTGCTCGAGAGGCATGCTGTGGAGAGCCAGTCTTTCGCGGATGATACGCAACTATACAAGCATACCCATCCCTCTCTTGTCGATTCAGCTGTCCGGACTTTGCAGGTGATGTCAAGTCATGGATGACACTCAGCAAGTTGAAACTTAACGACTTCTTATTCATGATCACAAATCATCCTCTAACTCAGCTCTCCCCACCTCATTTCAAGTAGGTAACTCAGACATACAGTTTACATACTCAAATAGGAATCTTGGTTGTATTCTGTCTAACAACATGTCTCTAGATAAACATATATCTCACATTTGTCGCTCTGCATACACTGCTATCCGTCAGATCAGCTCCATCCGCCACTAACTCACAGTTAGTGCGACAAAAACCTTAGTCTGTGCTCTTGTTCTCTCTCGTCTTGACTACTGCAACTCTCTCTGTCAGGCTCACCAAAACACTTCTTAGAAAGATTACAAAAGGTTCAAAACTCAGCTGCTAGGCTAGTTTTAAAGGCAAAAAAACGTGATCACGTCACACCACTACTTCATTCACTTCATTGGCTCCCTGTACAAGCACGGATTGACTATAAACTCTCTGTTCTGGCCACAACTTTTTCTCGAACTCCTGCCCTTCCTATCTAACCGAAATTCTCTCTGTCTATTCACCCCTTCGACAGCTTCGCTCCTCCGCAGACGAGCGTATTCTTTCTGTCCCCAAGACTCGCACAAAAACATACGGTGAAAGATCTTTCTCTTACTGTGCCCCCAAACAATGGAATTCTCTTCCACTACACATCAGAAATATATCAACCATCACAGCATTCAAAACTGCACTCAAAACACGTCTCTTTAAACTTTACTATCCTGACTGATTCCCCCTCTGAAAGTTAAACGATGCTGCGGAGTGCCGTCCATGGCTTCACATGTAAATTGATATGGAATGGTTGGTTTTTAATTTATATTTTTTAAGTTCATTTTAATTTGTATGTACAGCGTGGTGAGCCCAGCCCTATGCTGGGGTACCACGCTATAGAAAACTACCCATAATAATAATAATAATAATAATGACATGCTCGGCTGCACTTCTCGCATGAGAACCTTGACTCCTGGTTAAACTTGGCCTTACGTTATGCTGTTTTTGTTGCAAGAATTCGTTACGCGCACCTTCTGACTCTTTCATACACTGTTGTTCGCATACTAGACGGTGCCTGGCAATGGTCTCCGATTAGTTGATTTCTATGTGGGCTTCCCTCATGCTAACTTTTTAAATCGCAACTACTTTAGTCCATTAAGTCTTGCCTTTTTCCTTACTCTCCATAAACCAGCTTCTTTAGAATACGGCCTCCCTTCATTCTTCTTGCTAAGAGCGGAGATCATGCTACATATTTTGGCAGGTGCTAAGAACTGCGTCATGCCATCGAATGCGCTAAATGCGACGCAGGCATCTTTAGTGGAAGCTGTTGGGTTGCCACAACCACTTATTATATTTAGTCATAGTTGATTTGTCAAAGGAGACGGAGCTAGAGATTTTGGATACAAGGTATTTGAAATCCTCAACTGCAGACATATTATGGCCCTCAATAGTTATGTTTGGAGTTTAACGCAAAGAAGATAATATGTACTTATGCTAAATCCTCAAATATAAATTCAATTTCTTGGCCTCAACGGAAATTCTTTAAAGATATTTAAATAAATAAAAATTAAACGTTATTATAAATGCAAGATAATTTGTCCTGTCCAGATAATTAATTTACATTTCCTGTAAATGTTTCAGTTCCGTAAATGAATTCTATTATTTTAAAGTGCAAGATTTATCCTAACAGATTAATATTAGGAAAATTTAATTTTTGTATGACACATTGCAGGAAGATTTCATTTTTTCAGCATCTTATATACAGTATTAATACAACCCCCCCCCCCCCCCCTTTTCCGTCACTATTTCTGAACAAAAGAGACGGGGAAAGGGAAACAATGTTTATTTGAACTTTTAGCGCCGTAACGTGCGGAAGCGAACTATGAAATACATCAGCACCTGAATAAAAACGTTCTTGTTAAGTTGAACATCTCTATGCCAATTGTTAAGTTGAACATCTCTATGCCAATTGTTAAGTTGAACATCTCTATGCCAATTGTTAAGTTGAACATCTCTATGCCAATTATACAAAGCTGTTACCCGTGGTTTCAAAGATGTCATTTATATCAGCGTTTCCCACAATTCAAGTTTGGCGGACCGGTGGACAAGTATCCAAACTGCATAAAGGACCGGTGCCAGATTTATTAATATTTTTTTCTTTTTATTTGACTGGTGCTGGTCCACAGCCCACCGTTCTGGACCACTGCTGTATATCGTGTAAAGAACAGATAAAATGTTAGTGTAAATATTAAAGGTGTGTTATTCAGCTCATTACAATTTTTTAATAAATTTCCCTAAATCCCATCTAGTGCCAAGTACCTGGCACCAATTCAGGACGTGCTGCCACCCAGTTAGTATGTCAAGGACACTGAACACGCACAACATGTTCCCGCTTGGGGTTTCCCAGGGAAACGAAAGTGGGCCAAGTACACTGACAGAACGTGTGCTGTGTTTGTGTCGCGCTGAACGGCGTTTCCCAAACTTTTAAGTGTGGCGGACCAACGGTTAAGTTTTATGTTTGCTTCAGGGACGGCCCCCAGATTTTTTAATTTCAATTTCTTTTTAGTTGGCCCTACATGTTCATGATGTGCGGACCGGGAACGTAGGGTTCGTGGACCGGCGTCGGTCCGTGGACCACCATTTGAGAAACACTGATGTTGAGACATTGATAGAGTTTGTTTCTAAAGTGTGCTGTGTTGGGTCGTGTTAGAGTCCTTGACTCACTGAGCTGGTTTCGGTTGAGAAGATATATATTAAACTGTTATTTTGAAAGCAATCTAAATGATGTTCATAAAAATTACATTATTTGAAATTTAGCTAGCATAATGGAAGATGGAAAACGGGGAGGGGGAGACGGTTCGGTTGAGGGGTTGGCTAGGGGTTAGGCGAGGGTTGGCTAGGGGGTGGGGGTTGGCTGGGTGTGGGGGAGGGTTGGCTAGGGGTTGGGAGAGGGTCAGCTAGGGGCTGGGGGGAGGGTCGGCTAGGGGGTGGGGGAGGGTTGGCTAGGGGTGGGGGAGGGTTGGCTAGGGCTGAGGTCGTCAATTTCCATAAATTACGTAATAAAAAAAAGTATGGCTAATGTATGAATGTGATGGTTGGCAAAATAATGACCAATCTCCAGTTAATTGATATTCGCATTAAAGGACTAGCTTATCCTGAAATCTGCCCCCCCCCCCCCAAGCTGGTACTCTCTGATGTGACTATTTCCCGAGGAAATCATGAAGATTCATAAACTGACTATTCTTGTGTTTGTTTTGAAACTACAAGAACATGTGCCCCACACTCCAAGTTTAAACTCAGTTGTTCATGTTTATCTTTCATTTTAGTTTCCCTCTCTGAGTCAGCGTTTGTCAATGTCAATTCCATCAAAATATTTTAATCTTAAGGGGAGGGCGATGGAAAGCAGCCAGGATAAACAAGTAGCCAATACTAAAATTTGTAGAGCAGGGGTGTCCAACCCGTGGCCCGCGGGCAACATATGGCCCAAAACGGCCTTGAATAAGGCCCAACAAAAACAAATCGTTAACTTTCCAAAAATAACTGTACCGGTTCTTTGTCTTATTAGGCAAGACAAATTTCTTTCCGCGTCTTGCCCCATTGTCTTACCCAGTAGACACGCTTTTTAAAAATAGTTTCTGTAAGTATGTTAAGATATTTTATGAACTGAAATATTACGGTTACCGGTATAAAACTTGTCAAATACATAGGAAAATTATAATTTTCGACTGGAATAATCAAGAGCAAGGGGGGCATGTCAAATACTAATGGGCTATGAACTTTTTATAACATTCGTTATAGCACCGAATTCGTTTTTCTTCCCATATATAAGCTATATAAATAAAATTAACAACAAATACTCCTATATGAATTGATGGATCTTGACCAAACTAAGTATACATACACTTGATTATCATTATTCAAATACTGAAGGGTACTGAAGTCGTAATATCCATTCCTCTGGGATCCCGATTCATTGTTGCTTATATAAGCTATATAAATACCAATAGGCTTAAAAAACAGTATAGGTTATATGTGAATTGATGTATTTAGGCCTAGCTTTGTAGCAATACATTCCATAGTCAATACTGAAATATAGGTGGATTTAAAACTAAGAATATTCAATCATGAATTTTCCAGAAATTTCGATAACGCTATATCTATGACATTTTTAAACCGATTTTAATGGGACAACTATTAAACTCTAACTTTATTATTTATATGACTGATTTTATGGGGGCCCCCTATTTCAAGTAAAACGAATTCGTTACACTTATGCAATGGGCCCCCGACGGAGCCCTCTATATATTCAAATGCACTATAGTTATAGTAGTGTATATAGTTGTATACTTTTTGGTATTAAAAAAATAAATGGTTATTTTATACACGTTTCGAGGAGGATATTAAATTTAATTAAGATTATTCCAGAAGGTTGTTTATAGTTCTACGGGGATGCAGCAGTGACGGCGCGCAGCCCTGAACATGTTCAGAAAGCGGCTGTCCTGGGAGACCTTGGCTACGTATTCCAACATACCTGTGAAAGTGTTCAGGGACGGCTCTACTAATCTGAGAGAAAGTACTGCAGGGTAGGGTGCGCTCATACTATACCCAGCAGGGGGGGGCAACAAAATCAGTAACTCTCTGGGACTGCAACATCAAACTTTGATGCCGAGTTTGAAGCTATTCACAGGGCCCTAGAGAGCGTGTACCACATATTAAAAGACAACGAGTTTGCGGGGCTCGATATGATCGTGTACTCGGACTCAAGATCAGCTCTCGAGATCTTTGGGAAGAAATCAGGTACCCCTCACCTAGTTGACGTCATAATTGATGACGTGTGCAAGATCGGTGAACTTGAAGGCAATATAACAGTGCAATGGATGGCTGGTCACGTCAACGTTAGTGGCAATGAGAAAGCGGACAATCTGGCGAAAACCGGGGCTGCCCAGCCTCAGCCAAAAGTACCAATTACTTATTTGGGAATAAAAAACGGGCTGGCGGACCACTCCAGGACGAAGTGGTACAGGCAGTGGGCAGACAATACGACCGCCAGAAGAGTCTCTTAAAATTTAACAATCCTAGCAAACAGGATCCATTGGGGGGGGGGGGGTTTAGGCCGCAGACAACAGAGCTTAATGATGCTTACCCAGCTTTGCCCCATAGGCACATACTTTTGGCGGCGTGACAACAATAGGGACTAGGGACCCAACACGACGGCATAGCATCCTGGCTCCGGAGACACGAGCGCACATGCTGACCGAATGTCCCTCAAAAGATGTCCCGGGGGAAGCCAGGGCGGTTGGAGAGCCCTACGTGTGGAAAATGTTGTATGGCTCAACTCAGCAGATGGAGCTGGTAGCCATTGTACTGGCCGGGGTCATAAGAGAGTAATCTCAGACCTTCAACAGAATATGTGTATTAGTTAGTTCTACAGGGATATATAATGTGATCTTATAGTGAAACCAGATCAAATCGAAAGTTCTCTCATAATTTTGAGTAATAAAGTATGTTAGCTAACCGCACCAAGACGTGTTGATTTAATTTACATTTCATAAATATTTGATTTCGCATTCTAACGTGATGTGTGTCTTTGCGGAAAACGATTATGTCGATGACATATCACATACAAATGGTGGTAATTATGTCGGTGACACATCACATACAAATGATGGCCATTTTTAAAAATTTATCTTTTTTACATTCCAACCAGGGATACTGAATAGGTGCTATGAGCGTTACAAAATGAATAATAATGTGTGGTTTCACTGAGAACTGTTCTGTATGTGTGGAACTCTGTTAAACAAAAAAAAATTATCGCGAAACTTATTTGGTTGTCATATACATAATGTATATCTATATATACCGTATATACTAGCCAATATACCCGGCGTTGCACTGGATTGCATTCGGAAAAACCACCACGTCTACAGCTTAATAATTGCACATTGAAACTAAGCGCCAAGTATAAAAATACACCACAATAGTGAATGAAATAAAAGAATCAATTGTCTCCTATAAAAACACAATTAAAATAACTTTCGTAAACCTTTCAATCCCCGATGGGATCCCGATCCCAGAGTGATTCCAATGGGATGACTTTTTCCGATGGGATCCCGTTTTCCGATGAAATCCAGTTATCCAGAGGGATCCCGGCACCTTTTGGATGCGGAAATCCGGTGGGATCCCGATACCTGTGGATTCCCGATCCAGTTGGCATTCCTATCCCTGTAGGTTCTCGATCCCGCCGGTATCCCGATCTCAGTTAAAAATTCGATCCCAATGAGATCCTAATCCCGGTTGGATCATGATCCCAATAAGATTATGATCCCTAAGGGATCCATATCCTTGTGGGTTCCCGATTCTGTCGGTACCCGTTTTCCGGTGTGATCCCAATTGTATCATAATCTCAGTGTGATCCCGTTTCTCGGCGATATCCCGGTACCGGTTGGATTCCAATTCCGGTGGAATCACGATTTCCGTAGGTTCTCGATCCTGGCGGGTTCACATTTCCCGGTGGAATTCCGTTTCCTGTTGGGGTCCCGATCCCGATTGACCCCGTTTGTAGGTGGTATCCCGATCCCGTTAGGATCTCTTCTTTGTGGAATCCCGTTTGTCTGTGGGATCCTCTTCTCCGAAGTGATTACGTTTGCCGAGGATACCTATTTGGTCGCGTTACTCAATGGAATCGCGTTACCGGTGGCATTACCCCCGCAGAAAATTTTCTAGGGGGGGGGCCACAATATTTTCCAGGGGGGGGGCAAAATACTTTCTCTTTATTTTCTCTTTATTTTAATACATTTTTTGTCTATTTTTGTCTAAATTTTTTTTTTATTCAATCAATCCTCACCTTGCCACTACTTGCGGGCGCCCATGACCGGTGGGATCCGTTTTACTCGTTCCTCTTTAGGATACTGTTCCTCGTTGCACATACTACAACAACCATTACTGAATTTTATAATACTACATTGTTACATGTTGATGTTATGCTTACTTGAGGTGTATCTGCTTACTTGGGACTTATCTGCTGACTTGAGGGTTATCTGCAGAAATGGGGCTTATCTGATGACTTGGGGGTTATGTGATGAGTTGGGGCTATCTGCTGACTTATGGCTTATCTGCTGACTTATGGCTTATCTGATAACTTGAGGCTTATCTGATGACTTGAGGCTTATCTGATGACTTGGGGCTTATCTGATAACTTGGGGCTTATCTGATGACTTGGGGCTTATCTGATGACTTGGGGCTTATCTGATAACTTGGGGCTTATCTGATGACTTGGGGCTTATCTGATGACTTGGGGCTTATCTGATGAATTGGGGCTTATCTGATGACTTGGGGCTTATCTGATAACGTGGGGCTTATCTGATAACTTGGGGCTTATCTGATGACTTGGGGCTTATTTCAAGACTTAGGGCTTATCTGCTGACGAGGGGCTAATCTGATGGCTTAGGGCTTATTTCAAGACTTGGGGCTTATATGCAGACTTGATGCGTATCTGCAGACTTGGGGCTTAACTGCTGACTCGGGGCTTATCTGCAGTATTTGGGCTTATCTGCTGACTTGGGACTTATCTGCTGACGTGAGCTTCATTCTATATGAGGTTAATTTTGACGCTATATCTGAATACACGTTGTATTGGACGTAATTGATTGGTTTATTCGACATGTTCACTATACTCGCTCTGTAACATGAGATCAATTCAAAGAGTCGGCCAACTTCCTTGTCACTTCAAACAATTGAATCGATTAAAAACATTTTCAAACGATAAGTTCTCATATTGCATGTGACCATTTTCAAAATTTTCTTTCACTCTGTCAAATTTATAATAACTAATATTATATCCGAGTTTCTTTACACCATTGGATTTCAATCTTTCTAATGCCTTTACCTTTTAATACAGCTTCTCATGTTGTCGTGACCCGCCAACCATACAATTATTTTCGTTTTAACATTTTACCCCCCAAAGGTCTTGCGACCCATAGGTTGGGAGCCGCTGCTTTGCAACGATCGTTCTCTATTGTCAAAGATCCGTGTTTGAACATAAAGGCTTACGAATACCGACGGTAAGAGCTTTTAGTTAACGTGTCGTCAGACCGTCTAGGTTTAGAATCCCTTAGGTTATAGGGTCTAACAGAAACAGCAGTTTTATTTATTGACGAGTCCCTCTAACAGGATGTAGTTAAATCAGGGAAGAGCTGTGTCGGGATTTGGGATGAACGACATCGAAACTTCAAAAAATGATCTTTGAATTTTACACAGTCATTAGATTTACTCATGGTATCGTTCGAAAGATTAAACTTTTATTGTTTGATAGATACTATCTTGGCATGATTGTTTGATAGATACTATCTTGGCATGATTGTTTGATGGATACTAATCTTGATATGATTGTTTAATAGATCATATCTTGGTATAAATGATAAATATATATTAACTTGGTATGGTTGTTTGATATATTCTATCTACGTATGGTAGCTCCTATCTTTGTATGATTGTTTGATAGCGTATAATTAGTATGTGCGTTTGATATTTACTATCTTGGTATGATTGTTTGATAAACCTTGCTCTGGCTTTTAGAAGTACTATGCTATGACTATGACTGTTCAATTGATTCTACAAATGGATTGATAGGACATGGTAAGATGTCTTACTGATAACACATGGTATGATGGTCTTACTGATAGCACATGGTATGATGGTCTTACTGATAGCACATGGTATGATGATCTTACTGATAGCACAGGGTATGATGGTCTTACTGATAGCACATGGTATGATGGTCTTACTGATAGCACATAGTATGATGGTCTTACTGATAGCACATAGTATGATGGTCTTACTGATAGAACATAGTGTGATGGCACTACTGATAGCACATGGTATGATGGTCTTACTGATAGCACAAAGTGTGATGGCCTTACTGATAGCACATGATATGATGGTCTTACTGATAGTCAGTGATAGCACATAGTGTGATTGCCCTACTGATAGAACATGGTGTAATGGGCTTACTGATAGCACATGGTATGATGGTCTTACTTATAGCACATGGTGTGATGGCCTTACTGATATCACATGGTATGATGGTCTTACTTATAGCACATGGTGTGATGGCCTTACTGATATCACATGGTATGATGGCCTTACTGATAGCACATGATGTGATGGTCTTAATGGTGGTAAAAATATGTATTGAAACAAAACAATCTTGTGTTACTAAGTACGGTAGGGCAAACAAACGTAACACATTTGAGAAAGATTGAACGCAATAATTGACTTTTTTCAAAACATTGTTTTATTTCTCTTTTCAGACAGTAAATTATTATTTTGCTCCTTGTGTTGTTTTTTCAGCATGCTCATTTACAATACGACCACTGGCCATCTCTATCACAAACATTGGAACACACCATGTTATGGAACCTTCAAATAAGTTGACGCGCCATTTCGAAAGTAATTGACATGGTTTATGAGATAATGGTTAATCCTGATTAGGGACATAGAGAGCTTATTTTGACCAGGAACAAAGAGAGCTTATTTTGACCTGGTACAAAGAGATATTATTTTGACCAGGAACAAATATATTTTATTTTGACCAGGTACAAAGAGCGCGTATTTTGACCAAGTGCAAATATATTTTATTTTGACCAGGTACAATGAGAGCTTATTTTAACCAGGAACAAATAGAGATTATTTAGACTAGGAGCAAAGAGAGCTTATTTTGACAAGATACAAAGAGAGCTTATTTTGACCAGGCACAAAGAGAGCTTATTTTAACAAGGGACATAGAGAGATTATTTTGACCAAGGACATAGAGATATTATTTTGACCAAGGAAAAAGAGGGCTTATTTTGAACAGGGACATAGAGTTTAGAGAGATTATTTTTGACCAGGGATATTCAGAGCTTTATTTGACCAGGTACACACAGAGCATATTTTCCCAAAATTTCAAATCATCATTCAAGCAGATCTTCTAACTAGGATGTCACTCTTAGTTCTTATGATACCCTGGATAAACGTTAATGTACAAATGAAAGTAGTTGATAACAATAATCATATTCGTGATGGTGAGATGGTGGTCAGTTGATAAAAGTACTTACATTTGAAATGATACTTATTATTACTATATTTACATTACACCCACAGAGTAAAACCTATGGTGAAACACACCATACTAAGTACTGTACAACAGAGTGTGTGTCATACAGTACAACATACTAGCCAGCACAGTACAACACACAGCGCAAAACAAGGTACGACAGGCAATAAAATTATTGTTAATGTGTGACAGGAAAACAGTGGCGTAGTGAGGGGGGGCAATGGGGGGCACCATGCCCCGGGCGCTACTCACAAAGGGGCGTCAAATGGTATATTTTACTATAATATTGTATGGTTTTCGAATAGGGGGGCGCTAAAAAGGTATTGGGGGCGCTAAAAAGGTATTGTGCCCCGGGCGCGAGTTAAGCTCGCTACGCCACTGCAGGAAAAGCAAATTTACAAATAGTTTAGTTTTGTTAGAATATTTTTTACTCAAAATGACATGATTTTATAATGTGCATTTGATATGTAAGAATTAAATATATGAGAAATAGATATAAGAGAATTAGAAAAATGATAATTAGATATTTCAGCTACTGTCTAATTGAGCAATCAATTACTTTAAAATATATTTTTGAACATTTATAATATTGAATCAAGATAAATAAAATAATGTATTATGTCATGTGACACAAAATCAAAATATCATGAATCTGGTTGCCATTGCAATGACTGTCAGCATTTTTGTACAAAAATTTCGACTTTAATAATATATAGTGTTAGTATAAATATATGTACACATATACAAAAAATACAAGCACAAAAAAGTCGTAATCAGTTCAAGACAACTAATCCAAGCATCATCAATTTCCTTTTTGTAAAACATTTTTATAAAACTGTCTTATGCGGGTTTTTTTATTTCTAAAGTATGCATCATTATACAGCCCAATACTAGATCTAGACAAGACAACACCACATTGATATATCACACAACAGCACCTAGCATCCAGGGCATCTTTGCACTGAGTACTTATTATTGTTTAACCGGCTGTTGCTAATTGTACACGTTTGTTTACATTGTATTTAGATCACTTTTAGGTCAACTATGTTACTCGTTGATTATGTCGTATGCACTTCACCACACTCATTGCTGCCAGACAAAAGAATTGGTTGGAATTTGTCTCAGATACCAAACCTATGGTAGGCCTACCTCAAGAGGCTACATGGCTGTTATGCACCGTAGGCTTCTATATCACTGTGAAACGTGGATATTTATCAAAGCCTTCCAAGAATCTTAAGCCACTTTCATATGAAAAATCCTCAACATCAAATGGTAGGACAGAGTCCTAGACTCTGCAGCTCCCGCACAGGCAGATCTCCCAAACATCTTTGCTGTGCTTGACATATTATGATAATGTCAGAAGACCGTTTGCCCAGAAGATATTCTATGGTGAGCTCGAGCATGGAAGGTGGATAGCTGATGGGCAGAAGAAATGCTTCATAGACAACCCAAAATCCTCACTGAAAGCGTTGGATATAAACCTGGGCACATTGCAAGAATCGGCAAAGAATCGAGCCCCATGGTGTTCCTCTGTACACAAAGACTCCATGCAAAGTGAAGATAACAGAACATCTCTTCAGCCCACAAAAGACATGCCCAAAACGCAAAAAGCCCGGGTTAACTCTTCTTCACCTCGAGATGTCCCATCAATGCCTTGCACTTACTGCACAAGAACATTTCGTTCCGGAATCGGTCTCCTCAGCCATCTGCGCACCCACAGCCGAGTTCAGAACTAGCACATATGCGATAATTAAAGTCATCATGTTCGATTTCGAATGAGGAGCAGTAGATATAGGTGCAAGGCAAGTATGTTATTTAAATGTAGTCTCAATGCTCTAGCTGCTGTCCTAAAACTCCACACCATCACAGGGAAGTATTATACTGTAACATGCGGTTGCACTTCTCTAAGCTGTCCAGTATCTCCACGTAATAAATAGGGGGTACCACATTATCCTAGTAAGATATAAAGTTTGATGCAAGATGGGGTCACATGTCTCAAGTACTGCCCAGCATCTTGTTACACAAGATGAAGATATGGCGGTAGACGGTTTTACATGTTACTGTTACATCAATTTCTTTTTGCTCTATTTACTGCCCAACATCACCAAGCCCATGAAGGTCGCTTCTTTGTCATATTTGACCAAACCGTCTCCCGATATCTCCACATAGATTGAGTCGCCCTGAGACAAACTGAACACTCCACCTGTCAGACACAAATTAATGTATTGAATGATAGTTAGTATTTTATTTTAAGATTTTCATTTAAACATACAACATTTCTCTATATGAAGTTATCCACAAGTATTTACAAATTAGCCACTTTATTTATTAATTTTTGTGAATCCAAATAACATTACCATATAATTTAATTGGACATTAGGTCCTGTCATTTCCATAAAAGTCTAAACATATCATGTTCCACTATTTATTTATTTCCCAAGTCTTGAACTCATTCCCTTTTTAATCCCAAAAACAAATGCATCAGCAGAAACAACAATGTCGCCAAAAACAACAATGTCGCCAGAACCAGCAATGTCGCCAGAAACAGCAATGTCGCCAGAAACAGCAATTTTTCGGCTGAGTCTCTCTCTCTTTCTCTCTCTCTCTCTCTCTTTCTCAAGATCATCTAGTTTCTCCTTAGTAAAACAACTCTGTATTTAATTACACTAGACAAAATGATTATCAATTACTTGAAGTTGTTAACATAGAATTCATATCTCAGTGTGTAAAATATCTTCATCAAGACAATCACTGCCTACCTGTGTAGCTGCTCTGGTGGTCAGTCTTACAATTGTCGCAGCAGGTCTGGGCAGTTTTGGTCAAACACCCTGATTTGTCAGGTCTGTTGTGGCTGAGCCTCATGATGAAATTACCCCATGTCTGAGAGGAAGATACAATATAACGTGAGGTCAATTGGTCCTCTCAATGTGGGAGTTTAGTCATACTTTCTTGTTTGTTTCATACTTTCATCCATTCCTAACTTGGGCGCACTCATCTATGTGTCTTCTTTTTTTTTAAATCCCCTCCTCTACACACCCTCGTCAATGCACCCTCATTTAGACACCCTCGTCAAGCCACCCTCATTTAGACACCCTCGTCAAGCCACCCTCATTTAGACACCCTCGTCAAGCCACACTCATTTAGACACCCTCGTCAAGCCACCCTCTTTTAGACACCCTCGTCAAGCCACCCTCATTTAGACACCCTCGTCAAGCCACCCTCATTTAGACATCCTCGTCAAGCCACCCTCATTTAGACACCCTCGTCAAGCCACACTCATTTAGACACCCTCGTCAAGCCACCCTCATTTAGACACCCTCGTCAAGCCACCCTCATTTAGACACCCTCGTCAAGCCACCCTCATTTAGACACCCTCGTCAAGCCACCCTCATTTAGACACCCTCGTCAAGCCACCCTCATTTAGACACCCTCGTCAAGCCACCCTCATTTAGACACCCTCGTCAAGCCACCCTCATTTAGACACCCTCGTCAAGCCACCCTCATTTAGACACCCTCGTCAAGCCACCCTCATTTAGACACCCTCGTCAAGCCACACTCATTTAGACACCCTCGTCAAGCCACACTCATTTAGACACCCTCGTCAAGCCACACTCATTTAGACACCCTCGTCAAGCCACACTCATTTAGACACCCTCGTCAAGCCACACTCATTTAGACACCCTCGTCAATGCACCCTCATTTAGACACCCTCGTCAATGCACCCTCTTTTAGACACCCTCGTCAAGCCACCCTCCTCTACACACCCTCGTCAAGCCACACTCATTTAGACACCCTCGTCAAGCCACACTCATTTAGACACCCTCGTCAATGCACCCTCTTCTTATTTCGTTAATATATATACTATAAAGATACATCTTTTAAAATCTTTAGTTGCAGAAAATTGAACTCTCCCTTTACCCCCCTCCCCACCTCTCAAAAGTCCTTACTCAAACACGTTTAATGTGCACTTCCCCTTTATCAAGACTAGTTTCAAAAGCTATGACCGAAGCTATCTCTTGCCGAAGCTATCTCTTGCCGAAGCTATCTTTTGCCGAAGCTATCTTTTGCCCACCTGGTATTTAAACTCCTTGCACTGCCTGTCTGGTGTTGGTCTGAAGTAGACGCTAGAATAGACAAAGTACCAGCCTGTGTGTAGGATGGTCAGTGAGTTGTTCATCACGATGACGTCACGGGCATGTGTCTGGTCCTTGCGGTCAAGGTTGACCTGAGTGTCGATCTTCAGGGTGTGGCTTTCTTCGAATGTAATGTCTGCAGAGTTTAGAGGTTGGCAAAAAGTTATGAACCTACAGGTTGGCAAAGAGTTATGAACCTACAGGTTGGCAAAGAGTTATGAACCTACAGGTTGGCAAAGAGTTATGGGTTATGAACCTACTTTGATGGTTAATGTTGATAAAGTGTGGAGGCGCTACATATGTACAGAGAAATATACGCCTACGGGTGCAGAGATGAATTAAGTAATGCAAGTGTACAAATTGTAGTTCTGTTTATTAATTGCTAGGTACCAAGTATGTTAAATGAATGGCAAGAAGGAATATGTTGTCTCCTTGTCTAAAAGTTGGGATTTTGAACTTCAAAAAATAAAATAAAAAATAACATATCCATAAAAAAATTAGAACCTTTAAACAAGCAGAACTAATCATTTGGAGTCCTATCCAGCAAGTATTGCAACAAGATGCCCAAGTCTTGTGAGATAACTTCCAAAAATCGTTGATGTAAAAAAACTCACCTGTCCGGGTTTCAGGAGCTTTGAATATGACATGGGCACTGACAGGGCTAAATCTGTAGGCATCAGAGTAGGATTGTTGCACTGAAATTTAAAATGTTAAAAATCAAATATATTTCCAAACACATCTGTTATGCTGAGCAAACGATGGCTTTTTTTTTACGAATAAATAAATCTCTCAATAGATCTGCCAAGTCTCGTATAGTCATGAAATGTAGTGACATATTTGTTTTAATTTCTTTGACGTCATAAACAAGATATATAAAGAGCGAGCGATAGAGAGAGAGATAGAGGGGAGAGGATAGAGAGAGGGGGGATAGTGAGAGAGCGAGAGAGTTGAGAGGCATAGAGAGAGAGAGGGAGAAGAAAAGAGACAAAGAGGGAGGGGGGCGAATGAGAGAATAGAGAGAAACATAGAGGGAGACATAGAGAGAGACATAGAGAGAGGTGAGAGAAAGATAGAGAGAGGAGGAAGATCCACAGAGAGAGGTGAGAGACAAAGAAAGAGGAGCGAGAGACATAGAGAGATAGAGGGAGGAGAATGTGAGATAGAGGAGTGAAAGACACACATAGAGAAAGGGGTGAGAGATAGGGAGGATGAAAAGACACAGGAGGAGGGAGAGAGATAACGTAATAAGAGAGAGAGAGAGATGAGAGACATAGAGAAGGGGAGGAAAATGAGAAAGAGAGAGGAGGAAGAGACTGACGGAGATTGTGGAAAAAGAGAGAGATAAGATACAGGAGAGGCAGAAGTGAGACAAATAAATGAAGAGAGAAGAAGGAGAGAGATAGAGAGAGAGTATAAAGAGAAATACAGAGAGAGGTGAGAGACATAGATAGAGGTGATGAAACGACACAGAGAAATAGGGAGAATGAAAGAGAAGGGAAAGACAGAGAGAGAGGGCGTGAGAGACATATAGAAAGGGGAGATAAAGAGAAAGAGGGTGGAGAGAGATGGGGGAGTGGAGGCATAGAGAGAGAAAAAGAGGAGGAAGAGACATAAAGAGAGGGAAATAATGAAAGAGAGAGGATGGAGAGACAGAGAGAGTCAGAGAATGAGAGAGAAGGAGAGAGAGAAAGAGAGAGAGAGAAAGATTGAGACAGATAAACCGAGTTAAATGTAAATTTATTAAATGATTAGTGTCAGCAATGACCTAAAATCTAATGATTTAAATACTAAACAATTTCAGTTGACTTGAAGATCTTGTGTTCTAATGTCATGTATCAATCAAATAATTACCTGGAATATTCTTGTTGTATCTCATCATCTGAAAATAAAAAAAAAACATTAAATTATTACAAAAAATATTGTTATTGAATTCTGATCAATGTATGTCAATTTGTAGCAAAAAAAAATATTTTTAAGGGCTACGAAACAAACAAATTAATTTATAAATTTGCCTTGTCATATAAGCTAAAGTACAACCGCATCGTATTGCTTTAATAATTAGAAATGAATGCAAGATAGCATTCTACTTAAACTCTAGGAGATGAGAGAGATACTTACGAGTTGGACAAGTGCTGAGATCTGACCGCTGGTGCGCGCGCAGCAGCTCGTTTGCCGTCCCTTGTCGACTTTGTTAATCAGCTGCTTCATCAGTGGGTTGTCCTTGTCGTCAGGATACTGCATCAACTTGACGCACTCTATACACACCTCGTAGCGGCCGTCCGGGAATGTATTGTCCTCCCACGAAGGAGAACTCTGGTTGGCAAAGATCACGGCCAGTAGTGTTACGGCTGTGATGCTCAGGGTAAAGGAAAACGCGCTCAGCAAGATGAGCGTCCTGCGTCTGAGCAAACACTGGGGTCTGTTATGACTGCCTCGCTGGGTCCTTGGTTGAATATGATTTTGGGGTATCCGCGGAGGTGTCGGCGGTGAAGGTGGTGCTTGGCGACGACCTTGCGGAAGCGCAACACGCCCCGTTTCTGGTCGATCCACGGGAGGGGTGGAAAACGTGTTGGCTCCGGTCACGATCTGCTGCGGCAGGGAGAAGTAGCTGGCGGGTGGATAGTTGGTGGAGCCAGAGCGTATCGACGCCCCGGAGCTGTTGGAGCTGGAGCTTAGGATGGACGAGCTGTCACTGCCCTCTCGTGGGCGACCATGACCGTTAATAAGATTGACCTGCGACTCGTTGAAACACTGCCTGGCGGGCATGGTGTGATCTGAGGGTTGGTGGGAAAGCTGTTTGGTGGAAACTTGAGAATAAGATTTTGGATTCGTGCAGAACACTGAACATGTGCGTTTCCTTTTAAAAGCGTTTATTGTTTTTATTGAAGAGAATCAAAGAACCTCAGTTCTAAACAAAATACTTGAGGCCGTGTATATACCTGGCATTGCAGTGAATTTGCGCTAAATCAATGTTTACTCAATCGGAAATCAGATCTCTGTCAGATAGGCTCAGGACCTGGAAATGTTGGATGACACGTGATTAAGATATCTGTCAGATAGGCCCAGGACCTGGAAATGTTGGATGACACGTGATTAAGATATCTGTCAGATAGGCCCAGGACCTGGAAATGTTGAATAACGTATAAATGATTATAGGACGAAAAGAATAAAAATGACTTTCTTATTATTGTTTATGATATCATAACTGTGTACCTGCGTTTGTTGCTGTATATGTTATCGTTTACATTTCAATGTTATAGTACGTAAACTTGTTTCTATATATTATTTGATCTTTTATAGTGTCCATTATAATATAGTTGAATCATTATTTGTGATTCAATTTCTGTTTGACATGTCATTCTATTAGCGTGTCGTATTCACGATGTACGAATGTTGAATAAACACATTTAATAAGGAGTCTATAATATTGTCAAGGCACTCTATTCGTCTCCCAATTTTCTCATGTTCTTTTCCGAAGACCCAAAACCAAAAATGTCTGTCTTTAGAGAATCAACAAGACATTTTGAATGATGTTCGATGACAGAACAAATGAGGAAGTGCTTTGACTTAGTCCTCAAGTCAGCTTTGTATTCATACATGTATAAACGGAACTAGATCTATTGGTGAGCTGGAGAGAAAAGATGTTTGCCTAATTTTCGGTTGTGTAGTAGATATTTTAGGACTGTGTGTTAAGCTGTTTATGTAAGAACTCATAGCTGGAGAGCAATAAGCCGTCGTCTAAACATCAGCTATCGACACATAAGAGAGATAATGTTATCTTAAAAATAATAGTCGAACTCAGCAAAGTGGACCACCGATAAACAAACACAACAAGTAGATGAAATGTAATCAATTAGAGCAAATATACTAATAAACCAATAGGAATCAAACAAAGGATGAAGACTAAACAAACAACCACTGCAGAACTGTATACTAACAAACCATTGGAGATTAAACAAACAACCACTGCCGAACTGTATACTAACAAACCATTGGAGATTAAACAAACAACCACTGCAGAACTGTATACTAACAAACCATTAGAGACTAAACACACACTAAATACTAAATAAACAACTACACTGGAGACTAAAAAAAACAATGAAGACTAAGCAAATACTGGATACTAAATTCATAACCGCTGGAGAGTAAACAATCCAATGAAGACTAAATAGATATTCCCTGACACCAGACTAATTAAGGCGCCGAAATGAGCTTAGATGGTATTTTATTGATGAAAATAATCAATTTCAGAATATTTTCAATGGTCTCAAAACACATATCTGTGCCACTGCATAAATTAAATGTATACTTCAGCAAAAAAATTATCACATCGAAAAGATACAAAAGTACCACTACTTCATTCAATTCATTGTCTACCTGTACAAGCACGGATTGACTATAAACTCTCTGTTCTCTGCCAAAACTTTTCTCTCGAATTCCTGCCCTTCCTATCTAACCGAACTTCTCTTTGTCTATTCACCCCTTCGACAGCTTCGCTCTTCCGCAGACGGGCGTATTCTTTCTGTCCCCAAGACTCGCACAAAAGCATACGGTGAAAGATCTTTCTCTTACTGTGCCCCCAAAAAATTTTCTTTATCTACACATCCGCAATATATCAACCAAAACTGCACCCAAAACATATCTCTTTAAACTATATTATCCTGACTGTTTCCCCCTCTGACCGATAGACGTTGCTGCTGAGTGCCGTCCATGGCTTGACATGTAAATAGTTATGGAATGGTTGAAGCGAATATACATTTGTTTTGTTATTTAATTAATGTATGGTAACTTTTGAGTTCATTATTATGTTTGTTAAATTGTATGCACAGCGTGGTGAGACAAGCCCTAGGCTGAGGTACCATGCTATAAAAAACTAATAATAATAAATATAATAAAAGGCAGGACATACGATATATTGATTCAACTAATAAATCATATTAGTCCTGTTTATGTACATTTCATTTAAACATAATTTAAATAAAGAGTGTATAGTCAAGGATATTACAAGAGTGTTTATTAATTAAACTATATTAGACAATTTTCAAGAAATTAAATACAAAATTAAAATAGCTTCAAGACTTGTGTACCTTTTTTTTCCCACAAACCCACATACACAGACAAACAAAATTGAGCAGCGTACCTGGCCAATATTTCATCCAATGAAAACTGAAACTAGTGGGACATGTCATGAGCTATCTACCAGGACTATAACACACCCGCGTGTTGTTTGGTTGATTGCTGTTATCAAAGTCAGTTATCCTTGTAACAGAAGATGCGCCAGTATTTATAGCATTGACGACACAGGTCGCGGACAATTTATACAGTCAGTAGAGATCGTGTTTTAACACTCGGAAATCCCAAGGCGGAAGTGTGTGACTTCATATCTGAACCGTTGCGATCGCTTCCCCTTACACAGTTGACGGGACATCATGTACCATATCAAGAGTTGTGGGACTTTCTGCTTAGTGTAAAAATAGCTGACATGGTTTACCGAAACTAAAAGGGAATGATGCGTAAGAAGGTTTCGCGTGAATAGACCAACCACGGTAAATTACATACATCTAAATTTAACAGCTTATGAATCTGTCCGTCTCGTTGGTATTTTATTATATATATATATATATATTTGCATTTTTCAATTATCGTTAGTTTTGGAGTTGCGGAAAAAAATGCTGGATGTCTTTAAAAAACGTGTTTATTCTCGATCGGGGAAGAACCTTTCATTAGGTCAGACTTGGGAAGTTTTCTGGAAATGCTTCGTTTTTAAATTCCACAACGGACATGACTGACTTCACCCAACCACCCGTAGTAGACAGACACGATTATAACGGACATGACTGACTTCACGCAACCACCCGTGGTGGACAGCCACGATTATTATGAAAGAGTATAATTTATACAGTCCGTGAGAGATAATTTCCTTGGCAGCTGTTTCGATCCAGTTACTCTGCTAGCTAATCTAAAAAACTATCATTTACCTCTTAGACATTGACCGACTTAAATCCTGGGACTGGAGGGGACATTGCAAATCAAGGTCTTCTATTTCCCACTTATAAGGAGTTCAATCAGCATTGGTTCTTTGGTAGTCATGTTGACCAACCGGGCCTCTTTGAGATCAAGTTGAGAACCTTGGTGGCGGGCGGATGATTCTTGCGAGCCGCTTTGCTGCACGCTAGTGGGGCTGATGTTGGCCAAGGTGTGAAAAAGTTGGGGGGGGGGGGGTCGAGAAAGGCGAATTTTTAAAAAAATACTATGATGGCTTCAAATTCCACTACACAATATCTCCTTTCATAAAAAGATAGAACTCATATAATCTCATCTTGTTACCAGAAATATCCTTTGTAAGTTAAGGCCAGAGGGATTAAAAAAAAAAAAAACTATTAAGAGACTCTAAATTTGTGTTGTTTTTTATCAGTATCGACACTATCTCATGCTATAAATAGATTATGAGAATATCCCATGCTATAAATAGATTATGATAAAGAAAGTAACGAATTTTGTGTTTTCGAAAATGAACGCATCGGGTATTTAAATAAGTCAATCAAAACTTTTTTTATTCCAACCTGGTGTATTTTTTTATATCTAGTTATATGTATCACTATTTAGAAGACGACCAGACTCGGTTTAACTGAGTGGAATTAGATCTAGGCCGAATAGGTTAGTCATGCTGAAAGAAATGGGAATATTGTAGAAAGTCTAAAGTTGCTCTGTTTGTTTCTCTATGTAATGACGTAGAAGGCATTGAGATTATCTGCAGGTCGTCAAGAAAATATATTTGAGAAGGTAGTTTCTTTAACTCATTAAGCTCAGCGCCGTCACTCATTAAGCTCAGCGCCGTCACTCATTAAGCTCAGCGCATGACAAACTTTTTTCACTCAGAACTATTAATATAAACCATTACTGCAACAGGAGATTCTTCCATTGTGTGCTGATCTGTAAATCCAAGGATTAGATTTTTACAACTTATTTTGTCCACTTCCTTTTTTGTAATTAAGTGTGTTTTGTTTCATGATATTCCCTTACAAGGCTACTTGAGGCTGAGTGGTAATGAGTTTCCTTCTCATACCCAGATGACTTCATATTGAAACTCCTACGTTCTTCATGTGTATTTACACCGTATTCAGTAGAAAGAAACTAGCATTTTTAAAAGTTAAACCCGGGGATATATTTATGGGATGAAATAGAAAATAAATCTTATCTTTAACCAAATATTGTTTAAGTCATATTTTAATTATGAGATGTTTTATGCAAATACCATAGAACATGGACTGAATAGCAGAAGATTATAATATTCATTTACATAGATGTATGCATTTATTATGACATTGTTTCTTTAAGTAAAAGACTCGAGCATACAATACTATCTGAATTTGACATAAGTTATAGCGTCAGTATTCAATTCCCGGAACAATGAATTTGTCTGGCTGGTAAGGGCTGATAAGCGCCAATAGATGCAGTTCATAGTTGCATTAATTGACGTGTTTGTCATTTATCAGCTTAAATACAGGATACTAAATTTCCCCGATCTAATTTTGTCACAATTATTCGAACTAGGGCTTAACCAGATGCGGTAGTTTTCTTACACCGAGAAAGTGTTACAAAAAAAAAAAGTTAACGTTTCATTCTCTACAAACAGTCCTACTCCCTACCTGTAGACCTTTATACAATAGACCTAGAGAGAGTCCTACAGATAGTCCTAAAGAAAGTCCTATAGATAGTCGTACATATAGTCCTAAAAAAAGTCATATAGATAGTCCTACAGAAATTCCTACACTATACCTCTGGCGCTTTATTGATTAATATAATAGTCGCCTCCCCCCTAAAGAAACAAAATCATCCAATTTACTGGAGTTCAACCGTCACGCATTTAAGCTCACCACCGTCACGCATTAAGCTCAGCGCCGTCACTCATTAAGCTCACCACATGACAAACTTTTTTCACTCAGAACTATTAATAAAAAACTTGTGGAGTTGGGACGGGGTGGTTTTAAAGAGGAAGCAAGACGCACCAGAAGCAAAGAGATACTTCAACGTCACGACCTGCACTTGATCCCGTTTCCCGCTTAGACCTGCACTATGGTCCACAACACTGTACATAAGTCATATGTCCACTGTCCTGTGGTAGTTGGTGATACGTCCTGTGTCTATCTATCACTGCCCTGATGAAATCGGTGATTTGTCATGTGTCTGGTATCAATTCAGAGATCCAGTTTTCGGTGTACTTGTTGGTCCTAATAAAAAATATTCTCTTTCGAACACAGAAAACTTTGCGACTCTGGTTAAGGATGACATACTTCTTCTCCTAACCTGGTTATACATTCATACATTTCTTTCGTATTTTTATTGGATCAATTTAATAATAATTGTAGTTTTTGTCGGGCTCTATTCAATATATAATAATAATATTTCCTGTCACCAAAAAGAAAAAAAACGACTTTAAAACTGTAGACTGGTCTTAAACAGTGAAAGTCCATAACTTTAAATTTATTACGGAACTTTTTAGGGAGATGGCTATAAATTAATTTGATTCGTTAAAACTTCTTAAATCTGTTTATGTCACAAGAAAATTTAGAAAATTTATAATTTTCGAAGTTTTCATTTTAAAGAAAATATTCATTTGAACTATTTGTTTACTAAGAAGGGGTGGGGGGAAAGTTCATGCGGCAACAAAGCTCACGAAGCAATGTGATTGGAAGGGGCTTGTGAGTGTAGTCAGGGCTTACTAATCATAATGTCGATTTATGATTGTATTATGACACACCATCACGCGGGGCATCTTATATCTGTTACACAACAGTCCATCGTCTTCTTCGTGGTCTAATAGAATTTAAAACGCAATGTGGGATTCGTTTATACTTCTTTAATGTATACTATTAGTAAATTACAAGATATCCACCTCCACTGGTAGACATGGAGAATAATAGATGTGCTAAATACATCAGTGTATGATGAAGCTTTTCTTAAAAAAATATTGTACGCCCTCATTAGTTCAATACTAATTTATCAATAAATGATCAAGTCCGCACTCATTAATACAATATCGATTTTAATCACCCCTCCACACACACACAAACACACACACACAAACAAACTTACAGTTGAGTCTTCTAAGTGTCACATTAAAACAGAACATTGATTTTAAAACAAACAAACAAAAAACATACACACACACAAAACAGTATCATTTTGAAATGATATTTTGAATATCTGATTCTATAAAAAATAGTTTTGATATCAAAAGAGCATTTCAAAATTCCTCTAAATTTTTTTTTTTTAAATATGCTCAATATTCTTACGTCCAGGGAAAGCGCACGGCAAGGAATAGCATAATCGACTCAAATCATACGAGGACCCAACGTGTGCCATGGGGAGCCTTGCAGACACAGATTGGTAGACACCTCATACTCACGTGCAAAATAGCCTTAGTCATCTTCGCATGCGAAGGAGGGCCAAAAGCTCAAAGTAGTGATTCCTAAACTCTTTTGCCCCATCTGAGCACCTAAAATGATTTAATCCCCCCCCCCTTTTTTTTTGTCCCCTAAACATTACCCCCGGCATTCTTTTTGAAAGGTAAATACCTAAAATGTACCCCGATAATATTCATATTGCTCTCGAGATGTGGGAGGGGGGTATATGCCCTTTTTAGGAAGCACTATTCAAATTCGCCCACAGTCTTCTTTACACTTATGTCCCTGTTGACATGACCTACTTTGTGATAGGACATTTTGATCTACATGGTTTTTCCCGCCTATATGTAAGTTAATGCATGATTTACATCCCAGGTAAGCTAAAGACACGTTCACGCTCTCGTTTTGTAACTGAGATTATCAGATTTCTGTGATCACGTGTTACTGGCTGTAACGAAAAACGGAACAAAAAACTTTAATTTTCACGTTTTTTTTAAAATTTGCTGTAGAATGGCTAGCAAATATACAGGCACAACACTTCATATTTTTATCACTGCACATGCCTTACCTTCAGCAAAGAGAGTTCCTTATAGAATTTGAAGTATTATTTATTGTCTTCGATTTTAAACCTACCGTTTGGTATATTTTGTAGTTCAAAGATGGATAAAAAAATATGTGAAAATAAATTTTCAAGCTTCATTTTATTGGATACTACAACTAAAATTAAAATCTTTATTACAATTATTCATAAGATGCCATTGTGTTTCCTGCTTAAACAAAGTCCGTAAAAAATGACTTTCAGCCGAAACTGAAGCCGAAATAAAAAGATTAACAAGATTTTCGGAGGAAACCGAAAGATTTAGATATTTCGAAACTAGTTCTCACATAACTTCTGCGTACGTTGAAACATGATGGGGGAAAGTATCGATTCTTATATTCTTTTTATCAAAAATTAGATTATCGTAAATTTTAATAGATACACATCTAATGAATGCATTGGCTTTTTACCATTTGAATTAAAATGTAATTTAAAGTTGTTAAAATTATTTTTAAGGTAGTATGGTAAGAGACAATTTTGACTAGAAAAGGGGAGGGGGGATCACATTCTTAAAGAATAGACCCGTGGGTGTCCTTTTCTCTTATAATATAATTAAACGCCACCAGCAGAGTCTCATCACGCAGATGAGCACTGCCTTCCCGTAGCTACCTGAATAGTTTACACCCAATGGGAGACCCGAGCTGCCGTTACTGTGGACAGGCGCCGGAGACGGTGGAAGACTTAGCCGAATGCTCGACGCTAACAACTGGGGTGCTCCCAGCCAGCAACATTGTAGGCCAAGGTTATTTAAAAGTGTGTGCGGCTTTTTATTGACAAAATCAATGTGCACATTCGTTATTGACAAATATGACCCAAAGCATGTGCTACCATCATCTAATATTTAATGGTAGCCCCCGCCTTAACTCTGGTAGCATACTCAGTGTTAATATAATCTGATATCTAATGGTAGCCCCCGCCTTTACTCTGGTAGCATATTCAGTGTTAATATAATCTGATATTTAATGGTAGCCCTCGCCCTTACTCTGGTAGCATATTCAGTCAGTTTTGTTTTGTCGCTGTTGAAAAGGAAAGAAACTGAATCAAACTTTCAGTAACAGACTTGATCACTGCTGACCTTCCTCGTCAGCACTATTGTATATATGATGATATCTTTAATATCACAGGCAGCACATCAGCCGCACCCTCACAATTGAAAGGCCCCGTGTACCATACCATAGCCTCAAAATCCAATCCTCGCAAACTGTTGGAAAAGATGATCAATTGATGACATGGTCAAGAAGAAATGGTGACGACTGTGAAAGTCCTTCTTCTGGGCCGGGTTCAATGGTAACGAGATTCGTCATAAAGTCAAATATAAAAAGAGTGTTGTGACATATTTACTATTCCAATACCTTGCACGATCAGATACATTTGAGAATATGTCGTGCCTCTGCCGAGAAAGATAAGTGGATTTCATGGAGGCCAAACAAATTGGGCAACGCCATGTTTTTGGTTCAGGATGTAAGACAATATAACAAATCTGATCAGTATTTAGGCATCATATGAGAATAGCCAGGATGTAAGACAATATAATAAATCTGATCAATAGTTAGGCATCATGTGAGGATAGCCAGGATGTAAGACAATATAATAAATCTGATCAATAGTTAGGCATCATGTGAGGATAGCCAGGATGTAAGACAATATAATAAATCTGATCAATAGTTAGGCATCATGTGAGGATAGAGACATTGTTCCCAAATAAGGATGACCAGTAACGGAAATGGGAACGGAGTGGGGTGTGTGAAAGTTTTGATGTGTCCTGTCAAGTTATCTCCAGATTGCTTCTTGCCCACATGGCCGAAAATATGAAAGAACAATGGAGTAGGCAGGCAGTGATGTAGAATAAAGTACACTGATGTAGAAATATAGTAGAATTTATACAGTGATGAAGAATGCAGTGCAGAGATGCAGAATACTCTACAGTGATTTAGAATACAGCGCTGGGTACTATAAAAAGTACATTGATGTGGAATACAGTACAAGGATGCAGAGTACAGTGGATTGAAGTAGAAAATAGTCAAGTGATGCAAAAATAGTGTAGACCAGTATTTTCTTAACTGGCATCCTCACATTTTGCGAAAGGGTTTGTTTGTTTTTTTGGGGGGTGGGGGTAAATTAACTATAAATATAAATGTTGACACGGTATATTGAACACTTTGCTAAGTGTATTTAATCACTGCTTTATTTTATAATTTGTGTAATTAAATAATTTGATACATTTGTTTACGGGACTTGTCAAAATTTTTCGTAGTGGCTGCAGAATGTAGAATAAGTTGGGATGCCCTGGTGTAGGTCGAACATGTAAAATGTTCAAGTAGTTTTGTGCATGATCCGTTTATTCATACATGAGTTCTTATATGAAATGAATAAATTACCATTATCAAACAATAGATTTCAGTAGATGCTACTTGATGATTTAAGATTCTTTTTATTGGTCCAAATAAATGGAAACGATGCTCGATTACATTTTCATCATAGATATAGGCCTATATTCTTACTAAGACAAACTTTTAAAAATATTACAACTACTTTGCACACAAGACATCTAAAGTAAGATATTTATAACAAATTAATATGCAATCATCACCAGACTAGAGTGACGTGCATTTTGATATGATTATACATCATACTACATGGTAATTTTATCATGTACATATTTTGAAAAAAAAGTTAGCCTATGTTATAAATGATTGCTGGAAAAAATAGAAATGGTATTATAAAATATGCATTACTCTATGTGCTGTTATGTGATATCTGCTCATTTTTTTAAAGGCAAAAAGTATCTCTAGTTTGGTAACCATATGCTCAGAGAAAAGAAGAAAATTTATAACAATCTGTCACAAGTTTACATTAAGTCATACAACACAACTGATTGAGGTGATAAAACCCAAAACATCACCAACATAGATTGCCTTACCTTACATAGCAACCAACAGTGTTCACAGCGTGTTATGTGCCTTGTGTAAGTTGTGTTAAAGTTTTTCTTTACCCCGCCTTCGGTTGTAGCGTAACTGGACTTGTGCTAAGCCTAACAAAGCAAGAACTAGGTCACCAAGAAGGCGAAGCATACAGCATAACCGAAACTGAAAATAAAACCAAGCTAGGCTGCTTGCCTCTCTCTCTTTTTTTTGTTTGTTTGTTGTTGTTGCTTTGAATATAGGAACAACTAAACTGGAAGACTACCTTGAATACACCAATCATCTGTCGGATGTGAACGCAGCGCTGTAACGCATCAAAAGTAACATCCACTATGACAAAGAGCGAACTTAGCCCGAACTGTCTTTCTCGGAAAATCTTAGGTCACGTGGTTTTCGTTGGCAGCATGTTGCCCCTGCCAGCTGTGGTTCTCATATTGATAAAGAAATAAATTTTATATAAATGTTTCTTCAAAATATGACAGCATAATCTGATGTCTTCTTTAATATATTTTTATTTCAGCTTAAAATGGTTATGTTTCATGATTGTGGCTTATAAAGATTATAAAATGTTTCAATGTTTTTGGTTGCTTTTGTTTTTAAAATATATTATTAATTCTGTGATTTTGAGTTTGGAGAAATTGTTAAAGATATTATTTAAAAAATTGATTGTATGTTGTTTTGTATAAGGAAAATAAATGTCGAAATCGTCTCTTTCATCTCATAGATCATTTACTTCAATGTTTGTAAGAGGAGTCATTTTTAACATTTGGACGGGTCATTTAGTTCGCTGAAAGTTGTGTTGTTTGTCCTATTTCAAGTTTTCTTAAACCACATTTTTCCTTATTACTGTTTTCATTCTGGTTATTGTAACATACAGAATATTATAAGAGAACTATTGAACGCGTATGTCAGCAAACTGTTATGGACGAGGATTGGCTGATAAATTTAAATATCGGGAATTCAAATATTTCATGTTATCAATATCAGCAAATATTCGAGGAAAACCGATAAAGTTCTTTCAGTTGAATAATTTTGCCCTTTTGTAAGAACAACATAATTAGAACTGATGATGTTATATGTAAATCAATGTAAATAAGTATACAAAAATGGTGTGTCTCTGAATTTTAATAATAATTCTCATGTGCAGCGGCTTACCAAGGACATAATATGGCCCCTACGGCAAAACAAAGATTGTGTCGCTTTCATGCTTCTGAGACATATTTTGTTATACTTAAGATTTAGAAAAGATTTCCCATCAAAGTAAACATAGATTCACGTTGATTATACAATATAAGTAAAATAGCTTATAAGGAAAAACAATATTTTGTGGCGTTAACTGCATGCTCTTTATTTTGCGAGACCATCCGTAAGCCGCTCCTCGTGTGTCGTAAGATTACAAAGATTTTTTAGCCACTGGGCCCAATATATGCCCCACATTGATCTTTGTCGCCCTTGAGCTAAAGACATTTCGCTTTCATTTTCATTGTTGGTCCTTGGCTAGGAAATTCTGCTTTCATTTTCCTGTGTCGTACACGTTTGTCTTGACCTATATTACTTTCTTTTTATTTAGTGTGCTGTGATGTACTTGCTTCTTGGAACAAAGTAACAATAAACTATCTCTTGGTGTAGGTGCATTTACTGAACGGCAATTTGGAAGGCTCCATGTTGTCTAGCTAGGGGAACAACACTGTTCGAGGGCAGGCCTGCACAACTCAGGTTCAGATATTCTGAGTCTTTTGAGATACGATAAGATGCTTTTATTGATCTCTTCGGTTTGTTGCTTTCACATTGGCATCTTACAGAACAACATATAAGATGGCGGATCCTTTAAATCAAAGATGGTGAATGAGAATTTGGTTGAAGCCTACAACGTCCAAAAACTCCATTTAACCGCTTTTACGATAAAACACAAGATTCTCAGTCCAAAAGAACATTAATTTGGGCATGTTGGTCCTTTCTGTACAGCCATCTAATATTAACGTAGTCATTTGACTCAAGGACTTCTGTCAGCACAAATTGCAGTCGTTGCCCAATCCTATGAATAAAATTGACAATCAATATCAGAAACTAGAGAAAAGGAGAGGGACCAGACCCTTGTTTAACTACAGTCCTATGTTTAACTCAAGTTCCATGTTTGAATCCAGTCCCATGCTTAACTTCAGTCTCATGTTTAAACGGTTCAATTGGGTGATCATTAACCAAACAGACGTCTTTCTGCGTATGTTCTCCTCTTCTGTGATCCTTTGTTAATGGGTGGCGTGGGGGTTGTCCTTCCTTATAGAGCAGGGGTCGGCAACCTTTCTTTCTGAGGAGGGCCTCATGGAAATTAATTTCTTAGCCAAATTAACGGTCCACATGGAAATTATTTTCTTAGATCTGGCGGGCCTCATGGAAACTATTTTCTTTGATTTGTCGGGCATCATGAAATTTTTAAAAAGTCTCTTAAGGTCTAGTTGTTCTAAACAATAATATATTAAACGACTTTTTACAAATAATATGTAATAAAAAGTGAGAATTTGACTAACAGAATATTCTAGACAAGAATTAAAACCAAAGTTTAATAAATATGTTATAATTCTAGTGAGATGAAAAAGAACATATAATATGTAATAACCAAAACGTTTCAGAATTTGACTAGCCTAGGGGTCGCCATTATTCCTCCTCAGGGTGTGTTTTGAGGCATGTGACTTCCAATCAAAAAGATGATGAAATCATTCGGCTTGTTGGCTCGACTAAAATGTATTGTAAAGAATTAAGAGTCATTGAAGATGGACTTGGAAAATTCACTCCAAGTTCAGTCCGGAAATAAGCAGTGGAATTTAAAAAAATAATAATGTGGTGCTATTATTATTACAGTTTAACAATATTTGCTTAGTGATTTTTACTTTTCAAAGTCATTCACAACTTTTTTACATTTTAGAAATATGTTAAACTAGTTTCCAGGATTAAACTTTTTAGTGGGCAGCATGTAGCCCGCGGACCGAAGGTTACGCTTCCCTGTATAGAGTTACCCCTTTACACATTTTGATGATTGGTCCAGTAATCCAAATATTTGGTAACTCTTTTGTAGTCTAATCATCCTTCAGTACGTGGGTCAGAATCTTAGGTATTTCTATGGCCTGTTGCATCACAGAGCAGATTCTATCAATGCTTATCTCAGAACGGATTCTATCAACACTTATCTCAGAGCGCATTTTATCAACCATTGTATCAGATGGGATTCTAGCAATGCATATCTCAGAGCGGAATCTAGCAATACTTTTCTCACATCGCATTTTATCAACACTTTTCTCAGAGCGGATTCTATTAACAATATCTCAGAGCTTCCATTTATTAAGTTGCCGGACCATCTGTGACAGATCCTAGCTATGTCCTTCGTGTCATGACAGACGTCTTGTAATCTAGTACAGCGTTCTTCAAACTTTGGTCTGTGGAACAGGTTCCGGTTCATGCAGCTTCCGTTGTCCGAAATACAGAAATATTTATAAAATTATTATATCTGGCACCGGTCCATGTTGCAATTTCGAAACTTGTCCACCCGTCCACCAAGCTCAAAGTTTGGAAATCTCTGATCTAGTGCAATGTCTACATAATATTGGGACATAAGAGAAATGTGTACTACTAATAAAAACCAGCAGTTCAATTCATCCTGGGAAATATGCACTCAGCGTAGTCACTCGAGGATTGACTAATACAAAGAGGTAGAAAGAGAGATGGATACATACTTATATATACATTTTTATATATATATATATATATATATATATATATATATATATATATATATATATATATATATATTGAAAGATAGAGCAAGAGAGAGGGAGAGAGAAAGAATGAGGATAATTTGTCAGTTTGTTAAAAGGCCAAAAGCCACATAACCGTTATAATCATTAATCATTACTTTTATTTCAGTTACTAAGTCATACATTAATTTAAACATTTTTTGGAGAAGGGGGATCCCAAAGAAACAGTTTGTATATACTGTCGCAGCTATCAGGATCATAAAGCACTTAGATGTGCAAGAAAATACCACATAAATACTATATACCATATGGTGTTACTAAAAAATATGTAATTAAAACATAGATGTAGTAAATAAATCCTGATTCCAATAATTTAATTTGTGTACACCGCCTTAATATTATAGACAAAAGCCAATATACACAGTGTTCTTTACAACCTTGAATCGTCAACAAACCCATGATTGTCAAAGTCACCAAGCACGTTCATTGGTTGGTCATTGTAAGAAATTAGCTTTTGAACAGCATTGTCAAGATTAGTACAGCAGTTTTGTTCGTGTGTGGCCACGCCAAATTGTGATGATGTCATCAGTTTGGTATTAAGTTTATCAGAAACTACCATTTTTTCACAGTTCCCTGAAATTAGCATAGCCACGTCACATCGAGTGATCCGGGTATTTTCATGAGTCTGTGAACGTATGGTTTCTTCCATATTCACATAAATTCCCGTTTCCTCAGAAAAAGTCAGAACTGATGAGTCATCATCTATTTTTGAATTTCCCATTTCCTCACTTCTACTGGAATTTCCGTTATGGATATCGCTGTGGTTTTTATTCCCAGAATCAATGCTATCAATAACATTTTTCACGTCATCAACATAGTTACCCATACATTTCTCAGGAGTCTTCAAATGAGTCATTTGTGTTCCGCTGACATTTTCAAGGTCCTCGAATGAAGAAGATTTAATTACACCAGAAGAAGTCGTTTCTGTGACAATGATCACGTGATTACTGGCCATCTTGACGCTTTCCTGGAGAGCTGTATTGTTGGTCTCAGGGATGAACGTGAGAAGTGTCACGGAGACTAAGAGCAGACAACCCATGACAACGTAGGATACGATGGCGTTATCGTCCTTGAAAAATAAATTCATTCATTATTGATTTTCCAATTGTTAATTTTAATGAACCATTAACTTTCACACTCTCATTATCTATAGTTGATTCTTATAAAGGTTTAAATTTTTGTATCGATAAATGTATCTGTTAATTTGTATATGGGTCGATTATATGTTGGTTGAACTTCTTATATGCTGAGTTATGTGCCATAGTCTTATCTAATTTAGCTTAACAATATCTTTATTTCATCAGTCAGCAAATTTATTTTTAAATAATAACTAACCAGATTGATGGCAAAGGGCGCCAGAATTCCACCAATCCTCGCTGCTGTGTTAACCACTCCGTAACCCAAACTCCTAACAAAACAAATTGGTTAAAAATCTATTAAAAAAGTAACAGGTTATTGTCTCCTATTGTTTCAAAAGTAAAAGTAATTTGAAATAAGTGATCAACAAGATGGTTCGATAGTATTGTCTTATTGCAACTAAATATTTTAAAAAACTTGAATTCACTGAAATATGATATTGTGACCATAGGGTAGATTCGTTGCAAGGTTCCTGCAGCCCCTTCAGGGGATCTCACATCGTTAGGGGCCCAAATAGTGATGTGGAAAAAAATTGAATCTATCATTAGTGGCTCAAAACTAGAAGGTCGCAGAGGCATTCAAAAGTCAGGCAATGGCTTTTTGTACTGTACGGTAACGCTCTCTCACCCAAAGGTGACTGCTAACCTAGTTGGAGAACCGACCTTGTCACTATAGTTTAACAGGATCCCTTTCATACATGCTAAACTAGCTAGAGAACCTAACTTGTAACTATAGTTTAACAGGATCCCTTTCATACCTGCTAAACTAGCTAGAGAACCAACCTTGTCACTATAGTTTAACAGGAGTCCACTCATACCTGCTAACCTAATTAGAAAACTGACCTTATGACGGTGGGGTAGCTCTCTCCCACCCAGACCTGGGTGCTGACCCAGCTAGATGACACTCCCAATTTTGCTGTTAGACTGAGTCCACTTATGATTTCTCCTTTAAGACTTTCTGGCGCTGTTGTCATGGCAAAATGTAATAGCATATTTAGTCAATTCATAAAAAAATAGTTATTTTTATTATTATATATATAATAATGAGCTATACAGACATAACGCCAAAGAATTGATTGATTGATTGATTGGATACTTCTATAGCGCTGGTATCCATGCTACTTTAGCATGCTCACTGCGCTCAGGTGTAATCAAATCTATTAAACAAATAAGTCTTTACATTTTTCCTAAATAATTTTCTGTCCTTGTCAGTACTCCTCAAAGATGGAGGTAAAATATTCCATAATTTTGGCGCTATCGCTTCAAAAGAGCGCACTCCGTACGACTTTTTTCTGTGTTCATCCACACTAGGAATTTTCAGGAAGGACAGAGTTGAGGACCGCAGGTTCTTTAAGGTTACATGTTGAGAAAGCAGTTCTTTTTAGATATTCTGGTGCAGAGCCTTCTAAGCAGCTATACGCCAAGGACAGAATCGCGTGGTCTATGCGCTTACTAATAGGAACCCAATGGAGATCTCGTAGAACTGGGGTAATGTGGTCTGATATCATTTTCTGCGACACATTGCGTGTTGCAGAATTTTGCACCCTCTGGAGTCTATTTTCTATTATTTTACGGAAATCGAATAAATTTACATGCGCAAAAAATATTATATTAACGCTTATATTTTAGCAAAAGTGTAAATATTATTATTATAAATTACAAAAACATTTAAAGAAACAACTAAGGGACTATCTTAAGCATTGTATATGATTTTGAAAGTTATGAAAAAAAAAGTAAATAAAAAAAAGTATGATCAAAGAATTACACAGTAATCACATTTATCGGGAAAACCTAAACATCAGTTGTTATTAGTGCGTTCTTTATTGCGTTGTCAATAAGGTGAAATAAAAATAAAATTAATTAATTCTAAATAATCACGCAAATGACGTCATAGAGCGAATTGCCTATTTAACAAAAGCTAAAAGTTCTATGATTTAATACAAGAATGAGACAAAGCTGATAATGTACTTCTTAAAAGTAAAATTAATAAACAGAATTGATTGCTTTTTAAATTGCTAAACTTAAATTCACATTTAGCTTTGTATTTTTAACATTTATTAAGTTTTTACATTTTATTCATTCCAAAAATAAAATTTTATGAAATTTATACAGCAGTAAAAACTACATTTAAAAAATGATTTTAATAAGAATATGTCGTTTAATTAAATTGGCGCAGCAAAACTACGTAGACAAATGCACTTAAGACACATCTAAATAAGAACAAAGCATATAAAATGCAAAAAAATTCCTTTTGAGTAAGTAAAGGGGTTACAATCCAGTTGATGATTTATTTTATTTTTGTTTAAACTGTGTGTGTGTGGGGAGGGGGAGTAATACGATACATTCATTTTGCACAATGCAGCACAAGATACGCCTCAGAATGAATTTGATAAATAATGAACCTTCTTCGATATGTAATATATATCGGGGTAGGAAATTGAGTTTATACATTTTTACTTGGATGACAACATCTTTCAATCCAATGACATTATATTTTGTAAAAAAATAGATGCTATATTCTCATTTTACATATGAACATATGTTTACCAATTAAGAAAATCAATGACGTTAACAAAACATAAATACATTTACATAATTATACCCATGAATATCAAAACTCAATCATTTTACACTAGTGAAAATTTATTTGTCAAAATAGAGAGTTTATTAGATAGAAAGATAGACTGGAAGACAGACTGAAAGAAATAAATAGCGACAGACAAATAGAAAGATAGACAGATATATAGATGATAGATAGATATATAGATATATAGATAGATAGATGGATGGATGGATGGCTTGAATGGTGTTTGGATGGGTGGATGAATGGATATGCGGATGGATGGATAGGTAGGTAGATATATATATAGATATAATATAGATATGGAGGTAGGTAGGTCCGTAGGTAGGTAGATTGGTAGGTACCGGTAAATGGGTAGGTAGATAGGTATATAGATATGTAGGTACGTAGGAAGGTAGATAGGTAGGTAGGTAGGTAGGTAGACGTAGATGGTAGATAGGTGGATAGGTAGACGATAGATAGATAGATATATAGACAGAAAGACATAGCGACAGACAGACAAAGAGACAGACATACAGAGAGACAGACAGAGAGACAGACAGATAAAGAGAGAGACAGACAGACAGATCTACAGAGAGACAAAGAGAGAGACAGACAGACAGATCTACAGAGAGACAGACAGACAGAAAGAGAGACAGACAGACAGAAATACAGAAAGACAGACATACAGACAGACAGACGAACGTGCAGACAGACAGACAGAAGTCATCCTTGAATAGTTGCGAAAAAGTTATCTTTATTCGGTAAACTATATCTATACATATAAAAAAATCAATGTATGTATGTATGTTCTGTATGGGGTTCTATACAATTAATCCAAAAGAAATGAAAATTTTGTGAGTTGTTGTACACACGCCCGCAAATGTTTCTGAATTATTACACACATTTTACAATATTCCGTTTTGGGACCGGGGCCCTAAATTCTTTTTTCCCCACTTTTATGTGCTAAAGGTAATTTCCGTGTGCGTTCTTATACCATTCATCCGATTGCGATAAAACGTTGGTAAGTTATTGTGCGTAGCAACGTTTTCCGAATTAGCTTATCCATTTTTAAATATTCCTTTAAGGCCTGTGGCCTTAAATTATTTTTTTTTTAATGAGCTACACAAATATAACTGCAAACAGTGCGATTGCATGGGTGGATGGAAATGAATCAAATATAAGCGACATTTCAGTTTGTCTGTGACATAAGTACAACCATTTTACAATTATGCGTTTTGGGCCGACGGGGCCTTATTTTAAAAATAAATAAAATATTTGAGCTATATAAATATAATTTAAAACAGAGCTAATGCATGGGTCAGTCAATGGCTACAAGTGTGTGGACTAAATTTTGAATATCCATGATTCTCACGTGGACAGCTGTATGTTGCCTGCTCACGCATCCAAAAACTTCTAATTTATTTGTGTACACAGCAGACGGAAAAAAACAATAACTATTTTCTATTTAAAAAGTACTTTAAAAAAAGCTTAATTAAAACACAAACACCTTTTTCATGGAGTGGCATTGCAACGCATGCCGGGTTCTCGATATTCTTATATAAATATTTTCCACCTTTTATTTGTTTCTTCTTTTTTTTTTATTTGCCATTTAAATTCTTAAAATTTTTGTGTCCATCTTTAGACTACTGTCTTAGATTGTCTCAACTTTTAACTGTACATTGACAAGACTGAAGTGACCTCACCAGCCAAACGTGCAGCCAAACATCCGAAACTTGACAGACAGGCCAACATTAGGAACGTACTAGTTGTCTTACGCCGTCCAAATCTGAAATGTTCATGTGTTATAATATATAGAGGTTTTCTATAATATGACTGGACTGTATCATACGATTTCATTGCTTACATGAACTGCATTACATCTTTGGACACTGAATGGTTCATAGTACTTGCATTGTATCTTAGGACATTTAGTGGTTCATCGTACATGCATTGTATCTTAGGACATTTAGTGATTCATAGTACTAGCATTGTATCTTAGGACATTTAGTGGTTCATCGTACATGCATTGTATCTTAGGACATTTAGTGCTTCATAGTACTAGCATTGCATCTTAGGACATTTAGTAGTTCATAGTACATACATTGTATCTTAGGACATTTAGTGTTTCATAGTACACACATTGTATCTTAGGAAATTTAGTGGTTCATAGTACACACATTGTATCTTAGGAAATTTATTGGTTCATAGTATATGCATTGTATCTTACGACATTTAGTGGTTCATAGTATTAGCATTGTATCTTACGACATTTAGTGGTTCACAGTACATGCATTGTATCTTAGGACATTTAGTGGTTTAATGTACATGCATTGCATAATAGAGCATTTAAAATTTCATTAGATTTCCATGGCATCATAAGTCACTTTCATTGGATTTGAATTGCGTTATAGAAGTATCGCCAATACGAGTGTTGTGAAAAGTGTAGAGTATATTTTAAATTTTATGTTAAAGCGTAAAAAGAGCGGACAATTAAGAAATATTAGGCAGACGTGTAACGCACATGACGATAACCTTAGTTAAATAAACATACCGAACATTGCCTCAGCTAAATATACACACCGATTGTTTGAGTACAATATACGCGATTTATGTTCCTTACGACGTACACATCATCGATTGTTTGAGTACAATATACGCGGCTTATGTTCCTTACGACGTACACATCATCGATTGTTTGAGTACAATATACACACCGATTGTTTGAGTACAATATACACACCGATTGTTTGAGTACAATATACACACCGATTGTTTGAGTACAATATACACACCGATTGTTTGAGTACAATATACACACCGATTGTTTGAGTACAATATACACACCGATTGTTCCAATACAAAACACTCAAGTTTGTTGGTACTTCCACGCTGGCCATGATGAAAATATTCAGATAGAGATTCCCAGCAAAACTGGACACACCGAAGGACAGTCCATAAAACACCATGGAGATGGTCATCCTGTGGATAATATTAACCTTTTTATTTTGCCTTTGATTGTTTCAATGTTCTGACTTCATCTAAGTGTGTAAAGGGTAGACCAAAGCGAATGTTTGGTGGATGTGTGGTGGATGTGTGGTGGATGTGTGGTGGATGTGTGGTGGATGTGTGGTGGATGTGTGGTGGATGTGTGGTGGATGTGTGGTGGATGTGTGGTGAATGTGTGGTGGATGTGTGGTGGATGTGTGGTGGATGTGTGGTGAATGTGTGGTGAATGTGTGGTAGATATTTGGGGAATCTTTTGTGAATTTGTGTTGAATTTTTGGAGAATGTTTGGTGGATGTGTGGTGGATGTGTGGTGAATGTGTGGTGGATGTGTGGTGGGTGTGTGGTGAATGTGTGGTGAATTTGTGGTGAATGTGTGGTAGATATTTGGGGAATCTTTTGTGAATTTGTGTTGAATTTTTGGAGAATGTTTGGTGGATGTGTGGTGAATGTGTGGTGGATGTGTGGTGGATGTGTGGTGGATGTGTGGTGAATGTGTGGTGGATGTGTGGTGGATGTGTGGTGGATGTGCGGTGGATGTGTGGTGAATGTGTGGTGGATGTGTGGTGGATGTGTGGTGGATGTGTGGTGGATGTGTGGTGGATGTGTGGTGGATGTGTGGTGGATGTGTGGTGGATGTGTGGTGGATGTGTGATGAATGTGTGGTGAATGTGTGGTGAATGTGTGGTGAATGTGTGGTGAATGTGTGGTGGATGTGTGGTGAATGTGTGGTGAATGTGTGGTGGATGTGTGGTAGATATTTGGGGAATCTTTTGTGAATTTGTGTTGAATTTTTGGAGAATGTTTGGTGGATGTGTGGTGGATGTGTGGTGGATGTGTGGTGGATGTGTGGTGAATGTGTGGTAGATATTTGGGGAATCTTTTGTGAATTTGTGTTGAATTTTTGGAGAATGTTTGGTGGATGTGTGGTGGATGTGTGGTGGATGTGTGGTGGATGTGTGGTGGATGTGTGGTGAATGTGTGGTAGATATTTGGGGAATCTTTTGTGAATTTGTGTTGAATTTTTGGAGAATGTTTGGTGGATGTTTGGCGGTAGCCATTCTTATTAGGATGCATAGTTTATTAGTATTTTGTTGTATTTAGTTTTAGAAGAGATCTTATCGTATTACAAAATTTAAAAATGCATTGCATTTTGCATTCAATTAACTAGCTACACACAAGGCAGTAGATGGATTTGACAATGATTTTTATTAAAAATAAAAATGTTTTATAAAACTTGAAAAAAATAGATAATAATGAAGTATAAAAAAGAATGAAATGTGAAACAAAATGGTAGTGAATACACCTTTAGATATCGATTAAGGGTAACACCAAAGTTAAAAGGCTTGAGAAACACTAACAAAAATTTAAGTACCAACCATTGAAAACAAAAGATCAGCGAAATTTTGGCCATCTGCCGGCCTCTGAACACATCGATGTAGGAATATGTCTTCACATATTTTCGTCCTTCTCTTTCAGTGTTAGCAATTTCCTGGAAAAAACAAAAAAAATGTAAACAAAAATGTATAATATACAGTTTTAAACAGTTTTTATGCCTAATTTTATGGAGGTTTATTTCCCTCTAAATTTAGACTAGCGACAAATTAAAATGATATACCTGCAAGGTGGCCATTGTGTAGGGCGGGACGAGTTTACCATTAGTTCTGGCCATTTGCTCAACAACTTTATAAGCATCCTTTATACGCCCTTGAACGGCTAGCCAACGAACACTTTCTGGAAAATAGCTGTTGAAATCGATAGGACACAAATTTTGGTTTAAAGATCAATTTTTGAAATCTATTTAAGGAGATACTTTGTGATATCTAAAGCGATATGTTGTGATATCTAAAGAGATATCTAAAGAGATACGTTGTGATATCTAAAGAGATACGTTGTGATATCTAAAGAGATACGTTGTGATATCTAAAGAGATACGTTGTCATATCTAAAGAGATACGTTGTGATATCTAAAGAGATACGTTGTGATATCTAAGACATTAAAGCAGTTTCTAATCACGGACCCAACGAATACGTCGCAAGGACAATGTGATCGTTTTCAAATTGATTTTCTTTAAAGCGATACTATGTAATGCTTTCACGATAATGAAACAAAAGACATTGTCAATGTAGTTTCCATAGTTCGTCAATGTGAAGACTTCTTTTCTTTAGACTACCGTAGTCGCTCTTATATTTATAGTTACGTCCAAACATAATTTAACTAATTATTCTATCAAAAAGACATGTCTAAATATTATTTATTAAATAAATTAATAGAAAATTAACCATTCAAAGGCGTATCAAAATGTTAAACCACGGCACTTCATAATTTAGCAGAGTTGCTCTTTAAATTTACTAAGTGGCTATTGGTAACCGGGTACCAGAATTGAGAGGTTGGGATTAAAATCGATTTAAAATAGTATTGTTGGGTTTGTAAGACGAAATGAGGTATCAAATGAAAGATAATTGAATTTACTATACGTTTGTTAACTTAATTTTACATTTAAACTAAAATAAACTTCTACAAATGACATCCGAATAGCATTAGTCAAAAAGGACCCAGACACGCAGCGCCGCCATTCGCACCCGGGTACCATTCGACTCAATGCTATTCTGGTGTCATTTGTGGTAGTTTATTTTAGCAAAACTGAAGAATTAAGTTTACAAACGTACAGTACATTCAATTATCTTTCATTTGATACCTCATTTAATCTTACAAACTTAACAATAATATTATTAATCGTTTTTTAATCCCAACCTCTCAATTCTGGTACCAGGGTACCAATAGGTGCAGCCTTAAATTTAATCCAAAAGTACAAAGCACTACGCTTTTTCCTATATCTTAATAACTACTTGTATGTTAACAATTTACAGATATCTAAACATATTGCAACAAAGTATACAACGTACAAATATCCCAACAGCCACGGAACACAGAGAACAATTAATGCGAAATGCAGGTGAGCCCAGTCTTGGAGAAAATAAGCCGCTAGTGCAAACAGGGAGGTGCCGATACTCCACATGGGAATCACTGGAACCAGAGACCGCCATTTTGGGGGCAAGTACTCACTACAATAGGGAACTGTCATCACAAGGTTAGATCCTGTGGTGTTTGGAATTGTTAAAAAAATATATTAATAAAAAATCATTATTTAAATATGATTATTTAACAGAGGCGTAGCGTAGGGGGGGGGACGCCAAACACTCTAGATACGCCCCTTTTATTTAATCAGACTATAAATAGTCTTTGGGATATTAAAAGAGTATAAAAAATTTAATGAAACTATATGTTTGAGATGACCTAAATTGTTGATGTTTCAATCCGCATCATTTTGTATATAGAGTTTAACTTATCGAAAATGTAGATACAACTTTGCTTTGGAATTTTCTTGAGGCTACAACGTTGCCCAAATAAGCCCAGAATCCCCCTGTGTTTGTCTGGTATAAATATAGACACTATTAAACACTAGAATATGTGACCCGATTTTAACGGTTTAACAATGGTTGGCATTTTTCGATAATTTCTACCTGCTATTGTGAAACACATCATAATTCCTTATGTTAAAAAGAAGTATCTATGTTATGATGTTTAAGTTAACATCATTACGTTTCGAGAAGTATTTTTCTGCTATATATTAGACGACTGCTTGTCATTGTCAGATCACGTCTTGTTGTTCTAGGTCATGTTTTTTGTTTAGTTAGCGATAGTGTTTTTTTCTATAGTTTTTCCCCCATATATCCCACGAATTTTCTCAGCCATGTCTGACCTATGACGTATGAACGTGGCGGTGTCAGTGGCGTAGTGAGGGGAGTGGCAAGGGGGGCATCATGCCCCGGGCGCTACTCACAAAGGGGCGCCAAATGGTATATTTTACTATAATATTGTATGGTTTTAGAATAGGGGGGGCGCTAATAAGGTATTGGGGGGCGCTATAAAGGTATTGTGCCCCGGGCGCGAGTTAAGCTCGCTACGCCACTGGGCGGTGTGTCGGAACAAAACACGTGGGTGAAAAGATGTGTGTAAAAATTGATGTAAGCAATGAACCATTGCTGTGGGTGAGGGGAGAGACAGTGACAGTTGCTGTGGGTGAGGGGAGAGACAGTGACCATTGCTGTGGGTGAGGGGAGAGACAGTGACCATTGCTGTGGGTTAGGGGAGAGACAGTGACCATTGCTGTGGATTAGGGGAGAGACGGTGACCATTGCTGTGGATGTAGCAGTCAGCTTGCAGTTTGGATATACTTATTTATTGTTTCTTACTCATTTTCAACCCACGTGCATTCAAAGGATCTGACCTGTTTCACTGCTTCATGTTACTTCACTGTAGGCGATATGAGGAAAGGAATTTTGACACGTAAATTGTTCTGTGGCCATAACGAATGGGTCAGTTGTGGATATGACGAAGGGGTCAGTTGTGACCATGACGAAGGGGTCAGTGCATAATTCCGTATATTGAAATATTATGGTTATTTATTTTAACTTTAAAAACCATAACAATTTCATTTGGTTTGTTCTTATTTGGAAGAGTGATTAGTGTATTAGAGAGTGTTATTTTGCTACGAAGTTTTGCTGCACTAATCGACTGAAACGGCATTTTCTTATTAATAATGTTTTTAAACGTCATGTTTTTATTACTTTATAAATTAAATAGCAGTATATTTTTGGAATGAAAATTAAGTAAAACGTTTTCAATGTAAAAAATACATAGCTAATTTTTGTTGTGTTTTATGAACAAGTTAAAAGGCAATTATTTATATTTATTAATTTTACTTTTGAAAAGGGGAAAATCAGTTTTGTCCCACGCGGTTGTTAAATCAAAGAAAATTAGATCTATAGATCTAGGGCTTTTTTATTTTCAAGTTAAAATTTTGCTCTTTTAAATTAATAAAAAATTTCTTGATTTGAATTCAATTTAAAATGTTAAGACATTTAGATCAAATGAATTAAAATTTTATGTTTTAACGATAAATGGGATTGTAATTTAGTAAAAATATGTCTAGATCTTTAGTTATCAAAACAAAAAACCGTAGCTTTCAAACTCGGATAAAATGCTTAAAATAGTTCTTTAATTTGTTATTTTAAATGTATTTGTAATTTATAATAATAATATTTTAACATTTACTAAAACACAAGCGGATATAGTTTATATTTTGCGCATTAAAATTCATTCCATTTCCGTGAAATTATCAATTATCAATGTCATTGTTTTTTAGAGTGCAAATGCATTTAAATTCATTCCATTTCCGTGAAATTATCAATTATCAATGTCATTGTTTTTAAGAGTGCAAATGCATTTTAATTCATTCCATTTCCGTGAAATTATCAATTATCAATGTCATTGTTTTTTAGAGTGCAAATGCATTTAAATTCATTCCATTTCAGTGAAATTATCAATTATCAATGTCATTGTTTTTAAGAGTGCAAATGCATTTAAATTCATTCCATTTCCGTGAAATTATCAATTATCAATGTCATTGTTTTTAAGAGTGCAAATGCATTTAAATTCATTCCATTTCAGTGAAATTATCAATTATCAATGTCATTGTTTTTAAGAGTGCAAATGCATTTAAATTAATTCGTTTCTTTAGCGTTATATGGATACCCTAGCTCATTCTTATATGTATGCAATGTTCACACAGTTTATAAAAGTCATATATATTAACGAAGTACCGGAATTTTTTGTATGTTAATTAACTACGCAATCTCCAGCCTCATAGCTTCAGTGTTAATTAACATACCGATAGTGATGCCTATGAGAAATCTCGCACAAGCGAACATTTCCCAGTTGACAGAGAATGCTGCGATGACATTGAAGAAAAGATGAGCCAAAAAGAACCCGTATGTTGTCTTCTTGCGCCCAAAGTAGTCCCCGAACTGACCGGACGTGGCTGCGCCTACCAACACCCCGGCCATTTGAATGGACGTCACGGTGGCCTTGACCCATTTCTTGTCACAGACGAGGCTCCACTGTCATATTTAAAGTAAAAATAAAATGAAGCTTAGTCATCATCAGTGTTTTTTTTCCAGACAATTTATTTCGGGGGGGGGGGGGGGTGTGGTATTTAGATTTTATGGGAGGGGCTAGCGTCAGTGGCCAGGTGAATTGCTGGGGGCAAGAGGGGACAGTTGTCCCCGAACTCCAGACTAGCATGGGTGCCAAAATGGGTCTTGGTTGTATTTAATGAAAAACAATAAGGGTGAAGGATCAGCGTACAAAGGAATATTGTTCCCTGGTCCCAAACACTCTAGCTACCACTCGATCAGAGGCGTAGAAAGGGAGGTGAATTGGGTGGCTCGCCCAGGTATTAATTTTTAATTATATCAAGGGGCGGCATTTACGGATAACTGCAGAACCGGTATCGTGAAATAGAGTGTGAATGTAGGGTATGTGGAGTCCACCAGAAAATGTTCTGTTTTTTTTAAATCAAGAGGTGCATTTTTTTAGAATACCTAAATTCATTGTTTCTATTTATCGGTGGGTGGGGAATTTTTTAATGTACGGGGGAGGCATTGTGGCGCCCAGTGCCATACATAAGCTGAATTCAGTTGTGGCGCGCTCCAGGGTAATCGTTAGGAAAACCCTTAGATTCAACCCTGTCAGGTCACATTGATAACCGTGTTACCCTTAGATTCAACCCTGTCAGGTCATATTGATCAGCGTGTTGGAAGAATAGTGCAGAAATTGAGGGTGTTGATCACTCTCGCTTAATTTGAAAATTTGTGAAATCATTTTGGTACATACTTGATTTTGGTGTTTCTTTCAGATAGTTCTGAGGGGGAATTAAATACTTTCCTGTGGGAATCGTCAAAATTAGCCAAAATAATTACGAATATATCTAATTTGAGCTTACGTTTTTGACCTAGGTTAATATCGTCCCTTAAATCTTCATAGAACCCAGAAAATGTTTATAGCTTCAAAATGCAAGATTGAGCTTTGTAACATTCTACACTTAATTTGAGAGCAACGGAAGAGATGCTAGTTAAAAATATAGGTGTCATTGAACCTCAGAGCCATTGTGATGCCCCGCAACCCCTTAGGCTAAAGCAGAACTCGGATATTTTAGAGATTTTTTAATAATCAACTTTGAATGCAAAGTGGGGGAGGACAAGCCGAAAAGTGGCAAGGGGCCTCGAAAGGTCATGCGATGGCTCTGATGAAAGATAAGTAGCAATAGGGTTTGAAGTTTTATTTAATCTATTTTTAGTGTAAACTCCTTAAATAATTAATGTATTTTTTTTTACAAATTCTTCCAAAACGTTTTCCATCACAAAAAGCTGGCACCATTTTACATGTGGAACCCAAAGGGAACAAATACTTTTATTATTTACCTATTCTAAATATTATCAAGCTTTCAGAATTAATGGCGAAAAATAAACTGTTTTGTAAAAAGGTCTATACATTTGTTTGGTTATCAAGAAATTGCTTTTTTTTTAAATCGTATATAATCAGCATAATTGTGTTCAGAGGACATGAGCTTTTTACAATGTCTTATTATTATATTTATTAATGTGTGATTTACATGAAAGAAATCTTACAATAAACAAAATATACAGTTCCAAAAATTCAGTTGATTGTAATGATTTTTTGAAATTTCAAACTATTAATAACTATCTGCAGATAAATGACAAACAGCCTCGTCGATGTACTTTAACACACTTAAACAAACAGCCTCGTCGATGTACTTTAACACATTTAAACAAACAGCCTCGTCGATGTACTTTAACACATTTAAACAAACAGCCTCGTCGATGTACTTTAACACATTTAAAAAGAAAATCAATAAAAATATTGTTAAATTAACGGGAAAAAGAGTTATTTCTAAAATTAGTAACAGAACTGGATTCGGCCTTAATTACCGAAATGCTATTTCACATACACTTTTTTAGCTTTCTACTGGATTCTCATCTAAAATAGTAGTTTTAAAAATGTTCGTGCAAATACTTCAGGCTTATTGCTAATTGCTCTGATATTAAAAAGAGAACATCAGAGTGGATCTAATAAATATAGACGAAGTATGATTTTTCAAAGTATTTTATTTAAGAAACTTTATTACAAAAGTAAAAGTGCTAAGGAAATCACATTTGCTTTCGAAATAATAATGGATCAAACGAGCACTATTTGTGCGCTCATGTTGAATTCTTCATTTTTGTATTTACATTTTTTTAAACAAAAATTTTTCTTTTCTTTTTTTTTTAAACTCAACATACACAGAGTCAAGTACATTTAAAGTTATTCTAATAATAACTATTTTTTTAAGCATGATGTCAAACAGTTTATAATTTACACCTATCCGCACTACAAAAGGTATGCTTTTAGTATAAAATAAAAATTGAGAACAGATTGCATATGTTTAATACTTAGCGAGAACTGTATTAAAATTATAGACATTCATATGTATGTTAATTAGTTTAGCATCGTGTTATTAAAGTCTTTAAACTTGTGAAGTTGAGAAATATAATTAAATAAAAATACCGACATATGCAAAAAACAGGAGTAAGTCTTCGATGTATAAACGGGCGCAGCTAATTTTCGAAAGGTACACTATGTATAATCGAACATTTTAAGCCTTTTTCAGTATTAGCGTAGTGATATTTCATAGAATTCACTAATTTTAATCGGTTAATTGCACAGTTAACATACTTT